>CP093832.1:15084588-16369044 GCA_033064975.1 Smittia sp. YW1114-2 | reverse complement strand
ACTGTGATTTTTTTATTTCCTCTTTCACCGACGCTTGTAGTTTTATGTTTTTTTTTTGTCGTAGTGTTTCTGAGTGTCATTAAATAATCACCGGCCGATCGGCTCCAAATGAGTCAGATTTACCACACATAAGCGGACTTTATCTGACTGCGGTCACTGTTTGTGAGATGTTGTGATTTATCTAAGCTTATTAAAGCTTAGCACTTTTCTTCCTTTTATTCCTGTCCAGTAGTTTGATGAATTCTAGATTTATTTCTGTTGCCTCTTAATTGATCTTAAATCCGACACATAACTTCATGAATTTACTACCGAAAGTGTTTATTGTCACAATCGGCGACTCAAGTTCAAAGCATGTAAGCTTTTAACGTTGACAGTATAACTGAGTAATGAAATCATTTCAGCCTGTAACAAAAGCGGATAGTGAAATCGAATTTCGTGTCAGGTGAATTAAACTACTTAAAGATTGGCCGGATGTAACTTTGGATGTCAGAAATCTTTTGACAAATAAGTTATGAATGATAACAACCCTCAAGTTATTAGAGTTATCTCAAGTATTTAAATGAAAGGCAAAGCTCAATGATCAAGTTTTATTATCAAGATGTTTCAGATTCAATACAATCCTCCGCCGTTCTCGAACATTTCTCCAGCGTCGTTGACGAGCTCATTTTGGAACTCGAGGCCCGGGATGAATTGCGTCAGGTCGACCAAGTTTTCACGGTCGTAAGAAGGAGCTTCCCGTTCTGTCCGATGGAAGAGTTCAGCAACTTTTAAACCCATTTCTTGTATCTTTAACTTACTGACGAGGTTCAAGTCTTGATTTTCTGGATCAAGATCCATCATTTCCTCAAAAGCCGCAGCAGCAACGGAGTTGAATCCAGCAACAGCAATCAGTGCCGCAAATAAATAAATTGAAATGTTCATTTTGCTTTCACAGTTTAACTGTCAGTGAATCGAACATTTCCCACTTTTATAGCATAAATTTTTGTGAAAAAGCTTCTGATATTAATTGGCGGACGTGTTAAGCCTCAACTTAATCATTTGAAAAATGTTCGACACATTCAACGGTTCTGATTGACTACACGAATTAAAAGCTTTCAATTTTATGTTCATAAAATGTTGGCCTCTGATCATTTTATTTCTTAAACTTTCTTCGGAATGTCAAATGCCTTAAATTCGTTGTGGTCTTAAAGTTAGCAAAATTTTTACAAAGTTTGACTTTTCATCGTGTTTATACAAAATTCCTGTTGTGTTGTATGTGTAGTTCGGTTGTTTGAAGTTTGAACAACGAGAAGCAGAAGATAGAAATTTGACGTTGCAATATTTAGTACCATGGGTTGCGAGCAGGTTGTTGCCATGCGTTGTTAGCCGCAGGTTGTTGCCATGCGTTGTAAGCTGGCTGAGCAATGACCTTCTGGACGTGGATTTGTGGTTGAGCAATAACCTTCTGGACGTACTGAGGCTGAGCGATCTTGATGTTCAAAGGTTCACGACGGACGTTGGCTTGGAAACCGTGGACATCATCGGCGGTGTAGTCTACGATTCTGCGGTGGCCATCAGCATCGATCAATGAGTATTGTCCTGAGATGACTCCGTTGACGGCTTTCTCGCTTTGCTGCTTGATGTCACCGGTGTGTGTGTCATGAACGTCGTAGTTGAATTCGTAGTTGGCTGGCTCTTCATGGTGGACCTGCTTGATGACGGCGGCTTGCTTGTAAACGGTTGGTTGGATGTAAGCTGGTTGAGCGTAAGCGGCTTGATAAGCGGGCTGGTGGGCATAAGATGCCTGGTGAGCTGGATAGATAGCTTCGGTGTGCTGGTAGACTCCAGCTGGCTGCAAAACTCCGCAGTTGACGGCAGCGAGAGTGGCGAACAAGATAACGAATTTGAATGCCATTATGAGTTTAGGTTAGCTTGATGCTTCTAGTTACAATGCAAGTGAACGAATGATACTGACAAACTACAGCGCCAAGTTTATATACGAAAAAAGTCCCCGAATGAAGTCATTGCAACGATCCAATCATTCCCTTGTCTGCATTTTCTTCCTTATTCTTTATCAATGCAAAGGAAAATGCAACAATGCAGCTCCCACTCCACAGTTCAATTTGTTCGCTATGTTCAAACACATTTCTGCTCGTGCGTTTCGTGTTTAAAGGCGCAGAAAACATTTTTCGCATAGCTGACTCGATTCCCTAGGACCAGTTTCGTCGTGTGTGCGCATTGTGACTTTTAATCACCGTCTGATTTTTTTTGTTTGTCTCTGACCTTAAGCCACATTGATTGGTTTTGCAAAGGGACCTGTTTCAGTCGCGGGTCATTCGCCGGAGTGGTGATAAAGGCGAAATCGTTTATCAGATCATGGCCCGTTGCCGCTAAAAGGATCGATATATGCAGAGCAGTGAGCTCGTTAAAACCGAGCGACATTAATTTTTGAGCTCAATAAACATCGTCGCGATCGACATTGCTCGCCATATGATGTAATTGTAATTGACAAAAGTGGAATGGGCGACAGCGAGAAACGATCGCGTCGATATTGCACAGGCTAATGGAACAATGAGACGCATTCAACGGCGTGCAATCATCATCGAGGAGAAAAAGTGTTTCAAGTGGGTTTGCGAATTTATTTCTTTGTTTCATTAACTCTCACTTGGGGCTCGCCAGCAGATCAGATCGGGAGCTATAAATCAATTCGAGGAGAAGCGAGCGAAGGCGAGAAATTGCATTTCTGTTCTAGAAATCATTTAGTGCGATCTGGTTGTGTGCCGCCTCAAGTTAATGAGATTTTCCGTTGATTAATAGCCAGCCTGAGAAAGAAGTTCGGTAAATTCTGAAGGGAATATGATTGAAATAAATCGGTGAACCAGCGTGGGTTGAATGTCTTTAATGATTGATCAAGGAGTTTTCTTTCAGCGAAACATCAAATTAAAACTGCTAACACATCATGTCATTAAATGCATTGACGCTGCCATCAGCAGTCTGTCAACGTAATCTCAATGCGTGATCGATTCTTCGATCATCAATCTGAATCAACAAAAGGTTTCGCTACTATTCATCAACTCACTTTAAATTAAAATGAAACAACAACGAAACGTATGATTATGGAAATTATTGATTTAAAGGTGAGTTAAATGGGAAAGCTTTGCAGTAATTTATTCATGCAAATAAGTTGAATGTTGAGCTTACAAAGCTCTCAACCTGTAGTTCAATTTTGCAATCAAGCTTTTACAACAAAAAGCTCTTTTGGTGCTTCCTCAAAGCTTTAAGTTTTTCATGAGTCTCCATTGGGACAATTTCATGATGAAACTTTCAAGATAAATTTAAAAATCTTAAAAACTTGAAATTTAGCGATTTGCAATATGAAGCCTTTCGATATTTCTCGAGTCAAATAATTCAAATGTTTTCTGTTTTGCCTAATTTTCTTTCATAAATTGACATCAGTTTAAAGAAGCTCAAAAGTGAAAAATGTAACTTACGCATCCATTCTATTTAAACACCAACTTTGTGTTGACTAGTATGATCCCAAACATTAGTAAAAACTTCAAGATATATATATGAGGAAAATTGTTCAATTGCTTTTTTATTAAACAAATTTATACAAAGTCGAAGACATGATGATGATTTGAGCTTGGATGGGTTTGATGAAAGATGAGATTCATAACAAACAATAGGAAAAGGTTTCCTTTTAACGACTATTCATAGTCTTTAAAGCTTTAATGATGGTAGTATTGAGGCGCTGAGTAGTGCTGGGGGGCGGCGTAGCTGATGTGTGCTGGCTGAAGGACTTTCTGGACAGCGATGGCTGGCTGAGCGACCTTGACGATTTGGTGTCCCTCAAGTGGTTCACGACGAACGTTAGCGTTGAATCCGTGGTGGTCATCGGCGGTGTAGTCTACGATTCTGCGGTGGCCATCAGCATCGATCAATGAGTATTGTCCTGAGATGGCTCCGTTGCTGGCTGATTCGTGTTGTTGCTTGATGTCACCGGTGTGCGAGTCATGGACATCATAGTTGAATTCGTAGTTGGCTGGCTCTTCGTGTTGGACCTGCTTGACGAGGGTGGCTTGCTTGAGGACAACCGATGGTTGCTGGTAGTAAGCGGAGTGGTCATCGTACGACGAGATGACACCAGCAGCGGCCATTGAGACGGCGGCGAAGAAAATCACAATTTTGAATGCCATTTTAACTTTTTAATTCTTGCTTTACTGTGACTGCTTGTTGCAATTTACGATTGTTAACTGATGAATTTCCAAGTCCCGTCAACGTCTTTTTATACCAAAAACTGCATCGCTTTTTCGAGCTTCTTTTTGCTCTCCGGCTGTTCCACTGCATCTCAGCATCGCTTGACCAAACTCTCTCCCACTAGCATTATTATTGTTTCTTCTTTCATGGATTTTCGACCTTTCTCTGCACTGTTGAGACCAAGTTCGCTGCAGCAAATTTATACAGAGAAAATTGTAAATTTAAACATTGTCTGAGAGTTTGGAGACAATGTTTTCTCACTCGCCTTGCGAATAAATCGATCGCGTATATTGTTAATTAAATTATAAAATTACAATCATTTGTGACGTCTTGGTAAAAAAACAGCTTCAGAGACCTCGAAGCAGCAGCAAGAATTTGATTGAAGCTTAAGGAAGAAGAAGGAGGTCCGAACCAGTTTCGCGAACGATCATGTAATACTTCTTTAAAGGCAATTTCGCTACGACTGCAGGCAGAATGAAATGATTTTCTCTAAAGGCTTGTCCTGAGCCAGTCGTTTGCCTGATGGATAAAAGCTTGATGGATATTTCTTATACAACACTCTAAGTTTCTATGACAACTCTGACTCGAGAATTTACAAAATTTTATTTATCTGATTTTCAACTTCACAAGTTTCATAAATTTATTATAAAAATATTAAATTAACTACCTAGCAATTTTATTCTAAATTATTCGAGATGTTCAAACACTTTGAGAAATCGTTGATATTCCGTTTTCGACTTGCTGAAGATTTTTTGATCCTTCAGTGCTTAGATTGTCCTTCGATTTACTGTGATAGACACTTCGTTTCGAGTTGCACTTTTCTTTGACGCACACGACGACGATGAAAACGCAGAATGACAGAACGATGGTCGCACCAAGAACGATTCCCGTCACTGTTTCATCGCTCAGCGTGTCGTCTTCATCCGCTGCGGATATTTTCACGTCTCCTTTCACGGCATTTGCACAGTTTAAAATGATCACCGACACTGCAGCGAGCAACTCAAATATTCTCAGCTCCATATTCGACTTAGACAAATCCTAGCACCGACTTGGAAAACGCGCAGTCTGCTCGCGTAGTCTCCGAATTAATTTCTCGTTCTTTACTCTTCGCAATCTTTACAGCGACTGCTCATCATTTTATTTCCAGCTGTTTGTTTTACACCATAACTCAATTATCCGACTGTTCTTGGCGAGAACCTTGCGCTCACTCATTTGCCAATCAGACAACAAAGCGCTTCTAATCAATTTGATTCTCTGCAGACCCATAAAAGCGGAGTCTTTCGTATCGTAAAGTGCTGCTGTTTAAACTGATTTCCACCGGAACGCTCCGGAATTTACTTTCCTCGCTCTGTTGCAAAGATAAGTTATCGTCAAGAAAGCAATCGCACGGCACACGCAAAACTGACGACAATCGACACTTTGTTTTGAGGGACACTAAGTCGTTAGGAAGAATTTTACTCTTCTGATTAGATTGAGCTCTGATTTATTTTCGTCTGACTTCATGCGATGCAGCCAGCAACAAACAACTTGACACTCAAAACAAGACGAAGGTTTCGCTGGAAACAGTTTCAGTAGCAAACAGTCATCATTCGAGTGAAGAAAAATAATCAAAATAGTTCCGCAGCATATCACGAGATAAATCTAGAGCAAAACAATGTCACAAGTCATGGGGAAATAATCAGTGAAAGTCCGAATCGATCAGACGACAAGCAATTAATTTTGTTTGTGAGTAATTCGCGTGATCTGAAACCAGATTTGTCCCGCATTTTCAATTGAGTCAACAAATCAGCGTTCGCACCGGATAAGACTGGATATATTCTCTGCATTTAAGCGAACTGATAAGGAACGAGTTTGCGAAACCCGATTTTATCTTATGCAGATATCGATTGTTATCAGCGCTGAATTTATCTTGTGATTGATGTCAGCTCCACTCGACACTCAAGTGGCTCTCAGACTTTACTAATCTGCTATCCAAAGATTTACAAGCAGACCGTGCTAGATAAGAACTTTCTTACAACGTGGCAGCTTATCTTGATAAAAGTGATCTTCACGTGAACCGTCTGGCGAGAGATAAGAAACGTTTTCGCTTAAAGCTTCGGCACGTGTGACTGAGACGATCTCGATTAAAATTTTTATGTTTTTATTTCCAATTTAAATTTCTTTCTCATTGGGCATTTCTTTAAATTGTGTTTAACTTGACTCCTGCAGATTGGACAAGCTCCGGCTTTGCTATGTCTAAGTTTCTTTATAAACTGGCAGTTCTTCTCTACGTGGCCATGCTGACTGCAGAGCCAACATTCTTGGTGCTTTTGGAAGATTGCGCAGTCATGGTTTGCCTTGGGAACACATCGATTGCACGTCGGACAGTGATTGTAGTTTGGTTTGACGCAGAGAACACAAGATGTGCAGTGCCTGTAAGTTGCTCCGTTCTTTGATGGACAAACTTTGCAGATTTTGCAATGCAAATTGTTGGCGGCAACAGAGCGATGACATGATGAGCAAAATCGATAGCCAACGAAGCGAGATGGAAACTTGATTAGCTTTTGTTCGACGTTGGTAAAGATTCTGATGGGCGATCCAGCTTTCCTTCCTTTGAAGTCCTCGCGATAAGCTCGATGGTTCATGTAGTTCACTTGGAAATCGAGCATTTCCATCTCTGGCATTTCCTTTCGAATGTGAAGCTCGTTGAAGTATGGGAAGATGAGAAACACTGGCAGCATTTTGTGATGCGAATTAACCCGTTGGAACTTCAATGAGAACTTTTTGAACGTGGAAGCGAACAGCTCGGTTCTTGCAGCAAACGGCGGGTCTGTGAATATGCAATGCTGAGTGTTATGCTGTTGGTCATCTTTGAGAAAGTTAAGCAGATTCTGCTCATCATCATTGAAGAAGTAATCGTTGAACATATTGTAGTGAATCATATCTTCGGGATGGTTAAAAGGTTGGAATCTGTCGTCAATGTCGAGGAGGATCGTCTTGAGTTTCGGTTTCGTGTTCCTAATGAAGTCATGAAGGCGAGGAGCTCCGATGCAGATGATTTTCCTCAAGTTCAAGCTGTCGAACATCGAGCAAATGAAATCCAGCGTGTTGTCATCAAAAAAGTACTGAGCGTTGAATTTGTCATCGTCCAATTGAGGCAGGAAGAGGGATGGTAGTTTGATGAGGTCGTCGCTGAGGCCTCGAATGAGATTGTGGGTCTCATGTGTTGAAACATCTCGCACGAAGATTCCGCAGGTTTTGCAAAACATTCTCAAGTCACTTCTCGTACTTTGCACTTCGCTGAAGCTGAGGCTAGTAAGCCTTGCTTTTTTTACAGGTGGTTCTCTGTAGATCTTTCCGGTTTCGAAGTCCTCGAAAGGCAAATAAAAGCAATCGCGATTTCTGATTCCAGCGCAGGCGAAGAACTTTTTTCCGCTTTTTCTCAATGAAAACAAGATTGCAGGGCCATGCTGACAGCTCGGATTTAACTCTAAGTCACGTATAATAACGTCTACACTTTCACTTGATTTAATCATTGTGCTTTTCGAGCTTAAATCGATTAATTAAGAAAGACATAAAATGTTTTAGAATGCCAACAAATCTGAGCTGACAATATTGATTTTTGAAATTTTCGCAGCCGTTAAAATTTGCAAAGTTGAACTCACTAACACAAATTCGATTACACAAAAATATTTATGCGGCGAAATATTTTCTTGTTTAGCCCGCAGTCGATAATCGAATTTTATGGAATTTGGCCGTCACCGTGAAGTTAAAGAATATTTTAATGCAATTAACTCTATCGTAACGCAACATGGTACAATGCAGGATCAAGTTAGAGGATAACGATCAAGCTTCTTATTGCGCTGGAGATCTTCTCAAAGGTAATCGATCTCAGTATCACAAATTTTAGAGATTTCATCTAAATTCAACCTTCAGGAACGATCGAGTTGGATTTTTCGAAAAGGACTCATCTTAGAGGTAACAGAGAAATCTCATCATAATGATCAATGTCAAAGGTTTCCTCGCTAATTAAACAAGAATTTCGTCTTGAGAGTTCCAATTGATATTCAAGGGCGCTTCTTACATATTTTTCACTTCTTCGTGTGCGTTTAGGTTTGAGTTTCGTCGTGTTCGGAGCAGCCAGATGCCATTGGACGAAAGCGAAAACCGTCATCGCTGAGGTTGAGGACAAAAGGAGATGTCGGAACAAGCTGAAGTTGTATGACGGAGATGAAGTTTTTATCAATCACAAGGCTTATTTATTCGGCTACGAGACCGCAAGTCCCGTTGAAATGCCGAACGGAAGTCATCGGTACGATTTCTCGTGCCATTTGCCTCCTTCTCTTCCCGCTTCATTCGAGGGACGTTACGGTTGCATTCAGTATTACGTGCAAGCTTTTCTCGATATGCCATTGAATCAAGAGCAGTCGCCGATTCTCGGCCAGGAGTTCAAACTTCCCTTTACTGTCGTCCGTTTTGACGACCTCAACAAACGACCAGACCTCAGGATTCCAGTCAACATAAAAGAGACTGAAACGTTTTGCTGCTTCTGCTGTAGATCTGAGCCCATGACAATGAATGTGACAATGCTTTACTCGGGCTTCGCTCCAGGCCAACGAATTCCTGTCACCGTCAACTACGTGAACAAGAGCAACGTTGAGATTCTTCGAACGCATTTCGTGTTGAAGCGATCGACCCGCTACACGAGGTGATTAACGATTTTTCAAAAGAAAAATTTGTCATAACATTTTTCATTTAGCACTTCGCCCAAGATCAAAATGAAAACAGAGGAAGAAACGATTGCGGAAGCGTTCGATTACGATGGCCTTGGCCAGAAGGAAAATGCGTCGCTAACCAAGAGCTTTCTTCTGCCCCAAATTCTTCCAAACTCGAATGCTGAGTTTTGCAAAACCGTTCAGATTTCGTACGAACTAAAAGTTATCGCTGAGACTTCAGGATTCAACTTTGACGTCTCTACCTCGATTCCAATTACTATTGGAACTGTTCCACTGAAATTTGAGTCTGGTGCAGTTGCAGCCGAGATTATTCCGTTTGTTGAAGCTTCGGCTCCACCAGATATTCGTGAGTTTTTGTAAATTATTTATTGTTGAGCTCAACCATTAATCTCCGAACTTTCAGCTCCGCCCGCTTTCAACGAGGGATTCCTTATAAACGCACCGACAGCAGTCACCAGTCCGTCGCAGTCTGGAGTAGGCTGGAAACTTCCAAAATAATTAGATCATCGAAAAGTCTTTTCATAAAGTTGACAATCGAAAATAAAAAACTTTATTGGTTTCAGTTGAAATCGATAAAAATTATTTTCTACCGAAAGAATTAGAAATCTTTTAATTTCTGCGTTTCTAAGCCCAAATTCTTAGCCTCGAGTAAACGGCGATGCTGCATTAGTTTCAAAGATGTAATTGCCGGTAAGCCCAACGTTACCAAACGGTCCTCCCATGCGAGCAGTTCTGCCAGTTCTCGTGCAACTTCCAGCGCTGATCTCTTCGAATGATGCGCACTCATGACCAGTGAAAACTGAGTTAATCGATTCGATGTGAAGATCGACGGCTCTCATGTGGTTACAAGCGTCTATTGAACATCCCGGCTGTGATCGGCCAAAGTTTGGGAAGAAAGTAGCGTCACCAAAAGAGCCCATGAGTCCACTGCCACCACCGTTTGTAAGGAGCACTTCAACGTAAACGCCATCCGAGTTGGTGATTCTGTTAGCCGGATCGTCAAGACTAAACAAGAGACCGGCAGGATCGAGAGAGTGAATCACTTGAACTCTTCCACGAGTCAAAGCTCTGCCCGCGAAACCAACAGCGTGAGCTCTGTAGAAACGTTCTGTGAAATTGTTCCGACCTGCATCACGTCACACTCACCCCAAGCTCATTCCAATAAATTGAAGATTAGCAAAATTAACGAATCCATGTAGGTGGAGGAAGTCCATCAACTGAGCCACACGGACACCGACAGGGGCTACTCGATTTCTTGCCGCAATGTAATTGATGGTGCCAGCTCCAACACTCCAGTCAACAGCAATCATCTTTTCAAATTTTATAAGAATTAGACAAATGCGAGAGTCACACAGAACTTACATTGAAGTCTCCAAGCCGCAAATATTCGGCAGCCAGTTCAGTGTTTAACGGCGCTTCTGCGCTACTTCCCCATCCATGCACAATGACGCGAGTTGGATGATTTGGATTGAAGTTTGAGCTTTGCACCGACGCGAGATCTCCAACATTTATTCTTTGTGGAAGAGTTGGATTGTTTCGAGTGAAGAGGTTGAAGAACATGTCTTGCTCTGGGACGAACGCAGGCTCGATGGGTTCGTCGAAAACATTTAGATCAACTAAATGAAGTCTTCCACTTTCATCGCGCGTAAGTTCCCATCGATGATTGAACCCATGGAAACGCGAAGCAGGCAGAGCCAAAGCGACTGTGAAGAAGTTGTTAAGTTTTAAATAGCCGGAAAAAAATCAACTCACATCCGGCTAATGATAAAACAGACAAAACAAGACAGCACTTCATGGTAGGAAAGTAAAAATCAAACTTAATCGAGAAGTTACCCACCAGCGACAAACTAAATCGCCTTTTATTTTCGAGCATCACAATAAATCCTTTGGCAAAAGATAACTTCTGAAAGATAAGAGCTGTGGTTCCAGATAAGATATCAAGACAGTGCCGCTCAAGCGGACGAGAGAATTTGATACAATTCAATTTATTTGTCTTTTCAATCAGTAATTCTTCAACCTCGAGTAAATGGCGATGCTGCATTGGTTTCAAAGATATAATTGCCGGTAAGTCCAACGTTACCAAACGGTCCTCCCATGCGAGCAGTTCTGCCAGTTCTCGTGCAACTTCCAGCGTTGATCTCTTTAAATGATGCGCACTCATGACCAGTGAAAACTGAGTTGATCGATTCAATAAAGAGGTCAGTGGCTCTCATGTGGTTACAAGCGTCTATCAAACATCCTGGCTGAGTTTTTCCGAAGTTTGCAAAAAAGTTTGCGTGACCAATAGCGCCCATCAGGCCACTGCCACCACCGTTTGTAAGGAGCACTTCAACGTAAACGCCATCCGAGCTAGTGATTCTGTTTGCTGGATCGTCAAGACTATAAAGTGGGGCAGCAGGATCGAGCGAATGTATAACTTCAACTTTTCCTCGTGTCAAAGCTCTGCCAGCGAACCCAACAGCGTGGGCTCTATGAAAGCGTGTTGATGAATGTTTAAAGCATAATTTTTATCACACTAACCCTAAGCTCATCCCAATGAAATGAAGATCTTTGAAGCGAACAAATCCATGTAGGTGGAGGAAGTCCATCAACTGAGCCAAACGGACACCGACAGGTCCAACTTGATTTTTAGCTGCTAGGTAATTGAAATTGCGTGCTCCTTTGCTCCAATCAACCGCAATGATCTAACGAAAGAATGTTAATTTATTTCAATTTCAATTTTTACTTACTCATTGTCGTTTCACAACCAAGAAAACCAACTCACGTTAAACTCTCCCTGACTCAAATATTCAGCAGCCAATCTAGTATTCAACGGAGCTTCAGCGCTTCCTCCCCATCCATGGACAATGGCGCGAGTTGGATGGTTTGGATTGAAACTTGAGTTTTGCACCGACGCGAGATCATCAACATTGATTCGTTGTGGGACAGTTGGATTCTTTCGAGTGAAGAGGTTGAAGAACATGTATTGCTCTGGGTCAAAAGATGATTTGATGTTTCCGTTGAACTTATTTAATCCAATTGGTTTAAATTTTCCGTCTTTGTCGGATACAAGCGCCGAGTGATCCCCTGAAGAGTTAGAACTCGATGCGAGCAAATCCAATGCAACTGAAACGAATCTGTTGAGTGTTACTTTTCAATAGAAGGCTTTAACTTACAAATGGAGCTAAACAAGCCTGACAAAACTACTAAGCACTTCATGTTTATGCAGCTGATGTTGAATTGTAGTGCGAAATTCACAATTGCGGCTTTATATACATATTCGGAATGATTAGTGTGGACTGATATGATTTGGCTCGCTTCGGGAGCGAGAAATTCAGATTCAGACAGGAAGTTCTGATGATAATTTTCTTGTGATAAGATCCGATCCGGCGAATAATATTCTCCCAAAACATTTGCGATAAGTCACAATTTTATTGCTTGCATTTAGTCTAAGTTTCGGCATCGAGCGAATCACATTTCAGTTTCAGCGGATTTGGTTTCGTTTAGAAGTTCGAGGCTGTGCTTGATGTGTAGTGGTTTTGTTGGCCATCGTCACGTCTTGAAACTGAAGTCGTCGCATAGATCGTTGGCTGCGCGATGAATGGAGCAGAGTGGAGTCGTTGATGGAAGAAATGTGGAGCATAGTTGTTTGTTCCATCGAGGCGAACGAGAGCAGCGGCGGTTGGCTCACGTCTGACTTCAGCATCAAATCCGTTTTCATTGTCAGCGCGGTACTCGACGATTCTCTGGTAGCCGTCAGAGTCCATCATCGTGTATTGTCCTTGGACTTGGTCGCCACGACGAACTTCGTTCTGAGATTTGACGTCTCCGGTTGTCAGATCGCTGACTGCGTAGGCGAAGTTGTAGTTCGAGTCGTCAACATATTCAAAGTTTCGGCTCGACGATGGAATCGTGACGATTTGGAAAGATGTTGGAACGAACCGAAGACGAGGCGCGGAGAAAATGTTGCGGACGTTGTCACGTGTTTGCTGTTCGTGGTTGCGAATGATTTGCTCCTGGCGACGTCGTTGGTCTTCCAGTTCTTGCATCTGAACCTGACGCTGCTGATTTTCAACTCGCTGGTGATCTCGGATCTGATCGTTCTGCTGGTGAACCATTTCCTGCTGCACTTGGCGGTTGAGCTGCTCGTTGTCGAGTCTGGCACAACTCACGACAGCCGCAGTGGCAAACACGACGATCAACTTGAAACTCATTTTCCAACTTCTTCTCGACGAGATTGACTGAGAAAATGACATGAAGTTGCATCAACTGCGTTGCTTTTTATACTGCAACGATCAGCATCAGAGCATGACAAGCTCACGCACAACAAACAAGTTAGCAAAACTGGCGGATAAAGTTTCAGCCTTGCAAGGTTTTGTACGTTTTATTTAATTTTGTTTAAGAAGCTCTCATGAATTTGTCGGTAGTCATTTAAGACGACTTGTCTTGCTGATCACTTTCTGTTGTCAAAGGTTGCTCCTCCTTGTTTGCCATGTCGTTTGGTTGAATCTGAGTGCTGCTAAGAACGACTGACGCTCTACTAAAAGGTTGAAGAGCGCCATCGTTTCCGCCAACTGCTTCGCCTTCACTTGCTTCGTCATCCGACGGCCCTTCTACGTTGACTTCGATTCGAGAGAAGTCCAGTTCATTAACGATTTCTTGTTTTTCCTTTGGATCGTCGATTTTGTGTTTTTGGACAAACGAATCGATTTTGTCGAGAAATCCTTCGCAGTTAGGCATGAGTTCCCCCTGATCGCCTCTGACAAACTTCAAGTAAGTGCGAGACCACTGATAGTATTTGGGATCAACCGGTTTGTTACACGCCATTGTAATAATTGTCGAGAGCGTCACGACCAACATTTGATTCTCATCGAACTTCTCGCCAAGCGTCGATGCTTTGTTGACTTGATTCAACTTGCTAAGAGTTTTGGAAGCTCCCGCGTTCATTTTGAAGGGCTTTACTGTTGGCTAGAAAATAATTCGCTTCTGATTCGAACGATTTGGAGAAAGGATTCGGAGGAATGAAAACTTCAAAGATTGTTGTGACGGAAATAAGAAATTTTAACAGAGAATCAGGACTCAGAAAATTAGAGACGCAATTTACTTTTGAAGACCACGGAAGTCTTCATCGGATCGAACTCATCACTCGTGAAGAAAAGAAATAAATGGAAAGATTGCAACAATTTATTTCGCATTAACATAGAAATATAAATTACGGGTGGATCAATTAAACTTACTCTTAAAGTTTGATTACCACTAAGTTCACAAATTGTTCCATTGAGCTGTTGCCTCTGTGTAATTTAAACTTGAACTGCTTAGGTAGTCTAGTTTGTTGAAAGTAAAAGCTTGATTTGACAAAGCCAGTAGGACGACAATTAAAACTACAAACTTGGAGCCTCTCTCACGATCTCAACGATGATAGCTGAAACAAAAAATTAGTTGCCCTCAATAATGTCTCGAGGGAGTTAACAGCTAGACAGATACAACAGCTAGTTAAGTGGTCACGAAAGACGAGATCTGTGTCGATAGATTGAGCCTAAGCTTGTCTTTATTTCTATAAAATGTGTTATCACAGTCACGGAGTTCTCTACAATACAAGCTTTCACTTGAAAAGATACTTTGCCGTCCAGTCGGGCCTGGAGTTTGTCAGTTTGTTAAGGGAATCGTTGCCTAGAATTCGGACACTCAGATTGGGTCACAACATCGATTCGGCTCTTTACTCACCCTTTTGAACGATCCTGAACGATTTGTCTTCTTGTAAAGGTTTTTGCGCCTCTTCCCATGGAAAAAGCTTCAACGGAACGTTGTTGAGCTTATACTCGTACTCGCTTTGATTGCTTCCCATTAAAGTATTTCTAGAATGAAGCAAGTTGCAGGATATCTAGCTCGACCGTAAAAGATTTCAAACTCACTTGTTGTTTGACACGAAAACCTGTTGCGAAGGTTGCCGTCGTCTCTGCAGCGCTACGCTTGCGCTGAAATGTTTCTGATCCGAGTTGTTGTCGAAGAGGTCGCTCAGGATGCTGTTGTTCCTGGTCGTTGCTTTAATGATTGGCACAGTTGTTGGATATTTCGTCGCATCTTTCGGGTAAGAAACTGTGCCGAAGAGATCGTCGATCTTGAAGTCGTTTGTCGTCCGCTTCGCTGACTTTATTTTGCTCCTGAGATAAGGTTTGATAAAATAAATAGATAATACTCGAATTGCAAAGTTCAATTTACCCTAAGATTGAAGCAAGTTCGTCGTCTTCTGCTCCTTCGTCCCACTTCTTTGCTAAGCTTTGACCACTCGGAGCTTTTCCCTTTCGTCCAATATTCAAACTGTCAAAGAATCCTTCATCGAATGAGTTGTCTTGGTTTGCTTTCGACAGCATGCTGAAGCTGACTCCGGACTCGATCCGTCTCTGCTTTTGCTGTTTTGGTTCGTGTAGGAAAAAGCTTGTGTTGCTATTGAAAGTGCCGCTAAGATCGAGCGGGTCTTTGTCATCTTTTAGTAGGTTGATGAAAACGTCGTTGACCCTCTCGTTTTCCTTGGTCTTTGCAGCTTCAATCACTTCTTTTTTTGGGCTTTTCACAGGCGGTAGAATTTTCTCGACCACGTTCTTGTCACTTGCTTCGTTTTCATTATTGTTTGTATCTGTTTTCATGTTGTTAAACATGTCGTTAATTATGTTAAAATTCGATTGAAACTTCATGAAAGCTTTCGCAGAGCTCTGCGTCTCGCTATCGTTTCGAAGCGGGTTCGTGTCGATTATGATTTGTTTGTCGTTGTTTTGCGACATTCGAGAGACGCTTAGCATCGAATTGATCTCGTTCAAGTCTGTGTTCGAGTTGTACTTTGGGTTCATGCTAAATCGACTCAGCAGTCCATTGTTGTCCATCGCTTCGACCTCCATGATTGACAATCGACCGTTAGGTATCGCGCTTTGATTCATCGGAGGTGGTCGACTCGTTGCCGATGGCGCATGTTTTACATTATTGAAATAAAGATTTCTCTGGGATTGCTGAGCGTTCGGTCGTTTGTCCGGATCCCAGCTAAGAAGATCGCTCACGAACTGGAGGCCTTGCTGACTTGCTCGCGTGATGATTGAGCTCATCGGTATCTTGGGACATTCGGGAAATCTAAATTGAATAACAGATGCCAAGCGATGTCCCTCGGGCCAATCGTTCTGAAAATTTGACATAAATTTATTCTCGTGATCGAGTAAAAACACTTTTCTTACTTTGTCAGGCGTTCCGAGGATTGAACAAATTTTGAAAAGCTGATCGACCTCGCTCGACCCGGGAAACAGCGGCCGAAACGTGTAGAGCTCCGCTGCAATACAGCCGACGGCCCATAAATCAATGGCACTCGTATAGCGCGTCGAATGAAGCAGAACTTCCGGTGCACGATACCAGCGGGTAGAAACGTAATCAGTGTAAGGAGGTCGTGACCTGATTTCCCTCGCAAGGCCAAAGTCGGCTATCTTTACCAGCTCTGGTCCATTACAGAGAAGATTTTCCGGTTTCAAGTCGCGATGAAAGAATCCGTGCCGGTGCATGAAAGCCAAGCCGGCCAATATCTGAAGCAGAATGGCTTTGATTGTGTTCTCAGGAAAATGCGTCTCGCGGTCCTTGATGAGCTGGTAAAGGTTCTCTTGCATGTACTCAAACACAAAGTAGAGAATGTCGTTCTCTCGAATCACTTCCTTAAGCTTAACGACGTTGGCGTGCGAGAGTTTCTTCAATGACTATAATTAAGCACAAGTAAGCGATTAGTATCAAGCTCGCAATGCCGACGTAACTGCGAGCTCTGTTCGTGATCTCGCCATGGTGTCATCGCCACTTTCTCCTTTATTAAGCGATTAGACTCACCTTCACTTCCCTCAATGCCATCGCCTCCTCCCACGAGTAATATTTCCGTTTCATGCGTTTGATCGCGACCTTTTCGTTGTTGTCTTTTCTCTGACCGAGCACGACCGTTCCGTAGGTTCCATCGCCGAGCTGCGACAAAATCACGTAACGGTTCATGATTCCCTTTCAACTTCCTCGTCTCAGTTATCAAAAGATTTCCTCAATTTCCTCGAAAGCTTCTCAGGCTGAAAATCAAACGTTTCGTTAATGCGTGTCGCGGACAAAGAAGAAAACTTTTCGTTTTCGTTTTGAGTTAATAATTAGGTTTCGAGTCGCAGGGAATATTATCGATTTTCTGTTTACACAAAGGCAGCGCACGGATGGAGACTCGACGTCGATGCTTCTACTCAATTTCCAACGCTTCGACGACACGGCAAAGCAGACAAATTCAATTTGCCTACGGTTAAACGTGAGAGATCGATTGTGATAAGTTATTCAGATGATCACAGTCCGCTGAGCTGCTCAGTTGACCATGAAACTCTAATGTCCCCGTCCATCTGCCGCATTGCCTTCTTGTCTGCCAAGGATTATTTTCAGGAAGTGAATATCGATTTATTGATTGTGAATTAACGTCCCTTTGAATATAACATGAGCACCTGCCCGCTAATGACAATGTCGCTCGAATTTCTCTCCCTTTCCTATTAGTTTACTCGGCAAACTTCACTTTTCTTTGTTATCTTGATGGCGACTGACCGAACGCACCGATGAATCAGTTCAGGCGTGACCATCAGACAAGATCGAAGTTCAAGGTTTTTTCATTACATGAAAGCTCATAGCTCGCAATATTGTTTCTACACGTAGCGTTTCCAGCGACAAAGAAAGTGGAACGCTCCATGACAGGTGCTTCTGAAACTTTCCTTCTCATCCATTATTTATTGCCTTCGTGGAAAATCGGAAAATTCTTAATCGACTTTTCGATCAAGCTCAAATTAATTATCGAAGCGATTGAGTGCACACGAGCTTAATGCCTAATGCGGACATTGGATCGTTTCAATTCACCTCATGACGCCATCGATATCGATGACTAATCCAGATCGAGTTTTCACAAATATTTCCTGTTCTGTCTCAAATTTATTCTTTAATTGCGTTCACAAGATTTTAATAATATTTTTAGATTTCCGCACAACCATTCGAAACACTTTAATTTACTTTTAACTTTGACCTAAAGACAATTCTTCTTTAAAGAGTCGCGCAAACTATGTAACTCGCGATTCACCTCCCGTTTGTTATCATTTTTTCGACTCAACTAAGCGACTGCTTGGTGTTTCGGGCTGTGTTTTGTTATTTCGTTGCCAGGAGCAACGCGTTACAAACCTGAAGGCCGTAGTCAGGACTCAGAAGCAAGCTCAACGCTTCCCTCATTCCAACTCTTACCGGACTATAAATAAAAGAAAACGTTTATTGAAAGGAAAAATACGAAAACTCATAAAAGTATTCAGCGCATGATGGAAAAACACAAAATTGTAATTTGAATTCGCTTCGTTGGAAAGGACCAGGATAAAGCTCACAAATAGAAGAATACATGATGATCAGTGAATTGTTTGATTTCTGATTGGGGATAACATTGAGTAGCTTCATTTATCGCTCTACTTTACCTTTCACACACGTTCTCGGTGAGAGTCTCCAAACGTGACTAATATGAGGTTGATTGTTATCAATAACTAGCGAGTCGCCCGACTCTGCTTTGGCGCCAATCGCAATATGCTGCTTGAACTTGTATGAAAATCCAGTCAAGTCATAAGCTGTACATTTCGATTGAACTGTCAAGCTCTTCAATGTTCAAAGGCTGAGAAACTTTGGCCCTACAGACTTGATGGCGAACACGAAAGTGTTATCTTTAGTTTCAATCTAGCACGTGGAGGAGTAAAGTTGTCGACAATGATGAATGCGTTCGTTTAATAAGCACACTAATTGAAGCGATAATTTCAGTTGGAGCGCAGTACGAAAGTTGAAAGCCAGACTGACCCATAAATATTGCTCGGGAGGTTCGGTGGAAAACATGGAATTTTCTTTGGTTACTTCCTTGTTTCGTTCTCAACGAAGGGTGAATAAACTTTAAGCGAGCGGTGCATTCTCGCTCGCCTGCAGTCGCCGAATAATTTGGTTGTGGCTGCTTCCGGCTATTCCAGGAGATTGCTATCACTTCTAAATTTATTCGTACAAAATCAATGCAGGCAAGAAACCGAAGTTGAAACGAGGGCTTCTCATGTCACGACGAATTATTCAGGCGTTGCTCATGCATCGGTGAACAGTCAGAAAATCACGCAAAGTCTTTTTAAATGCGACTTTAACTCTGATTGAATTATTTCTATGCACTGCAACATTTTTATTCAACTTCAATCGAAATCAATACGAATCGTAAAATTTCAATGCATGTTTAACCAACTTTATTGTGAAATCAATTACATTTTGAAACATAATCTCCTTTTAAATTCGAATTTATTGGGGATCTTAGACTGTGACAATCCTAATGGTGTTCAACAATAAAGTGAAAGAGTTGCCAAGAGTCCTACGTCGTTCAAGAGAGTCCACGATGTCGATTTAACGTCAGAAACGGTCGTTTTTCAAATTTTGGTGCTGTAGGAGTCGTAGAACTAAATTATACAACCACCAGCAGGATCATTTGAAAAGTACATGTTTCCACTATCATGAATTTCATGATCGTGTTCGTCGAATTCTCTGAATCTCACGCCGAATCCAAGAGGCCTTCTATTTACTTGAAGATCGTCGTATATTACCACGAGAACCCAATCAATGTATGCGGTAACTGCATCCATCAAGGAATTACGAATGGCTGTTTCCACTTCATACCAGTAAGATGGCCCACCATAATTCCTGTTTACAATGGTTGATTGAGGTGCAAAGTTGTAATCGTGTGATGGTCCTCCCAAGCTTGCAGCAAGCAAATGACCACGTTCGTCATTCGGAAGTCTGTTCATTTGGATCAGTTGTTGCTCAACAAATGGTGGAATTGCTTCTCTTGCCCCGTTAATCAGATGAGATTGCCTAATCCTAGCTCGTATGACTAAAGGTAATCGTGTAGTCATTAGTTGATAGCCAACAGGTTGAACAGTCATGGTGACAACATTTGTGATTGGGAATGTTGGCGAAGTGGTGAATGTTGTTTGGTTGTAAAGCATAGCCAACTCATTTGCGATCTGTTCTACTCCAGTATTTCGAACGTCATCCTCATTGTATTGTCGCTTGAATCGACCATGGCCTTGTCTGCTGTTTCCAAGACATGGTGTGAAGCCTGTTGACACTTTAAATTCACCTGCTTTGTTCTCAAGAAGATAAATCGCTTTGTCAAAAACATTGTAGTAAATTGGATCAGGTGAACACAGTTTCAAATCACCGTCAGAAGTTGTGCATTGATATCCGTTCGTGTACTTGGAGCAGTCATGACAGTTCTTATCACTGTGAGGGGTACAATAGTCCCAGCTTCCGCCTTCACCGGTGAAACACCATCCGTAGTCTTCTCCAAATAAACCACATAAGCTTGTGCACAAAGGCTTTTTCTGTTTTTTCATGGAAGTGAAGTATTGAATTTGGTGAGCGTAACGGTCCGGGACCCAGCATTTCTCCCAATTGCTCGAGCCCCATCCGGTGTAACAAAAGTGGTAGTCTTCATAAGGAGTGCAGCCGGTCATACATTGTTTTCCCGAGACGGTCGAAGCCATCACGGTAGCCGTTCGAGTGACCTTTGTTCCCATCTTCCTCGAATAAACTGCTTGAGCAGACAAGACTGCGAGCAAAACAAACAATTTGATGTTCATTGCTCACTGGAGATTGTTTTCTTTCCGAAACGTATGGAGCTCTACGAAATGAAGTTCGTCGTCAGTACCTTTCCTACTATTGCTGTTAAGAGTATCCCAGTGATTTACGACAAAAACATGAAACGATTCTGGGAAAATAAAATAAATAGATGTCAGCTTTTGTAAAAATAGTTGAAAATTTGTCTTTGCACATCCGCTGGAAGTTTGATAGTTACAATTATACATAGTTTAGCACAGTTTATCAAGCATGGAACTCCATAATTTCACTCGCAGTTCTCCATTTTAGTAGTAAAAATATAGTAAGCGAACGCGATGTTATTTAGAAAAGTTTTTTCAATTTTGGGTTTCGCAATCTTTCTCGTAATATATGGAGAAGAAGTCCAAAAAATAATTATTGTCGACGTGCGTTGTACCAACATCTCGCAGAAACTCGTTTTTCCAAACATGTCTTGCTTCGCCAGGTCTTTCAATCGTTCTTACTCAACAGCAAATACTTTCATGACGTCGAGAATCCCTCTGACGAAAATATTTGTGAGAAGTTTTCATTCTTTATTAGACTTGATTGTAACTATCTTCATTTCAGGTGAAGTTCGACTTCCATTTCAAGTACGGAGTAATCTACAGGAAAGTTTTGAGCAGCAATCTGATAAACGCATGCAAACTTGCTGAAAACAAAGGCGACATTTTTATCCAGGAGATTTTAAAAGTATTTGAAAAAAGTGCGCCCGGACTAATTCATCCTTGTCCGTACACAGTGAGGATATCGTTTTGAAGACTGAATTGAAACTTACAAGGTGTTCTCAACAGACTATTTCTGCGAAAAATGTTTACATCAACACCGAAACAATTCCATCTATTTTCCCAGCGGGTGATTACAAAGCTTTTGTTACCGCGTTCGAAGGCGAGGATTTGCTTTTTGTCATTCGCGTGATTGGCCGAGTCAACTCGACTAACCGAGACTCTTTTGGATAGAACCTTTTAACACGTTTGGCTCGATTTTATTTCAATTATGATTGCAAATTTTTCGAAAGTAATTGGATCGACCGAGATGAACTAAGCGAAATCTCACCAAACCAGTTGAAAGCGTAACATGAAACCGCAAAAACATTTGACTTTATGATACTCAAATTGCAATTAAATCGTTAAGTGAAGAGACATGAACAAAAATTGCAGGAATAATGGAACTTTCATCATATTCACTTCACCTCTACTGTAAAAGCTCTACAGAACCAACTTACGGGATTATAAAATCAAATTAAAAAATTGTACATATTTATCGACACTTTTAAAATGTATCAAGCCTTATCATGTTGTCACCTTTCAAAGCCTTTTGAATAACACTCCGGGTTTTTGTATTACAACTTCTTATCAATGAGTTTGCAAAGGTTATCACAATACGTTCGTTTGTGACTATGCGTTCAAGAAACAACTTCATATGAACATGCGTAGAGAAACGTGAGGATTGAGAGCGACCCGTGCAATCACGTCGATCAAAGTTTCGCATTTTTTCAGATTGATAACTTACAGATACTTAGTTCTCGAGTACCGTTTTAGTCTTAGAAATTCACTGAAATTGTATCACTTAGGCCGCGACGAGTTTTCAGCTGATGCACGAAACGACACTAATAAAATGCGAAGATGAAATCGCTCGCCGAATCTTTTATAGCCAGAGAACAAGAAAGTGTCGTGCGGAAAAGTATAATACAAACTCAGAAGATTAGGCGAATCTGAAACTCAAATTTCTAACGCAAAATGGTTTTTATCCAAATGAAAATATGTTTTCTTTATTCAACGAGAACTTTAATACTTAATCGTAACCGAGGCCAGGAAAGTTAAGTCTCTAGGAAAATAAATTTCATCGTCTGGTTCTCGTCTAAGTTCGAGTTTATCCTTTTGTCTATTAAGTAACTTCCTTTTGAAGGCATTTCGGTCTGTGGATTTCAACTCAATAAATAGCGGACATTGAATCTAAAAGCTAAAATATCAATTAATTTCTTTATACGAGAGGTGAAGCTTTCTTATTCGAGCTTTCAGTGGGGAAAGTTTGAGTGGATGGGTCGGTAACCAAATGTTAGGAAATCAAAGTTAAAAGTTTTCTGTTGAACTTTCCAACGAAGCGCATCACAATTATTCATTATTATCTTCCATTCAATCGATTGTCTGTTCAGAATTATCTACTCGTTAACATCTTGCAACTTCATCACGGGACAAATAAACTTTCAACTTAAGTATCGACCGACATTAGTGTGAAATTTCGCTACAAACATGAATACTGGTCAATGATAAATAAAAGCAAAAATTATTTCGAGTTAAAGTGGAGTCGCTTTGTCTTAAGTCACTGCGTTAAACTTTAAACTTTAGCCGCTTCTTCGTATTTCTGCGAGTTTGTTTCAATTCCACAATAAAAATGCAATCGGATTTTGGAGCTCATGAATTGCCACAAACTTTCAAATAGTTTCTCTTCGTTGCCGAGAATTCTTAAAATCAGTTTTTCTAAATCAATTGAATGTCCTCAGATGAAGTGCTCTCAGGTTGTGGGTCCATCGTCATTGTCACTATCGCCGAGCGTGAAACTTTTCGACTGCTTTCTCGGTTTCATGAGCTTACCGCGTTCAACGTCCGAACAGTCGGACTCGGAGCTTGAGTTGTGTGCGAGGAGCGATGCCATTTGTGTGTTGCGGCTGCGATCGCGCGAATTTATTGGACTTGGCTTTGCGATTAGAAATTGCTGTCGTTGTTTTGGAAGGGATTTGGTGCTGCCGGGGCCTTCCTCGGGGATTGCATCCCTGTCGAGTCAAATTATTTTTCAAAAACGGAGAAGGAATAAGAAGAGAATAAATGTTAAGAAACTCTCGAAAGGTCTCGTTTTTGTCGCGAGAAACGATACTTTGGCGTAAGTCGAACGCTCTTGGTTTTTTATGTGAGAACTGTTCAGTAAATATTTACATCAAGTTACGTGAACATCGATTTTGAGATTGTGAATCAACAGAACAAAATAAAAGCTCTGCCACTCTCCTCCGAAAGCTTCCAAACCAAACTCATCGTGGTAATACACATCTAGTTTATCTCACAACTGCTTCGTTTTATTCATTGCACTTCACTGCAGGTTTGATCATTAAAATGTAGCAATTAACTTAGTGCCCATAAGCGGAAGCTCCGTTCAACAGTGATTTGATTCGATGGCATGCTAAAAGGCTGGTCAAGCTTAAAGTTGATATCTTTTTGAATCTCGAGATCATCGCTTTTAAATTTTCAAGCTTTAGTCGAGCAACTTCTGAGAAGGAAAATATTCAAACCACTGAGCCATGAACTGAGCTTCGAGAAGAAAAATGTTTGTTCGAAATAAATAAAATAAATTCATGAGTTACAATAAAATTAAATATTGCTGCATGCATTAGCACAACTTACGAGCTACAACGACTACTTATTTCAATACGTTAGGGAGAAAAGATATCAGAATGCTTTGTTAAGTAGGAAAAGGTTGATGAAATTATTAAGGATTTGGACTTTCTATGTCCGGCATGGGCGCTATTCGTCGGCTCGCTCTACGTCCACTTACTAACACAAGTCTGTGAAAAGATAAATTAAAAAGAAAATCGGAAATTTTTCATGCACTAACTAATCACTCAGTTTCTGATTAATTTAGTCAACAGTGACAAACATATAGAGAGAAAGAGTGTATGAACAGTGTGGTGAACAAATCGTGTCAGGTGCGTTTTGTGTTGTGTTCAGCAGTGCGAGACCCTCGTCCAATACCCAAAGCCGACTAAAAGCTACAAAGCGCTAATTCCTAAGCCAATAGCATGCCACATAACAAGCCCTGCGACCGAACGTGCTTTCGAGAACAAAAAGAGCTTGGATTTTATTTTGTGTTCTGTATCATCATCACTCATTTTCACGGTTGGTTAAGTAGGAAAACGTTACACAAAACGTGAAAAAGTTCCAGAGGCAAATCAGTGTTTCGCTTCACGAGTTGAGTTAAACATCCCATCACAGGTTTGTCGGATTCACACAAATCTAGACTTACCCGGAGACTTCGAGCAGTGAGCCTTTCCTCGTGTTGCGCCGATGGCTTGCGGTGACGGGGAACTGTCCAGCATGTCCGCCAGCCTCGATGTCGAACAATCCTGTGCCCGAAATCGATGCTGAGCGCTTGTCTCTCATCACGACTGGCGTTCCTGAGGAGTCAGAGTCTCCAGCCGGGCCCGATCCTGACACTGAACTCTCTCGCCTGAATAATCCTATTACAGAATTTTTCTGTTTAGGTTTGGCAATCCCTCCTAAGCTCACGTAACAAATATTTCATTGAACGTCAAGTGATTGGGTGAGTGTTTGATAAATAGGTGATCAAGGCAAGGTGGTTCAAGCAATTAAGTCGAAAGGAAGAGAAAAGAAACAAAGAGAAAAGAAAAAATCAACAATCAATAAATAAAGTTACGCAATTGAGAATTAGGGTGCAAGCTAACAATCACAAATCTGTTTCAGGTTCGAGAAAAATTGAGTGGGCGGAGTTCGTAAATTAGCTGCTAAACTGTTGATCGTTGAAATTTAAGCTTAAACAGTGTTGCTCGCAAAACGGTTTAGATTGACTTTGAAACCTCCAATTAACTTTTTTCTTTACGCAATTTACGAATTCAGCCTTGCGAAACTATCAAGATAAATGAGATTACTATTTCGTCATTCAAAACGTTTTTCTGATCGATCTTGTCATCTAATTTTCATAAATTCAAAAATTCTCAGCAGCTAATGCAATTTCTAATCGCATGCGATGATTGAAGAGTGACGGACGAGTTTGTTATTCGATTAACTCAATTTACTCTTGACGCAACGAAATTACCTAGGTAGGTAGCACTTGGGGAGTTGTATGACAGATATTCTTTGTTGTTTGCCCAAGAAGGAAACTCGGTTTGCCTCATAGCACCATTCTCCTCCTTATCGCCACCGTCGCGCTTCCATGGCAATGTTGATTCAGGAGCGGTCGGTGTTGTGACTCGATGTTCACCTAAAATTAGTCACAGTTGGTTAATCATGAGCACAAATTAGATTTCCTCTTAAACCTTCAGAGTCTCGGGAGAAACGTTTGTTGTCTTGCTCATGCGGTGCTTCTCCTCCTTCGTCTACTAAAAAAGAAGAAAAGATACGATTAAACCTTCGCTCTAGATGCCTCTGACACCCTATCTAAACATGAACTTTAGAACCAAGCGGAAAACATTAGCGAGAAATTTTCTTTTAAGAGTTGGAATAACAGCAAAAGGTTAGGACTTGATCCAATTTGTTCAGCTCAGCGGCTGATGAAAGTTCTCAACGGCAGGAGAGTTCATCGAAGCGGCCGAGAACTTGGCAAACAAAGTAACAAAACATGCTAAATATATTTGTGAAACTATCGTGAAGAGTCAGAACGGCAACGGTCGAAAATTCTTACACTGTTCGACCGTTGCTTGAATTGACAGCAGAGCAGCTAAGCTGTTTCTGAATTAGGTTCGAGCACATCGATTGATATCCAACCAGCAGAAAGATGTGATTTGTGCAATGAACAGAGAGAGACAAAAAGGAACGTCATGCCACTCATGACAGTTTCAACATCGAAACGGATTCAGCGAGAACTAAAAATCGTCCATAAAATGTATCTGAATGATGGTTCGTTTGATCTGTTCAAGACGTCGACTAAATGTAAAACGTGAGAAAACTAAAATCGAGTGATACAAAAGTCTAAAGAAGATGTGCGAAATAAAGTTTCTTCGTCAACGAAACAACTTTCTGGCTAGATTGAGTCAAATGGAACGACTAAACGAACGAAACGATTTGCGGTTATGAAGCAAAGCTTGTTTTGTGTTAAATACCGAAGCCCAGACTCTGATAGGATTTGTCACGACGCCACGGAAACAACGATTCGGCAGCCGTTGGCAGTAAGTCTAGCGCATAATATTCCTTCGATTGGCACTGGTCTCGGTCAGATGGACTCGGTTTGAATGATAAATGCTTGACGGAACGTGATTTCGATGGATCACTGAGATTGCTTATTTGTGCGACCAAAAGATTTTTATTGCTGCTCGCTCGATTGTTTGATCCATTAGAATCAGCTGAATACATTTTGTCATTGGTTTGCGGCGAGAGCAAGTCGAGAAGAAAATAAAACAAACACTTTAGTTAGCAATCTCGTTAATCAATTAAAAATATTAAAAGCTTATAAAAGGTTTCGTCGACTCGCAGATTCTTTGAATTCTGATTTATGACTTTTAGTTTATGATTCTCGTTGACCTCGCGTGGGTGGCTAGCGAGAAGAGCTGAGTAGTCAGCTTCAAGGGAAACTTTCTTAATTCGACAGCTTTTCATGAAAATTAAATTTCACATCTGACGCTTCAAGAGCGAAGCTGTTTCATTCACGTGCTTGCGAAGAATTCCTCTCGATTGACATTGAAACTTATTTTCTCGTGTCATTGAAAAGTTCTCTCACTTGGAATGAGAGCTCGAGTGCGGGGGATCAAATGCCAGCACTGAAACTGTGTCACGAAACCATCGTCAATCTCATCAACTTTATGGACCTTTAAAATCGCTTGAATTCCAAACAAGTGCAGAGTTTGTTGACAGTGAGAGATAGAGACAAAGGTTAGTAAGGAACGAAGCTTTTCTTCTTCATGTTGCAACTCTTATTGTCGCTTTTAGAGTTTGAGTTGCTTTAATAAGTTCTGTTTGGTCAACAGAAATATTGAAACGAGGAAAAGTCAGCAGAAGAAAGACATCGTTAAAGGCGAATCAGAACTTTCCGCTTCAGCTTTGATATCAAAGTCAAACACAACAAAAAGTCATTTTGAAACCAAAAAGCTCCCAATTCAACTCTACTTACGAGATGATTTAGCGATGAATGTGAGTCCACCTTCCCAGTCGTCGGATTGAGCGTGCTTCGCCTCGTCCTCATTTTCATGTAAAACTTCGTTAATGTAATCTGGATGGGGTGAAGAGAAGTCGAAAGAGAAATGACAAAGCAGAAAAGCAATTAGCAGAGGTTTCGATCTTGTAAATAAAACATTCATGATCAGCTAAAGGGCAACAGCAAATTGTGCCGTGAAAAAGTTTCGCAGTGAACTACCGAGTGACTTTCAAATTTAGTCTAACACATGATGACTGTCGGCTCCTTCCAAATCAACAGATAATAATATTGCATTGCTTCTGTTAAAGCTCGAGTTGAATTTAGAAACATTCACCATCAATTAGAAGATTTTCCGATCTCCAGCGTATTGTCGCTCCATGCATAAATATTTAATTATTTTATGTTGTAGAACATGCAACCATCAAGAGAGAAAGTTTGTTGTGTGTACATTCATTTCGCCCTGACATCAAACTAACATGTAGAACAAATGTTTAGGGTCGTTCATAAATTATGTCACTCGATTGCTTCATGAAGACAGCCAAGGCGCGTGTTTTTGATTATAAAGCGTGAGACTATCCGAGCAATTCTGTCGTGACAAAATTCATGAACTTCCCACTGGAATTGTCTCAATGCTAAGGGAGTTATTGTGATCTGCAGCAATGCAATTGTTATTACCTATCTCTAATCTACGGTATTTCTTATGACTGTGATAATGCTTTCGCTTTATTTTTTTGCTTAATGATAGATGAGATGAACTATTCGAATTCGTACCGTTCGCAAACTGTTTGGCCGATCCGTTCTGTTGGAACTCGGGGAATGATACGTGATTCTGTTTGCTGCCATCCTGTTATAGAAATAGAAACGAATATGGTCGATTGAGATTATTCGAATTGAAAGTTTTTCTCACCTTATTTAATCTCTTGCTGCGCTTGTGGTGCTTTCGATCACCTTGCGCCATTCGTCGAATGTTCATTCGCATTTTATAATTAACCTTGGGGGTTCATGAATAAAATATCGATTAGGTGGCTAGCTCAACATGTAAGCGACATGACGAGTGAGTTTACCTGCGTCGACAGGTCTCTGTCATCTACAGCGTGTCGGCTATAGCTCAAGCGACGGTGCTGTAAAAACACGAAAGCGCCAATTAACAATAGTTCATCGAGAATTTATGAACTCATAAACGAAGTCATGCTCTCAAAATCGATTAAAGAATAACGTCATGCAACCAAAAAGCTCGGAAATGGTTCCATGAGTTGCTGGTAAATTCAATTTTTTTTCAATTTCAATTTGCAAACACGAAACTCTAAAATCAAGATTGTCTTTCATAACTTATTTGCATTTGACATTAATAAACAAAGTTTAGACTCTCGGTCAGTGTTGTTAGGTCGTCGGTTCACCACAGCAAAGAGTTTTGAGTCGATGGAAAGGAAGAAATGTTCAATGTCTCTACACAACACAGAACACTCCTTCGAAGGCTTGTGATCGAGCCTTCCACTTCCTCTTCAAAGTACTTAAGTGCACATCGTTAGCTTATTTTGTTAACACTAGCAATTAAGCTCTCTACAAATTCAGAATGTTCAATGTGTTAAAGGCCAATCAAATATCAAATAAACTCAAATCTTATCATCAGTTAAGTTTGTCATCAAATTACATTAAAAATAAATAAAAGTTTTCATACCGCCGATAATGAAGACTGCGTTTGAAGGTTGGTGATATGAGTTATCAGATTTGATCATGAGAAAAGATTTTTGTGGCGAACGATTGAACCGAAAGAGCGACAGTTGACGACCGTCGCAAAGGTGGAAAAGGATTATTATTTCAAAAAGAGAAAAAGATGAATGAGCGGAGAAAAGTAAAAGTTATTAAGAAAATTGATTAATGGTCATCACAGCTCTCCAATTCAGTTATGAGCGACATCGATTTTTGAGGGAATTTGGATTTCTAGCGAATATTGGAATTCTCTAGCGTTGTTTACTCAAAACATGCGAATCGTGGACGCTTCAGCAAGCTCTCGTCTCGAAGCAACGTTGAAGGTTTAACCCTCAGCAGTTCCTTCGAAACTTCTGAACTCGCTTGAAGCCTCCTTAATGAAGCAGTGAGAAAGTTTCTCCAATGACGTCAACTCACCCGCCTGTAAGGCTTCAGTTCTTCAGCAAGCAAATGATGAATTCTTGCGTCGGTGAGGTCTTTCTTCGACGGGTTGTAATCCAACTCCTGCATGTCGAGATTTCTCGTTGAGTTTTCAAAGTTTGAGAAACTTGGGCTGATTGAATTGCAAGCAAACGGTAAACATTAGCAAAACTTTTGTTCGTGATGGGCAAGTGCCAACGAGTTACCTTCCGCCAAGGATTCCGGTGTAGTTTCGGAATAGCGCGCTCATCGATTCAGTGCCAGACATTTGGCCGACAGTCGACGGGTTTCGTCGCATAAACTCCATTGCGTCCTTCATCGCAAGCTTGGAGTATGTCTCGAGAATTTTCGGCTCGGCTCCCTGTTATTGACATGTTTTTATGGAAGAGACAACGTTTGTTATCACGTCAAACTCGACACAATAAAAAGTTTCTAATTTATGCTTCACCTGAAGATCTCTTATCAAGTAGGGGCGAATGAAGCGGTTGTCGAATCGCTTGAACTTGTCACGTACATTATAGTTTCCTGTCTTGCCTACAATGTCTTCCAGTCCCGCCATCATGTGATCGATGAATCGCTCGTGAATTCGCTGTCGAGTGAGTGAAATTGAGATGACGAGAAGCTATTCAGCCGTCGAAATTACCTCATTCATCGTTGGTTTACGCTTCTCGGCACGTTTCACATTCAGAATCTTCACAAGTGGCTTGATGGTAATTCCTTGAAGGAAAACAGTGAAGTAGATGACGCAAATCGTGGTCGTGACGAAGAGCGGCGCCAGTGGAATGTGATTCTTGTCGATCAAGAGTACGAGCGCGAACGCGACTGCACCGCGAAGGCCGCCATATGACATAACGAATTGATCTACATTCGAAAGCTTGTGAATCCTGAAACGATTTGCCATGGCCACGAGCAGAATCACGCCTGTTGACAACAAAATGATAAGACGACATTGGGACTAACGACTAAGGAAAACTTACCGATGACGCGGAAGACCGAACAGAAAATTATTGTCAGGACAATGAACCACGTGTTCCAAACGTGATTGCTATTGACCGTAGCAACACCAAGGAACATGAAAATAATTGTCTCCGATGAGCTGCTCAACATCTTCAAGGCATATTTGATGGTTGTGTGGGACTTGTGTGATACATTGGCCTCCACGTAATTTTTCATGGTGATACCACAAAAAGTTATTCTGAAGGGTAGAAGACAAAGATCGATCAGCGAAATTGAATTTGTGGGGCCGCAGCTTGCTGAACTCACGCCAAAATACCAGACCAGTGGAAGATTTCTGCATTCAAGTAGGCCAGATAAGCCATGACGAAGACGAAAATTGGCTCGATGACTCGAACGTGGTCGGTGAATCTTGTAACCAAGCCTGAGGAGTATTCCGATTGTAAGCTTTTTGCTATAAAACTTCTTGAATAATCTTACCTGTCATGAATCCCCAAATCACTCCTGAGAGAAAAACCATCAATTAAAGTCAGATTCTGATCGACTAACAATCATTTATCTTACCGATTAATGTTCCACCCAAAGCTACCAACAGGAACGAACCGACTCCATTTACGATATCAATCACTTGAATTGCATCAATTCCCATTGAGCTGTATGTCTCGAACATGTGATACAAGACGACAGTCACTGCGTCATTCAGAAGAGATTCCCCGAAGACGACAATATATAAAATTTCATTGACGTGGATTTCCTCAAAGACGGCAAGAACTGCGACGGGATCGACTGCAGATATCAGCGATGCGAAGAGGAATGTGTCGAGTAGAGGCGTCGTGATAGTAGGCCCGTAGATTCCCGTCAGTCCACACAAGTACAAAGAGCCACCTGTTGAGTCGCACAGTTAAAGGAAAACATTTCTCTCGACAGGTTCGAGGCTCTCTCACCAATCGTCGCAACGTTGAAAATTGTGCCGATTACAGCCATCAGTAGAATTGTGCCGATGTTGTCGAAGAACAAGCGGTTAGGCATGAAATATCCAGCGTCTAAAATAATCGGTGGCAGCATGTAGAAGAAGAACGTGTTCGGCGTGAGCGGTGAAACATGAAATTGCGTCGACGAGTATAGAATCAGCCCAACGATGACTCCAGTAACGATCAGCAGCGACGATTCCGGAAGAACTTTGTTTATCTTTGGAGTCATGTGGAAACCTTTTTGCGGGAGATTCAATAAATTTTGTTAACAGCCGTCTCGGTCGAATGTTTTAACAAACAATTAAAAGAGGAATCTTATGAAGTGATTGTATCATCAAGCAAACAGCAAACAGTTTGTAAAAGCGGGGAAGTTCATCGATTGCGTCATTGATGGTGAATAAAGTTTAAGGTCGATTACTTGAACTTAACTGGTGGAGAGTTTGGTGACTTGACTGACTGCTAACGAGATGAGTCTTGTTAGTCATAAGACAAGCTTCAATTAAACGCCAATCCAGTAGACTGACTCAGTGTTCACTCAACTCATCGGCACTCTAATCCAGTTCATTCCAAGAAAATTTATTCCAGATCAGTCCTACCATCGACGCCCCTTCCCCACTCATCATCTCGCCAAACAAGATTCTCACCAGATTTGGCGTGTTAATTTTACTTAGCAATTCTCTCGCTTCTCGGCGCAGCATAAGTCACCGCAAACCGGTTTCAATTGATCAGACATTCGGAATGCAATAAATTTATTCATTAGGAAATTACGCCGACCAATTGTTGTCTTGCTTTCACAATCACAGGGACTTGAACTCGAGAATTGATGAGATTTTAATTTATTCAGTAATCGTAAAAAAGTTTGTTTAAACGTTTCGTTTTGTTTGTGTACTCACCGATTTTTGCGATGCTTGCGAATAAAATCCAAACGCCGATAATGAACGGCGTTTCGACTCGACCAAAGTCGATTGAGAAGAGCGGGTAACCGTCGACCGCATGAGCTTCTCCAGCATGTCCTTCAGCTTTCATGTGTGAAGACTTCGTGGTGACGTCTTGTTTAATTGAAGGCAGAGCATTGTCGTCAAAGTTTCTGCTGTGAAAGTCGTCGACTTGCGAAGCTTGATTTACGTTAGGGGGTTCGAGCGCGTGTGATGGAGATTGAAACTAGATGAGGTAGAAATGGAATCAGTTTTTTGTTGATGTTAGGGTAACAAACTGTCCTTACACTTGTCTTATCCTTCTGATCTATTAAATTCGATTCTAAATTTGGCCTAGCGTTAGCACATCCACAGTTCATTAAGAGCACATTGATCAGCACCATGAAAATCCAATTCCTTTTCGACGTCATCATTTTACGCGCACCCGCCAGATGTGAAGTCTTCATAAATAATCTAGAGAATTGACTAAGGTTCTGGAATGTCGACCTGACTGGCGCGACCTGTCCGCTAAATACATTGCTGGTTTGTTTGATTTTTTTCTGCGAAGTACAATTAAGAGTCAACGATCGGCAAACTCTAAAGCGATAAACGGATGAACATACATAACATTCCCTGTCTAATTCTCGTGCCGTCTCGTTTGACCGCTTCCAACAGCCGCGTCTTGAGAGTTTCACTTCATGTTCTAACGCTCTCGCCATCGTCGACGTAGAGCTTCGGTTGAGTTTTAATTAACAACGGAATTCGATTGGCTTCACTGTTCAGTCAACTACGGAATCTAAAAGTGCAGGGAAATCGATATGACAAATTAAAAATGTGAACTTTTCAATTTATTCGCGAGCGCTCGTGAGAATTGAGGGAGAAGCATTTGAATGGCGCAATTTAAACTGCCTTGTGCAAATATGTTGCGTGATCTGATATCTTCCAGCGAAACAATTGCCTTTTGATGACAGAGTGGTATCGTTGATCGGCTGGATGAGAATCCGCCGCAAATTGTGCCGAACGTCGCTTTCAAGGTTGCCGGATTTCCATACAGCACTTTTTTATCGACGCTACGCAGAGCGCTGCCTCGTTTTTTCGTGGGCAATAATCATAAAGTAACTTCGCAGTCATTAATTCACACCGAGCGAGGTGAAGCGTTTTTCTCGCCACGAAATTTTCATCACGTTCTCAGCAGATTACACAAATGTTTGTAATCAGCTGCAGCCTCGACCCGCTGCTGTTCCATCTTGTTGAGCTCTTGATCAATCGATTCTTTATTGATCATAAACAAATTTGTTCACGAGACGAGAATTGGAAATGTGAGAAAATGCTCTCGAAACGCTAAACGGACTCTAATTGAGTCGAATTGAACGACGGCTGACATATTAGACAAATATTTACTATCAATATTGAAACGAATGTAGTTAAGGAATTGGATACTAATTTCAAAAGTGCCTCGATCAATAAAGCAGCCACAGGCGGTTCAATCCCGCCGTTATCTCGAGAGGCTTTTTGTTTAGACTGCAACGCGGGATGTTTCGGCTTTTTTGTTCATTCAAGATATCATTGCAAATATTACACTTTGAAATAATCAATGGTGTGCCACTGTCTCGAGTGATTCAATGTCAATATTTAAAATAAACATTCAGCTATCACAATAATATTTCTCTCCAGACCTTGCAGTATGGTAAACCCGCAGATAACGATCTCAACGTTATAATCAATCGTAAACATTGCTAAGTTCGAACGAAATATTTTCCGCACGAACTTTTACACCCACGCGCGAATTCTCATCGCGAACATGATCTGGCTTTTGCGGCAAAAGTTTTGCCACTATTGAACAATCACGGTTTTCGTGCCATTCACACTGAGAACTTCCAATTCCTTATGTACGCATGAGAATATTTTTTGCTTTAGCCGTCCACATGTTTCTTTCCAGTCAAAACACCGAAATAATTGAAGGCACTTCCAGTTTCTTGTCGCTCTCTTCTGCTCACTAACAGACGTCTTGTATTTTTGAACGTTCAGGTAAGAAAAGTCTGACACAGAAATGTTTTTTCCTTTGAATCATCGAAAAGCGAATAATTTCGCATATTTTAACCACACTTCTGCCACGGCTACGTATTCAATTGAGAGCCGCAACTCACGGTTGGGCACGTGTTGCTTCGTGAATTAATTATTTCTCTCGCCGCCTTCCCACGTTGCACGATCGACACACATTTCTAAAATTTCTTCTTCGCACATGAAATAAACATCAACGATCGGTAGTCGTTGGCGTTATCAGCCGCAGCTAAACTCACTTATCGGTAACATTTTTTTTGACGCCAGCAGTTTCCTTCACTACATTCTAGCGCGAGAATTATTTCGTCGGTTTGTATCGCTAAAAATAATTCCTTCACGATCGTCACTAGCTCACGACAAACAGTTCTTTGCGACCCCGTCTCGCCTTGTCTGAGAACTCAAAGCAAATGAGCTGCGGAATGAGTAATGAAATATTGGAAAATACCAACACATGTTTTTGTGTGGCTCACTCCTCGTTCTCTCATTCGGCTTTTCTGCTTCTTACACAAGCGCCGCTCTGGACGAATTCAGAGAGGGATTTTCCTTCTCTCTGTGTTCGCTTTTGCGATGCAGACAGAGTCGAGCAGTCACACGAAACATGAATAATGTTGAATCTTGCTCGGTCATTGATATTTCTCGGTCTTCAAGTTGCGAAGAAGCGCCACGTCCATATTTGCATTGAAATCTTAATTCTGTTTAATCGCGCTCTTGTTTATCGTCGCGCGATAAAAGTTAATGACCTTCTCGATTACACTTTGCATACGAAGCACATGAACGAGCGACGAGAAAAATCGATAAACTCATTAATCGATGGCGAGCGAGTTGGATGAGGAAAGTGGGAAAATCGGAAAACCAAAACCAGATTCACTCTATTCACCTTCGTTTCCATTATTCCTCATCAGTCACGTCACTCGTAATTCAAAACAGCTCAGGACGAAAGTTCATATTTTCCGCAATTGAAAACTACTCCAGTGCACTATCTAAGAGTCTTAGAAGGCAAGCCTAATGCCTTGCTTCGAGATTTGCGTCGAGATTTTAGTAATTATGTAACAACAATTTTACATCTTGAACAATTTCCCTTTTTCAAGGACTCTCCTCGACTTTCTGTCTCTTTTCATTGCCTTAGTCTACACGATTCGCTGCTATTTACACAAGTTTCACTAACAAAAAGGTTTTCACGGTCGACTTTTAAACGCTTCGGACGAATTTTCCCGGAAAAATCTTGTCAAACTTTGATTGCACAATAATCTCCACGTCGGAAAACTCGTTCATTGTCATTGCTCGGAAAACTTTGCAATGAAAGCGTTGAGAAAATTTTCCTCTCGCTTTTCCGATATTTGATGGAAGACTTTTCCATTTTTCCAGACTTTCCACACGACTTTCTCTCGCCGCTCTCGAGCGCTTTCCCGCTTCGTTCTCGCGACAATCCGGCTGCGGAAACTCTTCATGCGAAAAGCTTTTCAGTGTTTTGAATTTATTCAGATGATGCACGAAATGTCACGGTCAAGCTTGAGGAGAAATACTTTCACACCGAATCGATTTTCCGACCAATTTTCCCACACGAACGAGCGGCTGTGCTTGTAGTTAGTGCGATTGCATCGTTAGCAGAGAAAAAACATCTTTTCGGCAAAATATCGTTCTAATTAACGTTGAACATTTAGTCGTTTCTTGCTGCTCATAAATCAATCTCGAAAACTGGTGATGGCTTGTTGCCTGTAAGTTTAGGCTGTGACATTTAATTAAGCGCAGTTAGATTGTCAACATCACAAATTATTTCAAGAATCTGATTCGGCTTCAATGGCTTGATCAATCCGCTCAAAGATGAACGACCAATACGCCAAATGGTTTACCAACTGATAAGGAGGCACGAGTCCCATTTTAATCAAATCAACATTCGAAGATGACTTCACTTTCTTGATTACAGTTGGCTTAAATTAAGTAAACTGAAGGAAAGCCTCTAATTGCCAAGATAATTTTCAAGAACAATTTCACGATAATTTGACTTAAAAATAACGTCAAGACTATGCGTCAAATCAAAACCAGTTTGTTCCAATCGAAGATTATTCTGCGATAACGAAATCTTTCGTTAATTTTCGAGAACTTGATCGATCCGGCGCATCGCGATCAAACGTAGCAACAATGGCGAGACGATTTTCGCTTGTTTTATTATTGGTTAGAGCAAAATGTATAGAATGGTACGATAGTTGTTTTGTAATATCTCGCGTTATCGGCAATGAAGAGGAAAACATTTTAATCGCTCTCAAGTGATAAATGTGTCAACTGCAACAAAACTTGATGACAACACGAAATCAGTTGACAAAAATTTTCAATTACGAGTTTACAATCTGCAATTGGGAACTCGCCTGGAGACGATTCAAGTTTAATTGCTCGATTCATAAAAGCGGCGAGCGTCAACGACTGTGATTCAATGATAGTTTAGAAACATGATCACCGCGCGTCACGACATTAATTGTTTTATGAGGGTCATGTTATTCTGAAGAGACAACCCGAGAGTCTGTTTACGGCGCTTGGCAACTTGTGCGCCACTGTAATGCAAATCTGATAAAAACTCACATCAGACAAAAACGAGAAGCACATTTTAACGATAATATTTTTCTCGGTGACGATGAAGCAATTTAAGTCGTAAAGCTCAGCTCAAATATTTGTTGGCCATAAACAACATTGTTCATGGCGCTACACTCATCTCACGAGAGCGGTGACGTTCCACATCATTTACTTGACTTATGACAGCTACCTGATCTAGTTTTGCTAGACAACAGAGCTTTGCAATACCGGCTAAGGGGTCACGATCAAGCAATGTTTGCACAACCTTCGATTATCTGTTTAAACTCAGCGCATTGTTTGCTTACGGGAAGCCGCTCTGACTATCTCGCTTCTTGATTTATTGCGCGGCTTCAAACGAATTTCGTTACGCGAGATTTACTTCGAGAGCTCAAACAGAAAAATGAATATTCACCTCAGCTTGACGCTCTCATTAGGTAGCTTGGATATTTCCCCGATCCTATCACCGACGTGAACAATTTGCGACTGAAAGTTTGTCGAGATAAAGTGTTTACTTTTATACCAACTGGGAAAAGGCAAACACACCTTTCCAGCCAGTCATACGAACGAAATTCCCAAACTTGTGTTGTTATCAGCTCGTTCTTATCGGGACTGGCGTTTAATGGGCTCTTTTACGAAAGCTGATTTCGCGATAGTGCCGAGTGTGATGCGACGCGTCTTGCTAACAATTCAGATTACGCGAACCTACGAGTAGGCACTCCACGTTGTGCACATCGAGCATCATCGAGTTTTATTCCATTTACGTTAAACAAATGACGCGAAACTCAATTCGATGGAGGCTAAACGAATTTCCTAAGAAAATTTCCTATAAATTATTCAGGCATTCGAGCAACGTCGCGAACGAAGAGGAAGAAAGGAAAATTACTGACGAAAATACTTCGCGAGAACTTTTGTCGGCATTCTAATTCAATTTAGAATAAAAATCATTTCCTTGTCTTCTTAATTTTCCTCGTTTTTCCACAGTTTTCACTTTCTTTGTTCATAAGATATTGCGTAGGGAATATCAAGGGAAACCTTTGGAGTGAAGGATTACTTTTCTCGAAATATATTTTGATTGTTTGAAATTATCAAAGGAAAAATAATTAATAAAACTAACAAAATGTAAAATCTGCTTTATCGATATTTTTGGACTTTTCCATAAATTTCGTTGCATTTTTCTTCATTCATTAACATTTCCTTCGCTCGCTTCACTTTTAATTTTGATCGAAATAGTTCCCACATAAATTGCAGTGAAATTGTAACCATCTCAAACCTGAAATAATTATAACGAACTCGCAATTCGCACGTGTTTTTCAAACGCTGCCACTCTCACTCCTTCAACGCGCATGACTCAAAATAAATTTTCCTCGATAGCAATCGATTTTCAGTGAATGAAAATTTTCCTGAACTTTCGGAGTCGTAAAAGTGGTTTTAAAATAATTCGGAAGTGTAACTCATTAGTTTCCTGATTCAACTTTCTTATTCACGTTTCAAACTTTTCCAAGCTGGAGAAAAATCAGCTGCAATGCACCAACAATCGCGTGTTCCCGCGAATGTTGCAGCCCGTGGGAAGAAATGTTTGGGATTTGGACCTGAACACTCTCTCCTGTGGCATGAACGAGGAGAATGATCAGCAGGAAATCACCAGCACTGACTCGAACATTCTCACCGAGAGTGGATCGTCAGAAATGTTTCTGTTCCGCAATCCCATGGACGACGAGGATCTCGACATATTTGAGTGCTTCAAGTCAGGCGAGATTTCTGATGTCGAGAACATCGTCGACAAGCTCGGCTCTGAGATTCTGAGCTCACGCGACAAGCACGGCTACACCGTCGCTCACTGGGTGGCTTTGGACGGAAACGTTGACCTTCTCAGATTTCTGATCGAACGAAATGCGCCGATCGATTTACCATGTTTGGGAATTCAAGGTCCACATCCGATTCATTGGGCGGCTCGCAAAGGTCACACAGCAATCATTCAGCTGCTCCTTCAAACGGGACAAGTGAACGTCAACACAGCTGACTTCAAAGGCCTTACTCCCTTGATGACAGCGTCGATGTATGGAAGGACGATCTCCGCTTGCTATCTCCTTGGCATGGGAGCGCAGCACCACTTGACCGACATCAACGGAGACACTGCTTTGCACTGGGCAGCTTACAAAGGCCACGCCGAGATTATACAAATTCTTATCAACTCCGGCGTTGACTTGCAGAAAACTGACAACTTCGGTTCAACTCCACTGCACTTGAGCTGCTTGTCCGGTAACTTGCAATGCGTTAGGATTTTATGCCAGAAAAGGAATTTGGATCTTCAGCCTAAAGATAAGAACGAAAAAACGCCTTTGATGTTAGCTCAAAGCCATCGTCACTATGAGATTGTCAAGTTGTTGCAAAATGAGATGAAGGTGAGTTGATGAAATGCCAAGATTGTGGAGACATTTATCTCGAGTGTTCGTTTTAGAAAAAGTCTCGTTGGTTCCCAGCGTTGTCAGAAATCTGGGGCTGGATTTTCGGAGGTGCCGGCGACTCAAAGGGTCCGCTTGTGCTCTTTCTGTTTTCGGTTTTGCTTTGGGGCTATCCAATGTACATCATCCGATGTATTCCACTTACCTGGGATGTGCTGCGAAGATCTCACTATGTTTTTATCTACTGGAACATCTTGATGTGGATCTCGTAAGTATGAAATAGTTAAAGGTTAACAAGCTTTACGGGAAGCTCTTTAAAGTTCTCAGAAAACTTTTTAATTTTAAACCGAAAGATTTCTCAACCATTGTCTTGATCTTAACAATTTCAATTTTCAGTTGGGTGATTGCAAATCGAAGAAATCCTGGCTACATTCCGATCAACTCTGATTCGTACTATCAAGCCATCAAGCAGATTCCTTACTTTGACAAGTGGAAGAAGAGAACTTGCAATGCGATCCTGTCCAGATTGTGTCATAGTTGTCGGTGCTTGCGTCCTTTAAGAGCTAAACATTGCAGAGTTTGTAATCGATGTGTGCAATCGTTTGATCATCACTGCGTGTAAGTTAAGCTTAAGTCGTTCCAGACACGGGTCCCGATAAAATTTTAATTCCAGATTTATTTACAACTGCGTTGGTCTCAAGAATCGCGTTTGGTTTTTCCTGTTTGTTCTATCGATCGCGATCAATTGTTCCTTCACCATTTACTTCGCTTGCTATTGTGTGATGATCGAAGGATTCACATTGCTTTACGTTTTGGGACTGCTGGAGGCTTTCATCTTCTGTGGCCTTGGATGGATCCTAACTTGCACCTCGGTAAGATTTTCCTGGCCTCACCTGGCTTGTGATTGATGACACATTTTTTCAGCTCCTTCATGCTTGCATGAATTTAACGACGAACGAAATGTTCAATTACAAGCGCTACCCTTACCTTCGTGACAAGCGTGGTCGCTACAACAATCGATTCTCACGAGGAATCATCATGAATCTCTTTGAGTTTCTGCTGATGCGCCCGAATTTGGATGACGATATGCTCCTTGACGAGCAGCTTTGAAAGTCGCTTAACTCTCTGAAGTCTTCGAGGTCGACGCTTTACTCCTCAGAATGATGAAAAGCTTTTAACGATCCTTGCCGCGAGAGTTCTCACGCCCACCAACGATTTAACAATTGATGCACAAACGGAAAATCTTGTTAACGTCCTTAAAATGCTTCGCTAGCTTTTAAAAGACTAAAATTAAATTTATTGAAATTTGTCAAACTTTATTAAAGATTTATCAATAAAACTTCGCTTTCGAAAGCCAAAAACTAAGAATTTTGATCACAAAGTGCAAGGCTGAAACCTGATCCGCCAGTTTTGCTAACTTGTTTGTTGTGCGTGAGCTTGTCATGCTCTAATGCTGATCGTTGCAGTATAAAAAGCAATGCAGTTGATGCAACTTCATGTCATTTTCTCATTCAATCTCGTCGAGAAGAAGTTGGAAAATGAGTTTCAAGTTGATCGTCGTGTTTGCCACTGCGGCTGTCGTGAGTTGTGCCAGACTCGACAACGAGCAGCTCAACCGCCAAGTGCAACAGGAAATGGTTCATCAGCAGAACGATCAGATCCGTGACCACCATCGAGTTGAAAATCAGCAGCGTCAGGTTCAGATGCAAGAACTGGAAGACCAACGACGTCGCCAGGAGCAAATCATTCGCAACCACGAACAGCAAAGACGTGACAACGTCCGCAACATTTTCTCCGCGCCTCATCTTCGGTTCGTTCCAACATCTTTCCAAATCGTCACGATTCCATCGTCGAGCCGAAACTTTGAATATGTTGACGACTCGAACTACAACTTCGCCTACGCAGTCAGCGATCTGACAACCGGAGACGTCAAATCTCAGAACGAAGTTCGTCGTGGCGACCAAGTCCAAGGACAATACACGATGATGGACTCTGACGGCTACCAAAGAATCGTCGAGTACCGCGCTGACAATGAAAACGGATTTGATGCTGAAGTCAGACGTGAGCCAACCGCCGCTGCTCTCGTTCGCCTCGATGGAACCAACAACTATGCTCCACATTTCTTCCATCAACGACTCCACTCTGCTCCATTCATCGCGCAGCCAACGATCTATGCGACGACTTCAGTTTCAAGACGTGACGATGGCCAACAAAACCACTACACATCAAGCACAGCCTCGAACTTCTAAACGAAACCAAATCCGCTGAAACTGAAATGTGATTCGCTCGATGCCGAAACTTAGACTAAATGCAAGCAATAAAATTGTGACTTATCGCAAATGTTTTGGGAGAATATTGTTCGGCTGGGTCTACTTCACTGACTGCGAAATCTTATCGGTCCCTTATCTTGTTTTTCTTATCCATCTGATATAAAAGTCGCCGGTGGCTATTTTTGGGTTCAGTTTGATTTGAACTTTGTTAACATGAAGTGCTTTGTTGTTTCCTCGCTTTTATTTTTTGTCGGAGGTGACTTGGAATTATCGTCAAATAACTTTAGCTCAACAATTTCTTTTCAGTCGCTTTGGCTTTGCCAGCATCGCGTTTTCACGGATCTGAGCACCGGTGGGACCTAACGGAAGATGGAAGTGGCAATTTGCATTTGGTTGATTTAAATGCTTTCGACGAATCAGTCGAACCAGCTTTCATCCCAGATCAAGACATGTTCTTCAACCTCTACACACGCAACAATCCGAGTGTTCCACAACGAATCAATGTTGGTGATCTCGCGTCTGTTCAAAGCTCAAACTTCAATCCAAATCACCCAACTCGCGTCATGATCCACGGATGGGTTTCAAGCGCAGACGATGAATTTAACTTGGGTTTAGTTGCCGAATACTTGAGGCTTGGAGACTTCAATGTAAATTGTGTATGATGGTTAGAACTGTTATGAACGTTTTACTTCTTCGGTAGATGATTGCAGTCGATTGGAGCGTTGGAGCTGGCACCATCAATTACATTGCAGCAAGAAATAGAGTTGGTGCAGTCGGAGCACGCACCGCACAGCTAGTCGATTTCTTACACCTTCACGGATTTGTTACTTTCGCTAATCTTCACTTTATTGGAATGAGCTTGGGGTGAATTTGAAATGAGTTTTGTATAAATAGTTTTACAAAGTCTTCAACAGAGGCCACGCTGTCGGTCTTACCGGAAAATCTTTGACTCGCGGAAGAGTTCAGGTGATTCAATCGCTCGATCCTGCCGGCCTTCTCTTCAGTCTTGACGATCCGGCAAATCGAATTGCCATCACTGATGCTGTTTATGTCGAAGTACTTTTAACGAATGGAGGCTCTAGCGGTCTAATGGGTGAACTTGGTCACGCCAACTTCTTCCCGAACTTCGGACGAGAACAACCAGGATGCGGAACTGACAACGGTTGCGCTCATTTGAGAGCCATCGATCTTCACATTGAATCGATCAACTCAGTTTTCACCGGTCATGAATGTGCATCGTTCGAAGAGATCAGCGTTGGAAGTTGCACGAGAACTGGCAGAACTGCTCGCATGGGTGGACCAATTGGTAACGTTGGGCTAACCGGCAATTACTTCCTTGAAACTAATGCAGCATCGCCGTTTTCTCGAGGTTAAAACAATGCTGACTTGAAAAAAATAAAATGGAAGAAAACATTCTATTGTATCAAGTCCGCTTGAGCAGCACTGTTTGATATCTTATCTTTAGTCCAAAAACAAACTCTTATCAGTCCAAGATTATTTTCTTCTTAAGGATTACACATATCGTTTTAATATAAAAGTCGCTGGTGGACATTTTCGGCTTCAGTTGGACGTTAACTAACATGAAGAACGAGGTTTTGTCAGTTTTATTCTTAGCCGGAGGTGAGTTAAAACTTATTCACACTAGATTATTTCCTTAAAAAGCTTTTCGCAGTTTCCTTGGCTCTACCAGCGTCGCGTTTCCATGGATCTGAGCATCGATGGGAGCTCACACCCGATGGAAACGGGAAGCTTCATCTCATAGACTTGAACTCTTTCGATGGATCTGTTGAACCAGCGTTCGTCCCAGAGCAGGACATGTTCTTCAACCTCTTCACTCGCAACAATCCAACAGTCGCTCAAAGAATTTATGTCGACGATCTCGAGTCAGTTCGCAATTCTCACTTCAATGCAGCACACCCAACTCGAGTTATGATCCACGGATGGACTTCGACCGCTGATGATGCGTTCAATCTTGGAGTGGTTGCTGCTTATTTGCGACTGGGAGATTTTAACGTGAGCTTTTGGTTTCTGAAAACTTTCAATCGAATAAAAGTTTGTTGTCACAAAAGATGATCGCTGTTGACTGGAGCGTCGGATCTCAAGACATCAATTACATTGCGTCAAGAAACCGAGTTGGAGCTGTCGGAACTCGAACTGCTCAGCTTATCGATTTCCTAAATCTTCACGGATACGTACGGTTCACTGATCTTCACTTTATTGGAATGAGCTTGGGGTGAGATACAAATCAATTTGACTCAATTTATTCAACAAAATATTTCCACAGAGGTCACGCTGTCGGTCATGCCGGAAAAGCCCTTACACGTGGAAGAGTTCAGGTGATTCATTCACTCGACCCTGCTGGTCCACTCTTCAATCTCAACGACCCTGCCAATCGAGTGGATAGCTCTGACGGAGTTTATGTTGAAACCATCATCACGAACGGAGGAAGACTTGGATTCATGGGAGCTCTCGGACACGCAAACTTCTATCCAAACTTTGGTCGCAGCCAGCCAGGTTGTGGAACTGACCCATCAGGAGGCTGTGCTCACGGGCGAGCTTATGAATTTTTCATCGAGTCTATCAACACAGTTTTTACTGGTCACGAGTGCGCATCGTTCGAAGAGATCAGTGCTGGAAGTTGCACGCGAACTGGAAGAACCGCCCGCATGTTGGGTCCGATTGGAAATGTCGGCTTGACTGGCAACTATTTCCTTGAAACTAATGACGCATCACCCTTCTCACGGGGCTGAATAAATTCCACCGATCTGTTCAAAAATATATAAATAACTTTGAGATAATAAATTTGCAAACAAACATTCGACGTCACTGAAGAGATTTAACTTAAATCGTTTAAGGTTTAACAGATTTAGAGGTTTCCACAACTAATTAGTTATCTAATCAGCCTTGATATTATTAGGTGAACTGAATATATGGCGGTCAACGTGTCCGTCTGGTCTAGTTCACCAGGCTCTCAGAAGCTACAGAAGTTTGAGCAGCACTGAGCCTTATCAATGGAGCTAATAAAAAGCTTTACCACTTAGCGCTTATCTTTTATCTAGGATCTAGTAAGAAGCTCGAATATAAAAGTCGCTGGTGGGCGAGTTTTTGCCTCAGTTGGATTGATTCAACATGAAGTGCTTTGTTGTTTTATCAGTTTTATTTTTGGTCAATCGTGAGTTGGAATTTCCCACTCAAACATTTTTGCTCAAAAATCTTTTTGCAGTCTCGTTGGCTCTACCAGCATCGCGTTTCCGCGGATCTGAGCATCGATGGGAGCTTACGCCTGATGGAAATGGAAAGCTTCATCTCATTGATTTGAATGCTTTTGATGAATCTGTGGAGCCAGCGTTCGTTCCAGAACAAGATATGACCTTCACCCTCTTCACTCGAAGTAATCCGACCGTTGGGCAAAGAATCAACGTCGGAGATCTCGCATCAGTGCAGAACTCGAACTACAATGCTGCTCATCCAACTCGTGTTATGATCCATGGATGGCAATCAAGCGGAACTGATGGATTTAATACTGGATTGACTGCTGAATACTTGCGTCTTGGGGACTTCAATGTGAGTGAATTAGTTTGTGTTTTCTGAAACCTTTTGAAAGAACCATAATTTTCATCAAAGATGATTGCGGTTGATTGGAGCGTTGGAGCTGGAACTGTCAATTACATTGCTTCGAGGAACCGAGTAGGCCCAGTTGGAGTCCGCACTGCGCAGCTCGTCGACTTCCTACACCTTCACGGGTTTGTTCGCTTTCCTGATCTGCATTTTATTGGAATCAGTTTGGGGTGAGAATTGTTAAGACATGAAGTGTTGAAATTTTTTAACAATAATTTCAACAGAGGCCACGCTGTTGGTCATGCCGGAAAAGCCCTGTCACGTGGAAGAGTTCAGGTCATCCACTCGCTTGATCCTGCTGGTCCACTCTTCAGTCTTGATCAACCTGACAGTCGAGTTGATATCAATGATGGAGTTTATGTTGAAACCATTATCACGAACGGTGGAGGCCTCGGTTTAATGGGCGCTGTAGGACACGCTAACTTCTTCCCTAACTTCGGTCGTGAGCAACCTGGATGCCCTGATGCCAACTGCCATCACGTGAGAAGTGTTTGGCTCCACATCGAATCCATCAACACAGTTTTCACTGGCCACCAGTGCGCATCATTCGCCGAGATCAGTGCTGGAAGCTGCACGCGAACTGGAGTTACTGGCCGCATGGGAGGTCCAATCGGCAGCGTGAATCTGAGAGGAAACTTCTTCCTTGAGACGAACGGCGCTGTGCCTTTCTCACGAGGCTAGACTTACTCTTCAACTGAAACTGATCGAAACCAAGATAATAAAATTGAAAACAAACAATGAACGTCACTGGCTTTTCCTTAAGGATTTCCTGATTTCTATTCACGATTATCTTATCAGTGGCTAAAATTTTGCGCTATGGAACTTCAGATCTTTCATATAAAGAGTTCATAGAGCCGTTCGTCTATACTTTAAACGTCGTTGAACACGTGAAAGCTAAAGTTTGAGCAACTCTGATTTTTCATGTCAAGGATGAATCAACAAATCGTTAACGAGAGAAAGCAGCATGATCACAACTTTTTTAAAATCATTGGCACGTTTCACGGCAACATTGAGCAAGGATGCTCATCCTATCTTAATGCTTTTCGATTCACGCGAAGAAAAACATTGAGTCAATTACAAATTTTACGATCAAAGGCGAAAGAATAAACCAAAGAACATGAAAAAAAATTTCACGAGTTTCTGTCAAATAAATTAATAATATTTTACGATCTTTTGTCCACGGCTCAGATAAAATTATTAGATCAACGTAATAGAAGCCAAAGAGATCGTGAAAAGTGTCTCCTACCGTTCAACCGTAATTCCCGCGATCATCTCCTAATTCCCTTGATCGTCTCTGAAAATCTTTTCATCGATTTAATAAATCAAAACTGTCAGTGACACGCTTCGAACGCGTGTCTTCAAAACATATGAACAGAAACATTCAAGATTGGAAAATGAGTTTTATGTAAAAGAAGAGGAAATTGAACAAAGTTTTCAGTTGCAAAACAGAAATCAAATAGAGCACAACTTGATTAAATAGTGATTGAGATAAGGCAAAGCTTTTTCGACGCACGAATGTTGAGATTGTGAAGTCAAGCCTCTTCAGTGTAGCAAAAAAGCTTTTATCAATCTACAGTTATCAGCGAAATTCCAGGGTTTATTTTTAACCTAGCGCGAGTATAAAAGCCGTGGGTGGTCGATTCGCCAGTCAGATTGACGTTAGAGGTGTCACCATGAAGGTTTTTTTGATTTTGTCAGTTTTGCTCTTCGCTGATGGTGAGTTAAAATATTTTCTGCAATAATTGATAAGCATTAAGTCCTTTGCAGTTACGTTAACTTTGCCTGCTTCGCGTTTCCATGGATCTGAGCATCGATGGGAGCTTTTACCCGACGGAAACGGAAAGCTCCATCTCATTGATTTGAACTCTTTCGACGAATCTGTCGAGCCAGCGTTCGTCCCAGAAAACGACATGTTCTTCAATCTCTTCACTCGCAGTAATCCTACCGTGGGACATAGGATTAATGTCGGAGATCTCGCGTCTATTCAAAACTCGCACTTCAATGCAGCACACCCAACTCGCGTTATGATCCACGGATGGCTTTCGAGCGAAGACGACTTTTTCAATGTGGGCGTGACTGAGTCATATTTGGCACGAGGAGACTACAATGTGATTGCCGTCGATTGGAGCGCTGGTTCACGAGATATCAACTACATTGCATCGAGAAACCGAGTTGGACCGGTTGGAAACCGTGTGGCTCAGCTCGTCGACTTTTTGCACCTTCATGGACTCGTTCGTTTCCCTGATCTTCTTTTTATCGGAATCAGTTTGGGGTAAGGCAGAAATTATTATGATCTAATTATTTCTTAAACAAAATTTTGTTCGCAGAGGTCACGCTGTCGGTTTCGCTGGAAAGCATTTGACTCGAGGAAGAGTTCAGGTGATCCACTCGCTCGATCCTGCTGGCCCACTTTTCGATGTCCTCAATCCAGCTACAAGAGTTGATAGCACTGATGCCGTTTACGTCGAGACTCTCATCACAAACGGAGGAGGCCTCGGTTTAATGGGCGCTGTAGGACACGCAAACTTCTATCCCAACTTCGGTCGCAGCCAGCCAGGATGCGCAACTGACACTTGTGCTCATGTTAGAGCCATTTGGCTTCATATTGAAGCTGTCAGAACAACTTTCACTGGTCATGAATGCGAATCGTTCGCCCAGATCAGCGCTGGAACCTGCACGAGAACAGGCAGAACTGCTCGTATGTTAGGTCCTGCCGATAACGTCGGTCTCACTGGCAACTTCTTCCTCGAAACCAATGCAGAGTCGCCATTCTCACGAGGCTAAACTAAGCGTCTGTTTTTATAAGTACAAATGAAAATGCAAGCAAACAACAGACGTCATTGAGTCGTTTAAAAGGGATTTCCAGATTTCTATTAGTCGCTATCTAATCTGCTAATTACCGGTAGCACTTCAGATTGTCTTATCACCATCGAGCTTAAGAGTTAATTCAGGTTGTTTAAAATTTAATATCAAGTATTATGACATAAAGCTTTTATATTGAGCCATCGATTAGAGCGACGAGACAAGAGTTGTGACTGTAGGAGATAAAGAAGATGGCTAGAATAAGCTAACCAGCGGCAAAAACAGAGAGAAATGAAAGAAACTTTTGTCCGAAAACGGACGGAATGAGGAGTAAACTTTCCTAGATCTTATTCTAAAGGTCTACATAGATGATGAAAAAATTGAACTTTTCTAAGAACTTTCTCATAAAGCTTGGAGCTTTCATTTGAAAGCTTCTTCAAAGCTCGAACCTGAAAAATGAGATTTGTTATTATGTACGGTTAATAGGCCCATCGTATTCTTGTACATTAATGACCTTCAATGTTGAATTACTTTACAGTTTCTGGATGAGATTTTCAGTTTCATTTTAAATGTATCAAAATTTAACGGTTGGGAAGTTTTCAAAATAAGATTTTGTCTTCTTGGAATTTTCTGCGACGACCAAATTTGTGTCAAAAACACGAGAAGTTTTAGTTACTTAAATTCGTGTGAATATCCAAATAAACAGAGAGTTTCAAAGGTATTTATTCCACGCAAGAAGCAGCAAGTCAATCGTATGAAATTGCTCGACGTGTTCGCGAAATCGTTTGTAGCCAACGCGAGATATCAATCGACAAAAATGAAAGTTTTATCGCCGCCGAAGGTTTGCGGGCTTGGAGAGTTTGATCGAGAGAAGTTCAACAAGACTATTGCGGTGCCAACGATAACGTTTCAAGAGAATCATACCAAGAACTTGACAGAGATTGTGAAAAGCCTCAAAAAGTTTCTTATAAAGGCCGAGAAGTTCCATCCCGTCTCGAACAGCAAGATTTACATGAACCCTGATGTCATCCACGAATGGAAAGATCTGCCTTCGGAAGCTCTAGAGAAGCTTGACATTAGCGCATCAAACTTTGCTCTGGAGGATGTCACGTTCTCCTATCAAAATTGGAAAGCCGATGAGCTAGTGAAGGCGATTATCCCTGACGACATCGAGCCAGCCACGTCGTACTCCAAGATCGGCCACATCCTTCACATGAACCTCAAAGACAATCTGCTTCCTTACAAGACCGCGATAGCCCAAATCTACATGGACAAGACGCCTGGCGCTCGCTCGGTCATCAACAAAGCTCAAACCATCGATAATACTTTTAGGAACTTCCAGATCGATTTGCTTATCGGCGATGATGATTATCAAGTGGAAACGAAAGAGAACGGCGTTATCTTTGAGTTTGACTTCTCCACAGTTTATTGGAATCCGCGACTTTCCACCGAGCACGAGCGACTTGTCAAGCTATTGAACTCGAATGACGTTCTCTACGATGTCTTCGCTGGCGTTGGTCCGTTCGCAGTTCCAGCTGGAAAGAAACGCGTGAATGTTCTAGCCAACGATCTGAATCCACACTCGTTCAAGTGGCTCGAACACAACGTGAAACGGAATAAAGTATCACACCAAGTGAAAACGTTCAACAAGGACGGCAGGGATTTTATCCTGCAGGATGTCAGGGCGCATCTGCTTGAACGAATCGAGAAGCGAGACGAGGACATGAAAGAATATTCGATTCATATCGCGATGAATCTGCCCGCGCTCGCTGTCACCTTCCTCGACGCATTTGTTGGTCTCTTGAAGAACAACGACAAAGGGTTTGACAGCTCTGATAAAATTCCAACGCCTCTCTGCCACTGCTATTGCTTCGTAAAAGGCGTCGATGATCCCAAAGCGATGGCTCAGAGTCTGGTCGAAGAGAATCTTGGCTTCAAACTAATACCAGGCGAGACTCTCAAGCAAATCACGTTCGTCCGCAATGTTGCTCCGAACAAAGACATGATGCGAGTCGACCTGCTTCTCACCTCTGACATTCTTTTCGATCGAATATCTACAAAACGAATACCTGTCGATTGCGACGATGTCGTTCCCAACAAGAAACAATGTAATTGAGCCCATTCAATGTCACTAAAACCATTTCAACTTTCTTGTCTTCGTTGCAGGCATTCGCGATGGGGAAGAACAAGAAGAACCAAAAGTCAGACCAGAAGCAGTCAGCCAATAGCAAAACCAAGAAAGCCCAACAGATCTTCAAGGTGGCGTCTGGTAGCGGCGGAAAGAAAGGGCAGAAGAAAACAAAGGAAATCCCGAAAAAGCTCAAGCAGCTCGACCTTAAAACGAAAGAGAAAACAGATCAGCAGTTGAAGAATTTGCATTTGAAAATGGTTTCCAAGAAGGAAGTGAAAGAAGCCAAATCTGTCGCCAAGAAGAAGCTGCCAACGCCCAACACCGATCAAGTCCAAGACGTGCTCGACAAAATGAGTGTTTGAGGTCTTACGACAAGTCGTTGTCACCATCTATCGCGATGACTTGTAAAGAAATCTTCGTTGAAACGAAGTCAAAGACTTGAAATAAAATTGGAGTTCTTTATTTTTACTAGAAATTATAAATTTCTTCGATTTAATAAACCGAGGGAGGGATAAGTACAGCGTCGAATCAAATTTACTTGTCGATTACAGCTAAATATATATTTAAAGAAAACTTTAATTCATCAACAAATTTTCTCTCTGTGTTAAAAACGCGCGCTATTAGTTTTGTCTTTTTTACATAAAAATATTTTTGCTTCCTGTTTGGAAGTTCCAGCGACTCGCTTCCATCTCTCGTGTTAATCAGAATCACATTGAAGGATCTCCGCATAAATAAAGATTAAACAATTTTAATAAGACCGCAACGAATAAAGAAGGCTCCGTTCAACACGATAAACATCTTCGGGTAAAGGTTTTAGTTCTCGAAGCCGCTCACTTCACACTGTTCGAGAATAGGATTTCCATTGCAGGCGTAAGAAATTCGCAGCTTCATTCGCAGGACGGCCTGAAATCAAACAAGCTAAGTGTAATTGAATGACTGCAGAGCGTTGATCATGCGACTTACACTTGGAGAGTTGCTTTTGACTCGCATCTCTTGGGTGATTTGACCGCCAGGAAGCATAACAGAGCCCGACGGTGACATCATCTGAAGTTGAAAGCTTTTAGGAACTGCGGCCTGCAAATGGGAGCGACAAATAAGTGAAGAGCTTCATGAAATAACGGACAATCTTACTTGGAATAAATACTGCTCTAAAGTCTCCAATGAGTTGTTTGTGGTCGTCATGATGATTTGCTGATGATCGCTTTGATTTATCGACGCCAGCTGAACCAGAATATCGTTTTTGTCGTAAGCAGTGACGATTTTAGCTGTCGTGGTTGATGGAGCGAGGAAGTCTAAGCCAAGATCGTAGTTCGCCGGAGCGTTGCTGCCGTTCAAGCCGAACACAGAGACGTCTGGAATCTTCGAGTTCTCGTTGTCGTCGAGGATCGACATCGTGGTGATCGGGGACGTCAAAATGTTATTGTTGTTGTTGCTCATCACAGGTGCGGCTGGCGCGGATAGATCGATGTCGCCTAGAAGATCCAGCAAGTTGCTCGTCGCTGCTGGCGCTGCATTCGACGACACAACTGTCGGGGTTGACATGATGATGTCGTCGCCCGATCCTAGCAGATCTAGGAGAGTGTCCGTGTTTGATTTAACTGCGCTCGCAACTTTCTCCGTCGGCATTTGAATTTCCGCAATCTCAGATTCGCCGTTTCCATTAGCACCGTTTATTCGATTGATCGTCATTGCTGGCATTTTCTCTAGAAGCGACTCGCGAAGATGATTGTAAGGACCGAACAGCTGCATGAACTCAACGCCGCGCTGCTGCAAATCTATGTTCAAGTGAGATCCAAACGTGTCGATGATTTCCTTGATTTCACTGCAAAGCGAAACAAAAGTTTCAAACGCGTTCCATGAGTAAGTTAACTTTCCTTACCTTTGTCCGGTCTTTAATCTTGTGCTGAGTTTCGCAAGAGCTGCCAAAGCGTATTGCTTGCTCACTGTGTTAACTTGGTTGGAACAAAGAAGCTTGCTGAAGAGCTCAATGACCACAAACTCAGTCGGTCGTTCGGAAGTGACTAGAAAGGTTTAATTATCAGTCTGCTGCAGGCTAGAAACCAACAACTTACATTCTAAGTCAGCGGAGTACAGAAGGCTGTCGCCAAACTCTCCAATACACCACACGGCCACTTGTAGCAGTGGTTGATTGTCCAATGTGTCCTGAATAGATTCCCATAATTTGACTGTGATAACTGCTTGCTCGTTGCTTGGGCTGCTCGAGATAATTTGAATCGTTGACGAGGTCACGTCGTCTCTAACATAATTTCCAGCTGCGATAAGAATACTCAGCAACGTGTCGAGATGCCAGCGAATCGTAGGCGCGTAGCGATCGGCCGAGTTCACCATGCTTGAGCTGCACTGAGCCTTGAACTCGGCATCGGCTTTCTCCAAGAACACAAGCAACTCTTTCGCCATTGCACGGATATTCTGTGAATTTACCAACGCGAACGAGAGCTCCATAGCTCGTTTACGAATCGTCACGTCCGGATCTTTCAGGCACTCCAGGATTGTGCTTCGGTGACGTTGCACTGCTGATATATCCACGTTGACAGTCCGCAGCAGCGTGTGAAGCGCAATGTATCTGATATTCTTATCGTTATTGAGCAAGAAGCGTCCGAGGATGTTCACAGCGAGAACGCGTAAGCCTCCTTCGGACTTGATGTCCATTATCGTCAGAACAGTTTCGTAAAGAATCGTGTTGCCAACATTTTTGCTCGTCTCTGTGTTTGTCGCTACTTGCGCAAGAATGTCATTCATCGCTTCCGAAGCATCCGAATCATTTCGTCCGAGGATTCTAAGCAGACGAAGTATCTTAACTTGCAAGAATGGATCCGAAACACCGCTGACGTCGTGCTCAGGCGAGTAGCCGGCGAGAATTAGATTCTTTAGGATCCTCACAAGATTCGGAACGATCTAAAAAGAGATGAATTGATGTTAGGAACTTGATAAGAGAGCAACAAGAAGTCATCAACTGAAGCGGAACTGATAAAGTCGCTTAATCAGTTGAGCTTAAGTTTCTTAAGAAGCGTAAAGGAAAGAAACATGCACAAGACCTAAAATAGTTTTCAAATCTATCACAGCCAGCCTAGCTGAGCTAATAAACTTGGCGTAGTTGCAATGAAATGAATCAAAGTTACGCAAAATGAATCCAAACTCTGTCAATTGAAGTCTGGACAACAAAATGATTTCGACTTCGAAAAGCGAACAAGATTCTCATGCAAAAATATTCATCATGCTCGTAAGCTCTGAAAGATCTCATAGCTGATTACCTCCAGACTTTCACTACCATCCTTGTCAACAGCCCGTTTCAAAAATATCAAATTATCAATTACGAGGATGCACGCACAGGGGCGATTTGCAAAATTGTTTCATTCAAAAAAGGGTAAAACAAAATCAGACAATTTTGCATCACGATCCAAAAAAGGTTTCGGAGGGGAAAGGAAATCTAATTGGAATTGTCATCAAAAATCTAATTTCGACCAAGCCAGTCAACTTCGTTGTTGAGCTTACCTTCTTGAAATGGTTGAGCGTGTCTGGGCTGTTTTCGCACATCTCAGTTATCAGCGTCACGCCAGTGATTAGAATCCCTAAAATTCGATGAAGATGATTAAGTGTTAAGGGCCGGGCCATCGCAAATGCTCACCGTGATTCTTTTCGTTGAGCAACGAGCGCGTTGCGGGCAGGAAAATCTCCATTAGGTCAGGCACACGTCGAATGATACGAAACGCACACAACACGGCTTTCTTCCGAATGTAAGCGTTTGGTGACTTCATAAGCTTCTCAATTTCGCCAGCCAAGTCCCGCGCCATCTCCGGCGATGCAATTGCTCCGAGCGTACAGAGGGCGAGGCCAACGACGAACTGTGTCGGGCTGTTGAGGTCACTAGAATCGAAAGGTTTCCATTAATATCTTCATTGATTTCTTCGCGTTCATCTTTACTTCTTCAAGCAGTTTGTGATCAACAGATGAACATCTTGTCTCTCATCGAGCAGTAGCATCGCTCCAAGGTAGCCGATTCGTTTGTCAGTAAACTTGGGACTCGCGATGAGCTTCAGACACTCTAGCTGGCCAAAGTGTGCAGGATATCCGAGCATGTGAATGTAGAAGAGCTTCGCAATGTTTCGGCATCGCCAGACTGAGTCTTCTTCACGGAATGTTGACCTGATGTACGCACACTCTCGATTCACGACAGCTCGCTCTTCAGCCTGCGTTTTCGCAGCTCGAATCTGCCGAATGAGGTCGCGAAGTCGTGTCGGTGTAGGCATTCGCACTGCAACGGGAGAAGAGCTCGGTTAAGTTTGCGACACTTGAGGAAGTCAGTGATGTCTCGCAATCATTTGAACTTTGCTAGACTGATTGATTGATTTTATTAACTCGTTCATGCAAGTAAAATGAAAAAGAAGAATCGAAACGCTTTTGTTACTTATACCCCTTTCGATTGTTTCATTGATCGCCTGTCGTATCGTGGCCATGTTAAGGCCTGGATTGAATCTGCAAGCAAGCAAAACGTCATCATGCGGTTAGACCGAAAACAGAGCAAACACAAATAGTTTAGTGGCACATGAACCGTCGATTCGCTCCACCTACGGCTTCTTGGATATTTTGATGTGCTGGAGGAACATGATGGAAGCGGTTGCACGGGCTTACATCGACTGACGATGCAATCGAGAGAGCAATTTGCAGCGACCCACAAAAAAACTGGCGCAAGGATCATCGACGAGTCATTTTGTCAATTGGCGTTATGGCAGTGAGCGGCGGCCTTCGTGGGCGCTTCAGAACTTTTTCGTTTCCATATTTTCGTCTGCGATGTTGAGCGCAGCAGTTCATTCTTATCCTCTCAGCAGCAGAGTTGTCAATCAACGGTTCAGGTGCCAAGCGATGATTAATTAATTGGCAATCATTATTTCGTTAATTACCCGCTGTCAGTGTTCATCTCGCTTTTTCTATGAAAACTCTTTTACTTGGACACAAAGCAACAACAACAACGCACGGAGGAAAACCAAAAGTGTCGTCACGGAATGGAATGGCGAAGAGAACTCAATTAATTAAACCTGAGGCTTCTTCTTCTTTCTCACTCTCACTCGACTTCTGATCTAGGTTAGATGGGATGATGTAAACGAAGCAGTCTCAGAGCCGTCTGTGCCCTTAATTATCGGTCATGCGATTAGCTTCGCTTTTGCAACGTCTCACGGGGCGTAGAAGTCGAGATTGAATAATTAATTAAGGTGAACCACTTGCACTGATTGATTTGGACTAATTATACGTTTTTCCAGGATTCCAGCACTTTCGAGACGCTCTTCAACTCGCGCAGTACATCGTGCGACACTTTGGCGACGTCTAATCAGCGATTTTAGCAGAGAAATGATTAGTGATAACGAGAATCGGGAATCGATGACAAAGCTGATAAAAGCGAAAACAAATTTTCACACAATCCGAGCTTCAAATGCACGCGAAAATGATATCAAGTCGAACCAGCAATCGCAAGGAACTTGACGAAATGTAATTGATGATGTGGTTTCGACTTTTCACCGGGTTAAACACTTTTTGCTCAATTTTTCTTCGACTCAATTTCTAAACTGGCTCGAACTGAACGCCCCGTCGATTTGCTTAGTTTGGCGCCCTCGATTGCGACTTGGCTGAGGGAAATTTCGAGTGTCTCGGCTATTTGAATTTCGTTTGAGCGTTAAATTTTCAGGCTCTTGAAATAATTTGTCACGAAAGGTAACGAGTGGAAAACTCGTTCAGTGGACGTTTTATCAACAGATTCTCAACAAGAATTTCATCAACAAATATTCAGACTAAATCAGTGATTCACCTTAACGAGAATTCGTTGACGGAACGTGATCTCAATCAAGCATGGGCTCAGCATCAATGCAAACAAATTTGACACACTCTCTCGAGTTGTTGTGGTAAAGCTTAGTAAACTCTTGAGGTCAATGAGAAACTCTGGTCAAGAATTATACATATAACTATCACTTAAGCCATCTTAAGCTCAATAGACAAGCTTTTCAAACGAAAACTTCCAAAAAAAAGTCGAAAGCTTTCAGTTAATTTGTTGCGCGAAGCCGGTCAGATTTCGCTTGTGCTTGTCATTGCCATAGATTTTCTGCAAAACATTTTGAATATTGAAGGCTAGGTTACAGCAGCCAAAGCTACCCGGTTAGATTTTACGTGAAAACCAGCACTGAAATGTCTACCAGACGCTTTCTCATCCTTGGAAATTCCGTTGCGTTTTCATTACGTTTCTGAATGATTTATTACGATCTCGTCAACCGGAAATCACTTTAGGCTCTGCCCAAAGTTTTCTCTATTTCAGCAAACGAATATCACTCGAAACGTTGTTATTTGCATAGGCAGATCTTTGATAACGACCACTGATAACGAATGAACAACTGACGTCACAGCGGAGAGTTTTCCTTGATCACACATGGCGACTTGCACAAACCTCCGATTATGCTCCACTGGCAAAATGCCCCAATCACTTTCGTAGTAAGGATACATCGCAATAGTTCTTGAACTCACGCTCGGGGTTGGAATAAGTGCGCGGTCGAAAAACAACTGAAGACACTTAAAATTTCTTTCACGTTATCAGGTTTCCGTCGAAAAGACTGAACGTTAGCTGCACACTCACCTGCAAAAAACTAGAAACGAGGTCTGATAACGAAACTGTGTGCTTCTTATCACTCGCGCCTCGTTCACACAAAAAAGGTGTTCAAAGACATTGAAACGATATCAACACGAATGAGTGAACGCGGTGAGTGCGCCGACATGAAAAGTTATTTCTGTTTTGAACTGCGCCAGCTGATGCAGCAGACAGAACAGTTGTCGCGGTCAAACACGTTGCGGAAATTCTCGCCGCAGCTGTTAACGATCGGTGCTTGTGTTTGTCACCAAAAGCTTTCGTGAGCTTTCGACTGCGCGAACTTAAGCGAGAGCTGAACGAGTCTAACCGAATCTGCTGATCAGACGTGAACTTGGAAGCGAGTTCGTTGTGATTCACTCGTGAGAGCTTTTACAAGAAGCTTTTTTTCTGGCAGCGTCTCAACTCCCAAATGCACCTCGCACCGACTTCGTGCGTTTGTTCTAGATTCTTTTGGCACACAAACCTTGATCACGAAAAGTATTTAAATGTGTCTCGTACTGTGATCAGCTTGCAGTCTTTGCGAAAAGCTCGACACGTTAGGTTTTACCGCATTTGCGCGTCCGAAAAGTGAATAAAGTGAAGTTCGATCGAAAGTGATTATGTCAGCTGCATTGACTCGAGAAGGCTCATCGCCGATGGGCAGTGGAATGCGATTCAATCGCACGCCGGATCGTCACCACTTACATCCCAATCCTCCGAAATGCCGAACTCCGGCGGATTTCAATCGTGAAGTGTCGCCGTTCGAGCTGGGCGACTCCGTGAACTTGCAGATGGCGTCGTCGAGTGCTATCATTGACAAGGCGTGCGTCATGGACATTTCGAGTAGCGATGTCCGCAATGTCGACGACTTCATCCAGCTCTTCCTAACCGAATACTGTGTGATCGATCGGGCGTGTTACGAAGACGTCAGCGAGCCGAGTGTGAAGATCATGGTGATTGAAGAAGACGACGAAGAAGAAGCAGCTCGCACCGGGACGGTTATTCAAGCCCCCATGCCGCTGCCCGAAGAGCCGCCCGCGGTCTCTGAAGAAATCGAAAATGACGATTCTCAGGACAAAAAAAAACTCCGATTGACCCTAGCCCTGTGGTGTTAGAATCTGAGCCAGAACCAGTCCAAGAATCCGTTTCGGTTGTTGAAAATGTTGGTCAAGAGCAGTCGCCGCCAAGCGATGAAAATAAACCGGCGGAGACTAACGAAGTGAAGGCAGATGATGCGACCACCGAGAAGCCAATTGAAGGTGTTGGTGAGAACGTCGATCAGCCAACTCCTACAGTCGAGGGTGAAGTAAAGTCCGAAGCTGCACCAAACGATGAGAAACCTAAAGATAGCGAAGAGCTTGCGATCGAGGGCGACGGAGAAGACACCGCAGTCGAGTCCGAAGACTCTGATTTTGATGTGATGGAAGAGATTGATCCATCGTACTCGATCGATTCGACGCTGTGGACGAAGGTTAAGGATATTGATGCTTGTGATCTGAAGCCAGCGAAGAAGGAAAATCCAGAAGGCGATGGCAAAGAAGCCAAGGAAGAAAAGAAAGCCAAGAAGGAAGAAGAGGCTGTTGAGGAAGAAGACTCTGGATTTTCTGAGCTTGTCATTCGAACTGAGAAGGATCGCGATCAAGAGTTCCAAGAATATATCCGCGAGCTTTGCCGTCCGAGTATCATTTCCTACCTGCCAGATCGTGTTGCAGCCAAAGGAACCGACATTCGATTGACTTGCGCGGTCCGAGGCAAAAACTACACAACCAAATGGATGAAGAACGACAACGTGCTGGAGCGACAGGCGAGAATTCAAACGCGCAGTGATGGCGAGATTCACATAATGGAGATCACGAAGATCACCGAAAAGGACGAAGGAGTTTACACCGCGATCTTTAAGAATCGCGCCGGTGAAGTGGAAACGTCATCGAGGATCAAAGTTTACGATGGAAAACTGCACAAGCCCGACCACATCGACGTCGCATTGGTGAAAGGTAAGTCGTCTTTAAAGCTGATGCAATCGATGTCGATTCGTCATTCACACATTTGCTAAATTTAACGCCGGCGATCTCAATTCGATTGGCATTGAAACACTTTCACGATTTAGAATGTCTTGAACTCAAAAGTCTTTTCGTTTCGCTTGCAGATTATTACGATTACGCATTGGGCGGTTTAGTGATTGAAGCTCACGTTCACGGTTTGCCAACGCCGAACGTGAAATTCTATCGCGACGGTCATTTGATCCACGCGCGACGAAACAAAGTCGTATTTTTCGTTGAGGACAAGGAGATCTTCCAATGTCTTCTCGTGAGACCCGACGCAAGTGTCAGTGGAACTTACACGGTACTGGCCGAGAACAAAGCTGGAAAGAAGCGGTTCGATCATCACGTTGACTTCGTGACAAAATATCCGTTGATTCATTTGCCGGGAATGCGACATGCGGACAAGAAACTTGAAGATTTCGTTGAAGCAATGCTTGAGAAGATCCCGAAGCCCAAGGAAGAGAAACCAGCTGCGCCAATCCCAGCTGCACCAGAAGAGGTGAAAGAACAGCCAAAGGAAGAAATTCAAGAGAAGACTGAATTGGCTGAGGCTCCGAAAGCTGAAGAAATCGTTGAAGCACTGCAAGCTGTGGTCGAAGGAGAAGCGCCAAAGTCTGATGAAGTCAAAGCTGAAGAGAAGCCAAAGAAACATCATCACCACAAGTCGAAGTCAAAGCACAGGAGCAAGAAAGCTTCGAGTCCAAAGATCGATGCTGATCTTTTGAATGATGGCGAAGATGAACCGGAAGCGGAGTTCGAACCCGTCGGAGCGAATATGGAGAAGAGAAAGTTCTCAACTGTCGTTCACGAGCCGTACGAAAGCGAAACGTTCCGCATCTACAACTCGAAGAACAATCTTTGGTTCTCTGGAAAGCTTCGCGATCAAACGGTCATTGAAGGATCGCACGTTAAGATGATCTGCGCTGTCACGGGACCTTTCCCGATTCTCAAGTGGATGAAGAATGGAAAGCCAGTGCCATGGAGTGGAACCATCCGTAACATGAGCGGAGAAGGAATCGGTCATGTGATCTTTGAGAAAATTGCGCGGGCTGACGCTGGAGTCTACACTTGTCAAGCGAAGAATCAATGGAATGAAGTCACAACCGAAGCGGTCATCAAAGTCATTCAGAGATCGACAGTGCCGACGTCTGACACATCGAAGCCAATGTTCACTCGAGTCCTTGGCGAGTTCTACCGGAACGTTGAGGACGATTTGGTTTTGGATGCTCACGTTCGAGCAGTTCCAGCTCCCAAAGTTACGTGGCTCAAGGACGGCGTCGAAATAACGAAAGCAACGGATTCGCGTTTTGATTTCACGACCGATCACGACGGCGGTCATCAGCTGAGAATTCACAAGCCGAAGGCTGAAGACAGCGGTCTCTATGCTTGCGAGGCAGTGAACTCAGAGGGCAAAGCAAAGGTCACGCACAAAGTGAACTTCACCGAGCTGGAGCGTCATACGCATCCACAGTTCCTCTATCATAAAGAATCCTTCTGGCAGCCAACTTTGAGGATGGAAATTTCTCCAGAGCCGGAGAAGGAAGCTTCATTGCCAGCTCCAGAGATTACTCAAGCCGCTGGTAATTCCGGTGGAGGGTCAGTGAACATTAAAGCTACTGAAGACTCTGGAAGTTCCGGAAATCAAGACTCGAGTGGAGGCGGTGAGTCGTCCGATGGAATGCAAGGCGAATCGGGATCTGGCGGTGATGGAAATGAAGACGGCGAGGGTAACGGAGATAAGCCGAAGAATCCAGATGACGCAGCGGAACCAGCTGAAGAAGAAGAGAAGAAGGAAAAGAAACCGGAGAAAAGACCAAAGGCATCGAGACGTCGACGTTATGAAGGGCCCGTCGAACCTTTGTTGATTCGCGATTCTGTAAGAAAACTTTAGTTCAACTTAAATTTTTTGTTTTATGCGAGCTTTTCCGGCCTCAGGTCAAGAAGATTGCATGGGCCGTCAAGTTGAAGGATATCACAGCGCCAAGTGGAACCAACTTGAAACTATGCTGCCAAATCGTCGGACCTGGACCAGGTCCAGCTAAATGGTAAATGTGTTGAAGTATGTAAGAGATTTGAACTTATTTAAAATTCTTCGCAGGCTGAAGAACGGAAAACCGATCGATCAAACGCCGAAGCTCCGAATCCAATCAAAAGAAGGTTGGGGAATCATTACGATTGCAAAGGCAACCGCATCTGATTCTGGAGTTTATCGTTGCTGCGTAGCGAACGCCTTTAACATGATTGAAAACGAAGCTAAGGTTGTCGTCTACGACGTTGAGGAAGTTGCAGTGAAGCCAACTTTCACTCGAATCACCGGTGAGGAAAAGTTGTCACTTTACTCGTTCGATTTATTAATACTTTCATCACTTTTAGATTATTATCGTCAAGAAGTTGACGATTTGATTATCGAGATTCAAGTGCGCGGCGTTCCAACGCCTAAAATCAGTTGGGCGCGTGATGGTGCTGAGCTCGATGTCGAAAACAGCGACAAATTCTTCGTCATGCGAGAACCTGAAGGAATCTACAAGCTCTGCATTCACGACCCTCAAAAAATCGACAGCGGTCGCTTCATCATCGAAGCATCGAACAGCGCTGGAAAGGAAGAAATACGACGAACAATCAAGTTCTTGGGCAAGGAGCATTACAAGTATCTGCCGGGTATTCGTCATGCTGATCCGAAGAAACCACACGAAGAAACATCGGGAGAAGGCGAAGTTCCAGTTGAAACTGTTGAAGAAGCTGCTGATGACGAGCCCTTGATGGTAAGAGCCATATCAACTTTAATTAAGCTAAAGTTTAAAAGCTTTTCTAAAAAGCTCTCAATTCAAAAGCTTTTTAAACTTTCATTTAAGCTTTTAGGACATGAAGCTTTCATAAAAGCTCAAAGCTTTTTTGCTCAATTTTAATTTTCTCGAACTCTTATTTTAGGACAAATGGGGAAATCTGAAGCCGAAAAAAGAAAAGAAGGTTCGTTTGCGTGAAAAGGTTTTCTTGCCACCATCTGACGAACAACTCGCTGAAGAAAGCTTGCTACTGAAACAAGTCAGAAACCATGTGGAGTTTGAGTCTGAATTGAAGAATTGCGTAGCTAAATGTGGGACGAAGGTCAAACTTCTCTGCACCGCTGTTGGCAAGAAATGTTCGCTGAAGTGGTTCAAGGACGACGAACCAATGGAGTTCGATCCACCGAAGGTCAAAAACACTTCGAGCGGAACATTCGGTAGCATCACGTTCCTGGCCGTCTCAGAGGACGATGGAGGCGTCTACAAGTGCGTGGCTGCGAACCAATATTGCGAAGCCATTTCCGAATGCACGCTGACTGTGCTTCCAGTTCAGGATCCGAATTGGATCGCGCCAACTTTCACAAGAGTCATCAAAGGTGAGATTCAGTTTAGAAGTCAGACCGAAAATATATTTCATCTCCTCAACAGAATATTACGACCAGAAGGTCAACGATTTGATCCTCGAGGTTCATGTCCGCGGCTACCCAAGACCGAAGCTCTATTGGAACAAAGACGGATTGGAAGTTGAAGACGGCGATGACAAATTCTTTACAACTCGCCACCCCGACGGAGTTTACCGTTTGAACATTCACGATCCGTTGATCAGGGACAGCGGTCGTTACGGATGTACAGCGATCAATGAAGCTGGCTCAGTTCTTCTCAAGCATTATCTGAAGGTTCAAAGAAAGGAAGATTACATCCACACTGCTGGTTTGTACCACGCTGATCCAACTCAATTCGCGAAGTACAAGGAAGAAGAAGAGAGAAAGCGAATCGAGCGATTGAACTATCGTCCACCACCTCGTCCAAAGCCTGAAGAAAAGAAACCTGAGCCGACGCCTGAAGAGAAGGAAGAAGTTTTAGTCGAGAGCGAAGTCGAAGAAAGCGATGGTGGAGAAGCTGAAGAATCAGAGTACGAAGGCGAAGTTGAATACGACGAAGACGGTGAGGAAAAACCGCGACAGAAGAAGGTCAAGGAAGTGAAGCCGAAAGAGCCAACCCCTCCACCGAAGGAGCCAACGCCTCCACCGCCAAAAGAACCAACTCCACCTCCAAAGGAACCAACGCCAGAACCAGTTGCAGAAGCGAAACCAAGAAAGGAACGCAACTGGCTAGAAGGAGCGCCCGAGGGTCTCCCAAAACCTGTCACAGAAGAGCCGAAGAAGTCGAAATACCAGTTGGAGTTCCTGACAAAGCTGGAGAATCGCACTGGCGTTGAGAACATGAGCGTCAAACTTTTCTGTCAGATTACAGGACCGCGGCCGGAAGTTCACTGGTTGCACAACGGAACACCAGTTGAATACAGCGACGACATCAAGAATGTCAGTAACGAGAACGTTGCTGCACTCTCTTTCTTCAAGGCCAGGCCTGACGATTCAGGCGAATACACTTGTATCGTGAAGAATCGCGAGTGCAAAGTCGAAGCCACGTGCACGTTGACAATTCTCGAAGTCCCGAAACCCGCTGAGAAGGGAATCGCGCCACATTATCCGTTCGGCATCAAGCACTCGTTCAACTCTCAAACCGACGAGTTGAGAATCGAAGTTGTTATCCGCGGAACACCGCGACTCTTCATCAAATGGTACAAGGACGCTCGCGAGCTTGAGAATGACGACAAGTATCTGATGTCGCGTGACGGAGAAACTTACATGTTGTTCGTCCATAAGCCAACGTTCCGTGACAGCGGAATCTACCTGGTGCAGAGCGAGAACACTTACGGAATGGAGTTCTTAAAGTATGTGATTGAGTTCGAGCAGAAGGACGAGCCGGTCGTCAGCGGATTCATTTACCATGCGGACTTGACAAAGACAAAGAAGTACCAGGAGGAGGAAGAAAGGAAGAGAGAGATCCGAAATGCCTATCGCCCTCCACCACTGCCAGTTGCTGCTCCAGAGCCTCCAAAGGAGGAAGCGCCAGTGGAAGTTGTGGAAGAAGACGACGAAACTGAGTACGAGACGACCGATTCCGAGTATGACGAGGAAGGCGAGAAGATCGAAAAGGAACCGCGCAAAAAGGTCAAACCCGTTAAGGTGGTTAAAGAACCAACACCGCCACCTAAGGAGCCAACACCTCCACCGCCTAAGGAACCGACACCTGAACCTGTCGTTGAAGTTCCAGCAGAGCCGGTTGAAGTCAAACCAAGAAAGGAACGCAATTGGCTCGAAGGCGCGCCAGAAGGAATTCGTTCGCCTCCAAAAGAACTTTCACCCGAGCCAGAAGAGTTCGATGCGTCAGGCAAAAAAGTCATCCCAAAACCGCTTCACATCTTTAGACCGCACCGAATCGTTGAGTTCAGAAAGAACGCAGAGACTCCTATTGAAGTCGTCAAGCGACTTTTGAACTCGATCGCCAAAGAAGGTTCCAAACTGAAGCTTTCGTGTTGCGTGTCTGATGGTGACAGGATCAAAGCTTCTTGGTACAAAGACGGCGAGCCATTGGAACTCGATGCAAGGTTTAATGCGAATGCAACGCAAGACGGCTTGGTCACGCTTGAGATTAAAGAAGTTTGGCTCGAAGACGCGGGACGATACAAAGTCGTTATTAAGACGAAGAGAGGAGAAATTTCAAGCGAATGCGACGTGACAACGTACGAAGACGAAGTGAAGGTGGTTGACGATGTGCCGCCAACTCTTCTTAACTCTCTCAGCCACGTGTACCGACCGGTCTACAACGACATTGTGATTGAAGTCTATTTCCGTGGCAACCCGAAGCCGACAATCCAATGGACTTTCTCGAAAGACGGTCTCCCGATCGACCCATGGAAGCAATACGACAAGTATCAGGTGAAACACGACGAGGTTAATGGACACTACACGCAACAGTTGATCATCTCCAACGTCAATCAATATCGCGATAACGGAAAATACATGATTCACATCGAGAACCGCGCTGGAGCTCTCGATCTCGTTTACCTGCTCGAGTTCGAAGGAAAGAAAGTTGAACCAAGAAGAAAGAGAATGGACGAGATCTTTGTAGTTAACGAGGTGCCACGTGTCAACCCAAAACCGAAATCTCCCACGCCGCCTCCAGGTTAGTTTAAGCGCAAATTCACTTGAACGCAAACTCAAAATTGCTTTTCAGTTCCTGAGCCAGTCGTTGAAGAAGTAATAGAAGAAGTCGTCGAGGAGGAAGAGGTTGAAGAAGTAAGACGGTTAATTGACTGCTGAAAAGGTTCTTATGGTGATTTTATTTAAAGGAAGAGGAGGAGGAAGAAGAAGAAGAGGTGGCGGAAGGAGCCGCTAAGGCAGAACCTGCGCCGAAGGCAGCGCCAGCACCCAAAGCGAAACCTGCACCGAAAGCAGCTGAACCTGTTGCACCCACAGAAGCGCCAGCAGACGCAGCAGCAGAGCCAACAACAGAAGCCCCAGCGGCAGAGCCAGCAGCCGAAGCTCCAGCAGAAAAAGCAGTTGAAACTCCAGCACCCGAAGCATAAAAGCTTCAACTTGTCTAAACTTTTATAAATTTTTTGTGTGACATTTTACAAGAATAAAGTTTGAGTTTGATTTGAGAAATCTCTGGCGTGGCCTTGCAGGTCTCATAACACATAAAACTGTTCGACCCGCAAGATTTCCAAACGGCCGAATGAATCAAGAGGGATTGTAAGGTCAACTTGACAGTTTATTAATATATTCGAAATGAGATATAAGTGAGTACGATAACTTAACGCTAAACGATAATAATGCCCGTAAAACAGCGAGTGTCATCGACACATGTATGATCCATAGACTATGAACATTCTTATCACTTGGTGCAAACTGTTTTTTGCTTGTTCACTTGGTGAGATGACGAATTATTGCTAACTCATTTATAATGGCAGAGACAAAAACTTGCTGTTGAGTTCCTACAGCTAAGATCTCTTGACGATGACTTCATCCATCTGTAGCAGATCGTCTTCGTCGTCTTCCGTCAGCAGCGCTCGCTTGTCTTCGAAGTCTTGTTTCGTCGATGCCTGTTTAACGTTCACAACTGGACTCTGCGAGTAAAGGTAGACCGAGACAGAGACGATCAAGATGGCAATCATCGTGTTGATGTAGATCGGGATTGAGAACAGCAGCAAGCTCAAAATTGCCGTAAACACGAGCTCCAACGCGCTTGCGAAAGTCTTCAGAATTGAGTTCATGTACTTCAGAAAGAATGACGTGACGATGCCAATCGCACAGTTGTTGAAAGCGATCAACAACACGCCCGGCTTGAAGATCTCTACGAGACTGTCGGGAGTGAAGGCACTGAGAAAGTTTCCTTGTACCATGAGCAGCAAAACATTGCAGAAAATCGAGTCGATGTACATGAAGACGTTCTGCATGTAAATGTTGAAGCACTCTTGTCCTTTGTCCTTCAGCAAATACTCGTTATAGACTCCGGCAAGGCACGAGCAGACGGTTTGGATGAGTATGAAGATCGCGTTGATGCTGAGATCAAATCCCATTGTATTCTTTGGTGGCGAAGCTTCGTTGCTGGCGCTGACCGGCAGATCGCCAAAGTTGATTTGCTTCACCATGCAACCAACCGTTAATAGCGTCAATGAAAGCCATTGCTTTCGGCTCAAATACTTCTTAAATATAATTTGAAAGAGAACTCCGGTGACAACGACCCTTTGAAAATCAGATAGCAATTAGAACATGGCAATTAATAAATTTTTAATTGGCTTACCTGAACTGAAGGAGAAGATAGTAGGTCGTCGGATCGAAGACTGAGAGATTATGAAATGCGAGATTGTTGTAGAGACAATAGAGAAACGCTGGTACGAGATACAAAGCGAGAACGTTGGATCCTTTGAGGATATTCGTGATTAGTGACTTGAGGGTGTTTCTGTGGGAAGAAATGAAGACATTCCCCAATTATTCCTGGACTGATTTGATTTCTATATGTCAAGCATAGAGTTAGACTGCAGTAGAACTGCTGTAACTAATCTCCGGGGCCATGACGAGAGCTAAACGTTGCACAACTTACTCTCGGCAGTAGAGAATACTCGACACCAACAGCTTCAGAAACTCAGAAAGCAACACAAGTGTTACTGTGTTGTATTTGTATTTGTTGTCCTTGTCTTGCGATGCCGTGACGAAGATGCCTATTAATCAAAAAGCGGAGAAGATCAATCAGCGATTGATTCATTCCGGAATGTCTTAATTATCTTTACCTTGAGCCACAAACAAGGACATGTAGCTGATGAAGATGAAGACAGTCTTCCTCGATGGAAACAGCTCCTTCCAGACGATCCCACCCATGTCAGCAGAGAGATTCCTTCTTATCCGCTAAATTTGAAAAGTTATTTCAATTTCGATTCATTTCGACTTTGGAGATTGAAAATAAACTGAGGAGACCAAAAGGTAAAAAGCCAACTGAGGAGACCAAAAGGTAAAAAGCCATCGCGGGAACGACAAATCGTTTTTGTCGTCTCAGTTTGTTGTTGCTCGTTGGTTCAAGAAAGATTTAACATGACTGAAAGAGAACGCAAACGAGTCGAGATACTGAAACGAAAGTTCCAGCTCGAGCAGGAGAGGAGCACGCGCCCGCCGGAGTGTAACAAGTTCTTGACAGCGTTGATTAGCGATGATATTCTGAAAATTGCCGCCGGGAGCAAAATCGTCGAAAAGTTGAAAGAAATTGATGTCAGATCTGAAGTAACCACAACGTCAACGCCTCGTACGATCAAGTGGAAACGAAGCGTCAACAAACGAGTGATCAGAGACGACGGAGAAGTTGTTGACTTTGGAATTCAAATCAGTGAAGAACTACACTTGTTGATCATTCTGATCGCTGAGGATTTCGTGAAAGCAGTGAAGGAAAATTCGTTGCTGAATCTTGTTCAAGCTGCACAAGAAGATCTCTTGAATCAAGCTCTCTCAACCACTCTCGTCGTCTACGGCTTGAAAAGCTTCTGCCGCAATCGTCGCAATGTAATCGGGATTAGAGAAACGGAAGTGCAACTCACTCAACTGCAATTGGTACGTTACACCGAAGAAATTTAATACTGGTCCGTCTATCGTTTCATTTATTCCCTTCTTTTCTTTTTAGATGACAAGCTGCAGCCATCGATTACATGAAACCCCTGACGACATTGCATTAACAGTAGCGCAAATGAGCAAGGCAATCGCGGAAGAGCCTTTCAAGCACAAGCAGAACCAGAAACTAGATCAAGAGCAGCTTTATCTCACAAACGACACGAAGGCAAACGTCAATCCCGAGGATCCCAGTTCATTCGCTCGCCTCTGGCACACGCAACTTTGCACTCTTCCAAAAGTGACCTATGAAGTAGCGCAGTCAATCACGAGAGTTTACCCGCTACCGAGAACGCTCATCGAAGCCTACAAAACATCGGCGAACCCATCGAAGCTGCTTGCAGACATTCCGATCGTCAGAACTGGACCGCTAGCTAAAACCAGAAAGATTGGACCGGAGCTAAGCAAGAAAATCCACACGCTGCTGACAAGTCAAAACCCTGACGACGTTCTGTGATTTACATTTTGTCGAGACCGATTTATTTCAAAAGCAAATTTCCAAAGTAAAATTATCATCAACAAAATTTACTTGCGTTTGTTGAGCTTAAAGTTTGAGAAGCTAAACATCTTGTCAAGCTTCTGTGTGTTCTTCTTTCCTCCCTTGAACTTCTGCTCGATTCCGTTGTTGTTCTTACGTTGCTGTCCACTACCAGAACCGCCTTGGAAGCGATCATAGGTTGCTTGAGAATAATCGAAGTTGACCGGTTTATTTGAGCTTTGACGGAAGTCATTTTGCTTTTGCGGCTTTCCTCGATTCTTGTTGAACCTTCGATTCATTGGAGAGAATTCTGAGGCTTCAGGCGGTTGCGGGATTTCTTCGTTAACGACTTCAGGTTCCGGACGTTTGAAGTCTTTCTTCCATCGCTTGTTTGTAGAAGTTGCAGTCTCATTGTGATCTTCATTAAGTGGACGTTTCTTAAGTTCTTTTAGCGGTCCTTTGTAGATTTCATCTTCGGAAATCTTCACAACTTGAAGCGACGGAAGCTGCTTACGCTTTTCTTCCAACGCTTGCTTCTTCTTCTCCTCTTCAGCTGCAAGTTCGCGCTTCCTCTGCTCTTCCATGAAAGGAATCATCAGCTTGTAGCGATTGTAAGGAGACACAAACTTAATCGAAACGTCTTTAGGATTTGTTGGACCATTGTTGGCTTTATCGAAGACTGTCAACTTGATCGGCGACAACTCAACCTTCATGAAATTCGCCTTTAGCAGTTTGTTACCAATTAAAGTTGGTAGATCATCGCGAAGCTCAGCTTGGTGGCTCAAATCGTGTGGGCAGTAAAGCGGATGATTCAGCAGATCTTTCTTACTGTTCAAATTTATCTGTGGACGAATTTGACTCTCGTCGTTGATGATCTTCTTGATCAGTGGCTGCTCGCGAGCTTTCAACACAATCTGGTGCAACGTGTTGAGGTGTTGTCGAACGAGCGGTGGAATCGGATTACAGCATGCCAGGATTCCCTGCATCTCTCGCGGCAGCGTGTCGGCGATCTGAAGCAACATGTGATTAGGCAGAACGTAAAGATACGACTCGTCTTCCAGCCTTGCTATCTTGTCGCGCCAAGCGAAGATTTCACTCAAAGCAAACAGCTGACGGTTGTCGAACAAACGCTTTGATTTCTGATACAAATCCTTGTAAGTATCGTCTGTGATGATTGGTTTGATGTAGCGCTTGAGGCAAACGATCTTGCTGTCTGCGAACACGGCTTTGACTAAACTTGTCTCTGAATTCGCCAACTTGAGCAAATCGTTGGTCATCATGTCGTAGATGTACAGAAGGTAATGCGTGTCTTGCTGTGCGTACTTCATGAGCTCCTCAGGCAATGGACGCATCCGCCAATCGGCAAGTTGAAATGTCTTGTCTGCATCGATCTGGCAATAATGTTTCAGTAGAAAAGCAAGCGAGAGACCGGCAAATCCCAACCGCTTCGAACCCCGATGAGTATCAAACAAGTTAACTACGTACAGCGCGAGGTCTCTTTGCAGCCATTCAATGTCCGAATCAGCGCCGTGGAAGACTTTAACGATCTTTGGGTTCGTAAACACTTCGTTGAGAACGTGAAGGGATTCTCGAAGTGCGATCGTGTCGACGATGTAGTCGCTGACTCGAGTTGATATTTGCATCAGACAAGTGATGCCCAGGAAGGTTCGATACGAGTGATGTTCCAGATCAACTGCAATCTCGTTCACTGTTCTCAATTCATTCAACATTTCTTGAAGTTTGGTTGGAGTGTCAATGAAATTGTAAGCTGCGTCTTTGATGTCGGTCGCCACTTTCGGAACCTTCGCTTTAAGCAGTTCAGGCGTCGGCTCAAATTTCTCTATCTCGAACTCGTAAGGATGAAGATAGCTCACAATGTTCTTGTCGTCGTCATACTCTGGTAGAATCGCAAGCGGTTTGATTGAATTCGGTTTGTCCTTGAGACGCGGAACAAATGAGTTGTTGCTGTTATCGACGGGAACTGCGAATGAGGTTTGTGGTCGGATGATGTTCTTCGCTGTGATGAGTCGAGCACTTTGTGGCGACATACTTTTGTCTAGATTCATTGAGCCCGCCAGTTGGTATTTACGAGGCAGCGGCGAGGCTTTGACTTCTGTTACAAGAGCCGCTGGCGCTTTCTTCCGAATTCCCGCGGCTTCGTCGAGATTGGAGTTGATCCTCTCGAGCATCGTGTCGTTACAGTCTTGCAGAATGTCAAACTTCTCTTCTTTGTCACGCCGCACAATGTTTCCTTTGATTCCTTGCAGCTTCAACACCGTTTGGATCACTTCGAGCACATTTTCCGATTGCTGTGCCATGACTTTTGAGAACGACTGATGTGCTGAGTAGAGATCTCGCGACGATCCCGCAGGCAGTCCGTTCACAGCTTTTGTAGCTTCCATTATCAACCTCATGCCATTCTAAAATAAAATTGCAATCATAACAAAGCATGGGAATTTGAAGTTGCCTCAATTTACCTTTGAAAACTCTTCCACCGATGGGAATCCACAGAACGTGGTGGTACTCGAAGGCCCAGAGCCTTTGTCGACTGATTCGTCCATTTATCTCCGTGATTCGCTCGTTCTTGTGGTCTAAATGAACTTAAAATGAAATCGCGATTTCAAGTTTTGTCTGAGATGACAAAAAGTTTGCGTCTCGAACTTTCAAACTTTTTCGCGTCTTCGCTAACGAATTTTCGTCTCCTCGGAAAGCTTCAGCAGAAAAGAAGTCGACGCGAAAATTGTTTAAAACGAAATTCACCGAGAAATACTGAAAAGAAGTGAAGTGAAGCAGTTGGAAACTGTTTATTGGGTATGTCTCAACGCTTTCCAACGCCCAACGTGACGACGGGGCCGTCGGGTTTGCCTCCGCAACGCTATCAAAATGCCCAGATGAGACCGAACTACTCACCTCAATCATTCCCAGTGAGTCCAATTTATTTTGTATGTTTGAAGCCATTTTGGGACGTGTTTATTGACTATGTTCTTATAGCCGAGGAATTACACTCCTCCACCGCCTCAGATGCAGAGCGGAGCCGGCCCGCAGAGACCGCAAAACTTCCAGCGACAAATGCCGTCGACTCCAGGCAAGCGACCTGACCGACCTCCCAACTCTGGACCACCGAAGAGCGAGTACGGGCCTGTCAAGAAGAAGAAGAAGCTCGCTGATAAGATTCTGCCTCAGAAGGTTCGCGATTTAGTTCCGGAATCTCAAGCTTATATGGATCTTCTCGCTTTCGAACGAAAGCTCGACGCTACGATCATGCGGAAGCGATTGGACATACAAGAAGCACTTAAGCGCCCAATGAAACAGAAGAGAAAGTTGAGAATCTTCATCTCGAACACTTTCTACCCTGCAAAGGAGCCGACCGATGGAGCTGATGGCGCCGAAGGCTCAGTAGCTTCGTGGGAATTGCGTGTTGAAGGGCGTTTGCTGGAAGATAACAAAAACGACCCGAACAAGATCAAGCGGAAGTTCTCCAGCTTCTTTAAGTCGCTGGTCATCGAACTAGACAAAGATCTCTACGGACCGGACAACCATCTCGTTGAGTGGCATCGCACTCACACAACACAGGAAACTGACGGGTTCCAGGTGAAGCGCCCTGGCGACCGAAACGTACGCTGCACAATCCTCTTGTTGCTGGACTATCAGCCGCTCCAATTCAAGTTGGATCCAAGGCTGGCAAGATTGCTGGGTGTGCACACTCAAACTCGGCCAGTAATCATCTCGGCTTTGTGGCAATACATCAAGACGCATAAGCTACAGGATGCTCACGAACGCGAATACATTATCTGTGACAAGTATCTCGAGCAGATCTTCGGCTGTCCCAAGATGAAGTTCGCCGAGATTCCACAGCGATTGAATCCTTTGCTGCATCCACCAGATCCAATTGTCATTAACCATGTCATCACCGTCGAAGGCGGGATGGAGAACAAGCAAACGGCATGCTACGACATTGACGTCGAGGTCGACGATACGTTGAAGAATCAGATGAACAACTTCCTGTTAAGCACTGCGAGCCAGCAGGAGATTCAAGGTTTGGATTCGAAGATTCATGAGACCGTTGACACAATCTCGATGGTAAGTTTGCTTATTTTATCTAGAAATTTATATCATGAATCCTCAAACATTTCAGTTGAAAACAAATCGAGAATTCTTCTTGAGCTTTGCGAAGGATCCTCAAAGCTTCATCCACAAGTGGATCGTCTCGCAATCGCGTGACCTCAAGACAATGACCGACGTCGTTGGAAACCCAGAGGAAGAGCGTCGCTCCGAGTTCTACTACCAATCGTGGACTCAAGAAGGCGTCTCGCGATACTTCTTCACGAAGGTCAACCAGAAGCGAGCGGAACTTGAGATGGAAATCCATCGAATTCAAAGCAAGTAAAGCTCGAAATCTTTCCAGAAACCTTTTTCTTAAACTTAACTTTATTGTCATGATTTTGAAAACATTTTAAAATAGAACTTTGATTTGAATAAACGCAGAAATCAACTGCACTTAGCTTGGAGCCTAAATCTAATTTTGAAGGCACTCAGTTGAAAAGTTTTCAGCTTTGAACCAGCTGACGCAGTCTGTGAACTCTTTGACTATGTTCGCTGCTTCCAGTCGAGCACTTTTATCTTCGTCTGTCAAGAGATCATTGAGGCACTTGTACATTTCGGGACGCCAATGGTTCCGTAGAGAAAGGCAACAGAAGCGGCCGAGCAGCCTCAACATTAAACAAGTTCGCAATCTCAACTTTATGTCTTTGATTTGCAGTAACTTGCAGAAGTCGATGTCCTCGTGGAAAATAATCTTCTCAATCATCTTCGAGTTCTCCGGAAGTTCCTGAAGAATTGCGTTGATGAGAGCGATGATTGAACTAGCAAGACGAGCTCCGTCTTCAGAGTTATCGTTGATTCCGCTCAGGATAAAACTTCTGAACACATTGTCGAGGTTCATCAGCGCGATTGTGTCGCAGAGCATGTCGAGAAAGTTGTCTCCCGAGAAGACCAGAAAGACGACGAGATCGTAGATTTTTGAGAGCGTTTTCAGCTCACCTAAGTTGAACTGAATCAACTTATCAACCTTGGGCATCGACATCAAGTCAGTTGAGTTTTGAGGGAACTTCCTGCCGCAGAGAAGCTTAGATCGAAAAACGAGATTCGGCACGACTTTCGTTCTAAGATAAAGTTGGTCAATGTCTTCGATGATCGACTGAGGCATGTCGATAGCGTAAGGCAATGAAATGATTTCCACGACGTGATCCACAATCTTCAAACTGAACTTTGTTTCGCGAAGAAGTCCAACGATCATCGTCATCATGTTTTCCTGCTTGTAAATCTCGAGGTCTCCGTCGAGAATCTCCTGCATCGATTTGAACAGAAACTGCAGCCACTCTTCAGTCTCGACTGGGATGCTCGATGCATCAGTCGATACACCCGATTGCGTTTTCTTTGAGTTCTTCAAGCTTGTTTGTCTTACATCGCTCGATTTGTCCACTCGAAACGAGAAGTTTTCCAAATCTTGCGTAACTTTCTGGGCAGGATTAACAGGAGGAAACATCGGGCAGAGCGGAGGCAGCGGCATCATCATAAGGTTGGCAATTTCTGGATCTACGTTGTCCATAAAACGGTGCATGACCATGTTTGAGTTCTCGGCGACAGGCTGGAAATTTGAAATGTTGTGCACGCGAGGTTGATCGAATTGGAACTGCTGAATGTTTGCATGTTGGTTCACACCGACCGTTGGCGCATTTGTTTCCTGATTGAAGCCAATCGCTTCCATGTTATTGTTTCCTGTGAAAGTATCCTCGACGTCGGTTTCCTCCCTCTCGCTTTGAAGATTCACGTACAATCTCAGTGACTCACGGGACGATCTGAAGTCTTCACCGCCTTCTTGCTGACGGATCATGGAGATTCTTTGGATTGCAGCGGCCTGTTGCGTCTTCTCGTTTTCCTGTCCACACTCTAGTGGGCTCGTGAAAGCAGATTGTCGACCTTCATCGCCACTGACGACATGAACCTGTCCAGCAACAAAGTCGTGATCAAGAATTTGTTTCCACTTCATGCGGTCTTTAGGCTCTTTGACGAGGATTCTTTTGAGGAAGTCGATGCAAACTGATGAAAGAAAGCTCGGCCACCTCACCTCGCAATGTTTGATCAAGTTAACTAAGTGGATGAATGATCTTGGGTTTGCGAACGGCGGTTCACCGGCAAGCATTTCGTAGATCACACAACCGAGACTCCACAAGTCAGCTTCGTGCCCGTAGCCAGAACCTTTCGTACTGCTCGTGTTCAGGACTTCAGGCGCCATGTAAAGCGGAGTTCCTTTGATCGACATCAGTGTAATCGTTTCCAGCGTCATGTTACGAGACAATCCGAAGTCGCAGACCTTCGCTTCCCCTTTTTCATCCATGCTCGTAAGAAGAATGTTGGCAGGCTTAAGATCTCTGTGCAGTATCCTCCGCAAATGGAGATAGTACAACGCGCTTATGATATCGCGAGCTAATCGTTGAGTCCATTCTTCGCCGAGACCGCCGTTTTGAGCTAGAAGTCTATGAAGATCGGTCACTGCGAACTCGCAAACAAACACGAGCTCTCTTAACGTCTCGAACGTCGATATCAATCTAATGATGTTCGGATGCTTCAGCTTCTTGTGAATGTCTGCTTCCTTCTTCAACGCTATCAATTCGTTCTTGGTTCTTCCGCACTAGATTCAAAGAGAACAGAAACTATTTTTAGAAGGATAGGAAGGTAGTTAGAGCTAGCGATTTGGTGGTTTGACACAGCACAAACTGAATGATCAGTTCTCGAGAAATTTGATGTTTACCATCAGAGTTTCAATCGAAACAAAACAAAGAACTCACTTTACTCAGAACCTTCAACGCGACTTGCTGCTCCGTCTCCTTTTCAACTGCAGAGTAAACTTTGCCGAACGATCCTTTGCCGATTTGACGCGATATCTTGTATTTATCGAAAGGATTCTCCATTCTGTTTACATTCGACTGAGACGACAAAAAGTTTTTGCAGAAATTAAATCGCAAATTTGTCGCCTCGGAAAGTGAAAACATAAATTAGTTAAATCAATCTCGAGCTTAACAAAATTGCTACCGAGATAAGGTCGAGACTAAAGAGATTATCATTAGTTCTGGCTACCTGAAAGTGGATGATGGTGAGGAAAAGTTTTTGCTGATCGCGCGTTTAAATCTTTCGTCTGTAAATTGCTGAATCGCACTTCCAATTCCTCGTCAAATTCCAGCTCAAATGAATCGCTTACTGCCGAAAGTTTTGATCTTCTTGACGTTCTTCGGGAGCTGCATTGTGATCGGCCTTCTGCTTAGCGCTCTCGTCACCAACTGCTGGGTGAAATCAAATGTTGTGTTCATCGGAAACTCCACAACGAAAGGCGAGAGAGGCGGAACCATCGAGTTTGGACTTTTCAGCTATCAGAAAGCATTGAATCTCGGCTACGGGCTACGCAACCAGAACAAAAACACCCTAAGCATCCTAAAGGGCGATGACAACTTCATGGATTACTGGCTGTGGATGTTCACTGCACTCGGCACTGGCTTCGCCCTGTTTTCTTCAGCCGTCAGCGCAGTCGCAAGCGTTATCGGAACGATCAAGAAGAAAGGCGGAATGGCTTTGATGGTGATGTCAAACATTGCTGCTGGCATTGGTCAAGTCGTCGCTTTCCTCTGCTGGGTCGTGCAGTTCTACAAACATTTGCAGCACAACGTTCTTCTCAAAGAAGAACAGCTGCAGTGGTCCTCGAAAGGCCAAGCGTCGTTCGGCTACAGCTTCTTCTTCATCATCTTCGCATTTATTGTCGTTGCGGTGAATTTGACTCTGCTTATGACAGCGGCTCGCATCGAGAAACGCCATCGCAAGAGTCTGGAGCCCATCGACGAGAAGGAGGGAAACTCAATCATGCTTTACTAGAGATCTACCGAAAAAATGAATCTAAACAGATCTGATGAAAGATGTGAAAACAAAACATTCATGAGCCATTGACTTGGTTAGTATTAACCGAACAAAGTCGAATTATTTTGAGAGTGAATTCATTCTAAAATTTTATTGAACTCAAAGTGAATTAACTGGAAGAAATTGTAAATTGAATCAAAAAAGATAATAAATGAACTCAACTAAAGTTATCAATTGTAAATTAATTACTCAACCCATCACATTGAAGACGACGGTTAGACAAAACGCTACGAACTGTCTGCTTGCTGTCTACCTCTTGGTTGGGCCCTTCCCACTTCCTCGCGATAGCTAATCGTGTCTTGAAGACTCATCGAACTTTGAGGGAAGAGTCAAACTTCTTTCGAGTTCAGTCAATGCTCATCAAACCAAAAACTTGCAATCGGTTCTTCTTGAAGATAGCAGAAGTGTTGATGATGTAATCGAGCCGGAACCCTCTTACTTTCCCTGCAGCAATCGCTAATGCATCGTTTACCTAGTTAATTCAATCAATATTTGCAGAAAAGTTCCGAGTAGAAATGAGCGCGAGTGGCTCAGCGCAAATTTCTGGAGGAGAGCAAGCTAACGCTTTACGATTGCGAACGTGTGAACTCTCCACGAGCAAAATCGCCGCTGACGTACAAATTTCATCATCGTATGAAGGGCTGTAGCAAATAAGCTTCATTGCAACGTAAGAAAGTAAATATTGGCTGGTAAAGCTCAGTACCGACACCTTGAACTCAAACGGTGTATCTTCTTTTTGAGCAAACAAACGTCGACTAGTTCCAAACGTTGGACGATGAGTGAAAAAACAGAAGTCATTCACGTTCGTTTTTTCTCGAGAAGAGCGTGACGCGTCGGCTAACCGTCGCTAGGAGTAGAAAAGATCTGGCGAATCCCAAGAAGAAACAGAGACTTTATGACCCTCGTACCGCTCAAGTCGTACACGTCATACGACTACGAATCAAACAGAGAATAAGAAATCTCTAGAACCTCGCTAGGTATGTAATAAATGAGATAGCTCATTTACAAAGAAGTCGATAGAAGAGAATGAAATTGTCGATTTAATAAAAGTTCAATTTATCCAACTTTCACTAGACTTGAGTAGATTGAGAAAGTTTTAGAAGTTCTAACGAAAAGCTCTGCAGCTTCACAGTACAGAAGGAAAAGAAATATTCAAGATTTCTTTGAAGGAAACTGGAATCACGTCCTCAAGTCAGCCTAAGCACTGAAAATCTTTTCCTTGCCCACATGAGACGAAATACTTCTCTAAGTAAATAATTTTTTGTTGTCCGTTGCTCAGCGTTGTACTTGCCGAGTAGCGCAAAGAGATCGAGAGTCATATAAAAGCTCTGCGCCGAGACGGTACTTACCATTTGTTCTCCGCATCTTAAACGCGATTGACCGGGCAATTGGCAGTGACTTCTAGTGAGATAAGTTTGTTAAAACTTTTACAAGCAACGACGAAGTGCAATAGAAGTGCAGCGAAAAAATTAGTTTCCTACGAAAGTTGGAGCTTGGAATATATTAACTCGAGAAAGTAAGATCGATCGATCTAATTATCGAGTCGGACAAAAGACTAAAACCATAGTTTCATTATGATTTGGCAAGCGGTGAGTAAACTAACAAATGTTTTTTTATACGATGGTACTCTAAGTTGGTTTAAATCCTGGGATCTCTTGTGTGCTTCAATACTTGATCCCTGATATGGAAAACAGTCGCAAAAATAAGCCAAGCGTTCAATAAATTGCGCAAGCGTTTCACATGTGGTAATAAAATCTATTGTGATTTTTTCGCTATCGACAGCTAAAAGTGCGATAAGAAAAGGTAGAGCAGGAGATTCACTTTTTGCTGTCATGATGCTAATTGAAGTGATTTCCAACACACGCTGCTGCCGACGAACAATGAGCTCGTGAATCTAATTGAGAAAAGTTCGTTGAAAGACTGGACGCGAGGATCTTATATGCGAAAACAGCAATCAGGCGAAGCAATAATTCGGTCGTGGACCCGGCTCTTCAAATAGAAACGTTCACCTCTAAGTGATCCTTTGACGTCGATCGAACTTTCGACCAACTCTATCTTAAGACGATTTATCAATGTTACTTACAAAAAGCTTCATGATTGAAGGTTCTATTGTTTGTTTTGATCATGCTGCCGGTAGAATCTCCAGTAAATCCGCATAGTTCTGCCTGGAGGTCTTGGCCCAAAAGCGAAACTTATCGGCAGAAACGTGACTCGACAGAACTTTCTTCAAAGAATTCTCGTTCCTTATTATAATTTGAAAGGTCTTCAATGAATAGACAATTATGGGAATGTTCATTAAGCCTTCACAATGTCACGCGAGATAAGTCCATCGGGCAACCTGATACGAAGCAAGCAACACCGAATCAAAAAGGGGTTTAGGGAATTCGCGATTACCACGCTTCATCTTCATTTAACTGATCTATTGTCTCGCTGATGTGCGGAAGGTGAACGCAGGAATATTTTTAGGGAGAACGATGAATTACGACTTAAATACTTTTTCGATTACCTCGGCATGTTCTGCGTACGATAATTAACAGTCGTTGATAGAGGAAAAAACGTTTGCGCTGCTTTTGCTGTAATAACGAAAAGATTTGGTCAATTCATTGTTGGCGAGGTCGCGTCGGTTCATTCCGTACTTAGGTGGCTTTCAAACGCGCGCATGCCGTTCAAGGCTTGATGCGCTTTTCCGCTCGAACTTGATCATGGAAGATCAACTGCGTCTGTTTTCGTCGCCGCCAATCGATCAGTAAATATTTTTCAGAATTCAGCAGCCGTCTTTGTGTCCATAATTAGTTGTTTACTTTGTCGGCTCGAACTTGACTGTGCCGCGCGCATTTGTTAGTCAAAGGGAAACATGAGCACTCAATGGATTTTTGAGAAAAGCTCCGCTGTTTGCAGTTGTTTAAGACTATTCATTGCCAGTTTGAAGAAAGCATTGATCAGCGCGCGAACTCGCGGGTGTCAATTGATGGTAAACATTTGACTAGTGATTTGGATAGTACGCGTGACATCTTAAGACGGTTTGCTTAACGATATTCTTGAGCATAATCAACTGGTGAATGATCGATGACGCGATGGATCCAGAATCTTCTCCATCTGTTTCAAAGTTGAGGTGTCTTGTTTACTGTCGCTGACGACGCAAACACTTCATTTGACAATTGGAAGTACGCACGCAGTATAACTACCGCGACACTCAATAATTTACTTTCCGGAAAATATAAAACTGGTCACCGCTAAAACTCAATGAAACGATTGACATTGAGCTGGAGCGGAACAGTTTTAGTTGCCAACGGTTCCTTAAGCTCCTGATGACAAAGCTTTAAGTTTATTTTACTTCCAGTTGGAGCGTGCAACAGCCAGCGAGTTGACAACGTTTGTCACGTTGGGTTTAGTTTGCGTCTTCGTCTACACATTCTCCGACTATTTCAAGATTGCCTTGCTGGCCATCAGAACACCAGGACCATTCGCATGGCCTTTCATCGGAAACTGCTTGTGCATCAAAGAGAAGGATCGTAAGTACAAATGAATACTTTCTTCAGGAAACTCCAACGAACTTGATTATTCACTCTGCGCTACCCTCAACAAACCTCAAGTGTTTTCGCAAACGAATAGCGTCGCACCTGACCACGCCATGTCTCCACATTCTTAATTATTCTGTGTGACCTTTTCTCTGTTTGGTGTTCAGTAGCAAACAGTTTGCTGCAAACTATTAATCACTTTTATCAGAGATCTTGAATGTCGAGACATCAACAAGCCACGCAAACTTGTTCTTACCTACGAGAGAAATGCAAAGCACAGAAAATTCACGTGATTGAAGGTCAAACAGAATTACAGAATTCCATCAATTATTCTTCCTCAGAGCCTTAGCTTATGTTTTAATTGATGGACGATGTCGATGAGTTCAAGATGTTATTTTTTGAGAAACTTCGAGATTAAAGCTCAAAGATTCTTCAGCCGCTGGCTGTTATCGTGAACCAAAATGATTGTAATTGAGCGTTGGAGCTATGAAAGTTTATTGCTTTAAAGCAGATTAGGAAGCATAGTGAAGCAAAACTCGCATGCCTGCGGTGCCCAATGCAGCATCCCCATGAATTATTGCTTTTCAGATTTACTGCCCATGGGACGTTGATTGCTTTTCCTTCGGAAGCCCACAAGCAAATATTGACACAAGGGAAGAGTCTTGTAATCAAATTTTGCGTCAATTTAAAGGACGAGATGTTTAATCAACTCGGCCAGATTAATTAGTTTCTGTGCTGCAGCAGGAGATAGAGCAGCTTGTTCTCGTTTTGTAGCTTGGAAACAATTGTAGCTTGGAAACAAGAGTTTATGTACACAGGTATTAAGAAGGTTTGCTACTTTCTGTGATGCCGAAATTAAAACTCTCGTCAAAATATCATCGCGATGAAATCCCACGTGGTTGTAAAACAAAATAAGAAGTTTTTGGGAACCAGTTCGACAAATGTCTCTGTCATAAATTTGCGTGTCTTTTGATCGAAAAGTTTTGTTAGGTTTGTTACACTCAGTGGTTCAAATGAAGAGTTAGATTTTTCTTGCTTTTAAAGCGACATCTTTTTTGAAGGAGACATGCCAGTGGCGAATCCTTAGATCCACGTGAGAGATAATCGATGGAGAGCTTATGAGATTCTAAAGCAACCACAATCAGATTTACGAGACCCTCGGATGCTAATTGCGGTCTGTTTATTTAACAGCCCATCAGCACTTCTGGTAAAAACAATCCGATGTGTAAACATATCAAATGATGAGTCATAATTGCGTTTATTGTTAAGAGCACGCTTTGCTTCCACAGCTGCTAGGGCGGATGTTGACGTTGCCGATTAGCAACTTTGTTTAACGTTTGACACTCGAATCTTGTCATTCGATCAAATCATTAACGCACCAAAGGTAACTCGTAGTAATTGATTCAGTGATATTATTCTCATTTTAGTTTTGACGAAACGAATCGCTAACGGCTACAAAGATTACGGGCCAATCCTCCGTTTGTGGTTTACAATTTACCCTGTATTCGTTATACTCGAGCCGGAGTATCTTCAACTCATTTTGGGATCGCAGAAGCATACAGACAAGTCTCGTTTCTATAGACTTATGCACAACTTCCTAGGCAACGGACTAATAACGAGTTCCGGCGAAAAGTGGTCGTCACACAGGAGATACTTGCAGCCATCATTCCACATAAGCATTCTCGAAAAGTTCATTTCAACATTCACCGACTCTGCTCAGTGCTTACAATCTAAGTTGAAGGATCAACATGAAATTAATATAACAAAGTTTGTCAACGAGTGCGTTGTGGATATTCTCAACGGTTTGAATTCACAAAAAAATCTGAGGATGAAGCTTAAAATTAATTTGATTCCAGAGGCTGTGCTGGGAGTTCCAATTAAGGGCGACAAGGCAAACATGGAGAATTCGCCTTTCCGGCAGTGAGTCCTTAAAAACCCTTCGCAATTTCAGCAAATGACGGTTTGAATTATCCTCCTCAGGGGAAAACTCACAGTTTCTGGTCGGCTTTCGAAGCCTTGGCTTCTCTTCGGATTTTTGTACAAACTAACGGAAACAGCGTCCGAGGAGCTCAACCAGAAGAAACGCTTGAATGAATTTACAATGAAAATGATTACTCGACGACGAGACGAGAATGCAAGAGGAATTGTGCCGAAAAGGAAATCACTATTGGACTACATGATAGAAGTCTCGGATGAAAATCCCGATTTCACAGACGAAGACATCATCAACGAGGCTTGCACGTTCATGTTGGCTGTAAGTGGCTTTCTGAAAAATATGTAGGTTTTGATGAATAATCCTTTTATAACCCGTCGACCAGGGCCAAGATTCTGTAGGAGCCACACTCGCTTTGACTCTCTTCGTTCTCGCACAGAACCAAGATCATCAGGACAAGTGCGTCGAGGAACTTGAGGGCATCTTTGGCAGCGAAGACAGAACTCCAACACTCAGCGACATTAAGGAAATGAAGCATCTCGAGATGTGCATAAAGGAGACAATGCGGTAAAGCAAATATCTGAAAATCACCGGAGGCTCTCTTTCTCTCGTTCGGCATTTTAACGAGCTTTGAATTTTCCAGCCTTTATCCAGCAGTGCCTCTGGTTGGCCGTCGCTTGGGAGAAGACGTTAAGCTTGGCAAAACGACGCTTCCTGCTGGAGCTGAGATTTTCGTGATTCCTTATGCAACTCATCGTCTCGAGCATATCTATTCAGAACCAGAAAGCTTCATTCCCGAGCGTTTCACAACAGACAATTCCGAGCACAGAAATCCTTACGCTTTTCTTCCGTTCTCCGCCGGTCCTCGCAACTGCATTGGCCTCAAGTTCGCGTACATCGAGATGAAGACAATTATTTCTACAATTCTTAGAAGTTACAGACTGCTGCCGGTCGCTGGCAAGACCAAGGTCAATCCAATCTTCAGAATTACTTTAAGGTCTGCAGGCGGACTGTGGGTTCGCTTCGAGCCACGCAACAACAACGTCAACTCGCAGAGTTTCAAATCCAATGTAACGAAAGTCGCATAAATGTTCTGACAACTAACGAGCTCGAACAATGTCACAAGCTGAAAAATAAACAAGTAAAGTTGGAAACAAGGCTTTTGGTCAGGGCTTGCATAAGAATAGTTTTTATTATAATTTTTCATACTTTCTCTAAAATACAATCATTGTCATAATAAAAGTTTCATAATTTTCTTCATTTTAAAAAAGCTTAAATCGTGTTTTCGTTTTTCGGGTGAGCGGAAAAAGTTTTCCTTATCGTTGTGGACGGTTTTGCTTCTTCCTTGGCACCGGAGGGGGTAGCGAAAATATAAACTCGAGGAAAAAGTTGGTTAACGTGTTTCGTTTTACGAATTGTGAGAAACATCAAACGAAATCGTCTCAAGTCGTGACGAGACTTGAAAGTTAGTTGAGATTTTTATAGATTACCGACTCGAGTTCAAGTCATCTTGTTAATTTTACTGACGGTGAAGCCAGTACGATGAACTTTCAATGTTCGAAGAAGAACAACTTAATTGCAATGAATGAAACATAAATTGGAAAAAGTTTTTCGTTTGCTGCATCTGCAACGGAGCGAGGAAACAATTTCGAGTTGGCGAGATGCCATTTAGGAGGGAACTCGAAAGCTCTCTATGAAAGCTTTAGGTGGAAAAAAAAACTTTGCTGTCAGAGGTGCGCGGGTGCTTCAGGTTGCATAAGCTCTACCGCTTCCAAAAGCGAGCGTTTTGCTTGCTGGCTGAATCATCAATGAGAATCTGCTGCTTGGGTCGTGAAAGCCGCTCCGTCACCTCCCTAACTTTACTGCTTAACCTAAATGTCGTTGGACTCGTTGTGCTTCTCGTTGGAGATTTTCCGTTTGCTGAGAAATGAGAATTGGATCGAACTGAATCAGGAGAATTCGTTTTTGGCATGTCACACGTTTTGTTACAGTCAATCTTCGGCATGCTGTTAGTTTGAAAATCTCTCGCAGCTCCGTTGTTAGTAACTGCGGGCTTCACTTTACAACTCGGAAACGAGGAAGTTTCAAACTTTTCCATTAACATCGCAACTTTGCTGCTTTTCTTCAACTTCTCGAGCGAAATTTCATGCTTTAGACTCGCAGTTTTCTTCGCCGAGTTTTCCAGAGAAAGTTTCCTTCTCTCTATGTCGCCACGGTCGTCTTGGAGCAGTTCACGTCGCGTGGGGACTTTAATTGACACGACAACATTCTGCTCGTCCGAACCAGCCAACTTATTTGCGTCATCATACTCCAACGACGAAACTTCACTTTGAATGTCCTGATCCGAGCTTACTGTTCCACTTACGTCAGTTGCCGTCTTTTCGTCTTCGGTTTTACTGTCGTCTGGCTCGTTCGAGCTGCTACTTTGCTCTTCAATTATTGAATGGTTTTTGTCTAAAAGCGTTAGATTGCACACACATGAAGCCGATGGGGTGGAACAAGTGGAACATTCACTGAATCCCGAGTCACTGCGCTCGTTGCAACTTCTAGGGTCTTTCAGCTTTGTTTCATCGATCACAGTTTCTTCGCGAACGCTCGTCATTCTTGTATCAGCTGGTTGAGTGGCGAAGGCCAAGCCTGAGATAGATGGGCGAGGACTGCCAGACTGGGAGATTCCAGAATTGTTTTTCCGTGACGCGGACAAGGTGGCCAGACGGCCTAGTGCTCTTATGGCGTTTCCAGTTTTCTAGACACACAAGCAGGGTTCGTTAAGCGAAAGCTCACAACACAATGTCAAGCAACTGCAACAAAACTCATCGACTCTTACCTGCCATTTTCTGCGAATAATGAATTTCTTAAGCTTGTCCGTGCACAATTTTGTGTTTCCCCCGTCATGCTGCGACAGCCATTTCGACTCGAGACATTGCTTCGCTGTCAAACGATTCTCTTTGCGATGAACCAGCAGCGATGCAATGAACTCTCGCGCTTCCTCAGAAACGGCATCGAAGGCCTCGTCTTCAAAATCGAAGTCGGCGCGTGTGATGTTCGAGAAGGTATCGACGTCAGTCTCTCCCATAAATGGACTCAGTCCGGAAAGCAGCACGTAACAAATAACTCCCACTGTGGCCGTCGATATCTACGTTAATCAACAAGGCCAATAAATTCTAATTTCTAATGAACTCACCACTCCACATGTCGCATTGAAAGCCTATTGGCTCGTAATTTATGATTTCCGGCGAGATGAATTCGGGCGTACCGAACAGCACGCGCACTTGCTTGTTAGGCTCGAGCTTCTGTGCCAGTCCAAAATCAATTATCTTGATCTGAGGGAGAAAAACAGATTGCGGGTTGCTTTATCGCCTTGCGGGAAACTCAATTTGCATGTCAAACCTGATGGCTCGAGCGCTCGTAGCAAAGCACGTTCTCCGGCTGAAATTTCAAATGAATTTTCATCAGATTGATGGCTCGCCAAACAGCAAACAATTTTTTAATGAAAGCTCTTCATCAGAGTTTGCTCTCGCTTTTTGACTTACTTTCAAATCGAGATGCACAATGGATTTGCTGTGCATGTAATCAACACCCTCGCATATCTGCCGAATGAAGAGGATGCAGTCTCGCTCAGTCAGTGTGAAGTCGTCGGCAACAACTCGTTCGAACAGTTCTCCGCCTGTGATGCTGAAGTATCGGATATTATTGATTAATTCAAAGTTATTTACTTGCGCAACCACAACGGTCGTATGTGCGATTTCGCAAGTTTGTAATTGAACGGAAACTTACTACTCCATCACCATAATAATTTCCTTTTGAGTCTCGAACGATGCTGAGAGCTGCAAAAGCTTGGGATGCTGGAGGGATTTCATTATTTTTATCTCATCCTGAACCTTTTTCCGGTCAACTGCTTTGATGCATTTGATGATTTTCGCTGCAAGGACTGCGCCAGACTCTTTCTCAATCACCTTGTGCACAACTCCGAAGCGCCCTTTGCCCAACTCTTCCTGAATATCAAATCGCACACGAAAATCTCCACCGGATCTGATTTGAGGAACTTCCGGCGATCCGACAAAGCTTTCGACTGGTTGTGCTAGAGTTATTTCTTCTGTTGGTTTGCTTGGTTCGCTGTAACCATGCACGTTCTCAGCACGAACCCTGAATCGATACTTGACGCCATGAGAGAGATTCTTCACTGTGTAAGCTAGAGAATCGGCCACTGCTGCCATCTCAGTCCACTCGCCTCCGTTTTCTTGCATTTCCACGCTGTTAAAAAGACATTTCATGGATCAATCATAACTATAAAACTCTCGTTCAACTCACATAAATCCAGTTATCATGCAGCCTCCGTCGTAAGGTGGTCCAGACCAAGCAACTGCGATTCTGTCAGAACCCTTCGAGACACTCAGCGCGAATGGAGCGTCCGGGATGCCTTCGACTGCGACTGAGACTGAGGCGATGTCTTGACTGTGCTCGTTCATAATTTCCACGCTGTACTTCCCGCTCTGGTTTGACGTGATTTTGTTGATGATCAATTTCGAACGACCATCCCTGGTAAAAATTAGCGTATTCGACTGGCTCTCAATCAAGCGCTCCTGAAAAAGGCGAACGAGATGATAAAAAAAGCTGTCGACAAATGTTCGAAGCATTAAATTTCCATTTTGTAATCTAAAACGATTACACGGTAGACGTTTGCGCGGACGTAAAAGGCAACGCTGCCTTAATTTGTCAAGCAGCGAGCGGCAAAAAAAATTGAATTTTTAATAAAAACAATTTCTGTTTCAGCAATGCGTCCGACTCGATTATTGAAAAATATTTATATGCCCGTACTCGTCCAATTAAGATTTTTATCAGCGTTGTTGTTTTTTGAATGAAAGCTGAATCGATATTAAAATGCTGTCTCTCGCAGAGACAGCTGCGATGATCAGAGCCGGAGCAGAACCAATGCAGGCAAGCCGAGTTGACAACAGAAAATTCTAACGACTCAAAGCGTCAATCGATCTTGATATTCCCATCATCAAGTGTTAAAGTACAAGCCTGTGACGAAGCGCCACCGATTGCGGCACTTCATCGCCATTCCAGGAGAAAGACAATGCTATTTGTTTTAATTACATGTCCGCGACCGTTTCTCCCACCACAACGACACGCGTGAATGTTCATGATTGTGAAAAACAAATATTTAACTTGAATTTTCAGCAGAAAATTCACGTCGGCGTTAATAAACTTGTCATGATTAATAGGACAGCGAGTGAATCGTTGCGATAATTTCACGGGCGTTCACGAACAGAAGAATTAATCCAATTACGCAAACACATCAGCTGAGTGAAAGAACACATCACTCATCACAAACGAATTACTTCGCCTCGTCAGGCAGAAAAGTTTAATAGAATTTCGCTATGACAACCTTCGTGCTCGTAATTTTTCATTGTCACACTTCATTGACTCGCACGTTACTGATAAGACTGTGCGGGATAAATCAATTAAGCGCTGAACTTGAACTCACTTGCGTGTCACTCGCACCACTGAGCCGAAACTTCAGCAAGAAAATATTTATTTGAACTTTTTTTCGTGTGCGGTAAAATGGAATAAAAAACTTTGGTAAAACAATGTCGAGTGATAACGTGAAAACCTGTTCCGGAATATTTTTGTTGTCTGCTCGAAATGAGTCAGCCACCGGGAAAAAAATCGAATGAACAATCGTTGTTATGTTGGCAAACACAAAAAGCGCTCAACACACGAATCTCGTTTTTGGGGGGAAATGCATTTTGCATGTTAAGCTCGAGCTGTTGATTCAAGTGCCTGCTTTATTCTTTTTATCTCAGTGTGGACTCGACAGTGGAGTCACACTTTGCCATCTTCCCTTCACAGGCCAAAAGGTCGACGACGAGGAGATTGCGTGATTTGTTTCACATAATTTCTTTTCAAAAAGAGAGTCACGAGCCTGACAAAGCCAAATTTTGATTGTCGAAGCAACGCTGTTGAATTTCAATCGTGCAGAACTTACCGCTCGCATCCACCGTACTGTTGGTTCAGGAACTCCAATATACTCGACGTCCAGTTGAATAGAGTCGCCGACAAGCACCGTTTGATCTTCAGGCCGCTTGACGATGTAGGCAGTTAAATCGTGCACCAAGCTGCTCTTATTGCTACTTGTTTCGATGGGTTTTTCGATTGATTCGTATCGTTCATTTATTGGCAAAGGCAGAACAGTCAAACTTGTGTGGTAAACGTTGAAGATTTTAGGATTGTTTCGACACACAACACGGCACTTCACTTCACCACTTAAGTTATGATCGACATTCAGCAAGTGGAGCACATTAAGTCCATCGTCCGATCTCTCAATCTGTTGTTTACGGAAGCCACCGGAACGCAAAAACGAGAGGAAAGAAATGTAAATCAATCGGATCGAAGATAAACACTCAAGAGAAAGAAGCCAAACAACAGAATTCACTTGTTACAGCTTCGAACTTCTATAGGCAAATGATTAATTGAGCGATGAGAACAGACTTTTTCTCCCAAGTTTCCTCGAAATTGCCCGAGCTGTTCCACCTCCTACTCCCCTCATTTCAATCATCTGGCAACATTTGCAACATGAGTCGCCGGCGAAACAGAATGTCACATTTTACCCGCGAGTTTCCCGCAAGCAGGTCGGCAAGAAATACGCGGTGGGATTTGAATTGTCATCGCTGAGACGTAATTTTCGCTCGCCGTCCCTGCTTCGTAATGTTAATAATTTGTAGCGATTGCTCTACATGCCTTTATTCGGTTTCGCTATCATATTATATTCATAAAAGCGTTTTTGCGAGCTCTGCGGTACGAGAAGACTTCTCGAGCTCGTGTCACTTTAGCCTCGCACGAACCCGCGCCTCATAAGACAAATCGTCTTTCATAGCCACGATAATGAAACTCAACCCATTAGCGTAACTCAATATAGTGAAGCGTTTTGATGTATCAGCGCTGTGAGACGAAGTGACAGTCGAGCGAGAAAGATTTCGCTAGAAGAGATTTTCGTCTTGGGCTGCGAAGAATGCGAACGTACGTGTTTCGGGCTTAGATGCGGATGTCGAAGCATCTTCGTCATCGCTTTAATCGCGCACTTGAAATGTCAACCACAGAAGCGCCTCGCTGACTCGTGGAATGAAAATTTATTGGCGCGATATTGATTTGATTTCACGCGTCTCAATTAAGCGGAGTGGAGCTGCTGACTCGGAAATTCTTTTTTCAAATAATAGATATTCCCTTCTCACTGCAATTAATTAGCTCTCGAGATTGAACGGAAACTTTGAAGGTCAAGGCAATATGAACTCCAAGAAGCGAACTTTGTAAGAAAACACGAGATGCTCGAGAGCTCATCTCGACTCGACTGAAACTTCATAAGCGCAGATGAAACCATCGGCCACGAAATGAATCAGAAGAAGAAACGCATGTCATGGAACTGACCGAGTAAAAGTGATGACTAAGAAGAGAAGTCTGACGCGCTCGAAGAGTTTCCAAGGTCGCTACAGGAAATTCCAATGCATAACGGCTTGTTATTACGAGTTTATTTGCATGTAAAATCGGGCGTATTTGCGTTTTCAAGTGCAAACTAAGCGCCATTTGCACTCTGCACATTTCACCCGGATTTTGGAGTAGAATTTGATGTAATTCCAAGCGAACGCAAATATTTGAGTTGAGCACAACGTTCGAACTAAGCTCGTCGTTAATTAACATTTGCATAACCAATTCCGATATCAAATTTCAATTATGCAAATGCAGGCGAAGCTAGTGCCACTGCAGAACGACACGATTTCGAATTTTGTAGTTCGACATGTGCTTGTTCAACACGCTAGTGTCGATGCTATTGACGTTAATTGAAATGTTTTGCGATGGCTGGAAAGCGGAGCGACGAATGAAACCACAATGCATGTAAAACGCTGCCTACTCATCTTTCGTTTTTGGCTGGAGGGCTTAGCTTCATATAAAAGTGGCAACACAAATTAGTCAACTTACGGCTACATCTTTTGCGTCAGCATCAATCTCTCGACCACAAACTGACCAAATGACTTCTGAGTCCACAGGAGTAACACGGGTACAGAAAGAAGCTGCAGCGCTATGAAATGCAATCGCTGCTTGTGGCGCTTTGATCAGCTCTGGCATGACATCGAAAACATTCGCGAAGGTCTCCTCAACATCGACATTACAGGTAGTCGTGCAGTCGCCTTCACGAGTCGAAACAATGCAAGAGTAGCAGCCCGAATCGAATATGAATGGGTCCTGAATCCTCAAGGTCAAATTTCCATTGCCATGGTCGATAAATCTGTAAGAAGCGAAAAAGATTTCAGAGTTTAGATCAGTCTCCGTGATTAGGCTAAACACATAGCAACTTGTCGAACAATTATGATTCATGAGTCGATTACTCACGTGAAGTCTTCTGAATTGATGAGAACATCGTCATCTTTCATCCATACATAGTCGAAAGGAACCTTGCAATCTAACGTGAACGTTAAGTCCAACGGCAAGCCTTCAATGCTCGTTACATCTTTCAGCTCTTGAGCGACTCTCGGCAGCAGCTTCTCATTGAGGTCCTCGTCATCCTCGTAAAGGACTTTGATAAATGAGCTAGTGGAGAAGATGCCGTCCTCACTTTCCAATACTAGAGTGTACTCGCCCTCGTCGTACGTTTTGACGCTGTTAATCTCAATCAGAATTTCATTTTCATTTTCGGTGATTGATAAGCGTTCGCAGCTGGTAATATCGTAGCCGTTGTGATAAACTGTCTTTTTCGATGGGATCGACGAAGCTCTGGTCTGTGTGGCGAGAGCCATTCGTCCACCGATCTTGGTGCTGTAGCCCATGATTCGTCTAGAAACACTCCTCGAGTGATTTGACGGTGCACTCGAAGCTCGAATTCCTCGAGTCGACGATTTCCTGCTCTTGATGATGTCAAGTCGAGCAGTTGCTTCGATTCGTCCATAATCGTTCTCGAGGGTGATTCGGTAGAGACCAGCATCTTCGAAGCAAACCTCTTCAATTTCTAGGTAACGCATATCGTCGCGCTCCTTAATCGTGAATCGAGTTGATGGCGTTACTATGATGCCGTCTTTGTCCCACGTTGACCAAGGGACGGGATGGCCAGCGATAGCGCATTGGAAAGTAACAGATTCTCCCTCCTCACAGACTCGGTTGTGAATTACCGAATAAAATTTGGGAGCTGCAAAGCGGTAGCGACGTTGGCGATGAGTCAGGTTATTGCTGCTATTGAGCATAGATAAATGCAATGACAATGGTGACATGCTGCGAGCTGGCGTCGACCGAGGCGTCGACCGAGGTGTTGAGTTTGGTGACAAGAATGTCATCGGACGTGACAGCTGACGACTCAGAAGATTTTCTTTCTCCTCTGGCACTGTGGGCGAAACATTAATCTCATTGACAGCTCCATTCATGGCGCATCACTCACCATCGACGATTATGCAAGCAGAGCTTTTCACTCGACCCATATTATTCGACGCCACGAGAACATATTGACCTTCATCTTCGGGGAAGACTCTCGGTATCGATAAAGTCGCCCGCGTTCCATTAAAATTCTGACGATGGTCGGTCGACTTATCGTGTAGAATTTTTCCATCTTTCTCCCAGAAAACGTTCGGTTCCGGCTGGCCTTCAACCAGACACTCTAGAGTAATTGCATCACCATCACAGCACCTCAAGTCCTTAAGATGCTTAACAACACGAGGCAGCGTCTCCACGTTCCTGTTAATGGCATTTTAATTAATTAGGAAAGGAAAAACTTTGTGTTGAATGATTGGCATTGCTACGCTATTTTGATAGTGAGAGCAAAGTTTGTAATTGAAAAGTGTGAAGCCACGAGCAAGGCGCCGTGAGAAAGTTTTCAACTGTTAGACACTGAAGCAAGTTTTTGAGTTTCTCTGGCAAATCCTGCGCTAAGAGATAGTTTTAACAGCTTTTTGCTAAGATAGCAACAGGAGAGCTTCGTCATCTGAAAACTGTGCAATAATTCATTCCATTACGCTGCATAACTTACCCATGAATTATAGAACCGGCATCCATAGCGTTGCTCTTACCCAAGTCTTCGAGTTGACGAGAATGAAAAACAGAAAGTTGGATTTTGATATACATAATAACGACGAGCGCCACGACGAGATTTTGCATTTTTCATCGTTCATAAATATAAATATCAAAATGCTTCCGAGCTAATCAATATTCCCCTCTGTGGCCTGACAACTTCTCGAGTCTCTCTCGGCACCGTAACTGCTTGAGAGCTGGCTCAGAACGCTTCTCAGAGCAGATGTAGCTCAACTCGAGCACGACATCGTCTTCTTTTCAGTGGAATTATTTCCTTAAATGGCTTGTGCCGGAGCTTGTTTGCCCAATTGCTGAAGGCACTGAAAAATATGCGAGATTTATTGGAAGCAACAGCATTTTCTCCGCTTTTATTTTCTCGCCTTCCTACCTTGAAGCCTGTTCAAAGGGTTCTGCTTTCATATCATAAAAGGAGAATGAAGAATTCTCCGGTGAATTGCAGAAATTCGCTTTTATGGCTACGTTCTCCAATGACGTTCGCAAGTCTTGAAACTCACAACGTCGTCGCAAATCTTGACAAGAAATTCATATAATTTCTTTCAAATTGCAAAACAGAGCTTGCACGTTATGAGCAAAGCGAATTGAATTAATTGCTTCCTCGAATAAGGAGACAAGATCGTATCTGTGTGAGTCGTTATTCGCTTTCCGGAATCTTCATCGCAATTTCTTCTCCACTGAAACTCATTTGCGTTCTTTGTACTCATAATTACTCATGATAAATATGCTAACAAGTCAGAATCATAATAGTCAATTCCTGATTGTTGCCAGAAGCGATGTGGGAATAACTGAATTTAAGCGGATTTTCATTCACCATTCACCCGCTCGATTATCGATTTAGCGCTGCTATTGTGATGACAATGAGGCGATCTGAGTCGTGACGCAACCGTCGACAGTCTTTTGTTTCATTCCTACCTTTTGCGTAGATCTGCAGTGAAATTATAGCCTTTGCTTGCCCATAACAATTTGTAGCTATCACGGAATATGTGCCTGTATAGTCCAATTTCGCATGAGGAATTTCTAAGCGGTACTCCGACTCATTGCCAATGACACTGCGAAAATGTGTTGCGTCTTTGTAGTACTCGGGCTGGAAATTGAACAAAACGAAAGAGAAGATTAAAACTTTTAAACCTGAAGTCGGATGAAAGATGAATCAGCTTCTCGTTGTCGAAAGAAGCTTAATGACACTGGCGCTTAATGACAATCAACCATTTCCAAAACGGGTACTCTCTTAATTCCGACTGCTGCCGATTTTGAGGTTGGTAAGTTATGAAAGATAATTGTCAAAAGCTCTGCACTTCCAGCAGTAGGAGTTTTGAAAATTTACGAGCATTTGACTATGCTTTCAAAGGGGAGCAAAATGAAAGCATATTTCAAAATTGAACGATTTTTCAAGAACTTAAGTGCTCGTCGAACGAAGTTCATCCCGATGCTTTCATCATAAACCGTTGTTAGTGCATACGCAATTTGCGAGAATCCAGTCGGTCCAGCTTTCTAGCGCGTTTAATTGTGAACTCAGGCTGAATTTCAAACTGAGGGAGCTATGACGATTCGGTTCGTTTCGATGAATTCCATTCCGTTGCACTTTCAATACGACCTATCTTAGTCAAAAGCGTTAGAGCCTGCTGAGTTGTGTCTGCATCAGCGATTCCTTGCTGAATGTCATCTTTGTAGGTTTGCAATGCCCCATCATTCCAGAGGATTTCAACTGTTTTAACTGATTTGATGTACATTCCGTCTCAATGGAAAGGTTTCCCGCTCCATACAGCAAGATTTATTGTCTCGATTAGGAAGACAAGTTGGATTCTACTCTAACGACACCCTTGGCAACTGCTTCGCAATAACAATATTTTTTAATTTAAATCTCCGGAAATGTGTCGGAGCGTCGGAAATTTATTTTGGCGAAAGTATAATTTCGTGGTAACGATGTCTCTGCCCATCCTCCCACTGTCGCCGCCTCATTTGTTCTCCCCGAGCCGATCGATAAATTTCAACATGCTTATAAAGATGACACTTTAACCATGATGCTTGTCGCGAAGAAATTTCCGGAGTGCGGTTGGAGCGACGCCAAACTTGTCCGCAATAGCCTCAACTCTAACGAGAAAACTTTAACCATCGGCTCTTTTAAGTTTGACCAAGCCCATCATCAGCTGTTGCAAAATAATTCATTCACTCGGCTCACGCTGTGCTCATAAAATTTCCGTAAATAGAAACTCAAGATTTATCGGGGAGATTAAACCTCGCAATTGTTTCATTGTTTGCCTCCAAACAATTGCTCAAGTTCACAAGCTCAACAGAAACTTATCGATCTTAGCGAAATTTCTTCGAAGGCAAGAGGGAGAGATTGCAGACCTTGACCGTTCCCATAGCGTCGAGTCTGACTGACTTAACCTTATCGAACGATTTCGGCAAATAACGAGCACACTTAAGGTGTTCACGTTTTTATTTCGTCGCGAGTTTATGGCTTGTCGCGGAGGAAACTCGTTTACGTGTCACATCTCTTTCGGATCTAAGTTAATCGTGTCACACGAAAGTCGACACTAAGCTGTTATGGAAGTATTATGATTTTTATTGCCGATGGAATACGAATGAACCGAGCGAACAAACAAGACAGAGAAAGAAACAATCCTTATTAAAGCATTGCACTTGAAAATCTTAAACTGAATCGCAAAACACATTCCAAATATGGACACGAAAGCTTGGAAATGAGAAATAAAAAGGTGAACATGCAACGACTGATTAATGAATGTGGTGTTTATCTCATGAATACGTGGCTTCGTTGAGCCTTTGCCGAGTGTGCGAGATTGATTGCGAATTCGGCTTTGGGCGCCAGCGAATAGCAAGGCTCATGTCGCAATGCTATTCGAAAACAAATTGCAAGAACTCTCTCGTCGTCGAGAGTTCATCACGTTCGGTCGTGATGTTTAGGAATTTAAAACTCTGCTCCGCCTGAGTTATTGCCTTTAGGTTCGATGCTCCTTTCCTCGACATTCAGCGGCGTCGACGCAATTAACGAACTTTTCCGAGAAGTTCAACTGTCGGGAGGGCCGACGAGAAACTTTGTAGACGATTTACTTGGACAGATGTATCGACTTCGCATTTGTTCTCCCGCACCGCAACTTCCAATAAACTTTAGCAGCTCGTTAAAGTCCAAAGTTCATAGATCATTGCGACTCAACGACAAATTCCCATCGGTCGCTCTTCGATGATTAATGCCCGATACTATCATAAATTTCCGCTCATAAAACACAAATGTATGAAATGCAATATTGCACTTCGACATATCACAAAGCGAGAACTGAGGGAGCAGAGTGCTTGCCAATAAATCAAATTGCGAAGAGGAGAAGTCCGCAAAAAACTCGCTGATGCTATTTTCGGGCAATAAATTATAACATTAAAAAATCGATGAGGCAGCAGAGAGCATTGGAGGCGATTCTCGTTGCCGGGAAATTTGCTTGCAGCGAGAAGAAGTGAACGAGCGAGGAGCAGTAATCAATTGGCTGGAGATTTATCGAACACCTGTTTGTTCGGCTGAATCAACAGATTGTGCTGCAATTTCATCGCACGCGAAATTTCCTGATTTAATTTTCCGCGGGCGTTTCACTCAAGCCGCCTGCCAGCTGATGTCACATTAAATTTTAATTGTAATTGTGCGCTCGTTAATTTCAATTCCAATTAATCACAGAAACGCAAACTCCATTAGCGACTAATTAGTGTAATCGCTCCGCGACGATCTAATGTGCAATGTTTATGCTTTCCATTTGTCTCGAGCGTTCATTATTTATTGCACTCATATCGCTGATCAAGCTCACGCTCGAGACCGCCACTAAGCATGCAAAGCGTATTGTCGGCAATTTAGGGAAACTATTTTTTAACAACATGTTTACACAACTCGGGAACGCTTCTGTGTTGTACATAACAATCCACTAAGCGGAGATTAAAGTGAATAAATTTATGAGCTGCCGCTTTATTCTCCGCCGGCCGTTTAAAGCTTCAAAACGAGCAACATTTCAAGTATTAAAACAGAGTTTGTTCAATGAGATTATCCGTTTGTGAATGAATTACAGATAATTTTACCTTTCAATGGAGAATTAATAACAGTTTGTTCGGCAGCTTGTTGATTCAGCTACGGTTAACGCTCGGTCGATCGCAATTAAACGATTTTATCACTGGTAGCCGCACGAATCAATTTAATCAACTTTCGATTGAATTAAGGCTTCGCTTCTTTTAATTTTATTTTCGTTGATTGAAGCTTTTGTAATCGCGTTAACATTATTTAAAACTTTCAGTGGAATTATACACATTTCATTGACACAAACAATTCGCACTCGCGCTGCAGATAAACCAGCTTTACTTTCCCCAGCGCGTGAAATTTCCACGCTAATTAATTAATTTTCCCGTTGTCCGATTCAACGTGATTGAAAAACACCGTCAAAACAAACACCCACGCCGATTTCTTGAATGAGATATTCACAGACGGTATCGTAAATTAATAAAAAAAATTAAGCTGCGCGCACTTTTCTCGTTTCTGTTTCGTTTATTTCTTCGCGTCTTCAGCCTACACACTGCCGCGTGCGAATCATGAATAAATACGACTGAGCCACAAGACGACGCAGCTATGAGCCGATACAATTATTTCTCTTTCGATCGGACAGCTGGCTCTGAACTTGTGTGCGCGGAGACCTAAGCTGTGTGTCTACAGATCCAAAGTTGAGTGCACGAAGAAAGCAAAAGGTTCATGAGAGAGACATACGATGTAACAATCAACGAGTAGATATTTGCAGTGAATTCCGTATTCGTTTGATCTCGGCAAAGAGAACGTTTCATGAACAATTAAGTTCGTTCTCCTGACCTCAGGCAGATCTGGTATCGAGCTCGCTGCCAAGCGCTTGCAAACGGAGAAAGAATTTAAATTCATCTGCAATTTCTCGAATTTATTATCCCTGAACCCGAATGAAACTTTTTAATTATGCATGTGAATATGGAGAACTCATGAGATTTATGAAATGTGTCTTGTTATAAAGCCAACAGTTTTACCGCAGAGCTTTCTACTCATCATTTGGTGAAGTTTTCTATTGTTGAAAAATATGAACTAACTAGTCGAGGTTATTAAAACTGTCGACTTGTCACGAGAAGCGCACAGCTCAAGCCAAAATCTTCTAAACTCCCTTGTTGCAGACGATCCCTGCATGTAGATTTCACAATCCGCTGAGCTTGGGAAAAGAAAAACTTTCCTACGTCAACTAGCAGCGCTCATGCAAAGTTTTATCAAATGGTGAAACGGCAAGATGAAAAATGTTGTTCTGCGTCGCAAACTGAAGCAAGAAAAGTTCTCCAGATCACAATTAATGATAAGAAAGTTTTTTTTACGCCGACTCAACGAATTCAATTTACTTTTTTGCCGAGTGAATCATTTAAAATATTTATGGGAGTTTAATGAGGTTTTTTGCTGCGTGGCGCTGCTTGACAAATGTTGCGTTCTCGCGTCATTTCACTCGCTCTCGTTACTGTCATGAAAATATATTTTATCGCTCGTGCCAGTCCTTGACAGTTGAAGGAAACTACCAACGAAATCTCATTTTTACGCCTTTGACAGGTTGCAGAGTTTTGTTCGATTGTTAATTGTACGTCAGAATGTGCGGTGACATTTTATGAGAGGAACGATAATTTCCTTCATTTCGTTCATATACAATTTTAATGACCGCGAGACTCTTCGCTTATAAAAGGTTCAAGGCTGCGAGCAGTGCGCGAGACTTTCGCTTGCTTACCTTTAAGAAATCACGAAGCCAGACGACTTCAGGCTTCGGATCTGCAATGACCTCACACATTATAATGACTGTGTCGCCTTCGTAAGCTTCGCTGGACCGTGGCTTTGTCAAAAACATTGGTTCCTTCGAGTACCTGTAAAGTAATTGATTTGACATATGAAATTTTCTTTATAAGAAATAACATTCAACTCACGGCTGGTCGGGACCAACGATTGATGGTACAACTCGTGATTTCTTATCTGGATTCTCGTTTACGTTGACTCGGCAAGTGCTTTCAACTCGACCAACCGCATTGGAGGCAACGCAAGTGTAAACTCCTCGATCTTGAACTGTCGCTCCGTTGATAACCAACGTCACCACTCCGTCACTGTCCAAAGTCGCTTGAACTCTGCGGCTTGGCCGTAATCTTAATCCGTCATGGTGCCATGTGACGCCAACTGCTGGATAAGCTTCAACGTGTGCCTCGATTCGGATTTCGTCGTTTTCTTCGTAAGAATAAACCAAGTCGAGTGGTTTGTAAAACTCCGGCGCAATGTAAGCTCGTATTCCCTTATCAACAATCAGGTTGCAGTGGCACGAGACCGAGCCCAGCTCGTTCTTAGCTGTTGCCGTGTACTGTCCGCTATCCTCCAAGTAAGTCCGCGAGATCTCAAGTGTGCTGAACTGATCCTCTTGAAGGAATGCCACTCGGTCGTCTTCAATCAATTTGATGCCATCTTTGTACCACGAAACGCTGGGGAATGGCACGCCGAGTGCTTGACATGTTAACCGGACTGGATAAGTGCACTGCACTCGTCGATCTCGTAATCTCATCGTGAATTGCGGCAACATCTCATCGAGATTCTCCAGTTCCGCTTCGACATTCTTCTTTAATTTTGTATCGGCTTCGAATATCTTCGGATCGGAAACAGTTTGCAAGCGGGCAAATGTCGAAACGCGACCCTCTTTGTTCGAAGCTTCGCATGTATAACGACCGTTGTCGGCCTCGCTGACATTTCGGATAATTAATCGACAAAGCGGGCCCATTGCTGAGATTACACGCTTCTCGGTCGCATCAATTCGAATGCCGTCTTTGTACCAAATGATTTCGGGACGCGGTGAACCCATAGCTACGCACTCAAGTACAATGTCGTTGTCAATGAGCGCTTTCAGTTGTCCGGGAAGGATTTTAGTGAACTCGGGGAGTTTAACAACGTCGCCGAACATAATTGGATATGTTGTTTGAGTTGATGGACCATAACCGTAACGATTACGAGGCGTAACTCGGAAATGATATTCACAGCCATGCTTCAAGTTAAATACGTCGAAGTTTGCGGTGGGCGACGTGCCAATCTCTTTCCATGTTGCATCGCCCTCCTTTCCCACAAGCCATGCATCGACACGGTAGCTAACAACGGGTGCAGCGTCATTGGTTGGCGGTTTCATCCATGATAAACTCAGATGGTTATTGCTGCTGTCAACGACTGTTGGCTCGTTCGGTATTTGACTCGGGGGATCTGAGCGATTGGAAATGAATTTTACTTTCGTATCTGAAAGTTGGGAATTGCTTCGACGACGCGCAGAATGTTCTGATATCTCGATGAACTCACAATGATTTCTCTCAGTTAACAAGGAAAACGAATAATTTCATTGTTGTGTGTTTAAGCTTCAGAAAAGTTTCTGTAGGCATACTAATAACTACTGAACTTGGACTTAAGCTTTCAATTAAAAAAGATCAATCAAGATATATTGAAATTGGCGTTACGAGCTTTAAGCTCAGTCATGAAAAGCTTAGTGATGAAAAGCTCATCATGAACAGCGTCTAGCTTAACCGAACGGATTATTCCGATCCTCAAACTTGCTGAAATGGAAGAAAATCCCTTCGGGGAATTTAATCCGAGCGAACATTGCAGTAAAATTCAATAGTTTTCCGCTTTGAAAGTTCCGCTCTGGAGGTTTCCCGCAAATGTCAACAAAGATAATCGTTTGCAAGGAAATCACACAATTGTTTTAAATCGTTTTATTAAAAAATTGTCATCGGTTGATAGAAATGTCTTAATGGTCTCGTTGAGATGAAAAATATTTTGTAAACTTGGCTGTGAAGTGTTGACGTGAAATTTTGTCCTCAACAGTTTTCACTGTCGCCTTTATTTCCATCGTCTCATAAATCTCGCTTCGCCGTGGTTTGTTGTAAAAGGGAATAATTTGAAACACAACACCGAGACTTGTCGTCTCGGATTACAGTTTGGTTGATAAATAAGTTTGAAGTAGAAGATACAAAATATTAAGCAGAGAGTGTTTACGAGAAAGTTTTCCATTTGCGGGGAAATCGTCAACAAATCAGCTTTGCGGTGAAAGAAAATATAATAAAACGAAGACGATAACAATTTTATAATTCAAAGTGCTTAGATTATACTAAAGATATACGCTCAGTGTCACCTTCATCGGGGAATTCTCTGTGGTGCTTTCACCTAAAAAAGGCAAATTGAAGGAGAGAGAGAGCATTAAAGCACGGATCCACTGGCGATTACACAAACATCGACTGATTATGTTGATGAGTGCCTACCGTTTACATTTAGCGAACAAGTTCGACATGGAAAAAATCCGCCGCGACGCATTAATTTTAAGTGTCCCCGGATCGTTATCACTTTTTCTTACGACGAAAGTTTAGCACGGGAATGGAGAGCGGCGACGATTGTTACTTTTATGGCACATAATTTACATAAATTATCCACATTACTAATAAGGGACTCATGGCTTTTATTTGCGTCGAGGCTCCATCAACATAAAGGAACTGTCGACGGTCCAATTCCCTTCGTTCAACAACCTTTTCTTTTTATTTACGATAAAAAACGAGAAGTCAGAACATTCACTACGCACTTTCGACGAGACTGAGGGCAAAAACATTTATTGGCCGAGGTTCATTGCCAGCTTGAGAACTTTCAAATGATTGGGGTGAACGCTCAGCATTTTATCGTTTCGGGCTTATGAATTGGAAGTCGAAATAGCCGAGATATTTGCTGATAGAGTATTGGGACTTTAGAGTAATAACAGTTTGGGTCGTCACTTCTATAGAATTGTCACGTCTAACCATTGCTATCAGTCGATGCTTTCACCCTTCATCTCAATCATTTCGAAATGTTTACAAACCGGCGCGTTACCCAACTCAACGGCAGTTTATTTACTTACTTTTCAAATAAGAAACATCTGCGAAATCAATGTTCGCCGACGCCTCGTGGCTGCTCTCAGTTAGTCCCTGCCTTTCTCGGACCTGTCGGTAGTTTCAACAACAGCTTCAGTTTCAACAATTTTCTTTTCTTCCTTTCGTCCCGTGCGGGATTGTTTAACCTTCACACCATCCCAACCCAGAATTTTATTTGTTTCCCCCATCCCAAGGAATTGAAATTGATCGGGAATGAAGCAGAGAAAAAAGAAAGAAATTAGTAGCAAAGCGTGGAAGCAATTAGTAATAATTGTTTGTGAAAGCTCGCTAACGAGCGTGGCCAGAAAATAATAAAATATGAATAAAAATGCAAATGAGCCGACAAAGCAATGTGTTTGGTGTGGATTTCCTTCCCGAAGGCGAAGGTGCCAGGAAGGTTTTGTGATTCAAATGATGTGATAATTTCATTCGTGTTATGTAAATTTGGACGAGAAGGTTTGTTTAATTTTCCCCCAGCGCGTAGACTTACCGTAACCTGGCAGAAAGCTCTGTCGACGCCGTGCTTGTTGCGGGCGACCAAGAAGTAAATTCCACTGTCGCTCTCCTTCGCTTCCTTGACAGAGAAGCGAACGTAGTCGTTGAAGACTTCCTTGATTGTTCGGTGGCCGTTTGTGATTTCTCTGGCGCCTTTGAACCATTGAACTAGGCAGGAGCGGAAAAAATAGAGTGAGACAGACCATAAATTTCATTTGCATTATCTCTCACTTCTTGGCTTCGGTTCGCCTTGAACTCTGAACGACATCGAGAACGGATCGCCGGCCCGGATTTTGATTTCCGTTTGGGGACGGGTTAAGAATGCCGGCGGCTTTTGTCCCTTGCCAACGGAGTTGGGATTGATAATGTCAACATACGACGTTGACTGTGATGTGCCATAAGGGTTTGTGACCTTGCACGTGTATTTCGCTGACTCATCCATTGTTGCATGATTTATGACGCACGCGAAGAAGCCATTACCGTCGTTGAAGATGTAACGCTTTGGCGGCTTATGATCGACAACCCATCTGTCACGGAACCACTCAGCCTCGCAGTTTGCGGCTGTCTCAATGAAGAGAGCGATGCTTCCACCAGATGGGATGGTGTAGTCAGTGAGACCAGTCTTGAAGAACGGCTTCAATGGATCGCGATGGTAGTAGCGATGGATGCGGTTGAATTGATTCTCAACAGATCCCTCATATTGAACGTTGTGGCTAATGCTGTCGCTGCAGCCGTTGCACTCTGCCTCGCATGTGTAGGTTCCAGAGTCTTCTTCCGGATCCGGTCGAGCAATGACCAACTTGCAAACTCCATCCGGCAACTCGTACTGCTCATACTTATCACCGGGGATGATGTAGTCTCCATCCTTCATCCACTGAATATGCGGCTTGGGAGTTCCACGTACTCGGCACTCCAAAGTCAACACGTCATGATGTAAATTGTAGCTTTCTAGAAGTTTCAAACAGCATTAAATACAACAATGAATGGCAATTAGAATGGAAGCTGATTGCAACGAGAGTCCCAGCACTTCAGAAGCTTAAAAGCTTTCAAATGTTCGCTGCGTTAGTTAATTTCTCTTGAAGCTTAATTTGCTGGGAGCCTCGACAGCTTAAAAATAAAAGTGGAAATGCTGCAACGTTCAAGAATAAAGGATTATTTCGTATTATATAGTCATGTGCATATAAAAGGGATAAAAGCTTTTGTTAGGCAAAACAACGCGATGTCCTACGAGCTTTACCTTTCATTTGTCGGGTGACAGTCGGTGGCATACTAACGCTGGGCTTAAACCCGCTGTAAACCTTTAATTTTGCCGATGTGACGCTCTCACCATGCTTATTCGATGCGACGCAATTATATTTGCCTGCATCCTCGTCCGTCGCATCGAAAATTTCGAGAATCGCGAGGCCGTCGGAGAACGTTTGTCGGTATTTCGATGATGGGCGGATCGGGAATCCGTTTTTCTCCCATGAAATGTCACATTCGGTCGAGAGTACCGAGCAAGTGAATTTTACGGATGCTGAATTTTCGGTAATCGTTCGATCGCTAATTGGAGTCGCAAAAACTGGTCGTTCGAGGGAAGAGTGTGAGTCGTATACATTGGGAGAGCGACGAATTCGCGCGGCGATTTCTCGGGTGTGCTTATCCAGCAGAACCTTGTTCGTGTCGTCAAACTCGAGGTAGCTAGACTCTGCAATGAAGAAAAATCGTTTCATAAGAGATTGAAGCATAGCGCAAAAAACTTCACTCACCCCTTGGTGTCGTTCTCGAGCGGTGTCGTTCGACCTTCTCGTATACGTGAACGTTGCACTTTGAAGAAATCTCGTTGTATTGATTCTTGACACGGCACTCGTACGCTCCAGCATCGCTCGAAGTAACGTTCAATATCTCCAAGCACAGACGATTGTAAGACTTGGTGAATCGATATTTCTCACGATGGTCTTCAATCGGAATCTCTTCATTGTTCCGATACCATTTTATTTCCGATTGCGCGTTGCACTGCGAGATCTTGCAGTTTAGTCTCACGTTCCGACTTCCATCCTCGACTGTGATGTCGCTCAAAACGTTCTCAAACACGACGCGGTTCTTTTTCTCTCCAATATCGAGCTGCTCGAGTGGTACATGAGGCGGTGGATTAAATATTTTGTAAACCAAGTGCGATATCTCGTCGACTTTCTCAAAATTTCGATCCAAAATGCAACAGCGATAAAGTCCACAATCCGTGTTCATCGGATACGTGACGATAAGTTTCAGCTTGCCAGAACTCTCGTCGAGTTCTTGCTCGTAAGTCGTTGGTATGCCACCGTACGATACAAAGGACGGGCGAATTTCAACGTCGTCCTTGTACCATTTGACTCGGTGTGTGGTGAAGTCCAGTGAGGATTTAATATTGCACTCAATGATTAACTTGTTAGTCACTTGGTCATATGAGTCTGAAAATGATTTCGATGTTCGAGGGTGGAGAGAGTGAATATTTGAGTTTACATTCGCGTGAAAAAGATTTTTGTGGTATTTTCAGAAACAAGAGTTGTTATGACAAACACCTGGGTCAATCGACATTCAAAGCTTCAGTTGAGAGTTCGATAAATGTGTGTCACCGCAAAATAGCCAGTGGCTGTTACCTGAGAGCGTGCTTGTGAAAAGTGGCGGTTCAAAGTTCTTATGCTCGTAGGCATAGACCGTCACTTTGATATCGCAATCGATGCTGTTCGCGTAATTCTTCACAACCAACCTGTAGAGACCGGAGTCCTTTGGCTGAGCATTGTTGATAATTAAACAGCCCTTGCCGTTATTCGTGACGATCTGACGGTACTTTCTTCCACTCACGAGTGGCATGTCGTTAAACGACCACTCGTACTGAGGATATTTCCCATCAACGAAAGCCGTAAGCTTGAGCGTGGACCCTTGTGAGATGGTTTGAGCACATGGCCGCGTCAACCAAGTCAATTTATAGCGATGGTCGTAATCTTTTGGCTTGTCCAGACGCTTCGAATGATACAACTCGCCTGGCCATTCGTCTTCGTCTTTCGGCTTGACGTGGCTACTCTTGTACATCTTCTGAGTTCTACGATACTCCGCTTTTTCTCTAACCGTCGATTCGTCTTCATCCCCCGTGTCTTTGCCGCGGAACCAAACACGAAGCCAGCAAGCTTCTTCGCCCACGTGATTCTTTGCTTTGACTTCGTAGCGACCGCGGTCAGCGTGTCTGATTGGATTCGTGATTACCAGATTGCAATTTCCGTCGTCGTCGTAGGACATGCGATAGCGATCCATGCGATCCGGCAAGAGTTCGAGGTTGTTCTTGAACCAACGGATCTCTGGCTTCGGGTATCCTCGAACGTGACAGTCAAGCGTGAGCGTATCGGTACGTTCGACATACTTGTCTAGAAAATGAAAAAGTTTCGATCGATTCGTGATGCGTTTAATGGCGTGAGAGAGAAAGCGAGCCTCGTGTTCAACGCTTCAAAACAATTTTGCAGTGACTTTGTCAGAATGAAATTGGATTTTATTTTTAGAAAAAAATTTATCTCGATTCTTTCCGAATCAAGCCAAAAGTCTCGAAAGTTTCTCCGCCCGTCGAGCTAGAGTTTCTCGCGCTGAGTCTAATTTTAGAGTTTTATAAGCCGATAATGATTGATACCTGTGAGGAGACGAGTGAACGTCGGCGGTTGATCAGCGGTCTCTTTAGGCTGAGGCACAGTGATGATAACTTTGCATGAATCAATCAGAGGCTCGGTGTAGTTGTTGTAGTGCGTGACAGTGTACGTTCCGCTGTCCTGAACACGAACATTCTCTATCTCTAGGACAGTCATGTTTTTTCGAGGATAGAATTCAATGTATTTGCGGGCAGTTGGCGCTTTTACAAGCCGTCCGTTATGACGCCACTCGCACGTGACGGGACCGATCGATGCACTGAAGCTTTCCATTCGAAGTGTTTTGCCCTTCATCATCTCAACGTCGATTAGCTTATTGACGAAGAAGAATTTTTTACGCAATTGAAAGTCAGTGATGTAGTACTTTGGCCGGTTGAGGATGATTGGGTGTTCGACCTCGGGTGACTTGCGTTTGAATGGCTCGACATAATTTTCGTCAACTTCTTCGACAATGTCATCGAACCAACATGCTCCATCTTCCGCCTCGGCTGGCAAAGCTTCTTCAACAGGTAAAGCTTGTGCAACTTCCTCTGGCTCGACAGATGGCTGCTCAACTGGCTCTGGGGTTGGCTCCTTCGGGGGCTCTTCGGCAACGAAAGGTTCTTCAACTGGAGCCGGTGGTTCTTCAACTGGGGGCGCCTGCTCTTCAACTGCTTGAGTTTCAACTGTTGGCACATCAGCTTGAGCTTCTGGAACAGCTTCAGATGTTTCCGGCGCTGCTTCAGCAACTGCAGCTTCTGCTGGTTTTGCTTCTTCTTCTTCGTCACTCACAGCGACTTCACCCGGCACGTTCCATCCCAAGTCTTCTTCTTCCTCTTCTTCCTCCTGTTCTTCAGCTTCTGCTTCGTCGTCACTTCCATAGACTGACTCTCCGCTGTCCTCTTCATCAGTCACCTCGACCTGTTTCTCGTCGCCCCAAGGCGTGATAATTGTTTTCATAATTTTCCGCTTCTTCTTGCGCTTCTTTTTGTTTTTCGAAGCGGCGTTTTCATCTTCTGGTGGCTCCCAGAACACGAACTCTTTAACTTCTGGAACGATGTCTTCCCACCGCTGTTCGCCAGGCTGATAATGATGATACTTCAGATTTTCTTTGTGCTCCAAATACTTTTGGAAGTAAATCGCGTTGTATTCTTCCTCCGTTTGGAACTGAACGTTCAACACGCGTCGTTCGAATCCCGCCTCGTTCTCGACCTCGATGATAAAGTCACCGTTGTCCAAGAAACTTGGGCCTAGGACGATCAACGACGCAATAGTGTGCTCGTGCAAGTCATCGGGATGATTGAAAATCGTGTAGCGAGGGAGATTGAATAAGTTCAACGGGATTTTCTCCTTGAACCATCTTATCGTTGGCTCTGGATGGCCAAAGATTGTGCAGTGAACAATCAGTTGATCTTCGTCAGGCTTGTGAGTGTCTGAGCGCAGAGTTTTGTTTATCGCGGAAAAGGAGAGACAAAAACAGTATCGATCTATTATTAGCCGTTCGATCGACTCAACAAAGCAAATAGTTTTAAATTTAAACCTTCGATTGTGCACACTCTCTAAGTCTACCGTTGCATAATGCACTGCGAAGTTTTAATTGAAAAACTTTCCGCTTCAATAGAGTAATCTTAATTGAACTTACATTGAAGCTTCCGGATGAAGGTAGGAGGAACTTTCTCGGCCAACTCTCTGGTCTTGTGGAAGCGTGGAACAACAATCATCTGGCATGAGGTGACCAACGTCTCGTTTGTGCCCTTGCTCGTGAACGTGCAGGTATACTTTCCAGCATCACTCGGCTGGGTGCATTCAATGCCAATGCAAGCAGTCGCACCGTGGCAGGAGTAATCCAGAATACGTGGCGTCTTTTCGAAGCGAATTTTCTTCCCGTCCTTGTGCCAGATCGCCTCGATGTCCTTGCCACCTCTCACGCCGCAAATGAAGCGAGCGTTCCTATCCTCAACTACTGTCATGTTATGCAAATGGACGGTGAACTCGAACTTCTCACGCTGCGCCCAGAGCGATAGCGGGCGGATAACTCGCTTGCTTTTCTTTATTGGGTCGCCCCACTTGTCAAGTTCAACTTTCTCCGGCACCGGTGGCTTTTCAGGCTCCATCGACTGTAGCACGCGATCTTTGTTTAATTTCGTTATGTAATTAATGAAAATATTCATTTAGTTTTTTGTGATCCGCAATGGAATGTAGATATGGAAACACAGAACATTGAGCGAGACGATTAGCACAAACAGTTTCTCCACATGACTATAATCGACCGCGAACACATTTTATCTTGCATTCCACTCTTATTTGCTGCACATATCGACTTGGGGCACTTGAATTACCTTTAATTGTGACGAAAGTCGGGGGAGATGGACGTTCAGTGCTTAAACTTTCATAAACGGTTAAGGTCGCGACGGTCGACGTTTCGCCGTTGTTGTTCTTGGCAAAGCAAGTGTACTCGCCGGCATCGCGTTTCTTGACGTTGAAGATTTCCAGGCTCAACAAGCCTTCGCTGTTGAAGAACTTGTACTTTTCTGGTTTCAGTTCAACGGGATTTCCGTTCTTCAACCAGCGAACCATAACGCCTGGGCCAGTGACATTGCACGTCAACTTGGCCGTTTGACCGATTGCAACGGCTCGCGACTTTAAGTGCGAGATCACCAACGGTGGTCGCATCATGGCTCGTTGTCGCTGCCATTCCAAATCGCGATCCTTCTCTGTCATTTCACTTTCACTTTCGGTTTCTGCTTCACCCGCAGCTTCACGCTCTTCGAGAAGCTCTTGCAACACTGGAGGGATATCAGGTTCGTTCTCTTCAACAGCTTCCCACTCAATGCCCGGATCGTCGGCTTTCACGGGAATTAATTCTTTGTCAGAATCGTAAGCAGCTTCGTCTGCCTTTCGCTTAGCTTCGGCTTCTTCGGCTTCCTTTCGTTCCTTCTCCTCGGCTTCTTTTCGTGCCTTGTCGTCGATTTTCGAAATGATGTCACAGAGATCACATCAGTTTCAAGTTTAAAGCAAACAGAGTTTTGTGTATTGTCTGGTGTGGCAGTTATGAGTTTGAAAATATGAATTGGACTAGAGCATGTGTCGATCGTGTGCTTCATTGAATTCTCTGTGACATCAACTCCCGCTAAATCTTTTTACCTTCTCTTCTTCTTCAGCCTTCTTTTTCGCCTCAGCTTCGGCTTTTTTTCGAGCTTTTTCCTCCTCAGCCGCCTATCCATATTTAATCATTTCATTTTCTCGTGAGCTGCGCGTTGATCGAGCTTGATACTTACAATGCGAGCTTTTTCCTCCTGCTCAATGCGAACTCGTTCAGCTTCTTCAGCGGCAGCCTTTTCAGCTTCTTCTCGAGCGATTCTTTCAGCCTCTTCGCGAGCAGCTCGCTCAGCTTCTTCGCGCTCGGCGCGAATGCGAGCAGCTTCAGCTTCTCTCGCAGCTCTTTCCTCTTCCTCCTTTCGTTGGGCTTCTTGTTCTTCAATCGACACCTCAGGAACGATCACAACAGGTTCCGAAGACTCTTCTTCGACGATGATGATCTTAACTTCACTGATGTCGGCGCAACTTGCTTTGTCGAGCGAACAGTAGTCGGTGAACAACAAGTTAATATACTCATCTACCTTTCCAGCAACGACGGCGGCGCCTCCCGAAATATCCATCACGCATGCTTTGTCAATGATCGCGTGCGACGACGCAACCTGTAACTCTTTCCTGTCTCCTACCTCAAATGGCGAATTCTCACGCTTCAAAAAACGATTGATTCTTGGCTCTTCAGGCACGGCCAACGTTTCCGGGGCGGGAGCCTCATCGACTTCCTTAGACTTGCCCTTTCTTCCTCTTCGTTCACGTACCATTTTTTCGCAAATTCGTTCACTTCAAAGCACTCGCCGTTCTTGAATCGCTGCTCTGATCGAAGTGATTATAAAATCAAAAGTCTTTTCACTAAATACCACAAAGCGTAACCCCAATTTGCGCTGCGAAAAATAATTCAGCTTGATTCTTTTTCTTCTCTATAACCACAACGCACTTTCCACAAACTTTAATTACCTCAACTCTCGAAAGCACCAAGAAGACTGCGTCGAGAAGATCGAGCGCGATGCTGAGAATATCGATGACAGTAAGTTTCGTATTACGTTCGTGCTTTAGGGCCGAAAAGCTCACGCACACTGCGCAGCTTTCGTTCGGAGAAAAAGAACTTTGTATTGTGAGCGATGAATGAGTCTAGCAGCATTGCTTGTTTTGTGACTGAAATGTCTAAAATTATCGACTGCATGGCTCATGAAACAAATCAGGTGTTGACGTCGCGCGGTACATTGATCTAATTCTCTCGTTTTCGCTTTGGTTGGCAAAGGTCACAGTCGATAAACGCTTCTCGTTTATTTTTAAAGCGTCATCAACAGGTTTTTGAAAATACCACATGAAGGGAGATGAAAAGAGGTATGAATGAAGTAAATCAATGACTGACTCACCCTTGAGATTCTTTGTGAACACCGATGTCGTCTGTTGAACCTCTTCACCGTAAATGGTTAAAATTGCATTCGTTTCGATTTCGCCGTGATTGTTCGAGACAACGCAGGAATAATCGCCGGCGTCTTGCGATGTTGCGTTCATAATTTCAAGCGATAACACTCCATTGTTGCTGTCAATCGAATATTTGTCGGAGTTTCTTAGCAAAGCACCGTTTTTCGACCAGCGAACGAAGCACTCCGGTTCAGAGACGGCGCATGTGAGTTTGATGATCGAGTTTTCTGCCGCAGAGCGGTTCTTCAATCGTGCGATGAATGTAGGCATTCTCTTGGTCTCGCGACGGCGAGGCTCAGGAGCTTTGAGTGAGTCTTGTGAGCTTGTTCCATCGTCCACACTGATATCAGGCTTATCGTCAAGCTTTCGTCGGCGTATTGGTCTTTCAGGCTCGCTTTCTGGTATAGTTGGAACTGAAATACTTTTTTCGGAGGGCGATAAAGTCTTGGACGTTGCTCGAGACTCTTCAGTTGAAGATTCGTGTGATGAAGTCTTGTGGAAGCCGTTGCTTATGACTTCAGTTTGTTCAGCAACTTTCTCAGCTTGAGAAGAATCTTCCGTAACTTTGACTTCAGTGGCTTTTCTTCTTCTGACGGGTTTCTCAGGTTCTTGAATGGGAGAAGCTTCCTTAACTTTAGATTCTTCAACCTCTGCGGTTTTGTCAATCTGTGTTGCAGCTTTTTCTTTGGCTTCTTTCTCTTCAATAATCGAATTCAAAAGCTTGAGGGACTGCTCGAGTGACGACACCTTGTCACGCAGCAGAATTAAATCCATTGTCTTCTTTGTCATTAACGAAGTCCTGGTTACAGTTACAATCGATGTTACATCTTTGAGAAATTCTCTGCTGTTCAAAAGTTTTTCAAAGCTCGATTGAACATCCAAAAGTGTGTAGTTTAAAGATTGAACTTCTGGAGACAAACGACGCGATTTCTTAATAAGAATGATAATTTCTTCGATTTCCTGTTTTATATTGACCATATATTGAGCGTAGAGATTATCTCTATCCGATTTTTCAGGCTTGGCTTCAACTTTGACTTTTTCAGCTTCTTGGGGCTTTTTGACTTCTGCCACATCTTTCTTGGCTTCCGGTTCTTCTTCAGATTTGAGCTCTTGAACTTCAGTTGCTTTTGGCTTGTCAGCTTCTTTAATCTCCGCTTGCTGCGGTTTGTTAGATGTCTGGAGAACCACGAGCGATTGCTTCAATGCAGCGAGATTGTCTTTGATCAAAATCATATCACTAGTTCTCTTGGCCAATAACGACGTTTCAGCGCTCTCTATGGACTCGACGACCTTCTGCAATTTAGTTTGATCCTCGGGAAGGTCAGCCAAAGTTTCTAATGCGAGCGTAAGAACACTCTCAACTGATTGGACTTCAGGAGTGGGTCGTCGGGCGTTCTTGATTGAAAGAACAGCCGATTCGATTTGTTCTTTGGTCTTGATAAGATTTTCAGGGACAGGCTTAGCTTCAACTTTGACTTGTTCAGCTTCTTGGGGCTTTTTGACTTCTGCCACATCTTTCTTGGCTTCCGGTTCTTCTTCAGATTTGAGCTCTTGAACTTCAGCTGCTTTTGGCTTGTCAGCTTCTTTAATCTCCGCTTGCTGCGGTTTGTTAGATGTCTGGAGAACCACGAGCGATTGCTTCAATGCAGCGAGATTGTCTTTGATCAAAATCATATCACTAGTTCTCTTGGCCACTAACGACGTTTCAGCGCTCTCTATGGACTCGACCGACCTTCTGCAATTTAGTTTGATCTTCTCGGGAAGGTCAGCCAAAGTTTCTAATGCGAGCGTAAGAACACTCTCAACTGATTGGACTTCAGGAGTGGGTCGTCGGGCGTTCTTGATTGAAAGAACAGCCGATTCGATTTGTTCTTTGGTCTTGATAAGATTTTCAGGGACAGGCTTAGCTTCAATTTTGACTTGTTCAGCTTCTTGGGGCTTTTTGACTTCTGCCACATCTTTCTTGGCTTCCGGTTCTTCTTCAGATTTGAGCTCTTGAACTTCAGCTGCTTTTGGCTTGTCAGCTTCTTTAATCTCCGCTTGCTGCGGTTTGTTAGATGTCTGGAGAACCACGAGCGATTTGCTTCAATGCAGCGAGATTGTCTTTGATCAAAATCATGTCACTAGTTCTCTTGGCCAATAACGACGTTTCAGCGCTCTCTATGGACTCGACGACCTTCTGCAATTTAGTTTGATCCTCGGGAAGGTCAGCCAAAGTTTCTAATGCGAGCGTAAGAACACTCTCAACTGATTGGACTTCAGGAGTGGGTCGTCGGGCGTTCTTGATTGAAAGAACAGCCGATTCGATTTGTTCTTTGGTCTTGATAAGATTTTCAGGGACAGGCTTAGCTTCAACTTTGACTTGTTCAGCTTCTTGGGGCTTTTTGACTTCTGCCACATCTTTCTTGGCTTCCGGTTCTTCTTCAGATTTGAGCTCTTGAACTTCAGCTGCTTTTGGCTTGTCAGCTTCTTTAATCTCCGCTTGCTGCGGTTTGTTAGATGTCTGGAGAACCACGAGCGATTGCTTCAATGCAGCGAGATTGTCTTTGATCAAAATCATGTCGCTAGTTCTCTTGGCCAATAACGACGTTTCAGCGCTCTCTATGGACTCGACGACCTTCTGCAATTTAGTTTGATCCTCGGGAAGGTCAGCCAAAGTTTCTAATGCGAGCGTAAGAACACTCTCAACTGATTGGACTTCAGGAGTGGGTCGTCGGGCGTTCTTGATTGAAAGAACAGCCGATTCGATTTGTTCTTTGGTCTTGATAAGATTTTCAGGGACAGGCTTAGCTTCAACTTTGACTTGTTCAGCTTCTTGGGGCTTTTTGACTTCTGCCACATCTTTCTTGGCTTCCGGTTCTTCTTCAGATTTGAGCTCTTGAACTTCAGCTGCTTTTGGCTTGTCAGCTTCTTTAATCTCCGCTTGCTGCGGTTTGTTAGATGTCTGGAGAACCACGAGCGATTGCTTCAATGCAGCGAGATTGTCTTTGATCAAAATCATATCACTAGTTCTCTTGGCCACTAACGACGTTTCAGCGCTCTCTATGGACTCGACGACCTTCTGCAATTTAGTTTGATCCTCGGGAAGGTCAGCCAAAGTTTCTAATGCGAGCGTAAGAACACTCTCAACTGATTGGACTTCAGGAGTGGGTCGTCGGGCGTTCTTGATTGAAAGAACAGCCGATTCGATTTGTTCTTTGGTCTTGATAAGATTTTCAGGGACAGGCTTAGCTTCAACTTTGACTTGTTCAGCTTCTTGGGGCTTTTTGACTTCTGCCACATCTTTCTTGGCTTCCGGTTCTTCTTCAGATTTGAGCTCTTGAACTTCAGCTGCTTTTGGCTTGTCAGCTTCTTTAATCTCCGCTTGCTGCGGTTTGTTAGATGTCTGGAGAACCACGAGCGATTGCTTCAATGCAGCGAGATTGTCTTTGATCAAAATCATGTCACTAGTTCTCTTGGCCAATAACGACGTTTCAGCGCTCTCTATGGACTCGACGACCTTCTGCAATTTAGTTTGATCCTCGGGAAGGTCAGCCAAAGTTTCTAATGCGAGCGTAAGAACACTCTCAACTGATTGGACTTCAGGAGTGGGTCGTCGGGCGTTCTTGATTGAAAGAACAGCCGATTCGATTTGTTCTTTGGTCTTGATAAGATTTTCAGGGACAGGCTTAGCTTCAACTTTGACTTGTTCAGCTTCTTGGGGCTTTTTGACTTCTGCCACATCTTTCTTGGCTTCCGGTTCTTCTTCAGATTTGAGCTCTTGAACTTCAGCTGCTTTTGGCTTGTCAGCTTCTTTAATCTCCGCTTGCTGCGGTTTGTTAGATGTCTGGAGAACCACGAGTGATGGCTTCAGTGCAGCGAGATTGTCTTTGATCAAAATCATGTCACTAGTTCTCTTAGCCAATAACGACGTTTCAGCGCTCTCTATGGACTCGACGACCTTCTGCAATTTAGTTTGATCCTCGGGAAGGTCAGCCAAAGTTTCTAATGCGAGCGTAAGAACACTCTCAACTGATTGGACTTCAGGAGTGGGTCGTCGGGCGTTCTTGATTGAAAGAACAGCCGATTCGATTTGTTCTTTGGTCTTGATAAGATTTTCAGGGACAGGCTTAGCTTCAACTTTGACTTGTTCAGCTTCTTGGGGCTTTTTGACTTCTGCCACATCTTTCTTGGCTTCCGGTTCTTCTTCAGATTTGAGCTCTTGAACTTCAGCTGCTTTTGGCTTGTCAGCTTCTTTAATCTCCGCTTGCTGCGGTTTGTTAGATGTCTGGAGAACCACGAGCGATTGCTTCAATGCAGCGAGATTGTTTTTGATCAAAATCATGTCACTAGTTCTCTTGGCCAATAACGACGTTTCAGCGCTCTCTATGGACTCGACGACCTTCTGCAATTTAGTTTGATCTTCGGGAAGGTCAGCCAAAGTTTCTAATGCGAGCGTAAGAACACTCTCAACTGATTGGACTTCAGGAGTGGGTCGTCGGGCGTTCTTGATTGAAAGAACAGCCGATTCGATTTGTTCTTTGGTCTTGATAAGATTTTCAGGGACAGGCTTAGCTTCAACTTTGACTTGTTCAGCTTCTTGGGGCTTTTTGACTTCTGCCACATCTTTCTTGGCTTCCGGTTCTTCTTCAGATTTGAGCTCTTGAACTTCAGCTGCTTTTGGCTTGTCAGCTTCTTTAATCTCCGCTTGCTGCGGTTTGTTAGATGTCTGGAGAACCACGAGCGATTGCTTCAATGCAGCGAGATTGTCTTTGATCAAAATCATGTCACTAGTTCTCTTGGCCACTAACGACGTTTCAGCGCTCTCTATGGACTCGACGACCTTCTGCAATTTAGTTTGATCCTCGGGAAGGTCAGCCAAAGTTTCTAATGCGAGCGTAAGAACACTCTCAACTGATTGGACTTCAGGAGTGGGTCGTCGGGCGTTCTTGATTGAAAGAACAGCCGATTCGATTTGTTCTTTGGTCTTGATAAGATTTTCAGGGACAGGCTTAGCTTCAACTTTGACTTGTTCAGCTTCTTGGGGCTTTTTGACTTCTGCCACATCTTTCTTGGCTTCCGGTTCTTCTTCAGATTTGAGCTCTTGAACTTCAGCTGCTTTTGGCTTGTCAGCTTCTTTAATCTCCGCTTGCTGCGGTTTGTTAGATGTCTGGAGAACCACGAGCGATTGCTTCAATGCAGCGAGATTGTCTTTGATCAAAATCATGTCACTAGTTCTCTTGGCCACTAACGACGTTTCAGCGCTCTCTATGGACTCGACGACCTTCTGCAATTTAGTTTGATCCTCGGGAAGGTCAGCCAAAGTTTCTAATGCGAGCGTAAGAACACTCTCAACTGATTGGACTTCAGGAGTGGGTCGTCGGGCGTTCTTGATTGAAAGAACAGCCGATTCGATTTGTTCTTTGGTCTTGATAAGATTTTCAGGGACAGGCTTAGCTTCAACTTTGACTTGTTCAGCTTCTTGGGGCTTTTTTGACTTCTGCCACATCTTTCTTGGCTTCCGGTTCTTCTTCAGATTTGAGCTCTTGAACTTCAGCTGCTTTTGGCTTGTCAGCTTCTTTAATCTCCGCTTGCTGCGGTTTGTTAGATGTCTGGAGAACCACGAGCGATTGCTTCAATGCAGCGAGATTGTCTTTGATCAAAATCATGTCACTAGTTCTCTTGGCCACTAACGACGTTTCAGCGCTCTCTATGGACTCGACGACCTTCTGCAATTTAGTTTGATCCTCGGGAAGGTCAGCCAAAGTTTCTAATGCGAGCGTAAGAACACTCTCAACTGATTGGACTTCAGGAGTGGGTCGTCGGGCGTTCTTGATTGAAAGAACAGCCGATTCGATTTGTTCTTTGGTCTTGATAAGATTTTCAGGGACAGGCTTAGCTTCAACTTTGACTTGTTCAGCTTCTTGGGGCTTTTTGACTTCTGCCACATCTTTCTTGGCTTCCGGTTCTTCTTCAGATTTGAGCTCTTGAACTTCAGCTGCTTTTGGCTTGTCAGCTTCTTTAATCTCCGCTTGCTGCGGTTTGTTAGATGTCTGGAGAACCACGAGCGATTGCTTTAATGTAGCGAGATTGTCTTTGATCAAAATCATGTCACTAGTTCTCTTGGCCACTAACGACGTTTCAGCGCTCTCTATGGACTCGACGACCTTCTGCAATTTAGTTTGATCCTCGGGAAGGTCAGCCAAAGTTTCTAATGCGAGCGTAAGAACACTCTCAACTGATTGGACTTCAGGAGTGGGTCGTCGGGCGTTCTTGATTGAAAGAACAGCCGATTCGATTTGTTCTTTGGTCTTGATAAGATTTTCAGGGACAGGCTTAGCTTCAACTTTGACTTGTTCAGCTTCTTGGGGCTTTTTGACTTCTGCCACATCTTTCTTGGCTTCCGGTTCTTCTTCAGATTTGAGCTCTTGAACTTCAGCTGCTTTTGGCTTGTCAGCTTCTTTAATCTCCGCTTGCTGCGGTTTGTTAGATGTCTGGAGAACCACGAGCGATTGCTTCAATGTAGCGAGATTGTCTTTGATCAAAATCATGTCACTAGTTCTCTTGGCCACTAACGACGTTTCAGCGCTCTCTATGGACTCGACGACCTTCTGCAATTTAGTTTGATCCTCGGGAAGGTCAGCCAAAGTTTCTAATGCGAGCGTAAGAACACTCTCAACTGATTGGACTTCAGGAGTGGGTCGTCGGGCGTTCTTGATTGAAAGAACAGCCGATTCGATTTGTTCTTTGGTCTTGATAAGATTTTCAGGGACAGGCTTAGCTTCAACTTTGACTTGTTCAGCTTCTTGGGGCTTTTTGACTTCTGCCACATCTTTCTTGGCTTCCGGTTCTTCTTCAGATTTGAGCTCTTGAACTTCAGCTGCTTTTGGCTTGTCAGCTTCTTTAATCTCCGCTTGCTGCGGTTTGTTAGATGTCTGGAGAACCACGAGCGATTGCTTCAATGCAGCGAGATTGTCTTTGATCAAAATCATGTCACTAGTTCTCTTGGCCACTAACGACGTTTCAGCGCTCTCTATGGACTCGACGACCTTCTGCAATTTAGTTTGATCCTCGGGAAGGTCAGCCAAAGTTTCTAATGCGAGCGTAAGAACACTCTCAACTGATTGGACTTCAGGAGTGGGTCGTCGGGCGTTCTTGATTGAAAGAACAGCCGATTCGATTTGTTCTTTGGTCTTGATAAGATTTTCAGGGACAGGCTTAGCTTCAACTTTGACTTGTTCAGCTTCTTGGGGCTTTTTGACTTCTGCCACATCTTTCTTGGCTTCCGGTTCTTCTTCAGATTTGAGCTCTTGAACTTCAGCTGCTTTTGGCTTGTCAGCTTCTTTAATCTCCGCTTGCTGCGGTTTGTTAGATGTCTGGAGAACCACGAGCGATTGCTTCAATGCAGCGAGATTGTCTTTGATCAAAATCATGTCACTAGTTCTCTTGGCCACTAACGACGTTTCAGCGCTCTCTATGGACTCGACGACCTTCTGCAATTTAGTTTGATCCTCGGGAAGGTCAGCCAAAGTTTCTAATGCGAGCGTAAGAACACTCTCAACTGATTGGACTTCAGGAGTGGGTCGTCGGGCGTTCTTGATTGAAAGAACAGCCGATTCGATTTGTTCTTTGGTCTTGATAAGATTTTCAGGGACAGGCTTAGCTTCAACTTTGACTTGTTCAGCTTCTTGGGGCTTTTTGACTTCTGCCACATCTTTCTTGGCTTCCGGTTCTTCTTCAGATTTGAGCTCTTGAACTTCAGCTGCTTTTGGCTTGTCAGCTTCTTTAATCTCCGCTTGCTGCGGTTTGTTAGATGTCTGGAGAACCACGAGCGATTGCTTCAGTGTAGCGAGATTGTCTTTGATCAAAATCATGTCACTAGTTCTCTTGGCCACTAACGACGTTTCAGCGCTCTCTATGGACTCGACGACCTTCTGCAATTTAGTTTGATCCTCGGGAAGGTCAGCCAAAGTTTCTAATGCGAGCGTAAGAACACTCTCAACTGATTGGACTTCAGGAGTGGGTCGTCGGGCGTTCTTGATTGAAAGAACAGCCGATTCGATTTGTTCTTTGGTCTTGATAAGATTTTCAGGGACAGGCTTAGCTTCAACTTTGACTTGTTCAGCTTCTTGGGGCTTTTTGACTTCTGCCACATCTTTCTTGGCTTCCGGTTCTTCTTCAGATTTGAGCTCTTGAACTTCAGCTGCTTTTGGCTTGTCAGCTTCTTTAATCTCCGCTTGCTGCGGTTTGTTAGATGTCTGGAGAACCACGAGCGATTGCTTCAATGTAGCGAGATTGTCTTTGATCAAAATCATGTCACTAGTTCTCTTGGCCACTAACGACGTTTCAGCGCTCTCTATGGACTCGACGACCTTCTGCAATTTAGTTTGATCCTCGGGAAGGTCAGCCAAAGTTTCTAATGCGAGCGTAAGAACACTCTCAACTGATTGGACTTCAGGAGTGGGTCGTCGGGCGTTCTTGATTGAAAGAACAGCCGATTCGATTTGTTCTTTGGTCTTGATAAGATTTTCAGGGACAGGCTTAGCTTCAACTTTGACTTGTTCAGCTTCTTGGGGCTTTTTGACTTCTGCCACATCTTTCTTGGCTTCCGGTTCTTCTTCAGATTTGAGCTCTTGAACTTCAGCTGCTTTTGGCTTGTCAGCTTCTTTAATCTCCGCTTGCTGCGGCTTGTTAGATGTCTGGAGAACCACGAGCGATTGCTTCAATGTAGCGAGATTGTCTTTGATCAAAATCATGTCACTAGTTCTCTTGGCCACTAACGACGTTTCAGCGCTCTCTATGGACTCGACGACCTTCTGCAATTTAGTTTGATCCTCGGGAAGGTCAGCCAAAGTTTCTAATGCGAGCGTAAGAACACTCTCAACTGATTGGACTTCAGGAGTGGGTCGTCGGGCGTTCTTGATTGAAAGAACAGCCGATTCGATTTGTTCTTTGGTCTTGATAAGATTTTCAGGGACAGGCTTAGCTTCAACTTTGACTTGTTCAGCTTCTTGGGGCTTTTTGACTTCTGCCACATCTTTCTTGGCTTCCGGTTCTTCTTCAGATTTGAGCTCTTGAACTTCAGCTGCTTTTGGCTTGTCAGCTTCTTTAATCTCCGCTTGCTGCGGCTTGTTAGATGTCTGGAGAACCACGAGCGATTGCTTCAATGTAGCGAGATTGTCTTTGATCAAAATCATGTCACTAGTTCTCTTGGCCACTAACGACGTTTCAGCGCTCTCTATGGACTCGACGACCTTCTGCAATTTAGTTTGATCCTCGGGAAGGTCAGCCAAAGTTTCTAATGCGAGCGTAAGAACACTCTCAACTGATTGGACTTTCAGCTGAGTGGGTCGTCGGGCGTTCTTGATTGAAAGAACAGCCGATTCGATTTGTTCTTTGGTCTTGATAAGATTTTCAGGGACAGGCTTAGCTTCAACTTTGACTTGTTCAGCTTCTTGGGGCTTTTTGACTTCTGCCACATCTTTCTTGGCTTCCGGTTCTTCTTCAGATTTGAGCTCTTGAACTTCAGCTGCTTTTGGCTTGTCAGCTTCTTTAATCTCCGCTTGCTGCGGCTTGTTAGATGTCTGGAGAACCACGAGCGATTGCTTCAATGTAGCGAGATTGTCTTTGATCAAAATCATGTCACTAGTTCTCTTGGCCACTAACGACGTTTCAGCGCTCTCTATGGACTCGACGACCTTCTGCAATTTAGTTTGATCCTCGGGAAGGTCAGCCAAAGTTTCTAATGCGAGCGTAAGAACACTCTCAACTGATTGGACTTCAGGAGTGGGTCGTCGGGCGTTCTTGATTGAAAGAACAGCCGATTCGATTTGTTCTTTGGTCTTGATAAGATTTTCAGGGACAGGCTTAGCTTCAACCTTGACTAATTCAGTTCCGCCTTGTATTTCCATAGTTATGTCTTGCTTGGTTTTGGCTTCAGTGTTAAGCAGAATCTCTTCACATGCTTTTTGTGCAGCTTCTTCGAGCCTTTCTTCTGGCTTCGTCTCTTCCTGGACAGCAATATTCTCGTTGGACTCAGTAATTTTCAATTCTTCAGGAGCCTCGATCACTTGAGATTCGCCTGATTGAGGTTTGTCTGTTGCTTTGACTTCAGCTTGTTGAGATTTAGCAGTCGTTTGCATGACAATCAAGGATTGTTTGAGCGATGCCAAATTATTTTTAATCAAGACCATGTCGCTGGTCTTCTTTGCAAGCAAGGAAGCTTCCGCTTTCTCCACGGACTCGACGACACTTTGCAATTTGGCTTCGTTAGTTGCAAGTTCGGCCACGTTTTCAAAAGTGACTGAAAGCACTTGTTCAACGGCTTGTATTTCTGCTGATGGCCTGCGAGCTTTCTTGATCGACAGCATAACATTTTCGATTTCTTCCTTTGCCTTTTCGACAACTTCTGATGACACCAGCTGAGCTTTGGCTTCGCTCGGAAGTGGAATCTCTTCAGGTGCTTTTTGTGCAGCTTCTTCGAGCCTTTCTTCTGGCTTCGTCTCTTCCTGGACAGCAATATTCTCGTTGGACTCAGTAATTTTCAATTCTTCAGGAGCCTCGATCACTTGAGATTCGCCTGATTGAGGTTTGTCTGTTGCTTTGACTTCAGCTTGTTGAGATTTAGCAGTCGTTTGCATGACAATCAAGGATTGTTTGAGCGATGCCAAATTATTTTTAATCAAGACCATGTCGCTGGTCTTCTTTGCAAGCAAGGAAGCTTCCGCTTTCTCCACGGACTCGACGACACTTTGCAATTTGGCTTCGTTAGTTGCAAGTTCGGCCACGTTTTCAAAAGTGACTGAAAGCACTTGTTCAACGGCTTGTATTTCTGCTGATGGCCTGCGAGCTTTCTTGATCGACAGCATAACATTTTCGATTTCTTCCTTTGCCTTTTCGACAACTTCTGATGACACCAGCTGAGCTTTGGCTTCGCTCGGAAGTGGAATCTCTTCAGGTGCTTTTTGTGCAGCTTCTTCGAGCCTTTCTTCTGGCTTCGTCTCTTCCTGGACAGCAATATTCTCGTTGGACTCAGTAATTTTCAATTCTTCAGGAGCCTCGATCACTTGAGATTCGCCTGATTGAGGTTTGTCTGTTGCTTTGACTTCAGCTTGTTGAGATTTAGCAGTCGTTTGCATGACAATCAAGGATTGTTTGAGCGATGCCAAATTATTTTTAATCAAGACCATGTCGCTGGTCTTCTTTGCAAGCAAGGAAGCTTCCGCTTTCTCCACGGACTCGACGACACTTTGCAATTTGGCTTCGTTAGTTGCAAGTTCGGCCACGTTTTCAAAAGTGACTGAAAGCACTTGTTCAACGGCTTGTATTTCTGCTGATGGCCTGCGAGCTTTCTTGATCGACAGCATAACATTTTCGATTTCTTCCTTTGCCTTTTCGACAACTTCTGATGACACCAGCTGAGCTTTGGCTTCGCTCGGAAGTGGAATCTCTTCAGGTGCTTTTTGTGCAGCTTCTTCGAGCCTTTCTTCTGGCTTCGTCTCTTCCTGGACAGCAATATTCTCGTTGGACTCAGTAATTTTCAATTCTTCAGGAGCCTCGATCACTTGAGATTCGCCTGATTGAGGTTTGTCTGTTGCTTTGACTTCAGCTTGTTGAGATTTAGCAGTCGTTTGCATGACAATCAAGGATTGTTTGAGCGATGCCAAATTATTTTTAATCAAGACCATGTCGCTGGTCTTCTTTGCAAGCAAGGAAGCTTCCGCTTTCTCCACGGACTCGACGACACTTTGCAATTTGGCTTCGTTAGTTGCAAGTTCGGCCACGTTTTCAAAAGTGACTGAAAGCACTTGTTCAACGGCTTGTATTTCTGCTGATGGCCTGCGAGCTTTCTTGATCGACAGCATAACATTTTCGATTTCTTCCTTTGCCTTTTCGACAACTTCTGATGACACCAGCTGAGCTTTGGCTTCGCTCGGAAGTGGAATCTCTTCAGGTGCTTTTTGTGCAGCTTCTTCGAGCCTTTCTTCTGGCTTCGTCTCTTCCTGGACAGCAATATTCTCGTTGGACTCAGTAATTTTCAATTCTTCAGGAGCCTCGATCACTTGAGATTCGCCTGATTGAGGTTTGTCTGTTGCTTTGACTTCAGCTTGTTGAGATTTAGCAGTCGTTTGCATGACAATCAAGGATTGTTTGAGCGATGCCAAATTATTTTTAATCAAGACCATGTCGCTGGTCTTCTTTGCAAGCAAGGAAGCTTCCGCTTTCTCCACGGACTCGACGACACTTTGCAATTTGGCTTCGTTAGTTGCAAGTTCGGCCACGTTTTCAAAAGTGACTGAAAGCACTTGTTCAACGGCTTGTATTTCTGCTGATGGCCTGCGAGCTTTCTTGATCGACAGCATAACATTTTCGATTTCTTCCTTTGCCTTTTCGACAACTTCTGATGACACCAGCTGAGCTTTGGCTTCGCTCGGAAGTGGAATCTCTTCAGGTGCTTTTTGTGCAGCTTCTTCGAGCCTTTCTTCTGGCTTCGTCTCTTCCTGGACAGCAATATTCTCGTTGGACTCAGTAATTTTCAATTCTTCAGGAGCCTCGATCACTTGAGATTCGCCTGATTGAGGTTTGTCTGTTGCTTTGACTTCAGCTTGTTGAGATTTAGCAGTCGTTTGCATGACAATCAAGGATTGTTTGAGCGATGCCAAATTATTTTTAATCAAGACCATGTCGCTGGTCTTCTTTGCAAGCAAGGAAGCTTCCGCTTTCTCCACGGACTCGACGACACTTTGCAATTTGGCTTCGTTAGTTGCAAGTTCGGCCACGTTTTCAAAAGTGACTGAAAGCACTTGTTCAACGGCTTGTATTTCTGCTGATGGCCTGCGAGCTTTCTTGATCGACAGCATAACATTTTCGATTTCTTCCTTTGCCTTTTCGACAACTTCTGATGACACCAGCTGAGCTTTGGCTTCGCTCGGAAGTGGAATCTCTTCAGGTGCTTTTTGTGCAGCTTCTTCGAGCCTTTCTTCTGGCTTCGTCTCTTCCTGGACAGCAATATTCTCGTTGGACTCAGTAATTTTCAATTCTTCAGGAGCCTCGATCACTTGAGATTCGCCTGATTGAGGTTTGTCTGTTGCTTTGACTTCAGCTTGTTGAGATTTAGCAGTCGTTTGCATGACAATCAAGGATTGTTTGAGCGATGCCAAATTATTTTTAATCAAGACCATGTCGCTGGTCTTCTTTGCAAGCCAAGGAAGCTTCCGCTTTCTCCACGGACTCGACGACACTTTGCAATTTGGCTTCGTTAGTTGCAAGTTCGGCCACGTTTTCAAAAGTGACTGAAAGCACTTGTTCAACGGCTTGTATTTCTGCTGATGGCCTGCGAGCTTTCTTGATCGACAGCATAACATTTTCGATTTCTTCCTTTGCCTTTTCGACCACTTCTGATGACACCATCTGAGCTTTGGCTTCGCTCGGAAGTGGAATCTCTTCAGGTGCTTTTTGTGCAGCTTCTTCGAGCCTTTCTTCTGGCTTCGTCTCTTCCTGGACAGCAATATTCTCGTTGGACTTCAGTAATTTTCAATTCTTCAGGAGCCTCGATCACTTGAGATTCGCCTGATTGAGGTTTGTCTGTTGCTTTGACTTCAGCTTGTTGAGATTTAGCAGTCGTTTGCATGACAATTAAGGATTGTTTGAGCGATGCCAAATTATTTTTAATCAAGACCATGTCGCTGGTCTTCTTTGCAAGCAAGGAAGCTTCCGCTTTCTCCACGGACTCGACGACACTTTGCAATTTGGCTTCGTTAGTTGCAAGTTCGGCCACGTTTTCAAAAGTGACTGAAAGCACTTGTTCAACGGCTTGTATTTCTGCTGATGGCCTGCGAGCTTTCTTGATCGACAGCATAACATTTTCGATTTCTTCCTTTGCCTTTTCGACCACTTCTGATGACACCATCTGAGCTTTGGCTTCGCTCGGAAGTGGAATCTCTTCAGGTGCTTTTTGTGCAGCTTCTTCGAGCCTTTCTTCTGGCTTCGTCTCTTCCTGGACAGCAATATTCTCGTTGGACTCAGTAATTTTCAATTCTTCAGGAGCCTCGATCACTTGAGATTCGCCTGATTGAGGTTTGTCTGTTGCTTTGAACTTCAGCTTGTTGAGATTTAGCAGTCGTTTGCATGACAATTAAGGATTGTTTGAGCGATGCCAAATTATTTTTAATCAAGACCATGTCGCTGGTCTTCTTTGCAAGCAAGGAAGCTTCCGCTTTCTCCACGGACTCGACGACACTTTGCAATTTGGCTTCGTTAGTTGCAAGTTCGGCCACGTTTTCAAAAGTGACTGAAAGCACTTGTTCAACGGCTTGTATTTCTGCTGATGGCCTGCGAGCTTTCTTGATCGACAGCATAACATTTTCGATTTCTTCCTTTGCCTTTTCGACCACTTCTGATGACACCATCTGAGCTTTGGCTTCGCTCGGAAGTGGAATCTCTTCAGGTGCTTTTTGTGCAGCTTCTTCGAGCCTTTCTTCTGGCTTCGTCTCTTCCTGGACAGCAATATTCTCGTTGGACTCAGTAATTTTCAATTCTTCAGGAGCCTCGATCACTTGAGATTCGCCTGATTGAGGTTTGTCTGTTGCTTTGACTTCAGCTTGTTGAGATTTAGCAGTCGTTTGCATGACAATCAAGGATTGTTTGAGCGATGCCAAATTATTTTTAATCAAGACCATGTCGCTGGTCTTCTTTGCAAGCAAGGAAGCTTCCGCTTTCTCCACGGACTCGACGACACTTTGCAATTTGGCTTCGTTAGTTGCAAGTTCGGCCACGTTTTCAAAAGTGACTGAAAGCACTTGTTCAACGGCTTGTATTTCTGCTGATGGCCTGCGAGCTTTCTTGATCGACAGCATAACATTTTCGATTTCTTCTTTTGCCTTTTCGACAATTTTTGATGACACCATCTGAGCTTTGGCTTCGCTCGGAAGTGGAATCTCTTCAGGTGCTTTTTGTGCAGCTTCTTCGAGCCTTTCTTCTGGCTTCGTCTCTTCCTGGACAGCAATATTCTCGTTGGACTCAGTAATTTTCAATTCTTCAGGAGCCTCGATCACTTGAGATTCGCCTGATTGAGGTTTGTCTGTTGCTTTGACTTCAGCTTGTTGAGATTTAGCAGTCGTTTGCATGACAATCAAGGATTGTTTGAGCGATGCCAAATTATTTTTAATCAAGACCATGTCGCTGGTCTTCTTTGCAAGCAAGGAAGCTTCCGCTTTCTCCACGGACTCGACGACACTTTGCAATTTGGCTTCGTTAGTTGCAAGTTCGGCCACGTTTTCAAAAGTGACTGAAAGCACTTGTTCAACGGCTTGTATTTCTGCTGATGGCCTGCGAGCTTTCTTGATCGACAGCATAACATTTTCGATTTCTTCCTTTGCCTTTTCGACAACTTCTGACGATATCAATTGAGCACTGGCTTTAGTGGCATTTTGAATAATTTCGGAAGGTTTCTCAGTACGTTGCTCGAGTTTTTGCACGGAAGCTGCTGTCTCAGTTATTTTCTCCGTTTCGGCTGTTGATTTATCAACAACAACAACATTCGTGTTCCCAGCACCTTCATCTCGGATCTCTGATGACTGCTGATTTTCAATAAAAGTAGTTGACACGAGCGTGATTTGTTGCTGTATAGGTAATTCCTCAATTTTCTGTGTCGCCGATGAAATTTCTTTTCCCGGTTTCGTTTCGCTCTGATTTTCAATTATCTCAATTCTCTCACTCGAAATTTCAATGAGATTTTGCTTTTCAACACAGCTGCTTTCAAGCGTCGTGACTACCCCAAACTGTTCAGTTTCGTTTTTCGTCATTGTGTCAATAGATTTTTCAATTGTTTTCTCAACTCGAGTTTCTTCGTTTCGACTGAATTGCTGGGCTTCAATTTGTGTTGTGACTTCCGTATGCTTATCAACTGAAATTTGCTCGGAAATGCTTTCTGCTACTGTTTCAATAACGGAGAAGTCATCGAGAGTGGCAGACGCTTCTTCGACCTCAACTAAATCGTGTATGATTGCCTCGATTCTACTGTGCAATTGCTCCAAAGGTTTTGCTGCTTGCAAACTAATTTGCGCCGCATCAAACTCACCGCTAATCTCGTGTGCAGCCACAAACTCGTGCTGAATCGCTGCTATGCAATCTCGCAACTCAACGAGGGGATTTGCTAGCAATTTTAATGATTCGTGTGTAGCAGAGAAACTTTTTGTGGCATCGAAAGTTTGATGTTGTGTTTTCGACATCACGGAAAGCTCTCGATAAATTTCCCTAATCGGCTTGGCCAGCTTCAAAATTGCATCGTAATCATTGGCGATGATTTCTGAAACATTTTCCAGAGAAATGTCTTGCCTGATGTTGGCAATGTGATTCGAAAGCTCTCGAAGGGGTTGAGCCAAAGTTTTTAACGACGACAAATTCTCGCTGAACGACTTGTTCTGCTCAAATCCAATAATTTCTTCAATATTTACGATGTTTTGCTGGATACTTCTCAAAACGTCGCACTGTTCTTGCATAATCTGATTTCGTTCGCTCATTTCAGACAACACTTGAGATTGTTCCGAAAGCTGTTGCTCGTACAAGCGCTCCTGATTCAATCGCTCTTGCTGGTCGAGTTGAATGATGTCGAATAAGTGAATTTCTGCGTCACATTGATCAACAAGATTCTTGACTTTCGCTAAATCTTCAGCGTTTGCAGTGATTCTGAGTTGACGCAGTTTCTCTTCGACCACTTCGACGTTTTCTTTCAAAATGCTGAGTGGGTCAAGCAAGTCCCGCAAGCTTCCCGACGTCGACCTTTCCTCGATGTGTCTGAAGCAATAATTCAATTCTTCAACTGGATTCTTCAAGGCCCAGACGATTTGCAACGAATTTTTAGACAGCGATTCCTTCACAATCCTTTCAATCATTGACGACATCGTCGCTTTTAATTGGCTTAAACTTTCGTACACGGTTGAACTCGTCTTGTTACGAACATTTTCAATGTTACTCTCGAAATAAATTATGTTTTGCATGAGCGTTTTCACCAGTTTCTGATTATCTTCCGTGTCGATGGGCGAATCTTGCTTGATGAATCCGCTGTCGATTTCATGTCCGATTGAAGCTAGGCCATTCTGAATCTCCTGAAGCGGGAGAATGAAAGGCTCGAGGACTCTAGTATGGCTTGAGCCGCTTACAACGCTCCTTGAAATGCTTTCGAAGCATTTGCTAAGCTCGTACAGCGGAGGCGAAACTGTGTCGAGAATTCGGAATGAAATCTTCTCTTCGACTGTATTTTGGAGACTGTTCTTCGTAACTTTGTCTTCAATGGACTGAATCTCGTTTTGAATATCAATTATCGGCTTCTGTAGCTCGTTCAACGTTTCCGTGCTAATTGGTTTGCCTTGCGTGCCTTCCAAGATTTGTTGGAACTTGATGACGAAGCGGCAAAGCATTTTGAATGAGTCTGCTTCCTTTGGCAGCTCGCTTGACGTCACCACTTCTAATGGCACAACGTCAGGCAAATGTTGCATTTGAGCGAGTGAGTCGGAAACTCGTTGAGAAGCTTCAATCGCTGATGCTTCCTGCATCAGTGTCTGAGACTTGATTGTGTCTTCCGTGATGTGAATTCCGGTCTGCATGTCGTTGATGATCAAGAGCGTTTCATTCTTAAGTGGACCCTCAACGTTTCTAAGACAAACTTGCTTCAAATTCTCCAACATGCTTAGCATTTGCTCGCCAACGCTTTCGATGACGCAGACACTCGTCCTTTGGACTAAAGTTCTTCCTTCAGCGTCCATCTCGACACATTTTTCAATGACACTCAGCCCGTTGTTCAAATCCTTCAAATCATTCAATAAATCTTCCATCAACGCTTCGACGGGTTTCTCGCCATTGTAATCTTTCACTTTGCTTTTCACAGCGTTGATTGGGTCAAGCACATTTTTGATTATGCCGATGCTGCCTTCAGCTGAAGCTGGCGACATCATGAGAGTCGATTGCATCACGACTTCAGTTTCAACAGCTTTCAAATGAGTTTCGACAATGTGAACAGTCTTGAAAATGATCTCAAGTGTCGCTTTGTTTCTTGCCATTGCTTTCTTGTCCAATTTTTTCTTTGGCTGAGCCTTCAGTCCGTCGCCTTGTTCACCTGACAAGTCTTGGAAGTAAATTGAGTCATCGTCTTTTGCCTTGCTGCTTCCTTCATTGCTTTGCTTTTTCCTTGGCGGAAGCTTTGGCGGTTCTTGAAGTGAGTCGTCGTTCTTATTGAAAGCTTTCAATTTATCCGAATCTGCTTTCTCTGAGCTTTTGGCGCTCTCAAATGTTTGCATATCTGTTTCAGTAATTTCGTCATCACTGTGCGCCTCTTGTACTACATAATTGTCATTAATTGATATTGCTTTCGTTTGCTTCGACTGCGAGAGACTGAAAAACTCTTCAACTTCTCCGCTTTTGAGTGATTCTTCCTTTCGTTTCTTCTTGGAAGCTGTCGGTTCTGACAGAGGCTCCTCGAAAGCTTGTGACAATGCATCAACGACTGAGATGTCTTCCATGTCTGCTTCGGTCCTCATGTCTTCTTCAGGTGGGAAGTAGTCGGGAGAGACGTCTATGACGACTGCTTCCATCAACATGTTTCCCGAGGTTGTCGTTTCCTTGACAAATCTCAGCGGTGGCAGCTCAACAATGTTCTGCTCCGTCACATGTTCTGATATTTGATCAGCGTACATCTCAATAATTTGCAAAGCTTCCTCTTCCGTCAAATCGGGAGTTTCATAGAGTGAAACTGAAACTTCTTTGCCATCAAAAGAGAATGAAACATCTCCTTTCTCGTCAACAGTCACGTCGCCCATGGGCGTGTCGTAAAGCTGAGAAGTTCTTTCCTCGTGAATCGTCGATAGCGATAGATTTCTTTGCAAAGCAGCAGCCGCGGCCTGCTCCGTCTTTTGCAAGTTCTTGTAACCTTCCTCGTATCCAAGAAGGGTTGCTGATGAAGTGACGATTCCCATGCAGTTTCTCGCTTCGCATGTGTAAGTGCCGAGACTACATGCACCATCTTGCCCTGATATGATACGATGAATGTCACCTGGCTTAAGTTCAACTCCGTCTTTGAACCACTTCAATACTGGTTGGGGAACTCCGATGACTTTGCACTCTAGGTTTACAGCACCTGCAACAAAAATAAATATCAGACAGTGAACTTAAGTAAGTGGAAAGTGTTCAACAAACCTTCTTCGGTGAGTACGGCTCTCAAGCATTCCAGAAATCTTGGTTTCTTGTAGTGTCTTGGAATTTGAAGCTTAAGGAAGCAAGTCGAAGTAGAGTGTCCATACTCATTGGTGGCAACGCACTTCCATTCAGCTTGGTCGACAATCTCAACCCGCTTGATCCATAAATTGCAAATTCCGACATTTTCAAGTGAAATTTCATAGCGATCGTTAGTTTTGTCGATCGGAAGGTCATCACGGTACCACGCAAACTCGTAAATAGGCTCAGTCGTGGCTTTAATTTGAACAGTGAATTTGTATTCCTCATTGATTTTCGTCTCTGCACTCATCAAGCCTTTTATGAATTTCGGCGGCTGATTCCTCTGTTGCAGTTCGATCTTCTCATTCTCATTTAGTTGGTTTTGTATGTCTTCAAGGGTAAGGACAGCAGAGCTGCTCGCTTCACCCATACAATTTCTAGCGATGCAACTGTAGGAACCGAGCGAGTTGGTTCCAGTCAGCTGATAAACGTCGCCGGGTTTGAGCTCATGACCGTCCTTGAACCAGCGAAGAAGTGGCGTTGGGAAACCAACGACTTTGCACTCGAATGAAACCAAACCCTCGTCGGTCAGAATTGCTTTGAGGTTCTCCATGAAGCGAGGTTTCCTGTAATTCTTCGGGATTTCCATGTGAACGAAGCAGGTGGAAATCGAGACGGTTCCTTCTGCGCTTGTAATGGCGCATTTCCACTCGCCTTCGTCGCTGTATTCGGCTGGTTTGATCTCTAAAATGTAGGATCCAAGACCATCCTCGATCAACTTATATTTTTCATTTGGTTCAATTTTTCCATCCTTGTTGTACCAAGCAACGGCTTTAGGCCATGGCGGTACCATCACCTGGCAGCCAACAGAAATCGTATCGCCGATCTTTGTCTTGACGTTCTTGAGTTCGCTCGTGAAAATTGGAGGAGGTCCATGCGATTTGCTGGGCTGAATTGAACTCTCGCGGCTAGCACGACCTGAAATGTGAAGCTTCGAGCTCGAGTAGGTTCTTCCCATACAGTTGACTGCCTCGCACGTGTAAGTACCCAACGATGTCGGATCGTCAGGGTTGGCGGTAAGAGCAAACACATCGCCGGCTTTAATTTCTTTTGAGTCCTTAAACCATCTGAGAACAGGCGTCGGTACACCAACCACTTTGCACTCAAGTGAAACTGTTCCCTGCTCTGTTAGAATTGCTCGAAGCTCTTCAATGAATTCTGGCACTTTGTAGGCTTTCGGAACTGCAAAGTATGAAAATATGTAAGGCAAAGTATATATTTAATTTCAAAATAATGTTTACCCAAAACATTCAAGGTTGCCAAGCAAGAATTGCGTCCACTTTGATTCTCGGCCATGCACATCCATTTGCCTCCGTCATCAAGAGTGATTGATGAGATCTCGAGGCAGAAGAAAGTTCCCTCGTTGACGAAGTTTACGCGATCATTCTCGCAGATGCGTCGATCGTTGCGGTACCAAGTGACTCGAACGTCCGAAGCACTTCTAATCTCGACCAGAAGCCTTGTCCGTGTTCCGACCTTCACCGCTAGGTCATTAAGTCGTCTAATAAATGTAGGTGGATTGTCGCCGAACGATCGATCTTCCACCAACAACTCGATGTCCTTCTGTGCTGTCTCGCCTGCGTCTGTCTTTGCGTACAGCGTGTAGTGTCCGGCATCGTCCCGTTGGACGTGCTGGATCGCTAATTGAATCGCATTTTTTGTCTTCGTAATTTTAAACTTATCTGAATTCGAAACCGGCTGGCCGTCGCGAGTCCTGAAAACAATAATCGAGGCATTAATGAAACGTCAACATGTTTCTCGCGGGCGAATTCAATTATCTACATCTACATAGTTGAGTTTCTGTCGGATCGACTTAATAACGTAATTTTTCACTCTCGTAAGCAAATAATCAACAAGCTGAGTCGTCGAGTTTATGCGAGAAAGAAAAAGCGAGCGGTGAAGTGTGCTTGGAATTCTCGACGTCAGCGAACATGCAAGAAATATTTATAAATAGGAGAAGAAAAGCATTTTAATTTCCTCGCTCTTTAGCGATTTTTCTCGCCCGTCTGCTTGATGAAAGGTGTTGAACATATGACTGCGAGGAGAGTGAGAAGCTTGTGTACATATGTTTACTCATGCACACATCAGTGATTGACGAGGAAAACTCCAAGTGAACTACTTTATGTGCAAGGTTTTGTGAAAGTTTTCGCTGACTCGTCCGAAGGTTTTCATGTTCACATTTGAAGGCTCTCTGATAATTTTGAAGTTTGAGGGTGAACTCGTTTTCCTCATAAATTTAATCGAGTGCAGTTCAAACGGTCGTGAATGAACTAAGCTAAAGCGATGGAGGAGGAAAGGGGGCTGAAATGATTTCAAATAAAAGTCCGCAACACAGAACGATGCTTTAGAAGTTCACTTTCGCCATAATAGAGCCTTAGCTTTCGTGCATCGGAGAATGTGAATTTATTCTTGAAAGCTTTGGATTCAAAAATTGCATAAATATTCAACTAAAACTGTTTTAAAGTTTTCATCATTTGCTTTGCCGCATTTCTCAATATTGAAATTGTTCAGGAAATTGTTTCACAAAAACTAGCATATTTCATTCACTGACAATATATATACATTGTGATGGAAGCTCTTTATATGATGTGCTTTACATTTAGTAGCTAGGATACTCCAATACTGCACTGTAGGGTAAGCTCTCGTTGGAACAAATTTGTTGCTTCCAATTCGAAGAGTTTACAGAAGACAATCCGCCTGAAGTTCTAAAGGTAAACTTGAGGTAAATTTTCCTCATAAAAACCGACAAATTTCTGACGAATTAAGCTGTTACACAATTTTGTCGCATTTGTCCGGAGCAAGCTGCAAACTTTGCATTGCAAAGTATAGTCATGTTCATGTCAAAAGCTCGCACATGATGAATAAATTTACAAGAATAATTTAATTGCAGTTGAAGCGCTGTTGAAACCCGACGGTTCTCGATGCCAGAAAAAGTTGAAAATGAATTTGAACATCTCGATTCTACTAAAACATCGAGTGGCAGATGATTCTTTACTCCGAACCTTAATGGAAGTTGCTGCTTCTTTAAAGCAATTTTCGAATGAATTTACATTTCACACGGTGGAAGTGGAAAATCTTGAAATGAATTTTCTTTCAATTTATAAATTTGCAACAAAATATTCGCTGCTTCGCGTAATGTGCCTTGCAGTTTCATCGCGTTTGTTACGAATTTGATTTCAACGTCAACAAAATACCTTTTCAAGTAAACCGACGAGTTTGACGACACGGTGCTGTAGATTTTGTCAGCTCCATTGGCAGTTTTACAACAGTTGCTGCCCATTATTCAGATTTTGACAAACTACTTTTCACTTCACAATTCTCTGGTGTGACGAAGGTCGCTACAGTAGCAACGCTACGTCAACATGACCAATGATTCATTCACAGACAGAAGCTGCTAAGAGCTGAAACACTTTTGATATTTGTAAAACATTTTCTTTGAGAGCTTTCGCAGAGTTTGATTGTGAATTTTCTTCTGAAGATACTTAGAAGAAGTCTAATGAACTTAGAGTTGTTCAATTGCACTTGTTTCGTTTCAAAAAATTCCGATGGAAGTGAAGAAATTATTTCTCAATGATTTCGAAACTAAATGGAAAAAGCAAAAATTGAATTGAAAATCTGTCGAAGAGCAGACGAGAATGAAAGATTTTATTGACTTAAGCATTTGCTGCTCTCGCAACGCTTACACAAAGTTGTTCGTAATGTCCGAGATTTCCCAACGGTTCGATTTCTCATGAAACTTTTAGTGTTCATTGCTTATCATATTGTTCTGCCTTTTCCGGTTCACGATCTTTAATTACTGCAAAATTGAGATTAATGGATGGATTGGGATCGAGGGACGAACGAATGGCTATGAGAAGCTCTTCCCTTGCTCATGATAATCTCCCTTAAGCTCTTTGGCCATCTGCATCGATGGCATTTCAAAACACATAAATCATCTTCTGGCGAAATTTTCCGGGACGCCCAGAAGATTTCTCAACATTCCGCATTTCGCGGATATTTTCATCAATTTTTATTTTCGCGAGGAGGCAAACGATGGAAAAAGAAAAGTTGTTGTAGAAAATAGATTTGTTATTTCACTTTGACGGCGTTGGATTCAAGTGGATGAGAAAATGTATCATCGAACGCGTCTCGGAGTGGACGAACACGCGAAGCGTTCGCTTTTAGTTCTAGTCCGCCCACGCCCGCCATCGCATTCTTCTTTCCTCGTATAAATTTTCTATTTTTTGTCCGCATCTCACTTTCCACTTTTATGTAATTTGGCGGCGACCGCGTTGAAACGGATCAATTCGCACCAACAATTTGGCTCAAGTGCATCTGCCGTCATTATGCAGAATGTTTCACAATCAAGCTCATATGATTGCTCTCGGGATTATTTTTACTTTTCTCGCTCGTCGCTAGATTTATGGCCTCATATTTATTTCGAACAAATTTTTTTGATGGTCACACCAAGTCACGTCGAATAAATCAAACTTTATTCGTCGTTCGATCGAACTTTCACTGCAACTTCGTCACGGTTTCGTCTAAAAAAAGATCGCGAATTAGGAAATCCGGAAGAGAGACTAGACTGGAGGCTTGTTAAGCAACTTAAAAAATATTTTCCTTCCTCCGCCCGAGAGAAAATTATTTTGTCTTCGATCGCGCGGTCAAACTCAAACTAATTATGATCTTTGCCTTCGCTCGATGTCGCTTCCCCAAAAACTTTTTCTCTCAATTTTTTGATTTTCTTTTCTTTTACTGAGGAAAACTCAAAGGAAAACGCTCATTCGAGTTCTCATTCATGCGATAAGTCTCGCGAGATTCACAATCACAAAAGAAAACTGCGATCATCTCGATGGAAAAAGTGAGAAAAAGAAAAGTCGGAAAATTTTCGAGGAGAAAATTGAGAATATAAAATATTTCAAGACTCTCAAATTAGTTTCTGTAAACTTTTTTTGTTTTCGTTGGATTTTTTTTCCTCTGGATATTTCTCATTAAAATCTTCCGAGGGAATCTCACTTTATAAATGATAAACTTTCTTAATTCGACCTAAATAAGTTTATTAAAAATCTGGTTAACTTTATAAGTTCGAAGAAATTGAAGGTCACAGTCTGTTGAATCTCTGGAAGCTCGCAGCGTTGACGAGTCAATTGTGCAACAAACTGAATTTGTTGAGACCAATCAACCTAACATAAATTTCTTTCTAGTGTTCAATTAGAAGTTTTCGTGGTTGATTCCTCCGATTGAATTTCAAACGAAAGCGCTACAATGTCTCAAAGTTTCAGCCGAACCCGTAAGCCATTTCCCTGGAAAAGCTATAAAATACTCTGATCATAATCAGCAACAGGCCCCAGCTCGAATCGTTTTATTTTAATTGCTGCAAAAGTTTTCGGGAGCTACGCAAATCGTAACCTTAGCACCGTAACACAATTTCAGTTTTTTTCTAGCAGAATATTGTCTATGGAAGAAACAGCTTTCCTCGTGGTAGTGAACAGATTTTCACTAATTCACTTTGCCAAACACGAGAACAGCAAAATAAAAGTCGGAAAGATTTATTTTTAAATTATTTTTTCTGTTATTTCGATGATTTCTGTTATTTTTAAATGTGCTCACTCATATTGCTCTTCTTCTTCGTTCTGCATTGTTTTGTTCCATTTCGTTTGATCGTTCACGAGCATCTTTCTTGTCGCCTTCGACAACATAACGCATTAGCGTCAAACGATTTTAAAATTTGTTGTCGTCTTTTACCTCGCATGTCATGACCGACCCTTGAACTTCGTGACTCTTCGATTGCGTAGACAAACTGAGTGACATTGCCAAGAATTCATTGCGACCGTCTTTTGACGACATTGCAAGCCTTAACAGCTTTGTTATTGCATTGCTAATCTTCTTAATAATAAGCTGTAACTGATGACTTCATTGACCGATAGTACCGCAACATTGTGTTTTATTATTTTGTTTGCTCGGTGGAAAAATATTTCATGTCGTATGAGATGAAAAAGTTTGATATTCTCGTTGCAACAATTTAATATAAAACGAGTTTATAACAATAGTTTCCGGTCGAGTAGAAAATTGAGGTTTATTTTCAAAAAAAAAACTTCATGGAGAAATTTATTCGTATTTCTCCATCAACTGACTTTCAATATTAGATTAAAATGGACGGTCCAATAAACTTTGATTAAACTTTGTGTGAAATGGGCTATATTAATCAAATTGTCTGACTATGTCAATCAAGTCAAGCGCATGAAAAACGGCTTGGAACTCAAGTCACTGATTCACTTGTGTGCAAATACTAGCCTAGATGAAAGTGGATCCAAAATTTGTATTACAGCGTAGAATTTCTTATCAGGATGAGTTTGATTAGGAGTGATTATCACGAGGTTCAGGAAGATTACAATCGGTCGCAATGTATGAATGTCATGTTTTATATTAAAATTGAACTAATCTTCTGTTTCACTGTTATTTAGCCAATCTTAAAAGACTCAATATTCCCATTTTCGATTACTCACCACTCGATAGTTATCGCGTCTAAGTCCGACGGCAGCGTTTCAAATGTAGCGGAAAGCTCGACATTTGAATCCTTAATGCAGCAAACCTTACTGTCATTCTCCTCAAATTTAAACATTTAGTCGGCGGGTGTTTCGTAAGTGAGTTTGATTATTGTGCATGAATTAGTCTATGCCTAGAATATTTCTGAAAAACAAGGATTCTGACTTGAAACACTGTCAGCTTATGCTTAGTGCCTCGAGAGTTCACTGTGGCACTTCGCATAACTGCAAATTCGCAGACAAGTCATTGCACTTTATTATGTTGATTCTATTTTAATCTTCAGATTGTTCACTTCTCTAAATATTAATCTTAACAAAACAGTCGACGCTTTCACTAATTGTTCAATTTATGCAGTCGTTCATTAGCACTCGACGCGAAATTTGTTTATAACGTTTATAATTGTTTCAGAGAGCATCATTAAGGGAAATGGAAAAACTCCTCCGTCTCGCAGCTATCGCTCTTGATTGGTGAGATTTGCGGCATGAAGAATCTCGGAAGTTGTGATGAGTTTTCCCGCAAAGTTTGTTCGTTTAATGAAAGCTTTCTCACGATTGTCTCAAGAGCTGAGAACTGCTCTCAAAACTAATTGAAATTTGATGTCGTTTCGCACTTATCACTTAAGTACTCGAGCATAAATATCGTCGGCGATGATCGGATTTAGAAATTTCCCTCCCGAGAGAATTCACCGTCGTTCTTGAATCATCAGAATTGTGCAATTTTCTCATCGCTTTCCGTATTCAGAAAACAATTTCTCCGCTTTCATCTCTCACTCGTTCTTTTCCCAGTTCGCCAAAAATAGCTTCACAGTAGCAGAGACCCAGTAACGTTCTTCAAAATATTATTTCGATCCGCATTAAACACAGCGAGCAAGCAGCGAACGTAATTCTTGTTGTTCTTTCGTTACGTTTAATAAAAGCAGATCATATGAGCGAGGAAAAAGAAAATTGAGTTTCGGCATAGAGCGAAAACTTTTCTAGACGCTTTGAGGAGTTTTGCGGGTTTCGCTAGCGAAGCTGCGATGTAGATTTCTTTGAGCCAGTCGTGAAAATGAAAAACACTTTTTTCTTCGCTGCCGAGGAAGCCACACAGCGAGAATTCTTTTGCTGAATCGCTGTAGAAATGAGTGGAAGATATCAGAAGCGAATTGCGGTGGAAATGCACACAAATCCCAAGGCAGACAGGGAAATTTGTAGTTCGCTGTTGCGACAAGAACATATGCATGTAGAATGTAATTTGCTCGAGTCGCTATAAATAATGTTGCAGCGGATGGAATGCAAGTGCAAGTTTCCCTCGCCGGCTGCAACGGGAGAATCTCAACTTTCTTGCAATCATCAGCGGAGGTTTCATACAGCAATGATGTCAACGAAATATATTTCAAGTCCTCATACGCTGTAGTATTAGTTCCATTATAACTTTTCAAAGGTCAAAAACATCGTTGTTGTACGAACCCCAGGTGACAAGACTAGCTTTTACCAAAAAGATAACAAATCCAACCCTGGAGGGAACTCGATCAAAGAACCGCGACGGGGAAAACTCATCAACAGTCAAGAGAAGTTTCGTCTGCCAAATGCGAAACGTTCCTCTCTGTCTCAAGACTGTGGAAATTAATCCTGAATTATGCAATCGCTTCGAATTTTTGCGATGACAAATCGCTATTGAAACGTCGAGGAAATGTTTCTTCACTCCGCGGAAAATTATCCGCAGAAGTTGCGGGGAGGAAACTTCAATCGCTTTTGTTTCGAGCCAGCCAATCGATGATTTCGAAAAGCTATTATTAGCTTTTCAATCTTTCTCCTTCAATTTCCACCAGCTAATTATGCTCGTGAATAATTAACGTCTTTTTCACTATCATCCGGGAAATTTCTTTAACGAGCTCTCCAGCTTTCAGCACTCGATACATGGCACGAACGACGATAACAATACTAACATCGATCATCCGGAACGATAAGAACGAAGTTGAGCTCGCGAAAAATTATAAAAACACACGAAAATCATGAAACTTTTCACTTTTCTTCATTTAAAAATAAAACTTTTTTCCTTCTAAAAAGCAAATAAAGAAAAATGTGCTCCGTGTCGTGAGAAATATTACGTTCTTCACCAGACTTTCGATCCCGAGTGAGCGCGGCCTCCGAGATGAAAATTCTTGGTGGAAAAGCGATCTTCTTCTCAGCCGGCGAAATTTTTAAATGATCAAACTCTCATGCATGTGTTGATGATAATTGAGAGTTTTCCTTTGGGAATCTTGGCGTTTTCTCCATCTCCGCGAGACTCTCGCCGCTCAAAGTAAAAATACTCGCGCTAGACATGAATATTTTCGTTGCGTTCGAACATGCTGGCGGAAGCCAACACGTGGCTTTTGTTTTTCTTTGCATGACAAATGCGACTTTTCTCGCCAAGTGTTTGAAACTTGCGAGAAGTTTTTTTGAGAGATTTCTCGAGCCGTGATTAAAGAGTCTGAAAGTTGCCGTCTTACACTCGAACACGCTCGCGGGAAAGAGAGGCAGGAAGACTCCTGAAAGCATTTTACAAGATCACTTGACTTTAAGCTTTCCCGTGTGAAAGATCTGATCGATTTTGAAGGATGTTGACCGTAACAGAGAAGCACGTGATTAGTCAAGGTTGTATTTAAATAAAATCTGTTCTTGGCAGGTCGGACACGATCTTGCAATCCCAATATGTTCCTTCATTGATTATTCACTAATTAAATCAGATATATAAAACACGATCAAAGACTTCGAATTAAAAAACAACATTTATTCTCCAGAAGAACGAAGATTCCATGGCAAGTTGGTTTCTTATCTCGAGCTGACGCGTTTCATCCGCCGTTCCATCTTCTTTTGTTTCTTTTCATTGGCTTGAGGGTTTTGGTCGTTCTCAGATTTTTGAGCGAGCCAAGGTTTGATTACTGAGCCCCATAGCATGTAGACAGCTCGAAGAGGTCCGAGGAGAAGAAGAAACCAGAACCAATTGCTAAGCAGTGACAAAACTTGAGTTCCTGATGTCAGGATGATCGAATCCTTCACATGTCTGTGGAGAGAAGAAACCTGTTGAGCGAGAAGCTGTGATGGAATTCGATTCAACTTACTCTGCTACTCCGCCTTCGAGGTTCAAGTCAGTGCCCGAGTCTAGGATCGCTCCTGTCTCTGTAAGCTGTGGCCGGCTCATCATTGTCATGAACTGATTGGCAGCGAAGTGGATGAGTAATGAAATGATGGTCATTGTGATGGTAGTCGCGGTGAATGATTTGAACAGCAGAACGACGACGAGGAAGATTGCACAAGCACCGAGCGACATCGTCCGGTAGAACTTCAAGGTGGCCACATTTTCCTCAACGATCTGCTTGGAGCCTTTCGTTCCGACCTTGCCCTTCTTCTCACCCTGCAAGAACAGACAACGTTTTATAATCAATAAACTTTCGCAATCTTCGACTGAATCGATCACAACAGACGACTGAATCGAGCACGACAGACGATCGTGGTCGCTGTTGTCTGCGAGTGTTTATTCTTCTTGTCAACTTACAGCCATTGCAATTTAGAAAAGTAGAACCGCGGAAAATGTAAATAAAGATTTCGCTCGGAAAACTCCAACTGTGCAAAAACTGTCAAACGTAAAACACGCGATTCAAAACAAAACGCTAAGAGTGACCGAACTTCATATGATCTTATCGCTTTAAAGCGAAACGCAGTGCACTCTCGCATCATTTTTCGCGTCTTCACAGTCAAAGCTTGGAAATCGAAATATTTCTGGTAAGCCAGACAGATATTCGACCGTCACGGCATTCACGGTAATGTAAATACAATCTCCAGACGCAGTGGAAGAAATATCTCGACAATTCTGCTTTAATTGTTATCAAATCTCTGCTGCAAACATCGAAACGTTGAATAATTGGCAAAGTGGAATCTTCTGGGATTAGTGAAGGTTGTGATGGAAGTCCCCGAAGTGGCTGAGAGCTAAAATACATCATAGGAATTTCCCGTTTGTGAATTATCAAGTCAATGAGCAATTACCGTGAATCCGATTAGATTCCTTAAGGTCTTATGAAGTAAACAAGTGAATCTCAAAGCAAACGATGGCCTCAAACTTTCTCGAGCCCGCCGAACCGACTGAGTGGCTGCTAGCGCTTCTCACTGAATGTCAACTTGAGCAGTTCTTCGCTCCAATCAAAGAGGAATTGCAAATAACGCGTCTAGCGCACTTCGATTATGTTCACGCCGATGATTTAGCGAAGATTGGGCTGTCGAAGCCTCGAATTCGTCAGCTAATGGATCACGTCAAGAAGAAGAAGGCTCAGCAATGGCGCAAGAACATCTTGTCAAAGCTCATAGGGGGCGGAAAACAAATGAACCATTCACCCAGTGTTAAGAAAGCGGCGGGTGAAGCCGTTGCGTCAAGTGTGCCACTGAATCAATCATCATCACAAACTCTAACGTGTCTCATACACGAGAAAGACATCACGACATCAATAAAGCTTGGCGACGGTTCGTTTGGCGTTGTGAAGAGGGGAGAATGGGCCGCGCCGAACGGAAGCGTTAAACCTGTTGCTGTTAAAGTATTGAAGGCCGATACTCTTTCACCGCATGTCTTCGAGGATTTTTTCAAGGAAGTCCAGTCGATGCACACGCTCGACCATCCGAACCTAATTCGATTGTTTGGAGTCGTGCTGTCCCAGCCTATGATGATGGTAACGGAACTAGCCGAGAACGGATCGCTGCTCGATTTCCTGAGGAAGCAATGCAAGAACATCTCGCTCTCCCTCATCTGGAACTTCACTGTTCAAGTTGCCACGGGCATGGCCTATCTCGAGAGCAAACGTTTCCTGCATCGGGACCTCGCTTGTCGGAACGTTCTCATCGCGAAGGGAAACAAAATTAAAATCGCTGATTTCGGATTAATGCGGGCGCTGCCACAAGAGGACGAAGTTTATGTGATGACGGAGCACAAAAAAGTTCCGTTCCCGTGGTGTGCGCCAGAGTCCCTTCGCTACCGGCAATTCTCCCACGCCTCCGACACTTGGATGTTTGCTGTTACCATCTGGGAGTGCTTTACATTCGGCGAGGATCCTTGGGTCGGCCTGAATGGCTCACAGATCTTGAAGAAAATCGACCGCGAAGGCGAGCGCTTGCATCATCCAGACGCTTGTCCACCAGACGTTTATCAGTTGATGCTTCAGTGCTGGGATAAAACGCCGACAGAGCGGCCCACATTCGCTGCCATTAAGTGAGTAAAATCCTTCAATGTTTCAGTCTGCGCTGGGCTTCTTCGTCTCTACAGTTATTAATCACAACTAAATTGTTTTTCTTATCTCGACAGAGAGTTTCTGGTGGGTCAGGCGCCGCAGCTTGTTAAAGCTACCAGCACATATTGCGTTGACGGACGTTTGAAGATTGAGCAGAACGATACAATCGCGATTATTGATGGTCGACCTGATTTATCATTCCTCAAAGGCCAGAATCAGAGAACGTTTGAGATCGGAACGTTCCCTCGCAACATTCTCGAAGTTCTTCGCTTTAATCGACACGGAACTTTGAACACAATTAGTCGACCCGTAAACGGTTCATTCCAACATGCTGCTCATGGCGCTGCTTTTGGACCAACATGGGGATCTCCCTCCTTCCTCGACTCGTCATACAACGGGAAAGTTCAAATGCGACAAAAGTCGACTGAACACGTTTCAAAGAACCACCGACAACAGCGAACTATGTCGGAACATTACACGAAAGAAAAGAAAGTCCCAGCGGGTAAGCAGTTCAATTACAACAAGCTTGTCAATGATCAACGAATGCACTACGAAAGTCAAAACTCTTCGAAGTCTCGGGCAAAACCAGCCAGACCGCCAGCTCCCGTTCAGCAACCACAAGAAGGTATTTTAATTGATTTGTCTCCGGAGGAAATCCGCTCAATGAATAAGACACTTCAGAGTCAAGCAAATGTAGCAAAGCCAACAACAACGTCTTGTCTTCTTGATGAACCGATTGAAGTGCCAACGGAAGGATTAGATGAGCAGCAGCCCATGCCACCGCCCTATCCGATGCCACCACAATACTTGAACACGAATACAATGCACGATCCATTTGACACGACTCACATTGCATCTGTGGAAAATCTTTATTCAAACTCAACCGTTCAACGTGTCAACGAGCCAATCTACAACAATAATCCCAATCGATTCTCAACGACAGCAATGCCAGACCAACTGAACGACATGCTAAGCACGAGTTTAGCTTCACTCTCTTTTACGAACGAGAATATTAATGGCCTACCAATGACACCGAAGAAAGTTGAGAAGCAAATGCTGTCAGACCAACTTACAGGACCCAAAGATTACAGCCAAGTTAAGCTAAATCTAGAACAATTGATGAACGTGCCAGAGCCAGCGCCAATGCGCAACTATGATCCGTTTTCGCCCATCCAGGCGAGCGTTCCTTTCGTGAACAACAATTATAATCCGAACCTCTACGCAAGCCAAAGCGTAAGCGATTCAAGATACGACATTTACAGCTCGGTGGCTGGAGGCTCAGTGTACGGAGACAACTTTTACGATGCGGTACAGTCTCATACACCATCGGTTGTCTACGATTCAACAGCATCGGTGTACAGCGCTCAACAGCAGCAAGCCATTTACGACGAGGTTTCAGCATACGACGATTTGAGATGGAAGCCGCAAACCGCCGCACTGAGACCAGCTCCAGCTCCGCCATCTCAATCCACACTTTTGTCGCAGCAACAGATTAATCGTCGGTTGGAAAAGATCAACCAGCAACACGGCGTAATTGCGGAGCTAATGAATAAGCTCAGCGTAGATAACATGACCGAGTCAGAAGCTCTTGAGTCACTCGAAGCATCCAACTGGAATCAAGATCTGGCAACACGGCATTTCAAGATTGAGCGTCTGTCCAAGTGAGTTTTTCCCTTTTTTGCTCTCGACAATTTTCCATGTCGTGTCCGACAAGCATCGTTGTATGATTCATTTCCCTCCCACTGTCGGCCGACATTTTGCGGCTGCATGAAAAAGGTTAATTTGAATTTCTTTTCCCTCGACCATCCTCATACATTTCCTTCTCTGACACTCTCGCTTTTGATTTGTTTTACAACAGACTTGGTGTCGCGAGTCGACAACATTGCGAAGACACGCTGACGAAAACTGGATGGAGCTTACAAGTTGCGGCAAGCGTTCTACTGGAGTCTCAAAATTAGATCAACGCAAACACTAACGAAGATAACATAGGTAGTTAAGTTTCTCTCTATTTTGACATTCTTGTGTCTTCGTTCGAACTTTTATATCAACAGAATTCTCAACCCGCAGTAATGCCAAAAAAATCACGTTCGAAACATCACACAGTCAGTGAAATATTTTTTAGAAACTCATAGCATTAAAATTGAGCTTTTGTCCTTGGAAAATTGTGACTGTTAGGTGAACTCAAAGATTTTCAAAAAGCTCGACGAGCGTCCGATGTCAAACTAGTTAATGGAGTTGAAATGTTTCGGACTCATAGCGTCCAAGTCCTTGAAAGTTTCTCAAGCTTCAATGTGGGTCTGACATGCGTTAGCACGCCAGCTCGTAGAATCTCAACAGAAAATGGTTGTCAGATGTTGTAAACTTTGTTAGTCGCTAGTTGGCAATGTGCTATTGTTTTCTAAGCTGACAGATCCACTGTGTACGACTCACTAGAATCTCCTAGAAATAAGCTTTATCGTCAACAAGAAACTTCCGTTCGAACTTAGCTTTGTTTCATCCTTCGGACGTTAACCCCATTTAAGCTCGTAGAGGTCGTAAGATTTTTTAAAGCTAAAAAAATACCAAAACATGTCACGTCTGAAGTCATTTGAAGACACCGCTCATAATTTTCCTCTCCCAATTTAAGCTCCGCAACTAATCCACTGTAGAAAATAATCCCACAGAACTCATTTCTCCGCCACATGAACAAAAAGAAAACGCAATGAAGTAAAAGAATCTCCGAGGAAGATAAGATTTGACCATTTTGTGGTGCTAATGTTGGTAGATTAGGAATTCGTATGCTTCGAGCTCTCGAGCAGCACATTCGGAGGAAACTTCAATGGAAATGACAGAACTTTATACGAGAGAAACTTTGTATATTTTTGCATGAATTCATTGAAAGCTGTCGTGTGAGCAAAGCATATGCACTGGAATACTAAAAGCAAACGAATAAAAGTTTAGCAGAGAACTGTTACGCCGCAGGTTTCCTTTCAGATTGAATTCCGACGGTTTCCCTATTGTCAGATGCTTCATGCAACTTCGATTGTTAGCTGACGATTGAGCGAAGGTTTCGTTTTGTAATACGTGAAATCAACTGTCATAATGAGAAAACTTGTTGGTGTCTGCCGGCTGTATTGAAATCTCGAGAACTTTTCTTTCCAGCTTTTGAGTTTCTCGTATGTAACAATATTGTTTGACTGCACCACAAAGGACTTTTCCGGTGGCTTTCGCATCCTCAAAAAGCATTTGACAATCCACTGAAATGCACAACGTTCGAATTGTTTGAATAAATCCAATAAATATTTCAATTTCAGTGAATTGATTCCTTTGAAAATGAAAAGAACGAAGAGATCACCGAAATAGGATATATGAGCATTTGATTTCTTTTTCGTCATTCACAGAGATTTGAGCTGAATTGTTGAGGGAAATTTTTGATTTTCACACCTGATTGGTCAAGTTGAACCTTTTTCCTCTCCGTTTCACCCTCTTGTCTCTGCTGCTTTCTTGCTGAATCTGCCTGAATCATCATATTAGGCTTTTATTCCCCGGTAATGGGTTTCTGTTCCTTTCCACTCATTCCCCCGGCGGTCCTTTCTTACGCTTCTTATCTTCTTCTCGTGCATTATTAAAAGACAATCTTTTTGGACACGAGAGACGCTCGATTATCAAATTTTCATCCTCCATTTGGCAGTTTTTAACTTGCTGGGTCGAGAGCATTCTTCTAGGCCGCAAGATCTGCAAGAAGAATAGATGCTCAATTATGAAACGAGGCCAATCAGAAAGCAGCGAACCCTCGAACCGTTTATCTCTTCGGTGAGAATCGCTCGAGGAAATTAAAGGACGCAGAGCGACCCCAATTAGAATCAGAATGGTAATCAGACCTTTAATTAGTCAGCTCGAGCTTTTTAATTTTAGTCTTTGGTAGGGGGCAGGAGCGAGGAAATACTTTTCTCAGCCAGATTGCGAAATTTCTGTAATCAAATAGTTTTCCTCGCCAGATGAACTGCTGCTGATTTCATTAGAATTCGCTGACGTTCGCTGCACCCAATTTAACTTCAACAAATTCGCCATCATTTGCCGAATACTAATTATCCATGAGAAAAAATGTGAAGCTCAAGTTTTTCGTAGTTTTACTAATGCAATTAGCTTTTTTAGTTTTTGACGAATTAATGAACTTCATACTTCATTAGCATTTAGTTTCAGCTTTCTAAATAAATTTCAAGAACTCATAAAAAGCTTTCCATGTAAAATGCAAAGCGATCTCTACGAAACAGTTTTCTGACAAGCCAATTCAAATCAATATTTAATTCGATTCCATCGTCGGCAAGCATCAATGATTGCTCTGTTGCAACATGAGCATAAAGCTTGTATAAAACAACTAGGAACAACTTTACTGTTTTTCTAACAATCTGCGACCTCAATTCTGTTTGCAGTGGTTTCGATTTAACTTGGCTAGCTCTGGGCGGTCCCTACAAAGCTTCTTTCATGAAGGAAATACGTAGCTTCCTCTGGATTCGTAGTCTATGACTAACAGGCTTCTAAGAACATGAATATACCAGCACATCCGTTCACAGGAACATCCCGAATTCCGCTTTAATCTGTTTACTTTCAGAACTTTTCCCATAAAACGATTCGATGAAGGAATGATTCAAAAGTTTATCATCGTCCCCTCCGACATTGCCCGCACGCACTGAATACCAAATGGCATTCTGTGGTGATTTCATCAAATGGAACGTGAATGAAATAATTGTCCACTGGCAACAGCTTGATTTGCTTCACCAGTTGCAGCGCAGAACCATAAATTTCCTCGATTAACTGAAATAAATAAGAGAAATGCTGGAAGCACGAGACTCAAGCAGTCAATTTTCGTTCTCAGACATTAATGGTAGCACGACTGGAAGAAATGGAAATAATTAAATCGACAGCTTGAGCTTCCACATGTGCAGGGCGACATAGCATCAACTAGCTGGAATATAAATATTGAGACACTGTGAGGACGAACAAATATTGAAATTTCCTTTCCGCCCTCAACCAGCAAAAGAATTTTCTCTGCAAAAACCCAGAGATGTGGATTTTCCAGGTTATTAAAATACAGCTGAACAATCGGCCAGGATCCCTAACATTAACGCCGAGCTAAGATTCACGAGGATGAGATCAACGCTCTTTGATTTTCAGATTCCGGGAACTTAAGGCTTAAGGCTTGAGCGGATTATCTTGACAGTTCAAGTTACACCGCTACATGTCGACGACATTCTCTATCTCTGCCGCAGAGTCTCTGTGCGGAACAAATCTGTCGACATACGGAGCCAGAAATTCGAAAGCAATTTAGGAAAGCCTTGTGGGAAGAGTGTTCTCTCCTCGCCTTCTTAAAACTCGAAATGAGCTCCGCACTCACGACGGGCAATCAAATACTTGAATTATTTAGAACAACACAGATGACGCAGCCGACACGTCCATTAAATTTGAAAGAATAAAAATAGAATGAAAAATGTTGGGGTCGTGAGACTGGCTAGGGCTTAAGCCTGTCCCTCGTTTGAGCTTTCTCTCCGCAGCAAATGAAGGCAATAAAGAGAAATATTGAATGAGCTCGACGTGGTCAACTGCATATCTGCTTTTATCAGATTATCTATATCTCCGTCTTTCGGATTCTTTCAAACGGAATACAACGAGTGAAATGGGATGGATAAGGATAACTGCTGCCATCACTCAACGCTCCAATGGAAGCTCAGCTTAGATTTCTTGCTTGCGATTACATCACAGCTTTCGTCTCGCATGGGATTCGAGGAAAATAAAAAGCGACGACGCTTCCTGCGTTGTCTGTGTCGTTCCACGGTTCATTTGAATACATTTCTGTCGTTCAATTGCGTGGGAGGGAAGTGTTCCTCAGTGACTTTCGAGGAATGAGCCTCTCGACTCAAAACATTTCCCTCTCACATCAATTTGTGGATGAAAGTTGTCTGCCCTTACTGCGAATGCGTCTGTCGCTTGGAATTCCTTCTGATATGATTTGAGAAAAGCGATTTCTTTCTCTTTCATCTCCGAGCCTGAATTGGCGTCCCGGGAGCAATAAGAGGAGCTTTTCCACAGTTATCGTAAACAAAAATCTTTGTTATGAAAAATTGCACGTCTCGCTTCGGGGCTCCGTTCCGTATTTTTTCGTTCGCCGTTTTGTTCAGCTTTAATGCTTCGTCGAAAAGAAAGAAAATTGCAAAACTTTTCCCTACCCTGTCTCGTTTTAATTATTTCGCAGAATGGAGGAAACTTAAATATTCGTAGTAAACTTCCGTGATGTTTGATTGAAGCAATGGAAGTTCACTAAAGTTCACGTCGCTTTCTCGATCTAAGAGTTTCTAAATTATTCGCACGAAAGGTTACATCTCGGTTTGAGAAGCTCAAGCTAAAGTTTTGACTTGACTCTTGTTTGTTCAGCAGACAGAAACGCTGGATCTGATTTTAATTTGGATAAACTTTCCGTGATGATCGACTTTTATGTGACTGTCTTTAAAGCTTCGAGTTCCAGAAGCTCGGCGAAATGGAGTTTTCTGTTTCGCTAAACACGATTTGTGAAAAAATTATTATATTAAATTTTCTGCAATCAAATTACGTCGAGCTGAGAGGACAAAGTGCGCTCTGACTCCAACTGAGCACGAAATGCAGCTTCTGCTTCACCATTTTGAAGAGGAAAATACAATTCAGTTTTTCACGTCAGCAACAGCAAGAGTTATCACCAGCAACACGCCAAAATCCGAAGCGTAATTTCAGTGGATGGAAATAAGTTCTTCTGTTGAGTGCACTTCAAATCCGTTTCCGGGAGACACGATAACAACATATTGAGAGTAAAAAATCATCAATTTGCATATCAATAGTTCAGATAAGTATATTTGATAACTGGAAGTGATGCTGTGGAGTTCTTGCATCGCAATGGATTGCAGAGAAATTTCAACGCTTATCAAAAACGCAATAGTCATCATCTCTAAAAGCTTTCAAAATCGTGTGAAGTTTTTTTGTTGTCTGAACTAATGTTTGAAGACTAAAGTGCTGAATATTTCCGAGCTTGAGTTGCATTCAAAACTAAATGCAATTTAACTGATAAAGACACGAAGAGCTTTTGCTCCAAGTATTATTCTTCATCGAAAGATTTTTAAAAGTTTTCAAAGATTGTTAGAATTGTATGATAAAAGTTTTATGATAAAACTCTTTCAACAAGTTGCGGAATGACGTGAGTGAAAGTGGAAACGAACATTTATTCTCTCCCAAATTGAAAACTTCCCCGTGCAGGATGAACGATTGCGCTTGATAAATCAAATTCATGTTCTGTTTTTCTTTTCAAGGTTTATCACCTTTTTACGATGTTTGCTGAAAGCAAATATTTACACTTCGATTCGTTTTATTTTCAATCACGAATGATGAGACGAGCGGAAACGTGTATTGTGTAAGCTGCGCTTGCCAAAGCAACAGCTCAACGCTTTCTAAAGAACTTTTTATAGACTTCTGAGTACGCAATGAAGACTTTTGAGATGCAAATATATTTTTCAAAGCACTCTTCAAGTTAACAGAAAGGTCAAGACGGTAAAATGTTTGCCGGAAATAATGAACAGAAAGCACTTTCTCGAGAGTGTTTAATTATTCAAGTCTCGCAGATCAACGCTCGAAACGTTGGAGCTTCGTTATTCTTGTTTAATGTAGAGACATCATGCAGCAAAGAGTCGTTTTATATCACTCATATAATCTTGAAGTGTCGGGTTTTCCTAGAGCTATCGCTGTGAGCTTTCGAGCCATTCACGCAGAGCTTACGGAGCAATGTTAAACAGTTGGATAGATTTATTGGAAATATTAATTACAACCAGTGATGAAAATCAACATGAGTCGCAGCACGAGATGCGTCAAATCCATGAATAAGCCCTCAAGTAATCTTGTTAGAGATTCTTTGGAAACTGTTAGAGCAGACGAATGAGATCTGACTAGACTCCTTTGACAAGAAACTAACTTCGTTTGTAGCTCGAAGTTTTTAATGAAGTCGCGATGTGAATTATTCATTGCCGAGGGAAACTTTTCCATTGGATGTTTAGCTGAAGCCCAAATCACTTCACGAACTTCCTTACAAGCCAAATGTGTTTCTTTTAAAAGAGCCGAGAGTCTGCTGAAGAATGAATTTATGTGTTTCAAAGGAACAAAACGAAAGAGAAGAGGAATTGCGAATATCATTGGCATTCTGCTTATTTCATTTCGTTCATTGTATTCAAACCGAAATTCTCCCTCGGCTCAAAATCTTTTTCTGTACTCTCGCATTTAAGGATGTTCTCGTTCGAATTCCTTGGAGGCTTCTGTTCTTATCTCGCATCTTTGGTCCTATTTCGCCACCTTCTTTCCATCGATGGAGTTGAAATGTTGCAAAAACAAATGAGAGTATGCTTGCTTTCGACTCTATCGATCAATGTTGGATTGAAGAAGCAGGGCATATTTACAGGGCCTGCAGTGCTTCATCCTATTTCCTAGTCGATTCTTATCTGCCACCGCGACTTCTCCCGTCTACTATTTCTCCTTGCGCACTCCAGAAATTGATAAGCAAACGTTTACTTTGGAAAAAATAATTTGACATGGGTGAGCATTCCTTCGAGCACATTCCAACGCGTTTCTCGCCATAGAAGAGCGAGAAGCTTTTTATTGGTTTGTGTTTTTCTTTTCTCCTTCTGTAAACATGAGCTGTCGATGGCTGTTGACGGAAGAGAAGGAGGGAGGGAGGGAGCACAGAAGACCTATGCACATAAAAGCAAAGAAAGGCGACCAGAAATTGAATGAAAAGAGGAAAACGGAGCGAACGTCTCGAAAACCCTTTTTATTAAAACTCTTTCTTGTGGTGGCCGTCAATTTGTTTACGAAAGCCCCAAAATACACACATTACCATTGGGCTTTATCTATTTCATCTGTTTCGCAACCTTAAAAAAGTATTTCACTGCCATTGTTTCTTCTTTATGTTTTTATTTGCCGAGTCCCATGTCAACGATTGAGAGAGCAATCGATGAAAGTCATCCGGGCGAAGCATTCTTTGAGCCTCTCCCTGGAGGCTCTTCCCATAATTTGTAGTGTTCTTTCTCGTAATTCGAGAAAGGTTTATGTCATTCTGTCCTAAACATTGCAACACTTCTGGAGATATTCGATACGTTTGCACTCAGGCAATCTGCAATCGCTGACTAATTAAGCAATTAATTAGCAAGTACTTCAGGGAATCTTCAGAAAATTTACATTGCGAATCGACAGCCTCATTTCTCCTTTTCAATTTCACATGAACCAATGTATTTGAACTGTTCTCGAGGGCTCCTGACCAAGATGGGAAATCAATGTTTGCGTTTGGACTGAGGTAGTTTCCTAAGTCGCCATGAGGATATTCTAGGTCATCGATAGGAGAGCCTGAAGCTACCCGAAAAGCGGCTTTCAATCATCAAAAGCTTTTGGGTTATACGAACCTTGAATCATCATAGTCGCACGGTTGCTGCTGTTTATGTAGGTCATACCGCCGTCTCCCCATGAGAAAATGTATAATTACGATTATTTCGTTCCGAGAATAAGCAAATGTTTACATTGCGACTGTGAGTCGCCCGGATTGATTTATCTCACGTCAGTGGCCCACAAGACATTTAGGGGCGAATGTTTATATTAATTCTATTTCTCTGATTTCAAAATGGGTTGAAGCAGATGTTGGGAGGAACCGTGAGAAGGGTTGAAGATGCTTCGAGAAACCAAATGCGGACGATCTGTTCCGAGTCGCACGAGAAGTCAAAGTGTCACTCAGCATTTTTCTGCGAGAATTGATGTGGAGCGAGCATGGCGTGTCTGCATGATTAGACTAAAGTCAGCAATTTGTTTGTCAAGCTCAAACTTTTCCCGTTCCATCTAAATTCTTACATCTCAAGATAATACACGAACATGCCGCGTGACACGCTTGTGTGCATTGTATTTATAGACTGACTGTAAATTATGATAAATGTGCTTGGATTGCGTGTAATGAGGATTAATATGAGTTCTGCCATTCACGACATAAAAGCTTAATCGCGCGGCATTTCAAAGCTGCAGATGACGCAGTCGTTTAAGTTATGGTTCAGGCGGAACGAACCTCTGATTACAGCGGGTAACGTCGTCGCCAAATTTATTGTCCTAAAACGGAAAATCTATCGTGAAATTTCCTTTCATTCCTCATCCGCGGTCTACAGCGCGCTATTGAAACTATCAAGGAGAGGAGAATGCAAATCTGAAAAGTTTTTTCCATTTCAATAGCCCTTTAAAAATTCCAGTGATGATGAGAAGCAACGGGAAAGTTTCAAACATCCAATCCGTGCGCAATCGCAGCGTCGGATGCCCGCGAGCTGTAGAAGAACTCTCAAGAACAAGTGTTAATTACTTAGAAACTTTAGCGAACTTTGAAACGGTTTTATGAAATAATCTCTCTGATAATTACCTGAAAGTTTGATGAAGCTTCGAGGTTTCCATAGATCGCGTGGACAAAAACTTGGAAACTTCTTTTCTCAGCTCGAAAATATCAACCAAATTAAAACCTAATTATATAATTTTCTAAAATCATCATCAATTTAAGGAGCATCGGCTTAACGAGCTAATTGCCTCGCTCGTCGTTGTCTGTGTGAAATTTTACCGGATTTTCGCAAAGTTTCTGATTTTTCTATGGGAAGATTGAGTCAAGCCTAACGATGTAAAATCACTCTCGAATGTCGAAGAACGTCGCGCATTATGTGCGCTCGTAAAAATTTTGACATTAATTTTGATGTATGGATGGCAATTTGAAGCATTATTTCCATGAGCTCGTGACTAGAATGAGGGAAAACTTTCCCTCCAAGCCGTAACGTCGTGTGTGAAAACTTTCTCTTGACTTGAGAGCCTTGAGATTGATTTCTGTGAGGCGACGAAAAGTTTGCAACGTCGATAAATTTAAAGCCATTCTTCGCCATTATATTCGCATTAAATGTGGGGAGAGGTTTAAAGAGAGCTTTGGCGAGTATCCATCAAAGTTTATTGAAACTTTTAACAATGCTCCCCATTCTGACTCTCCATTCGACTTGGAGAAAATTTCTGCTTCGCTTGAGAATCCGAAATGGATTCAAGTGTTTCATTAATCTTTAAGATGTGAACATCTTTGTGGAGGGAAAATTAATTTTTTCCTTCTCGTTGAAAGCAGCGAGCAAGAGATACATTAAGTCACGTTGCTCTTAATGCTCGACAGTTACTCAATAAATGCATTGAGCTGCTCTTGAAGCACTTGTCGTCTCTTCACATTTTCATGCAATTCAGCTTCCCTGCAGTGCTACAATGGAACTTTTATCTCCAGCTCATGAAACTTAAGCTTTTTCAACGAACAGACGAGCTTGTGAGCAGCAACAAGAGAAGATTATAAAGCTGCTTCAATTGAAACTTAAACTATTCTGACTAAGAGCTCAGCTATGATTAATTTATTTGTTTAGTTTGCTTTTGAGCTTTCATGGCTAAGAATCAAAAGTTAAGTTCACGTCCGTGGTCGACGGGTAAAAACCACCTTGACCCCGAAGCTTTTTCTTTCTCAGACCAAACTTCTTGCTAATTGTCGCGTGACAAACTTGATTAATGGTCTTTGATAAACGATTTATAATTTTATCAAGCCGCTTGAAACAGGAGACAGGAAAGTAACAATAGCAGCGGAAAAGCGACACGCGCCTCGAGAAAAAAGTGTTCATTAATTATTAGCTTGAGCAGAGACCACGAGCAAATGTTTCAAGTTGAAATGTAATTAGTCTGATCGATAAAACTTCGCAGTAATTTGAGCAAGTTCAGCTAATGGTCGAGATATCGAGCTGAAATGATCCCAAGCTTATAATTACAATCGCGCACGTTTTACGATAATCAACTTTATAGCTTGATTTGCAAACTCTGGTTGTGAGTTGCACGAATGAGCCTTCGCAATTTTCATTTTAAACTAGATAAACGCAGTGAACTGAGCCCCACCTTCGGTCGTTCCCTTCCTAGACGCCCAGTAATAATCTAATTATTTGCAAACAAAACAGTTCGCCCTCAATCATCAGAACTAATTTAATTTTATTCTGATTCAAAGTTGAAGCCCTGTTAAAATGCCAGAGTTTCATAGACGTAATAGCTACTCATTGTTGACCACTAACCAAGACCTTCCTACGTCGCCATCCCTTGCAGACCGAACAAAGCTGAAAACCGACGCATGTCACTAAAAACAAACTATCGGAAAGATTTTGTGAGGTCGCAAGGGCTAAATTGAAAAGTTTACTACGTCGCAGTGACAATTTCCTAGATGTGTCCGAAGCTTTGCAATCGTTATTTAATTAAAACTTTTGATAGTGATTGATTTTCATCAGACTAAAAGCTTTGCATTGGACAATAGTTTGCTTCCTTCGTCTTTGAATTTCCATTAAACTTCGAAAGGAATTTGGGAGCGAAAGTGCAAAGTCACTAAACTTAATGAAATTTGATTTTTCCTTTTAGGAATAAAGCTCCGTTCCATGGCCTTATTGAATGAACTCCAAGCTGTAAAGTGCGGGAAATTCTCTCATTGTGAGCTTGAGAAAGCAGAAAAGCGAAATGTTTCCTTCCACCCAACGCCCGCTTTGTATCTATTCACCGTTATTGTTTTGAAAACTTTATTTCGCTGCCGCGAACAAATTGCTGTTATTTAACTTGTCGTTGTGAATATAAATGGCAGCTTTTAGTGAGGTGCGAGACCGAGTCAGAGCGAATTGGAACTTTAATCGCTCTGGTGAACCTTCCGTGCGCTAACTTGATTTAGCGCTTCGCTTTCGACTCGCTATCGCTATGAATTTCTCGAGATACTCTTCATTGGCAATAGCAAGATTTGTGAGTTATGAAGCTTTTAAGAATGAAAATACTCGAGAGAGCATTGAAAATTGAGTCCCACCCCGGAAAATGTAATTTTTTATATGAGAAAAACTTTAAATGAAATAAATTTCAACTAAAAAGCACTTTCAGTTAAAAAACGAGGGAGAATAATAAAAATTTATTTAGGAAATCCTTAGAAGACGTAAAACGTGGAATTTATAGCTTTTAAGCGACGTTGTAAATTGCGATGGATGTTGCCAGATCAAGGAAGGAAAAGGATTACTCCGGTCTAATTCGGGCTGCGGCAAAAAAGTTGAACTGTAAATTTTATTTCTCCCAGCTCTGACCTTTTCGCCAGCAAGAAAAACTCTTAAAACGTCAGAAATAATTGAATAAAAGTGACATTTAGATTAACAGCTATTTTGAACTCTTTTTATAGCATCGAGCAAAGGTAGAGAGATAAGGCGGACTCTGATAAAGGAAGGCGATAAACTGAGATAGAATATAATTGGATTGGGAAATGGAAGCCAGAGGTGGAATGAACAGTTCTGTTTGAAGGAAATCAAGTGGTTGTCTATTATTGAATCCCTTCTACGAATTCATAAACAGTTCACATGACATTTACGACCTTGTCTTTATCCTAATTTCATTGAACTACCCCGGCGGCCTTGATGAATAATTTCCCGAAAACTTAGCATTAAAAATTCAGGTTTTCTGGCGGCTTCGAGCTATCGTAAGGGCGGAAAAAAAGATTTACCAAAGTTAACCACAATGGCAATGAACAATGCCTCGAAGCAATTGTCCGTTCAATATTTGTTTAGTAATTCAAAGTTTGTTCTTGGAACTCTGTAAATCCATTTCAATTAATCAATAAATGTTTTAAATCAACGATTCGACACACAGCAACTGTGAAGTTCAATTAGGAACTCAATGTCAATTCGAAGAAAAGTTTTAATTGTCTTGACAGTTAGGAAACTTGTTCTTCGCTGAAATCGATTTTCGAAGTTGATGCTTCGACTTGTAACTTTGACTGGTGTGACGCGGTTGCGAATAAAAAAGTATTGGGATTAGAGTTTGAAAAAGTCCTGAAATTTAGATGACCTGGAATTTTCACGTCGTTTGGAACTGAGTTACTCGTTTCATAAGGTTTCATTTAAAAGCTTAACTCAGATGTTACAGCATCAGGGCCAGACCGTTTTCATTTAGTGAACGCCTTGCGAGTTAAACCGATTCTACAATAATCTCCAAACCTTTTTCGAGCAGTTCATAACAAACTCCCAAAGAAATCTTCAAAGAGAGCGTATCCTGAAAATCAAAATCAGTTCCTTGAACTTCCTGCAAACTCGACCCGGAACTTCCGGCAAAATTCTCATGAAAATCACTTCAATTGATCGCTGAAGTCACCCTCGTTATACTCATCGCAAACACGAAATTCGCCTTTGTTTCAAACAAACTCGAGTGAGAAAGTTCACAGCTGACCCATTACGTGACTTGCCGACGAACAAATCAAACTTGGAGAGAGCGTCAAAATCTGGCGTAGCAATCTGATTATTTCAGTTTGTTTTCCTGATCGCTTTCGTTGAAGAGTTCACATCGTCGATAGCTGACGGAGCGTTTTCGCAAATTAGTTTAATCAAAAGTGAGTTATCAACATTAAGCTTAGCAGTCGCCATTCCCACCTCAACTTCTCGTCATTGTTTAGATATCAACTCGTCGTTAAGAAGTCTTACTTGTCTCTGTCGCTTTCACCGCTTTTGTTCCTGCGTCGTTGCACGCAGTAAACGTCGACTGATGTAAAAGATCTCATCTCTCTACTGGCGATGGATGGAAACGTGATGTTTTAAAAGTAATAACGACTCCGTCGTTTCGATGGCTTTACGACGGCTCTTGAGCGACTCGCTACGCGATATTCGAGCACGGTTTTATGAATTATAAATTTAATTGGATTTTATCAGCATAAATGTTTATTGAACGAGAGCGACAATGGCGTGTCCTAGGCGAGGGACGATGGTTTAGTGTGCGATAAACAAAACGAGAGAAATTGTTTTTCTTCCGGAGGACTGTGAAAAGGAATGTTTATTATGAGAAAGGACGCGCCATGAATCTCATGAAATATTAAAGTTAATTAAGATGTTTCATCTCGATGTAGAACGAAGACTTAAGAATTTATTGTGTTGGCAACCTTATGGCAACTTTAATAGTCGAGAAGCTTTAGCGATGCTATTACCAGGCTCAACTCAATGTACGTGATGTCGTGAAAGGAATGAAACGATGCATTTGGCTCGTGCGTGCTGTTTTGCATTGTAAAGTTCCAGCAATACTTAAGAGCAAGTCTGTAGAAATTATTTCCTTAGTTCTTGCAAAGCTAACTTGTTGAAATTTTGTGTTTATATCTCAAGATGTGCTGAGAGACCAAGGCGACGAAATTAACAGCTAGAACCGAGGGTATTTGAACAAGAAACAGTTTTGTTTGTTAGCAATCTTAATTTAGGATAGTTCGATGTAGCTTTGCATCAACTGTTCAACTGCTTGTACGTCAAAGCAAACTGCATTGATGATGAAGAAACTTAGATGAGTGATTTTACATCAAAGTAAACATGTTGATATTTAAACTCTCAAGTTTTTCTGGACGTTGAAACTGACTAGCATGAAAACTTATGAAACACGAGATTATAGTAAACATAACTTTTAATAAATTTTATTTTATAGATTTTTCACATTGCTACAAGGAAAGTCTAACAATTTATCTTCATATCGATTAACAAAGTGAAGTCTAACTGTACACCATTTGTCATTTAAATGTTTCCCAGTTGCTATCATGCTCTTTTATCATCAACCTACGTTCATATCAATTAACTGAAATTGCTGCATCGCACGATTTGTTGCGAGTTCTGTGAAAACGAAGTAGGAAAATTTGTCGCTTACGAGCAATGACAAATTTGGGTTGTGCCTGCAGACACAACTCAGTAGAATGAGAAATGCTATTTCGACCACCGAACTCGACTGAAGGTGATTTGAACATAGTTTTACATTTCCATACTTTGTTACCTTAAACGTTGTTTCCCTTTAATAATTGATTGATTGTCCACAACTTTTTTTCTCGCATTTGTCTTGTTGTTCACTTTGGGTTTTCTCTCTCATGATTTCGGCTTGACTCTACAGATGTTCATAACAACTTTATAAATATTTCAATCGCTCGAAACTTCCCTCACAAACTCTTGATTCATACTTTCACAAGTGGAAAACGTTTGAAGAGCAGTCGTCAGACGGATGAACTGAACCGAGTTTTAAATATTCAAATGTGATTCTTTGGAACTTTCAAGTCTGAAATTTGAGTTCAATTGTCTTCTTCGAGTCAAGAACTCTTGACGCAGCTTCAGACATTCAACGACTCGACTTCGGATTTCATTTAATTTTGTAATGCAAGCTCAGTGGAAAGAAAACAGAACGAGATGACTTCTCTCGAACTCGATTGGAAGAACAATAATTAATTAAACTTTGTTTGACTTTTGCTTCAGCTCAAAACATATTTTTCTCTTGTTCAACTGGCAAATTAACAAACGTCTGTGGTAGAAAAAAATATCTGACGTCTTACGATAAATATTGCTTGTTTTAATTCAACTTCTGTTTTCTAATCCTGCAACTTCAAATCCCGTCAATAAATATGGCTTAGCTTTAGTATCAACATTAATTCTATTTACAAAATATGTTCCAGACATATTCGAGGGAAACTTTTAAAGCTTTGAAAGTTTTCGTCTTTAAATTGGAAAACTTTTCTTCGAAATTAAAGAATTTTTCAATCATTTCCGAGACTTTTCAACAACATACTGAAGTCGAAAGTAATCGAATTTTAATTGCAATTGTTGAGGAACAGTTCGATCTCATTCTTCAGAAGGGCTTTGGTGGAGAATAATCTCAAGTTGTTCAGAGGATGCAATTATAATTCGAGTCTTTTCTTTAGAGATTTCAAAGTGCTCGAGCGCTTTCAAGTTTGCAAAATTAATTACAAATTGGAACTCGATAAGTCTATATTCGATGAGAGACAAACTAATTTGCTGAACTCGAAACGGAAAGTTTCCTTTCCTTTTCTATGAAGCGCCTTTGCTCGAGTGAAAACTTTTCTCCGCCGCTTGGCTCCAAGCAATTTTCATAAATTTCTCGTATAAAGTTAACTCAACCCTTGAGTCTGTGGAGCCATGCGTTAAACTTGAAAAGAGTCTTGAGCTAATAAACTCCAGCAGCGGATTGGCTAAAGCGAGAAGCTTGCCGAGTACACACTCGAGACTGTTGGCAATTTCGTAATTTAATTTTCCTTCAAAGGCATAAACAAAGTCTTTGTACACGTCTCATAACTCTTTCTTGTTGTCGGAACGTAAAAATTGTTTGTCGAGGTCTCTCAACTGGTTGGCTGTTTCGAAGTTTCTCTTTATCATTTCTCAAAAAATATGCTTAAGATAAAGCGTATTCATAACACATTGCAAGCTCCATGTTCTCGAGTTTCTTCCTTCGCCAGCTAATGAATTACAACCTTTCTCTTGTTCGAGAGCTTTCCCAGGCACTTCGCCGCCGAGGGAGCGGAGAATTTAATAGCTGTAAATTCATGTTGTTTTTATGTCACATACAACTTCATTGTATTTATGTTGTTGATCTTATTTGCTTGCTCCTCATACTCTCGCGAGACGACAGGAGAAATTCCTTATTTTCACAGCGGAAACAACCAAACATTCTATTTCGTGTATCTGTTAGAAACTTTAGCTTTGTTTGCTCAGCATGTGAAACATATCAGCGCCATGTGTTGATAAACACCACTTTATACGAAAGCAAAAGAGAACAATATTCCACCCAGTGGAAGCGGGAGCTTTCATCTCCAGCATGCTCGTATGATATTACTAAACAATAAAAACACATTTTCACTTTAATCTTAGCCATCTTAACACTTCTATACATAAATAGGTTCTTGTTTTTGTTCACGTTGAGATTTCTTTGCTTCCCCGTGAAGAAGACGAAGGAGGTGGTGGCGATGGCAGAGATTCGGGGGAGACAGAGGGAGATTTTCTTTTCTGCTCAAACATCAATCACATATATAAAAGTTATTTTGACTCTTATTCTATCGCAGTTGGCTAAACCTAACATGAGAAATTTCTGCTATGTTTCTTTTATGCTCTAGATATCGTACATATTTTATTTTAGCTTTCTCGTTCGCCTCTCTCTTCGTCATAAAAAAGATCATGTATTCAAAGAGTGGGCGGTGGGAGAAAGGGGGTAGGGAGGCGCACTCTAAAGAGGGAAGTTAATATCATATCGCATCATGTAATATTGTAACAAGCTTTTAGCACCAAACAAAAGTTTTCCTCTTCTCTCTCTCGTTCTCCCGTTTATAATGATGGGATTCATTTCAAAGTGGATGAAACGGAGCGAACTTATTGTTCAATACCATTGCTGAAGGGAACGGGTAATGACGATTGAACTTTTATCGACATTTTCTCTCTTCGCTAAACGTTTCTTCCATCTCCATTGGAGCATCCACTTTAAAATGAGTTGTGTCAGCGCGTCTCACGCAATCCCAATCGACGATTTCTTCTTCTCACGCTGTTCCGACGTCCGCAAAGTATCCTCGTGAAAGCGTTGCGGAAGTCTTGATTGAAGATTGTGTAGAGAATTGGATTTAACGTTGAGTTGAAGTAGCCTAGCCATAAGAATAAGCTTATGATTACTGGCGATATTGCACATTCCTCGGCACAGATAGGTAACAGTACGGCAATAACAAAAAATGGCATCCAGCAAACGACGAAAGCGCCTGTTATGATGGCCAGCGTCTTTGCTGCTTTTCGCTCCCGCTTCGAGCTCATGTCGTTAGCCGTCGGCGTCTTTTTCTTTAATATCGATGGCTTGAACTGCTTCGGGTCTTTGCTGACCATCGGCGGCTTCTTCCATGACGCTGGGTTTGGATGAGGCGGACAGCTGATATTTGAAGGATATGCTACAGATATATTATCAGTTGGTGGATCGATCTCAATCCGGTCGTCGAGACCATTTCCGTAACTACATTTCTCTGGACTTGTATTTGTCGAAGAGACGTTTGTAAACGCCGTAGTGGTCGTCGTGGTCGTCGCTTCACTTATCGTGGGCAAACTGTGAAAGGATGAAACGTATAAGCCTCGGAAGCTTTGAAAAAGTACAGAAGTGAACAGAGACGCTTAATCTCAAGAGCTCAGTTAACTCTCGTTAATCTTTTCAATCTTCTCTCAATGTCAAAGCCTTTTCCAAGCGAGAATGAAAATTATTTCAGAGATTTAACTTCTTATGAAGCTCAGCACGCTCAAGATAAAAGATTTCAAGCTTTGGCGTCTCCGCTTCAGTTCCGTCAAGCAACTCAAAGTCTAAAGCAATGACTGAGAAATACTCACGGTCGTCCAATGACGGCCACAACGGCAGCAGCGATTGTTCCACTTCCGCCAGCAGCCTGCGCAATACATCCGCCAGGCATTACAGGCATTTGCTTTTTCTGCTGTTGTTGCTGCTGCTGCCCATATGAGACCTTCCATCGGATACCAAATGTAGATGTTAGTGGTATATTAGATATAGAAGCATTTGCTTTGCGGGTTTTGTCACTAGTTTGTACATTTGCCTAAAGGATTGTTATCGGTTTTTGCATTTGTCTATGTACATTGTAATCTCATCTTATCATAAAATATGATGCTTTGTTCGAGGGTGGATTTATAATATTGATCAAAAACTCTTAATTAACTTCAATTTGTCTGTACTACAAACTGAATGCTTCAAACACCAACAACAAAATATCTTCCAGATCGGACACATTTAAAGAGGAACTCAAGTGTTACAAGCAAGGATGAAAAGTCAATTTTGAGGCGATTGGACCAGAGCTACACAAAGTCTTCCATCTTCACATTAGCTCACTGAAAGTATAGCTTCTCGATAGATTGTAAAGTTCCTTCATCGTCGATATTAATTTGATTCTATGTCTTCCAAAATAAAATTAATCATACTGAAGCAACACAATCTCAAGTTTTAAGAGCTTGTAACTCGAGCAGATCACTCAGCAAACTTACTAATATTAAAACTCTTAGCTTGCAACAGACGAAATTTACACAAAACCTTCAAAACTGACATTTCCTGTTTCTTGCTCCTCAAAACGACTTCTTGTATCTCTTGAATTCAAAGATTAAAGCTATCCAAGCATACAACAGCTCAGTCTAATTACGGCACAACAGAGAGCGAAGAAGCGATAATTGATGTCGAATGGAAAAATTAAATGGGAAAAGGGGAAGGAATGGCAAAATGAATCTACGCTTGAACCATCAACAACAAGAGTTGCAAGTGGCAACTTCCTTTATTTATTTCAATCCGGAGACTCATGCGACTAAATAAGGCAATGCCATAAAATTAAATGCATAGAATGTGAAGGCTCAACGGAATGCAGAAAAGTAATGATAGTTGATGCAATTATATCTTGGAGAAAAACTTCGTGCATGAACAATCAAGCGAACCGTGAACAGGAAACTTATCGTACGGAAGCACTCTATGATAGAAATGCGCTCATATGCGACATGCACATCCTTTATACAGGAACATTCATGCTGTTGAATGTGTCGAGGAGAAAGCCGGCGCTTTGTCGATGTGAAGGTTGATTGTTCAAATATAGAGAACAATACCAAATAGCGTGGTGTAAACTTTCCTTGATTAACAGTCGGTCTTGATTGGCTCGATTTCCAGAACCTGCGAAGCGTAGACCACAAGCTGAAAGTTCAGTTTCTATCTAGTCGGAACGGAACAACTTTTTGATTGAGCTCAGTTTGATTTGCGACTGAATTAAAAAATTTGCATCGATCGACAGTGAATAGCGCTCGAATTGAGATTGATGACGCACGAAGCTTTGAATTCCCATTTCCGGAGGCAAGCAATCGTGATGCATTCCGTTATGTTTTCTGGGGCCGTTCGAAGTTTGCTGTCAACGCCAACGCGTTGAGTTTTCCACAAAAGCTTTCGCCATGACTTTTGTACAAACCCGAACGGCGCCTTGAGCAAGAAATATGTTCGCACGAGAAAAAAGTTTCTATCGAAAAGACCAACCTGGAATTCGGCGTGTAATTTGATTTGCCTTTTCACTCCATTACACAACAGCATAAATAAAACTCCGTGATTCTCGATTTGATAGCAGACGGGAATAGAAGGCAAAGGGAAAACTTTTTTATTTCCATTCCAAGCTGGCAAAAGGCAGACTTCTGTTGTTGATTTGAAAGCTAAATAAGCTCCGGAAGAAAGCTTGCGAACTGATGAATAAAGTATGAGCGGAAACCTTTTCAGAGCGTTGAGAATGCTGTTAACTATTCTCGTGGAACTTGAAAGCTCACCGAAGCTCCACGGTGGAATTTGCCTATGGCTTTGCAATTTGAAGCAATTCGCTGTGAACTACAATCTACGTTTCAAACATTGTAAATGTATTGATAGCTCAGCGGTTTAAGAAAGCTTTGAACAAGATTTTATTGATTTTCTTTTAACAAACGTAACGCTCGAAGCGTCTCTTCTGGCACCGATTGATTTTTCACAACAAAAAGCTTTTGACCCTTGATGCTTGATATTTGTTTGTGGCAACCACACAGAGAGTGTGCAAAGAAGAAGGAAGTCCATGGTCATTCCTCATTTCATACTTTGTGCTGACGTCATCGGCACAGCGTACGAGTGGACTGGGCGACAGTTCTCACTCAATGCCAATGTTGACAGAGTAAGCACATAAACATAAACATTCGGAAAACCGTAAACACGAAGTCGAAGAAGAAGGAAGACGGAATAATATTGTTTTTTATGTTCCAACAATCGCCGCCGCAGAAGATCGTCGTGTCGATATGTGACCGAAATAAAATTTAAGTCACATCGCAGGAAAGGAGCAAACAGGTTCATCCGATTTTTGTTGCCAGCCATTGCTTTAGGTCAGAAGGAACTGTAACGTGCCAGCAACAAGCCGGAAAGTATTTTCCTCTAGAAGTTTGTGAAACTCATGCCCTTCCGAACAGAAACTTGGTCAGGTAACGAGTTGAGCCGCACGTTACAATATCAAATATTTCAATTCCGCTGCGTGTAGCGACTGAAATTCGCATTGCATGTTTGTTCCGCTAAACGTCGAGCCATCAAAACAGATGCGAAGAAGATGACATCGCAATTACAACCGACGACACACGCGATGCTGGAGGAAGGAAATCCATTACGAAACTTCCTTGCATATTCGAGCGGATCGGGAATGTGGAGAGCATACAAACGACGCTCTTGGATGTAAATAAACACTTTCGGTTCGTGTCACAAACTGAGTAGCTTCCGTAATGTTTGCTCTCAAATTTAGGGCTCGAATGTGTGCTTTCCAATTGAAAGCACGTTCTCCATCAATTTTCAATTCGATCGGAAAAACATTTATCTGACCGTCGAACACTCGTTGCAGTCCAGTCAAGGGCTGACTATGTAATAGTCAAAGTCTTCCTCTCTGTATAGCAGAAAGCTTCTAGAAATATTGAAGGCTTACAAAGCTTCGAAAAGCTCACAAAAAGCTGGACAACCTTTCGTTGGTTTTGACAAATCATAATGAACAACTAAACATGAAATTGTTGCAGGTTTACTTGGTTATCTCGTGTTCCAGCCATGGTTTCATGTAGGTTCAATTAATCTACAGTTCTACGGTGAGGGGTGAACACATGTAAAACTTAAAGGTTATCAGTACTTACAACGACGAAGGGTTTTGTCATTGGTATCAATTGCACAATAGTCTTTCCCTTATGAACATTTTCATTCGAAGAGATAAATGTCAATAAATATATGAATTTTATGCTTCGTTAATGGGTATGAATCGATTTTTCGGCAACGGTTGGCAGGCTGAGAGTGCGAGAATGGGTAGCGGGTTGCTGGCTATCGGTTGAGAGCGCTAGGGTGTATGAATGCTAAATGGAGCAGAAATTCAAAAGCGCCAATATTCCAACTGAGCGGCAGCCAATATCAACAGATTAACGTTTCTTCTTTTGTCTGCACTCTCGTCGGGCATGCCGGGAGCAGAATTGAAAGCTCTTTCTCTCGGTAACCCAATTTTTCGATTGAAAACAAAAAGAAGGGAAATAAAACCGTTCGAATAAATTTTAATGCCGGTTCTTTATCTTAAAAACAAACAAAGCCACTTGAATTTGAATTCGTTCGTGAGAGTTTATTCTTTCCATGTTTGCTTTTGTGTCGATTCAAACAAACATTTCTCCCTTGCATTGTTGTGCTTGGAAGCTCAGTGACGGAGTCAGTGAGCTGTTTTCTTCGTTACGATCAAAGAGTTTCGTTCTTTCGCAACTGATTGAGTGAGAGTGCAAAGGGAAAAGAAAGGAAAAGACAGCAAACTTTCCAATACAAAATAAACTTTCTTCCTACGTCGGTCGTCTCGCGCGCTCTCGATGGGAAAAGAAAATATTTACAAACCCAAAAGAAGACAGAGAATGATGAAAGAAGAATTTAAAGTCAGTGATGAAGCGCACTTTGAGACGTATCAAGCGATGGTAGAATAATTTTCTCAAAGCGAACAAAGCGAGCAGGCAAGGAAAAGTTTTTATTATGCTGTCACAATAGCTTTAAAAAAGGGAAACAATAAAGAAATTCTTCATTTCCGATGGGGAAAGCATTTAAACAAGGCCGAGGAAAAAGTGAGCGGGCTCTGATTTGTTTAAACGCGAGAACACTAGCTCGTTTGCCATCTCGTCCAGTTATCTTTTTTCGGCAATCGTTAGGCAAAAAAGCAAAAACTCAAGACGATAAATTTTAATTAAAAAGGAAGGCGGCAGACGAAAGCACAACAGCTAAAACATTCGAGCAGTAACGAGAAAGTGGGCCTGGAATGAGGGGATCGGTTAAGACGAACAAAAGAAGGGCTGGGCGGAGGGAGATGCGAGTAATGCGATCTGATCTCTATTTACCTGTTGTCTCTTACGGATCCGTTTCCGCGCGACGAGAAAGATCCGCCAGTAGAGGAACAAGATCGCTAGCAGCGGAACATAAAAACTTGACGCCGTTGCGAAAATCTGATAGCCAATATCTTGCGACACCAAGCACTCGTAATTCTCCAGTCTTTTATCCCATTCGGGATCTTTCCAGCCAAGCATTGGGGCAATTGATACGAGGAACGATAAAATCCATAGGATTACAATCATCAATCCTATTCTCTTTGCTGTACGCTGATGGGCATAATCGATATCGGTGACAGCCCAAAATCTACGCGCGGAGGAAGATGAGGAAAGAGAGAAAGAAAATATTATTATTATAATCTTTGTTGTAAGCTTCTGAGATGGAAAGGAAAGCTTTCAAATTTTCCTTTCCCATGGAAGAAAATTGTGAAGGGCGGGAGAGAAGCATTAGGTGAAGTTTGAAGTCAAGGGTGCCATTCGGGGAGTGTGAGAAGATCCGTTGTGTTGCAGGTTTTCCTAAATGCATCAAACGTCAGCTACGTCTATTGTTCAGCATGAACTCAAGGTTTGGGGTGCAGAAGTTGAGAGAGGGATTATATTTTACATTAATCAGTCTAATTGGGTTTCACTTTTTGACTCTCAGTTCTCTTTTATTAGCAGCATACTCGTTTGATTTAATTGAGTCAACTAGTATAGTTGTCTGGATCGCATCTGGAGCAATTAAAACTATTACGTAAAATTTGCTTGCATAATAGAGTGGATTAAATTCAGCGGATAAGATTTCAAGCGAAATGAAAAATTGGAAGCGAGGAAGAAGCAAGTGAAAAGCATAAAAGGTTTGTTTGAATAATGATCTGACGTTCCGCTTACCGGTCCAGCGCTATAGCGACGAGATGAAGAATTGACGCTGTGCAACAGAGCACGTCACTGCTCGTCCACATGTCACACAGCTCCGGTCCGAGTTTCCACTCCCTGGAAATCTCGTAGACCGCTGACAGCGGCATCACAAGGCAAGCCACGAGCAGATCGGCGACCGCCAGTGATAAGATTAAATAGTTTGCTACACTTTGGAGGTTTTTCTCTAATAGTATTGCCGCTATTACAAATACATTTCCTGCAAAGAGAAAGAACACAATCGAAGTTAAAGCGATGAAAAAACGGAAAAGGAAATGGATTTGCATCGCAAATTTTATTCATTCGTTCATGTGAAAAGCAATGAATTGAATATTCTCTCTCCCTCTCCACCTTCGCTCGTCCTTAAATCCAGCCCGATATTTGCAAGCAGAGCATGGAGATCAAAATTAAGTGGATAAATAAATAAAGTCAAGGAATTCCCGTTCACTCGATAAAACATGAGAAAGACGAGCGAAGCCTCGAAGAATTTATTGCAATCGTTTTCAGTCTGCTGAACGTTCAGCAATCAATTTCTCCTCCTCGCATCGCTTCGAAACGAGTTAAGGCAGAGAATGAAATAGGAATCATTTGTCGTTGCGTTCGTCAAATGCAATTGAAAGTTCTTTCATTTTAAGCTAGCGATTGAATTGAAAAGAAATCCTTAGCAACAGTTGACAATGAAGTTGCAGATTCTACTGTAGCACTTCACAATGATCAATTCAACGATGCACGTCAGGAATCCGGAAGCTGTTGAGATACTTTTGTTATGCATTCAAGCTCACATTCATGCTCGAGGTGCATTTTTTCCTCGATAGTCTGACATAACTCGTTTCACAATTCTACATTTATTGCTGAAAGCAAACTCGAGAGATTTTCAATCATCTTGAGATTTTCGGGTAGTTAAAGAAGCCTGGAAGGAATGCGACAGATCCCATTAATCCAGACATTTTCCAGCTTGTTGTTATTGCGTTCTCTATTTGCTCGTCTCATCTCTCATCATCATCACCATCATTTCTCCTCCAAACAGTCAGACGGAAGGCAGAGTTTAAAAGGAAAATTTATGTTGCACGAGCGGCAGCGATGAGCACAACCGGAGGAAACTTAAATGAAATGAAATTTCTCCTCTTCACTACGTTCACGGACTTTTTGTGCTTCCGAAAGCTTCGCATGTCATAAATAAAAAATCTCCTTTCTTCTCTTCTTCTTGCTGCTCCCCATGCGATACGCGATTATTGCGAGAGAGATGAAAAATTCCTCAGTGAATTAATACGAAAGGCACCCGAGAGAAAGGCAGTTGAGTGAGCGGACCGACTTATCCATGAAATGAAGAACCTCACTTTTCACCCTCCGACAATTTTGCGGTTCTACGGTGTGTAACATGGAGTTAAAAGAGATATCACGATAAAAAAATGTTCCGAAACTCTCGTGCAAAGGAAGCGGCGGCGGCAGATACGATACAGAGAAAGCGAATCTCGCTTGGAAAAAGAAACTGCTTCAATAGAGAACAAAAGGCTGAACGAAAGCAATTTCATGTTTATAGTCGCTTAATCACATAATTCAGTCGGCTGTTCTGAAATATTATGTAAGTTCGGTCGATTTTCCGAACGCAACACCGAGAAATTTGCTTCCCACTAAAGACATAAATTTTATGCTTCATGGACGAGATTAGAAAAGTTTTCGCATCACGGCTGCTCGCGCTTCTCTTTCCCGATTGAGGTGGCAGCGGGAAGTCTGTCGCGACTTTATCTATGCGGGAATTGGGAGAAACATATGCGAGGAAAATTGAGTCTCGAACAGAAGGTGCTCGAGCTACATTCCATCATCGTCATCGACGTTCTCTCGCAAATTAGGCAGAAAGTGTGTAATTTACATTGAACATTTCCCGTCAACTGGGACCGCAGGTTGTAAATTTTGTTGCTTGCTGGAGAAAACAGCGCAACGGATGCAATAAATTTTATGTTTTGCCTTTTGTCACACTGGTTATTTTATTTATGTCGTCGCTAGTCAGCTATGAGACATTTGAAGGTGTTGAAGCCTAGAAGATTTTTGCAAGGCCCTAAACATTACGTCTTCGACCGTTTGAACTTGATATGGAGAAATGTGTTAGCCACAGCTTTCGAAAAGCTTTGAACAAGCTTTGATACGAGAAAAATCAAACTCACGGTCAGACAAAATAACAGCGACTCGTCGTTGTTATTATGGCGGAAAGCTTTTCTTCAACCAAAAAGAATAAAGAGAAATTCTGCCTATTTTTATGCACAGAAATGTTTTCATAAAGTACCCTTTTAGCGCTGCTTCCTTTACACGTCGTTTTTGACGTGTACGTAGAATAACTTAATAAAGTTTATTGTATAAAAAATTTGCGACGCTTGGTAAAGGATACAGGAGCCGAGTCAAAGTCATTCGAGCGTGTGCTCACTTTGCGACGGACGGATCCCTAGTCTGCTGTGGTTTGCGTGGAGCAGCGTCCAACCGTTGATGAGGCAGATAGAAGGAAACGTCAGAACAAGCTCCGCGAGAGAGAAAATGTTTCGCCCTGCCGCAAACTCACGCCGAAGGTTCGTATTCCAATTTCAATTTGTTTAATGGAGCTTCTTTCTGTTTGCTTTCGCAATTTCTCTTCTGTCGCCCTGTCCCACTCGCACTCGGCGCAAAAAGGGAAAACACAAAAGAGGAAACGACAAACACAAACATTGAATTTGATGACGGTCATTATTAAGACTATTTAACATAATTAAATATGAAGATATTCAGCATTTGAATTTGATTATGAATTAGCTCCGGGCGAGGAAGGGGAGATGAAATGTCAAGAGCTTAGAGATAAGCTTTAAGAAGAACTCCGCACAGATTTTGCGCTGGTGAAAAATGAAAAGTTCACGGAGAGATTTGCATAAAATATGATAATGGCTAAAGGTTAACGGCGGGTTCACGACAACGTCGACGAGAAAAGAGAGAGAGAGAGAGATCGTTCCGCCTCGATGGAGGAAAAGCTCGCAGCCCGTAGTTGCTTCAGTTGCAGTTTAATCAAAAATTCCAAATGAATTGCTTACGTAAGTAAATTCAATCAAATGCATCTCATTTATTATTTTCCCGCTGATGCTCTAGGTTCTCAGGGAAATTGTAAGTTAAATTAAAACCGTGTTTCCAGTTGAGTAAATCCAAGATTAAACTCTTCACAATTCAACATTGGACAATTTAAAGAGCTTTTTCAAGTGAAAAATTCATTTCAAGTAACATGAGCAGGCTCTCATCTTCAAGAGCCCTGGGAAAATATTTTGTTCATTGATTAAAAGTCAAGCTCACCTATAACCGTGGCAAGTATAATAATTCCTAACACAACAGCCGTTGTTATAACTTGAATGAAATAAATGGTTGATTCAAACTGTGTCGTCTTGTAATCCTCGGTGTTGTTACCTGATACCTCCGTTTCATTATAGTAATTAGAGTTATTAAAATTATATAATCTAATCAAGTCATCACTAATATTTCTGAGTGTCTCATTGAATGTACTATTCTCGGCGCTACTTGAGCCGTTAATTAGATTATTATTAGCGTCACTTATCGAGCAGATTACAATGTTGAGTAGTTTCTGCTCGGTAAAATCGTTACAATCCACAAAACTATTCAGGACACTTTCTGTGGTGAAGTTGCTTGCGCCACTCGTTAGAGTCTCGTTCATTGACGAGGCCGTCGGCGGCGCACTCGAGAGATTCAACATTTTTACATCGTTCATTATACTCAAGTTACCGCCACCACTGAAATGGAGCTGGGTCGTTGATTGATTAATTGATTGCTGGAGATTGTCTCGCGCATTCCCATGGGGTTTGAGCAACCGTGAGATGGGCGTCGTCGCTGCTGGCGAAAGTTCGTGTAGTCTTGTTGATGGCGCGACTGTCGATGATGAGAATAATGAGAGTTGAGCGAGAGCTGATAGTAAATCATTCCAAAATGTCATGTTTCTTGATGACGCATGAAGTGACCAAGGCCAAGTTGATGATAAATATGTGACTGTTGCTCCCGCTGGTGTTGAAAACACTGGTGACATTGTAAGCAACTCATGTGTCTGTCATTTTTCATTCTTCCAGCCCGCCTCTCACGCTTCCACTGTGTCTCACTTCACTCCCCTCTCGCTCCCATGGCTCAGATTGATATCTGACAATTTGCTGCGCCGACTTTGTGCTTTCCTTCCTTTATCTTTTTCGCCTTTTGATCATCAATCTTTTGTGTGTAGTTCCATGAATAGCTAACTAACAAACTGATGTCGACAACTCATTACACTCTCGTTCTTTCTGAAGTCTCGTTTCATTCGCTCGATTAGTCGACGTGAAGTAAGCGTTCTTCCTTTTGCTATCACTTGAATGAATTTCTTGTTGCTTTCATCATGAGAGAGCTTGCAGCTTTTTATTCTGAAAAGAACAAGAAAAATATTAAGTTTTGAATTGCTAATGTTTCAATTAATCGTTCGAGGAATTAAACTGAATCAGTCACGTAAATAACTTGAACAAGCATTTAAATTATTCAACTGGTTTAAATGTTTGAGCAATATTACCAGAAGAGCAATGCTTGGTTTGAAAGACCTGAGTCAAAAGGGCGAGAAATTTCGAGGATTGCAACCAACTGTAGCGTTTCGAAATGTTTGGAAACCGAATTTTTGTCCTACTGCAATCATCAATTTCATCCTTCAAATCACAGCCGACTTCAAATCTTTAGAGAACGAACTAAACTTGTCTGTTCAAAGTTTGATCTACAAACGTTTGCCCAATCGGAAATAAATTGAATTCATTGTCTGTGAATTTTGCGGAAATGCACCGCTCGCAGAATTAAAATTTAACGAACTAAGAGTTAATAGAAATCAGTTCTATCTGAAGATTTATTTTTAGTGCTTGTTTGCATTCAATCAGCTTTTAATTACGACGATGGAAATCTTATGATGATTGAAAATATTCTTTCATCATCATTTGATTGAATGGCACTCAGCGTTTGTTTGTTTGAGTTTCCTCGAGTCTTCCGATTATCTTCCTTAGTCTCTGATTTAAATCAAGTCGACAGAAAACATGCGAGCATTGTTCAAACAACGTGGGAATACATTTGGTGTCCTAAACACCACTACGAGTGTGAGAAAGCAACGCGATGATAGAAAAATATCTCGCGTGATTCTTGTTTATTTTTCCATCAAAAAGACTTTAAAGTTATTGCTATTTTGATCAAATAAATTATAGCCGGGAGCAAGGAGAGGAGAAAATAACACATCTGGAAGAATTGCGGAAAGCTAAATGAGATCATTAAGTTTGAGTTCCACACGCGAAAAAAATCCAGTGTGCAGGCGAGGAAAGAAAACTTTTCTTTTTCTCAAAGATTAACGGGAGAGTTGAGAAGATTTCTGCGTTGTTTACTCAACGAAATCAATTTTTCAACTTGATATAAATTAGAACTTGAGAAATGACTTTTCAGTTTCAAGCCAGCGTCGATTTTTCACGCTTCCGCTGAGTTTTCAAAATATTTTCGCGATCTCGACGCGTCGATCGCTCATGGAAAGTGCAACTGCGTTTCGATTTATTTACATCTAAAGCGATTCGATAAAATTATTTTTGTGATGGTTTGAAAAGTCATCTAAGCTGACTAGAAACTAATGACTCTGTTGGGAGTTAAGCTTGTGACAGTTCAACTCGTTATTTCATCACAATTAGATGTTTATATAAATTATATAAATTTATTAGATAAAATAGAAGCTCGATCACAAACAACGACAATAACTTATGGAAACAGTTGAACCACGCTCGGTTCGGTCACACGTTCAGTGTGTTCTAGATTGCAAATCTGCAGGATTCAAATTAGCCTGCGGTTTTCCATTTTGTGTCAATTTTTCGAGCGTGAAGTTAGCGTGATTGATAGGCTGAGGTTTTTGCGGTTAAAAACTTAGTTTGTTGCGTCAAGTCACGTGAATCTAATGACTCATTAGTGATGACCAATTATAACCAAATTCAGTTCACTCTAATTGAAGCCAACAAGTTGGTGTACAATAAAACTACATCACGATTTATTCAGCTATTTGAAACATATTTGCATTCATGAATCCACGAGAGATACGAGAATTATTGTCACTCAGTCTCGCATGTCGTACAAAAGACGTCAACGGGTCGTTTACCGACAACTTGCGTTGAAACTCTGACTCGACAACGATTTTCTCATCAAACTCGTGCGGATGCTCGAGTTCTATCGAAGATTCCCTCGATCATCTCCGCAATCGAATTCAACTCACGAAATTCTACAACATGTTTGCCAACTTATCGGAAGAATCGTTTTGCTGTTTTCTTTTCTTTGCCATCACCAAATGTGCGAGTTCATTATTTGACGACGAAATTGAATTGTCATTTTGATTGCTCAGCTCGTGATTCGATTCCAATCCACAGCGGCAAAAATGCAAGTCGGAGAATGTTCGACGTCTAATAATACGATTCAAAATCTAATCTCAAGCGCTTGCCGAACAAGGAAAACTTTTATTGAATCGTCTGTGAAGCTTTTACCGTTTTTCCTCGACAAAGATAATCCCAATTTCACTCGCAGCAGTCTCTGATTAGTTCCATCGCCCTTCTCGTCTGCGTACAATGCGATGAAGGGAAAACTTTTCTTATTTATTTCTCAAAGTTTTTATGTCTCCATTGCCATTGTTTCCTTTCATTTGCTTAGTAAGTAAGCTCTTTAAACTGCACTTGCAACACCTGTTCACGGTTCTACAAAAGCTTTGTGCACTTTTCGCAAGGCCTGAGAACAAAAGAACTGTTCTGCATTCATTTTGCCTTATTTGCTGGAACGACTCTTGGCGCTTCGATTTTCATCTCTAGCCTTGCCGTCAAAAGCAGCACATCAGAATGCCAGGCAGAAAAGTGTTTCATACGCTGTTGGTTTATTATTCTTTTATATCCACATTCATCTCGTTACGTTCTGCGAGTGGGAAATTTCCATCAAACTCGGAGTAAATCTTATTCCATCGGCTTTTCGGAAGAGAAAACACTTTATCACGCACGCACGCACACAACCACTTTGCCTTTCAGTGAGATCGAGGCTCGTCTACGAATCTCCTTCTAGCTTTTCATTTTCTTAAATTCAATCGTAACCTTAATGCCGTGCGGTTCTGAAGACCAATTCCGTTTATTCCGAATCAGTCACTCTGGTTCGAGACGATTTTGTCGCAAAGGTCCAAAAATAATTGCCAAACGGAATCGAAGAAACTAAAATTATTTTTTTTAGTCAATTCCCTTATTTTTGCCGCTTAGCGAGCAGCGATCAAATCCACGTCTGGCGAGATTTAGAGAAAAAACTAAACTGAATTTCAACACACGACAGATGCCTCGAAAGCTTCCACAAAGCAACAGACGTCAATTCAAACGTTGGCACTGCGCAGAAGCAATGCTGAGCGCTTCAATGCTTTGCTTGGAATGAACCTTGAAATCTCGAGCTTCGAGTGCTGCGTGTGGACTAGAATAAGTCCCGCGGACAAATACTCGAAGTATTTTTATCGAGAAAACTGTGCCGGTTTCGCATTGCACGTTAAGACTTCCGGGAAGGTTTCCTTGAGAATTTTCTGAAAAGCATAGACTTTAAGCCTCCTCTGCCACCTTCACATGCCGTCGACTAAAAAGCTTTCAACAATAATCGTCTCAAGCATATTTTGTGTAAACATTTCCGCTCTGATAAGCGTCGAGCACATGAGAGGAAAATATTATGACCATGAGTAGGCAACTTTTTCTACATTTAATTAAGAGCCGTCCCGCTCCAGTGACATTTCATGTGAGTCCCTCTGGGATGAGTGTGTTAGGATGTATCTAGCGAGTGAACATGAATTTAAACCTTAAAGTAATTGATTTGTTGAGATGGAATACATAGACAACTGCAACCTGAAACTGCTATTTCGAAAAGCTCTCCTATCTCTTCAGACATGAAAGCTCCATGCTTTCAACTTAAACAAAGCATTGCTGATATATTCGCACTTCAACAAAGTTCAAGTTGACTCAAAATTATTTCAATGACTGTTTTCCAGAGCATCGTTTCCTGAGCCATACTGAATCATCTAGAACCCTCATCTATCGAGCACCAAGAACACGTTTAAGTTTTGAAGCTCGTGGCTTACTCGTGCAGAGCAATCGAATTGCTCTGACTTAAATAATTTAAAGCGATTGAGAAAACCTAGGAAGATGGGAATGAGCTTTCCGTATCTAACGAGAAACGATTTACTCCGTCGCTTCTCTCAAGGAACTAAATGTTCCGAAGCTTTTAGTTTTGTGTCGTTTGGATCCCCACACACACAGAGCAACATCATATAAGCTTAACAATCGTGAATAAATGAAGTAGAAATGATAAAGTGCGCACAGAAATGAAATGGCATAAATTATTTAGTCGAGGGCCTTCTCTTCTCCGTCTTACGCAAGGAGCATGATTGTAATTTAAAGCTATTCATGTTGTGTTATTGACTGCGATTAATGAAACGTAAAAGCAAGAACGAGAGAAAATGCTACGAGCTAAGTGGCATGGGACGATTAAATAATTTATGAAGGAAAAAGGAGAAGAAAGTCGGGGTGTCAACCCTTGGAGTGACTTCAAGACGGACGATGAAGGGCGCACAAAGCAAGATTCAATCTCAGCTCACTGCAAATTGTTCATTTTCATCCCCTTTGTTAGGAGCTGATATGAGGAGAAAATATATTTGAGCGTCTTCCAGCTTACATGCGATGTAATCAAAATATGAGAACTACTCTTGATGATTCTCATTGTTCAGCGACATAATGGAATATCAAGTGATAGTCGTTGAGAGCGAACAAAGCAGCGGCTGATGTAGCGAAGGGATGGAAAAGGAGTCGCTCGATTATTGCAGCGCATCACGATGGAATTCTTGTTATTAGAAATGCATCAACAGACAATGACGAGCCGGATCGATCAATTCGAGTAAATGCTTTGATTTGAAGCCAATAAAAGCTGAAATCAGAAGTTCGATAAAAGCTCGCACAAGTTGCAAATGCAAATTCCTCTTACGGACACTGAGCTTCAATTAGAGCAAATGCTAAGCTTTTCGAGCTTTCAACTCTCTGGAAGACAAACTCTTAACTTTACGACCCAAACGCTGAGGCAGATGTTTTGGTATGAAGTTCAAATTCATTCTCGTTGTGGGCTCGAGACAAACAAAAAGAAACAAAGTCGAGAAGAAGAACGAAACGAAATCAAGCTCCGCTCTCAAGGATCAAATTGAGTTACCTCGTGCATTAAATGAATGTAAATTCTTCGGCAAGAATATTACGAGAGCGGGAGAAAAGAATTTAATGAGTTTTGATTAGAAACTTTTGCCGCGGAAAAAATGATTGTCGAATATAAAAATTTGCGGTTAACGAACGAGATGGATTTGCTTAGATATTCAAATCATTTCTTCTTGCAGTCTGGCAGAAATTCTGTTGATGAGCCGAAAACCTTTTTACCTTTCAATCATTTTCCTTCATGATTATAATGAATGAATATTTCTTAATTTTAATTTATTCGTAAAACGTCGCCCCGGAGCTTTGAGGTTGAATGAGAGCCACTGGACCGTAGACCGAGAGAAAATGATAATTTCCCTCACATCGAATCGAGCTTCACGGAATGTTTTCGCCTCCCAGCTTCAACGAGATTAAATTTATTTCAATTTTTTTATTTTCCCTTAGACAGCATTTCCATATCGAAAAACAATTTGTTTATTCAAATTTATGCATTGACATGCTGATGTATTCCGATACATGATAAATGCTGCTTCGATTTTTTTGCTTTGAAATTCAGAGTTTGAATTAATTGAATCGTTTCATCTTCAAGGAAGGCTTTAGAGCCTTTGATAAATTTTAATCAGATTCAGAGCAGCTTATTCTGAAGAACTCATCTCGTCGTCTCATTAAAAAACATTCGACAGAATTTCTGTATTGTAGAGAGAATTGTTATTACTTCCAACCCGAATCCATGAGCCATAAATATTTGTTTCACTCAGAGAAAGCCTAAACATGCAGTGAGCTAAGTTCTGCAGTGGTTAGGATCTTCACCTAAAGTTCATATCTTCCGCTATCATACCCAAATACATTGTACAAGAGTCGTTGTAATAAATACGAAGCTTACAAACATGTCGCGTCGCTAGGTGAATCACATCAGAAATCTAATTCATAGCAACTCAATCGAGAGACTTGAAACCTTTAATCTGGATGTAAGCTGCCTGTATTTATAATCGATTGGAATCGTAGCAACAAACATACAGAGTCTTCAATGTGACAATTATTGTTGACGGCAGCGCTCTGATTGATATTTGGAACAGAGAATTTACCAGAAATGTAGAAAGTGAGGACTGACTTTTACCTCTGATTGACATGCGGACTGATTTTTCCGAGATATTGTTGAACGTTGCCAAGTCAACTTCATCCATCCTTACTAAATAATTCTTGACAGCCAACATTCAGTCGCACAAAAATCTCACAAAACAATCAATTTGTCTGGACTTCCCTTCTTCACCGAGTTGTGAGCTTTCACCAACAGATGATCCGTTGCTTCGCTACGCATGTACGATTCCTCTATGTAAATTATAATACGAAGCAAACGTTTAACTTGAACAACGTTCTGAGTGAAAGGAAGCGTGTCGTCGAATTAGCTTCAAGCCAGATCACAGCGTTTATTCAACCAATAAGCTGCCGTGCATGTTCATCCCGAAATAAATTATTTTCACAATACGACAACTGTGAAAGCAGATTTCATCTCGAATTCTAAATCTGGGAGCGATCGAATCGTAAAGGTTCCTTTCGTCAGCTCGAAAATCACGCATAATCTTCGTTAAGACGAGTTATGATTTCATGCTTTCTGCTTTTCCCAGCCGAGATGAATTTATAAATTCATGAGGGAATTCAAGGGTGATCCATCCATCCCTCCTTTCAGAGAATTCGGTTTTAAGCCTTTTTCTTCTCGCTTTAAACATCTTCATACCTTAAAAATCCAATTTGCTTCAGCATTCAATAAAGGAAAATTGATTTCATTCAAGATCCCTTTCTTCGCTATCCATGCGTGCTTCCATCAACTGTGATTCATAAATGGCTCGATGGAATGTCGTCGAGTCGATGATTTCTGCTTTTTACGGCTTCTAATTCGCAATTTAGTCGATCTCGAGTTTGAGAAAGTTATTCGGGAAAGTATTCAAAGGAAAGTTTGAATCGATTTAGAAATGCCAAAGTTGAATGTTGTCACGGCTTCAGCCGATAAATATTGCATGATTGCCAGATAAACTCGGAGGAAACTCTGGAATTTTAAGTGAATTCTCTGATCGGAACAAATTATTTTTGTGGATTCAATTTGTGTGGCTTCAGTTTCACTCCAATGATCATCGTTATTGGATTGTTTCAAAATGAGGTTGACATATTTTCGAGAGGCAAATTCAATAAAGATTTCTATCATCCGAGAACCTCTGATAAAATTCTAGGATGCAAAGCTCTGCAATAAGATTTGATCTCGAAGCTCTTCAAGCTTGTTGAAAAATTCGTATCTCGTTCCATTGTCAAAAGTTTTAGAGGAAAAACTGCTTCGAGCCAATTTGTGATGAAATGCAATGTAACTAAAATATGATCCGAGCAAGCTTTTTACAATCTCGTCTTGCGCTCGCCTTCAGTCAATTGCAATGAGAAACTTTCTCGTTCGCCATACCAAGAAGCCATAACATTTCACTAAATTGAATTCAATTTAAAAGCATCACCGACATGTTGAGAGAGGGAAGGTTGGGAGTGAAAGTTTTATGACGCTTTTGTTCTTTCGAAAAGCAGCCAACGTTTCGTTTTGATGATTCGAAGCGGAGTGCACATCAGTTTGAGACGCTAGAATGTCAAAATTTTATGTTGCATCATACACAACTTTTTATGCCAGTGGAACTAGATCAATATGGGCCATGTGGGGAGGATTTGTCGTAAAAGCGAAGGGTGTTAATAAGTTATAAACTAAAACGTTGTTGGGGAGTCTCCTTAGATTGACGAGAGCTTTGTAGCTTTCCGTTCACATCCAGACGACGCAAGTTACCTCTACATCTGGCCGTAAACCTAATTTATGTGGTGAACTGACGTATTCCCTACTTTTTGATTTTTAATGCTTTGTTTTCTCGATGCTTGCGGCGACCGGAGAGACGAGTATAAGCGCCGAACATAAATCATGCTCGTAAACTTCCCGACCACACTTTTTAGTTTACTTTGAAGTTATTTTCGGAAAATTTTCTGCCAGATGAACATCCGGAAAGTTATGGAGAAAGGAATCGTCGAGTGAGTTGATCACAAATCCATAAATCCCAAACAATGTTGAGTGATTTATGCTGGAAACAGAGTTGCGCTACGCTTTCCAGTAACGAGGGCAATTGCATTGAGCGAATGGAATGCGGCTGACATGAACGCAACCCCACGATCACAATGAGCAGCTAGTTAATCCCTTTGCCCTCTGATACCCAAGTTTACCATAAAAAACCTTGTAATGATTAATGAACTCTCTCATTAAATTTGCTCATGTTTCGTAATGTTAAGCGTTTTCAGATTTCCCTAAAAAAAGAAAGAAAAGTCGGCGCGGAAACGCGGCAGCGCGAGAAGAAAACATTTCCGCTAAAATCATAAATCACGAGAGTCACGTGATCCGTTTGCTGGCGAAAGAAATGAAGTGAGACAAACTGTTTGAACACAACAGCGGAAAAGCTGATTCGAAAGTATGAAGCCATAAAAAACAGCATAAAGATACTCACCAAAGAGAAGAAGCCGAGAAAATTTCTCCTCTCGTTGGCAGATATCCAGCGAAAAGGCGGAAAGGGGGTGGAAGGCTTGTAAGGAGATTAGTGTGGTGAACAGAGTATTATCAACTCGGGTGGCGTAAAGAAATTTAAGCAGTTTCGTGAGAAGCGTTGACGGATGAAGGGTTGTGCTGGGTGACGGAAAATCTGAAAGAGAAGTTTGACGGTTTTCAGTTCTCATCGTTAAATGATGCTGCGTGAGAAGTTTTCCCTTCCACAGTGACATTGCCAATCAAAGCTCTCTCCTCTGCAGTCGCAGCATCTCATCTGACGCTTCTGCTGAATGACACCGAACGCTCTCTGTCAAGCGTGGCGAAACAATAAAATTGTTTCGAAACAAGTTTAGAGTTCATTGTTAAACTGATTATTTTGCCGTTGCCTCAAACCGTTTGAGTCAAACGACCCGGGCTCAATCATCAATTTTCTTTATTCAAAGCGTCATGTTTACAATAAAGAAATCGTTCGGCTTTATGACGTCAAACGATGTAATCTTGGCTGTGAATTTATGATCCTCGTTTCGTGAAAATCAATTTTATTCGACATCAACCGCCGAGCATATTAAAATGAAAAATGTGCTCTGTCTGATGTCCAGTGGAGTGGACAGAGCAATCTCTAGGACTCGCCTTCGAATTTCAATCAATACTTTAGCGATAGTGTCAGGAAAAGGCGCTTGTAGATCGAAACTAATAGATTTTCGCTTGATGGATTTCATAAAACTTTCATCTATCGACCGACGTGAACACCAGCCGGGGTTATTTGCAAACAACATCAAGGAACTTTCTTCATGCTGTGATGGGAGCTCATTTATTTGGAAATTTCCTTCGCTGTAATTAATATAGATCAATAAATAACCCCAACAGATATCTCGTCGGTCGGTAAAAGCGAAAGTTTTCTTTTCTGGTATCGTCTGATAACGTCGGAGGGATTCTGTGCTCGTTCTACTCAACTGACAGCAAAGCATCGCTTTTGCTCGCTCATCCGCCCTAGAGAAGAATTTTTCAATTAAAACTCTTTGTCTTTAACTCGCCAATTTATTCCATCAAGCTGCTCGCTTTTATCGAAGCTAATAAAATCTAACGGGACGGGGGGCTGAGCGATAACAACACATTACATTACGTTTGCATAATCATCTCAAACAAAGCTCCCCGAGGCAGCGAACGATACAATTTCCTCCGCGTCGTGCATAGATATTTCCATGGAACAGACGGAGAGAAAAACTGCCTGACAAAACTTTATTTCAGAGATAAAGTCAGTCACACATTACGAGCAAATACTTACACATCGCTGAGATTGGAAAGCTGGAGAGAGGAAACAGAGATTGCAGTGTGGATGTGACAGCTCCATTGTCCTGACTTCCGTCTTTCTATAAACTTTGCTGTCGCCGCCTTGACCAGCTGTAACGAACTACGCTCGAATGAGTTTGAACCGATCGGTGCTGCTAACTCTTCTTGAATGGTGAATTGGCGTTTCAGAGTACGCAGATGATTGACTTGTTTTTCGTTTTTCTCAAACTCCTTGAAGCCAACAGAGCCACACTGTAGATGTGGAAACAAGCTTCACCTTGAATATATTAGCCCATTATTTTTAACAGCACGATGTTTACTAAATCATTGTTTAATCCTATTAAAGTTGCCAGGACCCTCTTATCAGATTTATTTTATCGGCACTCTTCTTCTTGGTTAAAGAACACAGACTCCGTGTTTCCTGCGTGTTGTTTGAGTTATATCAGTTCAGGGGGAAAGGGCTGAGCAGTCTCAGCGTCGCCATTGTGTTCACGCCGCCCAAAAATAGCTCTCCGATCTTCTTTCCTTCTGGTGGCGCAGAATTAATGAAGGGTTTCATATAATGTTACGTGATAAAAATAATGAAAATTATTAAACGTTGTGTTTTATGAGACCAGGATATTGCCTGGGGCAGCAAAGTCGACCGAAAAAGGCGCAACTACGAACTTTTCTCTCGCCGGTTGAAGAGTGAAGCCGAACAATGTTTATGTTCCCTGAACTTTTTTATTGCTTTCGTTTTTAATTATTTCTATTAAATCGAGATTGTGAAGAGAAATTGATTCATGGCTTCGCTCGTATAAATTTTATCGTTCCGAGGAGGAAGTTTTCTTATTAAATTGGAGTCGCTTATATTGCTTCGTAATTAGAAATATCATTAAATTCGCAAAAGCCTTTCGGGGAACCGGTCCCAATACACAAACAAGAGATCTGTTTCAAAGGCAGTCGACAGAAAAAAGGGCTTATCTCGTGAACCAGATGGCGAAGCACGAGAAGAAATAAAAGCGACGTCGTTTTGGAAATTCGAAACTTCTTCGCATTTCGCTTGAGCTCCTTTTTCGGCTTTGAGCGTCAAAAACAAAAGTCGTTCAATAAGGAACACAGCAAAAACTTCCTGAAAGCTCTTCCTCAACCTTCCTGCCTCACCTGATTAATTGAATTAACCGTTAGTCGGAGCAGGTGTGCACCAAAATTCATTTAATAAATCGAAATCTCCAGGCTTCCTTCCCCTTCTTCATTCTAATCCATTTGCGAGTGATGAAAATAAATTGAGGTTCCACAAAGAGAACAGCGTGATTAATAGAATAAAAGGTACTTCTCATAAAATAAACTAAATTTGGAATGTTGTTATTCCTTTGCCTTTCGCAATGAACAAAAACATTTTTCGTCATTAAGATTGATCCGACAAGGAGAATCGTTTGAAGCGTTCTTATTGGCATTAAACTAACCTGCGTACCTTACTGGAGCTTTAAAACGCTTTTAAATGAGACCGCAGCGGCTCAATCCAAGCTACTTTTCCTTTGTTGATAGTTTGCTTTTGCTTTTTTCGGTAACAAAGCCGCAAGATCTCGCCCTGAGATCCTGTAGAATCCTTTGTAGTCCAAATGTCATCGAATGCTCAAAAACATTGTTAGCGAACAAAACCAAGATCTATTCGGAAAGCTTCGACTCAAAGCCTTTGAGCTTTATCTCCTTTGATCTCTACTCTCCAATATAAAATGAACTCAGTCTGAGCTCTGCTACTCCCACTTGGTCTTCATTCCAGTTGAAGGCCTTTCTGCTCTCTCATGAAGTGCCTAAAGATTTTGTTTGCCTTTGAATTAAAATTGAAAAGGAAAGCTCAAGATACTCGATATGTAATTATTCTCGTACTTTTAACGAGATACAGGCGATAACAAGTTGATGCCGGAAAGTCATTCAAATATTGAAATTCAATCCTCCTAACCTGCGATGTTGTTTGCCAACCTTCTGGGAAAACATCGATTCGCGAATGAATATTTGAAAGTAATTTCGACGACGTGAGGAAAGCGATTTATTTTCATTTTATCGCGTTTGCTTTTCTTCTGCTTCATGAATTTATGAATATTTATTAAAAGATTTCGCTTTGTGGAAGCTCTTGACAGAAATTTCACTGCAGAATCGATTTGAGGAGCTGCGAGAGTTCTTCGTAATGTAAATAGAAAGTTACGAATAAACAGCAATAATTTCTCATCGAAGAACCGAGGGAAACGAATTAAAATGTCATTTTCTTGACTGATGTGCGTGGCTCCGATGAAAACAGCACAGAAAGCAAGGCGAACGTGCTGAATTGGGGGGAGCGAGAACATTTCCGAAGCGAGAATCTCATTTTGCAATTGAATTTCGTTGAACAGGAGAAATTTCCAATGAATTTCGGCGATTTTCACGTCAACCTTCTTTAAAAAATTGGTGGAAATCTTCCACGACACACTCGAAGGAAAAGCTTTAAATGAACTCTGTCGACTGCTCCTTGAAAAGTGCAATCAAAAACTCACCGCGTCTGCTGGCACGACATTTCCTTAATAAAAGTTTCAACTTAACAAGTGCTCGTGTTCGACTCGAGAGTTCTCAGAACAGCGTCAAGAGGCGTTTTGATTTCAAATGATGATGCTTAAATTAATCTTCTCACGAATTTAAATCTTGGCTCGTTCTGCTGGCAGAACCGAGAAATGTTTGCGACGGAAAAATCCTCGGAAACGGAATCGCTTCATGAAAATTTAAACACTCGTGTCGCTTCCTTGTGCCTTAAGCTCCAAGACAACCTTTCGGGGTTCATAAAAATAAAATAATTCGATGTAATTCGATGGCAATCACATGTGAGAAAACACGAAACATATCCACGAGACCCTTTTCAGCCGCTCGGATTAATTTCAGAAATATTCATGGGTTCGGAGGCTGGAAGGAAGGCCGCATCGATAGCAGCTTATAAATCAATCCTATGAATGAATAATAACGCCGGAGCGTGTTAAAAGGACCTTTGTTAAGAGCTTGCGAAAGCCGTTTTTTGTCATCAGCTCATTCTAGGAATAAATTTAAAATCTCGACGTGGCTTTAAGGGCGGCAAATGTTCAACCTCTCCGAAGCTTGGCGATAGTTGAAAAAAGACAAGACCTTCTATATTCGATGAAATGAGATCAGGAGATGCAATTGAACACAGTTTTCCATTTTCTGTGTCACCATCTCGTTTAAGCTGCCGGCGAAAAGGAAACCAGTTGATGACGTCAAACGAGTCGTTATGCTAAAAAGAAGAAAAACCTGAGGAAGCGATTACTTTGTTGATCTTTTATTTAGCTGGCGACTTGCCTCCTCCATCGGCAATTCAATTGTTCTCTTTTTGTTTAGCCGCCGGTTTCGTGACAACGGCGAGTTAACTTAAATGGCGAAAATTTTGTGCGTAGCAAGAGAAGACAATAGAAGGAACGGAAGCCTCGAACAGCCGCAAAATTTAATCAAAAGGCTCTTTTATGTCGAGTCGTTACGATGAGTTTTGATCTTCTTCTCAGCATGTTTCTATTTCATCACAATTAGGAAGCTCTGACGATGGATTCAAACTTCTATCTGGCCAACTTTATCGTACGTAGAGCTCGAATTGAACATTAACAATCTGCTTATCTCATCATTTGATTGCCCAAACTTCTCATGAATTTTCACAAATTCTTTTTAGACTGGAGCATGAGCTGCCAAAGTCTGACGTAGGAATTTAAATGACCGAGAAATTCCATATGCTGATGAACAACAACAAACACGATGGAATTCTGTGTTACTCTCATTTGCATTTTGATGCAATCAGCGTCGAAATTCTAAATATAAAGCTTCCACAGCTAATTGTTCAGTGCTTGAATCTTCTTGTAGAGGTGGAAACATTCAAGAAGCTAAATTTGAAAGATATTCCTTGTCACTTGGCAGCATTTTAGCACGCGGTTCATGATTTATTTGATAAGAAAATAATTTAATAATAAAGTTCACGATGAGCTAGCGGAATAAAAAAAAGTGATGATGAGAGTTTTTCTCTTGGGTGCGTTCTGACAAATGAATGATAAATAGTTGAGCCTACGCCGGAACAGTTTGCGAAAGGTGAACAGCAACTCTTCATCTCCGGCCATTTTTCTTCGTTCAAAGCTTCTTTCAAATCCTTCGCCGGCTTAGATGACAAGGAATTGAATATGATTTATGCAAACGGAAGAAAAGTCGAAAATAAATTAATCTTATTCGAAGCGAAAGTTTGTTGAAAGGCCGGCTTGCGCTACAAATCATATCAAAGCTCGGAATCTTCGTTTGTCAGCAGCGTCCCACTCCAACTCAAGCACCCAGCATACCTCGCTCAAAAAAATCTCATTCCCCAGTGAATGATATAATTCCACATGAAGTTCTCCGCTCCTCTCGCTCACAATGGTTCTGAGAAAAGATTGAGGAAATTGCATTTTGTTCGATTTGAATGGGTTCGATTCAGCATACACTTCCGGAAGGAGAGAAACGAAAATCTCATTACGGCGGTTTCTGGGAGTCTATTGAGATTGGATTTTATTGAGTTTCCATGGAAAGAAAATCAAGTCGATGCTAAGGGTTTTGTGGAGCAAGGAAATGGCTTTCTTTATTCCCAACTGCAGTTTCTCTCGCTTCGGGCTAGTAAGACATAAGTATAAGTTTAACATCAATTACTATGTGAAGCTTCAAATATGTTCATGGCTTTGAAAGCTTCGTATAGCTTTTACAAAATGAAAAGGCAAGCGATGAAAAATTTTGTCAAGAGAAAATTAAGTGCAAAGTTCGGTTCAGCCTAAACCGTTAAGAATATTCACAAACTGTAAAGCAACTTAGGGAGTGACGATAGAAGTATAGACAGCTCTTTTGATTCTTAGACTTACAAGAATAGAAGTATTGCTCTGATTGAATTAGATTGCCTGAGTAATTCAAAGATTTTGCAGAAAGCTTGATTGAAGCAGTTTCATAATTGCCAAAGGCACAGACAAGAAGATTTCGCTCTGCTTGCTTGGGCAAATTGATTCTGTCAAAGAGCAGAAATCAAGAGGAATTCGTTGGAAAACTTTTCAATAAGAAAATCAGCGAATAATTAACAATCAGATCGCTCAGTATGTCAAGAGGAAAAGTGAAGGAAAAAAATCCCCAACTCTGCTTTTGACATAAACAAATTCAACATCAGGTATTTCTCATCTTCTTCCTCACTGTGTGGTTTCCACAATGCTCAATGGTGCCAATTTAGGTAAAGATCAGTTCGCAAGAAACCTTTTAACGGAACGTTCTCCTGCTTTCCATCTAGAATTTCACATCACTCTCTCCACATCGTGGCAGTTGACACGTTTCAGAAAAAAAGAAACGTGTTTTCATACTTTTGCAGCATTATCATCATCGTTACGGCATCGAGTTCCATTCGAGAGAGACTGTGAGATGAAGGATGATGCGTAAGGAATACTAGGCACATAATTTTTCCCCTCTCTGTGTCACATCTTAGCTTTGATATATTTCTACCAATTTGCAAATGTTTTCTCTGTACGAAGGACAGAATGAAGATTAAAGTTTTTCAACAAGGTGAACGCCCTTCGTTCTCTCCATGTGTCTCAGAGACAATGCATTAGCTCATCTATATATAGAATGCCTCCATTAAAGTTAAAAGGTTGACCAGCGACATTGACAATTTTCGATGCCTCACTCTGTTCCACATTTTCGTTATGACGTCAGAGGAAACATTCTCGTGGGACTCAGGCAGTTCCGTTTCGAATTGCGCTCGGGGTCGCCTTCATGACAACGAACCAAAACCCGAGTTGACTGCCTCGGGAGCGTAAATGTAAGCGAGTGTGAAGTGTTTATGAAAAATGAATGGCCATAATTATTTTCCCTTCTCACAACTCGACAATGAAGCTGAAAGCTCACAGGTGGCAATCATTTCTCAGCGGCTGCATAGAACCATATACGCTTCACCGGCCTTGGCTTTGGAGAATTGACGAGAGGATGAGTAATGAACTTTTGTGCCGACCGTCATCGTTTAGATCGACAGATTCTGTTACCAGAGGACTTGAAACGACCTTTGGTCACGAGGATGAAGCGAAAAGCGATAAAACAAAAAGCTCAAAATGCTGCGTTCCAATTTTATGAGAGGGAAGCACGGCCGTTTTTGATGGTTTGTATCTTAAGACTTAGGAAGATTGGAAGCTCGTTATTATTTCAAAATGAATGAATGTGGAAAAATTTCATGGAAGAAAGCTTTCAAGTTCTCGGAAGATTTTCAGCAGATAATTTTCTCTGCCTAACGAGGGAAACATTGACAGATTTAGAAATGTTTCAATCAAACCTCAAGCTTTGCTGCATAGAGTCTTTTTGATGAACTAAGAGTGAACTTTTGACTGGGGTGAAAAGGGGTAATACCATAAATGAGATTGAATCGTGAGCAGAATCAGGACGCACAGCATTGAACGTCAATTGAACGGCACGGTAAGAGCTTTAGAGTCTGTCCTTAACGCTCAAGAAATTTCTCGCTAAGACTCAGTGCGCTAAAAAAGTGCAAGCGAAATAAAGTGATTAAATGTTTTCTCCGCAATTTCCATGGAGAGGTTTTCGATGATAAACCTTTCCCTGTTTTCCATTAACAGATTACACGAAATACCCGAGAAAAAGTTGATAACCGCTCATTGAGATTCAGCGATACAGGACATGAGATTTACGATGTCTATTCATCTTGCTCGAGGGTTGAAAACGAGGAAAGCTGCAGCGTTAGTCTTGCATTCTCTGGAATGGAGTTCGAGACTCTGGATTGCAAATTGAATTGAACGAGGGTATGTGTTAGTAAGGCGATTACTTCAACTTAAATCTCTTTTCTCTCACGTTGGGTATTAATTGAAAACTAATTAAACAGTCCAGAGAAACATTTGGATTAAATAATGAATACTGAAAATTTTAATCAATTTTTTGCAACTCATTTAGTCGTGCGGAAGTTTTCTGCTTTCCTTCACTTCAACAGAGAAAAGACGGACAGTTTATAGATCAACGTGCTTCAAGTTGAAAGCTCATGAAAGCTCTAGAGCAAAGAATTAAATCAAAGTTCAAGGTCTTCTCACTAATAAATGTTGAGCCGCTTAACATTCTCCCGTAGCTGGAAATCAAACAAAAGTTTCCATTCTCTTTACCTTTGTGCTCGCACTGTTGAATAAACCTTGAAAGAAAAGTAGGGAAACGCCGAGAGTTTGTTTGACGAGATAATGAAACAATGTCATCGACGGTTTTGTAATCCATGACCTTGAAGTTCTCGTAACATCGTCGGTGAGGTGGCGATGAAGAAAAATTTGAATAATTTTCGTAGGTTTTGCTCAACATTCAATTTACAGAGATGGGGGCGCTTTGCGAAATGAGACTTCTCATGTCAAGAGTAACACTGAGAAGCGGTTTGAGGCTTTTCATCGGAGTTACGCGTTGACTTCGCGTCGACGCTTAAAGAGAGTTCAATCCTGCTTACCGATATCAGCAACCGAATTGTTTTCTAACCCGGCTCGCTACGATAGGAATCTTCGGAAATTCTATTTATAGCAGGTTTTCCCCGCAAGCTTAAATTATTTGTCTCGAGATAATTGAAACGTGTTCTCATTTTTGGCGCGCGCGTGTGAAGGGCGACGCTCTTATCACACATTTTGGTAGCACTTGACTCCGATTGCCAAAGTGAGTTTCGAAATTTTCCAAATAAACAATTCGTGGAAACACAAAAGTTTGATGCTCAAACAAAAACACGAAGGAAACCGAAAATTTGTGTATCACAAGAAAACATTCGTCTTAATTGAAATATAGAATTTGTTTGCGCTCGGTTTGCGGAAGAGAGAAAGAGGGCGGGGTGGGAGTTGATTACAATTAAAAGTTTCCTTGAAGAAAGCTTTCCCTCATTCGAGTAGAAAAATGTTTGCTCGCTTCAAGTTTGCATGATTAAAGTCGTAAACAAAAACAGATCAATGTTCAAGCTCGAGAGCAGCAACGTTTATTGAATAATTTCCTCGTTTTATTGGAAAATGTTGTTTCTGCATCAACTCTCCTAGAGCTTCTGTTTACGTTACTGCTGCTTGTTCAATGATTCCATCAGAAAAACCAGAAAGTATTTGATTTCGAGTTAAATTGAAAAGGAACAAAGAACTCAACAATTAATTTGAAGCGCTCACATGGTGAAAAACTCGCTCGTAGTGTAACGTTTTCAGTAGAAAAAATGTTAAAAATGAAAATCCAATGCAACTGCAATCAGGCGGAAGCTCAATAAAAACTCTGATAACAAGCCTCGTAAAAAAGTTCAAGCTCGTCGCTGCAAGGCAATCAAATCAGACTTTTCCTTCATTTCGCGTCTGGCACAAACAGAAAATTAATTCCAAATGCAACAACAATGAATAATTGCACAAACGAATAAAACAAACGAAAAAGGTTAAACGAACTTCCACGATTTTCTTTCCAAACGCCGTTGGCGACAACTGCCGACTGTCTCGGGTGAATTTATTTGCTGTCACTCAACGTGAATGGAGTCGTTTAATGAGAACCTTCGAGCGTGTAGTTTACAGAAGTTTAATGAATACGTTTTTATTTCATTAATTAATTCAATCGCGGCAGTGACGTAGAATTGAGTACTGCAGAGAAAAACGTGCAGTCCGAAGTTTGTAGATTCGAGTGCACATTTTCCTACTAAAGCTATTGCAGAAACCTAAAGTTCAATGACAGATGGTTCATCCGAATGTCGTCTGCGAGTCTTTCTCCATTCCAGTCCACTGTCCACGTTACATGAAAACTCCCACGCTTAGTATTTCGTCAATCTCGCTAATTACAATCGTCAGCGCCGTCAATGTCGCCGTTCTCGTCAAGCATGTCCAAACTAATTCAATCGAAAGCATGAACTGCGACAATATTGTTCGTACAAACAAACGTAACCTGTCAACAAACAAAAGCAACTATTTGCGAAAGTAACAGTGCGACGCGATGCGTTGACAAAGTGTGAGTGCCAAAAATAATATTAGAATTTTTAATTAGCCTGAGTTACGCGGTCGCTTTGTGTTTGACTATAAGTAATCGATGCGCGGGCGAACAACTCCGACAGACGTCTGTCTTTGAACGATTCGCTAGAGTATAAAACAATCAGAACTTAGCAGTCGCGTCTCTTTCTCATCGCTGTCTGTAACCGAGAGTCGCGCTTAATTACGAAGCTCATCATAAATATTAGATTTTCGCGCAAAGAAAAGTGTAAACAGTGATAAATTATTGTGCATTTGAGTGCACGAGTGGGGCTGAAGCCGAGAAACATAAATAAAGTAAATTAGGTTCCGTTCATGCATTCATTATGGCTTATGAGGCGTTTATGTAAGAGACTGTTTAAGTCTAACAAAACACTCTCCCTACTCGACAGTCACTTACTTGTGGGAAGCGTGCGGCTCAGACGACAACTTGTCTGTGGTGGCTGACAAACAAAACTACTTAGCACCGCCGACGATCTCGCCAAGGAAGAAACATCTAATTGAGAGTGAAAGTGTTCGTTTGCTGCTTCTTCTCACGAGATAAAACCTAAAACAATTTTCATCTGTGTTCTTTATGCGACACTTCAAGTTCTTTCCGGCAACAACTAAGTGATTGTTTGTTGTTATTCCTTGCCTCAAGGGACTCGACTGTGGTAAGAGAAAGTTAAAGACGCTCGGAGTGAATTCTTTCTCGGAGCAAATAAAGTTTTGCCAACGGAAGGGAAAAAAGGAAAGGCAGAGAAACAATGGAGATAAGTTTAATTGGAAGCATTTTAGCCTGGCTGTTGTCGGAATTGGCTATAGTTAGGTGAGCTATTTCACACATTAACACAACCCACAACATTCTGTCATGCCAACTGGAAGTTAAAGTGCTTTCAGTTCTCTCATTCAGTGCCGAGCGAAGCAGAAACGAAAGGAAGAGAAAAGTTTTAATTTAATTCTATCAGCGCCACAAAGCAAACTGTTTGCGTAGAGGCAAACTGTTGTGCGGAAAATTCCGAGTTATCTCGCAGTGAATGTTTCCACTTGACATTGCAGCGATCGGGCGTTGCTGTCGGTCAAAGAGTGTTCACTGGAAAAGCTTCGAAGCCATTCGAGCCAGCCAAAAGCCCTGGCAGTCGGAAAAGTTTTCTTAATTGAAAAACTGTGGTTTCTCTCGCTCCAACATTGCACAATGGCACAACTCCATCCGGAGCCTTGCATTGCAATTTATTTCTAATCTAATGCTGTAGTGAAATAATTGTTCGAATTAAATTCTCATGGAGCGAATTCTCACATTTCCCAAACTTCCACAGCGCATTCGAGGTTTACTGGAACATCCCGTCTTTCATGTGCAAGAAGCATCGAATGGAGTTCAGCAACTTTGTGCCAGCATACGGAATTCGACAGAATGCGGACGATAAATTTCAGTGAGTTCATTTTCCGTTCACAGAGATCTTTCCATGAGTTTAATTGGATTTTAATTGACACTGATACTCAGCGATCCGATAATCAACAACGAGCGGGCGGAATCTCAATCGTATTGATTTTCGACGAGCTGCGGTCGTTGGGGATTATCGTCGCTCATGAAATCGGATGACGTAGAAAAAAATATTGCGGTCGAGAGCGAAATATGACCGGCAACTTCGTCGCTTAAGCTTCGCGATCTTAGTCATCATCTGCTACGACGCAGCTGGAGTTCCCACAGCTGTATCACCAGCTGATTCGTCTCTCAATATTTATTGTAAAATTCTTTCCACAAACCTCGGTATTGAGTCAGACGTGAACTAAAACGTTATTCACTTTTGCTCTATCGAAAGCAGTGGAAACTTTTGTCGGTGAAGCGTTAAACTTCCAAGTTCTAGTTAACCACTTGTTTGTGTGGAAGTCTCATGATACTGGCTGATATATTGATGCGATAGTAGCTCGAATAAAATGAGCAGCTGATTGATATTTCTCGAGAAAAATCGCTTTGCGTTATTGGCGAGTCGTTTTGCGGTTTCCTTCTTCGATTTCTCTCGTCGAGGGACACTCGACATCAAGTATTGATTGCCCCCATGATTGCTCTCGGCCGATCCTCTTGCTTTCGGTCGAAATAAATTGGATATGATGATGCTCCGGTTTATTGGATCTCTTTTGTGCCGTAAAACTTTGCAGAGTCCTCCGCAGGGCGGAAAGGTTTAAATGGTTTTTACGAAGAGTGACAAAAGCTTTCACTTTGTACTGAAATTCAATGGGTTGAGCTGCAAAGTTTTCGTGGGAGAACTCTCCGACGTCAGAATAACTTTTTTGCTGGCTGCAAACCAAGTTTGTTGACCGGTATTGCTTTCGAAAAAAGAAGAAGGTCGACGCTCGTAAAACATTCTCGTAATGTGTTTGTAAACCAGAAAGGATTGTGGACAGCGCCTTAACGTTGCGCTTCAAAGCTCCGACGCAATAAAAGAAAGAGTTGAATTACTGTTTTGTGGCTTCAGCGTCGGATAATAAATTAAAGACGTTACGTTCGCTCAGAAGTGGCTTTAACCCTTCTCGATGACCTTTTTCCGACGTCGCTTCGCCTCTGCCCCGATCATAGTAATGAAGGATGACAACATCCACAACTAATCCCACTAAATGAATATAATTTCCAAGAATAGAACAAGACATAAATTGAGTCTGAGGGCGCATAAAGCTGGCGGGAAAAGTGCGAGGCAGAGTGAAAAGAAGCAAATTTATGTTTCATCATCAAATTTTTAATGAGAATTTGTGCCAGCGCTTGTTTCCACATCAACCGCGCTTTAAGCGCGTTCGCATCAGATTCGAAGCTCGTAGATTCAATTCAATTAAATTTTATCTGTTTGTGCGAATCGGCATGAATCAATTCAATTAGCAGTGGAAAACATTACAAAGTTTGTCTTTCATCTCGAATAAGAGGGGGAGATCTGATTGATGGATTTGGCGTTAGCGACTCGCAACGGTCTATGGAATTAGAAACTTTCGTTACGTTTATCAGCGACGGGGAGATCGTCTGCTGCTCCGTGATTGAATGGACGTCGGCACGATCTAGATTTCTGTTCAAACATTCCGCGCAGCTTGCTGTTAGCTTATGAATTTTCATCACCTGTCAAAGTCTCTGACGTTCTCGTCGCCAAACAATTTCTAATTAATAAAGTTTCGGGCGAGAAAGCTCATAAATTTCTTTTTTGTTCAGGCGAATAAAATTAATTGTATCAGCGCGTTGCTTTTCCCTCAAACTTCCCATACACGAGGCGGCACATGCTGAATTTTAATTACCGACTCCCAGCCGTTTTTCAATTACAAATAAATTACTGCTTTCGCAGCTCTTGTGTGGAACTTCGATAAAATGCTGAGGGATTTACAAGGAAAAGAAAATCGAGGAAATTTAGCTGCGTAGCGAAAACTTCGTCTGCTGCCGCATACACCGACTCCGTAATTAGTCTTTTTCCTTTTTTACTCCAATGGATCTGAATCGCCTCCATCGGAAACTTTTCTTTTCAATCAAAAAACATTTGCGTTCTTTCTCACTTGTGGGTTAATTAAAACTTGTCCATAAATAATTAATATTCGATCAGGCTAACGCTGGGGCGTATTGCCGGTAAGGCGCTGCGAGTAACTTGCTGTGAGAGTGAACAAAAATTAATTTTTCATCCCGAATTGGCTACTGATGCTCATCAAAACTCGGCAATGCTTCTCGTTTTGCCTTCCCGAATTCTTCGCTTCACACTTCCTCGAGCAAAGGAATGAACGCTCCGAGATAATCTAGTTAAGTATTCGGCAAGAAAAACTTTCGCTTTCCTTTATTTGGTGTTGCTAGGGTGGATGGTTTTGAATGGTAAGGAAGGCGCCTTGAAATTCTCGAACATGTAAGGTGAACACCCCAAGAAACCGAGAAACTTTATATGTTTTCTTCCCTTTGCGCAATTGATTAGCATCAAATTGATACGCATGAGAGCGAAAGCTTCCCGAGAAGTTGTTAGGCGTCGAGGCAATTAGATTAAAAGCTTTTCCGAACTAAGAACCTGGAAGGTTCCAATTGTTCTGTCGCGTGAAATTCAATTTCATTGTTGGAGCGACTTTTGCAGCACGTGATTTAACGTGAAAGGAGCGAAACGTTCCGAAAGCTTTCACTGAACTTTTCACAAACTCACTCGACAGACTTTTCCCGGTTTGGCAAGCACAGCACAAAGGCAAGGTGAATATTTCCAAATGCAAGCTCGCTGCTCAAACAACGTTGAAGAATCTAGCGAAAGCTTCCAGAAGCATTAAATATTAACATGACGCTTGACTTTGATTGATAAATTAGAAAAACGTGCCTGAATTTAATTTTCTCACTGCTCGTTCATTTGGCCGAAGAAATGGAACATAAACATGAGAGTCTGTTGGCGAAGGTGGAGTGAGACGAGTTGTTTTTGTTATCGGATAAATAAACTTGGGAAGGAAGACGCTTTCATCGCTGCTGATTTTACGAGACGCGATAGAATGCTTCAAGACTCTCTCGTGGTGCGCTGATGCCTTCGATAAAGCTTTTAGCTGCGTTCACGTTCGACGCCTCCTTTTATTTGCTCACCATAAAGTCTATTTAAGAACCCAACTTCTTCTGGGTAACTCGAGTCCTTTCACCCACGGCAGCCAATTTTCGGCGGAGCTTCCGGGAAAAACCTTTGAAAACGCCTCGAGTTCCATCAAGGAAATTTAATCACTCCACAATTTACTTCGGCCTTTGGGAGTTCTTCGAACTGCTATAAATAATTAGGTACTTCCTCTTGTAAAGTGATTGAACGATGAGAGCAGAATTAGATGAAATCTTTAGAAATAAAAATGAAAACTTCCAATCAAGGTTTCTTACAATTACTCGAAGCTTCTTTCATCGTTATGATTCGTATTCGTTTGCCCATCAAACTCAACTTTGATCATTCAATCAAACGATAACATGAATGCTCTTCTCAGGAAGGTCTTGCATTATGAAGTTTCCTGTCTGAGGATCAATTTCATTTTGTCTTTTCTATTGAAAACGTAACTTTAAAAATAAAAAGATTCTTAAAGTACGTTGAAGTGTATTGATCATTTTCCTAGTATTAGAAAACATCGCGAGAGCTTTCGTGAGCTCAAAAAGAAATCGAACATTTAATCTATTCAGATATATTTTTCAAACTAATGTGAATGTGACATTCAGAATGGATCTTCCGAAAAATGAGCGGGTAATCGACTACGATGTACTAAGAAGAAACCAAAACAAGAACAGATGCGTCATTTATTAGATTAAAATAAACTCACAACTCGTCTACGCATTTTTTGAATGGCCCCTAAAAATTGTACAAAAGACAAAACATGTCGAACGAATCGAGTTTACAATTTAGTCATCAACCGGCTGAACCTCGCTCATCAAATATTGATTGGATGAATTTCATTTGCTTCTCGATGAATTCCCAAATTTTGGAGCTTTTTCCTCGTATTCTTTTAATCTCGAGTGAAATACGCAACCCTCGAATGTCTCCGCCTTTTAATACATAAATTTGAATACAGATTTTCCAATTGCGCTTGGCCGGAAATAAAAAGAGACAGGAGAATAAAATTTGATTTAATCCGTCGACGGATGGCAGCGGCAAGATGAGAAAAATCAAATTTAATATTCGGCAGCGAAATCGACTGAAAGATTTTGAATTCTCGCTAATCTTGTTGGTCTGATCGGAAATCTGCCTCCAGAATGAATAAGAAATGAATGAAAATCCGATAATTGAGCTTACCTTCCGCATCGCTCGCTGCAATTCCAGGTGCTCGAACGGATTTGAGCATAGCGGGAAAAGCTTTACCGTACATTAAAAATAATAATCTGCGTTTTATGGCCGAATAAATCTCGTAGTCTGTCAACTCCAACTCTTCTTTCATCTGTTTGCTACTCACTCACTCCATCCAACCTCCTCGTTTCCCATTCCAAGTCTTCACCGCAAATCGACATTCGATTCCTTGGACTTTTAAATATTGCTTTTCTCCCCCTCGATAATCAAATGAAATCGAAGCAGAGCAGCGAGAGCCTTAGACATTTGATTGTTCGACATCTCGTTGGTCTCGAGACCATCAGAAATCACATTCAATGTTGTGCCAGTCCGAGATCGTCGTTGACGACAAGTTGAGTTTACAGAGGAAACAGCAAAGTAAAGAGAACTTTCTCAGTCAAGCAAACTTACAATGTTGGTGCGGAGTTTTGAGCATTCGGTGGAAAACCTTCATTGCGTCTTAACAAGCTTTCATCTTGACAGAGCAAATTATGCTTTAAACTCGTCAGTACAATTTCCCTCAAGTATTTACATTCATTTAATACATGAAGAAACTCAATTTGATCCTTTTGCTTTCATAAACTTGGAGCTCGCTCATTTCGTTTCCCTTCACTCGAACGTACAAAGTTTGTTGATAAACTTTTTTATTCGTCATCCTCAAAACCGAGAGATGACGGAGAAGCTTCTGAACAGCTGCTCGAAAATTATTTATTCATTTAAAAAGAATATGAGGAGATCTTTTGGCTTCTTCGTTCTCTTCCACCGACGTTCCTGTTTTTTCATTAAGTGCCTCGCATTTGTAATAAAATTAAGCGGCAAGAAATTCCTTACAGCAGCAGACTCTCGAGCAGCAACAGCAAAAAATACAAGGAATCGTTTAATCTCGTTTATGGTTTTTGCACCATCATCGTTAAACGGATTGTTGTTGCTGATGCTTTCTGCATGGACGGATCTCGAGATTCATTATTCTCAATTTCAGCGGTTTGCTCGAGTCGTCTACAAGAAAGCTCCGCGCAAAAGAGTGGCAAGATATCCAACGTTTAATGTGTTTATAATGAAATGAATGCTTTTGAGGGCAAATAATCATAATTGTATTTGCTTCCTTCTTACTCCGGATGATGTTTAAACAATAAGCCAAGAGAATTGTTTAAAAGCTGAGGAAAGCTAGCTGTTGCCTTAGCGGTTCGTTTGGCAGTGGCGGAGAAAATTTTCCAGTGGAAGTTTTGTTGATCAAGCTAAGAGCTTTGTTGAACTTTTATGACTTGAAAGCTTTCAATTTAAAATTCTTTCTTATACATGTTTCTTGAGAACTCGCAGGCATGCACTGGAAAATTTGTCTCTCGTAATGAAGAGCGTCTGAATTTAAGCTGATTCTGACATCAAATTTTAATTTCCATCTCCATTTTCCCCTGCTTTCTGTTGAAGAATTTCCAAGCTCAGAAGTAAAGCATGGGAATTTTGCAGTCGGATATTCAATTAATTTAATGTGCTCCTCCTCAGGGGTGAGCAGATCTCGATTCTCTACGATCCCGGCATGTTTCCTGCTCTGGGAACGAAGAAAGACAGACGGAATGGTGGAGTTCCACAGGAAGGTAACTTGACGAAGCATCTCGAAGTCTATCGGCAACATCTTGATGAACTTGTCCCAAACAAGAACAACAGCGGTTTGGTTGTGATTGACTTTGAGTCTTGGCGACCCATATTCAGGCAGAACTATGGAAGTTTGACCGCTTACAAAGACGTGTCTTATCAGATCGAGAAGGAACGGCATCCGTTTTGGCTACGGCAGCGACAGGAGTCGGAGGTTTGCTGAGTCAACAGAAGAGATTAGATTAAACATTCATTTCTTATTCTCCTCGTAATCTAAAGGCGGAAAGGCGGTTTGAAATCGCCGGGAGAAAGTTTGTCGAGGAGACATTGAAAATATCGAAGCTTCTGCGACCATCCGCAACCTGGGGCTATTACGCCTTTCCTTACTGCTTCAACAAAGGCTTGAATGTCGAATGTTCCCGAGACGTCAAGAAGGAGAATGATCGGTAGGTAATCGGCTTTCTCTCCCTTGCTGTGATTGATTTCATTCAATCTTTCCAATTTATTTTCATCATTTTCCCTTCTTCACTTTTCAGCATCGGATGGATGTTCTTCCACTCTAATATGATTCTTCCGTCGGTTTATTTGCTCGAGAACATGACGCCACAAGAACGACAAAGGTTTCGCTTTTCTCTTACCATCAGATTAGCTTCACGTGATGATTGAAGGTGTCGGAAGGTTGTGGATTGAGGAATGAGAACTGTATGATGTTGGACTTTGGTAGATTGAGAGAACTTTCTATAAAGCTTAATCTCTGAAGGATCTGAGCTCTCAGTTAAGATTGCGATGTCCGATAAGCTGGAAAGCATCAAAATTAATCGCCGGCTCAGTAATTCAATAATCGTCACGCGCTCCTCTTCATTTCATCGTCCAACAACTTTTCTCATCAGCTCTAATTTAATTCTCACATGAGCTTTTAATCCTCAGTTTGGTCAGGGGACGAATCCGAGAGGCTGTGCGAGTATCGAAGCCATATTCCGATGAGCCGAAGCCGATTTACGTTTACATTCGTTATGTTTATGCTGATACTCGAAAGCTTTTGAGCGAGGTGACTATTCATTCTACAAGTTTTAATTGCTTGCAAGCATTCGCATCAATTAAACCTCCCCCAAACTCAGCCTTGGCGTATAATTTAATCTCCGCTTTTCTGTGCAATTTAATTTTCCAGAGTGATTTGCTGATGGTGTTTCAAAGTGCGAAGAGTCAGGGGGCCACTGGAATAATTCTGTGGGGAAGCTCGTATGATTTGCGCTCGAGGTGCGTATCCGATGTAAACTCTGCGGAATTTGATAAATTAATGGAATGGAAATGTTTTTCATTTCCATCTTTTCGGCATCTCGCTCGCTTCCCTCAACGAATCGTTCTCCAATGTTCAGTGAGCTTGCGGGGATTAAGCGCCTTTTTCCGTTCATCCAATTTTCATCTGTTTATCTTTTCCATCCCGCACAGAGCAAGCTGCGAGACTCTTCAGCAGTATTTGGAGCAAACGATGGGCCCGATCGCGCATTCATTCAGCTCGAAGCAAATACTTGTTGATCTCGTTCCGGGATCCGAGTCATGAAACAGCTGAATAAAAAACGTGATTTTTCAGATTAATTAAGGAATTGGGTTTATTGAACGATGAGAAGATATAATCGAGCGTGAAACAAATTTTCAACGAGTCCTTGACTTGTCATCACCATCGAAGGAAGTTCATCTTCTTCTCATCGAAGTTCATCCTCGATTAAACACCTATCACTCCCTCGCATCACCCACAGAGTCATTAAATCATAATCAATTGGCCCGGGAGCTTTCAAAGTTCATTTCAGTTTTGCTGCCAAGCTTTTCGCATAAAGTTTCAAATGTTGGTTGCTATGGAATGAAAACTCTTCCTTCGCTCGTTGGCAAGAGTTCAAGTCAATTTCAGCAATCAACAGTCCGTCGCAATTTCTCGGCAATGGCTCGGTCATGAAGCCATCAGGCGAGGCTACGTAGCTCGATCCAAAGTAATCGAAAGCTTTTCCAGATTCGAAGCTCTCATTACCGCAGCGATTCACTGCAACTGTGAAGAATCCATTCGCAGCTGCTGCATTCCTTGCCTCGACGAGCCAAAGCCGCTCGGAAAATGACTTTCCGTCTTCAGCCGAGGGATTGAAAACGATTTCTGCACCATTCATGCCGAGCAGCATCCATTTCAAGGGAAAGTGTCGCTCGTAGCAGATTAAAATTCCAATTTTGCCAAACTCCGTTTCAAACACGAGATTATCAAACGGGCCTGCTTCAATATAACGCGATTCGATTGGGGGAATTTCCGACTTGCGGCATTTTCCAATCACTTCGCCTCCCGTCGAGATAATGACGCAAGCATTATAGAAAGCTCCGTTGTCATTTTCCAGAATGGGAGAAATGATCAGGACCTTGAACTTTGCAGCGAGCTAAAATGATTTTCTCGTCACAATTTCTGACTCTCAATGTTCCACAAAAAGTTTCCTCACAGTTTGGAGAAACCTAACTACCGAGCCGTCGTCTGCGCTCTCTGCGAATTCGCGCCAGTCAATTTCTTCAGGCGTGTAAAATGGATAGGGCATGCCTGTAGAGAAAAGCTAGCTGTGAGAGAACCATTTGAGTTTCGCAAGCTACTCACACCACATTTCAGGCAGGCAGAGAACATTAACGCCATCAGCCGCTGCAGCTTTGATGACTTTTTCGAGTTTCTCAAATGCTTTCGCCTGTTGAACTTCTGGTGATTCCGTTGTTGAAACCGCAATTGATGTTTGAAGAACACCAAGTTTGACGATTCTCGATTCAAGTTGTTCACCTTCAAACTTACTACACCTGATGGCAATTTTGTGTTTTTCGGCGAAACTCTCTGCACTTGGCGAAAGCTTCAAGTTTTTTCTAGGAAAAATGTTCATGTCTTTCTCACTTTTGCAAACCTTGGAAACTTACAGAAAGCCAGAGAAAGAATCCATGTTCTTAAGTCGAGATCACAGCAGAATATAGTGACTGTAAGTTCCACCGTCTGTCAGACATCCGCGCAAGGCACTCAGAAGTGAAGTTTCCGAAGCCTTTGTCAAGACATTTGCCTCCAAATAAGCAAGAGCTTGAAGAACACGGATGACTAAACGACTTGAGCTGCGTCAACCTTATCAACGATAACCGTTCTTATCAGAAGTGTCAGCCGTACTTAGGGAGTAAAGAACTTTAAGACATAATAATCACTAGGAACTTTGGTGTCAAAAACGCTTCTTCTCGTCTCGTACCTATTACTATTTAGGTCCTAAAATCTAGTCCCCAATATTGGGATATCCCAGTACTGGGATCTAGATCCCAGTTTTAGGAACTGGCTAGTCCCCAATTTTGGGATCTAGTCCCCAATTTTGGGATCCCCTAGAATTGGGATCTCCTAATACTGGAATCTCCTGATATTGGGATCTCCTGATATTGGGATCTCCTGATATTGGGATCTCCTAATAGTGGGATCGACGAATTGTGGAAACGGCGAATTGTGGAAACGGCGAATCCCAATATTGGAATCGCCAATTATTGGGATCGGAGCTATGACAGTTCTTACCCGCTATTGAAAAAAAGTCGTTTTAAAAAAATTGGGGACTGATCAATGAGGGGATTTCTTACGTTAGTCGGTTCCAGAGTCCACCACGGGGAGGTGACTGTCGAACGGACTCCAAACAAGAGATACGTTAATCTTCGCGCGTCGCGTTTGATTAAAGGGCTTTTTCTCCTGCCCTCCGATAGGGTATTGATTCACTTTGACATCAATATACAAATCGATGTTCAGCTTCGGGCCCAGCGCCTCGAACTTGGCTAATCAGTGAAACTGCTTAGAGCTTTGAAATGTTTATTCAAACAAGTTTCTGAACAACTTTCTGAATACGACGCTCGTATTCTCCTTTTCCCGGGAAATGGAACAAAACGTCTTCGCGGAACGTTTTCTTAGAGTGTGAGCTACATAAACATCTGGATAATGAACGATATCCCAGCAGAGTTGCAAGTAAACGGTCATTGTCATGTTGTTGTTTGCTTTAAAGTTGCGAAACCTTTGCCGCTTACAATCTCGTGAAAAAGAAGTTCGTTAGAGCAACCGTACTAAGTTCGGACAATTTCACTCAACTTTTTTCTTGCTTAAAGTTTCAGGTCTAATAACTTTTGAGTTAGATATTTGTCAGGATCGCGAAATGTGTTAATACGAAACTAAGATCGGTTTCCAACTTGACAGGAAAGACAATCGCACGGTGTAGGACTTTAGCTTTATTTATCGAGTGCAAGATTGAACCAGTAGCGTCGACATGGGCACGAAGAAAATCTTGCTTCAAGCGGATGGCAATGTATGTAAGTCTCGATAGCGCGTTCATAAATCAAATTAGCCGTGAATGGCTCATCAAACGACTTGACGCTGGAATCGGCACGCTGAACGCGGATACGCATGTCCTCAAAGATATCTTCGTGTAAACCAATTCTCGAAAGAAGCCGGCTCTGGGCAATATAAATGGCTTTCATAGTTGGGACAGGTGAATAGCCTGCAGCTAACTGTTCTGCTGGAGCTTTGCTCACGTAATGCTGAAAAACTTGTCTTGGTGTTCGAGTTTTAAGTAACTCCTGGCATTCGAAGCCGCGATTACCTCTTAGATGCACGCTTTGAAGCTGCGCCGGATGAGTTTCGTGGCCGGACTCTTCTTTGAGAGTGAAGGTTACTGATCCTTCCGTAAAAATATCGAGCTTCTGGCATTCAACGTGAAATTCTTTGCTACAATCTTTAGCGCCGCAAGCAAGTTTATAAAAAAATCAGTAATAAATCCGTGTAAAGTGCTTTGCCGATCCCAATAATCGGCCATTCCAATATTGGGATTCGCCGCTTCCACAACTCGTCGATCCCACTATTAGGAGATCCCAATTTTAGGAGATCCCACTTTTAGGGGATCCCACTTTTAGGGGATCCCAATTTTAGGAGATCCCAATATCAGGAAATCCCAATTTTAGGAGATCCCATTATTAGGAGATCCTAATCTTAGGGGGTCCCAAAATTGGGGACTAGATCCCAAAATTGGGGACTAGCCAGTTCCTAATTTTGGGATCTAGTCCCCAGTATTGGGATATCCCAATATTGGGGACTAGATTTTAGGACCTAAATAGTACTCGGTCTCGTCTTTAAAGACCTTCGATCGAGTACCTTTCAAATTTCCGATTAGATAGAAAAATCTAAAGGTACGTTTAGAAAATTTACCCGTTTCTACAAATTTGAAATGTGTCGTTCGGTTTTAAAAAAACTTAACGAAAAGGACAGCGAGAGCTCTCAAGTTTTCTTAGTTTGCGACTTAATCAATGTGATAAATATAAAACAAACGTAATAACTCGATAGAGTGAATCGTTCGCGACACTTCAAAAACAATAATAAGCCGGATTACGTTTAATAGAGTGTTAGAATGGCGTTTGCCGATAAAACTCGCGCCCAAAAAATTGTGCTGCCCGAAACCCAAGAAATTTTGACTGAAGACGACTCACAAAGCTTGTATATGGACCAAGGGCCATCAGCACATGTCTGGGCGAGACTTATTTTCTTGCCAAACCCGAAAATCACCGTGGGTAAGTAAGATTCATGTTCGTTGCACTATTTTGTTTACACCGTCTGACTTAAAGACCTTCGATTCGATCGCGCTTGGTTTGGCCGCGAAACACCATGCGACGAGAACATGGACGCTTTCATATTCACAAACGAGATCTTGCCTTCGAAATGGGTCGACCAAATATCGAAATGCCACTTCAGAATCCACACGAAACCGACGACCGAGGACGTCACAAGCAGCAACAGCCTCGACCCGGCGGTTCTCACTTGTCACGGACGTAACGGAGTCTTTATCAACGACGAAAAGATGCGAGTTGACGACCAACGAATTCTGGCTCATAACGACGTTATCAGACTGTCACGCAAGTTCGAACTTTTCCGGTTCTTCTACACTTCGACTCCTCCTGAGATTGAAACTCTGCCCAGAGATTGCCTCAAGAAATACCATATCGGCGCACAGATTGGCAGCGGCGGGTGCGGAGTCGTTCGTCTTGTTCACGAACTAAAGACTTTGGAGAAATATGCGATGAAGGTGATCAAGAAAGAGACAAACCCGATGGTGCGTTCGCGATTGGAAGACAACGCCAAGATCCTCAATGAAGTCGATATCATGAGAAAGCTTTCGCATCCACACATTTTGAGTTTGACTGACTTCTTCGAGACGCCAGATCGAGTCATCATCATAATGGAGTACATGAGTGGAGGCGACTTGCTCCATCGAATCACAAAGTTCGATCCCACGCGCAAAAACCTGACGGAGGCGGACGCCAAGTTCTTTTTCTTGCAAGTTTGTCGCGGCATTAAATATCTGCACGACAAAGGTGTCACACATCGCGACATCAAGCCTGACAATATTCTTCTCGTGGACGACTCATCTGACGCCTTTCTCAAGATTAGCGACTTTGGCCTCAGCAAGTTGATCAGCGCCGATTCGATGAAGACAGTTTGCGGAACTCAGCTGTATGTCGCGCCCGAAGTTCTCATGGGCGGCGTTTACACAAACAAGGTTGATATCTGGTCAATGGGATGCATGCTGTTCGCGATGCTCAGCGGCAGCGTTCCGTTCTGTGACGCCTATGGCCCGCCCGATGTTCAAACTCAGATTAAAAAGGCTAAGTACGCTTTCAAAAATCGTGCTTGGAATCACGTGAGTAACCAACTTAAACCGATCTCATTGAGTCACTGACAACAGATTTTACCTTCAGGTCACTCGAACAGCTCGGGAATTGATCCGTAAAATGATCCAGAAAGAACCAGAGAAGCGCCCATCAATCGATGACGTCTTACAGGATCCTTGGCTTCAGTGCAACAAGACCATGGCTCGTGTTCAGAAATTGTACAACCTGGACGAGACTCTGATGAACTCCAGCAATGAAACTCAACTGGAGATGACATTGGTTAATGTTTCGCTCAACGAACCAGCCCAGCCTCCACCCTCGAAGAGAGCCCGACTCGAGTAAGCAACTGCACCGTAAAGTACACAACCGAAAGTTAATTACCATGACCAAAACTCAGACATTCGAATTAGAACTATTCTAACGATTAGGATTAGGGAAACTTCAATTTTGAGGAATTCAATATTATGCCAAACGTTTCTTCTTTCTGATCAGATCAATTTTTAAAGGGAAATTCAACCTTCTCTGAACAGAAGCAAAAATTATGAACAAATTCACGACAAATTCCAATCCTCAAAGTCGAATCGCAAGTTACCAACTTGAAACTTCCGCCAACACAAAGTCAAATGTGTTCCATATTTTTAATTCTAAGCTCTTTGGATACTCGATACCTGCAACACCCAATGTGCCTTAGATTCTGAGATCTCTACAGTTAATTCTCTAGTGCCATTATCGATGAAAACCTTTTTGTAAACTCGCGGTTGTTAAGTTGAATCAATTGTGAATAACGTTGATTAAAACTTGTGATAGTTTTCGATTAAAAAAACTTTTATTTTGTTCTTTGGTGGCGCAATTGCCTTTGTCGCATCTACTCGAGCGACAGCTTCATCGTTTTGTCGAACGTCACTCCATTCTCCAAGCAGAATTTCATCTTGAGATGTGCGAACGTGAGGTCGGTAAGCAGGAAAATGTTGGCAGTGCAGAACACGAGAGTGACGCCGAAGTAAAAGTTTGCGTTCGCTGAGTTCGCGTACATCCACAAGTGGTAGACCGTCGGCCCGAGGATGGAAGTGACGAGAAACGTTGCTACCACAATGAAGTTATGCGACATGAACGGGGCGACTCGCTTCCACATTGGGATCAACGCCAAGTAGAAAGCAACGTCACCGATGCACGGATATGACCGGAAAATTGTGATGAGCGAAAGTAAGACGGTCAGAAGGAACTCTGGGCAGTCTCGGAACGTAAATGTCAGTGGGAGCAAGTAAAGAATCGTCGTGTTGAGCTGGAAAGTGTAGAGGAACAAATTTCGGAAGTGGTCGAACATCTCCGTGAAGAAATACCAGAACAGTCCGATGTTCGGAGTGAGATCGCGGCAGTGAATGATGAAGCCGTAGGTGGAGTCGATGAACTTCCAGCTGCCCATAAGTTGAAAGCTTAAGAACTGAACGCCAGCGAGGATCGCAAAGAACGTAGCGATCGTGAAGAAGCGAGAAAGGTTCTTGGATTTGCTTGAATCGCTGAACGACAAGGCGACCGGGACGATCAGAATGAATGGATAGAAATTCTTCTGCGTTTCAAGAGCGAGCGCGACGAGGCAAACGAGCTTCATCCTTCTCGCTACTGCCACCAGCATTACCGACAGCAGAAAGTTGCTCCAGATTGTCGTTGTCATTCCCACGCAGTTAAGAACAGAATAGGGATTCAGAAGATAAGCCAGGGAGCAGTAGAAAGGAATTTGCACGAGATCTTCCTCTTGCATTTGAATCTCCTTTGTGTTGTCCGCATAGCTTGACGATTCCTGCTGTTGCTTGATGAACTAGAAAGGAGAATCAATTTAGGATGAGCAACAAGCAACACGAAGTAACTTACATTTTTCTTTGTAATCCCTTTCGTTCCATAATAAATGAAGATAGCAGTAAGAAGATCCAGCAGAATCAAAATGATTGGAACGAAACCGGCAAAGTTGTTCAGAAGAAAGTTCGCTCCGATTAGCACCAAAGGATTCTCGTGGAAAACATCGCCCTGATATGGATCGACTGAGTTGTCGTAAAGATGAGCTCCTTCTTGCACTAGAAAGAAAGTAAACCATTGATTTGCCACACAATCTCGTTAAGAAAATCACTGACTTACGTCTCTTGAAAGAGTTTAAGGGTGTGGACACTTCAACACGGTTCTCGATGGCCTTTGAATACTTTGATATCGACAGAAGGTAGCGGACTGCTCCGCCGATCAGTAAACTACAAGCTAACTTTTTGTTCATTGCTTTTCGATTTGATTTTCATCAAGAAATCACACGATTTGTTTACTGACGCAAGACTCGGCTTAGATTAATATTCGATTTAGATTAACAGTTCGGGTTAAAACTTTATTCTGAACTTTAGAGGATTGTACAGCACGAGCTTTCCTTAATCTCCTTCAACCGCCTTTTCTTGGTTCGCCTTTCCGACGATCTCTTTTTGCTTTCTTCTGGTTGAGTTTTTTCAGTCTCTGGCTCCTTTGGGACCTTTGTCTTGTCTCGTCTTATGAGAACAGCTCGGGGTCGAGCTGGGAACGGCATTGCGACTTGTCACAGCTATTGAACAACCTGATGACTCTTCGAACACTCGTAGCAAAACTGATAAGTCGGAAAATCCGATATTTCTCAGAGGAAAAATATCGAAATCTTAAACTTGCTCCCTCAACGAATTTTCACCTCTCAATGGAAAGCGCCGCGGAGATGTAAAATCTTAAAAAACATATTAAATTTTTAAATGCGGAGAAGAAGCATTCAGAGGTGATTATAAATAAAGTTTCTTCTTTCTCAAGTTAACTCGACGAGAAAATGAAAATTGAGTCGCTCTCCTATGCGGCGAGTCGCCGATGAATGAGCTCGGACATCTGCTGCATGAATTAATCCGTTCGGACGGCGTTGAAAATAACTTGTTTGTGCAAATGTGTCGATGGAAGTGAGAAATGGGCCACAGCTTGAGTTGGCACGTTTGCCATGAAATTTGACATTAGAATTTCATGAATGTAACCACTGAATTCTAACTCCGATCAGTTTGAGCTAACTCTAATAATTTTATCTAACTCGGTAAATTTGAATTTCGCACCAAAGATGCGAAAAGACCATAAAAGACGCGAAAAAAATGTTTCGAGGGGTTGACAACAGCTGACGACTTAACAGTTTACCATCCCTCGTTCGCACAAATTTTCAATTCCAAATAATCGCTCATAACAATCATTCAAACAGCTTGATTCGCCTACAACTAGCATCGGAGACAGTCACAATGTCCGGGAAAGACAAGCGATCCAACAAGAAGAGGAAAGATGTGAGTATAAACAACTTATTCCGTAATCTTCGTTTTCACAGTGAAAACAGGATCCGCGAAGCAGCAACACAAGGACGTTCATGTTTGCGATGAGATTTCGACTGTTATCAATGACATCAGCTTGTCGACGATCGCCTTCCGGCTTCGGATTCCAGCCGAAAGCTAAAAACAAAACTACGCATCACGAAAATTGACACATCAACAGTGTTTGCAAGTCAAAATCGTTCTTCGGGTAATTCTCCTCTCCAATTATCACCGAGAGAAGCGAAAACAAACCACACCGCTTCAACATGCATGAGAAGAAATAGAAATCAGGTCAATCAACTATTTTCTCCCGTTCTCCAACTACTTTCTTACTGCTTAACGGTATTCATTGCATTGCGAGAGTCGAACGATTGAGAAAAGATTCGTCTAAGCTTATCGCGAGTTTGACTAGCAAACAGTTGGGAAATCTCATCGCAAACAGATCCGGAGATGAATGAAGACGATGTAGACTCGACAGTTCAAGGTGATGAGTGAATAATCAGAATTAACTTGTTCGTTGTTCCAGGAATACAAAGAGGGAGAAGAGGAGACGGAAAAGGCAAGCAAAGAAGAGTTTCAAGTCGCCAAATGGATCCGGAAGAATGTGCAAGTGAAGAAAACGAAGTTTCTCAATCACAATGTCGAATACTTTACATCAGCGAAAGCTCTCGACGCGCTGATGTCATCGAAATTCGCGCAGGGCGACAGCTCTATCTTCCCAACACGACAATCGGCTGTGGACTACTTGGATATGATGCTCACTCATAAGTTCTTTCATCGCGCGAAGAAAGTTCCCGTCAGCGAGCTCGAGTTGAAAGGCCGCACGAAAGACAAATCAAAGGATCAAGAAAAGGAAACCACAAAGACTAAAGAAACAGAAGCCGAAAGCTCACAAGCTGAAGGCAAGCAAGATAAGGTTGATAAGGCGCCGGAGAAGAAGAAACGGAAGATTCGGTTGGAGATGCACCCGCAGCAAATCTTTGTCGACGGCCACGAAGCTTACGTGTGGATCTACGATCCCATTCCAATGCATTACTGGATATTCGGCGCGCTCGTAGTGATCGGAGCGATTGTGATCTGTCTCTTCCCGTTGTGGCCGCCACAGCTCCGAACTGGCGTCTACTATTTGTCAATGACAGCTGCTGGTTTCCTGGTGTTCCTACTCGCTCTGGTCGTGGTTCGTTTCATTCTCTTCTGCATCATCTGGATTGGCACAGGCGGTAAACATCACTTCTGGTTCCTGCCAAATCTAACGGAAGACGTCGGATTCATCGACTCATTCAAACCTCTTTACAAGGTGAGTTGTTATTAGCGATGAGTCATTAAACAAACGATGACATCGAATTTACCTTTCAGCACGATTATCGCGATGGTTCAGAGTCGACGAAAAACAAAAAGGACAAGAAGAAAAAGAAGAAGAAGGAGAGCGATGATGAAAGCGAAAAGCCACAGAAGAAGGAAAGCGAGAAGAAGCCAGCTGGTGATGGTGACTCGACGCTTAGACAAAGAAAGGGTGAAGAGGTCGTAACAGAAAAGAAGGAGGACGAGCCAGAGGAGACGAAGAAGTAAGCTCAATGATTATGTCGTTATCAGCAATGTCACTGACAAGCTTCTCACGTTTCAGTTCCGAATCGGAGTCGTCTGACTCGCAGCGCTCATCAACTGGGAAAGATTTCGAGATTCTGGACGCGGAAGAGGATGACGACGAGCAATGAGTGGATGTTAATTTATTAATGAAAATTATCACCTGTATCTGAATCTACATCAAAAATAAAACTTTAATCTGGAATTTGAAAGGAATTTATAGAACGAAAACTTGTTGTATTGTCTGGAAGATTCACTTTATTATAAGTAGAGTGGAGAGCCTCGAGCTGATTCACTCGACGAATTAAGCTAACATTTTTGCCAACGCTCCAGTCTCGGCGAGTTTCTTAACGTCCGTCCCACCTCCGATAAACTTTCCGTCGACGAACACTCTCGGCACACTTCGAGCGCCTGTCATCTCGCCGAGGACGTCCTGAATCTCGTTGCAGTCCTGACGATTCTCCAGCTCAACCGTCAAGAAATCAAAATTTATTTTCTGAAATTGCTGCAAGAAAATATTTTTTCAGTCTCTCCCTTTTTTATAATTCCTCCTCATTTTCTTTCAGATTCTTGTCAGTTACCTCTTTGGCCATCGTGCAATATGGACAGTACGACTTCGAGAAGATGACGACACGCTGCTTCGCGATGGAATCTTTAACAAATTGTTGCGCCATTGGGTTTGTTACTCCTGTCCTCGAACTTGAAACGAATGATCCCATAACAAAATAAAACTTAGACGAGGGAGAATAGCAATGAAGGAAAATAAAATCGTTGCGCAGTTTGAACAAGCCGTCGTTGGTGGAAACTCGGGAAAAATATCCGACAATGCGGATGTAAACCACAGGGTTGAACCTCGTCTCAAGTTCGTCGCCGCTTTTACAAGATAAAATCAAGAGCGAGGTGACGAGCTCATCATCTTTGTCATCGCGATAAGAAACATAAACTTTCGTTACATATAAAAGCTCGGCGATGTTTCTGGTTCACATCAGTCAGTTCACAACAATCTCTCAGCGATGGAAAGTTCTCAAATCTTCTTCGTTCTTGTCTTGCTGTTCAGCATTGTAGGATTCAGCTTCGCAACTCCAGTGGAAGCGAGAGCAGACGAGAGAATCGTTGGAGGCGAAGTCATCCAACTCAGCACTGCACCGTATCAAGTGTCGCTGCAATACAAAGGACAGCACATGTGCGGAGGCTCGCTAATCTCTAAAACGTTCGTTTTGACGGCTGCTCATTGCGTGTATGAAGTTCAAGCGAGATGGCTGACGGTTCGACTAGGAACATCTCGTCTTGGCACTGGTGGTGAAGTGATTAGTCTCAACAGCGTGACGATTCATCCACAATACAATCCTGTCACGTTCAATTTTGATTTCGCTTTGCTCAAACTATCGAAATCAGTTAAATTGCAAACTGGAGTAAAAGAAATTATCGAACTTCCTGAACTGAACGAGCCTGTAGCTGATAGATCTCTTGGTATTGTGAGCGGATGGGGAGACACAATGGACATAACGGAGTCACGATATTTCCTTCGAGGCGTAACGATTGGCATCATCAACCAGAGTCTCTGCAGAACTGTTTATTCGAACTTAAGCAAGGAGATGATTTGTGCTGGAGACTTCGAGGTCGGTGGAGTCGACGCCTGTCAGGTAAAGTTCATAAATTCAGTTTTTTGTTCCAGTCTTTATTTCGAATTTCATACAAAGGGCGATTCAGGGGGACCGCTTAGACAAATCACGGATGGTAAGCTTATCGGCGTGGTTTCATTCGGCAGCGGATGCGCATTACGCGGATACCCTGGGGTTTATTCAAGAGTCGCATCTGTTCGAACTTGGATCCGTGAAAGTTCTCAAGTTTAACTCCAGTTCAATGAAAAACAAATTTAAATAAAACAATTATTTTACGACTTCTTATCAAGCTGTTGTCTGTTGATTGAAAGACTTTGAACTTGATGTTATCAAACTCTGCCGTCATCTTGTGATAAAATAGTTTGAATTTTAAATATTCGAGAGCTTTTGAAACCCTGAACAATTAAAAGCTCTACATAGCGTTGATTTAACTATGAAAGTGATCGAGAACCTGAAGGACGTAGATCAGAGCCGCCCGTAGACTCAACTGAAAGCTTTGGAGAGCTTTTAAATAATGCAAAAGCTTTTAAGCAAAAGAAAAACTGTGAGCGATTTAAAAGCAATTTATTGAAATTTATTTTAAGCTTTTAATGGAAGCTTTAGATAAACTGATCCGATTAGAGAATTTAAATACAAAGAAGAAACGATAACAGCTCAAGTGGCTGGCTGATAAAAAAAAGCTCTCGAAAGCTTTGACATAAAAAATTCTTGATACGAACTGTTAATCTTCATTTTGATAACTTTATCTTGGGATTCTATTCGTATAAAAGAGCAGCAACAGCAGTTAAAGCCAAATACTCCACCTCTAATCGTTCAACTAGCCAGACAGAAAAATGTGAGACTAATGAAAAAATCATTCGTGATTGCTTCGACTGACTTATTCTTTTTCTATCAACAGGAATTCTCTAATCAAGGCGATTGGAGTTTTTCTTCTTTGCACTTCGCTCGCTGAAGCAACGATAATTCATTGTGAGTTTGCCGATGTCAATTGGTCAGGCTTTGATAACTTCTACACATGCATTGGAACGCTGGTTGATTCTGAGAGTTCAGAAAATATTCTTAAAATTACCGGAGATCACACAAATGACAGAAGTAACGAGGATGTTGTAGGATTAAGCATCTTCAATCAACTTACACTTAATCAGCTGCCACGCAACATTGGCGAGTTCCTTCCCAACTTATCAGCTTTCGGTTGGGTTTTTGGAAACTTAACGACGGTATCTGCAAACGATCTCAACTCGATTGGAAACTTGACGGTTCTCAGCTTATATGGAAATCAACTTAGAAACCTTAACGCCGGTTTGTTCCGCTCCCAGCCAAACCTTCAGTTCATCGACTTCGGCGATAATTCTATTGAAAATGTTGGAGGTCGATTGCTCGACAGCCTGCCCCAACTTCGCTGGGCTTTCTTCCAAAGGAATCAATGCGTCGATTCGTTTGCAGCAACACCTCTAACACTAAGAGGACTAAGCGACCAGCTAACACGTCAATGTCTTTCGGCATCAGTCGACGTAACGATAAACTGTGATTTCGCTGACGCTGACTGGGCTGGTTTCGACAGTTTCTACACGTGCAGTGGAAGAATTAGTGGTCCAAGTAACAGCAGAAGAGTAGGAGAAGTTATTGGCGATCATGTTGGTGAGAGAATCGAGGATGACGTGACAGGATTAAGCATTGCAAATCAGTTTGAGCTCACACGACTTCCTGAAAACTTCGATGACTTCTTTCCTAACTTGATGGCTCTCGATTGGGTGTTTGGAAATCTGGCATTCCTTTCCGCTCAAGACTTGAGATCTCTCAGCAACCTCGTCATTCTTAACCTGTTTGGAAACCGAATCGTTAATCTACAGTCTGACGTTTTCCAACACACTCCAGCGCTACAGTTCATCGACTTTGGGGAGAACAGAATTAATGGCGTCGAAGAAGGTTTCATCGAAGGATTGTCACAGCTTCGATGGGCGTTCTTCCAGAGAAATCCTTGCGTTGATACAATCGCCACGACTCCAGAGGCACTCACTGCGCTCAACTCTAACTTGAACAGCCAATGTTCACCTGCCGCAAACTTATTGATCATCAAATGCGAGTATGCCGATAATAATTGGGCTGGCTTCGAAAGTTTCTACACGTGTTCGGGAAGAGTCGGTGGACCTGAGAATGTCAGATCGGTTGGGGTGATCAGCGGAGAACATGCAGCTGGAAGAAACAACTCTGATGTTACTGGCTTGAGCATTTTTAATCAGTTCACTCTAACGCAGCTCCCAGAAAATCTCGCTCAAAGTTTTCCCAATCTTATGGGCCTCGATTGGGCCTTCGGAAGCTTGGCATCGGTTTCTGCTGAAGACTTCAGATCGCTTGATAGTCTTGTTGTCCTCAATTTATTCGGCAACCGAATTGTCAAGCTCCCTGTAGATTTATTCAGCAATACGCCCAGTCTGCGGTACATTGACTTTGGAGAAAACTGGATCGACGGCACAGGCGAAGGCTTAATCGAAAGCTTGCCTCAACTAACTTGGGCATTCTTCCAGAGAAACCCTTGCATTGACACAATCGCTACAACCCCCAATGCATTGCAGGATCTCAGCACACAACTGACTGACCAGTGCGAGTCTGCTGTAAATCTATTGACAATCAACTGCGAGTTCGGTGACAGAAACTGGTCTGGCTTCGAGAGCTTTTATACATGTACAGGCTTGATTGGTTGGCCTGCAAGTGCCAGAACCATCGGAGTAACCACCGGTGACCATGTAAATGAAAGAACCAACACTCAAGTAACTGGATTAAGCTTCTACAATCAGTTCTTCCTGACAGAGCTTCCAAACAATTTTGCTCAGTTTTTCCCTAACGTTTTGGCTCTCGACTGGGTTTTCGGAAACTTGGTATCGATTTCCGCGGAAGACTTCAGATCTCTCGACCGGCTCATTGTGCTCAATCTGTACGGAAACAGAATTGCTAAGCTCCCATCTGATTTGTTCCGCAACACGCCAGTTCTACAATATATCGATTTCGGTGAGAATCGGTTTGATGGAGTGGGTGAGGGCTTGATTCAAAGCTTGCCACAACTGCGCTGGGCATTCTTCTTAAGAAATCCTTGCGTTGATACATTCGCTACAACATCAGCTGCAATAAGAGGACTCAGTACTCAGTTAGCTAGTCAATGTTCATCTGCTTCAAACTTGTTGACCATCAACTGCGAATTTGCCGTCAACAACTGGGCTGGATTTGAAAGCTTCTACACATGTACAGGAAGCGTTGGAGGACCAGTAACTGCTAGGACAGTTGGAGGCACCGCGGGAGAACATATGACTGGAAGAAACAATTTCGATGTCACTGGGTTAAGTTTCTTCAATCAATTCGCCCACACTCAACTACCCAACAACGTTGGACAATTTTTCCCGAATGTGTTGGCCCTTGATTGGGCTTTTGGAAACTTGGCATCGATTTCTGCCGAAGATTTCAGATTATTTGATCGTCTCAAAGTGCTCAACCTTTACGGAAACAGGATTGTTAAACTCCCAGCTGATTTATTCCGCAACACGCCAATTCTTCAATACATCGATTTCGGGGAAAATCTGATTGATGGCGTAGGCGAGAACTTAATCGAAAGCGTGCCACTTCTTCGCTGGGCGTTTTTCCAAAGAAACCCTTGCATCAACACCATAGCTACAACGCCAGCTGCATTACGTGAACTAAACACTCAGTTGAGCGCTCAATGTTCATCTGCTTCAAACTTGTTGACCATCAACTGCGAATTTGAGGATAATAATTGGGCTGGCTTTGAAAGCTTCTACACATGCACAGGAAGCGTTGGAGGACCTGCAACTGCTAGGACAGTTGGAGGTGCTGTTGGAACTCATGTGATCGGAAGAAACAATTTTGATGTTACTGGGTTGAGCTTCTTCAATCAGTTCGCTCAGACTCAACTGCCAAACAATTTTGCTCAATTTTTCCCCAATATTCTGGCGCTTGATTGGGCCTTCGGAAACTTGGCATCGATATCCGCAGACGACTTCAGATCCCTCGATCGTCTTCTCGTGCTCAACCTTTACGGAAACCAAATCGTCAAACTACCAGGAGACTTGTTCCGCAACACGCCAACTCTTCAGTTCATCGATTTTGGCGAAAATCGAATCGATGGAGTGGGCGAGAACTTCATTGAAAGCTTGCCTAAACTCCGCTGGGCTTTCTTCCAAAGAAATCCTTGCATTGACACTATCGCTACGACACCAGAAACAATACGTGATCTAAGCACTCAGTTGAGCGCTCAGTGTTCATCTGCTTCAAATTTGTTGACAATTACATGCAACTTCTCCGACTCTAACTGGGCTGGATTTGAGAGCTTTTACACCTGTGCTGGAAGACTTACCGGACCCTCGAATAGCAGAACCGTTGGAGTCACCAGCGGAGAACACGAAACAGGAAGAAACAATTTAGATGTCACTGGGTTGAGCTTCTTCAATCAATTCGCCCTAACTCGACTCCCAGATAACTTTGCTCTGTTTTTCCCTAACTTACGGGCGCTCGACTGGGCCTTTGGAAACTTGGCATCAGTTTCTGCTGAAGACTTTAGAAATCTCGACCGTCTAACTGTTCTCAATCTCTTTGGAAATCGTCTTGTCAACCTTGAAGCTGATTTATTCCGCAACACGCCGGCCCTTCAATTCATTGACTTTGGAGAAAACGTGATTGAGAACACGGGAGAAGGTTTGATCGCAAGCTTGCCACAACTTCGTTGGGCATTCTTCCAAAGAAACCCATGCATTGATACCATTGCTACAACTCCACAAGCCATTCGTGCATTGAACACTCAGTTGTCTGATCAGTGCCCAGCAAGAGACTCTGGCGAGTGCCCAGCAGGTTGTGTCGACAGAATAAACTCTTTGGAACGACGAATTGAACAGCTTGAGAGAGCTTTAATGGTTCTGATGGCATGAGAAATTTGAAATTGTTTGTAAATTTTGTTACGACAGTTTAAATAAAACTTTCGGGATTTTGGAAACGGGAAAATACGAATTTTCAATTCAAAGATCTGTGACGTTCCCTTTTACAAGTCTCAATAAAATTTATTCGGTTCAAATTGAGTGAAAGCAGAGCAGAATTAATCTTTTAATAACAGGCACCAGCTGATGTTTATTAAGTCCATTTGTGCTTGTTCATCGACGATCATAAACGACTCGAGATTAGAAAGGATGAAGCAATTGCCACGTAAATTGTTGATTAAATCTTTACTGACACTCGATACTAGAAGTTAAAAATAATTCTACTTAAGAATTTATTGCAGAATCGAGTGCTAACGTCAAGCTTTGTTATGCAATAAAAGATTGGTATTTCCTATGATTAGCATTGCGACTCATATAGTGCGTGATTATGTCCAATCTAACCGGCGTTTTTTCTTCGTCTGGAGATCGAGTTCCAGGTAATTCGAGATACCACAAAAAGCCTTGTCATCGAACACTTAACTGCTGACTTAAAGACTTTTTGTTTGGTCTAGACTGTGTGTCGTTATCTCAACACTTTAGCCTAACGTGATCAATGGCAGCTAATCAATTTAGAGCCACTTCAAAGTACTTAAAAGCGCCAAAACTGGAAGAAAACTCTTCGATAAATTTGGAATATTCGCAGTCGCTGTTTGCAGTTGAAAGTGCGTGAAGCTGAAAATATTTTCTGTGATTAAAAATGATGAAAATTCTGTTCTTGTTCGCCTTCGTGGCTGTTGGATCTGCTCAAATTCCGAGAGTAATAATTGAGTGAGAATTTCAAATGCGCAGAAATTTAACGCAAAGTTTTTCAGGTCAAGTTGGACGTTTTCTACTCAGCGTTGTGTCCCGACACATTTAACTGGATCAGCAACCAGCTGATGCCACTTTACAATGAATTCAGAAACAACTTGGCAATCATGTGGGTGCCTTTCGGAAAAGCAAACGTAATTTCGCTTAAATTCTGTGCTCGTTTCCTGCTTAACACGTTAAATCTTTCAGAGCACTCGGGCTTCCCCTGACGGCGATGTTGTGTGGACTTGCCAACGAGGAGACCCCGAATGCTTCGGAAACAGAGTTCAAGGCTGCGTACTCAGCCGCCTTCCTACTCAAGATGCTGTAAGTTCTTTACACTGAGTTATTTTCTTCAAGCTAATTTGTTTTACGTTTCAGCAAGTCAACTACATTTTCTGCCAAATGGTTGCCGGGGCTGATGCTGGTCATCAACCATGCGCCGTTGCAGCTGGCTTCACCTGGAGTGAGATTCAAGCTTGCGCAGCTAGTGAAGTTGCCGTTAACCAACAGTTGAGCTTCGAGCAGATTACAGCGCCGGTCATGGCAGTTTTTGACTGGGTTCCAACGGGTAAGATTTGATGCAAAATATTGCTCCAACACTAAACTCAAAGTCAAAGTGAAGTTTTTAAAAACTTCGCAAGCTTTTATAGAGCTTAGAATATTTCAAAACTCTTTTCTAACTTTTTTTCGTTATTTTCGCAGTCGCTTACAATGGAAAAATCGTGGAAAACTCGCATACCGGTCGATCTGCTCCTCTCCGCGAAGTCATTTGTGGTTTAATTGACAACGCTAGTCTATCTTGCAATTAAATTATGGAAAACCAAAATAAAACGAATAAAATAAAATTTTTGAGCTTTCAATTGAGCTTTACAGTTAGGGCTTTTAATTATCAAACAAGACTTGCTTAGGCAAGAAAGTTTATTCTGTTTATTCTCTTTCGAGAAGCTTGACTTTCTCCCAGTGAGCGTGAACGAACTTCAAGTATTCGTCAGGATACGTCAGGAAATGTTTGATGTGAGGCGAATCCTCAAACAACTTGAAGGTGACATCGACTCCGTTTTTCTTCCAAGCATCAACGACTTCACGTGCGAATTTTTCTGTTCCAATATTATCGACCTTCGAGGCAAAGATCAAGGCTGGAGTTCTCGCCAAGTTCTGGTAGAAGTTTCCTACAGCGTCGTCGTAGTGTCGCTGCAGAGCTCGGTAGGCTGTCAAATGGAACCACAAAACTCCTCGGACTAGATTTTGCATGATAAAGTTGTTGGGATATAAAGCAAATGGAATCGCGACGATCGTCATCGAAGGATGAGCGACTGAGTCCCAAATCTGTCCGATGACTCGCTTAGGAATGTTTCCATACTTGGCGAGGTTTCTCTTCATCATCCGTTGAGAAATTCCCCACATTCCTCCGCCCGCTGAAAACGTGTGAATGAAGATTTCATTGTAGTGATCTTCGTTGTTCGCTAAAATGTCGGCGATATCTTGCCCGAATTTCTATAAGGATTAAAGTGATTTAGATAGTTTCGACATTGAGAAGAGATAAGTTCACCTCAATACTCTTTATGTTCAGAAGAAATTGAGCTAGAGAAATGCGACCGACGACAACGTCCATGCCCTTATCAGTGTAGAGCTGACTGTACTTGTTGATCTGGCTTGGCTTGCCATAGAACCAACTGATCATTAGAACTACGGGTTTCTTGTTCTCCTTCACTTGCGTGAATCTGGAATTCAAATAATTTTAGCGATGACTTAACACGAGTTGAAAACACTCTGATACCTTAAGCTCTTTTTATCTATGTCGATATTTCTTGGTTTGTCCGTGCATAGATAAAGGTTGTCGTTGATGGTGTGCATTGTCAACGTGCGACTTGTCATGAGAGCTCCTGAAGATAGTCATTGAGTCATATGAAATGACGTTAGAACATGTGAAGTTTTCAGGCGTGATCTTTGAACTCTGATATCGTAAATTATTTGCAGAGTTCTTCCGAGTTGACAGAATTCAAGAGCCTAATTCACGACTCACCATAATTGCATTGCAATTTGGATTGGCTGACAGTCCTGAAAATTCTTCCAACACTCAACATGGCTGATTAAAAATGCTTTCTTAAAGTTCTGCAACGGTCGAGCCTCGGCTGCGCTTCAACTGATACTTGCAGTAAAAATGAGTTTCGCTAATTTCGTTGCGAAAAATTGATTTTATCGAAGAGAGAGGATTTGGCAATTTGCTCGATTAATCCGTCGATAAGAAAGAATTAAATTTTGTTATCACGGTCATCATCGTCATTAGACAAGAGACGGTTGCAAATGTAGTAACTGGGGGTTCTCTCCTGACCTCTTCAACGACGCGATGAAAAATTCCGAGTGACTGACGAGTAAGAAGACTCGGTAAATCGACTCTCTTTTTATTTAAAATCATTCTTTTATTCAATAAAAGACACTGGAATTATGATTCGTCAACAAATCGGTCACCAAATGCGACTGACTTAAAAGTGCAATCGCCTTCGCGATCAGCAAATTTTTCAGAGTTATGCACCCGTGTGCTTCCATTCCCTACACAAAACAGTTCTCGCAAAAACGGTGAGAATGAAGAAGCTGATGTTCTTAAACGAAAACCTATTCGTCGCCATAAAATTTAAAAAAGAAATCCTGCAAGTTTTGTTCAACAACGAACGCAAAAAATTAAACTTTGATTTTACATTGGCTTCAAATTGTTAGAGAAATATTTATTTCCTGAGGTCGTTAAATGAATTTGTGATAGTATCAGACGCCATAGGGTTCTCGCAACGGTCGAATCACAGATCGCTTAAGATTTTCCCTATTCTCTCTCCAGAAGCTTGACTTTCTCCCAGTGAGCGTGAACGAACTTCAAGTATTCGTCAGGATATTTTAGGAAATGTTTGATGTGAGGCGAATCCTCAAACAGCTTGAAGGTGACATCGACTCCGTTTTTCTTCCAAGCATCAACAACTTCACGTGCAAACTCTGCGGTTCCAATATTATCGACCTTCGAGGCAAAGATCAAGGCTGGAGTTCTCGCCAAGTTCTGGTAGAAGTTTCCTACAGCGTCGTCGTAGTGTCGCTGCAGAGCTCGGTAGGCTGTCAAATGGAACCACAAAATTCCTCGAACCAGATTTTGCATGATAAAGTTGTTGGGATATAAAGCAAATGGAATTGCGACGATCGTCATCGAAGGATGAGCGACTGAGTCCCAAATCTGTCCGATGACTCGCTTGGGAATGTTTCCATACTTGGCGAGGTTTCTCTTCATCATCCGTTGAGAAATTCCCCACATTCCTCCACCCGCTGAAAACGTGTGAATGAAGATTTCATTGTAGTGATCTTCGTTGTTCGCTAAAATGTCGGCGATATCTTGCCCGAATTTCTATAAGGATTAAAGTGATTTAGATAGTTTCAAGTTGAAGAGAGATAAGTTACCTCAACGCTCTTGATTTTTAAGAGGAACTGAGCTAGAGAAATGCGACCGACGACAACGTCCATGCCCTTATCAGTGTAGAGCTGACTGTACTTGTTGATCTGGCTTGGCTTGCCATAGAACCAACTGATCATAAGAACGATGGGCTTCTTGTTCTCCTTCACTTGCGTGAATCTGAAATACAAACCTTTAATTATTTACACAAGTAGAAAACACTTTGATACCTTAAGCTCTTTTTATCTATGTCGATATTTCTTGGTTTGTCCGTGCATAGATAGAGGTTGTCATTGATGGTGTGCATCGTCAGCGTGCGACTTGTCATAAGAGCTCCTGAAGCCAGTCATTGAGTCATATGAAATGACGTTAGAACATGTGAAATTCATTCTTCTCACCATAGTTGCACTGCAACTTGGACTGACTGATTGTCCTACAAATCCTTCCTACACTTAACATGATGAAAACGAATCTCTCAAAATTTGGCTAACTTGTGCTTTGTTCGAAGCTGACAGCAGGTGTGAGCCTCGGAAATGATTTCTTCGATGAGATAGCGAAAAGAATTTGATCTTATCAGTCAGATGACTTCTCAATTAGCTCGAATAATCCCTCCCGATAAAAAGGATTAATGTTCGTTATCGCTCGAGCTCTCATCGAAAGGGAAATGACAACAAATTACTCAGCAAAAACTGATACGACCATACATTCAAAAGCTTCCGATGCATAAAAAGCTCGACAACAAACAGCTTTGAGGCTTCAATCGTTTATTTCTCTTCCTTCGATTCCTTGATTTCTACTTTGACATCTTTCTCTTCTTCGTCGAAAATCTTCAAATTTTTCGCATTTCTCCACACCATAAAGTCGAAGAACGTTCCGACAGCTATCGAGGCTGCTGAGACGTAGAAGAACCAATATCTGAGCATTTCTCCATCGTATAGCCAGCAGTTTCCTTTGCTCGTGCAAGTTTTTCCCCAGGCAATGCAAGCGCTATCTATGATGTACCCGAAGAAGATTGGACTCGGCACTGACGCGAGCAATCGAACCATTGACATTCCAAAGCCGATCGCTAAAGTTTTGTCCCGCTCTTCGACGCATCGCACACCGACTAGGAAGTTGCTGGCTCTTCCACTAGCACCGATAAACTTCATGAAGCACATGACGATTAGGAATATTGTCAGCTTCGACTTGCAGTTGACGAAACAAGGTCCCGATTGAGCAGTCTGTTTCAGCTGGTGGTGGATGATTCCCTCGACACAAGAGCACTCACCAAAGGTTCTAGTCGCGTTCTTCACAGAAATCGACTTGCAGCCTGCGTGACATGCCGAAATGTAAGTCACTCCATCGACGCCACATACTGGAGAATACTTTGCAAAGTCACAAAAGCAATCAGAGTTGCATGACGGCACCATATTGTAATTTACATTGACTGCGTTCTTGCTATCCTCGCAACCCATAAACGAGAAAGATAAGATGCTGACTACTGATAAGAAACCGACGATGACATTCCAAAAAGCGAGGTAGCGCGCTGGAGGCTTGTACTTGGAAATGACGAAGCCAGCGATAAGCAATCCCAATGCTGATGACATCAAAGCGAATGTTCCGGTGAAGAGGCTGGAAGCTGCTGACGACTGTCTGTACAACGTTTCGATTAACTTCGGCGAATAAATCCAGAACGGCATGAAACCGAAGACATAAAACGTCCCAGCGATATTGTTCATCATGAAGAGTTTGTTTTTCAGAAGTCTCTTGAACGTGATGAAAAAATCCTTCAACGATGTTTCAGGTTCCTTCTCAACTTCCGCCGTCTCGAACTTGTTTTGATTCTTTCGTCTTTCCTTCTCAGCCGCAACGCATTTGCGTACTGCAGCTCTCGGCAGCTGTTTCGGGAAGAAGGCCATGACGATCGAGAAGGAGAACAAGATGGCAGCAATGAACAGCCATCCGAAATACCAAGCTCCAAGCCAACGAGGATCTGTAAGTTCGTTAAAACGTTTTAAACTAAAACCGAACTCGGCCTACAAATTAAAGTGTCACCTTTGTTCGTGATGACAGGCGTGAGATCTGGAGCAATGTACATGCTAAGACTGAATGAAGCCAGAGCATATCCGGCAGCAGGCCCCAGCAATCGAATGAAGTAGGAAAGAGCTTCAATGGAAATTCCGGGTTAGATAAATGTCAACACGAAATTCTTTGAAGTTACAAATCAAAGCTGGCGTCTTCGACTTCTGAATGTTGTCGTCTAGAAACGAAAGTCCAAGCGTGTGCTTCAAGCTTTGGCCTACACCAGCGATTAACTGCGCTGAAAAAAAGTAAAGCTGAGCCACAATGTTTCCTTCGTCTTTCTGACAGGGAATCGCATCGGTTGCTGCCAAAGAAATCGATAAGCAAAAAATTTTTGATAACACTTAAGCTTTCTCTACCGTTAGTTTGACATAAAAGCTTTTTGTTGTTGATTTCTTGAAGCGCTTTCGTTTGCTGTTCGTCCTTGACACCACCGTATTCAGTCGTTAACAGCAACGCATCTTCGCCTGGTCCGTAAAGAAAATGCGGCATCGAGTTGAGAAGACAGTATCCGACGATCGATAGAATTCCGAAAGCCATCCATCTTGGCCTATGACCTACGACAAGAACTTAAATATTTGGCTAGTGTGGAGCTATCGACCGTTCACCTCTGCCTCCATAATATGCGATAAACGACGACAGAATGAAGCCAGTGATGTCGTTGCCAGTGGCGATGAAGCCCTATAATTTATACTTTTCATTTCATTAAGATCACTCGGTCACATCAATGATCCGTACCATCGTTTTCGATGATATCTTGAAACGTTTCTCCATCGTCGTGATCGTTCCATTGTAGTACGCGTGACTTGACGAGAAGATCAAGCCAACCACTCCAAATACGAAGATGAAACTTTTCTTGTTTGCGAGCCTGACAGATTTACGATGTTTATGAACAGTTGTTAGACTCGCGACCTTGCCGATCTTGTTTACCTTTGAAGAACTCTGCCACGAAATGTTCCGATGCCGCAAACTGCGTCTTTTGGCAACGGTGCTTTCTGATAAATCACATCGAAGTCTCCGTTTAGGACTTCGTCAGTTAAGTTCGCGACGTACTCGTCGAGCTGACTTTTATTTAACAGCGCATCCATCTCGACACTAATCTGCTTCAACTGAGATTCAACGGCTCACTGAATGATTTTTCTAGTGAGCTGGCACCGTAGGCCGTTGGTTTTAGGCAAGACAGCAAGATAAGACTTGACGTCTTCTGCGTTGGAGATAAAGTTTCGTTTGTCACTAAGATGTGCTCGATGCACAAATAAACTGGAAGCTCACTTTAAGCTTCGCGAGCCGCGATCGATCGCTACAAAACAATCGCTGCGAGCGAAAAAATGTTATTGAGCGAAAAAACGTTTTACACGACCAGGTTTGTGATTAGCAGCCGGAAAGCTTGACGAGAGTGACAAAGCAACTTCAAATCAAGTGTCTTCTCTTTGTACTCCAATTGATGCCCTGGTTCAACGGAGAAATGGAGTGCTCGCGCAGCTCGCAAGTAAATCTTCCGTCTAGAGATAAGAAACTACTTGGGAATTGGATATCAGGAGAAAACTCCAGGCTTAGGTGGTGTGCACAGTAATTTATAGCTCTCATAATGAGTTTTATATAAAATGAAATGTGGCAGTTTCGATCAAGATGAATCTAGAAAACTACCAAATGACTCAAAAGCAAAATGTGACGTAGATTTTTAATTTTTTATTGAGCACGTTTGGACTTTTCTAATTTGTTCCCTACTGTTGCCAAAACCTAAAATTTCCAATAATAATCTACGAATCGTAACGAAAGTCATCGACGTTATCTTCCTACGATTTGTCTCTTCAGATAATCGAGAGTCTCTTATCTCGCAACTGCAAATTACTCCTCCTTGATCGTCAGATATCTTCTAGTTTCCTACAACGGCGGTTCGTTTAAACTGCGCAACGAATTTCGTTTCGTTACTTCCCATTCTCCCTCGTCACTTTAAGTTTGTTATGGGATCATTTCTATCAAGTTCCAGGGCAATAAATCCAATGGCGCAACAGTTTGTTCAGAGCTCAATCGCGAAGCAGCGAGTCGTCATCTTCTCGAAGTCGTACTGTCCATATTGCACGATGGCCAAAGAGGTAAGAACTGACGAAAGAATTGTGTGAATCACCAAACTGATTTGTCATGTTTCTGTAGCAATTCCAAAAGATCAAAGCTCAATTTCTGGCCATTGAACTGGAGGATCGTCCGGACTGCAACGAGATTCAGGACGTGCTCGGCGAGATGACAGGCGCTCGAAGTGTGCCGAGAGTGTTCGTCGATGGAAAGTTTATCGGAGGTGGGACGGACGTTAAGAAACTCGCCGAGACTGGAGCGTTGGCAAAAATGTTAGCTTGATTCTGATGCTGCCTGTGGAAAAGTTTTTCTATAAAAAGATTTGCATATTTTCTAAGTTTCTTCGAGTTTGTTTTCTCATTTTTATTTTCACTCAATTCATTTTCTTCCGATAAACTTCCACAATCAGTCATCCAATCCTTGCCGACGCTTAGCTTCTGTTGTAGCGATTTCCGTATCCACGGCGATGCTCATCCTTGTATTCGTCCATATTTCTCTGGCGCTGAAGTGTCTCCTCATCGTCGTTCTCGATCTTCAACTCCTTCGCTTCGTCTTCGCGCGCTTGCTCTGCTTCCTGGTCCACTTCAACCTTTGGCGCCATGGCGTTCTGGATGACCTGCTCCTCGCTCGGAAAGACGCCATCGAGAACTCGCTGGTCGTAGAACTCTTTTACGGTATAGGTGGGTAAAGAAGGGTAGCCGAGGCCGTAGACAGCTTTTTGAATTGCATCTTTAGTTATGATAATCGGCTTTAGTTGAGGAGGTGGCTTGCGTTTTGCTGCAGCTTCCGCGGTCTTCTTGTAATCGGGATCATGTTCTCGGAGTCCATCGATGTGTCTAAGGATTTCGAACTCTTGCTCTAGTGTGCTGAGCTCGTCTTGAGATTCCCAAACGCAAGATTTGATCAATTTCAGGTAGAAGTTTCGCTTTACGTCGTCGTCTGTATGCTCGCGTTCCATTGTAATCTTCAAATGCTTAATTTGATCATTGAGTTCTTTCTTCTGTTGATATTTCTGGAGTTTTTGGTTGCGTTGCTGTGCCATTTGTGTCAGTCGCTGCATCTCATCCCGAACGATGATGTCTGTGGCCTTCGATACTGCGGTCGTGCTTCGTTCGCACAGCCCATATTCTTCGCAACGGTTCAAGAAGTCCTCGTAGTACACCTTAGCGACTTCGACGACATTCTTACGGTCAGCAGAGCAGAGCTTGAGGCTGGTTTGTGCGAGGAAAAATGGCAGTAGCAGAAACTTCAAGTCGTTCGTGGAAACCTCCTCGTAGGATTCATTTTTACTGAACATTCCGGTCATGCTCACGAGCCTGGTTGAGTCCTCGAACAAGGAGATGCACTTTTTCACCGATGCCTGAAAAGGTAAACAATAAAAATTATTTCATGTTTTCATGAAACCGAAGCATTTTTCTGGGAATCCCTGAAATTAGTCATCGCGCGCACTGCACTTCATCTCACCTGGAATTCGGAGCTGTTAGTCGGATCATCGCGCTTGTCAAATGTCTCGTAGAGCTTGTACGCCTCGTCGAACAACGAATTTAGATTTATTTCTTCCGACATTTTTCTTATTTTCGTCTGTCGAGTTGCGCGCGACCTTTGCAGTTTGAAAATTTGCCGTTGGAACTGCGCGGGAAATTCAAATTTAGTTGAGCACGTGGCGTTGATCGATTACAAATTTTCAGACCATCGTAGGGAGTTTTGGACTAAAGCTTTTTACAAATACGAGAACTTTGTTGATAAACTGAATCACTTGTCGGTCTGCTGCTGTTTTTAATCTGAGTGTTAAACTTTTATCAGTCGCTAAGCTGACTAGGGCAACTCAATGCATTAGAGGTTTCACTACCATCAGTTCGTATATCCTTCTCCTCAATACCAACCTTCTAGATGCCAGGAATATCACATAAAGTATTGTGGTCATTTTAGTACTCTGCGTTCAGTTCTCAATAACAATACAATGCTAGATAGTCGAAGCGGCTACGGCAAAGCCTTAGCAACTGTGACGGTCTCCTAGATAGATAATTAGAACGCTGGTTTAGACTACCATTAAGGCAGCCCTCCAGCTAAGAGACCAGTGAGGCAGTGTCAGTGCCTCAGTGATGCTCTGACCCACAGATACTACGATTGCTCGCATTATAATCCTTCCGGGATGCTTGATGGTCTCCTAATGAACTTAGACACAAACAAACTCAAACATTTCCTCAAATTAATTTATTCAACTTCTTCAATTTCTTGTATTTACAGTGGCTTTGACTAGTTGCTTAGTTTCCTTTTCTATCTTCCGTCGTGATCAATATGAAGTTACAGTTTTATCTTCCGACCACCCGAAAACATCGTAATTGCAAACTTCTTTCCTCTTCGTCGGCGAATTTCAGATCAATTTACAGACTTTTGGCAAAATCAATTTGAATTTCATATCGCGTCGCTTGTCATCACTAAAAATATTTCTTTTCTTATGTTTTCTGTGTCAGAAAGGACGGGATTTGAATTTATTTCAATAATCTTTCACTAAATCGAAACTATTAGCATAAATTGTCGATGGAAAAAGCTTGAAGAGAGTTGAAAAACGAGTTGCAATGTTTATCGATTGCAGGGGAGTTGGAAGCTGAATAACTTTGTGATAACAACTTGAAAGCTTTTGAGCTTAGGAAAGTTTTGAAAGCTTCGAAAAGGATTACTATGAAAGCTTACGGTAAGCTTTCTGTTTTCAGCTTTGAATTGGATCACGCTCGTTTGGTTTCACATCCTCATCAGCTTTCGATAGTCAAAAAGCTTTGATGAGTAGCCTAACTCTCTAAAGAGCTTTTGTCTTACTTTGCAAAGCTCAACTTGCAAGCTTCAATCGTCTCCTGCAATCGATGGCAATCAACCCGAAAATAGCTTAAACTGTTGTAAATAATTGTCGTAAGGAATGTTAAGTTTTAAACAAGCGAAATGTCTTTTATCACAATAGAAAATAATGAGTTTTCGTTAGAAACACGAGAAAAGCTACAGCGATTGTCAGCGTTCACTGTACTACAAGTTGGATTGTATTGCACGAAAGAGAACTCTGTCGCCTTGCCACGCATCGAACGGCACCCGAGGACAGCGAGAAGAAATTTCTACATGAACACTTTCTCCTGAGAGATTCTTTCGTTGGCTTGCTCGTTGGCTCGTGGAAAGGCGACAGCCTTGCAAACAAAATCACGACAAGCGGAAGTTATAAGCTTCGTTTATGATATTTCCAGTTATGAGCTATTGCAAATATTTTGTTCACATTCAAACGGCTCGGTTATAGAAAGTTGCTTTCTCTTCTAAATATTTTTCTGTTCACGGTGACAACAAAATAATATCCTCGTCCACGTTTCGATTATCTACTGCCTCGTATGACTACGTTTCGTTACAAGTTTCATCACTAAGTCCTGTACTCCATCGCCTCACAATATTTTTCTCTTTTAAATGATAATTATTGTTAAGTTATTGTTCAATTAACACGTCTCGTCTCGCTTTTCCGATCCAAAGAAAACTTTTGTCGACGATAACTTTCTTGTTTCTTCTTGTAGTTATTTACACGACAATTTGCTATGCAAGGCTTTATTATACGTTTTAATTTAACTTGATGAGAGGTTGTGTTATCAAAAAGAAAAATGTGATGGAGATTGTGAGAGGAGCAAGGCTTTGGAAGAAGCTCAGCAAGGTTCTTCCAACGCCTTCCAAAACTCGCTCTCCACCATTTCACACTTAGATGGACTTTGGAGATTTCAATTCTGAAGAACGACACACTTCATATCTAACAACAGATTGCTTCAAACTTGATTTGGATTAAAGGAAAAGCCGCGAGCGATCGCAAGGTCATCTACAAAGTTGGGTGGACATCCACGAACTACGATTGTTCTGTTTGACAATTGAGAAAGTGCTTTGTTTAATAAGTTGCACAAGCAAGAGAGAAACTAAATCAAAATGATTGACAAACTTTCGTTCTTCACTTCGTCTAAGGTTTTAAAAAATTTAAAGCTTTTTGGTTTCGTTTTGTTATCATGTTCGAAGGAGGGAAAACGAACTTTCACTTTCGACTGTTCTGGCAGAGAAACTAATTTATATTCTTGATGGAAAACTCGTTTGGTGTGTTGTGGGTGAGAAAAACATGAATACATTCACGCGCGAAAAGACAAAAAGTTTTTCGTCCTCCGAGGCTCTGCAGAGCTTTGCAGAGCTAGGGACGAAAGAGAACTCGGGGGAGGGAGAAAAGTGTGCGACGCTTAGAGCCATCTGAGAGAACTATGTATTTATATACAGTCAAGGAATGCCAAGTTGATTTTTCAATAATTAATTATTCAATTAAGTTTTTACCCGCAAAAATGGTTTCTCTTTGTCATTCAAACGTTCGCGCGCTCATTCACACTCCACTTACTCGAAGAAAATCTTTTTTTATCACGCAAATTTATGTCCAGGACCAATTGGGATGATCAGCTCGTCATCGTCGTCTTGATCGTCGAAGTCTAAGTCCTCGTGATCGAGGATGAACGTTGGGCTTTGGCGGGATGTCGATGCGATTGGTTCGTAGTGATAGCCCTGGCGATTGTTGTGTTTCGAGCCCAGCTTGGGCTTTTGATTGTAGGCCTGATCGGGACGTTTCACTGGAATGTAAGAGATTGTTAAAGCATCGTTTGAAACTCTCTCTAGATTTAGGACTCACCTGGAATGTATGCTGGCTTTTGAATGGACACTATTGGCATTTCTGATTCACTTTCCATATGATCCCGGATCGTGTCCGTCACAGAACGCTTCATCGACTTGTGGAAATGATTCGACATGTCGTTGACTACGCTATGATGCGCTTTATCACCAATGTCGTTACTACTAAGTGGACTTAACTCTCTATCGTGAAGACCCATCTGGTCGTCGGTTAGACTACGTCGGAATCGTCGACGGCAAGTCGGGTAGAAGGCGAGCGTCGCTAGAACAAATGCTTCTAGTGCACAAAAGTAGCCGATGATCTGCAATCGGAAGAGTAAATTGTAAAGTTGCGATGGAGATTGAGTGGGCGAAACTCACCGCTGATACAAATAACGTATCTTTCGTATATTTTGCCACCCACGAAAACTCCTCGGCAAAAAACACCATGTGAATGATCAACGATGAACCGAGTAAGAACAACAGACCAATCGTCAGGTACAACCATGCATTCTGTGAAAGAATCCACCGAGAGAGATTGAATGACTCAAATGCGACTTGGCCGTGAGGTTGCGAAAATCAACAGAAAATTAATTTTGATTCATTTTTGCGAACAGAAAATTGCGAACGAAAGGAAAAGAAAAATCGAGGAAACTCTTCACGTCACTTTTCATTAGCTTTGGTGAAAGGCTTCGACTTGACAGTGAAATGTTAGTAATTAGAAGCTTCCAATAAAGCGTTCCAATGGGTTTTCTTCCGAATACATACAAGCATACTTACTAACTTCCCCCAGTTAAAGGGAAACATCAGCGCAATGTGTGAAATATCCAAAAAGAGCATTAAACATGTTACTAGCAATGAAAAAAGTGCACAAAACACCTACGAGAGGAAGAAGGAAATTGTTACAGAGTCGTTAGTTAGTTGTCTACAGCTAGGATTAAGCGATATGTACGAGGATGAGCGACGGTCGATGAGAATGCGTTAGTTCGCTGGGTGGAAGCCACTTGCGAGCTCGGAGAACGATGCGGAAACTAGTTGAGAGATTGTTAGCTTTGAAAAGGCTTTGCAATTTTCCTTTGAGCTTGTGGCTTTGAAACCAGCAGCACGTCTATCACTTTGCAAAAAGCTTTGAGGCGATGCAACGAGATCATCGTCATGAAACTTCTCGCTTATGTTTGCCAATAAACTTCACAAAGTTTCAACGTTAGAGACAGCATAGAGACAAACTCACACCTAGTCCAACACACAAACAAGCAAGCTCTGCTCCTAATTCGTCACTGACTTATTAATTAGCTTTTTGCACAGTAACTTTTCCAGTTAGGCAATCTTCATGTCCAACCGCTCCTTCAACTCGAAACTGTTTCCACGACTCGAGCCCTCAACCCATCTCAACGTGACGTCACCCATGAATTAGGCTCACGACGAGATAATTGCGAATAATTACCATCAATCTTAGTCGTCCAATCAATGGCAGTAAAAAAAGTCCAACTTGTACTGTTCCAGCGGAGCATTCGAATGCTAGGCAACAAGCTGATGAGATCTTAAATGCAAACGCAGAGTGTCAGACGATTAGGCATCCGTTCAATCAACTGAGGATACTCACAACCAATAAAATTCGTACAATTCCTTTTGGTGTCTTAAGATGTGACGAATCACAATGGAGCGCGACTCCCCAAGCCAGCTGAGCCTGCCCGAGACGTTCGCGGTAGTTGAGGTGCGAGTCCCACGACGAGCAAGTTTCAAGCGGCGACTCGAGCGGTGGTGTGACTGAAACTCCTCCGGCCCTGCTGCCAGCGATGTCGAAGTCTTGAAGGTCCTCGTGACAGCAGGCCGGCTCTAGATCGCGTATTTCGTCCAGGAGAAAGTCTATTTCATCCGTACCATAAATATCAGAGACTGATCGAATTTGGGGCGGCTTCTGCATTTCCCATTGCCCGCCCCTACGAACTATTTCGGGAAATCCGCCGTTCGCCTCGACTGCCGCTCTCAATCTTCCCCTCAGACCACACTAGAAGCAGAGAAAGAATTTCATGGTGCATTTCCTTCGTGAATTACCATAATCAATATGCTCGAGTGTCTCTCGATCTGAGTGGCGAACAGGTTGAAGCCTTTAACGTCAAGGAAACGAGGAAGACTTCTTGACACATTCAACGAAAATCGATTAATGCATTCACTTATGTTAATTGATACAAGAACAAAAAGGAATCATGCATTTCCCGCAACGATCAACGCTCGAGGCCTGAAGTGGCTTCCGCTTCCTTTAAAGTAGGTTACCACTTGAGCGGCACATGAAGCTTGTGAAATATTCGTTTAGTGCGCGGGGGTGGCTTGGGGTGGATTTTCTCTTCTCCACTTCTTCTTATCGCGTTTGCACTCAATTCATCACTTCACGTGAGTGAGTTACTCGACTGAGTAATTAGAAAATTCCTCTACACTCGCTTTCCCGCTTATCGCTTTTCATCCCGCTGCGAGCGTAGTTGACTTTACGCTGTGCAGCGATTCACATCGCGATGGAAATGCATTCCTTCGAATGAGGACACAAATCGATATTTTCATTGAGAAAAGAAAATTGCATTTTCCGGAAGAATTTTCCGAGGTTTTCCACGATTTCCTCAACGCACTTCACGACAACCGATGACGACTCAAGCATGACGAACGCGTTCGATTACCTTTCGCCTGATTCGCACAATTAGAAAGCACCGAGAAGCGAGAGAATATTCATGAGTGATTTTGTTTTTAGAGTGAAATTGTAACTCGAAAGCTCCGCACCGAAGAAGCGCTTCGAACTGAGGATTTTCGAATGGTTTGTTTGGAAGGCGAACGTTGTGCAAGTTAACTTTATTAAAGATTCTCTTATTTCAGTTTCTAGTGACGACAAAGGTGGACAAAGACACAGCAAGGCTTGGTTATTTGAATTGCTGTATGATTGTCCTTTCGTTGGTTCGTCTTATGGCTGCAGATGGTTGTTGATGATCGTTTAGACTTGAATAAGGTTTGAAGGCTCGCTGGCGAACTATGTCTGTGTCCTCGTGGCCGGTGGCTGAGATTGATGATGTTCAATCCGTTGAATTGTCGCACGATTGTCTTTCATAATCGTCGACCCTAAGTATTTGTCAAAATTGTTCATTTGCTACTTTGTTAATGGTAAATTCATATAAAGAAGAAAATTAGTTACCATTGCAAGATTCATTGTACGACAGGTCAACGAACGAATGTCACACGATTTTTTCCAGCGGGTAAGCTCAACGGTTTCTACTAGCATCAATCATAGATGTTTTCTGGTATAAATAAAATACTTAAGCTCTTGTTTAAGCTTTGAGGTGATGATACATCGCATTGCAAAGTGCGATCGCCAACGAATTCAGTAGACGTCATGATCGTACCTTAACCAAAACTGAGAGATTTGTCATTCACGGTGTTACCGGAAGTTGGAGACAAACACTTGTTATGCGCCTGCTATATGCCAGCGCACGAAGCCTTTAGCTTCACAATGGTATCAGGAGCAATGTTCCATGACAACAGCTGGCAACGGCGATAGTTCCCGATTGACTTCGTAGACTTGCCACTGTAAGCGCTTTCATCGAGCAACTGAACGCGCTCGATTCGGTTTTGTTTACTCCAAGTTCGATGAGTAATTCAGTCGCGCAGGATCATACAGCCGTTTAACATGTCAGCTGAAAAGTTTAGGCTGCTTTGCTGGAAGAACTTCACGCTACAGAAGCGGCATCCCATCGCTGGCATCTTCGAGATTCTGTTTCCAATATTAATTGTGGTGCTATTTGCCTTTGCGAGAAATAATCTCAATCAACAGACGTCCAAAGAGCTTAGATTCAGAGCCTTTCAACCGAAGACTTATCGGGAATGCGCAGCGTACACGGGACAGTCTTACGAAACGATTGGCGTTTCACCTGGCAGCAATCAAGCGCTGGTGGATCTCGTGAAATCTTCCGTCGGAGCTTCGTCGGGAATAAATATCAAACTCTTCGCCGACGCGCGAGAACTCAACAACTTTCTCAACACGGAAAACAGCACAGTCGCGGGAATCGAATTCGACGATCATCTCGAAGTGAGTGTAAGTTGATATGTTGTGCAATAGAAACTCAATGACGTTTCTCTTTTTTCTCAGAATTCGGCATCGCTGCCAAAAGCTCTTCGCTATTCAATTCGACTTCCGCACGATCCCGCCCATGATACGTGGCAGACGAAGCAGCTCTACTTCGTGTCCATCTCTAAAACAGCCCGCGAAGGGAGTAACTTCTATCCATGGACTCCGCCCTACAACGATTATTGCTTCTTGGCCATTCAAAACGACATCGAACGTGCTTTCATCAAGGCTCAAGCGAAGAATACCACAGTGCCAGCAACAATCCTGCAGAAATTCCCTTATCCACCGATTACAGAGGACACGTTCGTCAGCTTAGCGTCGATTTTATTCCCACTGCTGCTAATGATTTGCATGCTGATGTCGATGAAAAACACGATCAAGGTGAGTCATCGCCGCTCTTCATTACGCGACAAACATCAGCAGACGAACATGTTTGCACAGCTGGTTCGATACACTTCACGATTATGTGAATCGATTATGAATACCCAAAGTATCGTTGATCCGGCTTCCGTTGAATGCCTACACGTCTTAGTTATCGCTTTCTAAATCACGTTCTGTTTACTTTCTTATCGCTTCCCAGAATGTCACAGTCGAACGTGAGTCGCAACTAAAGGAAACAATGAAAATGATGGGATTGTCGTCGACCTTGCACTGGTCAGCTTGGTTCACCAAGTGCATTGCAATGAAGGAAATATCGATCGTCGTTATGGTCATTATTATGAGCACAACCATCGTGTCGAATGTTCCGATCTTCGCTTACAGCAATCCGTTCCTCGTGTGGTTCTTCTTAAGCATCTACGCCACCGGTGTCATCACGTTCTGTTTCCTTATCAGCGTGATCTTCAAAAAGTCATCGACAGCAGCTAACGTCGGATCCATCCTCTTCTTCATGACAATCCTGCCGTTCACTCGTTGGACCAACCAATTCTACACGCTCAATTATTTTGTGAAGATCCTTTACTGCCTCTGTGTCAACGCTGCAATGGGACAAGGAATGCAACTTCTGTTGTTATCGGAAAGCAGCGAAGTCGGCATGCATTTCAACACGCTGTTCACCCGAGAAGTTGATCTACAGTTCTCGTTCGGCGAGTTGATTATTGTGATGATGCTCGGGATCGTTCTACAAATGCTCATCACTTGTTACATCGAGAAAGTTTTCCCCGGCGACATCGGAATTCCCGAGCCGTGGTATTTCCCGTTCCTGCCAAGCGTCAGATTCCTGCGTAAGAAAATGGGCTACAACTCGTTGGTAAATCACGATGCGATTCTTCAAGAAAGGAGAATATCGGGGGCTGATTACGAAGACGAGCCAAACCTCAAGGCCGGAGTTCGTATTAGTAACTTGAGCAAAGTGTTCGAGTCGAAAGCCGCCGTCAAGAATCTGAATCTAAACATCTTTGAGGATCAAATCACGGTTCTTCTCGGTCACAATGGAGCTGGAAAGACGACGACCATGTCGATGCTCACTGGAATGTATCCACCGACATCGGGTACAGCCTATCTCAACGGCAAAGACATTCGAACGGAAATCGACGAAGCAAGAAAATCACTTGGCTTATGTCCGCAGCACAACATCTTGTTCGACGAGCTGACAGTTAAGGAACATTTCATCTTCTTCGCGCGACTGAAAGGCGTCAAAGGAAAGCGAGAAATTTCCGATGAAGTTCGTCGTTATGTTAATCTGCTCGAACTAAAAGACAAAGTCAACGCTCAAAGCCACACGCTCTCTGGAGGAATGAAACGCAAGCTTTCGATCGGAATTGCTTTGTGCGGAGACTCAAAGATTGTCATTTGTGATGAGCCCAGCTCGGGAATGGATCCAGCAGGCCGTAGAGCTCTATGGGACCTTCTGATCTCAGAGAAGAAAGGAAGAACAATCTTGATAAGTGTAAGTCGTTAATTTTGTTGCGATAGTATTGAAGCTAATTTCCAAATATTTACAGACTCATCACATGGATGAAGCTGACGTTCTTGGAGACCGAATTGCAATCATGTCTGAAGGCCAACTGAGAACTGCAGGCTCTTCGTTCTTCCTCAAGAAGAAGTTTGGAACTGGCTACAAATTGATCTGCGAGAAGCACTGCGAAGCGCACTGCGACATCAACCTGATCCTTGAAGTTCTTCAAGAGTACATTCCTGACGCTCAAGTCGAATCGGACACGCAAACAGAAGTCATCTTTGTCCTCAGCGAAAATTACTTACCCATCTTTCACGTGATCTTTAAACGATTAGAGGACGAGTCGCAGAGGTTGAAAATTACGAGCTTCGGCTGCAATCTTACGACACTCGAAGAAGTTTTCCTTAAACTCGGAACTGAAGGCGCGGCAGCAGCGCAAGATGAAGAACATCACGAGACAGCCATCAACGGAGCAGCAACAGTCGTTCTCAACGACCTGATGTCGATCCGAACAGTCACAGGGACAAAGCTGATGTTCTACCAAGTCCAAGCCATGTGTCTGAAGAAGTTCAACTACCTGCGACGCAACTTCAAATCGGTTTTGTACATGATCGCACTCAGTGCAGTCATGATCATTCTCATGATGTCGGCCCCGTCGGTGTCTCTCAACGCTGGGCCTTCCCTTGTAATGGAACTCGATGCTTACGACGACACAACGACAATAATCGAATCTGATGGCTCCATGAACAGTCTCGTTAGCAGCTACAAAAGTTTGTTGGGCGGAAAGGATCAGTTCATGTCAACCTCGTCGGATATGCAAACTGTGATTCTAAAACAAAGCAACGAATCACTGCCAGAAGTCAATCGAAAGTACCTCGTGGCTGCGACGATCAAATCAAGCGGTATCACAGCCTGGTTCAATGGACAACCTTACCACACTCTCCCACTAACTCTCAACTTGATCAACCGAGCGATACTTAAAGATTTGGCTGGCAAAGATTACGATCTGGAAGTCACCAACAAACCATACGAGTTCGCGAAGAACGAAGATGGCAGCAGAGCTGCAGTTGGCCTAAACGAGCTTGTCATTCCACTGGTGCTACTCTTCATCCTTATGACTCAATGGCCCTCGGTCTTCATAGGATTTTACATCAAGGAAAGAGAATCTAGAGCGAAGCTGCTGCAACTGATTAGTGGAGCGAATCGATTCGTGTATTGGTTCACGTCGTTTGCGTTCGATTTCGCGCTCTTCTTAGTCGTCATCTTCGTGATTGTTGGGGGCATCGGAATCTACCAGAGAATGTACATGAGCACGATGGAAGAGCTTGGAACGATTCTAGTCATCCTCATCTTCTACGCGTTTGCAACTTTGCCAGCGGTGTATGCATTCGCTTATCTCTTCGCCAAACATTCAACTGGAGAGAGCATGGTCGCCGTTGCCGGAATCTTCAGTGAGTCATTGTGTAACTTGAATCTTAACTATGATGACTAAATCTTTGCATTCCAGCTGCGGTGCTTTATGGTGTCTACGCGATATTCAAGTATTTGTTGGAAAATCAAATCTGGAAGTTCTTGGCGAAAGTAATCTACTGGCTCGGACTAATGCTCGGCCCGTTCTCGTTGATTGATTCATTCATCGTGTACGGAATGTCAGCGCTGATGCCTGGAAGTAAGTTCAAGTTATTTATCGATGAACGTTGAATCTAATGAACTCTTTAATTTACAGCCAACGTCTTCTCGTTCTCTGATTCGGGAATTGGCTGGAATTTGCTGATGATGGCGGTCGGTGGCGTTCTCTTCATGACAATCTGCTTGCTGAAAGATCACTTGCTATTCGATAAGTTCATCTACAAGTTCTTGACGTTGAAGCGCTCTCTTCCTGTTATCGGACACGGAATAGACTCAGACGTGATGCAAGAAACGGAGAGAATCAAAAACATGTCGGATGCGGAAATTGCAAACGGCAATCTCGTACTGAAGGGGCTAACTAAATACTATGGAAGTCATTTGGCTGTCAATCAGCTTCACTTGGCTGTTGGTGGTGCGGAATGCTTTGGATTGCTCGGTATCAATGGAGCGGGCAAAACGACAACGTTCAAGATGATGACCGGCGACGAGATAATTTCATCTGGCGACGCTTTCATTCGCGGCTACAGCATGCGCAACGAAATGTACAAAGTCCATCAGCTCATCGGATACTGTCCGCAGTTCGACGCTCTTCTGATGGACTTGACAGGACGAGAGACCATAAGAATATTTGCGCTGCTTCGGGGAATCCCAAGGCCAATAATCAACGAACTCACAAACAAGTTTGCTGTCGAGCTCGGCTTTAGTCAGCACTTGGACAAGAAGGTTGACGCTTACAGCGGCGGTAACAAACGCAAGTTGAGCACCGCTCTGTCGCTCATTGGAGATCCATCGCTGATTTTCCTCGACGAGCCAACGACCGGAATGGACCCGGGCGCGAAACGCCAACTGTGGAACATCATCAACCATACGCGCAACTCAGGTCGATCAGTTGTGTTGACGAGCCATTCGATGGAGGAATGCGAAGCTCTTTGCACGAAAATCGCGATCATGGTCAACGGAGAATTCAAATGCTTGGGATCAACGCAACATTTGAAGAACAAATTCTCGAAAGGCTTCATCTTAACCGTGAAAGCTGGCAGGGAAGATGAAGAGATCATGGACGACATCAAGACTCGCGTCAACATATTGTTCCCATCGGCCGAGCTAAAAGAACGCTACATGGACATCTCGACGTTCCACATCACCGACGACTTCAGGTGGTCGGAAGTTTTCGAAGCGATGGCCAACATGAAGAACGAAATCGGGCTCGCCGACTACGCTCTAACTCAAACGTCTCTCGAGCAGGTTTTCCTATTCTTCACCAAGAGCGGTCTCTACCAAAGTAAGAAAACGGAATGAAGATTAAGGCGATCCTAATCTAACAAAATTCGTCAAGGAAATTTCGACTTTGATACCTTGAATAATTAGCTTGAAGCATTCTAAGATCGCGTTGATGTATTTGAAGATCTAAGATGAAACTGTGGAGAATTTACCATTTTATCGATGTCAAGTTCCTGTGAAATATCCATGTGACTTACTTTATTTAGTATTACTTATAACCATTACCAACGAGTAAACTTACCATCTATTCATATATTGACCAGACTTTGAAAATACAAAAACCAAAATTTATAGCTTTGTTAACTGTGAGTGAATAAAAGATAACACAAAAATCTAAAACTATTTTTCAGCCAGAAATATGTGCTACGCTTGGTTATTTTACAATTGGTTCGATACTATCAACCGTTGAAAGCTAAGAAGGGAATCGGAGGCAAAAAGGCTCAACGTTGACCTGGAGCTTTCTCAGCTGAAAGTTCCTGCTGATTTAACGGATAAATAAATTTCAAACTTCAACCTCGCAACAACGAACGAATTTGGAATTCGCCTGAGTCGCTCTACATCGTTTTGTTTTTCACAGTGAAAATCGGATCGCAGTCGCGGAAAACGAATATTTCAGGTAGTTGCCGCTACTGCCCAGAGCTTTAACAGCTGCTAAACCTTACGAGAGTCTCTTAAGTTCGAGGAGCAGTCGAGAGAATTAAGCTATTACTGCTTGAAGCACTTGAATTGTGTAATTTTCTTTCGTGTTATTCAATCACTTGCGATTCATCAAGAAAGTTATTGAGCAGAAATTTGGTTTAAGAATTACTTGATCTTCGCCAGGAAAATCTCATTACCTTTGAGTTAGCTGTTTTCATAGGCTGCTACTCAAACTTAGTGAACCCGAAAGTGTTTTCATGAGATTTGTGTGACAAATCATTCGTCTGCTCTTGTTTAATGAAACTCAATTTTCCTTCGTAGCATGTCGACGAGCACGCAAGTCATTACGCCTTTCTTCCGGTCGCCTTTCACTGACTTGACCGGTGCTTTGGTTAACGCTCAACATTACCACCAATGCGGCGATTTGGAACTGAAAATGATGGAGTGCTTGGAAGCCTACGGCTTGAACAAAGGCCAAACTAAGTGCGTTGACCTCATCGACGACTTCCAGGAATGCTACACTTTGCGCAAGCAGCAGTTGAGATCTACCGTAAGCTACACAAGTTCCACCTTCGTCAGGATTTTCAAGCAAAGGTTTTCGTTTTAGGCAATGAGATTGGAGCGTCACAAGCAATGGTGGAACGGCGAGATCAAGGAGCATTACCAACAGCCTGGACCACGCGTCGATTCCTTGTAATTCAAATCGTTGAGTTCAAATTCATTTAAAGAAAATTTAGTCCGGGGAAATAAAGTTCGATGTGAACGTCGAATCGATGAAATCTTTCATTGCGTTAGCGCCAACTCGACGACTTGAAACTACTTAAGTTGAGTTAGTGAGAAACTTTATTACGTATTCTGTTTGAGGAGTAAAAGCGGAGAAGGTTCACTCTGCTTGAAGGAAATTTCAGTCTTCTTTCATCGGATCAGTTGCAGGTTCGGCAGCAGGTTCAGCTGGTTTCAGTAGCCCGCGAATTGATAAGTCGTAGACGATTTCTTCAATCTTCTTGACGTCGTATTTCAGGCTATCGAAGCGTTTTCGGAGATTATCATTCTTCAGGTTGAGCAGGCGGAATCCAGAGTTCAAGTCGGCGACGAAACGTTGAAGTGAGAGAACCCGAGAGTACTCGCCAAGCGTGACGGCGTTGATTGCAAAACGTGACAACTCGTTGGTCATTTGCAGCAATCCCATCAAATAGGATTCAAGGTCAAGATGAAATCCGTCAGCTTGTGATTTCGCTAGTCCAAGGATCTCAGCGCAGGTCTCTCGGGAAACGAGGAAACCAGCTTCGAGGTAAACGACAAGAGCGATGAGACTGACGAGTCGCTGTGTCGTCCAGTTCCAGTGATCCGCAAAGCGATAATACTGCCCAGCGGGAATCAAAGCTGCAATCTTTTGATAGAGCAAACGACACTTTCCAAACGTCTCGCGTGCTGACGTGCACGCTTTTCCAATTTCCGTGAGGCTCGTGTGGATAACCTGCAGAGCTGCTGTAGCTTCCTTTGCTTCAGTCTCCAGCTGACTAGAAATGAAAAGTGTGAAATGGAAAACAAATCAAAAATTTTGACGCTAACCGAACGATTTCTCTGATCTTCTCTCGAATTTCGTGCTCCTCTTCGAGGTAAGCGTTAAACTTCTGAAACATGTCCATTATCAGGCCGATATATGCTATACTAAGCTTGTTCTATGAGACTTGTTTCTGTAAACGTTCTCGCCGGGTAACTGTCGAAGGTTGACTGACTCAACCTTTCACAACTTTGTAAACATTGCGAGAGAAATCTCGCCGTGAAAAATTTCAATCTCGAAGAAATTAAAAGCTGTTCTGGCTTTAAAATACAATGTCTGCAACACAGAGAGTCCAGGTAAGAGCATCCGAGTGAAGAATCCTTCGTGATTAACTGAAATATCTGGATATTTCTCAATGTAATTTTGCATTAAGCAATGGGCGACTTTCGCACGCACGTTCCACATTTTCGATTGTACATGGCAAAACCCTTACGAGTCGGCCCAGGTCATCGTTAAGTATTTGAAGGGACTCCACAAGCCGATCTATCATCCTTTGAGTGAGTATTGTAGGTCCAAATGAAAGCTGTTGCTCATCTCACTTTATCTTTTAGATGATTGCGGCGATCACGTCGTTTGCATCAACACCGCAGACATTGCGCTGCCCGGAGACGAGTGGAAGAAGCGAGCTTACTTCCATCATACTACTTACCCTGGTGGAGCTACTTGGACTCCAGCGTGGGAAGTTCATTCAAAGGATCGTACGCTAATTATCAAAAAAGCGGTTTATCGAGCGCTTCGCATCAATCTCCAGCGCCACAACACAATGCATCGACTTCATCTCTTCCCCAACGACAAGGTCCCGAAGGAGTTGCTCGAGAATGTGACAAACCAGATCAGACAGCTAAGGCCCGTCCCGCAGCGACTTGACAAAATGGATGAAGACTTCGTCAAGAACTTCCCGAAGATTATGGATTATCCCAAAGGTTTCGTGCCGAAGGTGATTAAATAGAAAGCGACGGAGCATCACTTATGCTAATAGCGATTGAATAAACAAATTTAGAAAGTCAAATCTGGATATCAAAAGTTTTCAGAGTTTCGTAGTTGATAGGAAATTGTTTCACGGCCATAAAGTCAGTCAGAATTCTAGGGAAACAACGCAGCGAGTTGACTGCAAAGTTCAATCTAAAATCTTCAACGAATTTTCTTGAGGAAAACATCAAAGAGATCATTGACATTATTCTCTTGTCAACACAACCTTTCGGATTTGTAATTGGAACTTTGTTGTTTACGGTGAGTTCGAAATTCTTCTGCCGAGTATTCTGCTTGTATTGCTGTAATCTCCAATTTCACGCGCGGTTTGAAGTGAACAAGTTGTCGATTGTCGAGAAAACTAAGCAAACTTATCAGAAACCCGCGATAAGCCGCCGCAATCAATCACAGAAATTTTAAGTCGTCGAATTGCTCATTTGCAAGACAGAAGTTTAAATCAGCAGTCATGCGCCTGGGCCCAGATCCGTCTTCGTTTTCGCAGCCAGACCTGGTGAAAGTGAGCCACATCGACCTCGATTGGACGATCAACTTTCAGGAGAATGTCATCGCCGGAACTGCAACTCTAAAATTTTTGATTATCGCGAAGTTCATCGAAGAAATCGTAAGTGACCTTGGCATTGTCTCTTACGCGTGGCTAACTGCGTTGCAATCTTCCCACAGCTTCTCGATGTCAGCGAACTCACCATCGAGTCGGTCAACGTCAAAGCAAACGACTGCGAAGTTCCATTGAAGTTTCGCGTGTCCGATACCGTTAAAGACATCGGATCCAAGCTTACAATTGATTTGCCGACAAAAACTGACGGCGAAGTGATTCTCGTGATTCACTACAAAACATCGCCGGACGCATCCGCACTTCAATGGCTCGACGCTGAGCAAACAGCTGGCAAGAAACAACCCTTCATGTTCAGCCAATGTCAGGCGATCCACGCCCGTTCCATCTTGCCTTGTCAAGACTCTCCATCTGTCAAATTTACTTACAACGCTGTAGTCAAGCACAGCCCTCAATTGACTGCTTTGATGAGCGCGATTCGATTGGGCAACGAAACTGGATTGACGAAGTTCGAGCAGAAGGTTCCGATTCCATCTTATCTGCTTGCCATCGCTGTTGGCGATTTGTATTCGAAGCGAGTTGGCCCTCGTTCGCACGTCTGGGCTGAGAAGAGCGTCGTTGACGAGGCTGCCGAAGAGTTCAGCGAGACCGAGACTTTCATAACAACCGCTGAAGAAATCTGTGGACCTTACTTGTGGGGCGAGTACGATCTACTCGTCATGCCACCGTCGTTTCCCTTCGGCGGAATGGAGAATCCTTGTTTGACTTTTATCACGTAAGATTTTGGCTTGAATTATCTAAAACATCTTGTAACTTCGATTATCTTCAAGGCCAACTGTTATCGCTGGCGACAAGTCACTCGTCGATGTGGTAGCCCACGAAATTTCTCATTCGTGGACGGGAAACTTAGTGACCAACGCCAACTTTGAACATTTCTGGCTCAACGAAGGCTTCACTGTCTTCGTGGAGCAAAAGATCATTGGTCGATTGCATGGCAAAGAGTATCGCGACTTCAGCGCCCTTCATGGTCTCTCCGAATTGAAGGACACGATCAAGAACCAACTGAAGAACGAGCCAGAGCTGACGAAGTTGGTGGTTGACTTGTCCAACGTTGGCCCTGACGATGCGTTCAGCACAGTTCCCTACATGAAGGGCTCGACTTTCTTGCGATATCTGGAAGATTTGTTCGGAGGTCCATCAGTCTTTGAGCCGTTCCTAAAAAAATATCTGGATAACTTCAAGTACCAATCGATTCTGACAAAAGATTTCCAACAATTCGTCTATCAATATTTCAACGCGACGATTCCAGAGAAGCTCGAAGTCGTCGATTGGGACAAATGGCTTCACAGCGAGGGAATGCCTGTCGTTATTCCAACGTAAGTTTTATGGATTATGTCGCTTGGTAAATATCAGATTTAGATTAGTTCAAAACGAATTAGCTTAGCGCCAGATTAAAATTATTTCGAGTTAGATTAGGATAACTGAGATTTATTTCTGGATTAAAATTTATCTCTTCACAGTTACGACACAACGGTTTACGACACTTGCAAGAAACACGCTGACCTTTGGGCTAAGGAGACAGTTGCCAACATCCGAGCTTCGCCAATCATCAAGGAAACTCTGTCAAGTATCCAAAAGATTGAATTCTTGTCGCAATTGTTAGACAAAAGCGATATTGTTGAGTTGAACGCAGAGAAGGTCAACTTGATGACTGCAACGTACGGTTTTGACAGCACCAAGAACGCTGAGATCCGTTTCCGCTTGATGCGGCTGATTATCAAGGCTCGATTGCCCGACCGCTTCGATGAAATCTTCGCATTCGCCAATAGCAACTTCCGAATGAAGTTCGTCCGGCCAGTGTACAAAGATCTCGGTCAGTGGGATATCGGCCGTCCTTTGGCAATCGCTAACTTCAACACGGTCAAAGATCAGATGATGAAAGTCTGCGCCCACGGAGTCGCTAAAGATTTGAATTTGTAGAACCGAAATTATTGACCTGAACATTTCTAATAAAACTATTTGATATCAAGTTCCGTTCAACATTCATTCAACACCAATTTCAGCATCGTAAATGTTGTAACAGAGAGAGACGAACGTATGCACGCATGAATCTTCGGAGGGCTGCGAAGCGGAGAGGAGAAATATTTTTCAGCCTTCATTCGCCGCTCTGCTTTCAACCGAGACGGATGTTTGTCGTTCGTCAGTTCGTTGCTCAACAAGAATTAATTTGTGGAAAGTGAGAATTATTTTCGTTTAGTGCAAAAGAGAAGTTTAAAGATGGTAATGGCGGAGAACCTAATTCACTTCTACAACCGCCACGAAGGATTTACACAGCCGACTCTCGTTGAAAATCAGCACCACTTGGACTTTAAATTTCCAGAGAATGGAATAAGTGAGTTGAGAAATCTAGATTACAGCGCCTTACTTACAACCCCCGTCCACCTTCCACCCTGTCAAATCTTAGACGAAACAAATTTTGCTTAATTGAAAATTCTCCCGATCTGCCCCGACAGAAACCGAACATAAGAAATCATTTTGCGTTGGTTGTGCTCGTGAGATTCTTGATCAGTTCATCCTTCGAGTCGCACCCGATCTCGAATGGCACGCAGCTTGCTTGAAGTGCCAAGAGTGTCGCCAGTTCTTGGACGAGAGCTGCACTTGCTTCGTCCGCGATGGGAAAACTTACTGCAAACGTGACTACGTCCGATTGTTCGGAACCAAATGTGATAAATGCAATTGCTCGTTCGCCAAGAATGACTTCGTGATGCGGGCGAAGACGAAGATTTTTCACATCAAGTGCTTTCGATGCACGGCGTGTGAGAAGCAGTTGAAGCCTGGCGACGAGTTTGCGCTGAGAGAAGGCGCATCGCTCTACTGCAAAACCGATCACGATCAAATCGAAAGGATGAAGATGGATGACAAGTCAGCGTTTCAGCTTTCAGAGCTCAACAGCAATCCATCGAACTCGCCTAAAAAGCCTTTAAGCTTGTGCAATATCAAGAAACGCTCAATGTCCAGCGATTTCGGATCAATTTCTGGTGGTTAGTTTTGCCACAATTTCTTTACTTTTCAAGTGATTTATTTAATTCCGTTCAGACTCTGACAGCGAATCCGATTCTTACAAATCTCACAACGAGAAGTCACAGCACATAATCAACGGAAAACCCGCTCGGGTGCGAACTGTGCTGAACGAAAAACAACTCAGTATGTTGCGGTCCTGTTACCAAATGAACTCAAGGCCTGACGCACTTGTCAAGGAGCAGCTTGTCGAGATGACGGGCTTGTCGCCGAGGGTTGTCCGAGTTTGGTTCCAGAACAAGCGATGCAAAGATAAGAAGAAGTCGATCGAGATGAAGCTGCAGATGCAACAAGAGAAGGTAAATTGCAGTCGAGTCTTTCTCCGACGTTTCGCTTACGCTTTTGATTCACAGGAAGGAAAAGTCAGTTACATGCAAGGTGTTCTTCTCCACGCATCGCCTCCAGTGAAACACGAGTCGCCTTCGAGCTACCAAGGCTTCGAAGTCACCAAATATCAACCGCCGTGGAAATCGTTCTCGCAGTTTGCGATCCAGAACGACTCCGAAGATTGTGCGCACACGCCGGGCTTTCAGCATCTCGTTAATCAGGTTCGTGCTTGGACTCAATCGTTCAACTTTTGCTAATAATATTTCTCTTAAACAGCTTCACGGCTACGACCTAAACGATGACCATCCGATCGCCAACATTTTCCCCGAAAACGACTGGCACAAGAACCGCGACAGCACCGACTCCTACCAAGAGAGTGAAGGAAGCGTGTCAGGCTCGCTATAATTGATAATCACCTGTAAATACTCACGAGACTTATTTGTGAAGATGGAAATAGAAACTCAATGTCAGCAAACGATTCATTCGCCTTTTTCTCACGCTTCACACTCGACTGCGACTTAATCTGTCTCGCAAAAGATTCACTTGACTTGGAATCGTCATGCGGGTGGTTTTTTTGTTCCAATGCGTTCGCTGCTTCGTCAATATTTATAATTTTTTTCAGGCTCTGAAAAGGGTTTGTGGTGGGTGGCCTGTCTTCTGAACTAGATCGATAGTCTATCGCTGATACAAAACTATGTTGCTGATCAGAAAAGGAGTGACAAATTCTCTAAAATCTTTCAAAATTCATCAGATTTCATTTTGAATTTCAATCTAGAAGTTTTTGTTAGCTTTATACAGAAAGATGGTCAATTTTTCTTCAATGTTGGCTCCAAGGTAATTTCCTCGAGCCCTGCAATGAGTTCCAGGAAACATAAAACCGCTTCCACCCTCAGTCGTAATTCAAACCCGAACATTAAAGCTACTTAAAGGCGATGATCACGTCTTTGCCATTCTCATGACGTGAATCGAATGCTCGCATTTTCCTCGTGCGTGTTTTACTTTCATTTCTCTCCTCGCAGCACGAGGACGAATAGAAACATTAAATCCGCTTTCGAGATTTCTTACTTCATGCACTTCACAGTGGAGATTTTCTTTCTCGCCTTGCTTGCCTGCGTCAAATGGAGCGTGTCGATGAGGGCTGCGCCTCCATTTTCCTCAGTTTTCTTCCCTCCCAGAGTTTTACATTTGAAGGAACATAAATGAAATTATCGAAGAATTGCTAAGCTGAACAAGAAGCAAGAAACAGAAGGGAACATGAAAGCGAAAATAGCTTCCTGTACCGATAAAGAATTTCTTAAAGACTTCCATTTTAAAGCGAACGCTCTTCGTTCAACCCCCGGCCGCCCCTTCCAGCATCTTCGAAGTGAATTATAAAAATAACGTGCATCGAGGGGCATAAATTATGTGTCGTGAAGGGAGAACGAGGAGCGATGAAATGAATTTTTAATAGCGCAGCTTCCGATTTGGCTCCGTGTGCGGAGATTGTTGAGATGTTTCGCCCTGCTAAGGTTCATCAAACTCCAGTGAGTGCTCTCACCACAAATCCACTGACGAATCAAAGCTGACGGCTCGGAATAGTCGAACAGTCTTTAACACTTTCGTCTTCGAACCTGATTTGACTGTTTTGGAATTCTACTTAGGCGCCACGCATTTGGAGATAAGCGGGCCGTCGAGACGTTCTCTCTGATGTTGCCTCCAAATCTCGATCGATCATTAAATTATTCAACCGCACCTTTTACCGCCTGTTACATAAATACGACGGCATGTAACAACCCCGACAGTTCTTTGCTTATCGGTCAATCGATTTCTCCTTGTTCGAGCGGGAAAATTGGTTTCCGCTCCGTAAAATTTTGGCTGCTCATTTGACATGCGATGGTGAAAAGTTTTTATGCGCAAAAATATGTAAACAGTTTTCTCTTTGTCCTCTGCAATCGGATTAGGCGACAATGATTCAATAGTTTTCCATGTCGGCTTACACGCATCACGGAACTCTAATCCCGTTGCGCTGCAGTGCTCGAATGTCGATGAATCGACTGGATCGGGTAGTGACTGTCTCTCCTATCTAGCTCGACAGATCTCAACTTGCGACACATTAACATAAGAATGAGTTCACTCTTTACTTCTTCGTCAGCGATCCGACATGTTGAACACAAGGTAATAACGTTGATGACAAACGATTCGTCTCTCGGTTGAACTGCTGCGACCTTTTTAAGCTCAGAATAGTTTCTCGCTCTTTCAGTTGTTTGGAATGAGCTCGAGAAATGAAGAAGTTTGTGAGTCTTATAAAAGTTTTTGGGTTTCGTAAGTTTCGCCCTGTTGACGAAGAAAGCGGCTTTGAGAGCGAGAAACAATGTTGTCGTCTGAGATTTCATGCATGAGCTGGTTCGAATGGAGACGTGATGAAAGAACCTTTTTGACGTTTGACTGCTTCTGTTTGGAGCGTCTTAGTCGGACGATGATGATTGAAGATTTTCTTAAATCTTGTCGCGCCCTCAAGTCCTTCCTGAATTCTCAGCGCCAAGTCAGAAATGTCATAAAAGACGTTCGGGAGATAAGAAAGTACTTCTCAAGAGTCTTGGGCCAAGACTTCCTTCGCTGTCTCGTAACTCATAAAAACTACTCCCGAAATAGCGAATGCGAAAGGATTCCAAAGCTAAACGAGCCGCGTTAAGTGGCTGTCGTCTGCCGTTTGTTCAAGAAAAATTGAAGAAAATTCTTCCAGCGCGGCATCGACATCAGAAGACGTTGGTGAAAATGTATTTCTCTCTCTCCATAAATCATGCAACGACCGAGCGCAGCTTAAGATGCCAGATGCATTTCTGCCGCTGCCGCATGTAAACCACTTAAGTTTTACGACTAGCACCACTCTCAAGATCTCTCACGACGAGACGACGGGCCTTTGTCTTGACGAAGCTCCATGAGACGGCTACTTGAAGAGTTAAAGGATGTTTGCTGGCTTCATTATGACCGTCCAAATGGATTCTCATAAAAAGTGAGAATTGAATGTCCAGAAGCTTTGAGTGATTGACACGCTCGACGCAATTCCGATCTCCAATGCAATCATTTTGAGACTTTGGGCTGAGATTGATTGGCTGCCAATCTTGATTGCGTTTTCGAGACAGACAACTTCCTTCTCCAGAGGTGACCAGGTCTCAAACTAAGTTTAGGACTGTGAACTGGTTCAGAATAGTTGCTCAAACATATGATTCAAGGCCTTTGATTACCACCCCACTTCTCAATTTGAACGCCGTTTGCAACTCAAACCCTCAACTCTTTGCCCAGCAAGCTGCAGCCATTGCATGTGGCTTCGACTCTCGACAGCCTCGCCAGATAAGATTGTGAAAACATAGATCTTGTGACAAGATGTTTGTAACGAGACACCAAGAGATGTTTTCGCTAACCGAAGCATGAAATTTTTTCGTCTCCCTCGACATGTTCCAATTAAGGCGACTTAAGGCCATCATTGACTTGCAAATCTCTGCAACCCATTGAGAGATTATGAGTGGAAACATAAACAGAACGAATTGCGACAAGAGCAGGTAAAAGAATGTTCGAGCAACTTGCAAATTATCGAGCGGAAACAACCGAAATAAATCCGTTCAGTTTGTGGGCAAGTGAAACGAAAACATTGTAAAAGTTTTGTGGGGCCCATAACGAGCAGTGAACGGAAGTCAAATTGCAGGCGCCACCGAACCAGGTCGAGACTTTGAAACGATCGTCAACGAAGAGACGAATAAATAAACACATCAGCTTGACAAGAGCGAAAGAACAGGCGAAGGTCTCAACAATAAATTCCTCGATAACATCTCAGTTGCTGTTCTGGCTCGAAAAGGTCACCCAACAACACGATGAAAGATGAGATTTTTCTGTCCAACGAGTCCATAAATTCTCGGGCCACGTTCGTGAAACATTGACGTGAAGCAATTTTGAAATTAATGGGATCATCATGTCACAACGAATGTGATTGATGGTGTCCCACTGAACATGACAAATTTCTCTCTCCGCCCAGGAGTTACGTAATCCGAGCAACCGATCTTTGACTCCACATTCCTATCAACTTCTTCACTGTCAATCTGTGAAACTAAGTGAAGGCTAAGAGAAGAGGAAGACGTCAATAAACGGAACTGAAAGATCCTTCCGGTAGCCTTCGATTGACCATTAAGTTTTGCACTTGAGCAGTCTGAAAGACAGAGCAATTCAAGTCATGACTCGTACACGATTTTAAACAAAAAAATCCAGGTCGCTGCGTTCTGATTGATCAATCTACCCAGCCAAACGCCTTACCAATTGATATTCCAAGATATCCTCAAACCAACTTGTTGGACAGGCAATGAAGAATGAATTTCGTTTATCGGAGGCGCTCGTTCAGTGAAATGGGTGGAACCTGTTGAGCGTCTCCTAATTACGGTGCAATGGAATTATTCACAGACATGATTCCAGCAATCTTTTCTGTTTTGTCCATCGTCATGAATTTCTCTTCTTCTACGCATGATTCCCTTCGTCGTCGTCGCCTCCGTCTGCCTGTAAATAGGACAATGCAGGATTCACATTTTAATTTCTTTAATGGATATCGATTTTTCGCTGTTGCCTCCGCGAATCGAGTCGACGTGAACCCTTCTCTGTCAGTGCTCAACATTAAAGCTGTTTTGTCCGCTTTCGTTGTCATAACGATGAGTCCAATCAACTCGATGATGAATATTTCAAAATGCGCTCCATCAATATTTCGCTCGTTGTTTTGACTCGTTGAATAATTCAGTGACGGTTCCGTTTCAATCCTTGCCGAGCCGAACCGCCTGATTTGCATGTAAAACACAGCTTTACCTGGATTTGACGCAAATCACTTGGGCTTCCTAGTTTTCGGGTCGGTGCAGATGATCCGATGAATATTTTATCCTTCCAACCCAATCGGAGATGTTTATGGCTCACGATTTATTAAAACTCTTTCTCAGCGAGCCTAAATAATTTACGAGGAAGCCGATGCCATGAAACTTCTTTTCCTTCGCCATAAAATAAACTTTGAATGAAATTTCTTCTCCAACTCCCACGCCGTTCCGCTGCCATAATAATAATCGTCATCATAACCAAGCGTGGGGTGTGGGAGGCTCGATGAATTATTAAAGCGCGTTCGCGTGTCGTCGATCTCTCCATTTCTAATCATCCGCATTATTGAATGAAAGAAATTGTTGGAGGGAAAAATGTTTCCTGGGCTTTAATTTTATTTAATGCGCAGATGAACGTGAAGCAACAAATTATTTTAGATTGGAAAATTGGTGAAACTCACACAATGAGAAAGAAAAATTTGATAAAGTTGGGCTCTTCTAAGTTCTGAACTTTTTCGGAATGAGAATTCCTGCACCTCAGTTCTGGCTAGTTAGCTCGCGATTTAACATTAGAAATAATCTTTTGTTCTATTTCTGAGTAATCGTGCAATTAAATCTTCGTTTTTCCTCATCGCTGACTTCGATTTTTGTCAGCCTTATTCAAGCTTCACTCGACACGAAAAAATTTCTTATAAAATATTCAAAACTTTTAAGCAAGTCTCGCTTACACATGTAAATTGCCCTTTATCAATAACTTCATCGAGTTCGATATGTTGATTCGACCATTTTGTATCCGCGGTGCGAGTGAAGAAGGAAAAGTTATCGAGAAAAAATCTGGTTCATGTCGAGCATGATGTTTGATGATTGTTTTCGGGTTTCCAACTTGTTTTCTTTACATTCTGTTTTGCCATTGCGAGCGGCGACCGCGCGCGTTCAAACAGCGGATGAAAGAGAGAAGAACACCGACGTGAGGTTCGGGACTAACTCACACTATGTTTGTTTCCCTCCCAGCCCCGGCCAGATTGTCCAATCGCTGTGGCTCATGCTGTTGTTTCACTTCACTGCCGTGCTATGAACGAGAGGGAACGAGACGAGAAGATAATCCGATGGTTTAGTGTGGGCTTCACAAACAAATCGAAATGCCGTCGATGGTTCGGCTTCAGTTTTGTGATGACTTTTGGCGGGGCAAGTTGACGAAACTTCCGCTTTTGTTTACTCGAAGCGATTCTGGATAATCTCGTCGTTTGCTTCACCGCGGAATTTCGTAGCGCGATCGGACATTTTTCTTTTGGAATCCTCAACCGTCGACGATGATTTCCACGGTTTCAGTTCGTGAGACTCCTCGAAATGTTTGCGGAATAAATAAATTGAATCGAATCAACAAATGAAAAGTGCCTTGAATCGAATTGATTAATGAGAAGAAAAGTTGCTGGCAAAGTCGTTAAAAGTGATTCTGTGACTTAGAGAAAAGATAAAGAAAGCGAACGATAACCCAAAATCCGTTCTATATGGTAATGGCCGAGATACATCAGGGTGGCCCTCTGGCTCACCAGCTTCCCCTGCACAACCATCGCGGCGGGCTAGTCCAGCCTTCGCTCGTCATGAATCATCACCACATTGACATCGACTGTCACCAGACTGGACTAGAAATCCACGCGACAAACATAAGTAAGTGGAAAGTCGCTTGGTGAAAAGTCCCAGGTGAAAACTTCCTCGCCCTTTGAATCAAAAATCGATTTTTGCGCATTGTCTCGCAAAGACATCTTGAGGCGAACACAAAATATCGGATTACTAGACATCGAACGCTGTAGCCTTATTTACCAACAACAGATGTGTTTGACAACATCTCTCCTCATTGAGAACACAAAAATAATTTTGAAAACAAAAAACTTTTTCTGTAATTCGATCATTTTCATGTTTTTCGTGAGTCGAGGCAGAGAAATATTTTCAGTTGTGCGGTAATTTTGCATTTTAATTCAATAGACAATTGGCTTTAGCATTGCTCGTAGAAACACAGAGAGCTGAACGTTCAAGGTGGATTAATATTTTTGTGTCAATAGCAAGCGAATTCTTCGTTCGGCCGCTCGCCCTCGTCAAACCAAAGCAAAGTTTGAGTTTTGTTTTGGGAAGAAACAATTTTGTGACCGAGAAGTTTTGTGGGTCGATAATGAGAAAGGCAAATAGTTTACATTGCGATTGTAAAGCACGTGATAATTTTCAGTGTTGCGCGGAGATCGCTGTGTGTTCTCGCCTGGAAATTCCACTGCGGGCTGTTGATAGCGAAAGAGTTTCTTGCCTTTACCTCCGTGAGAAAAAAAAAATCTCAAGGAATCACTAAATAAAGTTGCAAACAGTTGAAATATTTGAGCTGCACACTGAATTGTTAGTGACTAAGAAATGACAACATGCGATAAAAGGTCGCAATAATATTTTGATTCACTGCTGAATCAACAGAAAGCGGATGGTCGAGTAGAATTTCTTGACCAGAGATCAACTAGGAGAGTCACAAACGCTTAGTCTAAAATAAATTTAGGGATCGATTGATTCCGCTTTCAAAATATTGATTCCTTTTTTCTTCCTACATGTTTTGATGGTTAAACTGCGGTGTCTTGACAAGACGATCAGAAAATAGTTTATAAACATTCAAGATCGATCGTTTTGTCTATAGTTTAATTCTAAACTTATGGCGCTAAAAAACTTTATTAAAATAATGATTGAACGTTTTATAGAACTTTGACTTAAAGTTGACGTCAGAAATTCCATGGGAATTCAACAATAGCAAACCTAGCTTTAAGCAGAGCATTAACTATGAAAGAGCTGCCTAAACAATTCCAGTCTAAACTGCCCTGAGCTCATTCCACCTTTAAGCCGCGCTGAATATAAATCAAACAATCATGAACTTGACCGCAACGACGTCCGCACCTCGCACACACCTTCCTCGTCCCGAAAGCCGAATGTTCGGGTAAAAAGCGCGTTCATTCAGACATTTATCAGCAACCTGCACGATCCGTCGATTCACAATGAAACCGAAAGCAATAAACAATATAAGGAATTAAGAATATTCAGTCACATTTTAGTTTTGAGCGCTATCTTATCACTAGCGCAAACCCGCGAGGAACGTCGAAACAACCGGAGAATACCTTCGAAGAAAACATTTCTCTCCTCGCATTTTATTTCTTTAATTATCTCGGTTTGTTGCATGAAACCTACACAATCAGTTTTGTTCTTTTTGTTGCCTCGCGTTTTGTCTTGTCGCTCGTTTGCCGCTCTTTTGGCGAAATGCATTCGAATCTCGTACAGCGAAGCTTCTTTGTTCGCTACGGCATAAAGCGAGCGTGGATGGAAGAATTATTGACTTCATTTCCATAATCATTCAGCATAGATAAGCAGTTGATGAATAATTTATTCGCACGCACACACGAGAGAGGCAGCCAGACGACGAAAGAGTTGAGAAGCGCTGAGCTTGAGCTTTCCGTGCATGGAAAAGTCTCGCTTGTCTTTCTGAAGTTTTCCCTGAAAGTTTATCGATTAAACTTGCTGAAAGCTTTTCGCTCTAAACTTTCTCATCGTAAAGTATTTCGAAAGGTGCCAACAGAGCTCACAGAAGCTGAACGACAATCCCACCAGGAGATCTCGTTAAAAATTCATTCCATTCTCTTCCTCTGTCTCTTTTTATTGCTTTCGAGTCCGAGTGATTCACGTTGCGGGCGCTTTTCATCTCCGCTACGCTTGAGATCTGATAAAAATCATTAAATATGTTAATGTCGCTTGTGGTCCGCGCTCGACAAAGGAAGAGTGATCTGAGGAAGCGACACCAACAATCAATTACCGGAGGCGATAAAAATAATCAAAAATCAATAAAACGAAGACTGAAAGCGGATTGAGAAAAATTTATGAATGTCCAGAAGCAACTCACGCGCTTCAGTTAATTTCTTATTCCTCTGAATCCAAATCTGAGGCGAAATCAAGATTGAAAGTTTGACTAAAAAAAAGTTTACGACTTTATTATTAACAAAGCAGAAGAAGCAAAGATTATTGATCGCTCTACATCCATCGATTGATTTTCACAACAGATATTCACGAGCATGAGTCGAAAAGCTTCTGTTGGTTGAGCGAAGATGAAAATGATTTATCAGGAAAATATTTTGACGGCTTGCGGACCGAGGCACCTGGTCGCTTTCGTTTCGCTCTTTCAGTCCCATCTCGACTGATGTTTTCGACCGTAAATTTCTGTCAAATGACACGCGGGTTGAGGTGGCAATGCGAGGCAGAGAAAGGGGAACTTCGACTGTTGGAAATAAATTTGTCGCTTTGGCTTCATGCAGCTCGTAAAGAAGAAATTGGAAACGATGGGTTCTTATCGAGAGAACGTTGTAGATGTTCAAAGTTTGACCAAGATCTCTTCGTCTAGAATTTTAGTTGTTAGATGTTCTCAGTGATTGTTTTGCATTTTCTGGCCCGACCCTTCACATCAGTTTCTATTTGAAAAGTATTGCCACTCATCGCTTTAGTTTGCAGATTACCAAACACCATTTGGTCTCTGCTAGGCTCGAAGCTTTGTGAGTTTTTCACAACAATTCTTGTGAGTAAATCGCAACGATTCCAAGCTCGCTTTGCATGAATTATTCGAACCTTGGCATTTTTATTGTTTATTCTTTTCTCAATCTCTTCCGAATGACTTTAAAAGCAAGAACATCTTGCGGTGAAGGAAACGAGTCAGATGAAAGAATCGGCTGCGACGCGGTCTCGAAAAAAATAATTAAAATTGTCTAATTTAAGTTTAAACAAGGCCGAGCGAGAATCGCGATTCCAACCTCGCACTTTGCGGGCTTTGAGAAATCGTTACCTTAATTGTAATGAATTGCTGAATGTGTGGCAACGACAAGCAGCGACGAGACTCACACACCGCGAAAATTCCTTTAATTTGAATTTATTTCTCTGTCCAGATGTTCGCTCGCAATGGCGAAGGAAGCGTCGAAGTCTGTGCGAGCGCGCATCGAGAAAATCTATACATTTCCATTAAACATTCAAGTGATTTGTGCGCTTTATCCGTGCCCTTCGCAATAGAAATGCGCACAATCGCGGAGACCCTCGTCGAGCGAAGAATGAAATTTACGCAAAAGCATCAATAAAACATTCCGCCAGCTACAAACTTCATCATGTTCGGAATTTCTTGTTTCTTGTGCTTTTTTATCACTTTGTCCTCTTCGCCCCTTCCCGCTTTCCGGAGTGTTTATGGCTGAATCTCTCTTTAAAGACAAGGCGAAGCGAAATTTCAAGAGCATTAAAGTTCAGTCGTTAAGCGTGTGTGCACAAGCCTCCGGCGAGTGAGATCGATTGTGTGAATAATCGCAAATAGTTTCGCAAGACTCGACATAAATGGAAGTGCGAGAACGCTGCTGCAATTGTGATTGCTTCAATGGCAAAGTCTTGAAATATTTTAATCAACTCTCGTGGAATTCTCTCCATCGGCTACGGCAAACGGAGATGCTGCAGACACAACACAAGGCAATAAAGCACTCAGTTTACTCTCCAATAAATAGGCAAACATGCTGAATAGCCGATTTATTTAGCATTGAAAATATTAAAAGTTTAAATAACAAGAAAGACAAACGGAGCCTTTGTTGGAGTTTTATGGGCTCTTGAAACTGGTTGTGGCGGCAGAGACACAAACCTGCGAGACGCGACAGTCAGAAATGCAACAAAATCTCCGTAAGGTGAACACAAACACAGAACGCCGAGTCAATATTTGCTTATCATAAGCGCAGTTGATGTTCAACGAATGAGCTTAAGACGGTGTGGGAAAAGCTCCGTTTACTAGCTAGCTCTTAATTAAAAGTTTAAGGCTGACTTCAGTCGTAGTTTTGACAAAATTCTCAGCTATCAGCAAACGTTTGTATTTTCAATGGTAAAGTCAAATTGTATCCAAACTTTGACCAGCGACAAATTGAACTTATGCGTGATACGTGTCGACCAAGATTGTAATGTGACAGATCTTGACAATTTCATTTAAGCTTTACCATCGTTCCCGCACTTCCTCTCGCAACTTTCAAGTCGAGAAAAAGAAAAGCTCTTTATGTGTTCGCATAAATTAGCTGCCGAATGTCCAATAAAATGTGCGAGTAATTAAACTTTATTGCATCTTTCGCCTAGCCACTAAATTAATGCTTTTTATATCGGGCCAAAAAGTTATTTGCCGGTGGAGACGCTTTTGATATTCCCTCGACGAAATGCGTTCGGTAGCATAAATTCACACAATTTACCAGTCGAGCGGGCTCTCACTTTCGACCGGATAGAATTTCAGGGCTTTTTAAAGAGGTGCGAAAGCCATAAACATTCTGCGGCTTCTCGCTTTAATAAGGCTTCTCATGTTCTCACACTAGTTCTCCGGACGGCTACAAAACTCCTACACGATGCTGTGAGAAGCAAACGTTTGTCGAATGAATGAGCGGTGATCGATCTCGATTTGTATAACGGCAGCCCATTAAGCGAGACATGTCAAAGTCTTTTGTTGGTACACAACTCGGATTGAAACTTGATTGCGAGTGCAGGGCGAGAGAGCGAGAAGCAAACGAGCGGACGAATGAACGAGAAAATCTGTTTCAATGTTCAATTTGCTTAAGACTTCAAATCGGCATCGCAGACGATTATTTACATGAGTCATGGGACGGTTGCGATGCTTTTACGCCGGCCAATTGCGGCGAGAGGGTAAAATGTCAAATAAACATAGCGAGTTGACGGCGAAAATCTCTCGCAATTAGCTTGACGCCAATTTGCCAGCGAGCTCTTCGCAGCGCAATGATAATCCAAACTTACGACGAAATTCAGATCGATAATGATTCCTTAATCTCTCGTTCCAGAAAAGCAGCGGCTATCGCTATGCGTTGGCTGTGGCGGGCAGATTCTTGATCAGTACATCCTTCGAGTCGCACCCGATCTCGAATGGCACGCAGCTTGCTTGAAGTGCCAAGAGTGTCGCCAGTTCTTGGACGAGAGCTGCACTTGCTTCGTCCGTGATGGGAAAACTTACTGCAAACGTGACTACGTCCGATTGTTCGGCACCAAATGTGATAAATGCGGATGCTCGTTCAGCAAGAACGACTTCGTGATGCGTGCAAAGACGAAAATCTACCACATCGACTGCTTTCGATGTTCCGCCTGTGCTAGACAATTAATTCCTGGTAAGAATCTCAACGACATCTCCCCGGGCGAACCTTTGACTCACTTACAATCGTTTACTCCGAACAAGGTGACGAGTTTGCTTTACGAGATGGCGGTGCGCTTTACTGCAAAGAGGATCACGATGTTCTTGAAAAGACAACTCAGACCAACCTCAACTCGATCGAGCATAATAACAACAATGCTTTGTTGAATAACAACAACACAATTAGTAGCAACAGTCAAGCGACTAGTTTAAGCAATAATAATCACACCAGCGAGCTTGGATCGATGTCAGGTGAGAGCGAGAACAATGTTAGGCGAAGGTTGAAGGGCAATGGAGGCTTGAAATAGATTGAAACTCAACTACAAATACCCGGCAAGCCTTCGAGCGTCAGTTGAAAGCGAGTTAAACTTCAGAGACGTCCACCGCTCAATTTACGAATCGAACGTCGAGACATTTTATGCAAATCTCGCTGGATTCCAAAGAATTTTTATGTTCGCTAAATTTTTCTCTTCGCATTTTATCGGAAACTTATTAAAGAGACGAAATTCAAGTCGACAAAGAAATCGCATTGATGGATGAGGTGCTGCTTAGCGCATTCGAACAAAGCCGTTCATCATCATAAAAATCAAAGTTTATCTGCATCGAGTGGGTTGGGTTGATGGACCATAAAATTTCTTTCAAATGAGTTAATTAGCTTGGGACGACGCTACGCGAAATTTGTTTTTACGGCAGCTGCTTCTGCCAGATTTCTACTTTCATCGGCTGATTGTGCAACGTTGCGAGCGCTGATAAGTCACCCAACATGCTTGCTGCTATTTTTTCGACGTTTAATTGCCGTACCTGTCATGATAACGGCAAAAAGAGTTTCTGTGACACGAGAGAAACCTCGACACAGCCGATAACACGCTGTAATTATCTAACAAGCGATTGCGTACTGAGACCGCTGATAGCTTTCCGTGTTTGGCTCGTAGAAAAGTTCTTCGAGCGAGCTCGAACCGTAAACACGTCCACGACGCTTTGATATTTTCCGTTGAATTCTTCGGTTTTCGGGCCCGAAGTCAAACAGAAAACATGATTTCGATTCGACTCTATTTTCCTGTGTCTTCTTCTTTCAAGTTGTGCTTTTGAAGACTGCCGGCTCGACGACAAATATTTATTTAATAAAATCGAAATCTAAACAAACAGCCGATTGAAGACTTGGAAGGTTTTCTTGCTTCCATTTCGTTTTGTTTTCTCAACTCACCGATGAATCCTTTCGCCTTGCAGACTCTGAAAGTGAGAGTGGATCACACAAAAGTGTTCGGGGGAAGCAGTCAGGGCCATCGGACGGCAAACCAACCAGAGTGAGAACAGTGCTCAACGAAAAACAGTTGCACACGCTAAGGTGAGATTTTCTCAGTTGACTTTTCACACTTTCCCAGTTCTTCTGTTGAAAGTGAGAAGTTCCTTGAACTCCCTTCATTTACTAATCCAACGACTTTCTCACCTTCTATAGAACCTGTTACAATGCAAATCCCCGGCCCGATGCGCTGATGAAGGAGCAGCTTGTCGAGATGACGGGCTTATCGCCAAGAGTTATTAGAGTCTGGTTCCAGAACAAGCGATGTAAAGATAAGAAGAAAACGATTCAGATGAAGCTGCAGATGCAGCAAGAGAAGGTAAATAGAAATCCAATCATCCATCAAGTCATTGCTAATGTTTTCGATCTACAGGAGGGCAGGAAAATGGGCTACGGTGGAATTCAAGGAATTCCAATGATTGCCAGCTCGCCAGTCCGCCACGATTCACCGCTAAACCTTCATGGGCTCGAAGTAACGTCCTACCAACCACCGTGGAAAGCACTCTCCGACTTCGCCCTTCACGCCGATCTCGACAACAATGGAGCCGTTAATCACACACCTGCATTTCAACATCTCGTTAATCAGGCAAGACTCCATCATTTCTCATAGTTTTTGGGCGAAAACATTTGGCGGCGATCTCTTTTTGCGGCCACAAACATTCCTTCTTCCCTCAACATTCTCGGTATTATTTATTTGCGTGTCGCTCCGGCTTCTTCTGTTTGAATTTCTTCTTCTCCCTCTCGATGTTTATTCTTTTAATATTTCGCTTCTTCTTCAAGTCCGCTAAATTATTTCTGCAAATAAAAAGATGGCCATCGCGAATGGCTCTTTGACGACATTTTGATTAACAGTTCTTGCTCTTCTTTCAACTCAGATGCATGGCTACGATATGGGGATGGGAATGCCTCATGGTCCCCCGCCACCGTCGATTGCGCAGCTCCCAATGGACCCAAACTCACATCAGCATCCCGACAGCACAGATTCATACGTGACATACCTGGAGAGCGACGAAAGCATGCAGAACTCTCCCTGATAGCAGAGTTAGCGGCCGAATAGTTTGAATTATTCATTTATGTTGTCTGTGAATGTTCCTTTACGTGTTTGAAGTCGAAAAATATCAAATCTGGTGCGAACTTTAATTTGGTCTCAATGTGAATCGGAAATCAGGAAATTGCCGGTGCGATTAATCTCATTTGAAATTGCTCAAAATTGTTCCAACTTTCTCACGACTCAAATCGATAATTTTAAAGTTGAACTTTCGTTCGCTCCTCGCTGGTTTTGATTGTCGATAATTTAATGTTTCTTACTGTAAATTGCCAGTGAAGAAGATCTTGCTACAAAGCTTTCAACCTAAATCGAAATAAACTCAGAATGGAAGACCACAACACCTGCACAAAGTCAACTCTGTCCGACCGATTGATGGTCTCACAGAGATGGAAATAGTTTTAATTGTAAATCATGGGAAATTACTAATTGTAAATGAAGAGAGAAGCACAAGATAGATAAGAAGTAAACTTAATAAATTATGATGAACACACATTTTGGCTTCAATCAATCTTTTTTCGAGGTTTTACAGGAACAATTTCTCAGATGTTTGTGACTAAAAATATGAACTGAATCGAAGTTGTCACCCGTAGTGTTTTCCTTACATTAAACAACTAACAAGTCTCAGATGCATACATGTGATGAGAGTCTTGAGACTCACGATTTCGGGAAATTTTCTAGTCAAAGATTTGAAATGTTAAACGCAAATCCTTCAAAAATAAGTCACCTTCAAATGGAATCTACTCTTCAACCTTTGACGTTCTCTTCAACTAATCTGTAAATTTGCACGACTTTTCCGCAAATCACCTGAAATGTCCCCGACCAAACTTCCGAATGAATGAACCACTTAAACTTTCGTTTTCCAAACATATTCATTTTCTTTATTATTGAAATTGTTCAAAATTTGTAAGCATTCTTAATCTACGGTTACCAAAGAATTGTTTACAATGAATTTCACATCTAGATGCTAGTTGCACAATGTCTCTGCCTTCATCGCAGCTCGGGGGATTCCGATTGTTGGCGATTCATCAGTTCTGTATCATTGTGTCGTCGCTTCGCCATAAAACACAAAATCTATGTTGACCATCAAGAAGTTTTTACGTTTTGCTTTGTTGATGATGAAGAACAAACAGCGATTTGATAAATAAAAAGACGAGAAATTAAACGCTAACGTCTCGGAAATGACAGGAAATCTTAAATTGGTGGTCGGCGGAAAAGAGAGAGAGAAGAAAGAATTTCGAACATTAAGATTTTCACATGATTTTCATTTTATTTTTTATTAAACATTTTCTCTTTTCTCGGCTAATTTAACTAATTGTACATGAAATAAAGTTCAACAGCTTGTGCTAGTACGTAAAAGTGAGAAGTAAAATAAGTTTTGGTCTATCGAAAAGTGCTTTTTACTGTGCGCGCTCCTCCGACTACTCGTAAGAGCCATGCAAGCTATCAAGAGAAGCGTCATGTGGGGAGCGCTGGAGGAAAAAGAGAGAAAACCAAATCAGAAACAAGGAGTGAATGATAAAAGTTGTGCAATCATGCAAATTGTCTGTGCAGCTCATAAAGATTAATCAACCGAGAAAGGAACAACTCTTTAATCAACTCCTTACTTGATTCACGATGTCTTGATATGCTGGCGAGTGCATCTGGTGCATTCCGTTGTTCTTCGAGTCGGCGTGCATTGCAAGATCGGAAATCATTTTCCATGGCGGTTGGAAAGACGTCACCTCGAAGCCGTGTAAGTTGATTGGGGACTCGTCATTCCTAACGGGGCTGGTGGCGACAAGAGGCACGCCGTGCATTCTTCCATAGCCAATTTGCTTCATCTCCTGACGAAATCACAAGTTAAAGCTCAGTCTGACTGCTTGAAAATCGTTCACTCACCTTCTCCTGCTCCATCTGGATTTTCAATGCGTTTGTCTTCTTGTTGTGTTTGCACCGTTTGTTCTGGAACCAGACTCTAATGACTCTTGGCGATAATCCCGTCATCTCAACGAGCTGCTCCTTCATCAGCGCATCGGGCCGGGGATTTGCATTGAAGAATGTGCTGTCAAATGGGAACACGAATCGAATTAATAACGAACGAATAATTGCTTGAAATATTTGTCACTTTCAAGTTAATTGGATGAAATATTTCATTGATTATTCCCAGAAGAACAAATGTCTCGTCATGCATCGTCGAAGCTGTGGCATCCCACAGGCGCTAATTGCCAGAATCAATTCTTACCTTAAAGTGTGCAACTGTTTTTCGTTGAGTACCGTTCGGACTCGCGTCTTGCCATCGCTCGACCCTGGTGGCTTGCCTCGAACTCTCACGTTCTTGTGTGATCCCGACTCGCTCTCAGATTCTGTTTTTGAAGAAACAATAAAAATGTTTGCGTTAAATTCTTCGATTGATCCATAAAGTTCCAACGACTGTTCCAAGTGTGCCTTGGATAAGAGTTCGACAACGCCATCAACTTCAAGAGCCATAAGTCATAAAGTTTTTTGATATAAAGCAAAAGAACTACTTAGCTAGAACCATCAGCGTAAGTCAACTCTTTAACATGTGGAGACTCAAGCCAGAAGTCCGGACATCCGCAAAGCAAATTGCAACAACAAAGAGAAGAAATCAAAGAACCCAAAAGTGGATAATTTAGATAAGCGACGACGAAGGAGAGGAAAAATCTCTTTTACGATCGGAGCTCAAACCCCACGATCACGACCAGACTGAGCCAGACAGAAATCGGCAACTCGAGATGTGGAAAGCAAATAAAACACTTGGTTTGATGGGAGGGAAATAAATCATCGAGGAAAAGCAGAATTGCTTTGACCTCAGCTGACGTTGAAGTGAACTCTCTCGGAAAACTTTGTCGAAAGCTGACGTGATGGCGACAGTGAAATCTTACAAAAATGACTAATACTTCAATGAAAGAGGAGCAAGGGAATTCAACAGTCTAAGCATGAAAAACTTTTCCAGAGACTCTTCAAGTGAAAAATTATTTATTGCCAGCTGCTCTCTCTTGTCCCTTGAACTTCAATTTCTGCGCCACTGACAACACAATTTCCTTCAAATGAACTCAAAATAATCTAAAGTAGCCACTTTTGAGTTTCTCGGGAAAATTCTTTCTTTATCAAGCAGAGACTTCCGCAAAGATTCGATGAGAGCCCAAGGAATGCAAAGCATTTCAAGCGGTTCGAAAGTAGTTCGATCGTGAAATATTTCGGCGGAAAATGTTGAGAAATATTTGAGTAGTTTTATGCTGTGCTGATTGTGTAAATTGGCGGCGTTTGCTTTGAAGGCGGACAGAAATCGTGGAATTGAATTTTGGTGAATTCGGTGAAAGACAAAAGCGCCGCCGACTAACATCGTCTGTCAACAAATGTTTCTCTGCCTGTCACCAATCAATAATTATCGTCAATTACATAGATACGCGACACAATTAACGTCTCGTGAAAAAATGTCTCTTACCCGACATGGAGCCGAATTCGCTGGAATTGTTGTTGCTCCCCGAGCTATTGTTCGTGCTGGTGGTGTTGGTCGTCGTCGTGGTCACCGCTTGATTGCTTCCGTCTCGGAAATCAATGGCCGTTGTGTCAGCATCCGATTGAGCTAATTTGTCGAGTGCATCGTTGTCCATCTTGCAGAACAGCGTGTTGCCATCGCGAAGCGCAAACTCATCGCCTAAATGATTTAGAAAGTTAAAATGTAATTCAAGTGGCGGAAGTCGATGAATTTGTTTACCTGGAATCAAGTGACGGGAACACGCCGTACATCGAAAACACTCCAAGTGGAAGATCTTCGACTTCGCCCGCATCACGAAATCATTCTTGGCGAACGAGCTGCCGCATTTATCACATTTGGTGCCGAACAGTCGGACGTAGTCACGTTTGCAGTAAGTTTTCCCATCGCGGACGAAGCAAGTGCAGCTCTCGTCTAAGAACTGGCGACACTCTTGGCACTTCAAGCAAGCTGCGTGCCATTCGAGATCGGGTGCTACTTGCAGAATGTATTGGTCGAGAATCTGTCCTCCGCAACCCACGCAGTGCGAGTAGTTTTGTTTTTCTGTTGGGAGAGAAATCGTGGAAAGGCGATTAATTAACCTGAGCGGAATGATTGAAGATCAAAGCTCAAAGAATCCGAGAAGTTTTCGTCGTAAATAATTAAAGCGCATTTTAATTACCGACACGAAGCGCATTTCACTCGAAATCTCTCTCGAAAGTTTTAAAATTTCTCCGAGTCAGTGCAATAAATTTGAGTCGTTAATGGTTGGAAGCACCGCAACGAGTCACCGACTTTGTCTCGCGAGACATTAAAGAACCGTTGAACATTTCCTGAACTGAATTGGTAGCAAAATGAGCTCGATGAAGTTTCAAGTTAGCTTTCCGATTGCTTGCAAGGCCCAACTGTCGCAATCTTCTTCTCACTTTCAGACAAAACATTTCGGTGAAAGATAAGACATCAACGAAACTGAAATGCGCCAGGGTTGAGATTTCATAACAAAGTCGTTGTCATGTTTGAGTAAATTGCTCGAGTTAATTTTTGGGGGAAATGTTCGCAGTTTGCGCTTTTAATTAAACCGAGCACTGCGATCATAAATTATTCATTAAGCTTGAGGCAAATGACTTCAAGCGGAGATTATAGCTGAGAGTGTCGGCTCAAGACGAGGGGAGTAGCCAACGTAATTTCAAAATCCGTTTCGGTCAGTTGATGCTTAAGGCTTAAGCCTCGAGCTGATAGCGATGATTGCAACCGATTCGCAGTGCATTAGTTAATTGCGAAGTGTATTAGCAGAAGACTCGTGAGAATCGGTAGAACCTTTTGTCTTTAAATTGCGCAATGAGAACGTCATGAAAGGAAGCTGACTTCTCGCCGACTCTCAAGCCCTTCTCCACTTTGCTAATGACAAATGATGCAAAGCACCGAAAGAAAGAGAAAAACAAGGAATTCGGTATTAAAAACAATTTTTTAATATGCAAAAGAGTCATTAAGAACGGAGACTTCTCGAACATGGGTCCATCGGGCCGAACGAGAGGCGAAGAAGAAAGAAGCAACGACGAGATACCACAAATGAAAATCTTTACAGATTGTGTACATAAACTTGATTTTATCTCGTCGGCGAATCTCCAAAAGGGGCTGCAGAGTGTTGCTCTCCTTTACATTTCGATTTTTCTACTTGCCTCGCTGTTCACTTCATCGCAAGAAATCTCCGAGCCGTTGTCGGTTCCAGCGCTTTCCTCGTCTCTCTCGCCTCGATAAAGGTTTTTTGTTACGAGATATGAGCGAGAGAAGCATGTCGAGTGTGCGGCTTAAAGACTCGCTATACGTGTTCTCAACTACTGTTTCAGGCTTCAATCATTCGGAGGTCCGCGCAGCGAAAGAAACATGGAAGACTTACACGAGACCAACTGATCTTAATCGTAAATTTCTTACTATCGGCTTTGTCTATTATTGTCCGAACGCTTCGACTTATAAAGAAAGCGACTTGATATTTCTTCAACACTTCGCATTTTAAAACCGATTTGATTTTTATTCAATTCCGTCTCTTCTAACTTTCGCAACGCTCCAAGGAGGATTCCGAGTGAAGGTAAGAAGCTGAGAAGGTTTCTGAGAAATCGCTTGAGAGTTCTCGGAATAAGTGAGCCAACAACAGGCAAAGGGAAATCTCAAGAGACACCACAGAAGAAGAAGCATGAGGAATACAAACTAGGGATTGTGTCTATCTCCAAATAGTTGAGCGTTTATAATGCGAGTTTAGTTGATATAACTTCGAGCTAGTTCGAATTAAATCGTTTGAAATTAGGTTTAAATCCCACGGAGGGCGAAACTCTTTTTTTCGGACAGTTTCTTCCTGTGCAGTTTTATTAGCTTTTCTTATAAAAACAACAAGTTTCCCATAAATTTCCAGTGCTTGCAAGGCCCAACTGTCTGCAATCTTCTTCTCACTTTCAGATCTGCAAAACATTTCGGTGAAAGATAAGACTATCAACGAAACTGAAATGCGCCAGGGTTGAGATTTCATAACAAAGTCGTTGTCATGTTTGAGTTAAATTGCTCGAGTTAATTTTTGGGGGAAATGTTCGCAGTTTGCGCTATTTAATTAAAGTGAGCACTGCGATCATAAATTATTCACATTAAGAGCTTGAAGGCAAATGACTTCAATCGCGGAGATTATAGCTGAGAGTCGATCGGCTCAAGACGAGGGGAGCTAGCCAACAGTAATTTCAAAATCCGTTTCGGTCAGTTGATGCTTAAGAGCTTAAGCCATTTTCTGTAGCTGATCAGCGATGGCTTACGTTGCTCAACCTGATTCGTTCAGCTTGCATTAGTTCACAATTGCCGAAGTATTTTTGTATTAGCAGAAGACTCGTGAGACAGTTCGGTAGAACCTTTTGTCTTTAAATTGCGCAATGAGAACGTCATGAAAGGAAGCTGACGTTCTCGCTTCGACTCTCAAGCCCTTCTCCACTTTGCGTAATGACAAATGATTGCAAAGTCACCGAAAGAAAAGAAAAACAAGGAATTCGGTATGAAAAACAATTTTTTAATATGCAAAAGAGTTCATTAAGAACGGAGACACTTTCTCGTGTAATTTTCATGGGTCTTCATCGGGCCGGAACGAGAGGCGAAGAAGAAAGAAGCAACGACTCTTGAGATACCACAAATGCACAAATCTTGCCATACCAAGGAGCTTCTTGGGAAATTTGTACTGATAAACTTGAATTTTATCTCGTCGGCGAATCATTTCCAAAAGGGGCTGCAGAGTAGTTGCTGGACTGGGAGTCCTTTAAAGTCACATTTAACGTAAATTTTTCTTCGTTGCCTCGCTGTTCACTTCATCGCAAGAAATCTCGTCAACGAGCCGTTGTCGGTTCCAGCGCTTTCTAGCTCGATCTCTCTCGCCTCCCCTGATAAAGGTTTTTTGTTACGAGATATCGAGCGAGAGAAGCATGTTCGAGTGTGCGGCTTAAAGACTACGACTTGTATCCACGTCGATTCCTTTCAAGCGTCTCACTGTTTTCTCAGGCTTCAATTCCATATCGGCGAGGTTCGATCTCTGTTGGCAAAAAGCGCAGAGAAACATGGAATGACTTACACGAGACCAACCTGATCTTAATGCGTAAATTTCTGTTACTATCGGCTTTGTCTATTATTGTCCGAGTTGACGCTCTCGATCTTATAAAGAAAGCGACTGTTTGATATTTCGTTTCAACACTTCGCGATTTTAAAAACCGATTTGATTTTTATTGACAATTCCGTCTCTTGCTAACTTTCGCAACGCTCCAAGGAGGATTCCGAGTGAAGGTAAGAAGCTGAGAAGGTTTCTGCAGAAATTCGCTTGAGAGTTCTCGGAATTTCCAAAGTGAGCCAACAGACAGGCAAAGGGAAATCTCAAGAGACACCACAGAAGCAATTGGAAAGCATGAGGAATACAAACTAGGGATTGTGTCTATCTCCAAATAGTTGAGCGTTTATAATGCGAGTTTAGTTGATATAACTTCGAGCTAGTTCGAATTAAATCGTTTGAAATTAGGTTTAAATCCCACGGAGGGCGAAACTCTTTTTTTCGGACAGTTTCTTCCTGTGCAGTTTTATTAGCTTTTCTTATAAAAACAACAAGTTTCCCATAAATTTCCAGTGTAGTTCACTCAAATCACGAAATTTATTTCTCACAAGCAGTGAACCTATTCAGCAAATGAGCCGTGAAACTCGCCGGTCGTCGCTATCTATCATCTTTCTCACCCGCCATCGATCTTTGAAATCGACTGTTGATGATGTAATTAAATCAGGTAAAGAATCATTAATTACACAAATAAAATAAACAGCTACAAAATATCATTAAAAGAAACCGCAGAGGAGAAGAAATCGCCGTCGGATTGAAAGAAACTGCCGCGACACCAAAAGGCAGAAATGCTCGGACTGTCGAGCAAGAAGAAAATGCTTCTTAAAATATTCTAATTTTTATTTCATTTCAGCCGGCATCATTATCACTTCTTATATTGTCCTCCGCTCGGTTTGTCTGTCTTTCGTTCTCTCGCTCTCGACGAATTACATAAAATTAAAAATCATTCAATTTCCGAAGGCGAACAGACTCGAGAGCAGAAAACACGGAAAGAAATTTCTTGTTTTGTTTGATAGTCAAAAGTTCAAACTGTTTGATTGAAGGAAGTTATGCTCCTTCAATCCTTGCTCCGAAGGCAAACAGTCGTAACAGCTATTGAACCCCCAACGACTTTTTCCCTCCGTGTTGATCAACATTTTATAGACGCGCAAGCAGGTAAGCATATGTGAGGGAATTCGTCACTCGCGCTTCTTTTCTCTCCTTTGTTAATGACCATCGACGACAAAATTTCGGGTCGCTTGTTCAATTCTCTCGCTCATTCATTTGCCTAATGATAAATTACATGGTTTAGATCTCTTTTATTAGCTTGTGTGTTAAACGAGGGTTCTTTAAGGAAGCATTCGTCACGAGCTTAACAAGAAGCTGAAATTCTTTTCTTTCCCTCGAGTTCGGCAACCCTGTTCGCTCGCCCAATAAATCTTGGACGAACAAGCTGGAAACATTTCATTGACGAGCGCGACGACGATCTTGAGGCGGAAATATTTCTCTCTCTTGATCGGTTCGATGGGAATCTCGAGATGTTTTCGTCGAGGAGAAACTTTTACTGTCACGGAATCCTATTCGATTCGCCGACAAGACACCTACGAAGACGTCTCGTCTCGATCGTTGCCGAACGTAACAAGCCGGATTGTTTATGGTGCAAAAAAGTTTTTTATTTTATTATTTTCGACGCACCTTGTACACCGACCCAACCAGTTCTCGATCGTAAGATGTTTCTTAATCATAATATTTTTCATTCCCCGCCATAACTTGTAATGTTTTCGTTGATCCGCCGAGCGGAGAAATCATAAAACGGTGGCAGACTTCGGCGAGGAAAACATGAAGGCTCTACAAGCGGACTGCAAGTGTTCGTAAGCGGGCAGAAATTTATTAAAGTGTCGCTGTTAATTTTGATGTCGTTAAAAAGACGTAAACGTAATTAAAGCTGGGAAACATCGCGCGGGTGACTACAATTGATTTATTACGGGTGCGAAACGAGTTGAATGAATTGAGGCAAATGAGTCCAAACTGAATGATTAAAGCTGAGAAAATTAAAAATGATTTGAAGTTTTTATGGTGAAACTCGTTCGATTAATTGCTTTACGTTCGTTGGTCACCCTGCGAGCGAATATCTTGATCATGAAATGTCTCAACTCTTCATTTGCATATCAGATCATATCTTAAGAAATTTCCGTTTGCCATTAGTCGCTAGCTTCCCGCGTCATAAATCAGGCAACGCAGCTCATCGCTGTTTAGCTTTCGAATCATCTCAGGTCCATCATCGCAATTATAGATCGGAATCTTTTTCCGGTAAGGCGCCAGGTCATCAATTTGATGCTCTGATGTCGGAGACGACTTACCGCAGCTGCGGCAGACGATCCAGAAAATCAACGGTTCAATTTTCGAGACCAATTGACTCTAATAAGCTCTCATTGTTTGGTATGAATTACTCTAATTCGACCAACATTTGTTGATTCATGGCTGCTCAATGATTCGCCCGGCAATAGTAAATTCATGAAAATATTTATTTGTCTTCGGTTTTCTCTTCCTTTTTCTCGCCGGGCGCCTTCAAATCTAAACAAGAAATCTTATCTCGACGCGACATTTTTTTATGACGTTGATCGTTTCTCTCCTCGGGTAGGCTCGACCGAAACTCGAGAGGCTTAAAAGGACCGAGAAACCACAGAAGAATTTTTTAGGGTTTTGAAGGGATTTTTTCTGATGAGTCACGGCGAGGGTGTTCGTCGCATTCCTTCGATTGATTTGTCATTCGAGCGAGAGCTCTCTTAAGTTATTTTGCCAAGATGGGCCGAAGGTTGATAGGAAAGGAAACGAGGAAGGTAATGAGAGGGTAATTAGCATCGCTTGCGATGATCCGAACGAGATAATTGGATTACAAACGTCTTAACTAACTCGATTCTAATGGCTTTCTGATTCTTTTACAACTGCATGGTCATGAACCTCTCGCTGCTGACAAATCATGGAAATATTTACGATTCTAAATGGGAAACTTCACGGATTAACGCATAGCGATAGACTTACTTATATTCGTCGCCAGAATCGGATGAATGTCCTCCTGACAGTCGACGTGGTGATTCATAATTAACGACGGTTGCACTAATCCGTTGCAAAAGGTGGTTTGATGGGGTGCAGGGTGAGCCAAGTGGCCACCGATCACTGCCATTACCATTAAAGTTCCGTTAGCAGTTACTCCCTAATTTTCACAAAATTCCTTCTTCAGTTCACCTTCAGTTTCTCATGGCTCCGTCGTCTCACTTTGCCAACATTTTCCCGAAAACTTTTATCACCAATTGAGTTTTACACTTTGTAGCGCAAATGTTTCAGAAATGCGAAAAGCTGCAAACTCCCAGGCACTTTGTATTAATTAAAACTCATGAAATATTCATCGTCGAACGCGCTCTGATCCGCGAGTGTGTGTTTGTATGATTCGCGGATATTTTGTTGCCGTTGTTGCTGCAGTCAAAATTTAGTTGTTTTTAACTTTGTCGCACGATGAATTATTGAACTCTCCAAAATGCGATTTGATTTGGCTGCTCCAAACGAACAAATCGATTTTCCGACAAACGGCGAATTTTCCCGTGAAAAGCGGCGAAAATAAATTTTCACAGCAAAAAAGTTTTCGAGGATTTTAAACTTTCGTGCGGGGAAAAACTTTTATCCGTTTATTATTTATGGCTTAGTCGTTTGTGTGTGTGTGTGCGGTTGGGTCTCACATACACACATCAGCATCACCGAAGAGCTTTTCCCGTGCGTTTCTCTCGCCTTTTTTTTATGATGCAATTTTTATTTCGGTTGGAAGTCACACGAGAAGGGAGCAAGGAGCCAAAATGTAAATTTATTATCTTTGATGGCCGCAAAAAATTATATCGTGAGGAATTAATAACCTTCTTGCCCTGCCAGTCAACACTAAACTAAAAAACATTGAGAACAATTTTTCACAGCGATAATTTCATCCATCCGTCCCCCTTTCGTTATGTCGCCGCAGCTAGTCGTTCTCTTCGCGCGCCCGAGTTTGTGAGAGCAAGCGAAACAGAAAGGTTAGCGCTCGACGATTTGGATGTTTCGACGACCATAGTTGTGAGTCTTCCTCTTCTTCGTCGAAGTTGGGTGGGTGTGTTGTCTTTCGTTTGGTGTGAGTCGGGATTGCTGCGCATGTCCCGCTGCCGTTCAACGATTGACAATGATTAAAGCTCTTTCCTTTCGGCGAAACTCTTCGATTTTTCCTAAAATGGAAGCTTTAAATCCTGACGCGGCGCAAAGTGGATTCGTTCCCCGACGACATGCTGAAAAATTGTTAAAGCAAAATCGATAAAAACATTTACTTTCGTTCAAGCATTGTGTCGGAACTTTGGACGTTGAGCAGAGCATTTATTGATTTATTCACTGACGCGAGAAAGCGAAGCTCGATGATGAGTTGGGGAATAAATAATTTTAAATGGAACGGCAGAATCCATAAATATTCATATTTTATGATCTGCCCTCGCTACTTCCCTTCGAATTTATCGCCTAAAAATATTTCTCGAAACAAACATTTCCTCGCTTCGTCTCTCATTTTTCAAAGAAATTTATTTTCATTGAATTAAAATAAATTTCTATCAACGGAGGAAAAACTCATTGTTGGTGTTTGTTGCTCTCAAACTTTTCCTAATGGAAAGCAAAATCTTCTCCTTTCGGAAAAATCCTAGAGAGCACGAAGAGTGTCGGAGGGAGAAAATGTGTTCATGTGTCTTAAGATTGTTTAAATTTAATTTCAGCCTCAAGACATCTCTCGAGTCTTCGCCATGGAAAATTTTCGTGATGGCAAAGCGGAGAAGCGAGGAAATTTTGTTGTTTACTTTTTGCTTAGTTCACGAGCGACTCGGGAAAGACGATTTCACAAAGAGAGAAGTCTTAACGAGTAATCTCAGCTGAGATGGGAATTCAATCGTTTGAGCTTTGATTACTTGTTTGTTATAAAACCAAAATTCGGTCTCTGCTGTTGTCAACTTTGAAGTATTCTCAAAATTTCCTTTGTAAATCGATCGAGTAAAATTCCATAGACATAAATGCCTTCAACCCTTTCCTCGGTAAGAACGATGTGGCGGATCGTCTCAACAAATTTGCGATGCTTATTTACTCGAGAAAGCTGGCAAGTGATGCAACTGTGTTCGTTGAATCTCCACGGAAGGGTTCCACGTCTTTAAACTTTAATGTCGGGATACTTTTCCCTTAACGCACACAAATGAACTTCCTCTTCTCGGTCGTTATTTAAAGTAGCGGATCGATATCCATTAGGAAAATTAAAAAAACCTTGTTTCCTCCTTTTCCGTTTTCGTCGCTTTGTGTGAGTTACATCGACAAGCGAAACACGTTGCGTCTGAAAATAGACAAAGAGAATCTCCCCGAATGTTTATGCTTGAGCTAGAATTATAAAAATATTTATGCTCCGCTTCAAGGTTAAGCAAGAAAATTAATTTCCCCCGAAATCAATTCATCTCATCGTCACACAGATCGACGCTGATTAAACCGGTACAAGTGCTGATAATGAGGTTAATCATGTGAAAATGATTTCGTTCCGAATCGAGCGCAATGAAGCATCGACGACATTGCAAATAAACATTCGATCATAAAAAAGACTCGCTTTCGATTGTCGCTAATAAATGTCGAGTGTGCGCTCGAAATGAGATTTTGGGACATAAATTATTGTGACATGCTTCGCGCCGTCCCCCGGCTACTTGTTGGCATCACTCCGGCTCGCTCTTTGTCCCAAGCCATTGAACATTAATAAATTTATTATGAAAACACTTATGCTGCAATATTTTTCGCCTCTTTTCGTGACCAATCGATCGCGCAGTCATTGCCCGACGAGATGGAAAATATTTATGGATTTTCTTTTGTCGCAAGGATGTCAACGAGAGTCGAGAGCGATTATAATTAATTGCTCAGGCACGAATGCCTCTTGATTCAACAGACTAATTGATTTAGCTGGTTGACTTGACGGTAAGTCAATTGCCACCAGCTGATTGTTGTGACTCGCTTGCTCTGTCAAGTGGAAAGGCGATCAAATTAATTGGAAATTCACTCTTCGCTTAATTAAACCAAGATTTCATCGCGTCGCTATTAATTGAAATTAACTTCCGATAAATTATTCACGGCGTGACAGTTCGATCGACGCGAAGCCATCATAACTTTGGGGATTAACAATCGCGAAATCTTTTATTCACAGCCGTGATTCGATTAAAGCTGAACTGCAATATACGAGCTACGAAGCGGTCGCAATTTATTCGATCGAAATTTCAGTAGTTTTGTTTATTTTATGAGTCGTAAAGTTTGCGGTTTCATAGAAGTTTAACTGCTGACTTTCCATTTTCGGGATTGATCCGGATATGGCAGATAATGGATACCAGGGGAGCTTCTCATGTTTACGTGACTTCCTTTAATCTCTTGCCACAAACTTTTATTAAAGCTTAAGCTTCCCGCTAGAGACTTTCTCAATCAGCAAACGACGGCGACACTTGAAACTTTCCCTTCGCTCAGCTGCATTAAACTGTGCAACTTTGTAGTCGAGCAATTTGCAAGCTCTGATCTTATCTGAAACTACACAACGCTCTCGATATCTCTCGTGAGGCTCATTGCTAGTTTAATTAAAATTTACTGTTCATCGTCACGCTGCATTCATATTTCCTTAATTATTTATCGCACGTATTAAACATTATTTCTCGTACAGATCGAGAGTGCTAAGAGGAACTGTGCGGCAAACATTATGCAAATGCTTCCCTCTCATATTTTATTCACACGACACACGCTCGACGTCTTAATCTCGAGAAAAGACTTTATTCATAATTCAAACTTTTAATCATTTTCCTTCGATCGGCTGCAATAATAATAATTTAAGTTTTGCAAATTTATATAAATTGCAATAAATTGTAGCATTAGAGCAATTGCTTTTGCATTAGATCGCACCATAAATCTCGAGAAGGCGCCCTGGGCTGATAGGAGTTCTTGATTATCGAGGTGGGTTTGGAGCGAAGCAAATTCATCTGATGAGCAGAAAGATTTTTCATTTAAGCAAGAATCTAATGATTTGTTGCAGAGCGATTTTCTAATAACGCAAGGAGGCTAGAAACATTTCTAAATTTAGCATCTCAGCTTTTAAGTCCACTTTGTCAGCCTTTTAAATTTCACTCCTTTCTGGTTTGAGTTTCTAGTTATTTGACTACAATCTACAGAACTGCATTGAATTATTAGAATAACAAATTCAACAGAAACTTTTCTAGTTTGAAAAATTATTGAGAACCATCTGTTTGATCGGCGAATGCATTAAAAAATATTTCCAATAATGTGTAACGAGAAATTCGATAATTTTTATGCGCGAGACCAATTTGAATTTTGTGCATTTTATCAACTTTAACTGCTGATAAGTTCGAAACGAATGCATCGAAGTTCTGTGTTAGCGGCTGTTGTTGAACAAAGTATCTGGTGGGTTCTTGAAAGGCGATAAGGGAACAGAGAAGACTATGAGGAATTAAGTTGTTGGAAAGAGGAATTTTGTAGGCTGACCAGATGAACAAGCCTTGCAATCCTTAGAGTGTCAAAACTCAGATTCTAAGTCTTTGCACAACTCTCAGTTTTGACTCTTTTAAGCTAAACAGTTTACTACTTAGCTGGCCAGCCAGTCTTAAGTGCTTCCCATCATAAACATTTCCTTATCCCTGAAAAACGAAACTCTACTTATGTTTGCCTCGAGCAGCATGAAGATAATGAAAAGTATTTCGTCCATCTGCTTTCAAACGATTTTCACTTTTATTTTGAAGTTTCTCAAAATTCCCAAAAAGCCGCACGAGAGAGCATCGGCAGTTCCAGACAAAAGTCAAATCCTGATAATCCAATAACTCAATTCTCATTGTCCGGGAAATGTCAAACTAATCACTGGCCGCATAACGATAGCTTTTTGTGTAATAAAAACTTCATAAAAGAACGAGAGTGCATTATGAATATTGAAATGAATTCGATAAGTCGGCCGATCATGATGTGGTGTAGGCGCACCATGCAGCCCGATTATCCCCGATGTTGTTTTGGCATTTTTTTGCCATATGGCTCGACAAGAGGGTTTTAAAATGTTTCCTTCTGCCGAGAGAACGAGCGAGAGTCGAAGGCGAAATTGATTTTCCTCTGGATGAAACAATAAAAACATTTGCGTCATGTTTCGGTGCACATTTCACTCGCTCTCCTTCCTCGTTTCTTTCTGATGTGAATTCCCCGTGACGCTCCCTCGTATTTATGCACACACAATAAGTTTCCTGCACTCATCCACTTCGCCTCGCTTCTTCTTTCCCTGCATGTCCTGACAATTTTCACTAGACGGGAGTGTTTGACTGTAATCAAAATTGATTGATATTTATGAGATTTTATTGTTGTCGCTGCTGCTCGGTGCCCGATCAGTTTTTACTCGTAGACCTTTCTCCGAGAGAATGCTAGTCGCAGTTGGAAATAATTTCAATTACACGAAAGTCACTCGCTCGAGTCTGGCAATCCGTCTATGTTTGTAGCGAGAGAGAGGGTTGCAGTTATTAGTTGATTACATTGCACATTATGATGATTATCACTTTCGATTCGATGCTATTAATCTATGGTTGAGGCTTAAGCTTAAAGCATTCGTCCTCCCTCGACCGCAGAAAATCTGAAATCTGCTCGGGCATCGACATGTTCGCTTTTTATGTCAGAGATTTGCTTTCTCACTTTGCAATGAATTGACAATAAAGATTATCGAAGCAGCATAAATCAGGATTATATCAAACTGGAATTAAAATTTAGAATTTCTCGCTTTCAGATTGTTACACAAGCTCATTCGAATGAAAAGGAAAACGAGGTGTGTCCATTGCTTGTTTGCTTTTCTATTGTTGCGGCGTTTTTTCAACATCATCCTATGCCGTGGCCTAACGTATCAGTTGCTCCATTGTGGCGCAAAATCTCTTTGTCGAACAATGGCTGCGAGTGAAGTTTCGCACGCCGATGCCATCTTCACGGTAATCTCATTGTGAATTCCTTGCTTCCTTTGTGTTGCACTTTTCTCACAGAAAATCAGATAAAATCTAAATGCGAACCGACGAGATTTCCTTTTGAAGTTCAAAGATGCATTATTGAATTAACATGACGTGTATCATCTTCATATCTCCTCTCGAGATCACTCGCCTTGCTCTGGATTGGAAATTATACGTTGTCGTTACGACGAATCCATAAATCGACAAATCTGATGCCTGTATTATGTCGTCACTAAACCGTCGAGTGAAGATGAAGGAAGATGAGAGACATTAAATAGCAAGAGGGCCTTCAAAGCCGGCTGAAGGATTGAAATTGTAAGTCAGAACATTTAAATATAAACGCGAAAGTCTGCTTTAGGCTTGCTGCTTAGATGAATTCAAACCGACAAATATACGTCAATGATCAACTGAACTTCGAAACTCATATTTAGACATCCTGAAGGCTTGAACACTCTTCTGATGACGGAATGACTCGAATCATAAAAGTCGCATTATTGTAAAACATAAGATATTATTTGAAAATGCTGATAATAAAAGAAAATTGACGGTTATGGAAACCCTTGAGGAGAAGACAAGAATTTTATCTTCCGAAATGGAACGAAACTTTTTATTGCTCCACCTATGGCATCATCTCGATTCTGCTGCTTCACGTTTGTGTCCCGGTTGTTTATTTAAATCTGTTTTCAATGTAGAAAAATATCATAAAGTATAATGTTATTATATGAGTCGTATAGAATATGACGACTCGCATAAAGAGGAAATCTTCATCTTGACAAAGGTGGAACAACATTACTTCTTTATGGAAGTTTATTGATGAAAAAGATTTCGAGGAACTGGCAAATGTGACTGGCAAATTGATTCTTTCTCTGGAGACCTTAGAAATATTTGAAAATTTCAAAATTACATTTCCTTAAATTCGATTGAAACTTTTGTGTCACAGTAACTGTTGAGCTCTTTCAATTTGTCAACCAAGAGTTCCTTGACTTTGAATCAGCTTAAATTTTTAATTGCCATTATATCTTCCCTCAGCTTGTCCGTCTGGTTACAACTTGTGACTGACATCAAAGAGAATTCCTGAACAAAATTTGTTTACTTGAATCAGAGACAGAGAAACGAGCCCTGAGTTCTCGTTGATGCATGGATTCTTGTGAAGGTTTTATTCGTTAGTAGATAAACTCGGCGCCGAATGTCGCCCAGGTGAATACTTGATTAGAATATTTTCGTCTTTTTAAGCGCCGACCGACTGCATGAGTCAATCGATTGGAATGAAATTCCTTTCTTCTTGTTGTTTGCCTCGTGCCATCGACGACGTGCTGCGCTCTCGTTTCCCCTTCGAAGTAAATCGAAACGGAAAGAAATTATTCAATTGTGTAAAAATCATTCCCGGATGTTGGAATTCCCATAAAGTCATTTAACAAATCCGATGCTCGAGATTTCATCTCTGACCCTCGAAAGTCGACCGCCGCTTTCTCCGATCTGTTTCTTTTATCCTACAGTTGAGTGTGCAACTCTCATGAAAATTGTCATTGATTCGCTAGCGTTCGCCTTCCGGAACGGCCACAGCTAGAGAAAAACAAAATCTCTAGATTCCTTCCTTCCTGATCAACCCCCGAAAACAAAACTGCAGAATGCAGCTGACCAACCGTCCGATCATTTATCAAGAAATCATCTTCGTCCGGCCATGAAATGCTTGAGAGCGCTCGGTCCAGCGAAAAGAGATTGAACAAATTTTCCAAATGGCCGATAACAAACGAATAAAACTTTATGCAAATTCAGCTGAGAAAACAAATTATATTAGATATTTTATTTTTATGGACAAATAAGAAATTAATTCCCCAGAACTTGTCGGATTCCTTTGATTTATTGCCTTCGCATTTGGGCGACTCGAGTGTGCGGAATGAAACGACAAATCGTTCAGCGTTCTCATGGATTAGATAGATGTTTAGAGTCAAATCACTCAGACGTAAAATATTTAAAATTCGCTTTTTTCCATCTCCAGCGATGGTCGATTTGTGCGCCAGCGTTTCGTGCTCCATTAGACATTCCGTTCCATCGAGAGTGATGAATGTAGAAATAATCGATGCGATGTTTTATTGCTAAGTAAATTTGTTCAACTTATCATTTTTATGTCGTCAGGGGTTAGATTAGAAAGGAAGCTTGGTAAAAGCTTATCCACCAAACTATTCAACCCAACGCTTCGACTCCAAACCCTTTGAATGATTTTATTTTGTGTACATATTGATAACAAGTCTTTCCATGTTTTCCTCGCGTTCTCGCCTCGCAGATAACTGACAGCCATTCCATCTGCCCAAACTGTAATGTGGCACTCGAAAGTCAATTAAAACAGGTTGCATCGCATTCGACGGAGTTCATAAATTATCAATAATGAAGTGGCGAATAAATCACGGTGGATTATGCGCCTTATCGCTTCCATACGAGACCAGATGTTTTACAACCGTTATTCAAATAAGTTAGAGCGGCGTGTGTAAACATCTCGCGAGCCTTATCGCGGTGGTTATTAAACGAGAGCGCGGAAAGCTTAATTCGATTATTCCAACAGTTGACAAGTGGAGATTACGCGACGAGTTAAGCGTCGCGGCGACGAGTTCTGTCATCGATTGAATATGTTTAAAATTCTCCTGAGATTTGAGTTCGACTTGAAGCAATGTTAGAAAGAAATCGATGCTGACATGAATCCTTTTCCTAAGTTTGCGTCTCGTAATGCTGTTTGATGTTTTTGTTTTCCCGACATGTTTTGCAACAACATCATCATCATCTCGAGTTACTAATTTCGCCCTCGCTTCAACTGTGTCAGACACTCGTCGTCATTTTGCGGAATCTTCAGTTTAAATAAAGCTGAGTTCTCTTTGCTTCTCGTTTTGCCCCCGAGGCTAGGAAATATTTTTGTTTGCCACTAAATAAGGGAGACGGAGGCGAAATCTAAATCCTTGCATTTTTCTCGTCTAAAAGCATTATGATGTTTATTAAGATTTAAGTGATTTCATTACAGCCATCGCCCTGCTGTTCACTTCTGGGGTGATTAGGATTTTCTCTCAGCTTGCTTCGAGGGATCTCCATACGGCTTCATGCTGCCAACGCACGCAGGGCGAGACTGGAGAAGCAATTTATTTGAGGGAATTTTTATTGCATGAGCTGACTGCATTCGAGAAAATCTCGATTTCGTGAGCATTAAAGAGTTTTACGTGTTTGTTCAACCGATTTTCGTTTGCCTTCTTTAATACGCCGCCGAGTGAATGGAGCGAAAGGAACATCTTAAGACTTAAACGTGATAAAACCAAACTTTTAGCTCTTCTGTACGCCCACCAGAAATTGAGCAAACAATCTTTCGGGAAACGCACGAAAGCCTTTCATTCCACTAAACTTAATTATTTATGTTTGCTCCATTTAGATCTCTAAGACGCTTTCATCGCGAGGATTTCTTTTCATGAACTGAACAAGACTTTTAATATTTAAAAGGAAATTAGCAAGGCTTTGGAAAAAGTCTTGAGAGTTTCTGATTAAAACGAATGTTAGGGATGAACTTTAATTGAATCAGTCTTAGGATTTTGAGAGCGTTGATTGAAAGGATTTAGTCGGAAGGCTATTTAGCTTACCGCAGGATTTTCTGAAGCCGTTGTTCTGTTCTGTGTCGCGCTCGGAAGCTTTGCCTGCCCCAAAATGTCTCCGATCTCATCCCAAGTGTTCTATTTGTCGACATAATCTATGCCACACATTACAGCATCGGCGAGAGCAGCGAAAAAAATCGGTTCCTTTGTTTACGATTCACTCTCACTTTCCCCATCATATCTACAGCGGCGAACGATGATAAATTGACAAGAAATGACGAGACACAAATTTATGAAAATGTTGGGCGATGCATTAACAGGAAAAGTAAAAAACTGTTCTGGTTTTTGTACCCTCTCTTGGATCGTATGAAGGATGTGTGCCGACTGTCTAATGGATTCAAATCACTCGGAAATGTATTTCGAGTTCATTTTTCATGGTAGGCTGAACAATTTATCATTTCGCAAGAAAATTGCGCTCAAATCGCTTCTCAATCGATTCTTGAAAAGTTTATAATTTCGAGTTCGGTTTCTAATTGTTCGCAACAGAGTTGATGACTTCCTTTGGATAGGTCGTCAGACACGTGGCAGAGGGCGGCGCGAAATGAGCATAAGTTGCTCGAGACCGCATCGGAAAAGCGTCAGACACGTGATCATTGAAGGGGATTGTCCTCGCTTCACTGTAAACATATTTTTTTGTGCCAATTCAGTGTGTAAAAATGTTTAACAACAATCGGCAATTATGTCGTAGCGGCTGACACGAGGCTCGGGATGATAAAGTCAACTGCGATAAAAATAATTATCCATGTTTGATTAATTATTCAATGTGAGAGATGCATCGATGAAAAAACTGTTAACATTGATATTCGCTTCTATGTGCGACAATCTTTTTCCCGACATGAGCTCGAGCCAGATAGTCAACAGGAAATTATAAAATAATTACAGCGTTTCTTTCGTGTACGCGAGGCGGCAATAAAAAAATCAAATTGTCAACTGAATGGAACACGCGACAGCAAATCGTCCTCGTTCCTCGGCATAGCGTTCGATGGTTTTGTCTTGATCGACTGGGACTTTTGTTTGGACGCAGTCCATTGTTTGAGGGCGGAATCGATTAAAGCTGAAAAGTCGAAAAGTCGGAACGGGAAAATTATTGTTTTGCTTTCTCTTGCAGCTGTAGTGATCGCAATCAATTTTAAACTGCAATCATGTGTAAGCTGAGGGTGAGTCGTTAACGGAGAGAAGGTGAAAGATTTCGAAATAATTTAGAAACTTAACGTGGACAACATCAAATCGAATAACCTCGCTTGCTACCATCAGAACAGTCAGCTTGATGTTAAAAACATCCTTCGAATTCCATATTGTATACATAAACCAACCTTGCTAAATGTAACAGCCCATTGGATTCCACATTAACCACGTGCGTGATTTTTTCGACTTTTTAATAATTCAGAACTTTTTAATTTCCGGTCATCGTTGGCTACGGTTCTTTGAACCTAACCGAAGGGAAAAGGGGAGTGCCGACGAAAGGTGTTAATAAATCTTTTTTACGTAATAACAGCTGAGGTTTCCGCGGCTGTTTATAACACTTCAATAAGCTCTTGATGCATTTACACTGTTCAGTGTTGGGTGAAACTTCTGACTTGAATTGCAAAATGTTCCATCCAGTTCTTCCTGTCGCGAATCATCAAACTGTGAAGAAGAGAATGAAAACTCCATTTGTTCCTCATCAGCTATTCAATTCATCAAACCCGCAGAAAAGTCTTTCAACTTCTTTCCGTTTGCTTTCTTAAAAACTTCTTTAAACATTTTTGTCTCGAGAGAGCGACACGGTGTTTTCTTAACTAATACATTTCCGTTTTGTTTCACTTCAGCTCCGTCCAAGTGATGAGTCTCCATGCTGGTTGAGTCTGTCGACTGTTAATTATTTTAATAAATTCACTCGCGAGCATCAGCGCTTAATTTAGAACGGAGTCCGCTTATCGTGTTCCTGCATAATTCACTTTCACTCTTCAACTTCGTCCCACTTGACATGGTCACCCTAATTAAAATTGATATAATAAATATTCAAAAGCTTCGCTTTTTTGCTCGGTTGCCATTTGAGTTTCATAGGATTAGAACACTCAGTAAAAAACGTCTCCTGCGGTAATTAAAAGTGTTGACTCAGCGCTCAAGATTTTTTGCTCAACAGGATCAGAGGATACAGCCAAGTTCTGCGCCAGTGGAAGTCTGAATTGTAGAAGCTATGAATGACTGTCAAGTCATCGCCAAACTAATGAATATTAATCACGAATGAATCTGTGAGTATATCAACCAAGTTGACGAAGCTACAGATATTCTGAACCCTCAAGCTACAGATATTCTGAACCCTCACTCAATTAAGATTGACTGGAATCAACAGGAACTGGATATGCAACTCTATGCAAAACTAGCTCGAGACATTACGACTGACAGGCTGGAATGAATTCTAGACGAAGATTCAATAGTTTAACTGATTGGACTTTGTAACTTTTCACGTCCACACGAAGAGCTGACAAAGTTAATAAAACTTGCAAACCACCCAAGCATGATTCATTCAAAAATTATTCATGCTTCCATATGCGAGTATAAATCTAATCAGTCGGGATCAAGAGCGACCGACTGATTTAATTATCAGCATTTACACTTAAATAAATTGATTGAATTCTCCGTGATTATTGAGAAGAAAAAAGTGAATTTCACTCTGGACTCCTCAAGTCTGGCAGGAGATTGCTAATGGAAGAGATTGCATCGACGAGAGCTGATCGTGTAACACGAAGGAAGATTAAAAGGGAAAGCAAAACAAGGAGGGTGGCGAAGGTTTTATGATTATTTTCGTTCGTCGTTGGTCCCCTCTCGAGGATTCGCTCTGGCGAAAATAATTTTCAAGTGATTTGTATTGAAAACATTGTTTTGCATTTTCCGCTCTTTGTTTTCCTTCTTCATGTGACTGCTTGTTGATTTTCAATTAGGATTCGATGTTTACTTTAAACTTGTGAGACTCTCTTTTTTATTAGATTTTCGTTGCAGCGCGAGAATTTCAGCGTTGCGTGACTCGCTGACCGGAACAGCTGCCGCGTTTGACTTTCCCGTTTTGGCTTTTAATCATCATATTATTGATTTTGTCTGCGACTTGCTAGAAGTTTCCGCTCATCAGGCAGTAATGAATTGTTGTGCAACATGCGATCGAAGGTGTAATTATCACTGCTGGCTCTTCCAATGAGCGCCGCTGGCTTCATAGCTGCTTTGTCACTTCTTCCCATGAATAATTGATTGGAAATTACAAAAATTGGTTCAATTCCTCTCGAGAGTCAAGTTTTAATCTTGAAATCATTAACTCGAGCAATTGTGTCGGGAGCCACATGCGCACCGTTACGAATGACTTTCAAATGTCCGACACGTGGCTGAATTCTGCTGGGAGAAACCACGCTCAGCTAGGTCTCGGCACGTGAATCCCTTAAAAGAAAATAGGAAAATCAACAGAGAAGTTTTTCAATTTAAACTTTTGATTATGTTTGAGCAGCAATCGACGAGATAAATTGCGAGAGAATGCAGCGACGAAGACAAAGTTATTCATTGATCATTGCTCGTATTTTACTTAGAGAATTTGATCTTAATGTTCGTAGGCAAACGCAGTTTATCTGCTGATCCGATAAATGAGTAAAATAGTTTAAACTATTTTGAATTTTTTCAACAAACTTATGAAAGTATTATTTGAACTCATCCCTCTCCAAGTTTATTCAACTACGTCACTAGTTTGCAGCAAAAGCTAGGCGTGTTTGCGACAACAGCAGAAACTTGAGCATCGCGAGGAGCGAACACACGTAGCGGATTATCATCATTCATAATGCAGGAAAAACATTCTCACTCGTACGAGCGTGTGCAATGTTTTCTCCGTCAACAATTTGCAGCGGATGGATTTTCTGCATGGCATGGAGCGCAGGAAATTATAAAATGATTAGGATCCTCATTGCTGTTGAGCCTTCGTCATGCTTCGAACCGTAATAAAGTCACTTTTATGATGTGTTCGGCTGCTCATCGACGCACGCACGCGACATTATTGAGGTTTCATAATTTATTATCGAACACGATAGCGTCGTTCGCTGTTATTCTTCGCTTCGTGCCTTTGTTTTTTTGTCGCATGGATCAACTGCAACCCCGTTCACGACATGTGCCCGAGGCAGATTACCGACGTGCGGTGTAAATTATTCAATAATTACTCTCATTGTTTGTGTTTCTGATTAATCGCATGACAGTGGAACTTCTTATCGATCTAGCATGAAAGGAGCAATCAAACTAATCCGTTGTTAGCTCTAATGCTTCCTGTTTGAGGCGAATTACATGGAAGAAATTTAGTTTAATTAAGACGACACCTGCGAGACTCTGTCTTGAACGCTTTGTTCCGGAATTAAAACATCGTCTTAATGAGATTAGTTAGCTGCCTAGTTGAGACGCCGCTTTTGGAATCGATGAATATTCAAATATCTACGCAGCTTATGTCACCTGCAAGTCAACCCGCGACAATCGCCGTTCGCTTGTAGCTCAAATGAAATCTATGAATTAACAACTGCCGCGATGAGTGAGAAGTTGAAAGCTACTCGAGTCTCAACATTGCGATCGCGTTGATTGAGTTCGAATATTTCACTCGACGATTAACAAACATTTCGATCGGAGTCTGCCGAGTTTTTGGAAGTTAATCAATTTTTAACACATTCGACCTAAATTGTTTTCCGTAATAAAAAATGTTTCAAATGGAAAACTGACGAGCTGAAAGTTTAATGCATTTTCATTAACACAATCTTGTCGAGAGGGAAAGTGAAATTTTTCAAGATTTTTCACATAAATCGAGTGAAAAATTTTGTAGCAGAAGAAATCTGTTGAATGACGGGTGATTAGAAAAGTTTGTTAACGTAGTTTTAGCTTCAAGAGGATTCAAGACAGATAAATTGATTAACTCGATTATCGGTAGCTCTTGAGGTTCAGAAATAAATGAAGTAAACTTAAGATTAACTAAAAAAAAATAATCAAAGATTAGATCTACAAAGTTTTAAACTGGTATGACGATTAGTTCTCTGGGCTGTAACTTGCCAGCCACTTGCTGACCATTTACCCTCGCATTTGTTCGTTAGAGGTCCTCTTGCTACTTGCTGTTCCCTTTATCACCGCTAACTTTACTGCTGCCGCACACCAAATTCGACCTTCTTGCTGACTAAATGAGAAGCAAAGATGAGCGAGCGAGAGCAAAGAAATGTAAATATTTTCGTGTTTGAGGAAAAATATTGTGTTTCATATTTGATATTTATTCAATAAACATTGCTCGAGCCAAATTTCTGCTGCCGATGTGCTGCGGCTTTGCAAAATTCATGCTCGATGTCGAAGTTTCGAGTGGGCGAGCAGAAAGAGGAATTGTTAGTTTGAGGGCGAGCTTGTCACTTTTATCTCTCTGCAGATGAACTCCACTCGAAAGTCTCTAAAGCAGTTACGGTTTGTGTGACAAGTCTGTGTGTGGCTTTTGTGGATTCGTCATCATCGTGCAGCGACGTTCGCTCGCATTGAATTGCATTCGAACGGCTCGGGAAATTGATACCGCAGAGCAAATAAATTCGAACTCGTAAAATTTTCTTCTCGTCTTTTGGGAAGGGCGAGATGCCTGCGTCAAAAATATGAGAGAACCAAAGTGGAATAATAAATTCCTCTGTCAGTAATTGAATCAAACGGCGTTGGTTTACCTTGGCATCATGTCATTTCGCCCGAGAATGTTCAATAAACATTATGCACGTGGAGCTTGCTGCCTAATTTTCACCAACGAACGAAAACCGATCCTCTGATGTCTTTCTAGTTGTTGGTTCAATGACGTCGAGGAAAATTATGTTTACACTAAAATATGATGCGCTGCCAGCGAGAGGCGAGAGCAAAAGGGTTTCCTTGCCTCGATGTTCTCGATAGCGAAGATTTTCTTTTCCATAAATATTAAATTTCATGTTGATGTGTTTATTCAATGTCAGTGCCTTAATGTAAAGAGACTCGTCTTCCTCTGAATAATGTAGAGAGTCTTTCTAGGTTGAGGCATTTTACTTGGTAAACAAATGTAATTAAACAAAAGATTTTCCGAGAACTCCACGGCTCGGATTTGTTTTCCCCTTTCTGCGGCCTTCAGCAACTTTTTCTTAAATTTACTGGCAAGGTGAACATCTGATTCAACGCATTTGCTGCTCGATATCGATGGAAACTTCAGACAATTGAACATAACGCCAGACTATTTCTGGCGCTTGATTGAAAAGCGACTGCCTTGGAGCAAGAGGCAAAATGGAATCAAGCAGTTCCATGTGGATTCAAAGTTGGGATGAGGTCGCGTTTTATGATAATTTTACTGCCTAACAATTTTCAAGAAGTTGCGAAACATACAAACTATTGAAATTCCTAGTTATCCATAACTCAATGCTCGAACTCAACCTGACGCATTCCCAACCACTCGACGCAGTCACCTGTTATTCTACCCGAATGAAATCGAATCACGATAAACATCTCGAAGCGTTCAGTTTCGAGCCTCGAAAGTCGAGATGAAGGAGAGAACTCAAATTTCAAGTATTTAAATAGATTAAGTAGATTAATGTCGGCGACGAACAAAAAAGGAGAAGCGAGAGATTTTCATCAAAACACAAAACCGTTTATTTCGTCTGACGTTGAGTCTTTTCATTCTCCATTCGATTCTTGATGTTCGCCTTCCCGATGACTCAGCGACTTTTGATCCATCACTCGAACCAAACACAAATCTCTTATCAGTCACATCTCTTTGAGAGATACGTTTCGGCTTCGATCACCTTGGACAGGAGGAGAAGTTCAAAGAGCTAATTCCATTAATGGACGGGAATACATCACGATTATCCATGGTCGTCGATTGGTTGAAGAACCCAAATCAAACCACTCGATCTAGACACGATTTGCCATTGCCTCAGATGATAACATAATGAAAGACTCTTGACAAAAGCAATGAACGGGCTTCAGCGTCTTAATTATTGTTATTACGCTAAGAGCTTTCAGGTTCGACCTGGAAGAGGTTTGTCTGCTCTCGTATTCGAGTGCCACTTGCAATGATACCTTTTTGAAGTGGCTGAGTGGTTTCTGGGTCGGGCGGCGTTTAAAAGAGGTTTCGAATTAGAAGCGCAAAGAAGCGATTGATCCGCTGGAATGATTCTTGAGGTTAATTAGCGTTGCGACCTTTCGCTTCTTGCTGACAAAAAATGTTTTGGCTAAACAACGTTGTTTACAAATTTGGACATTATAAAAACAGCTTGTTACACGATAAACGCGTGTAATCACTTCGACATTCGAAAGCACAAACGATTGCGTGGGTATTCGAACATCGGATCTTATCTCCAACTCGCTAATCTTTATTGCCTTCGGTTACTGATAGCGCTAAGCTCGATAAAAATTTCTTCGAAGTTCGAAGCATTCAGTTCAATAAGAAACGTAATCAGAGACGAGTTGGATGTTTAGTTAGCGCGATGAATAGTTTCCGCGAGTGCCATTTCATTGTGATTGGATTTCTCATTGGATCCGCGATCGTGTCAGTGCCTTTGTTCTTCTACAATCAGCATAACAATGAACAGAAAGCTCGAGCGCATGATAAAGTTATTGAACTTATGAAATTGCATCACTCAACTATGACAAAACAGGTTTACAACGATAGCTTGCTACCGAAATCATTTTTTGAAGCTGAATTTGAACAGATCTACAACGAATCTTTGTCGCAAGTTCTTTTCGATACGGTAAAAGTTCTATGCATGGTGATGACCCACCCAGAGAACCACAGAACGAAAGCAATCCACGTGCGGGACACTTGGGGCAAGCGATGCAACAAATTGATATTTATGAGTTCGCAAGATGATTTACAACTCGACGTTGTCGTTCTTCCGTTGGAGGAGTCCCGGGCGAATCTCTGGAACAAGACAAAAGCGGGCTTTCGATATTTACATGACCACCACATCGACGACTACGATTGGTTTCTGAAGGCCGATGATGATAAGTGAGTGAGTCGAAAATTATTGAGCCAGATCAAGTGTCATTTCTGAATGTTTCAGTTATATTGTCATAGAGAATCTCCGTTACATGCTGGCGCAATATAATCCAAACACAGCTTTATACTTCGGCCACAGATATGCAGCCAAGCAAGTCGAAGAAGGGTACATGGCTGGTAAGCAATCTTCAATACGTAAAAACAAAAAAACGCAACACTTTCGTTTTAGGTGGCGGCTACATTCTTTCAAAAAAAGCTGTCAAAAAGTTTGTACAAAAACTGATTCTGGATCCGAAGCAATGCCATCCGAAAGGAGGAGCTGAAGACCTCGAGATGGGACGGTGCCTGGCTCATCATGCGATCTTTGTTGACTGTCGCGATGAACTTCATCAAAAACGATTTTTCCCAGTTGGACCAGAGGAGCATATGAAGGCCAAGGTCAAGCCTGATTATTGGTACACTGTGTCGCAATATTATCATGTTCCACAAGGAAACACGAGCTGCTGCTCCGACACATCCGCCGAATATCATTACATCAATCCACATCAAATGTACGCGCTGGAATATTTCATATACAGAACTGACGTGTTCGGCCTTGACGATCATTCCACCGAAACTCTGCCAAAGAAACTTTCATTAAACGAGATTATCGCCGCATCAGATGTACAAAGCACTTCACCGAATTTCAATAAACATCGAATTCGTCATCACATAGATCCCGACGAACGTTACACTGTTGGGAGCTCCAAATAAAACTATGTAGTTTGACAAAAGAAAGTCTTATCATTATCACGAGTCTAAACACTAAACCTAATTGCTCTGTTGATACCGCCAAGATTGCTTGATAGCTTATCTAAGATTGCCCAAAATTTCCCTGAAAAGTGTAACGCGGCTCACTGGAATCTCATTCGCTGATTAAAAATTCAAGCAATGAGACGTTCGCGAGAGCTTCAGTATTTTGTGATCGGGTTTTTAATTGGAGTGACGATCGTTTACGTTCCTATGGCCTTTTTTAATCGTAACAAGTTAAACCAAAGTCGTAGTGCTCATAAAAGAATGGATGGGCTGAACAAACTACATCAAGCCACAAACCAAGAACTCTTCGATGAAACCTTGTCGAAAGATCTCTTCGACACAGTCAAAGTTCTGTGCATGGTGATGACTCATCCTGAGAACCACAGAGCGAAAGCTGATCATGTTCGCAATGTTTGGGGCAAACGATGCAATAAACTCGTGTTCATGAGCTCGAAGAACGACTCCAAGCTCGGAACTGTCGTTCTGCCCTTACAAGAGTCCCGAGCGAATCTCTGGAACAAAACGAAAGCGAGCTTCCAATATCTCTACGACAATTACATCGACGAATATGACTGGTTTCTGAAGGCTGATGACGATAAGTGAGTTGTCGAAAAAATATTCGATTTAAATCCATCGTAACAATTTGTAATGATTCAGTTACATCATCGTTGAGAACCTTCGCTATATGTTGGCGCACTATAATCCTAACACAGCTTTGTACATAGGACATCGTTATACTGCACCGCAGCTGGAGGAAGGATACATGGCTGGTAAGTTTTGTTCAAGATAATCCACGAATGCTTCACCATTTCATTTTAGGCGGCGGTTACATTTTGTCGAAAAAAGCACTCAAGAAGTTTGCTGAAAAGTTAGTCTACGATCCAAAGCAATGTTTCACCAACAACGGACCTGAAGATTTAGAGATGGGACGTTGTCTCGCTCATTACGCGATCTTTGTCGACAGCCGCGACGAACTGCATCAAAAACGATTCTTTCCGATTGGAGTTGAAGAGCATATGAAGGCCAAGGCTGACCCATCTTATTGGTATACCATAATGCAGTACTACCACGTGGTTCAAGGCAACATAAGCTGCTGCTCCGACACATCCACTGAATATCATTACATCAACACCCACCAAATGTACGCGCTCGACTATTTTATTTATAAGGTTCATCCCTTTGGCATCGACGATCACACTAGCGAAGCTCTGCCTCAGTTGCTTTCACTTGAAGAGATCGCAGCCGCGTCCGATGCTAACGTGACTTCGACCAACTTCAAGTTCCATCAAAACGACCATCAGTTGGATTACGATGAACTTTACTGAGTTCAAGTCTTCAAAATCAATTTGCAACTCGAGCCTCTCGCATGAAATCTCTTTTGATGTTTCCCTACGTCTCCCTCGACACTTTTCATTATTATCTGAAGCGGTAATGGCTACCAATGGATGAGAATCACAGTCATTTGACGATAATTGAATAATAATTCTTCTGTTCATGGAGATGACGAATTATTGTTTCGGAGCTAATGGAGATTTTATGAGCCCTTCTCTGTTGTGCTCCGAGCTCGAAGTGTGTCATTATCCAATATAAGCAAGCAAGCTGCCGATTGATAGCTTTCGAGACAGGAACGATTGCCGTGTCGGCTTCCGATGTCTTTGATGCATTTCAATCTCAAGATGTTCTTTTATATTGAGACGCTCGCGATGCTCAAGAGTCAAAGGCGTCCTCTTAAAAATAAAAATAAAATTTAAGAGCGTTTGAAGAGTGCTTCAAGTTTATGATAAACAAACGGTTGCATGAGCAGCATAAGAAAGACTGCAAGATTACATATCATGAGCGTCGTTTCGAGGGCAAATTCTGCTTGCTGGAAGCTGAAGCTCGTGTGAGCTCAATTTCTATTCTAGACTAGACTCTGATCTAAGTACCGCAGAGACAACAGTTCGGGCCATTGGTCCGAAATTGTTTTAACCTTCCGACTCCCTAAATATTGCAAAACTTTTTGTCACAAAACTCGAGATGAAAATATGAAACCCGAAACTTCAATCGCCCTTCGTTTTTTATTCATTTTCAATAGGCAAACGAAAGCCAAAGAATAAACAGCGTCGCTCCTCGATGATGCAGACGACAATACGTTTTTTTAGTAATATTTATTTTTGTTTCGACTTTGTCGTCCTTTTCGAGTCTGTAAAAGTTCTATTGATGTTGTTCTATGTTCTACTTCTGTCGGTTCTTCGTACAACCGTCGAGAGTGCAGGCGGCGAAGTGACGCAAACTAACAAGGACGTATGGGAATTTGACGACTCTTTTAAGATGCTCGAGGCGTAACTCACTTTGTTCTTGACGATAATTTAATTTCTCGATTTTTCGAGAAAGTTTTTCCGAAAGGAAAAACAAGATTTTCAGTTGAAAGCATGAAATTCAATTCATTACATAGGAAGTAACTTCCAATCAACAACGCAAGTAACGACTTCGCTTCAGTCTTAAGAGCGAAGGCGATGACTGTAATTAAAGATCTCTAACAGAAGCTCTCAATGAGAGAAAAGTTTCAAACTGAAAGTTATAATTGAATTTAAATTATTTACGAGATTTTTGTTTGCCTCGAAGGGACGACGACTGAACGTCCTTAAGGTTTTAGTTATATCGTTTGATGATAAACTTCGATTTCACGAATAAAATTTGGTACGATAACAATCTTTTCGCAATAGTAAAATCGGTTTTCATGACGTTGCTATCGAAATTTCAGAATTTCTATCGATTTTAATAGCACAACCACTAGTCAAAGTAGCTTCAAGTTTTCTCATCTGCAGCTTTCGATCTTCAGTTCGACTTCCGGGACTCTTCAAGGCGAAAGCACTGGGTCCCGTCATCTTTGCCAAGGCAATCAAACTTCTTTAAGCATCTCACAAAACTTCAAACTTGGCTTTATTTTATGTAATTCATCCGTTGTAGAATAAATCAAATTCAAATTCAAAATTCAAATTCAGTTCCCTGCTTATGTGCTTCAAGATTCTTTCACTGTGCAGCTAATTTAGGTTCTTTCCAATGTCTCCTAAAGCCATGTAAGTGAAATGACTCAGACTAGCATTGAAAGCAAACTCACTCAATAGCTTAATGATCGCAGCAATGTTCTGATGTGTCATCAGACACTGAAAACTTGACGTGCATGTTACGCAAGCAGACGACTCGAAACATTTTTTGGTTCGCTTGTAGCAGAAGCAGATGGGACATGTTTTGATACAATTTGATTACACGATTATCAAGCCCCGACAATGAACAGCAAGAGCAGGAAAATGATAGTGGAATCGTGTTCTTCATTAGAGGGTTTTTTCGTTGAGGCAAACAACATTTGTTTATCTCCCCTCCCGAATCGCTCGGCTGCTCAAAGTCAGAGTCTCGCATTTCGGAGTGATTTCATTCATTCAGCTCCGTCGTTCTGGCGAAAAACAAGCATCTCGAGTTTCCCATTCGATTTTCCACCGATATACTCGTCCCTGAAGACGCTTCGGGAGCTGGAAAAGGTGAAATTGCTGCTCGGCTCTGCGGCAGGAAATTATTGTGGGAGACATTATGATTCCATTAACGTCCTAAGTGAGCTTCATAACGAAAATGTGTGTTCGTCGTAGAGTGTAATGCGAAGTGTAGAAGGTTTGAATGGTAGTGCGGCCTCGTTATGAGTGGAAGCATCGTCAACTTTTATGCGAATCTCTAGAGATCCCCGCAATCACTTTTGCAGAAATTACCTTGCTTCATCGAACGGGCGATGATATCCTATATTTTATTCATCAACATCTTTCCTCCGTTCCCGCTTTTGTTGTTAGCCGCACTTCAATTTAAATCTTTTCTCAATCGCCACGCAATTTGTTTCGCGTTCGTCGGGGGAATAAAAGTTCCCTGATTGACATGAAAACAAAGTCGCGGATCGAAGCAGAGCTAAAATCCGAGCGCCTAATGCCACACACATCAGAATCGTCAAAGATCAATCAAGAGCTTAAATATCGTTTCGATTCTTTTCCCGTTGTTTCGTCGCTCGATCTGTTTAAGGTTTAAAGCGCAAGCATAAGTCGATTTGATTTAGGATTAAACTTTTCATTTCAGCTTCTGTATGACTCATGAGCGGATTGAATGTCTTCGTTTGACTGAAATGTTCTTTGAGCATACCCAGCCATCATATCGCTTTCAAACGGCGACGCAAAAACAATGATAATGCGCTTAGTCTTTGTTGCCGAAAGCGCCGACATCAAAAGAAACTTCTTCCTTCTGACTCACGTGATGACCAGAGAGCAGATTAAGAATTTAATTTTTCACACGACATGTCAAGTGCGACTTAAGGTCGCCGCCGAGCGAATTTTTAATATCGTTTGACATAATTGTCAAGCGATTAACGCGATCAGAACGCGCTCAAAGCAATTTCATCGCCAGTCGGGATTAAAAACTCAAAACTAGACAACGCCATGCTTGACGCCAACAAATTTAACGTTAAACGAACACCTTGCTAATCCTCGAACGCATGCAATGTTACTTCAGCTAGCAACGAAATTCTTTGACGATTAGCGAGAGGGTTGAGTTACGTTTCATTGATTTGATACTTTCAATTGAGCCGACGTGCAGTTAAAATAATTAAAAGGGTTCATGACTTTTAAAAGGGAAAATTACTAGTTACTTGCAGTGTCGAATGTGAATACCACTGACTGACTGTAAACCTGAACTCGTTTTGAAGTTACAAAGTGGTGAGTCTCCTGTTTTTGCGGTGATCATACACCTTAAAAAGCATTTACATTTGACATAGATTTATTTATTTATTTAATTATCTCCCTAAACAATCCATGGTTGGATGAAGGAAGTCTCAATTTGCTACAGAACCATCTACCATTCCAATCACCATCCTACCAACCAACAATAAAACTTGATGAGCTGGATCTCAAAAATCTTGTCCTTGATCTCTAAAAATATATCAGCAAATATTCGACTCCGCGTATTATCGAACTCAAATATTTTCCCCGAAAAACTGTCGAGGAAACTTGAACGTCACACCAACTGATTAAACAAATTATTAAGTGAACGTGACAAACTCAGTAAAGCGCAATTTATTCCAACTTAACATTTTTAAGCACATTTGTTGACGACATCGAGATAAGGAGTCACAGTTGGAAGAGTTGGCCGAGCAGCGACTGCACAACGCGTGATGTTCTTGGCGTTGTCTGGTAGGAAACTTTCAACAGAAGACTGAACGCTTTTGAACAACGCTGTGGTCGATGGTACGCAGTATTTCGTGAGCTGTGTTAAATGAAATCAGTTAAAGGTTTTCCTCCAAACGATTATTAATCGGATACTCACAAAGGCAACAACTTGAGTGCGAGTCGTGATCGCGTTAACGGCGGTTCCCATGTTGTTTAGCAAATCCAATGCTGGGAAGTGCTGGGGATTGAATATGTTGACGTAGTTCGTGTTGATGCGATCCTTCAGAGTGTTGATGCAACTTGTGACGTTGGTTTTATAATTCGAGTATTTACTAATAAGGTTGTCAGATGTGATTTGCGAGTTGGACAAGCACTTTGCGTCCGTCTTCGACCAGATTGCTTTCTTCAGTTCGTCAGTTTGCTGCTTGACGTCAGCTTCGATTGGAGACTCGGTCGATGTAGTGTAATCGAAGATGGGAGCGTTGGATCTCATTCTCAAGTATTGCAGAACTGGCTCGAGCGTGTCACGTACGCTAGTAAGACATTGTTGCAACACTGTTCGGTTCACATCAGCGACCGGCCAGTAAGCTTCGTTTGACCACATATTGAAGTTGTGCAAGGACTCAGTGAGAGTTCGGACCGAATTATCGCAATGAGTCATTCCCATGAAGTGAATGTTGTAAATCGGAGTGTTGAGTCTCCCGATAAAGTTGTTGATTGAATCAACTAAAGTCTGTTGAGTCACATTGAGGACTTGTCCTGAAGCCTGAGGGAGAAATCATTGAAAGGTTGAACCATCATTAAATATTTAAGATGACGTCAAACTTACGCATTGAATTATCAGCGCAATGCCGATCACAATAAGGTTTTTCATTTTAGCTCAAGCGCCTTCTTCCCACAACTGTATTTTACTGAATGATGAGTTTGCTGCGAGAACAACTGTTTTATCTTCTGGGAATAATGAATTTACCGAAACAGATGATACTAACGTGCTTGAAAATTCTGTTTCTAAACTACGTAAGAAGCGGCGACAAATGTTGTCAGGAATCCAGCGACTTACCTTCAGCATCGTCACTTCCCCACCAATCTCTGAATATAATAAATCCACATCCCGCTCCATCCTTAGCTCGACTGATTACAATTCCGCGTTATTAAAAAGTCAACCGGTTTCCACTTTGTTGATTGATTTCACTTGAGTTTTGTGTAATTTTCCTCCCGAAAGAACAAAATTTTGTCGTCGGATTGTTTTGAAAGCGAAAGCAATTGTGATCGTCATAGCATTCCATTGTTCGACTTCTCGAATTTTTCCAATCTTCCATTCACCAACGATTTTTTGTCATCATGCGTTCCGCAATTCTTTATAATTAAGAATGTCTTTCCCTTGTCATTATCGTTCAACTCTCTGCGACTTCAGTCCTGGCTGCACATTCACATTTCTGTCAACATTTCCATTTAGACTGTGTCGCTTATTTTCCAGCGAGCGTCGAGAATTCAAACAATTTCGATGATGGCATACATAGATGCTGCTGCGGCACAATGGAAGCAAAAATCTGAAACGTATGTGCACATTATTCCTGTTACAAAGCAAACAATGACGAGTCTCTGGGGTTGATAATTATTCGGAATATCACTCTGCAAACACAACAGGATTGAGTTGCCTCAGTTGGAGATGTGAAGTTGCTTGAGTTAATGGAAGAGATTCTTAATCCTTGGCTCTGCGGATCGCAAGAACATCAAAACGCGTCAGTTTGCAGCTCGAATGAAACTCAGGGAAACTCCAAAATTTGTAAAAAATTCAGCGACTAGTCCTCGCAGTTTTCTCATCGATCGAGAATCAATCGCAAACGCCTCGTCATCTCATGACACTCAACAAAAATCCAATAACCCGAAATGGAAAGTCTCGGAAAAGCGCAAGGTTTAATTGTGGCACACTCGAAAAGTTTAATATCCGGCGTGTTGAGTAGTTTTTCTCATTTCCCAAGCCTGCGACACTTTAAACTCCAACGTCGATTGTTCGAGACTTTCCACTCGCGCGTTCAAAATTTGTTTTCCAAGTGGCAATAAAAATCGAATCGGAAGTGAGTTGTGCAGCTCACCCTCTTCGATCACGGCTCGAACATTTCAGAATGGAAATTCAATGCGGTGATTTTAAAAAATGTTTCTATTGTGATCGGAAATTTTGTTCCAAGTCGCTGATCCAGAACTAGGAATCCATTAATTTCCTTACGGCTTTTCTAGTTTCGTATAATTTTAATTCGAACTTGAATCGACTTCATCACCTCTTCACAGCAAATTTATACTAACCAAGTTACTCCAATCACCGGAAACAAAAATCTAATTGACAGTTTAACGATAACGGAATCGTTAATGAAAGTTTGATTAATGAGTTTAGGAAGCTTCAAAGGGCCATCGTCTTATCTTATCTGTTGTTTCTTACTTTTTATTGATCGATCATAGATGTAAAACTTCTGTTCCGTTCTCGTCGAACAGCGTCAAAGATCCGCGAAGCTCCAAAACGAATTTTCTGACCGGCGGAGCAAAGTTCTCGAAGCAAGTTTGTAAACCTTCGCGAACTGTTTCGATTGACGTTGATCCATCGATAATCCAATGGGAATCAACGCACTGATTTTGCAGAATATTTAGCGAGAGTAAGTTATCCAAACCATCAAGGAAACGTTCGCCAATTGAGTTGATTGAATTGTTCTGGAAGCTGACATCGACGAGCAATCGATTGCCTGAGAAGAGTTTTCCATCGAGCGCTGTCAGCTCGTTCATTGCTAGCTGAAGATAAGCCAAGTTCGTGAGGGGTTGGAAGACTTCTGTTGGAAGAGTGCGGAGTTGGTTGCCTCCCAAGTTCAGGAAACGAAGCTTTTCCAGTCCGACAAATCCGATTTCGCTGATATGCTCGAGTTCGTTGAGGGACACATCGATGTCGAAAAGCTCCGCAGCGCCTGAGAACGCCAAAGCTTCGATTGATCGAAGAGGATTACGGTAAACTACCAACGATTCCAAATGAGCTGCGCCGTTGAACGCGTGCGATTGGATTCTCGTCAGTCCGGATGAGGAAATTGTAACAAACCGAATGTTGGGGAACGTTGCAAACAGCTCTGTGACGATGAATGGCATGTTACCGCCAAAAATCTCGATCTTTGTCACATCCGCGTTTGTAAATCCTTCGATGTGGCTGCTGACGTCGATGACGAACGTAGTGTTCGAATCGTCGTCAAACGCCAAGCTACCCAAACCACATGTATAGATTGTTGACTGAGGGAAGTAAAAGTCGCATTTGATCGTCACATCATTGGAACTCGAGAGCTCAATAAAAACTGAGAGAACTGCGAGACAACAAACGACTTTCGACAAACTTTTCATTCTTGAACTTGGTAAACTTGACTGAATGAGAGGTGAGAAACCTCTGCGCTTTTATAGCTTCGAGTTCTTATCACATTTTATCTGTCGAATCAATCAATGATAACTGTCTCACGGGTGAATCCAAGAAACGATTGGACTTCAGACCCATTTGACGTTATGCTTCTCATTCTAATCAGCTTAAGACGCTTCCTGTTCACCGCTGCAGCTTGCCAATTCAAACTCTCGCTTCGTTTGAATTAGAAAAATCTTATTATTCTTTATTTCGATCATGTTGCTTTTGATTAAGGCTAGTGGATGACAATGACATGACGTGAGTCTAGCGCGATTAACAACGAACGAGAGATTGAATGAAGAGACGTAATAATTTATGTGAAAATGATGAACTAAATTCCTGAAGCCAATTTCGGTGCATCTCTGCGTTAAGTGAGTTTCGTCGTAGAGAGAAAATTTGCGTTGTTATCGAAATGAAATTAACAAGCAAAAAATAAATTAAATAAACTGCGAGGACGTTATTTGTTGGTTACAGCTTGGCTTGTGCGCGATGAGTGCCGTTAGATGACGAAGTGGTAATTGCTCAACTGCTCGCTCCGCTTCTTCCCCAAAGTGTTTGACACGAGATTTCATTATCACAAAATTCAATTTATATTTCCAGCATGTGCAGCAGCGGGTTCTTCTTGGCGAGCCCCGACTTTTCGTATTCTTTAAGCATCTGCGAGGGCGAGAAGCAAGAAATTGAATTAACAAACACTTTTAAGAGACTGCAGTCGCTTGCCTGAATATCGAAGTCTCTTCCAAGAATCGCTTCTGCTTCTGGATTCTCCCAGATAATTGTCAGCAACGTTGGGTAGTAGGTTGGCGCGAGATCAATCGGCAGCTTCGTAATTGACTTGAGAATGATGTATGACTGCTCGGACGTCAACAGGTTCTGTAAGGAAACGAAAATTTAAAGCTTCGGGCTGCAGGAAATTATTCAAAGCGCGCCGGCGTGACGTGTAATTGATGGGAATCCACGATGAAGTCCATCAGCAGCATCAGATAGCAACGACGAATTCGCTGATTCATTGATGGAACCGTCGTCAAGCACAACACGTTTCATGCCTTCTGGAGCTGATGATGAAGCAACATCAAAGATGGACGAAGGAATTATCGACATGAAACAATCTTAATGGAGGAGCAGCTCGCTTGACTTTCTGGAGCGTCATCGTGCGATGTGAACGAAAATCGAATTGCGCTCCATCATGAAATTGCGCTCGGTCGCTGCAGTTTGAATTGACATTAATCGTGACGGTAACGAGCCGGCTCGAGGAGAATTTTCATTCATCGTGATGCTCCACTCCACTTGATTGTTTCACAAGACTCATTTGCACACTGCAATCGACAAATTAGCTCGGAATCTTGATTTTCCAAGCTTCCGATTGCGCATAATTATGGGCAACACATTAAAGAGCTGCGTTGATGGTAATTATGCAATTTACTGTTATTGCGTTCACATCTGGCCGACCCAAATTAAAAAGAGTTTTTATTTCGAGTGAATCGGCAGCAAATCATAATTTTCCTCGCCGAATTTTTCCCCGTAGCGATTTGTCCATTAGCCGGTTCCATTTGCGGTGTGATAATTAACGATAATTCACGATCGCTGACACTCGTAATGGACGCGAGCAGTCGAAATCTAATGGAAGCGTAGAGAATTCCTCACCTGGTTGCGACGATTGTTGGCGCAGAAGTAGCCGATGATTACAATAAGATCGCGTATCACAGCCTTCATTTCCTTGTTGTCGCTCTCCGCCAACTTCGGGCCGCAGTAATTGAGCAGAATCGTCACGACGTCAAGGAACTTGAACGTCAGCCGCTGCTCGCTGAGAATCTCCTGAAACGAGGAATCAAAAATTCCCTTTTAGCCGACGTCCCTTTGAGATCCTTCAAACTTAATCTCAAGGGATTTCCATTTGAAAAGCGACCGCAGAAATAATTTACAAGCAAACATTACGCAATGGATGAAAGTTGTGTAATGAAAAATTAATATTTGAATTTAATTATCCTTCAAACGGGAACATCCCTAGCCAAGGTTTATGAGTGATGTGCAAACATAGCCAGAAGTTTTTGTCTAGCAAACAAATTTCCTCTTGCGGTGTAGAAAACTCGATGCAAAAAAGAAATGAACAAGCGAGGAATTTGTTTGCGTTAGAGATAACGCAGTGCTTCGGATAGGAGAGCCGTTGAAAGTTAGTTTGTTTTGATGGAATCATGGGGAGAAATTGGAGATTGTGTAACAGTAACGATGGATGGAAAGCAGGGAAAACTATACACAATCAATTCCAAAGTTATCACCGGTTCGATTACACAGCGTGCGGTCACACCACAATCAGAACTTGTTGTTCAATTGAGAGATTGTAGTTCAGCTGTATTTCGGTTTCAATCTGATTAGCCCTGAAGCTGAATTGGCCTCTGCGTTACTTGTTTAGTCTTCGTCAAGCTTACTTCTCAACAAAAGCTTCACTCGAGTCCTGCAGTTGAAAAGTTCACAGAGCTTAACCAGATAAACAACCGCAAACGATCGGGGAGCGTTGAGAGGCAAATGAAATGCAAACAACTCGACCTGATGGGCTTTTTGGACGAGTGTTTGGATGAAACTTTCGGACTTGTTTCCATTAATATTTTTCTATGTTAGAATTGCAATTCAAATTCTTTCCCGGATCAACATTCCGGCTCTCGAGGGGCAAGAGTTAGTTCTAATGGAATTTTGATATCAACTTTGCATGTTCAACATCGCTGGGAATTAATTATCAGCATCCTCTGCTGAAGCAACGAGTCGAGAACTTACTTGGAAGCAATTTGTATCCAGCAGTGCCACAGCTTTAATGAGGCTGTAAGTGGAGCCAGCTAACGAGACCGTCCTCGCCGGGATTGTTTCACCTGATAACGAGAGGCGAATAAAAGTAAATATCAATTAGGAGCGAAAGTTGGTTGCCATTTAATTGTTTACATCGAGAAGAACAAAACATACAAAAAGCATCCGAAAAAAGGAAAGTTCGTTGCTAATGGATTCTAAAAAGCAATTTTACGGGAAACTTTGCCGTTGCTTGGCGAGCGACGATGAGTGCCGAAAGTGTGGAAAGCGAATCTAAGAATCAAAAGCTTTCGCTTTCATAAATATGTGAGATCAATTTGATGTTTCGGCTTAAAAGCCTCGGCAAGACGAGATGAGATCGACGCCCAATAATTGACGAGTTGAAGACGAACGAAAAGTTCTCACGTTTAACTTCAACCACCGAGGCGCACTGAGGGCAATTATTGATCATTTCCAGGCTCTTTCACACATTATCGTTGGCTGGGCATCGTCTCGTGAATCTCGGGCCGTCTTGTTTGCTCAAATCGCACGCAACAATCAAGTCGCAGACCGTCAGATTAATAGTTTATTGCCGCTTTCAATTATCACCTTCTTCTCCTGTCAACAACAACGCTCTATGGGAACGCAGAACTCACCCAGACTCATCGACTTGTAGAGCAGCGTGATGGTTCCGAAGATTTCCGTTGCCTTCACTATTGACATGAAGCTGTCGCGCGTTGAAATCTCAGCGATTTTCGTGAGAAATCCGATCATGGCGAGAAGCGGCAGGAGAAGGCTCTGCTGATTCTCGATCGGCTCGCGGACCATGAGGCACTTTCGGGTGATTTGCTCGAGAATTCCCGTCGCTGACAAGTAGCTGTGGAAGAGAAGTGAGGAGGAAATCCATTAGAACAAGTAGCAAATCTAAACAAACAAATCTGAGTGCAGCCAGTGCAACGATTCACACGCAAATATTTATCGAAATCTCGAGTTGGGAATATTTTAACAAGTGTCAAATCCACACGATGCTTAGGAAATCGCAGGGCCGAGCAATATTTTCGTTCCCGAGGATTAAATAATAAACAGAGATTTGTAGTGGCGAAGGGTGAAGAAGGAAGCGAATGTTTAATGACTCGACAGTCGATGGTGGCTGAACAATCGAGGAAGAAGACTTGACTACAGCTCGCATCACTAGGCGCTAAATGGAGTGTGAACAACGTCGTCCGCACATGGAAGCGTTCTCGTCTCTGACGATGATTAAAATCGAGCCAGAAAGGTTGAGAGAAAGTCAATTAACTATTTGGAACACGAAAACGAGACGAACTCCCTCCGTGCACCGTCAAAGACTCACTTGAACGTTCTTGTTTAAATAAACATTTCAGAAAGTGACAAAACACATCTGCGGATGTGGCAAGTGACGTGTGATTGATTCTCGTAGTTTTTTGCAGCTCAGCGCATCGCCCTGGGTGGCTTCATCGTCATTAGCCTGTCACTCGCTTAACGTAAACATTTCATTTCTATTTCATTCGTTTTTAAACTGAAGATTCTCTTCGCTCAATCAACTCGGTTCGACAACCGCAAGCGGAAGAGTTCTCGCAGCGCAGTTAATCAGCAGCTCAGCGAGGTTCCTGATTAAGTTATCGTCGCTTCACATTCCAGTTTACGACCCAAAAAGCGAGAGAAAGGACTAACAAGCGTATTAAGGCTATTAAAGGATCTGTTCCAGCACCACATGGCGCTCGATCGCATCCCTCTCAACATTTTTATTAACATCATCATCGGGCGAAAGAAGAAAACTTCCTCGACGTGACAAACAAAACCAGAACCATAAACAACAACTGATTCATCATAATTCATGATCATCTCTGTGTGTGCGCGCACCCTGTCGAGGTGTTTCGAACCCCTCATTAAATAAACATTAAAACGAGGACGAGCATAGAGAAAGAATCGTTACAGTTCAAAGGGATCACGTCCAGTGCCACTTTGTAGAAACTCTCAATGGAATTTCCATTGTGCCTCAGTCTCACTATTTCCCTGGGATCGATTTCAAGTATCTCTCGTTGTCGAAAGAGACGCACAATGGAATTTCGTGCCATCTGCGAATGCGACCCAATGATGAGTCAATCAAACTGCAATTTACTGGCGAGGGCTCGAGTGAGTATTGAAACAAGAGTCGCATCACTTCAATGTTTGCATACAAAGCGATAAAAGCAAGAGGAATACATGAGAAGGATCGGGACGCGTTGCACTTTTTATGATGGATTGTGATGAGAGCAACGTTGGCATTAATAATCAGCTATTTATGAGAACAGTCAGAGGCTGCGTAGCGAAGTTTCTTGAGGTCGAGTGATCATGATAAAGCGACGTTGACTCTCGCTTCTCTTCGTTTTTCAAAGCTTGAAGCTGCTTCATGGTCGCTTGAAAGATTTGTCAGGCTAATCGCTAGCCTCTGCCGACGAAGCTTGATGGCAAGCTGCAGTTCGCTAGCTACTGAATTTCGCACAAGCCGTTCACCCTTTTCCCGATAATCAAGTTGTTAATGTCGTCCCGTAAAAATGAATTCAACAGCTTCTCGGCTCATAAAACTATTTCCCTAATGACAAAATAAAGACCTTCGAGAATGATTAAAAATTTAAATCCCCTCGCATTGTGCAATTCCCCGCACTGATTTAATTCTCTCCGACTCATTTGATGCATGTCTCTGTTATTTTGTCGGGATTGGGAATGAAAAGCCTTTTATTAGGACATCAAAAAGTTTGAGTGAAAAAATTGTTGCAACTTGTTCGACGTTGAAACGTCGAAATTAAAAATTATGCACGAGAAGGGGTGAAGTCGGTTTAAATAACTCGAATAATTGAAATTATTATTTACATATTGTTGAAATATTCACGAGCTCGTCGAAGGGGTTGGAAGCGGAGGGAAGGTCGAGGGCGAAACTATCAGCGAAACTGTATCAAATGCAAATAAATTCCAATCTCGATCAATTGATGCAAAGTGGCAGCAACAGCAAATCCGATTTTGAGCAACAAGAGTCGAGTTTGTTTGAGAGAAACGCCTCCGCATCCATGAGCACCATCATTAACATTATTCACCTTATGGCACGATTTTAATATTCATAACCCAACCAACGAATCTCGCCGCCACGCAAATGTTCTTTTCGCAGTTTCTCGAGCCGCTCGTCGATAAATAAGCCGAAAGTTATTATTCATGACACTTCGCTCGCTCAAGCTTGATTGGCGGAGCGTTCGAAGATTGTTTTATAAAAGGTAAACAGATAGGACGAGATAGAATACTTATTTGACGACAGATAGGAAGAGTTGCCAAGCTTTGAAGAAAGATCGCCACTGTCGGATGAGGATACTGGGTAGCTCTTGATAGCTTTTTCGTCCTAGTGTTCGTAATTAGATCCTTTACACTACTTCCAGTTACGCAGACACAATCAAACTCTTTCTACTGATGCCCATAACTTGCGCTCATCGATTCTTCACAATCTAAAAATCCTCTAAACTTCACAAGACCTTCAGTGTAACACGTCTGAACTTTGAAGAACTTTCGGTCCGTTAGCTCGGCAACTTTGATTCAAAAAGAAACTTCCACGAAATCTGTGATCCGAGCTATGAATGTTTACCAATCTTCACCCCTTTTAATCAGGGAAAAGTTTTGCTTTCGATCACCTAACTCAATCTATTGAACCCCATAAGCAGACAAAGCGAACATTGTTCCACCCAAAGCTTGTCTTTGCTCGTTTGAGTCGCTTTCTTGCTTTCACAAATATCGCCCGAGTCATTAATTTGCTTCTTAGGCGATAACATGTCAACATGTAGAACGTGCCTTCGTTTGTCGAGAGAAGCGGAGCAATTTGTATTCAAATTCGACAGAACCCTGGACAGGCCATAAGTCTTCGAGGAATGCCTCGGAGAGAAGAAAAGCTTCGCGAGTCTCTGCGACGAGCGACAGCGAAATAATAAAATTATTTGTTATGATAATTTTCTGTTCGTTTGATAAGAAAACTCTCATAAATAACAAAGGCGAAACTCGCGTCAAAGACGAAAGGAACGTGAACGAATCAAAGCTACGAGTTAGTTTCGAGCGCGATTCGCAATCTCGATGGAAATTAAAGCACACGACAAAGATTTTTTATGCTAATTGCAATAACTTTCGGCTGGCGAATGACGAGCCGAAGCGTTTCGTCGATAACTTCATAAATTTTCGGATTTAAATTCACGTTCAAGAAGTTATCACGACGTCAAATCTATAATCCAACCCGCAGACGATGGCGCAACAACAGCGAAACGTCCAACGTTCGCTCCGCGAGTCGCTGCTTATCTAAATGTCTTTTGTCGAGGCAAATCTATAAATTCAAGTATTAAACTTAATTTCTCTCCTCCAAAACGTTCTCGACGAGAAAACCAGCTCGAGATGGAGCGAACGACCGGAAAGGAATGAAAATTCCTCGATTTTCTTTCAGCATTCTGAACGATCAAAGCAAGTTTTCCCAGTTCGAGCCAACAAACTTCGGAAAATCGATAGCAGTGACGTGAAACTTTCTTCTGTCATTTCCGCGCTAAAAATCCCAACAGAGCTTCAGCCGCTAAAACTCCATTTTAACACCCCCGGAACGAAAGCCTGCAGGTGCCGTTCGCTGCTAAACAAAATTAAAATTCCAATCGAGTGTGGAGAATGTTTCGTTTTTCTAGCGACCGCGGAGCGAAATTCTTCTCATGAATAATAAATCGAGCGACTGCTTTCGTCTCTGTTCGACTCGGCATTACAACAAACAACGAGGGATAGAAAGAGAACGAGAACTTACCTAACGAGGTCTGGAAGGCGGAGCACAATCGCGGCGTTTTCTGACGATTTCAAGTTCGACAGAACGACGGTGAGCGCCAGCAAGATCTCTGTGGATGCCTCGACCGGACACGACGGATTCCTCACCTCAGTGTCGGGATTCTGTAAGACACAAACATTGTTGATAAATATTCACAAACTTATCTAACTCCAATTTTAGGGATTAGGACTAAGCTAACTCTGTTTAAGTTTAACTCGAATTTGACAAAGAGTTAAACTCAACCTGGGGTTAGATTAAAATCAACAGGTTGCGCTTTGTTTTTTGTGCAACATTGAGCTACGAACCTTAAGAGTGAAGTTGAGAGCATCGAGCAGAACCAAAATGCTTCCGCCGAGAATCGAGTGTTGAGCGATTTGTTTGCAGCTTGAACAAGCGTTTCGGTAGAGCTGAACGGCCTTCGTGACGGCCACGCGCGAAACTTCGGAGTTTGGTTGGAGCCCAGCCTCGATTATGTTGGCGAGCGTTCCAAGACCGTCGAGAAGCCACAGCGCATGGAAATCGACCACGGCAGACTTCTCGATGATTCGGATGATCTGCCCAATCGGTCTTTCCGCTCCCATTTGAACTCCGTTGCTGGCGTTGCCTTTGCGGATTGAGTTCAACAGTTTCGGCACTTGGGACTGTTTGCGATGGTTGGCAGAAAGTTCCGGGAGCTCCTCGAGATACTTTTGACTCCTGAAATTGACAATGTTTGAGAATCGTTCAAGGTTTTCATGTCTTTCAACTCACAAAACTCCATAACGCTCCTTGATCTTCTTCATCTTCTTCTTGCTAAGCTTCACCAACTCTCTGGACCGCTCAGCAATTTCGAAGTTGTCTTCCTCGTCGTTTTGACTCTTGACATCGTCGGGATTTCTCTGCTGAGCCAACTCGAAAGCCCTTTGACGGATGTGTTCAATGTTCTCCTCGTGGCGCTTCTGGTATTCCTGCTGCTTTTGAGCAATTTTCCTTTGAAGTTCTTCAGTGTCTTGCAGCTGTTGCTGCTGGATGGCTTGAAGTCGTTTGTCGCGATCGCGTTGCTTTTCCTTTGCCAACTCCTGACGCGCTTTTTCTTTCTCCTCTTGGATCTTTCCGACACGCTGTTCACGTTCTCGTCTGTAACGAAACTTGTTGAGATTCTCAGAGTTCGTTTTAGGTCAAACACAAACCTCGTCTCATCCATTCGCTCAAGCTTCTTAATTCGTTCCATTTCGATTTCCTGTCGACGTCGCAAGACATCTGCTTCCTTCGCAAGCTTCTCAGTCTGTCGCTTTTGCCTAAAAGTACACAGTTACCTAACGTTTCTTAGCTCTTATTGCAGCACAAACCTCTCTTGCTCTAAATCCTGTAGTCGCCCCTCTTGCTCCTTGCACGACTCGATCAAGTCCAGCCGCTTATTCTGCATTTCGATGTTCTTGATGAACGCGATTTCCTTCAACTTTTCTTCTTCGTCGTGAGCTTTCTTAATCTTGTTCTTCAAATAGTTTTCCCTGTTCTCCGTTGCTCGCTGCAGCTTTTCTTCCATTCGCATTCGGCGACTTTCGGTCAATTGGAACTTCGCAGCCTTCACTTGCTCGACGCGTTGGATGAGCTGCTGGATCTTTTGAGCCTTCTGCTGCTGAAGAGCTGACCGTTTCTCCTGAGCTCGAGCTTGCTTGGCTTGATACTTTCTCAAAGTCTCATGGAACGATCGGCGTCTCGACGGAGACGAAAGCTTCTGGTGTAACTTCTGCGCTCTTCCTGGATCCCTAGCGACGAGTTCTTGCAGTGTCGCAAGAGTTTCCGCACGTTCGATTTGATTGAGATCATCAAGCATAGGAGCGTAGCGCATTTCGAGCGTCATGTCTTCATTGATGAACGAATTGTGACTCTTGCGACCATCGTTGTCATTATTTTCGGAACTGTCCTCGAGATCGCACAAGATCGCTTCGCAATCTGTTTCATCTGTCTCCGTGTCGACGTCGATCTCAAGATTCTCCAGCTCGCGTATCTGTCGCTCGAGGCTTTCCTGCTCCTCAATCAACTTCTTCTGATGATCGTCGTCTGACTCGATGTCATCCTCAGTCTCGTCACAACTCGATAAGTTTCCGTTGGCGAACTTTGACTTCTTTCCACCAAGCTCGGAGTACAAATTGTCGATTGTTTGTGAGATGAGCATCGTGGAAGTTTGAAGATTCATGTCGACTTTTCTGTCTTCGTCGGTGTCTTTCTTCTTCTTGGCTGGCGCCAGTTTCTCTCGCCTTAAGAATTCCTTATGCAACGACTTTAGATTGAGACCGGTGATGTCACTTTTCTGACGTTTGATGAAGTTCTGCTGATTTTGCTTAGCTGGCTGCGACTTGGGCTTTTCATTTAAGGTCACTCGCTTTGTCGGAGCGTTGCTGTTGACTTTTGCCTTCACAGCTGTCGCGGGTTTCTTATTAGCAGCCAAAGATGACACGACGGTTTTTGTCTTCTGACTTGGAGTCGCTTTCACAGGAGCAATGGACTTGTTCTTTGGTGGTTCCTTCTTGTGTTCGACAGGCTTTGACTGAGCTTTCTTAACGTCGTCCGTTGCCTTCGCTTTCACTGGCGCAGTTTCTTTATCCGACTCTTCGCCATTTTCATTGAGCAATGCTAGAAGAGTAGGAAGACTTGCTGAAGCACTCGGTTGATCGAAACGCTGCGACGACCAGCTAGACCTTCGCTTAGTTTTGACCGTCATCCAACCATCGCCAGCTCCTTGGTTGCTCGGCTTTGCCTCTGGCTTCTTCGTTAACGTTTTCTTGCTATCACCAATGCTGTTCTTCGATCCTAGTTTCTCAGTCGAAGCCTTCAATGTCGATGTCGAGCTATCGGTTGTGTTGTCCTCAAGCGACTTCTTCTTTCGAAGTTCGCCGCACCTCAAACTGAATCTCTGCTGACACTTTGGAATATCAATCATCGTCTTCGATCGAACGGCAACGTTGCTTCTCTGTTGACCGTTATCACGGTTTAATACTGCCGTTGGAGCCGACGTGGGAATGTTCTTGGCGCTACCCGCTGTGCGAGGTGTGACTCTACTGACTCGATTGGATGCATGTGGAACTATCGCTGACTTACGCGCTGTGCTTTCAACCGAAACACGAGAACTCTTCGGTGCGATTGTCTGATTCCGCAACGAGTAATTGGCTCTCACTGGTGGGCGCATGGGCTTCGTAGGTGTTTGAGACTCAATGGGTTTTTGCGTGTCGATCGGTTTCAAAACGTCTGACAGTGATGGTGTAGACGTAAGCTCAGGCTTCACTGTTTCAACTGATGGCTCTTGCTTCTCTTCCTTCTTCTCTGATTCTGCTTCCTTTACTTCGGCTGGTGAGACCAACTGTTGCTCGCTTGTTGGATACTTTAAAATATACTCGAGCAGCGTAAGATTGTCGTCATGAATTCCTTCGGTTTGAGTAAATCCATCAACGGTTTGAATTGGAACTTGGTAGAAATACTGGAATTGATCGGGTGGTGAATCGGTTGCTTGGTTTAGATCTTCGAGTGACATCGACTTTGGCTTCTGGTAGAGCAGCTGTTCGTTCTCAAGGGGCTGTGAGTCTTTGAGGAGCTGCTCGAACTTTCTTTCCTTCGCTGCCTGGAGGGCAACATCAGTGACTTCTACTTTTGGAAGTTCGTGCTTGGTTGGCTCCTTCGATCGATGGTCTGGGCTCTTGATTTTGTTCGCTTTTCCGAGCTTTTTGTTCTCTTCGATTGTCGGGCATGGACTGTTCGACCCAGAGAAGCTGCTGGGCGAAGACTTCCCAGACATGGATGGACTTGTGATGTTTTTGTTGCGAATTCGAGGCACTGCATTGGTTTTGCGAACCTCCCAAGCAAGCGATTGAGGACGTTGAGGCAATGGAGTCTTCTCGTAGTCCCACGACATTTGGAAGAACTCAGCCAGCGCCTTAAATTCTCTGATGTAGTTCTCAAGCACAAGAATGGCCTCCTGGCACGACGCTAAGTGCTCGTAATACTCGACAGTCTTATAGATTTCGTCAACAGCCCTCGACAGATTCCCGAACAAGAACGCCCAATATCTCGCCTGAAACTCTGAGCGTTTGTCTCTTCCCGTCGAGGCGCTGCGAACCCGCGCACCAGACTTCTCCGATACTGATTTGCTAAGGCTGTGGGACTTGGGTGGAAGCCGCTTCGATCCTAAAACAATTTTCTCGCATTAACTTCTGAGGACAACAAAGGAAAAATGTTTACTTGAAAACTCGTCTTTGGAGTCCAAGAGGATGAAGTTTTTCGCTTCCCTCTGCTCGTATTCGTTGAATTTCGGCGCGTCCATCATATATGGCGGCAATTGAACGTGATTCATCTCGAAATTCCTAAATTGCAAAAAGTGTTAAGCGAAACCTACGCAAAAAATTTGTTTTGAGATTTCTGCTGCTCAACTCACCGAAAAGCGACGACTCTCACTTCATTCAACGTATTAGGCTTTTCCGTATGATTCGCGCGCAAATTTGTGATTTTTCATTGCTGCTGAACGCAATTAAATGTAAATTTTTGTAAGTTTGTTTTGCTCTCAAATGCGAAGTTTTTCGTTTCTTGAAATCGTTCAGATATCAAATTTGAAACTTTTTTGTCCGTTAAAAATAACAAAATTTAGGGGAAAAGCTCGAGAGAAAATCGGAATTATTTCATTTGATGATTTAAGATGGATGCAAGAAGTAGTGCAGCATGATTCGATTTCTACAATTATAATAGACTGTAAGACCCTATAAATTTATTTAAAACTCAACTTCAAGTATTTCTATTGACCTATCAGAGTTTAAAGGAAAACCTCAAGGCCGATTGCTGTACCTCATTAATTTGAGAAGTCAATAATCTTGTCAGCTCGAATTTGTTGATGCCTTTAAGGCTGGTACAAGGTAGCCAAAAGCAATTAATCTGTACCCACGCATGATGAAAAGATTGCAAAGGTTTTTTAGTCCTTGAGCTTTTCCTTTGCCTCAATATTGCATAAATCAATCAAGGCCGATCAGGTCAATGATCCAGTCATCTAATAGAATCCAAAACGTGAAAGAAACACATTGAAACGAATGCATTAAAAGCTGCATAGCCATCCCAATATTGTGATAATAAAAAGGAAGAATCTAAAGAATTTTAAAGAATTTCAGATCTTCTGTCTTGGGTTCGTTGGCCAAAACCACTAGCTTGATATTGATAACTGCAACAAGACGATAAGACGACGGCTTTAACACGAGTGTTGTGCACACAAGCGCTGTCACTGCATTCAATCTAACAGAGGACAAAACCGATGACACTTTAAAAAGAGTGAAGAAGCGATCGTGGAAAAATTGCAAATGATTCAGGAATAAATCTATAAATCTGTTTTGTTGTAAACAATTTTTCTGTGTAAATATTTCTAGTTTTTTTCCGCAGCCGCATTATGCAATAAGACTCGAGAACTAGAACCAGTTGAGAATCGAACGTCAGAAGAAAATCATCTCGGAGTTTCCTCTCTAAATATTTTCGTGAAATTTCTGTTAAATTCTGAGCAAAAAACATTTGAAGGAAGAGAAAATTTAAAAGTTGAAGGAAAATCACCCCAAAAGTGAATTAGATCAAACCAAGTGATAAGTGAAAACCAGTTTGATGAATTGTAATTATCGATTATTCTAAACGTAATTTAAGCGCAACGTGCTATTAAAAAATATTTGTCGACAGGAACAAAATCGAGTTGAGATGATTTGGCTGTCGCAACTTTTCGCTGCTCTGACATTTCTGTCGAGTGCGTGTTCAACGGTTTACTTCAATCCCTATCAAATTAACTGTAAGTTCGGAAAGCTTTGTACCCGCCAGCGATCGCTTTACCCTTAAGATAATTGAGCCAATTATAGTATACTTTAGATTCAATTTAATTGTCACAAAGATTTAGCTTACGATTTTAAATCAAGCCATTCAGACACAAAAGAAGTTTCAGTCATCAGAAGTAGGCTAGATCAAGCAATCCAGAAAAAGGTTCAAGTATCCAGGCGATCGGTGACGCAAGCTCAAACTATTCTAGTTCGTTACTGAGTCTTCGAATTCATTGAGCTTTCCATTTCAGTAACGGAATACTATGCGATGCCTGACTTGTTTCAGTATGACGACTATGACAAATGCATTGCGTTATCTGATCCTGGTCCATCGCCAGCGTACTGCGTCGTGAACACTTTCATCAAACCAGACGAAGCTTCTCGTCTCTACAATTTTATTCACGAGTTTTCCGAAAAGGCGAAACAACATTTCCGTCACGACAAACTCGAGCGGGGCGTTTGCATGAGAAACTGCTTGCAGTTGATTGATAATCTCGGTGACGAAGCTGACAACTATTTCACTGAAATCTTCCCAACCGACTCGAAGCTAACGTTCGACTTCATAAACTACACGTCAGTGAATGAAGATCGCTCGGAATTCAATCGAGTCGTTAACATTTGCATCAACAAACATCTCCGCGACAGTTTCAACCTAACCGGCTTTTCCTCTATTAGTCATTGTCTAAGCAGCGATCGAGGCATTCCCATAGGTGAGTTATATATTTGCGTTGTTTGCGTTCTAATATTTTTAAACGATTTCGTTTAGATTGGCTTGACTACTCGTTAATATGCGTTGTCTTTCTTTGGCTTGCTATGGTGATTACCTCAAGCGTCATCGACATGAGAAAGTCCGCAGCTGTTGATCATTACTTGAAGGCTTATGAGAATACGAGTGAGAGGTAGAGCGATGCTGATCGACGAAGGTATTAACTTACTCTACTTCACAGCCGACCAACTCCTGACGTCATTCTCGATCAGGCGTAATTGGTATCGCTTGATTGGCGAGTCGAAGCCCGAATACCGTGACTTGCGATGCATCAACGGCATGAAAGCGGTTGTCATGTTCCTAATAACCAACGGTCATGTGTTCTGGTTTTTGATGTCTATGCCTATGAAAAATCCTGTGTTCATCGAACAGGTGAGAAGACTTTCGATGTTAGTCTTTGTTTTAAAATTGAATTTTCCAGCAATATCATGAGCTTCTGGCGATGGTCATGATCAACGGTGAGAACCTGCCGAATACATTTTTCTTCTTCAGTGGTTTCCTGTTTTACGTGCTCGCGTTCCCGCTGCTGCAACAGGAAGTTAGTCGCTCAACGTCGTTCTTTATCAAGGCTGTTGTATATCGCTATATTCGTCTGATGCCGTTGATGACTTTCTTCCTATGGCTCGACGCAACTTGGCTTTATCGACTTGGGTCCGGACCTTTCTGGGAGAAAGTGACGTTTGCAGAGCGGCAGTTTTGCAGGAAGAACTGGTGGACTAATGTGCTGATGATCAACAATTACGTAAGCGGGGATGAGAAAGTAACTTGAACCTAATTTTCTCCTTCGGATAGCAAATTTAAATTTAGTAATTTCAGTGTCTCGTCCACTCCTGGTTCCTTTCAGCTGACTTACAAATCAGCACCGTCGGTTTGCTTCTTCTCATCATAATCGCCAAGCATAAAATTACATTGAGAAAGTTCGTTTTGAGTTCAGCTTTGCTCGTCTCGTTCTGCACAGTCGTAGTACACGTTTACGTGAACCGCATGGCTCCGATATTCTTGATAATTCCAGAGTAAGTGAACAACGCAAAACTTAGTAGACCATTGCATTCGATTTTCCCTTCAGATTTCTTCGCAATAATCTTTTTGTCTCCAGCGAGAATGAAATCAGTTACTTCTACAAGTTCCACTCGCCCTCGCACATCAACGCGGGAAATTATATAATCGGGCTGATATTCGGGGTGATTTATCTCGAAGCTAAGCACAAGCTCGTGAAGGTCAAGAAGTCGCCGATGTTGAAAACATTCTGGCATCTCAGTTGGATCTCTGGCTATGCAATCGCGATGCTTGGCTTCCCGTTCGTGGAGTCTGACGTGGCGCCTTCGATTTGGACTGCAATCTATGGAGGGTTCGTGAAGCATTACCACGGCTTTTTACTTGGCGTATTGACGATCGGTGTCATCATTCGATGCGTTGACTTCGTTCCCAAAATCCTCAACCTGCCGATCTTCCGCGTTCTAGGACGTGTCTGCTATTCGTATTATCTCTCTCACGTGTTTATCATGAGGTTGTTCATGAACGTGGGAAGTCAGCCGCACGAACTCAGCATGACTAACGCTTGGATATTTACTGGCGCAATCTTCTTCTTCGGAAACTTGTTGGCAATTCCATTCGCACTCGTCGTGGAGTTCCCGATCAACGCAATCACGAAGGAAATTCTGAAGAAGTTTGAGCATAAACCCGAAAGCCTTGATTGCAATGGGAACGTTCTGAACCTGAAGCGTGTTGAAACTAACGCTTAAAAGTTCTTTAATTGCCAAAAGCTTCAAGCGAGATTGTTAAGTTTAGGTCCTAAACTTTAGGATATGTAAAACAAATTGCTTCATTTATATATTTTATTAAACGTCTTCTGATATTTTCCACGGAACTTTTGTACAAATTTTAGAAACGCGCTACCGATCTTCGAATAAATTTATTTTCCATTGTCAGATTTATTAAAATTTCCGTTCGTCGTCGTCAAGTGAGAAAGGAAAAGCATTCGACTTTAAGTGGGGAAGAGAAATCGATCGACTTTATAAGCTTTCGATTCCATACATGAAAGAATTCGTCTGATAAAACTCAAGAAAAGTTGTCTCTGGTCTAAAGAAGTTGAAAGTTTGTCGAGGAAAGTTTATTATTTTCACTAAAGAAAGCTGAGGTTTTCTTTGCTATCACTATTTCCTTCTTGAAGTGGGATTTGATTCTATTGAACCAGCCGAACTGTGACCTCCTGTGGAAGAGAAACAATTGTTAGCTTAACTCGAGATCGTCAGTATGGTTAATGGAGAAGGTTGGGCGTTTAGGTAGTTAAGACATTGGTGATGAATTCACACGTGCAGCTTTAATTAGTGAGAAACTTATTTTGAGTGAATCCGTTAGTAGTTAGATGTCACTTTGAAAGCTTCAGAGCTCATAACTCAGTCCCAAGTGTGCTCCAGCTCAACAGCGGGATCGTCAGCCGTTTGTATTAGCCGCTTACTCTGACCTTAACCAACGTCCATTCTGATTCATCAGAGGTTTTCTGGGACTAAGATATGAAGCTTTCTAAAGCCATGAAAAGCTCATGCAATGAAATGGAATAAAGCCAAAGCAACTTACTGTTCAGTCTGTTGAGCTTTCGTCCACCGGCGCCCAGTAGCTTTTAATGTTTCTGAAAGCTTCCATGGACTCTTAACCCATAATAAAGTCATGCAAAAAGAAACCGAAAAGTTTTAGGAAAAAGCGAGGAGGATCGTCAGCCAGATGAAAGCAAAGCACCGGAAAAATGTAATGAAATCACACAAATGAAATTATGGAAATTTTATTTTCTCTTTTTCATCAAAAGCCGAAAATATTCTCAGTGATAATGATAATGAACTTTCTAAATTGTCTACATTAAACTAACGATTGTGTGAGTGTTGAAAGCTCGCCAACGACGAAGGGAAATCCTTCAAACTACTTCAAGTCATCTGGGAACTCAACCAAAGCTGCCGATCACTGTTTTCTTATCTAATCTCATTGTCCATGATTGATTCTGTGCTCGTGATAAGTTTCAAGCCTCGTGAAAGCTCAAACCAAGTAAAATTTTATCTGAGAAAGCTGAAACCATTGCGAAAATTCTCCATGGGCAGTGGAAGACGTGACCGTCCTTAACCCTAACTTTACACAGAAAGCAACATAAGCCAAAACGTATGAAGTTCAAGACAAATGAAGGCGGAATGAGTTCGTGTGCAATCACCAATCATCGTTCTCTGAATCGTTATAAGTCGAAGACGACGACGATGATGAAAACCGATTGCTCCCGTTACCTTTTGACTTTTTGCTACGATCTGATGGTGAGCTGTAGCCGCGTCTTGGCGGACTCGGGCTTGGTGGTGGGCTGTAGTCAGTTTCGGTCTCAAATGCTGTGTAGTCGTCATAGCGGCTGTCGGGCGAGTATCTTCCTCTGCCTCTGGGACTGTAGCGATCACGTTCGTCGAATCTCTTTGGTGGCGGCGACATCAGACGGCCCAGTGGCGGGCCCATGTCGCCGTGCATGAAGGGAGGAGGAGGTAAGAATGGCGGTGGAACGCCTGGTAAAAATCCTTGTGGTAGGAAAGGCGGTGGCATCATGAGGGGCGCTGGTGGCAGACCGTTAACATTGTTCGGAGACTCGACACGAATCGGTGATGGAATTGAATTCACTGTGTCGTTAATCATGCTTGGGAGACCGTCTAGAATAGATATTAAGTTATAACACCGATATATTTCTATAGCAATTAGAGAGAACTTACTAAGTAAATCGCCAGCACCGCCTGGATTCTCAGCAATTGACGTTAATCGTCGTCTTAAAGCGGCTGATTCCATCCGTGATTCTTCAAGCTTACGTTCAGCTTGTCTCGCATTTAGCCACGCAGCATGTGATTGAGCTTCTAGTGATGACAAGTTCAACTTATGCGCGGCAACTTGTGCCTCGATCTCTGCACGAAGTGAATCGTTCTGCGACTTGAGCCCTTGGATTTCATCATTAAGCGCTTGCACCTTCTCGACAGTACTTGTGGTTTCTCCTTGCTGCTTCATCCATCGTGCTTCTTTCACACTCAATTCCTGCTGCAGTTGTGTTTCTTTCTCTTTGAAGTACGTTGACAACACTTCGAGACGAGTCTGAGCTTCAAGTTTTTCTTTCTCAGCAACGCCAAACTCTTTCTTTAAATTCGACATTTCTTCGCTAATCATCTTGACGCGATCTTCGAGTAACTTGCGAGCATCCTTATCATTCTGCAGCTGCTCTTGGAGCGTACTCTTTTCCTTCGTCACGGCTAACAGATCCGCTTTGAGGTCGGCAATATCGAAAACGTTCTTGAACTCGCCTCCCTTCGAATCCTTCTTGATGACCTTGAGGCATTCCTCTAACGATTGCACTCTTGATTCGGCAGTGTTCAGTGCCTTCTTCGACTCCTCGTAACTCTTGGCGTAAGTTGTCAGCTCGGTGTTTAGTCGTGTGACTTCACCGTTTCGCTCTTCGACCAGCTGATTGACTTGGACATCACTTTCTCGCTTAAGGTTCTCCAGCTCGATCTGAAGATTATTTCGCTCGAGAACGATGGCGTCGAGTTGGTGTTGGAAACTTTGGAAGTCTCCTTGGAACTTTCCGTTGACCTCCGACAGCTGAACTTGAAGTTCGCTGTTCTCTCGAGACTTCGCTGCGAGAGTTTCGTTCATGGTGATGATTGTTTCTAAAAGAAAATGTTTGTGATGCTAAGCTCGATCGTTTCATTGGATTATAATCTTACCTTGCTGCTCGTTAAGCTGCCGTTGCAAATCCTCAACTGAGCTGATAATTGACTCACTTCCGGTTTGATTGTTGAGCAGCTCTGAAACCATTCGATTCAATTCGAGGCCATCCTCGGCCGCAGCTTCAAGCTCCTTCTCCAACGCTACGACTTTATCTTGCAGCTCGTTCTTGATATGCTCGGCTGATTCCAAGTCTTGTTTCAACGCGATCACCATATCGTTTGACCCGAACGAGTTGTCTTCGATACTCAAAAGCTTCTGTCTAGTAGCGATCACGTCTCCCTTCAAGTTTTCGTTCTCCTTGACTGCGGCCATCAAGTGACGTTCCAAATCGTTCATCTGGAGTGACACACAAAGCTTAAGAATCAATCTACAATGTGATGGGAAGCCTGCATACCTTAGCAATCAGTGGACCTTCTCTTCGAGCCTTGTTGATGCAGTAGTAGCCCAGCGTGAAGATCAAAACAGTCAAAGCTGTCAGGCCCATACTGATAATCAAATCCATACTTTCGAGCGCCTCGTGCAAAGCAATTCGTAAATATTCGTCTACCGTCTTCCATTCACTGTCGACCTTTACAAAGTTCAACTCGGGCTTTGTCTTCACTGAGTTTGGACAATCTTCCGAGTCGATTTTCTCACAGTACGCTGAATCAGCTGCAGGGAAACACAAATTGTAACAGAAAATCTCTTATGATTGTCGCGTATCAGAAAATAGAATTGCTGCACATCGCAAAGCCAAGTTTCTTGTATTGTGACAAGTTCACAGAAAATGAAACGAGCGACTCGTAATTTTCTTTGCTTTTCTCTTGCGGCGACACAAAATAAAAGCGGTGGTGACATAATGCACTTGAAAGGTTTTTAGCTCACCGTTTTGATCCGAAGGACTGGCAGCGTTATCGGGTTTCGCTTGCTCGTGGAAATGCTGTTCGCTATCGTCGGCGTCACTGAAGAATTTCTTGAACAGTCCACCGAAGAAACCCGGTTGCTCTTTCGTGTCTTCCTCTAAAGGAGTTTCCGGTGATTTCTCTTGGAGCTCGGGCACTTTTTCTTCTTCATGGTGATGATGTTCGTGGTTCTCCTCGTGCGAATGATGATGATGCTCTCGGTGAACATGCTCCACTGATCCCTTGCCTGTTCCCTCAACAACGCGATTGCCAAGCTTCTCGTTGAATCGTTGCAAAAGCGCATCGGGTGAGGGTTTCAGCGGCAGTGGAGTAACTGGCATTTCAATGACTTCCGGCTGCGGGATTTCTATAGTTTGAGGCACTTCAGTTACCACGTTATTTGACTCTGGTTGAGCAGTTTCTGGGTTCGTTTCAATCGTTCGTTCGGTTGTCTCAGTTTCGATTGGAATCTCAGGAACTTCATTCTGCTGTTCGACAGCGGGAAGCTCCGAAGGTTTCTCTGAGATAGGAACTGTTTCGACAGCTGCTGGCTCCTCAGCTACAGCTGAAGGTTCCGTAGCATCTGTTCCATTTATGTTAGTTGCGTCTTGTGTTAAAGGTTCTTGGGCATTAGGAAGGTCTTGCGCAACGTCTTCGAGTTTCGAGATTGTTTGGTCTACCTTGACTTCTTCCTGGATGGTCACTGTTTCTTCTGATTTGGGTGTTGTTTGCTCAACTTTAATTTCTTCTACAATTTTCACCTCTTCCACTTTCGGTTTAACTTCTTCAATATTCACAGGTTTGTCACCAATCTCTTGTGATACATTAGCAGTGTTGTTTTGCGAGTCTGAGAGAGCTGGAGCCTCTTGAACTACTTCCTTGGTCATTGGAATAAATTCAGGAATTTTGTTCTCATCGACTTGTGGCGGTTTGAGGTCTTCCGTGTTGACCGAAGCGTTGACAGTTCCTTCTGTAAGTTTTGGAACTTCTGAAACAGTTTGAGCTTCTTTGACTGTCTCTTGCACAGTCACTGGAACTGTCTCAGGCTGAGGAGGAGATGCTGGAGCTGGCTTTAGGACAGGAGCTGATTCTGCAGGCTTCTCATCCGGTCTAGGAACGTCTTTGAACGTCTCAACGATTTTCGCAGACTCGGGATCCTTGAACGGTGGAATTGCGATTAGCTCTGGCTGTTCTGGTAGAACTTTTTTCTCTGGCTCAGTTTCCGCTGACTTTTCGACAGATTCTTCGTCTTCGTCGTCTCCCTCGTCATCGTCATCTTCACCGTCTTCAACTCCGCTGTCTTCGTCAGACTCAGTAGTCGGTGGTTTAGCGACTTGTTCCTCTGATTTGTTTGCTGCAGGTTCATTTGCAGTTTCTTGGGGTTTCGCTTCGGTCGATGGCAGAGCTGGAGCTTCGACCTTAATATCCAGTGGAATAGTAGGAGGAACTTCATTTACAGTTGGATTCTCCTGACTCGGCTCGTTCACTGGCGCAGGCAAAGTCTCTGGCACTTTGACAGTCTCGTTCACTTTTGGCTCCTGGACTGGTTGACTAGATTTCAGGAATTCATGGAGAAAGTTTTGTTCTCTGACTTGCTGATCGATCCTCCTATTGGTGATGTCAATCTCAACCTGGAACGGATAGTTTCCCCGAGTTGTTTCTCGCAGATGTTGCTTAGGCAGGAATCCGTAGTTCTTCCCACTCCGAATGTAATAAAGATCGTCAGTCATCCCGAAAATCTCAACTTCGGAATTGACTGCGTGGATCTGCAGCTTGTAGGGCTTATCCGGAGTGTATCTCAGCTTCGTCACTGCCCTGTTCGACGGCTCTACAAACGAAATTTTCCATTAGAAAATTAGAAAGTTCAAGATTTTGTATTTTCCACTCACTTTCGCACTTTTCATCGCCGCACTTCACATGCAGCACCTCGGCCGACGATAGAGCTACAAGACCTACTAATAATATAACAATAAAACGCATTCTAATCACATTTATCTCGACGAAATCGGAGGATTTTTGAAGGAATTACACGTCGTTGATTTCGTTGCCTTTCGGAGCTTTTTGCCCCTCGACGGCGCTCGAGCGATTTCAACCAACCAAATCATATCGAATTGTCAACATTCGCTGTTTCTGGATTTGCTGGGTAATAAGTTAAATCAAGACGCAACAATCAACTACGTCAATTCACTGCCGTTAAGTGTAAGGGAAGACTGACGAGTCAAACAAAGTTCCCAAGTCGTTGATCGAGAAATCAAATTGGAGGAAAAGTTAATTAGAATTTCGATAATTTTGTGTTTGACACGCCACGAAAGCTTCTTCATCAACAAAACACCTTCATCGCTCAAATATTTCTAAGCAAAAACTATCGGAAAGCAGTAAAATCGTGAGTAATCCTAGCAAAGTTGATAAAACTGCGACGCCAAAACTTTGTTTACCTTTTTGTAGAGGAATTTCAAAATCAAACTTAATGATCCTCAAGATATCGTAGAAGGAAGAATGGACAAGTCATCGACCTCAAGTGCAAAGAATCACATCACAGGCCCGATGAGGCTAACTAGAAAACAACAAACGAACTTACTTTCGGCTCAGCTGATCGAGAGCCGCGATCACAAATGCAGCATTTGCTATAAAGAGTTCGAGACGGAAATGATGCTGAGGGAACACGAAGACATTCACATAACGCCGTTCTGTGAAGCCTGCAATAAAATGTTCAAATCAGCGAAGCTGCTCCGTGTCCACCAACTCGCCTATCACTCGACCAACCTTCAGCAATCCAAAGACTACAGCCTCAGCAGCTCGGACGATGAGCTGAATATCTGCGAAGATCTCTCGCTGAACAAGGTGAAGGAAGAGCCCATCGAGCTGGTATCGGAGCCTGAAATCGAAAACCTTCTCAACCACGATCCACACAACTCTTCCAGTGCCGTTCATGACCTCTCGCCTCGCTCCCCCTCAGACTTTTACCCGGAAACCTCAAAGTCGCTAGGCATCTGGCGCAACTTCACCGAAACGCCTTCATCGTCATTCCTTAACATCGAGCACTCGAGTGTTCCGATGAGTATCAAGATGGAACCAGCTGACATTCCCGCAGAGTCGGATCAGTTCGATTTCATCATCAACGAGATCCTCAAGAAACCTGTGCTCGATACGACAGACACGTCGAAGCTATCGCTCGTCGCAGAAGAAATCCCAATGCAGCAAAATTTCTGGACGCAATCCGATCAGCAAGTACAACAAGAGCAGGAAATTTGGAACTGCGACATTTGCAATCGAAGCTTCAGTACGAAGCAAATACTGCAAAGGCATCGAATCGCACTCCACGATCACAACAAGGACTTCAAATGCGATCAGTGCGATCAATGGTTCAGTAGTTCCAACAACCACGAGCTGATCAAGCATGTGAACGAAGTTCACAATGGCTTCAAGAAGTTTATCTGCGACTTCCACGGCTGCAATAAAGAATTTTCAAGACGCGATGCTCTTAAGCGGCATCGTCAAACGCACGAAGCTCAGAAGGCAAAGAATGTTATTCAACAGACGACGTCCAAGCCACCTGGTGTGCCGCCTCCTTTGCCTACCTACAGTTGCTTCGACTGCGGGCTCACCTTTCGCTATCAAACGTCTCTCATTCTTCACCTTAAGAGTCACAAGTCCTAAGCCCGATGGTCTGTTGAGCATTTACGCAAGAAAATAAAATGTCTCGTTTCTCTAGCTGCATAAGAATCAAAACTGGAACAGTTTTAATAAAAAGAAAAGTTTATAAAGACGATTTCACTTTTATTAATATGTATTAGAAATTTTCTGGTCTGGAAAATTGCGCTAGGAATTTAGGAATTTCCCTGCGTTTGTCCAGAGACGCGAAAATGTTCTGCTAGAAAAAAGTGGAGGCGAAACTTTGAATTGCGTTAGTCGTAGTTAAGCTTCGCATAGAGAGAACCTATACGCTTTTTTATTTAATTTTTCCGAATTAAGCTTAGCAATTAAGTGTTTAACGTTTAATACCAACCAGTTATTTAACACCTGACCTGTAAAGGATTACAAAACAACTCAATGGTTAGTAAATCACCGTAAATCTCATGACGAAATTTGTTTAGACAAATTGCCGAAAGAATAATCTTTAGTTGTTCAATATCTCGTGTTCGTTTTAGTGCGCATCGGCGAAAAGAAAACCCAGCAGCAACGAATCGTGCCATGATCAGCCTGGAAGCACCAAAAAAAATGGCCGCTGTAACGTTTCCGTCGCTCGACTTCGAACAAGTGCGCTGAGAGCTTTGACAAATCGAATCGACAATATACAAAACGCTCGATTTTCTGCTAGGGACGCTACTGATACTCGATCTGCTGCTTCCATCCAACTCACCGCCGCTCGACGTGCTACAGCTCGCGCTGCTTCTGCTTCCGATCGATCTACTTTTCGAATTCGTCTCGCTGTCGCTCGACTTGCTCTAGCTCGATACGCTGCTGCTTCCGACCGATCTGCTACTGCCATTCGACTCGCCGCCATTCGGCATGGTGCACAGACTCGAGATGCTGCTAACGCTCGATCTGTTGCTGCCGCTCGTACTAGCAATTATCTATTCCACCAAAGAACGACACCTGTCGGTCCACCACAACAGCCAGTTCCCTTCGATAATCAGCCGCCGGTCATTCCCCGGGTTATATTTGACTACAGTCATCGCTCTACTGATCAGCCAGACGTGCTGCTCAACGATCGTAGCGGTCTCTTCAGCAGAAGAGGGGCTAACGTTTGTAGCTCCACTATGCCGGAACCTCCGCCAGCACCAGTTTGGCCGTCGCCTTCGTTGAGCGACAGCGATGACAGCCGCAACGGCTTTGGATACGACGAACGCAACTGTGAAGAATAACATGCGCTACTTCAAGTACCAAATACTCGAAAAATCAGTTTTATTTTTGCTCATCATCGGGGACTGTGCAGCTTTCAAGAGGTATCTCTTTAAAAAATCTTAGTTAGGTTGTAAACTTTCTTCGTAATTCCGAATCTCGGAATGTGCCGCAGATCAACAGGTAATTTGTTGAACGATGGTAACTAAGAGATTTTGAACCTTCAGTTCAAAACATTTCCATTAACTTCATCATCTCAGCGAGAGAGAAAAAGACGATGTGGAAAACACGCACATTCACTAACTTGTTGCAGTGAAAATTGCACGAGTTATCATTCTAGATCACTTTTTATTATTTCATGTTTATATTTTTCGTTACATTTTATGCTGTTAAATCGTCGTTATTTTTTCCTCTAAAATGAAAATAAGTTAGATAGAAATTAAGTTCGGACAGTTTGGCTAGTCAAAACAATCCGATCATGCCATGACTTAGAATGCTTCTACCGATGATGAAAAATAAAAGTATTTTGATCGAGCAAGTATCTTATCATTGAAGCGGTTTTCAGATAATTTGTGGAATCAAGGCCAATCAATTTCATCTTCGCATGTGATCTGAAAATCTCGAGCAAATATTATGGTCTGCAGGTGATCGCTCTTGACTTTTACGTTGCTCTGTTCACGATGACTCACTCGAACATCACCAAAATTGTGCACCAAATCTTGACACCAAAATTTCGGTCCAGATTCTTGACAACAAAATTGTGAATGCGTAAAAAACAGCAAAAACATTTTTTCTCTTCTCAATCCGAGCGCATAAGTTTCTGTGTCATGTTGTTGATACGCTCTCCCGTAGTCTTTCCTGTGACGACTGATATTAAGAGACAAAATCCATTTTTCAGCGATCGAGAGCGAACGATTCTCCTTCATTCACACTAGAGATGTTCGCTAGAGGAAAAGAGAAAATTTTCCGTCTTCGAACAAGAGAGAAGTTAGAACGCCGTGATGCCGGCTCTGAATGTTTCTGCTTCAAAAGAAGGGAAATTTCTTGAAAAATGTCAGTGATTGTCAAGCATTAACATTGCGTGGTACAAGTTCAAGCTCAGTGAAACAGGTGAGGATAACTTAGTGAAACATGAGCGCTTATCAGTCAAATACTCTCAGAGAATCGTTTCACATATGTAATATGAAAACATGTTGTGAAATGAGAATGTGTGGTTTACAGCAAAAAGTTAGAGTTAAATCAGCTGATATCTTTCGTTCGAGCCAACATATTTTTCATGAATCAAGTTTATGCACCACTGGCTCAGAGTTTGTTACATTTCACCATAGTTTACTTAAGCTATTTCTCTTTATTGCTAGTCACACAATTCTTCATTGCTGCTTCCATCGCACAGCTTTTCTCCTATCCATAAACACTCGACGACCACTGAAAGTTCCGCTCGCTGATATGGTGAGTTGATACGTTACAGCATTTTCGCGATCGCACAAAGTAATTACGAACGAAGTAGGTTTTTCTTCTAACTTGTGTAGGTCGATAAAAAATATATTTAGCTGAATGCACGAAGAACTTAAAAGTAAAACCACATAAATGAAAAATCTCGCAACAGGCATCCGAAGATCTTTTCATTAAACCACTCAAAGAATCATCACGAAATTTGCATCACATCAAACTTTTTCTGCATTGCAAAACAATTATGGCTAACCGAAAAGATTATTTCTTCAAAGACTAAAAGTTTTTCACTAACAAAATGCAAGTATCATCACAAAATTATTATTTTTGTTACTTCAGTTAAATGACTAATCATAAGTGAAGTAATAAATAGTTAGTTTTTCTAGTCATCAATCCGATCGCCAAAATAATTATTTCATGCAAGTAATTTCGTCTAGATAAGCTAAAAATTTAATGCTAGCATATCTGTCTCGAGTAGAGATCGACGCTTGACTTTTCGACGATCCAGAGCGATCACTTCATGACAAAAGAAAATTGTCAGATTCAATGTGGTAAATCAACATGCATCTTTCTGTCTCAAAAAGAATAATTTTCAGATGACAAATTTCTGTAAACTAAGGTGAAAACACGACTTGAGAAAATTATCAATCGAATCACCCAGATCGTTAGTCATATGAAAACATTTTCTCGAAAGAGATCATCAGCTGCATGCTATTGTCATCTGATTCTTACAGTATTTCATGACAGTTACTGCCTGTATCAACACAGAGAAATATTTGAGTGAGTTGATACATATATCATAAACATGTTTAGAATAGAACTTGTGGTTAAAAATTCAGTGATTCTTTCACAAAATAAAAAATGAAAATTTAGTTCAAACTTTGAGTTCATCAACAGCATGATCACAAGTTTTGCTTAAGCTTGTTGCGGCAACTCCTTTTCCAACTAACCCACCCGGAGGAAACTCGCGAGAAGTCACACAACCAGACTCTGAACAAGTAACAAACGCTCCTGTGTTCGCACCTTCAGTTATATATGACTACCATCATCAATCAACTGGCCAGCCCGAAGTAATAAACGCTCCTGTGTTCGCACCTTCAGTTATATATGACTACCGTCATCAATCGACTGACCAGCCAGAAATAATTATTGTGCCCATGCCTGAAGTAATTTTGAAACAGTCTAGATGAGCTCGAGACAAAAATTTAATGTGAAATTTTACTTTTAGCTATCTGAATCGTCACGAGTTGGTGCGAGAGAATACGACGCTAATGAACTTTATAGCAGACGACCACCAGCAGCGAGAATTCGAACTTCAAACGTCCAACAAACACGTCAAATTGCTCAAAGCAACTTTCAAGTTCAATCCACCGCTGGTTCCCAAATCATCAGCGCTTTACACGTAGTTGCCTATCTATTGCATTGGGTCTCACGCGGAAAAGAAATTGCTATAATTTTCTATTGCATTTTCTGGTTAGGCAAATTTCTTGTGAAACGTGGAAGACCAAAGAAATAGAACAACGGACGAAAGCAATTAAAAGACGAGAAACTTTTCTACTTTAATTAGAATAGAACCTTCTGTGTAATGATTGCTCCGCTCAGCTTGTCATTTCAAAAGTTCTTTGATTTCAAAATCATTTCATAGTCAAATTGCATACTTTCTCAGGCAGTTAAACGTTTTAATTTATTCAAACTAGCGCATCAGCTTCATTGTGAGTACTTTATGTATTCCATCATGCATTTGATTCATGACCTAAAGTTCTCTTGTACTTAAACTCACTTTACATTTCATTATAAAAAGACGTTAAAGAATAAGGAAAACAGAATTTAACTTGGGAAATTGTTAATGCTCTTGAGGAAAATCTCTCTAGAATGATAAATAGTTGAAATAAAGCAATCTTGTTTACATTTTACGTCCCACTCTTCTATGATATCCCGAAGTCACTCTCATAAGTCCAAAAATACTTAAGTGATTATCGTCAGCTGGAACGAGATTGTTTCGAGTGCTGGAGTTTGTCAAGTGGTTACCGTTGGTATAAATTCAGCAGCGAGCAGTAATTTGTTAACAGTCTCGAAGGTACAACGAAATGGTAAAGTGGGTCTTGATAGCTTTGCTAGCGGTTATCTCGCTAACATATGCGAGTGATTACGAGGCATTAAAATTGCGAAAGTTTATCGAAAATAATCATCAATCCGCGAAAAGCTTAAGCGAAGAATTTAGAGCACTTCAATCTCATGTCGACAAGTTTGATAACAGCCGCTTCCGACTGCCGAACAACACGCGGCCAAGTCACTACGATCTACACTTGAGCACGGAGATCCACAGCGGTAACTTTGAGTTTTCTGGACGCGTGAGAATTAACGTAACAGTGCTCGAGACGTCGAACACGATCACACTTCACTCGCGCAGTCAGACCATCGAACAAGTTGAGCTTTTTAATGCAGATGAAACAAGTTTTCCGTCGGCTCTGAGCTTCGAGCTGGACACTGAACGTGAATTTTTAATCATCACAAGTGCTTCGAGTCTGCAACAAGGTCAAGAACTCATTCTTGTCATCAACTTTAGAGCGGACTTGGAGGAGTTTGGTAATCGTGGCTTCATCCGTTTGTCCACCACCAATCCGACGACCAACGAAGTGACCTGGTTTGCTACTACTCACTTCCATCCGATCAACTCAAGACACGGCTATCCGTGCTACGATGAAGTCCGTTTCCGCGCGTCTTATCAGCTGTCAATTTATCATCACGGAAGTTACCAAGCAATTTCCAATACGCCGGTGGCTACAAGAGAGGTAAACAGCGAAGGTTTCGCGACAACGGTTTTCCAGCCACTTGCTGCCGTCCCTTCGTACGTGATCAGTTACACAGTCTCGCAATTGCCATCCATAAACACAACTGACAATGGATTGCTTTTCCAAGTGCTGGCGCGTCCTGAGGCAATAGCCGCCGGCCAGCTCGACAATGCTTTAGAGATTGGAGTTCAAATGCTCCGAGCAATGGAAAATCTCTTCAACATCTCGTATCCGCTTCCGTCTAGCACTTTACTCGCAGCTCCGTTCTTTGGTGGCGACGGTGCTCATAACTGGGGACTCATCACCTTCAGAGAGCATATTCTAATCCAAATCGACGACGATCCAATAGCCCAGCACTGGAGAGAGATCCGTTTGGGCCACGAGTACTCTGTGAGTTTAGAAGGGTCTCGAAAGTTGGCAAAATTTTATCATTTTCTTTTCATTATCAGCATATTTTCTTCGGCAATTTGGTTTCGCCAGATTGGTGGACTTTTGTGTGGTAGGCCTAATCTTCAAGTACTCTAATCGCTGATAAGCTAATCATTGATGTGTTTAGGCTGAACGAGGGACTCGCTACCTTCTACGAAAACGTTCTTAATGACATTCTCTTCCCAGAGAAAAATCAGTGGGAGAGATTCTTGATCGAGTTCTTTGATGTGTCGATCTCTAACGATATCTACGACTTTGTCGACCCGATGAGTCGCTACGTTGAGACGCAAGCGGAAATCCGTTCTCGGTTCAACTTTATTACTTATCAGAAAGCGGCTTTGGTCTTACGAATGTTCCAGCAAGGCTTGACGGACGCGACTTGGACAAAGGGCCTCGCTTACTATTTGGAAGCAAGATCAATGAATTCCGCATCGCCTGAAGATCTTTTCGTTGCATTGCGCGAAGCCGTCGATGAAGATCTTCCAAACAACACTATCCCGGACATTGGAACTTTGATGCGGACGTGGTTGGACTTTGCCGGTTTCCCCGTTGTGACTGTCACTCGTAATGGCTCAAACATAGTTGTGACGCAAGAAGGTTTCCGGACGTCGCATCAAGAAATCTTTGGCATTCCTTTGACGTTCACGACAGCGAACAACTCGAATTTTGTCAGCACGGTTGCAGACTTTTGGATGACAACGAGAGAGATGACCATCGAGCCAACCCAAAGAAACACATGGACGAACGACGACTGGATTATCTTTAACATTCGTGACACTGGATACTATGTTACAAACTACGATGAAGATCTTTGGACGCTGATTATTGATGCTCTCAACAACGACCATGAAGCGATTCACTTCTTGAACCGTGGGACTTTGTATGCTGATCTTCATCGATTCATTGCAGAGAACTACGACATTCGAGCGAGCTTGTTCCTTGATATGATGCAATCCTTGCCACTCGAAACCAACGCTCACGTGTGGACTCGCGCTCAACCTGGTTTACTTAAATTTGAAGAAAGACTCCGAGGATCGCGCTTACATCGAATGCATCTGAACTTTGTCCGTGAAATCATGTCGCAGGTTTATGCGACGGTTGAGTTCAATGAAATCACGGCAACGAACATCGTCAACCGCTGGAGCTGTTTGTCAGGAGTCGAAAGCTGCCGCATTGACTCGTTGAATGCTCTCATTGAAGTGTTCGAGACTGGCTCGACGAGCTTTGCCGCTGATTTCCGATGCAATGGATTCTTGACGGCCAACGAAACTGTTTGGCGCCATTTCTTCAACTTGGCCTTGACACAAGACGTGGCAACACGATCGAGCAACCTTGTCGATTTACTGTGCACTACTGATCGAGAGCTTCTAAGATTCTTCTTAGACCAAACCATCGATCTCTCGAACAATTTAGAAACATCTGAACGTGAATCAATTCTTCATTCAGCAGCCACTCAGTCGGACGCTTCGTACGAAGTTCTGATTGAGTTCATTGAAGAAAATCACGCAGTGATTGAGAGAGAGTAAGTTGATGATTGACGGCTTCGTTGAATCGATAAAATTGAATTTGATTGCAGTATCGGACCGCTTGAGAACTTGCTGCTGTCGCTCTGTGCTATCACGAACACTGAATGTCAAGCTGAACGCGTAAGTTAAAATCTTCTGACACCATAGACTTCTTTCAAGCTTCGTTTTTTAAGGTTCTTTATCTTGTCCGCTTCCTTCCGGCGTCTTCAAACCCAGGACGAAACTTTTTCCGTACTGCGATGATTTCCAATCTCAACTTCTATGACGCAAACTTCGATCAGTTCCACGATTGGTTCGATAACTTTGAAAGCAGCAGAAATTCGGGATAAGGCAGCCACTGACTGATTCTTTCCACCCCAAATAAACAGCTGCTTGTGAATGTAGTGCTGAATAAAAAGACCGAAAAAGCTTTTCTGCTTATCTACTTCCCGCGTAATACTTATCATCGACGAGTTAAGCTTTAGTGAATTTTAGGGCGGAAAAGTTTCCAGATTTTCAGTCTCAAATAAACACTCAAAGTGACCAGAAGTGAAAATGAAAGCGGTAATAGTTCTTTTAGCTTTCACGTTGACTGCTGTCGTTGGTAGCTTGCAACAAGATGAACACTTGATGGATCTTTTAAAGTTTTTGCTTCTCAGAATCATTCAACTGCGACAAAGCAGACGATAAGATCAACACCGATTCGAAATTGAAAAAGAAGCTGCTATGCCAAAATTATGATAAGGAAATCCGCCCCGGACCATCAAACGAGAAGACGAACTTAAACTTTCGTTACACTGTGAAAACTTTCGATTATGTAAGCGATCTGCTTCGTCTAATTTGTTCTAAACTTGATACAATTTGCAGGATGACAACGCTAGAACTCTAACATTAACCTCCTGGATGACCCTCTCATGGATCGACACAAGGCTTTCTTGGTCTGCAACCGACTACGAGGACATCAAATCAATACACATGAGCATAGATTACATTTGGAGCCCCGACATTTACTTGTATAACGCACATTTGTCTTCAGGACTCGGCAAATGTCAACCGAGCATCGACTGTCTGATTTCATTCGACGCGAAAGTCGCCTGCGTTATGCCTTGCGAGCATGTTGGTCACTGTCAAATTGGAGATTACTCAAACTGGCCTTTCGATCGGCAGAACTGTTCGTTCACTTTCGGATCGTGGATGAAGACAGGAGAAGAGCTTAACTACAACTCCGAACGAGTCAAGTTGATCTCGAGCAGAGCCAAGCAGAACAATCAGTGGAAAATGGTGGCGTCAGTGTCAAAAGTCAACGTTGGGAAATATCCTAACGTTGCGAACGAGACTTATCCTTCGGTCGGTCTCTCGTTTTTGATCGAACGCCACAGTGGATTCCACGTAAGCGGCACAATCATCCCTGCGCTTGTTCTACTGGTCTGTAACTTGACAGTTTTATGGATAACTCCGGGCAGCATTGAACGGTTCGTCCTCAGTCTAACTAATCTTTTCTCGCACTTTATCTACTTGGAGTTCCTGTTTTGGATGTGAGTTTATTAAGAAGCATTGCTTACTAAACCAGTTTGACTCCCTTTTCCAGGCTTCCGTGGTGCGGCGACTCAGTTCCAAATGTCTTAATTTTCTTCCGCGACTCGCAATTGATCACGGGATTTCTTCTTGTTCAAACGATTGTGATGAAATCCCTAATAGTTCGTTCGAGAAGCCAACGATCTTACATGTGGATGCTAACTGTCGTTAATCTTGCAACGAGAAACGTTGTCGGCGAGTTTTTATTGACACCGGGCACATCAAAGGTTGAAGACGCAGCTGACTTGGTCGAGTCAGTCAAAGCACAATCTTCAGATGAAGTCGTTTGGATGACATTCTGCAAACTGATCGACCGGGTCATCTTCCTAGTCTTCCTCGTTTTGTACTTGTTCATGTCAGTTTCCCTTCTGCCCGAAGGCTACTTAAAGGCAACTTTCACTCCAATTGAAAGCGAAACTTAAATATATTTTATTACTTTATTATTTACTTGAATATTTAAAGGTTTTGAAATAAAGTTGATTTCGCAGTGAAATTTCCATGAAGTCATTTCAATGTTACAGAAACTTCTCCAAATGCTGAGCTTTTCGAGAGACAAATTTTATATCAGAAAAGCTTAACAAGCTTTTAAAAGCTTTCGATAACGAAGCGAGTGAAACTAAATAAATGAAACAAATCGTTCAGTGTTCGTCGAGCTATTGATCGAGTAGCAGCCATGAATTCTTTATTTATTCTAATCATTCTTTCACAAGGTTTCTTCATTATCGGTGAGATCCCATTCAGTAATTGTCAATTTGCTGACTGGTTAAACTGCCGCAGACTGTTACGATTGCTCGGCGAAAACTTCTGAGGATCCGGAGACGAACGTGAAAAAGAAGATTCTCTGTGGCTATGACACAACAACTCGACCAGACAACTCTGGTCAGCCGGTGGTCGTAGACTTCTTGTTTCTTCTGAAGCATTTTGAATATGTGAGTTCTAGGCTTCCGGTTCGAACTCCACAGAAATATTTCATTCCAGTCTGACGCAACTTTCGAGCTGTCAACTGAATCGGAATTCATACTGAAATGGAAAGACGACAGATTAAAGTGGAATCGTGAAGAGTTCAAGGTGGACAATGTTTCGTTGATTTCAACTGCAGATATTTGGCTGCCTGACATCGTCGTCCACAACTCGTAAGCTCAAAGCTTGATATTAAAGTCCAAATAACTAAATACACTCAAAATAACAGGGACGTCATGGATGGAACTTGCCTCGACTCAAAATCATGCATCATAACATCAACAGGAGAAGTTACATGTATCCTACCCTGCATGCACAAAGCGTATTGCGATGAGATTAATCTCACCGATTGGCCTTTCGACATACAAAAGTGTCAGATGAAATTTACATCGAAAAGATACGACTTGAACGAACTTGATTTGATCGCTCCAGCTTTTACTCTCAATGATCTAACTGGAACCGAAAGCAAGGATTGGAAGATTTTTTTAACGTCCTGGCGTGTTTATCATCAACCAATGATCGATACCCACAACACTAACCACACATTTGTTCTACTGAGTTTCGTACTTGAGAGACATAGCCAGAGATTCGTTTGCTTGATTTTCATTCCTGCAGTTGTTCAAACGATCTTCAACATTATCCTGCTGCTTCTAAGCCCGGAAACTCCTGATAGGATCGTGCTGCTGGTCATCAACTTGATGTCACAGATGCTGTTCATGAATCAGCTTTACTGGTCGTGAGTATAATTTGAAGCGTTACTGGATTTACTTTGAAACTATTTTACTCTTCTAGAACTCCAACAATGTCAGACACAACACCAAAAGTTCTGAACTTCTTTATCGACTCTCGCTACATTACGATCATTTTGATCTTTGAGACGATTTTCATGAAAATGTTTCTCGGTCGAAACGGACGGTGCGCGCAGTGGATTCAAGATTTGATTTCGCAGCTTGACAAGTTCAAGTTTAGTAACTTCTGGAATTTTGACGAAGCTAAGCAGCTCGACAATGATTTAGACATACGACGAAACTTCAGAAATTTAGTTGACTTCTGTTTGCTCATTTGCTGCGTTCTTATCTACGCTCTCATGTTCAAGATATTGTTGCCAGACGCCTCTCAACGAGCAAAAGCTGAAAGCCAATTCAGCGACCTAATGTCCAACTAGTTTATCACTCGTGCTCAATATTAATCCATCGGCTGTGGGCGTCGAAAAAATATTTATTCAAAGTTAGTTTGGCTCTCCGAGTGACATTCTCAGTTAACGTTTCGTATTCTAAGGAACTTCATTCAGTATCAATAAATATATTTGCGATGAAGCTGGCTGTTGTGTCAGTTTTTTCTGCATTAATTGCGTTTTGTGGTGAGTTGAAAGTGTCAATTGACAGCTTTTGAAAACGCAGTGATGAACAAAGTTTATTCTTGTGATTGCTATGTTGAAAATTCAGGAGAATCGTGTTAGATTTTAGTTGATGTGTGCAGCCATAATCTTGATCGATTGAACTTTCAGACGCGTACTGCAACAAAGACTCGAAAAACACGGATCTTCGTCTCAAAAGTGATTTGCTGTGTCTCTACGATAAACAAATCCGCCCATCGACCAACAAAACTCCTGTAGCGCTTCGATACTTGTTGACGAATTTCGAATGCGTAACTTCGACATCAAGTTGTCACTTTCCATCGTAATCAAATTTATATTTTAGGAAGATGCGTCGTTGACGGTTCAAGCGAAAATACAACAACGCTGGAATGACACGCGTTTCAAGTGGAGGCCTGAAGACTACGATGGAATTCAGACAATTTACATTCCATCTGATCTCATATGGACTCCAACGCTCTTTTTGAACGACACTCGTTTCGATCAGGGACTGGCAACTTGTCGTCCTATTAACTGCCTTGTCTTTTATTACTCGTTGGTCGGATGTTCGTTTCCTTGTCACCAAACGACGCCGTGCAAAGAAAACGTAACCGATTGGCCTTTCGACGAGCAAACCTGCTCGTTTACTTTTACGCTTGGCGTCGGAAACACTGACGTGACTTTTGACACCCAAGATCTAACAGCATCGTTGGTCAACGACTCGAGCAGCACATGGAAAATGGTCAAAGCAAGAATCCTAACTAACTCTCAAAATCCTCAACCTCAATTCCTGAATTTTGTATTCATTATGCAAAGACTTTACGCATCGATTTTCAAGCACATCGTTATTCCTGGCTATACATTGATCGTCTTGACGCTGGTAGTTCTCTTGATGAAAGAAGGAAGCTTGATTAGATCAATCATAAGTGGAATCAATGTTTACCTACACTTCGAACTGATTGAACATGTTTGGTGGCTGTAAGTGCACAACCGAGAGAAACGCGAAATACATAATCAGGAAAATCTTTTCAGGATTCCTTGGAATGCTGAAGTCCCACGAATTATCAAGTACATGATGCTGATGCTCACGTTTGCAACGGTTTCTTTTGTCGAGACGATTTTACTCAAGCTTATGACGGATGTAAGTTCCTCGCCACCTTCGTGGATTCAAAAACTGTCACTGCTCCTCAAGAGCAACCAAGCAACGAAATATTTTGTCTACTCGCCATTCGATGAAGTCGCTATCAAATCTGCAAAAGCTGAGCCTGCAGAACCAGAAACTGAACTAGTAAGCGTTGAAATTAAATTAGATTGGACAATCTTTTGTCGCTTCATCGACAGAACTTTCTTCGTAGTCTTCGCTATCGCCTTTATGCTGTATAACGGAAACTAATAAAATATTCACAAATTGGATATCGTCTCAATTTCTTTAATGAATTACATAGGTTGATATCTAGCTAGATCATTAAAAACGTTTCATTTTGATCCGACAAACATTCACATGGCCCTCTGTCTATCCAGAGTTTAATGATCTCATACGCCTTTCGTTTTGATCACCTTGAAACCTAACGTCGCTCCCTTCACAAAAGAAATGGAAAATCACAGGATGTGAGAGATCTGATTAGAAGTTGCAATGACTAACAAGTTTAGGATTCCAATAGGATCGCTCGCCGTTGATCTCCTCGCACCATAAATCATGAAATTATGTTACCATTCAGTGAACATCTTTCGACGTGACACGCAGTTGCTGCATGAGACTTATTGCTCGTCCACTGGGCAGTTTTCTCGCTTCCTCTTACAGGTCTCCACCTCTTCCTTCCTTTTCGTAGCTAGCGAAGGAAATCGAGTTTAGACGTCCGCGAAGCGCATCAAACTCGTCTCTCTGTTTCTTCGTTGCTTTCCTTCCACTCTTGAATAAATTATCGAGCGGTGAAAAAAATTAATTGAAATTCCTTCGCTGATCGTCGTTCCACAATTGAACCAGCTGATTCCCTTCCTCTTCCCCGCCAAATATCGAGAACATGAACAGGGGCAGATGCGACCCACAAACACAACTCCGCTTAATCGGAAATCAGTTTCAATGTATTTCGTTTCTTTTTCTTTCCCTCTTACACCGTGTGACCGTTAGAGCAGAGCCAAGAACAAGCGAGCAAGACAAGGAAGATTGAAGAAGTTGAAAGGAAAAGGCGAGGAGGGGTTATTGCAACTGAATTTAGAAAAGTTTGAGGAGATTGCAGACTGTGGCAAAGTCTCATGCTCATGAAATATGGCACACACCTAAGGTGATCGTTGAGCCCTCATGCTTGATGCCCTCATGCTAAAACCAATGCAGTAGCAAATTTTGTGTCCATCTAATCCTGAAGACAACGTGACAAAATCTTTGCTCTAGGTTTGCTGTAACTTTCCATGCAACGAGCTAAAAGTTAAAGACCCTTCGATGTTGATCACTCATAACATTGTAATTAAGGGTTCTTTGTCGCTCTCTGTATGCAACGTCAACAATGTTCGTGTGTGAAAGAAATTCTTGCGCAGCCGATTCCATCGTCATTCCACCGTGAGTCGTCGACCGTAAAAGTGAAGTTTCCCCCCTGAACAAAAGTTATTCATTCTTGCATAAATCTTTTAGTGAGCGTTACTCGTTGTTAAGTTTTGTTAAACCGTTTTTAGTCGTTGAGCGTGCTTGGAAAAATCGCTGGAAATTTGGTGTGCGAAAAACGATTTTAGTTGAAGTGGAAGCAAAACAATTAAAGAAACGTTTCAAGTGTACCGCAAACTATTTATTTTGGATTACTCGCGAGCGTCATAAACAGCCTTCCGATGATGTCCTTTTCGAAAGCGAAGTTGAAGCGATTCAACGACATCACAGGTTTGTAAATTTTCTTCAGAACTCATTTTAATTAGTCCCGATCCTCTAATCTCTTCGTCTTAATCCTTTCGTTTCGCACAGATTTCTCTTCGCCATTCACCAAAGATAAGTCGAAGAAGGATAAGAAAGCGGATTTGTTTAACGACGACAATGCGATCCCAACCGAAAAGAAATCGAAAATGCGTTTGTTTCGCACGCCATCGTTGCCGTACCGTTTGAAGTTTCGACAAGTCTCCGATCTGACCCCATCGAAAAAGAGCTCGAAGCTACCAGCATCGTGCGTTCTAACACCGACACCAGCATCGACAGTTGTTCCCGTGGTTCCTCCACCTCCTGTGTCGATCTTTCGCAAATCAGAACGGAATCTGCTGGAGAAAAAATCGAGGGATGAAAAATACATCGAGAAATTGAAAGTTGACATCGATGGGTTGAATATCAAGATCGCTTCTCTTCAGAGCCAAAATCTAAGCAGAGTGAGTGAAGTTGACGAACTGCAAAATGAGATCACGAACATGAACGTTGCTGAAGGATTCCTCGAGAAAATTGCCGAGCAAGCGATCAGAAAGGTCAACGAGTCGGACGAGAAGGTGAAAGAAATCTTACACAACTACGACATTCTATTGCATCACATGGACCGCATGAGCTACGAGAACGAGAACCTTCTTGAACTGAATGAGAAACTTAACAAATCTAACGATGAGTTTGTTAAAATGAACGAAGAGAAAATCATGGAACTAGAGAAGGTTTTGAAAAGCAAAACTGACGAGCTGGTTAAAATGAAGCGACAAATGTCAGAAAAGAACTGCACATTAAAAAACTTTGAGTTTGAACTCGGCAAGAAAACGATGGAGAATTACGATCTATCGATGAAGCTCGACAAGTCCGAGGAGCATTTGAAGATCTTTGAAATTCAATACGAAGGCAATTTGAAGCTTCAGCAAACGTCTTACGAGAACGAGATTTTCTTCCTTCACAATCAGCTGGCAAAAGCTCAAAACCAACTTATGAAATTGTCGAAGCAACAGAAGAAAATCCAAACGATGGATCTTGAATCGCAGATTGATTTCGAGAACCAAAAGGTAAAATTTGAAATCGAAAAGAAAAATTACGACATAACGATCAAGAATTACCAAAACATAATCGAAGTGTTGTCACTTCGACTTAAGAAATCAGACTCAGATAACGAAATTATCATGCGAGACAACGCAGAGCTTAAATCTGAAGTCGCAACTCTGCGAACAAATTACGAAAAGTTGCGACATTCAGCGGAAAACCTCAAGAAGAACTTTGACGACAAGAATACGCTGATCGAGCAGCTCATGGTCTCTTCTGAAACTGAAATGGTGTCGATGGTCTCGAAGATGAACGATTATTTCAACGAGAAATTCTTTGAGATTGCTGAGCTGAAGAAGAGCTTCGATGTTCGTGATAAAAGTTTAAAGAAAATGACGTCAACTCAAATCGAAGAGTACACAATCGGGATTGAGTTGGCGAGACTTGAGCTCGATGACAAACAGCAGAAACTCAACGAATACGAGAATGAGATCAGAAGCATCAAGCTGGAGAATCTTCAGTTGAAGATGAAACTCGGTGAGGGTACAACGAACAATGTTAATACTCTTGCGACCATCGAGGAAGAAACGGCAACGGATGACGAGAAGAAAAATATTCAGCAGAGGGAAGAGGAAAATCTGCAGCTGAAATTAAAGGTAAGCATGAGGTGAAACAAGTTTGACAGGAATTTAAATTTTCTTTCCTCCCGAAACTAGTTAAAAGAGCTCGACGCAAAGTTTGCCGACTTCGAGAACGCGGCGGTTCAACGCGAGAATGATTACAAACAGATTATTGAACAGCAACGCATGGACAGCGAACAGTTGAAGGGATTTGAGAAGTTGAAGGAGTCGAACGTTGAGATCAGATCCGTAAGACGTTTGCAGTCACACCATCGGAACTGTTTGCTAACTTCCACGGTTTATTCTTTTCAGAAAATCCAAAAGCTTCAAGAGAATTACCAAATCTTCGACAGCCCTACCAAGACACCAACCAAACGGTCCTTGTTGTTCGGCAAGGAAAACCAATCACCGATCTTTGCGAGAACCGCGTTCGAGCAGAGTCCAAAAAGTGTGTTGAAGCCGAGAAACTGAGCGAGCCAGAGCTGACATCCGTTTCGATTATTTTGTACTTTAATTTTTTGATCAGTTTTACGATATTTATAAAACGGAATTAAAGAAATATTGACAAACTATCTAATTGTTTTGTGGTGTAGATGCAGTGGGGGTTGTTAACCTTGCCTAAAATTGAAGTTTCATCATTTCAGATCGACATCGATTGCTCATTTGCCTTATCAAAGATGACGTTATCGGGCAAACCCTGCAATCTGTTACCGTCAGCTTTTATTTCATTTAAAAGCGGATGCTAAGTTGATTCAGGAATCAGTAACTCTCCTAGTGTTTGATATGGGCAACAGAATGAGGTTTGTGATTTAGCAAATTCAGTGAATTCAGCGAGTGAAATTGTTTTGTTTTTTATAGATTAGCCGTTGTCATTTTGAGTTTGTTCTGCGCTGCTGGTGCAATCGATTTGATTTGTGATTTTTCCGAAGAATTGTTGAACGAAGAAAACGTGAGAATCTGTAAACCTGTAAATTTGGTTATCACAAAACCAAACCAAAATATCACGAGCGTCAACGGAAGAATCGGAAGACAACTTGATGTCATCGAACTCGTGATCTCTACTCAAACTCTTAATTACTTTCCGAGAAACATCGACGCATTCTTTCCAAATTTGGTGCGAATTCGAATTTATGAATCACAGCTGAAAATGATTGAACAAGCGGATTTGAAGCCTTTCCCGAAGCTGGAACGATTCGAAGCTGTGAAAAACAAGTTTACAAGGATCTACAGCAACTTATTTTACTTCAACCCAGAGCTTCGGTGGATTCAACTTTGGGACAACGAGTTGGGTTTTATTGGTTCAGATATCCTGAACTCGCTAAAGAAACTTGAGATCTTAAATTTGTTGGGAAATCAGTGTTGTAGTTTCAGTGCAATTGGTGGGGAAGAAATCACAAAAGCTAAAGACATCATTTATGCTTATTGCAACAATTATGACCCAAGCAGGATTAGTGATCAATTGAAAAAAGAGAAAGCAAATAAGGATTGGATCTTGCATTATAAAAAGTTTACTCAAAACAACCTTGTTGAGACATCCAAACTATTCACTTCAGTTCTTGAAGGACGAGAAACATCCGCGGCCAGGTATCGACCATTCAAGTTTGAGTTGACTTGCTGGTACAATGGAACTGAATGCAAGGTTGATAAGGCATCGGAGGCTGATACTGACGACATTCCGGCTGATAGTGTTGTAGACATTTTGTTTATTGATAAAAAACCAATGATCTTCATTCCATCGAACATTCCCCGGCACTTTCCAGATCTGACACAACTATGGATTGAAAACTCAGCCATTATTATGATTGACGCCAACGACTTTGCAAACTTGACATGGTTGGAACATCTGTACTTTGATGATAACTTAATTCAAAACGTTCCAACAGAAGTTTTCATCAATTCACCAAATCTGGCAATCATTCATATGAAACGCAACCTGATTGATAATATTGAACCTCGAGCTTTCGCTGGACTTTCGAACCTCGGATTATTAGCTCTTAGTGGTAACCTACTGACAACTATCCACTCTGACGCGTTCGAGGGATTGAAAAATCTTAAAAAGCTTTTCCTTAGTAACAACAGACTAAAATTTATTGATCCTAAGCTTTTGAGGATATCAAAGTTCTTGAATACGATTGATCTAACGAGCAACAATTGCACGAGTGTTGCTTTTCCGAAAAACCCCTTGAGTGAAATTGAAAGTGAAATCATTGCTGCTTGCGCATTCCCGATCACAATCAGTTGCATAATTTCTCAGAACGAAAACGAGTGCAACGCCAAGGGTCTGTCAACTATTTCACCAAAAACAGAGATCTCTGCAATCAATGGCAGGACCGAGAACGTGACAAGTATTCTTATTGCTGATCAATCGATGAAATATTTTCCGAAAGGTCTTGGGAGTTTTTTCGCTAATCTCACGGAGCTAACTGTTGACAACTCGGGCCTGTTAACAATCGAAGAACAAAATTTCAATGGCATGTCAAGCCTAAAAGAACTTCGTATTCTTAATAACAATTTGACGTCGATTAGCGGCAGCTCATTTGATGCACTGGAACAGCTAGAGCTTTTGGATTTATCTTTCAACTTCATCGAAGCTTTGCCAGCTCATATTTTTGCGAATCTCGTCACGCTGAGATCGTTGATCTTATCTAACAACAATCTGAAGCAACTAAGTGCAAGCAGCTTCTTTGTGGGACAACCGTTGAATGAAATTGTGATGTTCAAAGCTGATAGCAATGCATTGCAACGGATCGAAGTTGGCCTGATTAAATATGTGCGCAGTGCAACAATAATTGATCTAACAGGAAACATTTGCATCGACATGAAGTTGGAAAAGCAAAATACAACAGGCGTAGTATTTGCTGATGTAGCCACTCAGATCATCTTGAATTGTACTTATTAACCCTCAATAATTGGACAGCAGAAATCACAATAAGCTTCGACTAAATATTTAATCAATTTCACGAAAAAGAATAAAGAAATAACGAACTTTCACCTATCACTTTGAAGTTGCTGGCCTTACTTCATTGACAACATATGCATTTGTACATGCATTGCATTTTCAGAAAATCACTTGAGCGTAATTGCAGATGAAATTATTGCTTAATTCACAGTCGCTATTACAACCGCTACTGAGCAATTCCATTCGAATTTTTTTCTTATCTCGGCCAAAAGTTGAACTGATTTATTTTCCATTTCATTTTGAAAATCCATTGTGTCTTGAACTATTCAGATATTGTTTGCCATTAACCCAGCGACAAAATCAATTTTCAATGTTTTAGCACGTCTCGTGACATTTGTCCTGATCGACTGGTATTGTCGCATTAGCTGGAATTCCACAGACGCTGTAAAGATCAAGCGATGACTCCACCAAATCACATGAAGGCTTCTGAAGTCTTGTAAATATGTGAATGTAGACTAGAAGCATCAGAAATTATTATTAATGTTATCAAGTCAATCGAGTTTCACTCACATCCAGCTCCTTCTTTTGTGTAAAATCCGCATTCAGCACAAGTAACAACAGCCATTACCTCCTTATCGACAGCTAATAACTCGGACTTGTAGGGAATATCAACTGCAGAAAGACACTCTAAGTCAATGGAAAACTGGGAAGAGAAAACTTACGTTCTGTATAGACGAGGTCGATTCTCTTGTCATCGAGAAAAGAGATTTGTCCCGGCGTTTTCCTTATTGTATTATCGCTGTGGGCAAAAACATTGACACCACCTAGTAACATCCATTGAGTCATAATTCATTAATGTATTTACGAAAGGGTTTCCACAATCTCGAAAGCATTTGTCGTAGCGTTGATAGACGTAACGTTCATGTAAGTGCAACGTCCTTCCTTCATAAAATCTAAAGGAATGTGTTGGACGAGATACCAGATGCCAAGAGGCTGCAAAAACAGAGTAATATGACACTCAGACTGAGTGACTAAATAAACTAGCTAAAAGAAATAATTACAAAGGATGGATCGACTTGAATCGTTGACTGACAGGATCCAAGGCACGATCCATTGGACGGCAACGGATATTGCGCAAATGTAACGTCAGCAGCGAACAAAAATAAACACAAAATATACCAAACCATTTTGAGCTTTCAAATAGAACTGACTGAGCTTTTGCTCGAGCTTCACTTTTATACAATTTGAAAATTGGCTCGTGATGAAATGACCGTGACCAATTAATATTTGAAAATAGCGATTAGGTGAAAAGCCTTCTTAAAATCCGTTAAAGGCTCTAAGTTCTGAAAGAGTTTGTAGTTTACTGCTCAAGCCAAACAACTAATTACTTCATGAAAGCCGTGACAAACTTTTGCTTGGAAAATTATTTAATTGAATAAGTTCACCTTTTTGTGAACAAGTGAAACCAGTTGGTTTATCTACTATTTGGCTTGAAAACTCTCAATCTTTTGACACAAAACAAATTACGTTCTTAGTGTAATAATTAAGGGATTGATTTTGTGCGAACGCTTTGAAGAAACCCCAAAGATCATCAGTGATGTGTTTTAGCTGATAGATGTTTTAATATTCTCGCACATTATACGGCTAAAGTATGTATAGAAGACGTAGGGTGATTCCAAAAAGCGTAAATAAGTAAACGTGATCAGGAACATTGATACAAGGAATCTCAGCCAAGTGATACAGCGACTTTTGATTCACTCATCGCATGCCAGGGCAATTGGCCATCAAAATCATTCAATATTTCACAATAGGTGAATTTTGGAGAAGCAGAAAAGAAAAAGTTTCAAAGGTTTTTCGTGTCTTGAATATTTATTATTGTCTGTCATTGACTCAGCGACAAAAGAAAACAATTTTCAATGTTTTAGCAAGTCTCGTGACACTTGTCCTGATCGACTGGTATTGTCGCATTAGCTGGAATTCCACAGACGCTGTAAAGATCAAGCGATGACTCCACCAAATCACACGAAGGCTTTTGAAGTCTTGTAAATATGTGAATGTAGACTAAAAGCATCAGAAATTATTAATTAATGTTATCAAGTCAATCGAGTTTCACTCACATCCAGCTCCTTCTTTTGCGTGAAATCCGCATTCAGCACAAGTGACGAATGCCAAAATGTCCTTGTTGACAGCCAATATTTCAGAGTTGTAACGAATATTGACTGTGAAACAACGGAATTAGTTAAATATTAAAATGATAAAAAAAGGAAGCTAACTTTGTGAGTAGATGAGATCAATTCGCTTATCATCATGGAAAGTTATTGTTCCTGGCGTTTTCCTTATTGTATTATCGCTGTGAGCAAGCGTTATTGACATTGTTTAGTGGCATCCATTGAGTCTATACTTTATCAATATATTTACGAAAGGGTTTCCACTATCTCGAAAGCACTTGTCGTAGCGTTGATAGACGTAACATTCATGTAAGTGCATCGCGTGTCTTTCATATAAAATAGAGGAATGTGCTGAACGAGATACCAGATGCCAAGAGGCTGCAAAAATAGAGTAATATGACACTCAGACTGAGTGACTAAATAAACTAGCTAAAAGAAATAATTACAAAGGATGGATCGACTTGAATCGTTGACTGGCAGGATCCGCTGCATGATCCGTTCGACGGCAACGGATATTGCGCCATCGTAAAGTCAGCAGCGAACAAAAATAAACACAAAATATGAAAAACCATTTCGAGCTTTTTATTGAAACTGTAATTGATTGTACTTCAAACGACTCTTTTATACAATTCCAAGAATCGTGACGCGATATCCGTGAGTCACGGACCATGACCAATTAATATTTGTCATTTACAGACTACGATTTAGTGTAAAAACTACTAAAAGTTCCGTTATTGTCTTCTACTTAATTTCTTCAAGTCTGACAGACTTTAATATAAAAGTGGGAAAATTGTGAACAGCTTTTAAGAGCATGCGAGCTTGATCCAAAAATAATTTCGGTAACCATTCGCTGGTTTTTTGTGTATTCGTGACGATGCTATCTTCGGTAGCCTTGAAATTTCTAGATCGCTCGACTTATTGCGCCCGAAGGGTTATACGAATATGAAGTGACTAACTTAAGTAGTCGAATAGCGCGTCAGCTGTGAATAGATCATCACTGTTTGGACAAATGTTTTGATATTTTCGTTTCTCTTACTGAAAATAATTTCGTCTGACTCAGTCTGCAAAGTCATCTCGTCATATTCGCACATAAAATTTCTCATTGAACCAAATATTTCGTGTAATCAAAACTTTAACGAAGAGTATTTTCGATCTCGTTGAAAGAAATAAGTTTCAAAATTGCTCCTAAACGACAAACCAGTAAGATGAGCTCAAAGTTCAGCTTCGGCTCCAACAGCCCAGAAGTTTTTGTGACATCGCAGTGGAACAGAGAACTCAAAACGAGTTTTAAGTTTGTAGTCTTCCGGTGGATGTTGGCGGCTCTTTACATATCCATCACTACGTTCAGTGTGACTGGTTTCATCATGTTCAAAGTCCTGAGATACTGGCCGATCTTCATGACGCACTGGGGCATTTTGCTTTGCACAGTGACGACGACATTCGCTGCCATCCTCACGACTCGCTACCATCACAATCGCATAACACTAACGCCTCATTCTCCGTCGTACCGCATTCTTTGGCTTCTGTCTAACGTGTCGACCATATTCGCCTTTGTCATCACAATTGTTTACTGGGGATTCTTGTATAAAGGTAGACAAAGCTTTTACCCGAAATTCTGTCCTTGACACTAAATTATTTCCAGCTAAACCTGGGCAAAATGCTTGGGGCTTTGTTTTCGACGTGCTAATCCACGGTGTAAACTCTTTGGGAATGATTGCTGAGCTGATCGTCGTCAGATATCCGATAAATTTCGCCCACGTGGTCTACCCGATGGGCTTGTTCCTCTTCTACATTACCTTCACACTGATTTACTATCTCGCTGGCGGAACAAACTTCTACGATGGAAATCGCTACATTTATCCCATTTTGAAGTGGGGAGAAGACAACAAAGGAGCGTTGACAACAGTTTTCGGGATTCTAGCGTTGATGATTGTCCTTCAAATAATTCTGTGCGTCGTCCAACGCCTTAGATCTCGATTGCACATTAAAATTTTTGGACCGCAAACAACTTTCGATGTCAGTGACTGAAGCAAGAGTCTGTCGATTCGTTGGCGCTGCCGTTTCAAGTATTGAAAGATCATTCGATTTTTCAGTGTTTAAGTTTCCATTTATTGATTTTCCTGCAAGTTTTATAGAGTTTTATTAATCTTACACGTCAAAGAAATGCTTGCAATACTTGTTTCGGTTTTAAATTATGAAGTTGACAAAATGAAGCTTAACTTATATGTAAAAATACTTCTGAACGCGTTTTGAAACTTCGCCACCAATGGAAATGAAAAATCACAAGCGAAAATGTCATTGAGAATATCGTTAGATAATAAATTAGAAATGAGTAATTGTTTTCGTTCTGAGTTGCGTTTCGAAAAGCTGTCTAAGGTCCTGCGACTCTAACATTTAATAAAGTTATGAGGTTGACATCGATGAGGGAGGGAAAACGTTGATACTGCTATGGCTCTACTTTAATTGTTCGATAAGTTTAATACAGCCGGCTCGTCTTCGATCTCGTCGTCGTCGTACTTTTGTCGTTTCGAAGGCGAGGGTGCAACGAGCTCAGCGATCGATGAGAACTCCATGCGTTTCTTCGGCGGAACAGATCGATCCTTGTTCGCCAAGTCAACGGGAGGCGTTGGAGTGGATTTGCGCGAGAAATCTGTGGGCGTCGTCGACGCGGATGGCGCGACATGACTTGAGATGGCCAAATCAGCAGCGCTAAAGTTATATTTTGGCAATGCGGCTGGACTATCGCGCAAAGACTTCGTGGGCGTCGTGCGTTTGTCAGGTTGCGGCGATGATCCGCTCATGAGCGGCGGCGGTGTTTCTATTTTGCTGGACGAAGAACTCGACGATGATTTCGGTGGCTTCATCAAACGAGTGTTGAGAGCTTCTTGTTGAAGTTTCATCAAAGAGGGCGATAAGTATGCGTTGTTAGCGGCCAGAGTGCTTTTTGCAAGCGGGTCAGGGATTCCAGGATACTTCGATTGCGAGAAGAGCGATGTCATTTCCTGTAGCTTTGAAGGAGTCATGTGCGAGAAGAGAGACGAATAGTCCATAGCCGAGGTGATACCGCCTCCAGATGTGCTGTTGTTGACTTTCGATGACGATGCTGACGATCCCATGCCTACATTAGGTGGTGACGAGAAGTATGCGCTGAGGTCCGAGTGCATTAGACTGGCTTGTGCGGCTGACAGTGATGACGCTCCTTTGGCGCTTGAGAACAAACTGTTCAACATATCGGCAGCGTTGGGTGCGACATTGACATTTGCGAGACGATCACGACTTGATTGCGATGATGACGCAGAACTTCGACTTGAATTGTCTCGTTTGCGCGAATTACTTGATGTCGATTCTCTCGGTATTGATTTCTCCATCGAAGTCAATGATCCGCCTGACATTGAGCCGTACATTGGCCCGAACAGAGAACTGAGATTTTGCTGGCCCGTCATATATTGCGACAGCATATTCGAGCTGGCAGCTGCATAGTCTTGCATTGCTTTGTTGCTTGATGCCGACGTTGCATTCGAGCCTTTTCCGGAGCCGCCAGTTGGCTGGCCAGCGCCGCCGCCAAACAATGCTGTTGCATAATCCATGTTCTTGGACATCATCTGCATTTGGAGAAGGGCGTTGATGTCTTCCGGCTTGTTTGAGTTCAACAGCGCGTTGAGCTCGGGAATCTGCTTGGAGATCTCAGCTAAGTAATTCAAATCCATGACTGGTAAATGTTGCAGTAGCGATGATTTGCCATCGTTTCGAGAGCTCGACGACCCTTGCGAGTAATTTTGATTCGAAGTCGCTGTTGCTGTCGCCGCTGATTTCTTGTTGTTTGAAGATGAACTGCTTGCGGGCGCAGACGATTTTCTCGTCACAGTGATTTCCGATCCAAGTCCTCGGAAAGCGTTCGCTTGGTTCATCAACATTTGTGTGTATTCTGGCGACTTCATAAGATCAGCGATCTTTCCAACTTCAGATTTGTAGCCGTCATAGTCAAAGCCCGTTCCAGCCGGATTCGGTGGGCGTCCTTTTCTCTTGCCGGCATTGCTCGTTTCCCTTTCCTTCTCTCTGATATTGTCGTGATGATAATCTGTGCGGGCCGAGGAGGAACTCGCTGGTGATGCTTTGTTGTTGGTGGGTTTGCAAGTGGGAATGTTGTAGGGTGATTGCATTAGAACGCTTAGGTCTCCTTTTTCGAGCTGGCTCATGAATTCCTTCATGTTGGGAATTTGTGATAGCCACGAGTTGGAATTGTTTGCTGCTGTCGCTGCTGCTGAATTGTTTGATTGTTTCGAGTTTGAGTATGAAGATTGATTCTTCTTCGTCGAACCTGTTGATTGCTGATTTGGGAAATTGTTGCTTGCCGATAGAGCGGCGGCAGAGGCTTGCAACGATCCTAAAGCTGACATTCCAAAGTCAGACATTTTCGATCCTTGCAGGAGAGATGAATAATCGTTTGGCATAAGTCCTGGTGGCAGGTTTTTAGCGAACGAAGCGAGAGTTGCTGCATAGAGATCACTAAGTTGATTGTTTGACGGATAGCCGAGATCATATTTCGAGCTGCTCGAGCTGACGCTTGAACTGTTCCGGGGTGGACGATCTGGTAACTTCGCCGGGCTTGGGGCTGGCGAGTTTCTTGCTCTTATCGATGATGTGTCGGATTTGGCTGGCGAAGGACTTGCTCGAACAGGAACTTCAAATTTGGCGGGGCTCGTGGCAGTCGATGGAATTGTTGCTGGGCTATCTCTTGGTGATGACGAAGTGTTTGTGTTGTTCGATGACAGGCTTTGCTTGTGATTAGTTGATGGTGGCATCGAGAGAATTGACGAGGAAATCGGTGATGGGGTCATGTTGAGACCAGACGGCTGGCTCAGCTGCTGCTGCAGACATGAAATGGCGTTGAGCGCTTGCTTCGTAGCTTCCTGCTCGCGCTCATCTTTGATCTTCTTCTCCTCCTGATCCTTGATTAGTTTTTCTTTAGCTGCTTCTTCTCTCTCGCGTGCTTCATTCTCGAGACGTCTCTTCTGCTCGATAATCCTCCGTGGAATCATCACTGGTTCTTCCCTGTTTAGTCCTAACAATTCACGAACCCAGTTCCATAGCTCGCCTGTCGTTTGATCTTCGACAGGAAACCGTTGAAACATTGAATTCTTCAACTTCTCTAGCACCATGACATCTTCCTTTAGTTTCATGTCAGCAAAGTCGATCATCTCGTATTGAAACTGTTTGTAGTACTTGACGCACGCGATCATATGTTCTTTGACACTCTCGTCAAGTTTTTCCTCTTGCTGAATGTTGTATGTCATCAGCATTGGACGGCCGAGTTCATGTGGCCGATTTTCTGGCGGCGGTTGAACCCAGAACGGAATGATTTTACCTTCATTCTCGACATCTTCGTCATCGTAGGATCCAAAAATGAATCCAACGCAAGGCGTGTACGTTGAGTCTGATGATCCGCGCAGTTTGATCTGATAATCGAGTTGCTTGTCGCAGTCACGAAGAGTTGGATGCGGCGAAAATCGTGGATGTGAGTGATACCAACCGACCAGTTGAATATCCTTCTCAATCATTGCCTTCTGAATCTCAATTTCACAGTCTGTCGTCTTATTTCGATCGAATCGAGTGTTTAGCAGTGGAAACGTGTGTGTGATGTTTAAGTTGTGAGTATTAAAGTCCCAAGTGCCGCCAAGATATCCGCTGACTTCATTCGTTGTCAAGTGACAGTGGAAGTCGATGAGCAGAGTTGCTGATGATGTGATGTTGATCAGGAATGGTTGAATCCTTCCAAGGTTCGAGAATGGCACAGCCTCGACCAACATGTTGATGTCCTGGAGGATCATTCGGTTGTTTACAACTCCGTGTTGCAAAAGATTCTTCTTCGGCGGCACTGGCAGTTCAGTTGGCTTCGTGACTATGTCCTTGTATTCATCTAAAACAAACGTGAAGTGTTACTCGATTGATCCTGATAAAGCGGAGACTCTGAATCTCCGAAAAATGCAATCAAACCTTCACTGGGCTCTTCGGGCTCGTCCTTCTGCTGCTGACACTTTTTATGGTACATCGACTTGTAAATGTCGAGTTTCTTGCCTTTGTACTTCACCGATGCCCATCCACATCCAGATTTCTTCTCTGGGTTGATGATTTTCTTGCAGTTGATCGCCCAAGCGCTCGGCGAGCAGAAAATCGTTTCGGTTTCGTGCGACTTGATTTTGCCATCTTCAAGAAGGTCGCCGATGAACTTCTGACCCTAAAACCAAGAGGTTTGAGAGAGTTTTGCGAAATGTTTGGATGTTGTGCTCACCATATATTCAATCGACATCGCCGCTTTGCCCGGGATCAGAATTCCCGACTTCAGCAGCATCGGTAGCGTGACGGTTTTGCCAAAGACGCCTGGGTAAGCGGCCTTCGTGTACGACTCCTGTTGATATTCACCCAGATTATACATGAATTAGTCATGTTTTCATGAACTCGTTACCTCTTCATTCCCTTCGATTTCCGCCTTCGTTTCGTCGTCTTTCTCCTTTTCGACCATCGCGTTACGTTCACCAGGACGTTTAGATAGAAGTTTAATTATTGTACAGCCAAAGAGCGCATAGTTCCAGCTCGCAATTTGAAAAGTAAGTTTTGTGTTCGATTGAATATTTTTGTGTTCGAGTTGCTTTGCCCATCGCTCGGGAACTGAGCCTTCAGCCCAGACCATCGGAAACGTTATAAGTTGTCAGGTTCTGCTTCGATATAACAACAAACATTTGTCGGTCGCGAAAAATACTTGAAAATGCTGCAGGAGAAGCTTGAAGCGTTAGTGAAAATGCTGGAGAAGCAGGAGCTCGAGAACTCCATCCAGGACCCGAAGCTTTACCACGAGCTCTTCGCCGCTTATTTGTACTTGGACGATTTGTAAGTTCATGTCGAGTTTGTGAATTCTAAATTTAATATTTCTATGTTTACAGAGTGAGCGCACGGTTTTTATGGAAGCGCATCCCGTTTGCCGTCAAGAACGCTAATCAAGAGCTCGAGCAAATGTACAGAGTCTACGAAAGTTTGTGGAAGAATGAGATGATTGAGTTCTACAGATTGATTGATTACAAATGGTCTCAAGGAGTCGCTGAAGTGATGTATGAGCTGAAAGAGAAAGCACAGCAAGACAACATTCAGTTGATTGGCTACGCATATTCATCAATCCACGAGAACGTGTTCGCTGAGATGACAAATCAGACGCCAGAAGCAATCGCCGACACATGCAAAAGACTGAACTGGGAGATCCAGGACGGTCCGTTCCCTCGTTTGATTCTGCCAAAGAAGCCGGTCATCGATAAAGTCAGCGCTCTCGACGCTGAGGATCAGCTGCGACGACTCACAAGCTACGTCTCCTACCTAGAGAATTAAGCGATTTCTTCGAAACTTTTGCCGCTCCGCTGAGCTCCCATGTGACTCGAAGACAAAAATAAATTTCCTTTGAAATAAATCCACAGAATAAGTCATTTTCCTCAACCGAAATGTAATGACGGAAGCTAATTGGAGTGTCATAATTAGATTTGATAGACCGAGAAATTTTCCGCCTCACATCATTGACGTCGTGATGCCTGAGCAGCATGAGCCTGAAACGAGATTGCAATTATTGAATTATCTTCCATTTCATCCCCTCTCATATTACGGCTTGTGATGCCTTCGACACATCAACGAGCGCCTCGTTAAATTTGCATCATTTGGTCGACATGAGACGTGCATCCGCTTTCGACATTAATTACGATTTTATGAGGCGAACGGTCGCGAGCCCGAACGTCATGACGCTGTTAGTTATTATAACACTAGACTCTCGCTGATATCTAACAAGGCACACACAAAATCATTATCAAATTGCCCTTAATTATTGCAATTACCCAGCCTCCGACATCTCTCGCGCACTCCCTCGGCTCGTTTGCCGATTTTTGCCAAATTCGGCAGCATGTGATATTAAAATTTATTGATTGGAAACGAGGGACGCACTGAGAACGAGCATCGAGAAAAATTGATGTTCCAATTCTCTGGCAGTGAATTTCGAGAGCGATGCCCGTTGGCAAAGTGATTACATGTGAAAGGGCTCAGTGCGGGGATGATAGGACGTCGAAACGTGGTGATAGCTTTTTAGTTACGCTGTGGTGTCATTAAAATATCCTGGTTTAGTTTTTTAACGTCTCACGCGATACTTTGACGACACTTTCAGACGACGCCATCGAACACTTTCAATGGATGATATGATAAATTTTATGATTGATTTTATGGAATCTGCCGCCGCTGCTGTTTTACTCGCAAAACAATTTTTGGCCTCTTCCGAAGCAACATTACTCAGTCATAAACAATTCCATCCTTCTCTCACCCGCAATAAATGCCGAAGCACGTCAATCAAAAAAAAACCGCCACATTAAAATCACATAACAAGGCAATTTTGGAGTTCGATGCACAAGTGTTGCTAGAGAGTGTGAGCAGCGGCGTGGAGGGGCGGATTATGTTGCGGAATAAAAAACACGAATTTTGCAAATTTAATGAGGATGGAACGGCAAGCAAGGCTGCTTTAGTCGACGCTTCCACAACCGCTCGTTCCCTCACCGCTCGAGAGAAACTTTTTTATGAAGTGAAACTTTTCATCTGGCGCTCAACAAAATAAATGGGAAAATAATAACTCGGGAGTCAGATTCGCACGGAAGTGATGCCAAGCAGAAAATGTTGTCGAGCGGCTTTAAGAAGGAATCGAATCAGCAGTTCACTCACACACATTTCTGTCCATTATACGATTAAGAGCTCATAATTTATTCCAAGCATTCACGTTGATTATTTAATGAATTTTTGCCATCCCATTCGACCGACTCACGTCGCTCCTAGCCTTTCACCGTAAACGTCTCTAGGGATAATTGGCAATCGGCGTCTTCATTTCCCCTCCGCTTCGCTCACTTTGCCGATTAATTTCGTTTGCTGCGTGCGACTACTTGTTTACACGTGGGATGTATTAAATCCGAAAACTGCTCGCATTCGCCCTCTCGCCTCGTAGATCTCACTTCGATTGCAGATGAAATAAACGTTTTTCCTCCAAGTTTTGCCATCTAAGATGTGATTTATCGTGTGTAAGGCAGGGAGAAAGAAAAGCGTAAAGCCCAAACACACGAAACCTCCGCTTCTTTCGATTTTGGCAAGCACATAAAAAATATCATCGCTCCACGAGCGGAGGCAAATGGAAGGAGGAGATGGAAAGAAAAGAGAAATCCAGACATCAACCACAGTTTTCCGTTTGCTCGATCAGAGAACGACGTCGTCGGGATCGAAGGAAAAGTGTAAATGAAATTCTCATCCTGCCGTCGAATGAGAAACAGGATTATCATTATTTTTCCACCCCATCGACCCGAGAACTACCCCCGATTGCCATGAGCTGCATGAGACGGAGAAAAGCGAGAAATAATAACATACAAAAGCTTGATGGAGAAGAAATTTCCTGACTTCCTTCCTGGAATTCTTTTGCGGAGCGCTTGCCGTTCTTCGAAGCAACCTTTCTATCTACGCAGACAATCTCCCGTTGCCACGAGCACACGAGGACTGCTCAAATAGAATTTCATGTCAGCGCCAACGAGTGGAAATACCTCGGATAATTTAACCTGCACGCATCCCTCTCGTCGCGTTTGCTGAAGCACTCGCGCGGTCCCAAACCACGCGCCACCCCTTTCCCCTTTCGTCAATCTGACGCGCTCTGAAATGTGAATGCTGAAAGGTGTAAAGGCTCAATGATAGCGTTTAACAAAAGCATGCTTGCTTATTTTGGATTCCGCCCGTGCAACCTACATGTGGCGCCATGGGCGGAAGGTAGCAGGGGAATGAGGCGAACTCAATTCTCAGTCGAACGATGAATATTCCATGAAGCTTCCGTCACAAGACACCTGTCGCCCCTTATGCGGTTCATTACACGAGTTGGGTGGGGGTAAGACGACGAGCAAATTGACCCCGAACGTCGACAAAAGAAAAGAAATTGTTTTGACTTCTATGCTCGAAGGTTGATTGTTCTTCACCGACGAACTTCCTTTTCCATTTCATTTGATGTGCTCGAAGCGCCGAAGTTTCCGTTTATTCATGAAGAAGAAAGCGACGACGTCGAAACGCCGCAATTCCACGAAAGATAACGCAAAGCGAATCCTTTCTGCTGCGAGCGCGCCGCGAGTTTCTCACACGCCAACCAAAAGACCAAGAGTTTCTCCCTCCACCCACTCCCCGGCACTTTCCTCGGGCCGTTAACGCTGTGTGAATGTTTGCAGTGAAGCCTCGGAAAGCGAGAAGTGTGTCGATGATTTGAAGAAAGGATTATGGCATGACGGTGAAAGGAGGCAAACGCAGAAAAGTTTTCAGAAGAAAATTCCTCAACCCACCGACTGTCGAGGTTCTCGTCGTGTTTCTTTCACATTTATTTTCTTCTCTCTGGGGTTAATGTGGAAATCGACTGGGATCATCGTGTACAGTCGGTTGGCAGCCGGGAAGAAAAAGAAAATTCTGATTTGACTTCATGAAATTTAAATGAAAGCTAGTCCGGCAACCTTTTTCGCTCGACATAATCCTCTTTCCTTCCTCAGCCGTCGCTCTAATCCCTCGGTCACACGAAGCAAGAAGAAGTTCCTGTCCATAAATCTTTCGAACCTTCACCGAGTGTGCTGATTATAAAGAACTTCTCTCTGTTGTGATGTTACGGCGGTAAAAACGACGAACGAGCGGAGGACGTCAGACGATAACACGAGCGAAGCGAGTCGACAACGATGACAGACGAGCGGGGATAAACGCCATTGAAACGAAGGCAACATAATTGAAGAGACGTGAAGGAGTGTGGGGCCGCACGTTATTCTCGGAAGTTCAATAAGCTTCAGAAATCTTCCGAATCTCTTATCGATGACAACGTGACGAAGACGTATTTTAAGTCTGAACCCTCCGACAGTCAAAAACTTTTTTATTTCCATCGCAAACTTTCCCTCCGCTTCCGAAAGGTTGTCAACAGAAAGTCCCCTGAATGATTAGCTCACAAAGCACCGTGAAACTTTTCGGGCGATTCTCGCTCGAGACAGCGAGCGGAAAACGTTATCAAGACCGCTCCGCACCGTGGGGAGTCAAAAGCTAGTTAACACCCCCCGACATGGAGCGGACTCAAACTAGTGAACAGGAAAACCTGAAACTTTCTCTCTCCGTCCCATGCGGTGTACGTTTGTTGTCATGTGTCTGCACTCGGTAGCTAGGAAAATCGCTTCCACACAAAAGCATATTGTAGAGCGCTCACTTTGCTATATTTCCAGCATATTAAACGTTAAACTTGGCTCTGACGCTCGCTCGATGCTCGCTCCTATTGCAATAACGTACGACCGGAACGGCATCGACTCCCACCCCCCAAAGCTCTCGGATGCCGTCGCTCCGCTACCCTTTTACATTGTTTTCGTTGCCGGCTTTCGGATAGTGTTCGATATGAAAGCATAAAAACCGAGCGAGCAGAAGTGGAGACGAGGAAAAAACTTAAACCATCCGTCCATGCCCGCTCGAGAGTTTTCCCGACCGAGTTTTTCCGCACCGCACAATCATTTTTTTAACAATCTCTCCTCGCTCGTATTTCCACACAGTTTTTACAGCTTTTTGCTTCGGGTGAGTCAGTATACGCTTTCAGTTGTCGCTTCCCATTCCACCACCCACATCACTTGGCTTGATCCCAACGAGAAACTCTGAACGAGAAACAATTTTTTTCCTCGCCTGCCACACTTATTTTCCCTCCTGGTTTTGTTGTTGTTCGTGCGCTGCTCGTTCGTTTGCCCGACGATTACTTCTGGCTGTTGAATTGTGGGTGGCTTTCGAGTGAGCGTAGGAGTTGGGGGCTGGCATGATGATGGGAAAAATGTGTATACAGAGACTCTTCCATAGAGCTATAATACTTTCTCCTCGCTTCGCTTTCGGGTAGATATTTCAGAAAGGCAGTCGAGAGACTGAGCCATTTGAATTGGTGATGTGCACACAGGCGTTCGGATAGATGCGGAACGACGAAGAGAAAGGGAAGCGTGCTGGGGTGGCTCAATAAGTGTGGGCGGCAGATGATTATGGCAGCAGCAGCAGAGCGGAGGAGAGAGAATGGCAGCAGATGAAGACAACCCCAAAGGAAGGTGGATGAAATTTATATTTTCTGTCCTTTCCCTTCTCTCGCCTTCGAAGCGATTGCAGAGCTTCGGGGCGAGTTTGCTCGGGGGCGAGACGATTCGGAAATTAATTGATTTTTAATGGGATCTTGTTGCGGAAGTTCACGGCTGCAGCTCGCTCTCCATCCCAGATTCAACTTCAATGATATAAGACCGTTGTAAACCCCATAATTTTTTCCGACTCGCTTTTCATGCCATTTGGCTTCGGTGTTATCGTTATTATCATTTTTGCCTTCTGCCTTCTTTTCGCTACCACTCGAGTGCCTCGCTTTCGAACAACGAAGCGGCGGCGGGACTCATGCTGATGCTTGCCGGATAAAAAAAGATTTCAAAAAAAGCTCACGGCGGGCTTGAACGATGGTGAGCGGACAACAAGAATGTGAATTAATGGGGAGATAAAAAATGAATACGAATCTCTTCAGCCATTCAAAGCAGAAGACTGAAGATTGTACAATCTTCGAGCAGGGATTATGTCGGAGCGAGGAGAGATTTTTTTTGATGGCTCGAAAGCACGCAGTGGGAAAATGTGAAAACCTCAATCCTCGGTTGACAACCCTTTTATCCGTTTCACCCTCAACTTTTCCACCCACGCTGCTAATGCCAAACGAGTTTCTCTTCATTCTACAGCAGACTCGAGATGCTAATTTCTCGTTTTATTTACATTCCCAGAAACTTCTCGCTTCTGACTCTCTCTACACACATTTAACACGAAACATAAATTTTCCTTTTTCCTCTACCACGGCCGCCATACATCATCGTCCTCGTTCACGAAGTTCTGCTGTTTGTTCTCGAGATTTTCGTCGACCATCATGTCACGATAGTGGGCAGACGCCGTGTGATGGATCGATTTGTGTGTCGGATACGTTTGCACCGATGAATAATCGTCTGTCTCCATCTTTGAGGGTGGCAGCAGCAACATCGGCGAAATTGGTGGCGTCGGGACGTGACGAGACGGGGAGGATGATGGAAGGGCCGTTGCTAATGGACGCTGCTCGCAAATGGCTTTATCGCTGCTATTCACAGCGCTTTCAATCGGGAAATTGTTCTCGTCGTTCGCTTCGACGACCTCATCGCTGCCTGGCTGCTGCTGCTGGTGATGATGATGAACGCTGTTGGCTGATGACATCGGCGAGGGTGTTTTTAAATCCTTCAGTGTGATCGTGCTGCTGACATTTTCCGCCTTATTTACCCCAACCGTCGTCGCTTGGCTGCCGTTAATACTCAGAATCTTTTTGTACATTTCCCACTCGGAAGCGGAATGAACAGGAATGTCGGTTGCCGTTGTTGTTGTTGCCGTTGGAGGGAGATTGGTTGTCTGGATGGATAGAAAGAAATGCGAGCGATTACATACAACAGACATCGGAGGGTGAAGCGTTCGAAAGCAAAGAGCGTTCATTCATTAAGTGGGTGTGAACAAGAGTGAGTTCTCCACAAAAGTGGTTAATTTAAGCATTTTAATTGTTTGCTGCCTGCCCTCCTTCCTCCCCCTTCTCACCTCATTCGCATTACTCATATTCAGCTGCTGTCGTCTATTCAGCTCGATGAGACTTTCAAAATCTGTTGTCGGCGTTACGGTGGAGTTGAGGCCAAGGGCAGAGGCTAATTGCTGAACATAATTCTGCGGCGGCATCGTGTTGGGGGATGGAATCGAGCTGGGATCGTCTGACAAGGCAGCTTTAGCCTCCTGCAAAGGAAATTAAAAGGAAAACATAAAAGTTACAAAACGCAAAGCGTCGACGGCGGCAGCTCAAAAGTTTAAAAGTCGAGAAAGCAATTTTCAATCGCGAAATCACGAGTCATTACAAATTCAGCCCTTCGTGCCCTTTCACTCCACCCCCGATCTCATTCGCTCGACTTTTTCTTTTATCTCGCAAGCGTGGAAGCACCCGGAGAGATAACGAAGAAGCTAGAGTGGAAAACAAATTGAGCTCCAAAATGGAGCAATTAATCATTTCCCTCCTTTCGCTTCCTCGAGAAGGGAAATTTCTCGCAAGTGCGCTCAGCACGGACTGAATGTTAAATGCGCTCGAGGGAGGAAGTAAGGCAAACCGGGGGTGAGAGGTAGAGGCGTGCGGGTGGAAGAGTGTGTGTGGCAAAGTCAAATACATTTTCCATGCTATTTACCGCTATTCGCTCCTTCTCAACAGATTTTATCATCGCTTTTTTCGGCGGCACCGGAGACTGAGCCACTGACTCATCGCTCTTGTCAACGAATGATTTATTCCGTTTGCTGCTCGTAATTGCTTTGTTAGATGTTTTTCTAGTCGCTGGTGGTTGTTTATTTGTTGACGCCAAGGACGATGATGATGAAAAATTATCCGCAGCTAATGTCGTCGATGGTGACACCGAAGTGCTTTCGCCATTGAAGAGCCGGCCGTTGTTGTTCTCGTCCTGACTAGTGGGCGGACTGTTGACATTCTTACTTAGATTGAGCGCCCCGTCATGATTGATTTTGCTATAATCTAATGGATTGATGGAGTCTTGACTTGTGTCTGTGTTGTTCATCGTTGAAGGTGTTCGAAGGTAATCTCGCGACGTCATCGAGTGATCCTTTGAGCCTGACGTGGTGATTTCTGTGTCGATTTCGAGGACGCAAGAGTCGAGATGTCTGAGAAGGCGAGCTTTCGATCCGGGGTCACTTAGCGATGGAACGGTCGCAGATGGAAGGGGCTCAGGTGTAGCTAAATATCTAGCGACCTCCCTAGCGCAATCGGAATAACCCGCGCGATATTTGTTAATCTCTGGATTTTCCAGATTACGATGACGTTGGAATTCTCGGACGGTGATTTCAAGGATGTCTGTTGGGTAAACGTAATTGATAAATCAAAGTCATTGAGATTGAAATGATTTCGACAGTTACCAGCTTTTTCTAGCTTTGAGTGCTTTTGCTTTTGCCCATCGATAGACTTCGAGTTCTTCGTCGTTGATTCGACGATGAGGGCTTTCAGAACAGCGAGGCTCTGATTAATCCTCGCTCGTCTCCGCTTCTCCATTAATGGTTTATTCGCTCGCTTTGGTTCGCCACTCTCAATATTCATCGCAGTTGATGTCGGTGCTAATTTTATGATGCCGCCGCCTGATGACGGGAGAGACGAACAGAGAGAAGAGAAGGAAAAATCGTAAAACTTTTCCGTTCCGAGTAGCGAGCAAAAAGCTTTCACCACAAACGCCACAATTTTAAGAGGATTAAATCCATTTACCGAGTTCAAATTTGTTCGCTTTGCTCGAGTCCTTTTTTGCCGTCATGTTCTTGTGCTCCCGCTGTCGACGGTCGCGCGAGCTGTTGACTCACTCACAAAATAGCAGAGCAAACAACTCGCTGTTCCCTCGCGTGTCCGTCGGTATTTGCTCAAGCGAAGTTCGGCGAGAGTCGTTAGACGAAATTAAAAAGTTAGCACATTAGCACGTAACTGCAATTTTTCCCACACTCGGCTCGCTTCGACGACGCAATTCCAAATCAGCAAGCGCCGCCACTTGTAATCGCTTTATAGATTGTGATCAGAGTGGAGCGAGAAATTTTTCCGTCTTCCGATTTTATTACTCCGTCGACACGCTTCCGCAGTATTATAAATCTTAAGGTTCGACGTTGGCGGACAAGCCTTGAGGGTCGTGGCGGGGTTTCTCCACCCTCCGATTGCGCTTTTATTATTTTCTTATCACAAACTTTTCATCTCCAAACGAGAGAAATTTTCATTTATTATTTCACTCGACGTCTCCGCTTCTTGATTCGTCGTCGCCGCCTTCACCGCACCAGAAGAATTTAAAACTCAACTTTTCTCCCTTTCTTTCGAAAGTTCTTCTATTAACGAGCGGGCGAGAAAGCTCCGCTGAGGATTCTCATCTAATTAATAATTATGTTTCGTTTTAACGAGCTCCACTTGACTCGCGAACGTGGCCGCACTATTTCACTTCGCCGAGCACTCGACGACAAATTTCACAGCTAATGACCTCTCACACTTTATCGCCTTAGCACGGACGAGACACTCATCGGGACTTCACTCCGTATATCACCACAGTCGATGGTGCGCTAATGGATATCCAAAATTATTATTAATCTAATTGTGAGGCGCGAGTGTGTACACAGAAATCCGAACGGCAGATAATGTTTAATTGAAAAAGCGCAGTCGAGTCGCTCCACCCGCTGCTATGTCGGCAAAAGTCACAAAAACTTATTGCGAGATTATTCGGTGATATATTTTATTGTTCGCCGTTCACCCTCGTCGAGAGACGACCGACACTCATAAATATTCCGCAGTTTACGGAAATATATTTATTTTATAATTTTCACTCCCTTGGCACACGAGAGCGCGAACACAGTCGAGAATGAATGTATCATCGACACCCCGAACGATACTCCTCGTTAATATTTCAACGTTGGCTGCACGACAAGCACTGAACGTATTCTACCGCTTGCTGCTTGCTTTTATATTTCATTCAATCAAAGTTTTCCGAGAGCACGTTCGTCGACTGCGTACTAAATGCGTCGCCACTCCATTGTTTCCGGACCGAGAGTGGAAGCCAGATAAGTGTGATCGCGGTCAAACACCTGTCGAGTCGATTTGAATCGAATCTCGACACGAAGTCGATTGCGCATGTCACAAGACAAAAGCCGAACGACCGCAGCAGAGTTCTACAACAACAGCGGCGACGACATCGGAAGCCGACAGAGAAGAGAAAACCAGAAAAGGAAAAAAGGAATCAAGAAGATTTTCCTATTGCGCCTTGCCAATGATAACAACAAACTATTCGGGCGAAGCCGAACACGTTAAGTGGAGGAGATGAGAAGGGCACAGCGCCTTTCCGCCCTTCGGGAGACTTGCTGTCGTGTGTCGAGCATTGGGAATGAATTTACGTCCTTTCTGAATAGCAAGAATGCGATTGACGTGGATTATGTTTGCTTTTAAGTCATAAATATCTCTCGCCCATCGAAGACATGCAACGAGACATTCGATCGTTCATCCGCCCGTTCGCTTCCATGCGCTCGCTTCGAAGCAATTACACTCATGTAACTCCGACCGTTTAGTTCCGAATCCTCGCTACGCTTTGGCATTTCCACTTTTTCTCCGTTTCGTGATTTTTCCCATCTTCATATATTCCGGGCACACAACAGCAAATGTTCAACTCGTATACGAGAATTCGAAAAGAGCTTAACAACTCACGAAGAACAAAAAGGAAAGCGACGACGAGCAGAGAATTCTCTGGCACACGTTTCGTATTTTTATATCCACATAGCGCTTCTTTTTATTGTGCAAGCGATAGAACGTTCTCTATGCTTTATATGGCGCAAAAACAGGGAGCTGCTGTGTATGTGCGATGATATGACGATTGGAGACTGGAGTGAGGGAGCATCGCATGGCTTAAACAAGCCAGCCGTACGTGTATGTGAAATAATAGTCGGAATATTGTTGGTTTTTGGATTTTTCGGGCGGGCGGTTGAGCCGAGGCAACAGTGGGTGGCCCGAGACTGAATTTATGGTGACGAATTGGATTGAGTGGGGGCTGAGTGTTTGGTGTGAGAGGTCATGTGTGCTGTGCTCGTTCTCTCGCTTCATGGGTGAGATGGTTTAGAATAGATTATGAGTTGAATATGAAACGACAGTCGACATCTTCGCCACCCACCCAAAAGCACAGATAAATCATGCGATTTTAACATATTCCACACAGCTCCTCGGCACATGTTTGTCGTTTTCTTCTTTCGAAACTAAAACTAACAGATCATCGTCGCTTGTGCTCCCTCACTCGAGACGCTATCTGCTCGATGAGGGAAGCTCCAGGCGGGCGGCTTATTGTGTAACATATTAAAACTAGAGAAGATTCAAAGTTCAAAACGATTAAACGATAAACATGCTTCCATGCTACGTACAATCAAGTCACATTAGCAATGAAGCCAAGTGCGGCCTCTCGTCTTTTCTGTCATCTGTCGTCCCTTTGTTGTCGTCATTGTCCTTGGAGACGCTGTCAAGTAGTCAAGAGAATAAAGCGCCCACATTCACCCTGTCGCCTCTGACATTTTCTCGGAGTCCTCAATCATTTCGTGAACATTTTCCTTCAAGGCATCAAGCTTCGTTCAATCTTTATTTCTCGTATAAATCGCAACATCGCAAACATAGCATCGTTCTGTTTGCTCTTACTCGAGAGACTCAGTCGGGTCATCAACTGCAAACATCGCTCGTTCGAGTTAGAGAAAGCGGATGGAGAGTGATGAAGACACATTTCCATTATGTGGTCGCCAGCCCACAATCCCAACCTCATTTCTCGAGATGCTTCCACTCAATTCTACTTTTCCTCGTCTCCTTCGTCTTTAATCTCGCTTTGAAGAAGCGTCATGCAATGTTCCTGGGCTCACGCTTCGCATTGCCTCGACTGCCTTTATAGAAAATAATTATTTCACCCTTGATGCTCGGGGGGAGTCTGACTAAGGATGGCGAAAAGCAGCGGCAAACACGACGATGAAGAGATAGAAATTATCGTGCCATGTTAGCGCTTGGAGTTGAAAGCGGGAAAGCGAGTTGGATGAAAGCCATTTCAGGGAATAGCAAGAATATCAGCAAAGATCCTTTCGACTTACGCCTTGTTGAACTAAATGCGAAGGATGAGATTTCTCTTCCGACTCCAGAGTCGACTCTTTCTTCTCTTCCAACTAAAGCTTCATTCGGGAAAAAGTTTTGCCTTCCACGAGGATACTTTTGCACTAACAATTGAACGTCGAAGCGAGAGCGACGACGAGCACCAGAAGCGGCAACCTCAACTGAAGGCGCTTTACGGAGAATTGTGAGCGACGTGACCAGAACTTTGCAAAAGACTGCAGACTGCTAAAGGGATCACGCTGCGCTTTCATATCAAACTGTTTCCCTTCGTCGTCGTCGAGGATCTAAAAGTCCTGAGTCTCATTCATGAGTGTTCATTCGTTTTTATGTTGCCGTTGCTACTCGAAACGTCCCATAAATGCTTCGATGAGCTTAGAGATTGTTTCGGATCGCTTTCGTCGCCGAGCACTTTCATGCTGTTAAACAATAAAGTCACATAAAGCTCCAGGAAACGATAACAAGATTAATGAGTTGGTTCAACCTTCACGAAGAAAATTGCTGTCGCTTAATCTCATGTGACTTCAGACATAAATATTTCCCTCAGGAAAAGTTTTGTACCTCAAGCTCTGCATACTAAAATCTACTTGTGAAACTTGAAGCTCGTTCGCTCGCTTGCCGCTTTCCATCGTCACTGTGAGGTTTGTGCAGCTTATGTCAAAAGAGAAAACCCACACAAATATTCACATGCATCGAGTGCGAAGTGTGCTGCTCGAACTCCTTCGAACGATAGAGATTCATTACCCGACAGAGTTAAAAGTTTTCTCGTTGCTGTGCAGAAGCGAGCAGTTGTCGACGTTTAAGCTTTGTGAACATGCAAATTTCCTTTCTCGCCCGCTCTCGCTTTCGTCCCTCATGGGCAAAATAGTTTTGTGTTAAAAGCACGAGCACACTTCAATAAAAAAAATCCTTTCACAGACTCATAGCGGGATGCTGTGGCTTAATGAACGGGCGGAGGTTATGCTGTGCTCTCTAACGAGCGGTTCTCGCAGCTCCAACCACTCCGTACTTTTTGTGCTCGAATCAACTCTGCTCTCGAGGGGATCATCCTCGAATAACATTCAACGAGTTGAGCAGTCGACTTCTCAGTTGAAAGCTTGTTACTCGAATTTGAAACTCAACCTCCGTAACATTGTGCAAATTTCCTTTTCCCTTCGCTTCGAGAACATCATCTGTGCTCTCACCGACAAACTCGAACGTCGAGTGTCATGATAGAGAAAGAATTGTATGCAGCGGTAGCAGCAGCACATTGCGATGAAGCGAGGCGAGCTACTCAGTGTAGATAGAAGCGAGAAAGGATTCCTACGTTGTATAATCAATTTATGGCGCGGAGAGAGCGGAGGGAATGGGAGATGAGTGATAGCAGGAAAGATGTTAGAGCAGAGCAAACTGAAAAGCCGGATACGAGAAACCCGAGCGAATGGGGTTAAATATAGAAATCATTCGGCGTGAAGACAAAGTCTCGTCTACCAAAAATCACGAGTGAGGGGATTAATTGGTAAATTGTGCTATTACCGCAGAATTTTTCTTCTGCTTGTTCGTTCATGCATGATGGAATATTCAACCCTTTCGCTATCTACTATCGCTCGTCCCTATAACTCATCTCTGCTCCCGAGTCGGAGAGAACGATGTGCTGCCGACGAAATTGTATTTCCACATAAATTGGAAATGACGTCTGTGGAGTGGGAGACGAGATGCGGAGCGAAACGATGCTCTAGTAAATCATACATGATGATACAAAGAACGTTAGCGAAATGTGCTGCTGCTGCTTTTGTTTCATCATCGCACACTCAGACTCGATACCGTGGCAAATTGTCTGTGCATCGTTATCGAAGCGCTCCTTGTCTTTTTATTGAGCCTTCAGCTGCAGACGAGCAATTCATTAAAGCAGAGCGCCATCATCTTCGTTAATATCTTTATAGCTTTCTTGTTTGCCTTCGTCTCGGAAGTCGAGTGGGTGTCGAGACAGTGAACGATGATTCTTCAGTTTTCAATTACTTCCACACACAACTTTTCCGAGTGAAGGCTTCTGACAGTCAGACGGAAAATCACGACGAGAAGCAAGCTCACCCATGCCAATCAATCACACCGGAATATTTTGCATAATAAAATCCTGTCAACCCTCAACCCCGCTCTCGGCCTAGCCGCAAGGCACCCATCATCGTAATCACCTTCAACAGCACGGCTCATTCGCCAGAATTTTCCATTTATAATTTACATTCGGTCGACGTTAAGTGTGCTGCTCGGGTACATAAATTATTGGCAACCCCCAGTGCCGTGGCTCGGCGAAACTATTAATGCCGTAAAGCGGGCGCTCGTCGGTGAAGCCGGAACGGGAGGAGGCGAATGGCAAACATTCCGGAGAAAGGGGTTGAGCGAGCATTAATGACTGCGAATAAATGTGTGTAGATCTCCTGATGTGACAATTTTATGCTGCTGCCGCTCGTAGCGTTAATGTGAAAGCTGGCATGAGGCATCAGCCCGAAAGCGCCTGTGATATCTCTATTTTATGGTTTATTTGTTGTCGACTCTCACACCAAGTTGAGTGGAAAATTCAAGCCGACTTCCTCTCCTACCACCTTCCACACCGAAGCGAAGCGCTCGCATACGAAATCATCCATAGCAGTTCTGCGTTCGGAAATCTGCTCTTGACTGACGCCACAGGGCACAATCTCCGTTTTCCAAGTCTAATCGATCAGAGAGTCAAACGGCATCGACGCACTTGCCCCTTGCCCGCAATTTATTCGGCATAGGCTGTCATGATCTGTTGTTGCTTGTGTTGTTGTTCCCCGCTGCCTGAAAGGGAAACGTGTGGCATGAAGCCTGAATCGAGTATAAATTGTTGCTATAAATACATAAAGCGTACGATGTTCCATCTCCGCACCAACTGTGAACTCCTCGTTTTTTCGCCCATTGAATGTCAGAGGCACTCATGTCGTTATGCTGCGACTCTCGCTCGGCTCAACGTATTTCGGTTTTCAGGGTTTTTTAATGTATAATCCAGTCGGAAAATGTGATGTGTATGATAATAGGCTTGCTGTGAATAAGCGACGAAGGAACGAGCGCGAGTGCGACACGAAGGGCGGCGGGGGAAAATAAATTTTCATATAATTTAATGCTTTCCACGCTTCTCGCCCTCAAACCACTCGACGCTACACGAGGCGGAAATTTTTCACTGTCGTCGTCGTCGGTGTCGACATTTGCGAACTTTTTCTTCTCGTGCCGTTCGCTCGTTTCGGATCGCTTTCGTTTCCCTCTGGTGCTTTCGTCTCTCATTCTACGCAATATTGTTGATGCTTGTTGTTGAGTGGCGTGCTGCCTTATAAATAGAATGAGGCGCTTTTTGATAAGCGCGTGGGTGGGAGTTTTCACTTCACAAAAAAGTTGCCGCTGGTAATGCGACGGGGTTGGTTTGAGCTCTCGTGGCGATGCTCAATATACATTTTAATGTCGAATCATCCGCGGGAACTGCAGCAAGCAGCGAACTTTTTATGATTTTTTAAATTATTTTTTGCCTCGTCCAATGCTTGCTGCTCCGCCAATTTAATTTATGTGTTTCATCCTCGCTGCCTTCAGCTCTCTACTGCCGCCTCGTGTCATGATGAAAAACATTTTAACGATTTGCCGCGGATTTTTCATTTCGTGCAATTTAATTCATCGTCGGATTGACGGAAAACATTCTACGAGGTTCGACACAACGCGTCTGTCGAGCCTTCCATGCCATCAAGTGATGTGACGGCTCATTGAGATTTGCTGAATGTTGTTTAATTGCTTCTCGTGTCCTCGGTTGACGCAACTTATTGGAACATCCTGAATTTGCACAAATTAGCACAATCATCGCTAGGATTCAATGAAATGCGATGATGCGAGCTAGAGGTGGACATTTATTTTAATTTATTCATGAATGGTAATTGAGTCGGGTGGAATCGCAGTCGGAGCGACATTGGCCTGCAACTGAATGCCTTTTATCACATTTAATTGGCCATTTAATTTCGTTTAAACATAAAAAGCTCTTTAAAGCTCGCGCCGCTCGTAAACCGATGCTCGCGCTTTTGTCATGCAAATTTCCCCAAATCGTAAATGCTGCGTATCTGAATTTACATATTATTTCTGGCGATGAGAAGCCAAACACATTTTAATGCTTTCCGTTAATTACAATTTTCATATTCATCAAACATTTTAATTTCGATGAAAAGTCGACTAAAGCTTTGAGTGAGCTTTTCTGGTGAAGGAACAGTGGGAACCTTTTCACAAAGAGCTTTTCAATTATTCGGTTCAAATTTTGATCGCCTAATGATCTAAATACCCTTCGTTGATCATTGTGAACTTCAATAAAAATATAAGCAAATCTCCTTGGGAGCTTTTTATAACGAAAGCTCTTTAAAAGCTTTTTCTTTTTCACGTCGCGATCGCTGCTCTTTGGAGACAAAGTATTTTTTCTCGAAAGCTCACACTCACACATGGACGCTCATATCGCACGATCTCCAATCTTTCACATAATTTCTCCAAACTTCATGTTTAGTTTCCGCCGTCACTGCGTTTCTCAGCGCGATCTCAAACTCCAACACCAGCGAAACTCTATGTCAACTTTACACGAACCTCTTGGCGCAAGAAGAACAAGCAGAAAGAAGAGAGCGCAACAAGTCAGTCCAACTTGAACAGCTAACGAAATAAGTTGTAATTTCATACGAGAGTCAAAGAGTTTTCTTGTTTCGTTTCGGCACGGCGACAAATGAAAATTTTTGCCTGAGATTTCGCAGTCTACAGTCAAAGTTTTGCTAGTTCTGTCTTCCAGTTCTCAACGAGATCCAGAAAAGCAAAAGTAGTTCATTTATCGTTTCGTTCGCGAGAAATAAAAAGAAACTGTTGTGCCAACTGTTGATAAAAGTTTAAGTGAAGAAGAAAAGTTCATAAAAGTCTCCATTAAAGGTAAAGAAAGACCCCGAGACGGCTGTAGCAACAACAGTTAGACGCTCTTCTCTCAAGCGACGACGTTTTGTGCTCCATCGAAACCGTGAAAGATGTCAACGGCTTCATGTCGAGTGCGCCGCTTACGCATAAATGTGAAACAACGAACGTCAAAGTGCCACCGTCTTTCGGTGATTTACTGTGACTTTAAGAACCCATAAAAGCTCCGATTCATCGACTAGCTCATGTTTCAAGCATCTCGCTCGCTTTTTTCGCAACTCGTTAAAAAAAAGTTGGCAATAATATCGCCCAAGCTATCGCTCGAATCCAAAACTCGTGCAAAAAATGAAATTAAGGCAGAACAGTGAATGGAGAGGCAAGAGAAGAAACAGCGAGCCAGACTCTTGGAACGGAAAGAAATCAGTGTGTTTGTCTCTGAGTCAGTCGCGGGTTTGTGTGCTGAAACAAAACAAAAAAAAGTTGAACGGGGATGGTCGAGCGATGACGTTGGTTTAGTTAGCGACTCGCGCTTCCGGCGTTTAGAGACCTTCACTACCTCGTTAATCATTCGTCGTGACATCGTGACTGAATCGCTCCCTCCAAGCGCTCGCAACACAAAAATTTATGAACATTTCTTTAGCTCGATGCGAGTAAAGTTGTTTTGGCTATAAAAGGAAATTGGGAGGTCAATAAAATGTTTGAGAAGAGAAGAAAAAACCTCGCGAGCCAGCGCGCAACTTCGCTTTTAAATGGTCAATTGAGAATCTTAATGTATTTCCTCTTGCCGTGTTTGGCTTGGAAAAGCCGAGAGTGAGATAGAAAGACAATTCTGTCATTGGGAATCGGTAACGGCAAATGAAGAACGATAACAGGATGTCACAACGGCAACGAATCAAAGTCGTCGCATTGCTGTAAATTGCCCACGTTCACTTATCAATTGATTTTAATTGTTATCACTCCGCCTGCAACGCTCCAGCAGGTTTCCGTTGAATGGAACGGTCCGCGTCGAAGAGACAAAGCGTGGAGCAATTTATATTTTTAAAGTTTCGTCAGTCTCGTTTGGCTGGTTGGCTTGCGCTGCGTGGGCCGAGCATCCCAATGCTGCCAGCTTCATCATTTCGTGAATTTATCGGACAATTCAGCGTGAATTGAATTTCATTTTAATCGAGAATTTAACTTGCAAATCGGAGCACCGCGTATGCAAATCCTCAGAGCGTTTAGGATAATGTTCGACGAGGGCAATGAATCACAACGTGAGGTGTTTCCTTGTGCCGCTTGTGACTAATTCGAACTTCTATCGATGCCCTGATGTCATCGCTCGATTCGTGCAACTCTCCTTTCCACTCGACTGAATTTGCATATTTTGTGCAACCGACAGTCTCGCTCACTCAAAATCTGATCTCGATTTCCACTGTGTCGCTTATTCAACTCCAGATTGGCGGAAAAATTGCTTTTTTATGGTTCACCAAATGCCAAGACATGCAATTCACTTACAGCCGAAGAATTTATCTCTTTTCCTTGCCTTCATACTTTTTAATACAATGAGGCTTTGCCTTGCCTATCGGGTGGCTTCCATTTTTGGAAGTTTCGTGTGTTGCTGACGTGAGCAATGCTCGTTAATATGCTCGCAGTCACATCCAATCACTGCACGGATGGAATCGCGAACGAAATTTCTCACCGAACTTTTGGGTTTGATTTCGTAATCCAACGTCATTGTCGTGAAGAGTCCAAAAGGCTTTTTGTCTCGCTCAAGACTCGGATTATGAATTTTGCTGCGGTCTCAACATCGTGCCAAAAAGGGATTTAACAGCGAAAAGGCTGTTGAGATTGTTTTCTTTAAAATTCGACGACTCTTTACGAGTTATTGCTTGCCATTTTCTGCTGACTGTTTGTATATGCTTCTCGTGTTGAGTCTCCCGCGACAATGAGGAGATTCGCTGATGATGCAATGAACGAGCTTTTGACTTCTCTTAAACGTCCCTGAATTCAAATCTCATAAATCTTTCTTCGCTCGAGACGAAAGCGCGCGACAGAAGAAATAAAATGTTTTATGGCCGATCATGACACCAATTGATCATTCTTCATGATCCGAAGCAGACTCCCCGGGGACGTTGTTTACCCACACACGCTCTCGCACTCTTTAATAACGGTGCCCGATTAACAATTGCGCGAGATTGAAGTTGCGATTAGTTGCGGCCTTTGAGTCGAAGGCATTTTCAATGATTAGAAATCCCACGGGTGCGAAATGCATCAAACACTTTAACACATTTCGATCAACAACCAGCGCCAGAATTCATCTTTTATTCATCGGAAGCGGCAGCGAATCGAGCACAAAACATCACTTGAGAGGAGATGTTAATTACCGCCGTACAATGGAAATCAATTAAATCTTTTGCGCACTCTGATGTTTGCTGATTCAACATTATCATCGCATACAGTTCTGAGCGATACACGATGGAAGTAGTTGCGCTAAGTGGCGGCAGCAACAATGCGCCCTTCAAGCGTGAAGTCCACGAGTGGCAACATATCGACGCGAAAACGGGAGCACTACTGAGTGGCCGGTTAGAAGCGGACCGATACGTTAATGGAAACACGAACAGCTTTGGAAAGGTGAGTGGAATTTCATCCGTCGAAAATGACGAGATCTCTTCCTCGAAGCTCTTAATTACACTTGCATAAATTCGCGATGCGTTGGCATTTGAGTTCTTTCGAATTTACATTATTCACCGGCAATCGATCCACCACGGGTTGCAATATCGATTACCGGAGCTTTCGAAAGAAATGTTTATCTTCCGCACACGAATCCGGAATACGCGGCGCAACGAGCTCTCGCCGGCTTAATTCATAACGAAGCTTTAAAGTGCATATCGGTCTCTCTCTTACGGTTTGTTAATTTCCAACAAACAGTAAAAATTTTCGGATGATGAGATGGGAAGAAACTTTCACTCGCTTAACGAGAATCCATAATTACCGCTTCGTGCTGAAAGCTTTTGGAATACATTACAGCGGTGCACTACTGCATTTCGCTTCGATGTAGCTAGATAAGTTAATGGCTTTAATTGATTGGCGACTATTAAGTTGTATAATTAGTTGTAGAGCACAAGAATAATTATAGATTAGAGTGAATAAATCAAACATTGTCGGGCTATTGCTTACATCAATTAAATTCGTGTAATTTATGAAAATTCAGAATTCTCAGGAGATTTCATCGACATTGTGCAACGCAATCACGCGGTCGATCATTTACAAAGCTTTCTTGGCTGTGTCGGCTGAGAGCGTTTGCGGACAAAAGTGTGAAACTCATTCATGCTGCACCCAAAAACACGATAAATTATAATGCGATTATTGAGTTTTCTGATGAATGAGCTTGGGGTCAAATCGTCAATTACGTCATGGTGAAGTGAAAGCTTGCGGTGAATTCGTAATCTTAGTCTGATTGATTTGAGTTTATTGAAATTGAGTTTAGAAGATCAACGAACTTGAAGCATTCGCGTAACTTTGGAATCGAACCCAACGAGATTTTTACTCATTTTCCCCATAAAATGCAAAACACTCAATCAAGATTCAACTTCAGCCGAGCGAGCTCTAATTTTGTTTGAAACAAAAATCAACTTGAACATTATGCGCGATTGCTTCAATGCTGATTGGATTTTTCAGCTTCGCATCGAAACGAAACCTTTGTGAGTTCAATGCACACTGCAGTTATGATTAATTAAGTCGAATTTAATGTTGCTGCCTCGAATATTGCGCGGGCTTTAGTTAGCAGCGAAGACTCATGCGAAGATGAAATCGCGTACGGCGGCGGGTTCAAGACGAGGCTTAAGTGGCATCCAATTATACCATCAATTTGTACGGCAAAGCCGATGCCATTATTTCGAGTAATCGCTGGTGGGAAAAATGTGCGGCGGCGCGCAAAACGGAATTTCTTGAGCCAACGAAATTCTCGTAATGAGGTGACTTGAAAGAAATTTAAATTAAAAAATTAGCTTTGTGGGTTGGCGCGCGAGCGATCGAAATGAAACGAGCTGAAAAACCACCAGACGAATTTTGCAGCCGCCGATTACGTTGGATCGTTGAGGCGAATCGAGATTAGAAATTGAGGCTGATTTTCTTAGCTGCCTCCACGCAATCTCGAAACAAAAGTCTTGGCCAATTTTCCGCGAAAACCTTCTTTTAAATAGAGAGCTTTGAGGGGAGCGGGAGACCGAGAGTGGAAACCGTTTGGGATTCGATCGAGCTTGACTAGTCAGAGCAGCTCTCTCGCACCCAATCAACGTGTTTTCGAAATGATTTTATTAAATCATTGAGTGTCGCATAAAGTAAAGTCGAAAGAATTGAATGAATGTGCTTGCAAGAGAGCTTTTCGCGAAAGAGTTTCTTGTTTCTTCTCGTCGCTCTGGTAAATTGTCGTTAGCCTCGTTCGTCATTGTAAAAGTGTAAAAGTCGCATAAAACCGACACCTTATAAGTGGTTTTATTGCACGAATTTCTCGTAACTCAGCAGTTTATTGAGGGGTTTACTGCCTTTTCGTTTGGAATTTCATTTGTGCGTTACCGTCGAAAGGTCTTTGGACATCAAATCGCTTAATTGAAAAGCAAACAAAAAAGCGAATGTCATCTAGAGAGGCTCGAGAAGTTTGTCGAGCACGAAGGCAAGTCAAGAGCTCGAGAAGAAGTTCAGGGTCGGTGCGAGATCGAAGAGTCAGAGACATGACAAGCGTTTCAAATCTTCCCCAATCGAGCGACGTGGACGTCGAAAAGCAAAAACTTAAATTAATAAATGAGAGGTCTAGCAATAGAAGCGGCAATAAGAAACAAGAAACATGCAGATAAGTTCCACCCACAGTGGATTCCTTTAAAACAAGCGTGCTCCAAAGGAGAATTAATTCTTCTGCGAAGCTGTTCGAAGAGTCAAACAAAAAATATTCAGGTTTCTGCGCTCGCGATCTCGCGGGTTTCGCGTCTCGAAATTCTTCTCGAAACTGCCTTTTTTGGAAGTTGCCAAGTTCTCGTTTTACATGTTTCGCGAACTGCATGATCTCCTTTTCAACGTCGTCCTCCATTCTCTACTTATCTCTTTCCTCCTTTCTCGCCGCAGAGTTTATCGCAAAACATCCAAACATCAGACGGAATCCACTCACAGCATAAGCAGATGAACATTTTACAGACAATTACATCAAACGGTGGTGCCCTTCAAGTCATTCAAGCGCACTCGGTGCAGAAATCCTCGTCGAGGCGGGCGATAACATCTACAACATACTCGTCGCAGTTCAGCAGCAACTTCACCAATGGCGCGGACTTACTGGTGAGCGATGCGACTAGCAATAATTTGATTGTTTCCACACACTCAACCTCTGACAATTCTCAATTAATAGTCCATCAACCCACGTCCTATGCCTCAGCACGAAGCTGCTCCACGCTTGAAGGCCTTACTCTCGTCACCGACAACACATCTCATGGCTGGTACTTCGTCAGCCACCACCGACAACACCTCAAATCGCAAAAATCATTTATTTCATCATGCGAGCAACGACATGAATCAGAACGTCGTGGGCACAGAACAGTCGCGACAACAACAATTAAACGAGATGCTGTACGGCAACAATAAAGAAGAAAGGTGAGGAATTGAGATTTGCCGAGTTCTCTCGCTCCTTGAGCCTCTCGCAGCTTTAATTCTGCGTGAAATTTCAATTGAACACACAACCGCCGAGCGTCTGGGCTCGGATTGCAAGCCCCAGTTGAAAATCATTCTTCACGTCGCGCGGATTAATTTACGTTTTCGACAGCGCAGCGCAGAAATAATTTCCTAAAGCCGTAAACTTATTTCTTTTACGACTTTAATTGACGCGTCTATTTCACCTCGAAAAAAAAAAAGATTTTGTTGTGATTTCGTTTAATGGCAACATTTGTGTTGTGTGCGCAAAAAAAACTGTCGGAAAGGAAACATTAATTATTAATCGACAATCGGCGTTGACTTACTTGCTTCGTGAGGTTGAAGGCAAGTCTCGAACCGAAGCGATCGCAGCGGTCGACCTCGTGGTGTAGTGAAAAGAAAATTCAGTTGGAGTTGGCCAGGTGGAAAGCGTGCAAAGTATTTCGAAATTTCATCAGAGTGACAAAATTTGCCAACTTTTCCGATCTTAGAAAATAATCCAAGTACGAATATAAGACAAATAGCTTTAAGCAAACAGCGACGCACACAATTACCCGCGATTTATGGATTTCTCTCTCTCTCCCCTCATTTTCTATCCGCTGCCTCGCCATTGTGAAACCCAAACACACGACAAAACTTGTTATTGAACGAAATAGCTTTACATTGCGTGGGCGAAGTGCATCAATAGAGGAGCTTGCGAACGGCGACGAGACAAGTTTCGACGGTGACGTTGAGCCATACGAGTGGAAGCGTGTCAGCAAGATCCGACGATCGCTACAGTTTCCTAAGACAACTGAAACGCGAAGGTAAGTCAAGCTTAAGTTTGTCGCGTAATTGGCCGATCGGAAACTTGAACGCGTAACTTATTATAATCGCCTTTCGCAGAGCCTACACGCGTCCACCTGACTTACCCGAGAATTCTGTTAACGTGTGGAAGATCAAACAGGATATTGAGAGCATTGAGAACGGAAGGCGGTTAAACGCGGCGATGCGAAACAATCACGTCGACTTTGTCGCTCTCGACAGCATTCTTAAAGACAGCCAGATGGATTCGCTGAACTCACAGCACGACTCGGCACAAGAAGACTCGAAGTCAAATTGCATTACGGCAGATTCGCTCAAAGAAATTCGTCGACGGTTGAAGAAGCTCAACAATGGACATGATCTCTACAAAGATGAACTGAGCTCGATAGACGAGCACATGAACCAAAAGTCATCGCACGAGCAGAACTGCAAGAGCCTCGAGCTGAGAAAGAATCGTGAACGCGATGGATCGTCAGACGATTGGCTGAATCGAAGGAAATCTTATGGTTTCGAGAAGATGCAACAGCCGAACGAAACGTTCAGCGGCATAGAATCGTCAACTGATAGCGGGCTGGGACGTTCCAGCGACTTATCATCAAATTGGTCTCCGACCGTTGACTCGCAACGGACAATCATCACCTTCGGCGATAAATTAAAGCCGGCAACGACTTCGATCTCCTTGTTCAGCAATCCGAAATCACCTGAGGCGTCAGAGAAGCCGATCCCGATGCGACGTTCATTCGAGAAGAAAGAGGAGTTAAAGCGACATTCGATAGCTGTTGATGAGAGCCGTTATGTCGATGAACATTATCGAAGCGCCAACGATCGTAAAATCTCGTTAGTGAATCTAAACGGCGAGCATGTGGAGAGACCATCGTCAAACGATGGCTTCCTGGACGATAATCGACGACATAAGAAAGTCGAGTTTTGCAAGACCGAAATTCACTTTGCCGCTGACTCCGGACGCGTGAACATCGTCGAGACCGATGGAAAGCCACCGCCTACCAGCAACTTCAGACGTCGCAGGAGAACTTCGGGGTCTTTGGTAGACGACGCAGCTTCAGACACGTTGGATGATGGTGAACAAGAAAACAACTTGATGGACGTAAGGCCAAGCACAGTTACAACAACAATTGGATCAGTCTTTAGCAGTTTGATTTCCCGTGACGAAGACACCGACGATGGTCAGTCGGAGGACAGTTCGCTTCGTGGTATCCTGAAGAACAAACCAACGAAGCCGAAGCCTTATCATCTCGGCGAGAACCTGGACAACGCGGGCAACAGTTTGTGGGGCGTTCGATTGAAGCCAATCGAAAACCAGCATACAACGTGGAGACATTCCGCCGACCTCGAGTCACTCACGACGAAAAAGCTGACAGAAGATGCTCTTGAGATGGAATTTAAAAATCTGGTCAAAGCGATTGACGAAAAGCCGCCGAGCCATCAGTATCAGTCGACAGTCACGAACAACGGTTACTCAACGAAGATTAACTTATCCGCTCTTCCCACTCAAAGTTTGGCAGCAGCGGTCAGTAAAGGTGAGCCCATTTATGCTAATTAATGCGGTTAGCTAACAACAATGTGGGGGATGATCCGTGAAAAGTTCCTTGGTGGAGGCTCAACTAATGAAGGTGCTCGATGGTCGAGGCTATCATCATTTGCGGGTCGGGAAATGTTTGTGGCGCAAAGTTTCTTCACCCGCCGAATTCTTCGAATATTTGCGGTCGATCCGATTGCTTCGGCCAACAAACACTTCCCGTCGCCGGCGCGAAGATGATTTTCGCATGCAAATTATTTTTTTTTCGTGTAAAATATTGCAAAAACAATTCTCACTCAGATTCATCAACATCGTCCCACAAATCGTCGACCTTCACAAGTTTCACTGACTCGCGACCGGCCAGCGGAAGCGACACGTTCAACGATAGAGATCAACGGCTGAAAGGCCATAAAATCTCCATCGACTTGAAGCTGCCGCATCCAAACTCAATTGACACGATCATGGATGAGTTGAAGTCGACGTCTTTGATCATTAAGACAATGAAGGCGACGAGCTATTTCGATGACGCCATGCGACAGTTGGAGCAAGACAGTCCGCTGATCAGAACGTCGTCACTGAGATTGAACCAAGACTTGTTAGCGAAGTCAAGCAGCACCAGCATGATGTTTCGTAAAAAACCTGACGGCGTAAAATATTCGTCATCGCTCGACGGCGACCGAGGCATCCTCGATGGAAAAGATGATGATTTTGGATTTCTCAACGGATTCTTGGAAGAAAATCGAAAGTTCCAAATGTCCATCAACGCGAAGAAAGAATCGCCACCGCGTGAAACTGAAAAACCAGTCGCGGCGCCTCGTCTGAAGCGAGTGATCAACTCAAGCGACAAGCTGAGTCAGCAGCTGTCACAACTCAAACATCTTTATGACATAGCCAATGACAGCGATGACAATGCAAAAGCCGACGAGGAAGTGAAATCTTATCTGAGCATGAATGACGAGGAGAAATCGAGCGAGTTGTCGGGCAGTTGGAGTCGCGTGAGAGTGAAGAAGATTGCGAGTGCTTTTCAATCGGCTGATCCGTCCGACAATGCGAAATGGCCCAAAGGTACGTCACAGCTGTTTGCTTGTAAATTTGGCCGCTTAACTGTTCACCCTAATTGGAATTCGTTCCTCGATATTGCACAAACTGTAAAAACCCCTGCAAAGTTTCAGGAACACAAGTTATTCCAACGATTCTGTTTTCTCTTTGATAGTTCCATTGACGTCACTCTACGACTCAAAGCCGGTTGAGGCTCCTCCGAGAACGAGTTTGATTCAGATTGGGGCGAGCGGCGACAAGATAAACGGCAACGTTTACAGCAGCGTATCAACAGTTCAACAGGACAATTCAGTTAAAGGTAAGTGAGACCTTCGCTCCGCGTGCTGTAGCAATTAAAAGAAATCTTCGATCTCTCGCCATGTGTAGTGAACATTCAGAATTTTGAATCTCGATCGCCAGCATTGTCACGCAACAATTCGCTTCGAATTAAGAAAGATGACACAAGCAGCGCTCAGCTAAAGCTCTCTACCGGCACGCGACAATTGCGCGATCACGAATTGACTTATTTCGGCCTCTCGCATAGCAAGCCAACGACCACGACTGACTCGAAACTAACGAAATCATCCTTCACGCATTTATCGACTAGCAAATCATCAAATATTAACACATCAATTAAATCGACCACTAACAATTCGTTGCGTCCCTCGACGATCATCAACCACCTGACTGAGGTCAAGCCCGATCTCATCATGCACCACCAGCGAAAGTTCGAATCGTCGACGCCGGAACTTTCATCTTCGGAGAAGAAATCGATGCTCGAGACTCTCGACAACTGCATTGACGAAACAAAGAACTTGGAGCCGCTCTACGAGAATCTTTATCAGAACCAGAAGGTGAAGTATGAAAGGAAAACTGATCTGGCGAGAGACGAGAAGATCTTGAACGAGCTGACCCGAGCGGCTGATGAAATCATGAACGTAAGTCGAGATTAGCTCGTGTTGTTGTAATTCCAGCAATTAATTATGCGGTCACGCTCGATGTTTCTCTGCTTTCTGTGTCCAGACATGTAAAGAGATGTATCACGCTGATAGCGAGGAAAAAAGGCGTAAGTCGCTGCTGGGCAACACAACATGCCTCGAGACGATCACCGAAGGGCGACAGCAAAGGGCGACGGCCATCGAGCAACAGAAAGTCATGAAGTCGAAGGGCATTCAGGTGTCAAGGAACTTCGAGGACAGCTTAAGACGTTACCACCCGACGCCACAAAGAAGTGAGTTTGAAACCAACGAGCGACTGTTGTGACAGGCTTCAACATCATTTGTCTCTTCCAGCATCTTCGCAATCATCAATCGAGAGCCTCCCACGCACAGCCAAGGTTTCGTCTTTGTCGTCTTCTGCTAGTCGAACGAAGCGAACGACAACAAAGAGCGGTGAATCAACAGCATCGACGACCGTTTCGTCATCGAAATCTTCGACGAGTAGAAAACGCGAGAATGGAATCAGCGCCGATGGAGCCAAGCAACGTATTCATCGCGTCAGCAGTCGCGAGCGAATGCATCAGTCTAACGCCAGCTCTTCAGAAGATCTTCCAAACTCGTCCACGGAAGCACCGCGAAGACCCAGACGTACAAAGGTTGTAAAGCCGAAAGAAGAAGCCAGCAAAGAGGAGAAGAGATCGTCTAGGCTGATTAGAAATGGAGCGACGGAATCAAGCTTGAGACGATCAGTGAGACCTGATCCGAACGCCGTCAGCAAAGGTAAGAAGCTAACAGAACGCCAGAACATCAATGACTGAACCAAAAACTTCCAGTGTCGTCTGAGACGCGAATTCGATCAACTGTCAAGTCATCAGCCCTCAACACATCGTCGTCAGTTCACAACCCATCGGCAATGTACGTATCTGAGCACAAGTCAGAAACGATGATGATCCCACCGCGACGGAAGAATCAGCGACGAAAAGTCGTTCGAAGACATTCGTCGCTAAAAGCGAGAAACGCAACAACGAAACGAATCAACCGAAAGACGAGGCGGACTCAATTAGAATCGTGTATTTGTTCATAGCGCTTTTAGTTCCTTGCACGCAAAACCATTTCAATTCGCTGTCCCTTCTGCACGGCAGTCTCATTGCACAATTTCTATATCAAGTCGCTTCTCGAAGGCGAAAGGAGAATGAGTTCGATTTCTGACACACGAGAGGTAGTCACAGATTTTAAGCTCCACATATGCGCTACTTTAAACATCTCTTCATTCATGGTTTTGATGAACATCAACGTTTCCTCCTCATTCATAATCTCTCACTTAATTCATCCGAGTAGTTGTTTGATTTGAGGGCTAACGCCGCATGCGATGGAATCATCGGATCAGTACATCATCAGGCTTGGTAGCTACGGAAGGCTCAGGGGCTCTCAACGTACAACAGTGCAATATCTACTCGTGCCAAATTCATTGCAAACCTCTGGTTCACCCGAGCGTTTTTCATTAAATCTCGTATACCGTTGCCCGTTTTGAGTGCAGAGGTTTCAACTGATTTGTCTGGCTGTGAGCTCATTCGTTGAGTACGTCTGGCCCTTCCCGCTAGCTTTTGAGTAGGTCGGCCTGATGCGAAAGCTCGCCTTCACTTAATCTGTTTCTCTTCTCTGCAGCTCATCGGTAGAGAGTTTAGTTAGGAATCTCATCAGAGTAGATTAATTTAGATGTTAATCATAGATTATTAATTTTTTGCTCCTTCACACCTTCACAAATACATCAAATTCTAATTATTTTCGCCTGGTCTGGTTTGTTGTTGTTTCTTAATCTTTTTATCTTTAAAATCTCTTTCATTATTCACCAGTAACGGCTCTGAAATTTAATCAAAACCTCTCCGTCCATAGGTCGAACAGCCGTAAAAGTCGTCGCTAGCAGCGTGATCCGAAATATGTGCGAAGAGTTTATTGACTGATCTTCATCTCTGAATCGAGCGCCCAGCTGTGTGAAGAACCGTCCATTGTTCAACACCGTCAACATCAAAATACCGTCGACGTTGACAATCTAAAAGAAAGTTATTTTCTTTAATAAGTTAAGTCAGACAAAAGCTAGTTGAGCTCGCCCTCCAAGAGAATAATTGTGATTTTGTTTTGCTTTATTAACATAGGCAGTTTAGTTCAGAGGATGTTAAGACGTTTAGTTCACTGGAAAATAAACCAAAATTTTGCTGAAGAAAATTGAAGCGAGAAAGCTTAAGTCAGAATGTGGAGAAATAGTCAAAACTTGTTGGAAATTAGAAATTGTTGATTAAGAGGAGCTCCTAACGGGGCGATTATCATCCAGTTCGCAACTTGCCGCAACTAATTAATTTATGACTTAAGAGCAACAAAGAAACGAATCGATAATCATTAACTGCCTTTTATGTTTCTGTGTCAAGCCTTCACTTCTGATTAATCACGCTCTGTGTCCAGCTAAGTCGAAGAAACGAGAGTAATAAAAAGCGAAGCGCGATTACTAATCATTTTTTGCAAATCAATCGAGCGTGGTTTCATTCAACTCTAATTAGAAATCTTTACAGAGAAATTGCGAGATTCGTGTCATTGGTCGAGTCGTTGGGTGGGCCAACGACCAGATTAAGCATTGTGAAAGCTTATCAGATCGGCTTCCTAATCCCAACTGCTGCATTTCAATTCTTCTGAGCTGTCGACATTCCACCGCAATCCTTTGGAAACTCATGATGTTCAATCGGTCGACATGAAATTGAATTTTTCATCGGAGGATTGGCTCGTGAAGCCTCGATTGATTTACAAGCTGATAGCTACGAAGAACAAACAGCTTAGTGTCGGAGCTTGTGAGTTGAGACGACAGACGGCGATTGCTGATGGCAATTTCAAAAATGTTTCAGCGCCAATACATTTGGGCAGCAAATCGCTTCAATCGTTCGATTTTTTATGCTGCTGAACGATTTGTCGAGAACGAATTCAAGTGAATGTCACGCTTGGTTCTCAGTTCAATGTCCATCACTGTCTTAAATATTTCGTTGAGTCGGCTACCTCTGACGTTTATCTGGTCGAATTAGAATTCGAATGCCAGAGTGAACCATCGAGGCAAATTGAGACAGTCGATTGATGGACAGCGTGGAATTTCTGCTGACAAGTCGTTCAGTAGTTGAGCTACCAAACAAACAAACGAGCTACTGTTGAGTAGAGATCATCTGGCTACACCTGAAGGGCAACTTAGTAGTCAGCTGACCCTAAACATTAATTTTTTCAGATTCAAGCATTCTCTACTTCTCGTTTATTCTTTGCAGGTGTTCACTTCTTTTATTCAAAGCTGTTCATAAAATTATCAACCTCAATTATTGAAACTCAGAGCTTCCCGTTTAATCAGCACTCAGCGTATTTCTCAAGGCACGTGATTTGATCTTTCACCGACTGCAGGCTAGTGCCACCAATTGCACTGTATTGCTCAACGCTCATCTCGAAGCTGAAAATATCGTAGACATCTGCGCTAAAGTTTTCGTTGATTGCTTTCATCGCTGACAGCGGAAGTTTGTTCATCTCTAAGTTGCTCCTTGTTGAGTAGTCGACAACTTTCGATGCAGCGTGGTGAGCGTAACGGAACGCAACGCCCTTTCGGACCAAGTAGTAAGCCAAGTCTGTAGCGAGCATATCGAAGCTTAGAGCAGCGCGACACTTAGCGTCAAGGACTTCCATCGAATCGATCACTCCTGAAATGACTTTCAATGACAATTTTATGTTGTCGAAGACGAAGAACATCGACTGTTTGTCCATCTGAAGATCTTTGTTGTAAGTCGATGGAAGGCCCTTGAGCGTTACAATGATGTTGGCAAGCTGACCGAAGATTCCGCCAGTTAAGCCGCGAACGAGTTCGAGACAATCGGGATTGAACTTCTGCGGCATGAGCGATGACCCCGTGGCGAAGCAACCGGAGAGTTTGATGAAACCAAACTCTTTGCTGTTGAACAAAATCAAGTCTTCAGATAATCGACTGAGATGGGTTGAAATCAAAGTCGACACAAAGTTGAACTCGACTGAAAAGGAAATCTTTGATATTGAATTTCAATCTCAAGCTCCCAACCTCACCAACAAAGTCGCGGTCACTGACAGCGTTCATGCTGTTTCTCGTCACTGTCTTGAACCCCAAAAGCATCGCCAACTTCTCTCGGTCAATGTTGAAAGGATTTCCAGCGATTGCCCCAGACCCAAGTGGCATGACATCAACTCGATCGAGAAGCTGCTTCAATCGCTCGCAATCGGATTGCAGGGAAAACCCGTGAGACAGAAGCCAGTGACTGAATCGGACTGGTTGAGCTCTCTAAAAGTTATAAATTTAAAAGAAGAATTAATCGAGGAATTTAATTACCTGCAAGTGGGTGTAGCCAGGCATGAGAGCATCGATTTTCTCATCGGCTCTTCGTACGATAATTTTCAGCAGAGCTTTCACTTCATCAAGGATATCTTGGATTGCTTGTTTCGCCCACAACTTCATATCAAGAGCCACTTGGTCGTTCCGACTCCTTCCTGTGTGGAGTTTCCTGCCAACCTCTCCAATTATCTCAGTCAGTCTCCGCTCGTTTACACTGTGCACATCTTCATCGTCTTCTCGCAGTTCAATTTCACCTGAAAGCCATTCCCTTTGAATGATCTTGAAACCGCTTTCAATCAACTCCAGTTCATCGGTTTGGATTATTTTGGCATCGCGCAAAATGTGAGCGTAGGCCAAACTTCCTCTGATGTCTTCTGCGTAAAGCCTTCTATCGATTGACAGCGAGTTGTTCAATCTCGCAAGATCTGCATTCATTCCACCACAAAATCTTCCTTCGCCACCCCACAATTTAGTTGAAGGCTCCATCGTTAGCAGCTTTCTCTTTGTAATCAACAAGTCAAACTGAAGCGAGTTTAAATTTAGCTGAAAATCTTCTACGAGATAAGAGAAGGTCATGAGTGTAATCTGACTAGGGTTTGAGACGTTTAAGTGAATCGAACAGTTTATTAAAAATGTAAGTGACAAGAATTTGTTGGAAATTGTTGAGTCTTCTCAAGCGCTGTTGACCGTTTTAAGAGTTGTTGGGAAAGCTAAACCTCTTTAATTTTGCTTTAACTTTCCGGTGAATCTCAGAAGCCTCGATTCTTTTTGAGTTGTCGAGCAATAAGGCAAGCAAAGAGAAGACCAACAAGTTGAATCGCTGCAAGAACGATGCCGACAATTCCAAGCGATAGAGCATGCGATTTGATGTAATCTCCGAAAGCTTGAACGCATCCTGTTGTGTGTAGAGTCGCTTGCGTTCCATTACAGGCAAAGTAGTCGAGATGACCGATTGGGATGTCACAACAAGACAAGGGAATGCCTCCGACAATTCTCTGCCATTCTTCATAGCTAGGATGTTCCTCTGTGCCAGTCAAACCGCAGCATTTGTAGGTCTCCTGAATGTTATCCCAACCAGCTGCGATGTGAGTATTGTTGATGTATTCAGGCATGGTCGACTGAAACGCTGCGGTGACGAGTGAGTAGGTGGAGTTCTTCAAAATGTAACTAATATTAAAAATCAAATTATTTTTTGAAAATATAAAAAAGAAAAAAAATTATACCCGGTGATGCCAGCCGAGAGCTCGAGTACGAATACAATACTCAAAAGCCCGCAGAACTAAAATGCAAATCGTCAGTCATTATTGTTATTCAAATCAAAGACAACTTAATAAATCTTGAATTGAGTTGTCTCTGTTTAAGTTACCGTCAATATCATGCAATAATTTTCCTTCATAGCACCGAAGCATCCGAAGAATGCTATGAAGAAGATAATTGATCCAATCACGATAAGGAATGTCGGCAACGTGAAGAATTGCTGGTCAAGAAAGTCCGAGTATCCATGATAGATTCCTTGAACTGTGAGTCCCACAGAAAGGATAACAACTCCGGTCACCTAAACAAAATCGACGCAATCAATGTCTGTCTAGTTGTCAGAGAGACAATCACTCACAACAAAGATGAAATTCAAGGCAAATAGCGTGAACTTCATGCAATTTCCACTCTTATTCAACGGCATGACGAGCCTGCAACGATCCAATCACGACTGGTAGAGCACAAGGAATTTAATCGACTGATAAAAACGTCAAATCGCTTTTATCTTTCCGAAACTTTACGGTTGATGATGTAATCAATTAACAGAATCTTCGCAGCCAATATGAGATTCCAGTGAACTTTGTTTTTGACTTCAATTTTAGTTTGAACTTCACAAATTTTATTTCTCTTCTCGTTAGTGCTTTTGCTAGTTTTATTAGTTTTCGATATATTGGAGCAGCAAGCGAACACTAGGAAGCCAAAGAAACAACTGAAAATGTTCTTATAGCGAGGAGAGGTGGGCGAGTGACGTCGCTAAAGAACGACGAACGCTGCATTAATAATTTACCCGAGTAACAACAGCGAAACGTAATTTTCCGACCTGCCCTCGATAAATTTTCAATGGCCTTTTTTCGATACAACACATTTATATCCGACGACGGAGGTGTGAATTATTAATTTTCAGCGATAAGAAGCAGGTGTAGTAACGCGTTTCGTGTTGACTAAACGAGAACGCTCACTTTCAATGCTTTGCTGATAACAATGTTTGCTCTTGTCTCGTGTTTGCCCTCCATGATTTGTGTAAATATTCTTGAGGCTACGTTTGATCTGACTCATCTCTATGATGTTCTGAAATTCCATACGATCGACGCAATAAAATGAATTAGGCTTGAGACCAAACAGTCGCCACGTGGTGAAACTTCGCGCGCTTTTTCGAATGTTCGACTTCCCGCCATTTCCAATTTTCCCGCGCTTTTTCAAAACTTGCCACGTTGCGACGAACTAAACGAACGGCTAACATTTTGTGGAGGAAATCGAACTTGGAATGTCTCGCTGCCTCCTCGCCGTCGCTTCCAATCCGCCACAACTCTCAGTAAAAACTTTTCTTGCCCGCAATCATCTCGCGCTTCATTTTAAAATTATTTTCATCTGTCCATCGCTTGCCATTCGACCAAATATTCAACTCAGGTGCGCTTCTAACACTTAAAGCTTAATAATTAGCATGGACTATCATCGCGCTAAGTCTTCGGAGTGACGAAATTAAATTAAGAAAATTTGTTTGCTCTCGTTAGACCAAAATCGTATCGAATTTCTTGGGAAAAGTTGATAAACATTCCGTTGCATCGAGTGGAACTTTCGCTCGACTAATGAAATTGTGATAACAGACATGACCTGGTAAAAAGCCTGTCATAGTGTGGAGGACCAAATTATCCCCAAACCCGCTGGTGATAAAAAAAGGAAAATCAATTTCCACTTTACATGTTTTACCACTCAGCGTTGTCATGGCAATAATTTCGGAATTTATCGATCGGGAAAAGTTCAACAAGCAAGAAAAAGATTCACTCGCGAACGCTCGTTGACGGATATTATTCATAATGGCTCCTCCGAGGGTCTATTTATACGGCTCCTTCGCTGCTCCCATTCATCACTAACTGCCTTCTCGTTTGTTCCCAGACAATACTCTCGTCAACAAGTACATCCAACAACAACGAAAGCAGCGACAGTTCGTGCGGTTGAGGACGATAAACAACTTGATTCGGCTTTGTGTTGCTTCGTCTGGCAGCTTAGAGTTTTCGTGTGTTTCGTGCGGAAAAAAGGACGAAAAGGAAAAGTGAGACGACACACAACACCGGAAGCAATTTAAAGGGATTAAAAATGGCAAACGGATGTGGCATGAACTGCATAAAATATCTCGTGTTCATCTTCAACTTCCTGTTCGCGGTGAGTTTGCTTTGAGGTTGTTGTTCGCAGGTAGCAGTAGCGTTCGTGCGCCTCTGAAGCTGACACGTCTCTCTGAGCCGGTGCGGCTCAAGTCAATCGTTTAGAAAGTGTCTAATCTAATTGACAATGATGAAATTAATTGACAGCGTTTCAACTATTCATCATAATTTTGAACTTTACATAGTAAGACAATGGAAAGCGTCTCCGGCTTGCGGGCTTTAGCTAATGAATTCAATTACGGTTGCGAAAGTTTCAGCATCGGGAGTTGGAGAAGAATCTCAATTAGATTGCTTAATAAGATTTCGGTTTGCGAGAGAAATTTGTCAACTCTCGGCATGATAAATAGTTCAAGAATCTTTCGGGGTTTGGAGTAATTGAAATGTTTATTCATTTCGGGGTCGTACGTAGGCGGAGTCACGAAAAGCTTCAGCTCGATGGCAGATAAGATTAAGTTTCATTTGTTATTGAATGAGGCGTGAGAGCGGATTTCCACAGCCTTGTTGCTACCTAGTGACATAGCTCGAAAAGGCAGGGACGCTTTGACTTCTTAAACGGCCTCTGATCTGTTAAGCTGTACCAACCGGAAAAAGCTTAGTGCTCCGGTGTAGGCTCATCGTTTATATTCAAGAAGCTTCCTGACTCATGCACCGAACCGCCTCTCTCAATCACTCGAGCCTTCGTAGAAGAAACTCATTCACTGATGCGAACTGCTTTTACTTTCAGATGACGGGGTTGTTTACAATCATTGTCGGGGCTGTGATTCAGAGCTCTTATCACCACTACGAGAATTTCATCGGAGAAACATTCTGGACTGCTCCGATTGTGATGATGATTGTTGGCTCGATGATATTCGTGATTTCATTCCTTGGCTGTTGTGGCGCATTGCGAGAGTCGAGCTGGATGATTCTGACGTTCTCCGTGTTCTTACTCATCATCTTCATTACTGAAATCGGAATTGGCGTTGCCGGATACATCAAGCATGGTGAATTACCCGGGATATTGGAAAAGCAGTTCAACAAGACCATGGACGATTACACAAACGATGTGGAGGCTCAACATGCTTGGTCTCTCGTTCAGGGCGAGTTGGAGTGCTGTGGAATCAAAGGTCCAAACGATTGGCGTCCCATCTTCAAGAACAAAACCGTCCCAGCTATGTGCTGTAAGAATCTGCAGAGCGTCAATTCAATTTACTTTCTAACAAGAACGTTTCTTCTCTAGGCCACTTGCTCCCAGAAAACGTCAAGCACTGCACAACGGACTACGCCTCGAAGATCGGTTGCTTGCCCAAGCTTCTGCAGTTCCTCGACAATAAGTCGCTGCTCCTCGGCGGCGTCGGGATTGGCATAGCTTTGGTACAACTTGTCGGTGTTGTTTTCGCCTGTTGCTTATCTCGCGCATTCCGCGAAAACTACGAAACTGTTTAAGCTATCAACATTCCCATGATCTCTTCGAGCTTTGATGTTGACAATCTCAAGCAGATTTAAGTTGTTGCATCTCTGCGAGTCACCACATTTTGAACCGGAGACCTTCAAGGTTTCTCTGCATTTTTAAACTCGAGTATTTTAGGTCATTTCATTCCTGTTAGCTTAGTTTATCGATCACGTGTGCATAATATTACTTTCATCGTCTTGATCTGAACCTGAAGCATTTAAGCCAAAAGGTTGGGCACATAACTCAGCTTATAAGGAGCTCAATAGGTTCGCTAGCTCGGCCAAGATGATAAACGAAAGTCTCAAAAATATTTAGTTGGTTTTGTGTCGCCGCGGGAAGATATTTAGGTCATTTTCTTCACTTCCGTGTCCTTGTCGAGCGTGTCCGCCACGAGTTCCCACATAAATGTCTCATTCTCTAATAGCTTATGAAAAAACCATATCGAGAGCTATTTATTTTTGATGAAATGACTTTTACTGGGAAATTTTACGACTCATTACGTTTGGGAACGAAGGTGTGGATGGCTCGAGGGCTTGGACATGAGGCTATGACACCTTGAATAATTAAACGATATATACTGTAGAGAGCTTTTGCGTTCTTTCATCGATGGAGAAGACTAGAGAGTTTACCTTTCCCACACTCGACCTTCCTCACTCTCCTAGTTGTAAACGATCCAAGAGATTATTGAAACTTATAAGACAAAGACTTTTTTACCTTCTACAAAACTTTTTCTTGTTTACACTTACACACTTCGCTTAGCGAGCAGAAGAAGAAAGAAACTTTTTAATGAAGATTCCGTAAGTGAATCGGCTTCTTGTTGGTGTTATCAGACTCCTGTTGAACTTCCCTCCTCGTGTCACTAGTAGAAACTTTGAAAGTAGGAATTTCTAGACGGTAAGCGGCAAACTGAAAACGTATTTTCGTCCAAAGATCAATGAGAGAAAGTCGAGCGAAACTTTCGCGATCCAAAGAATAAAAGTCAGTAGTGCAAACAAAGTTATTTTTCCCTCACCGACGACGAGACGAGAACTTGTTTCGGTAACGATTTGAGAAAATCTTTTAGTAAAGATTCAATATTTGAATGTGACAAATAGCAAAGGATAAATTTATGTTTGCATACAGCGAAATTCCATGTCCGGATTTTCAAATAATAAAACATATTTACACAAAAATGAGTTGCGGGTTTGATCAATTGTATGTAAGAGGATTTGTTTCAGGATTGACTTAATTCGATTGATTGAAAGTCCTTGCTTAAGCAGTTGGTAATGGAACAAATTGAAGCAGCACGTGAAAGCTTTAAACTGAACATCCAAGAATTGTCATCACGTCAGTAGGTCGGTCTCCTTCCTTAAACACGTCTTGGCTGGCTCAGTGGTGTTTTCTCCATTTGCCTAGTACACTAGAGAGCATTGACTTGTCACTGAAGAACTTGTCGTCATGAGTGAGATCAGAAGTGAGAGGTATCCAGCTCGTTTATGCTTCTCTGATGGCCTAGAGCTTATCGTTTCTTCTGTAGTCTCGCTTATTACTTAAGTTCTAATTCCTTAGTCACAGGAAAGTTCAAAGTTAAACCAAGTTTCGTTTACTTAATCATTACTTTATTAGCGTTCGATTAATTTTCGCTCTTAAAAAATTCTAACAGTTGGAGCCGTGCAACGCATTGTTGAGCGGACTCCCCGTTTAGCATGCAACTTATCGTCTAGTGTTTTAAAATTGTCGTATGAGGTTGTGTCTTTGGCAGTGACATGTTTATACTTTAAATGATTTTCCAGGCTGCAACGTGAATGTTTCCATTGAACGAGGCGACTTCGTCGAGATGATTTAGAATTAAATCGGAAACTTTTTTTTTCGTAAAAAGCTCTTCTTCGTCTTCTCGTGTCTGTTGAGATACTCGCGACGAACTGAGCTCGTTCTCATCAGGAGAATGTTGTTGACTTTCATGACGATCTCTTCCGCTGTACTTGGATCAGTTTCGAACGAGTGAATTTTCAATGTGAAGGAAGTTGGAGTTGAGGCTTCGACGAACGACGTTGACGTTCCAAACGAGAGTGGATCGAAGAACATTGGATTGTGAGCGATTCGGACCTCGAAGCGGCTTGATTTTCTCGATCCAATCTCGCACCAGGCAACCGAGTCCATCGAGTAGTGAATGGCTTTCACATTTTTGAAGAACAGCGTCGCGTTCTTCTGTTGAATCGGATCAATCTCGATCTTTTCGCCGGAGATTCCAAGCTGCACCTCAGTCCGGAAGTGTTTTTTCGAGATAAACGAGACTCTGTAAGCTCGATAAATTGGAGCTTCAACCATCGTGTCGTGGCAATTCATAGCAAGTTCTTCTGTACGTCGAAGAAGGCTCGATGGAAGCGGTTTGCTCTGCTCGATCGGCGACTGCTTTTTCGAAGGATGAACGAGCGTTGCCGTGTCTGACACGACGGAGAAGGCGCGAGTTTTAAAGGAAGGAGCGATTCGTTTTGATAAAGCCAAGTAGGCAAACTGAAAGCGCTGCACTTGTTCATTGTAATCAAGGGCTGGGAAGTCGAGGTCTGGTTCACCTGTTTTGTCTGAGATGAACAATCCGTAGTCCTTGACATCTTCGAAACTCGCTTGCTGTGCCACCGTTGGGTAATCCTGCGTGCATTTGAACAGGATGAAGCCGATGAACTCTTCGATTTTCGCGTTTGCCTGCACACAGCATTTGACTGGATAGTCTCGGTGTTCTTTCGGGAAGGGAATGACGAATACGTTTATCGTTCTCATCTCGTTAAACGGATGCGAAGTTCCATCAAAACAAGAATAATGCCTGAACTTGTTGATGGGCATTGGCGGCAGATTCTCGATCTGCTCGGATAGCATCGAAGTCTTCGGTGCAGCGTAGTGCTCCTTTCGTTGAAAAAGCTGATCGTCGTCGTGAGTTTCGCGGTTGAATTGAACTGTCGAGTCGTCAAGCTTCACTGTTTTTATCTGTTGCTGTTTCCTCCTTATAGCGTTCATACTGTCGAGCTTGGCGTCCGTGTTTGTCCGAAATCTGAACGCGAACGGCCCCTCTTGAGCAAAGTTGATGTCGAATGATTGGGAAAGCAGCTCGTCGCCGACTTCAGGTGCATCCAGGCCAGGATAAATGTAAAAATTGCATTCGCCCTCTCCTGGCTCTGGTGAGCTGGCGCCTTGTTTCGCGTGCATCTTAGCAAAGCTCTTCGGCAGGTCGTCGCTATTAAACACGAGCTCTGATATACCTAAAAGGCAGCGAATGAATTATTACGAATTTAGGTCAATGAATGACGACGTTAATCGAAAACTTTCACTTACCCGTGTCGTCCGTCGATATAAACGAGTTTCTGATGTGGCTCAACAGCCAGTGCTTGTTGTTGTATGTTGCCATCCGCTACATGAAGATTTCAAGTGAATAAATAGTAAAAACGTCGCTTTGTTTTGATTTTCTTCCACGGGGTCTGCGACTAACAAAAAGAATCCGCGCGCACTCAACTCGAAATCGCATCTCGAATTTCATTCCTTTCTCAGTTCCTTTCAATCAAGCGCATGGCAAGAGTTTAATATAAGTTCTAAGTGGAACCACTGATTGTTTAACTATGTCGGAACCTATTCCAATGCGTATGCAGCTCGTTGAAGCTCCGACGAGCTTCTACATCAGATTCACTTCGGAATCTCTAAGACGAAATGTCAAGCAGCTCGAGCGTCAGATTTCAAGACATGCGGTGACTTTAAAACGAAACTCGTCGCCTCCAGCCATCGGCTCGGTAAGCAGTGAATTCCTCTACTCCAAAAGCGTCGAATCAGTTTCACCGGTTCTTAGATTTATGGCTTCTTCCACACTCAATGGACGTGCATGGTTCGCGTTAGAATACACAGCTTCGAAAACAGTGGCTGGTTCAAGATCTTTCTACTTGATTACGGTTACTTCATGTTCAACGATGATCTGACTCTGTTTTCTGAGATTCCTGACGAGTTCAAGAAAGAATCAGTGATCGTTCATCGGGCGTCTCTCGTGGTGAAACCTTGCGACAACGAAACCAAAGAGCCAGCGAAATACTGGAGCGAAATAGCTCTAAAGTACATGAAGAGCTTCGATCAGCCTGGTGACATGCGCGAGTATTTCTTTCATACTTACGGAAGGCACAGCGACGGAACTTTGATGGGCGACGTCACAGTTGAATCTCCGTATGATCCTCCGTTCAGTATAACGGAGAAGATGATCGAGGCAAACTATGCATTCCGTGATGAAAGTCAGTTCCAGTTGCCACCAAAGAAAACGGCTCCTTCAATTCTCAAGGAATCTGTGGCCAACTTTGAAACAATCTTTTCGGCGTTTCATCCCGATTACAATACGAAGAGACAAGTTGAGAAGAATCCAACCAGAGTCACAACATTGCCAGTTGCAGCCGGAGTTAACCACAAGACGATAGAAACCTCGTACAAAAATGCCAATGGATCTCGCAGCAGTACCAACGGAGCTCAACTTAATGTTCAGAGATCTAAATCGAACGTCAACGCCTTTCAACCTGTTGAACATTCCAATCTTCCGCTACAACAACAGCATGTGTTCCCCTCGCCTGTTAATCGCTCTGAAGTCCGCCCATTCGATTTGCTGTTGTTTGGCAAACAGTTGCAAGCGCCATTTGATTCGGTTGCAAAAGCTCCATTTAGCAAAGACATCAAAGACTATTTGAGAACGATCTCAAATATTCAGAGACATTCGTGGCCACAAATTATTGGTGGTCGATCAATGCTCATTATTGGCGACATTTCAAGAAGCGAGCCGTTGGATTATTGGCCAGCGATTGCCAGTAACGTTCTACAGAACCGAAAGAACGAAATTCAAGGCGTTGGACCCGTTGCCATAGTGATTGCTAAAAATGCAACGTACGGCGCGAACATCATTCGAAAGCTTCAAATGGTGCAAGGCATCAACGTTGTTGAGGCTCTGGGATCAGCTAACAAAACTGTGGAGGTCATGAACGGATGTGACTTCCTGGTTTCGACGCCTGCAAGCTTATGCCGGCTGATTGATGGAGTTAGCTTGAATGTCTTCAACAAAAATCGCATTCGTCATTTGGTTTTCGATGGCATCGACTTCATGCTGTCGGTTTTCCAATCGGAAGTTCAAGCAATTATCAGAAACTGCTCGAACATCAAATCCAAAACTGATCAAACGACGAAACTCACACAACTCATCTTCGTTTCGAACGCATGGATGAAACACATTGAGGCTAACTTTATGAGTCTGATGGGGCCGAACAAGGCTGTCATTTGCATTGACAGTTTCATCGAAGCCGCGGCTTCGGCCGGTTGCACTTTCTCAATCGCAAAAATATCATCAACCCGAGATGATAAGCTCGCTAATCTCGTCGAAAGCTTAAAAGATCAGTCGTTCAAAAAAGTGCGAACTCTCATCGTAACAAACGGCGAGGAAAGTACGAAAACGGTTGTGAAACAGCTGAAAGCTATCGAAGGCAACCCAGAGACTGCGAAAACGCTGTGGTCAAGAGAGACAGCAGGAAACTACAGCATTGTCGTGGCAAGCGATGAAGTTCTGTCGAAAATGGAATTGCGAAACGTCCAAACTTTAATCCATTTCGATGTCCCGAAAAGCTGGAGCTCGTTCGCCAACAGATTTGGAGTTCTGATGGAAGAAATCTACGAGAACCTTGAGAAGAAAGTAGAAAAGCCATCGCTCACAACGAAAGTTTTTCTCGACGACGAGAACTCTGATCAGCTCGCTGATATTATCAACTTCCTGCACACGAGAAAACTCGGTAAGGTCTCAGACGTTTACTTCGAGTATGTCAAGGTAAGTCGAAGCTTTTCACATGTAAACTGCAACGTCATAAACTTCTTACAGCGTATCAAGCAGCACAAAGAAGAAGAGAAGCGTGAGAAGAACGTTAAGGTCTGCAACAATCTCTTCCAATTCGGAGACTGCCCAAGATATGGCTGCCCATCCCGTCACATCTTTGGTAGAGCTGACGTGTCATTCCTCCAGCTTCGACCACCTTTAAGCATTACTTTCGAATTGATAACTGTCAACAACCCTTCGTCATACACTGTGAAAGTTAAATCGCACTTGGTTGATTCTAAATGGATCTCGTTAGAATCTCAGAACGGAGAGATTGAAAAACTTCTTGACAATGATCTACAACAATTTTGCAATGTCAACGGCCAAGGCAAAGTGTGCACTGTGGTGATTGGCGAAATCTTCGCGGTTCTAACACATAACAAGTGGAAACGGTGCAGAGTTATTGAGAAGAAGTATGAACGAGCGGTGATTGCTGATTAAACGTCCAAACTTTAATCCATTTCGATGTCCCGAAAAGCTGGAGCTCGTTCGCCAACAGATTTGGAGTTCTGATGGAAGAAATCTACAAGAACCTTGAGAAGAAAGTAGAAAAGCCATCGCTCACAACGAAAGTCTTTCTTGGCGACGAGAACTCTGATCAGCTCGCTGATATTATCAACTTCCTGCACACGAGAAAACTCGGTAAGGTCTCAGACGTTTACTTCGAGTATGTTAAGGTAAGTCGAAGCTTTTCACATGTAAACTGCAACGTCATAAACTTCTTACAGCGTATCAAGCAGCACAAAGAAGAAGAGAAGCGTGAGAATAACGTGAAGGTCTGCAACAATCTCTTCCAATTCGGAGACTGCCCAAGATATGGCTGCCCATCCCGTCACATCTTTGGTAGAGCTGACGTGTCATTCCTTCAGCTTCGACCACCTTTAAGCATTACTTTCGAATTGATAACTGTCAACAACCCTTCATCATACACTGTGAAAGTTAAATCGCACTTGGTTGATTCTAAATGGATCTCGCTAGAATCTCAGAACGAAGAGATTGAAGAACTTCTTGACAATGATCTACAACAATTTTGCAATGTCAACGGCCAAGGCAAAGTGTGCACTGTGGTGATTGGCGAAATCTTCGCGGTTCTAACACATAACAAGTGGAAACGATGCAGAGTTATTGAGAAGAAGTATGAACGAGCGGTGATTGCTGATTCGAAACCTTTATTAACTCTCTGATCTTTACACAGAAACCAAGTCGTGCAGGCCACGCTCATCGACAGCGGCACCACTGAACCGTTTTTGGCCAGCAAACTTCGCTCGCTGCCAGACAAATTCAAGATGCGTCCACTCGTTTACAACCTTCAAATATTAAATCTCATTCCGCGGGACCGCGAAGACGTTTGGGAAAACGAAACGACCGAGAAAGTTAAGCAATTGATGGCCGAGATGAAAGATTGCACTTTCAGCTGCCATATCACTCTAGCCATTCAAAATGTTCTCTTCGCTGATTCGTTCAGCGCTATAAATAAGGCGACCGGCGCTTTCAAGCTGAATTTGAAGAATCGATTGATGAAAGAAAACATTTGTGATTTCGATGAAGAAGTCGGCAAAAAGTTGCGTGAGCGAGTGGAAGAAGGAAAGTTGCTTGAAGCATCTGAGGTGCACGAGGATTCAATTGAAAAGCCTGAGATAACAACTCAAGCACCAACGATCGCGGAATCATGGAAGCAACTCTCATTCGATACCAGTTACGACGTTCATGTGAGGCATTACAAGAATCCCGAATCTTTCCTAGTCGTGCTCGACATGACTGAGAAGAAGTTTCTCCATAAGATGCTCATGGAAATTGAGAAGTGTGAGGTGTCGAGCCAACTAGAGGAAGTCAAAGTTGGAACTGTTTGTGCTCTGAAAAGAAAAGACAAAAACAGTCGCGTAAAAATCATCGGAATTACTGAGGTCGGCGTTGAAGTTTTTCTTCTTGATCACGGTGAAATTTCCACCTGTCGTCAGTCGGATCTTTATAAACTACCAACCGCGATGGTTACGAAGCTGCCATTCCAAACCGTCCACTGCAGAATGATTGGACTCCGTCCCAAGTACAACATGAAAACGTGGCCGCCACGCCAATCAATTGAGATTCGCCATCTGATCAAAAGCTACAATAATTTGAAAATGTTGGTCGCCAGAAAGAACGACAAGCCGGATAATCTGAGTCTTCTCGGCCTGAATTCTTACGACGTGACTCTTATGGATCCAGAGGACGGCAAACACTTGGATCGCATCGCTGTGGACAAGAAATTTGCTGACCTTGACAAGCCGGTCGATTGTCAGCTTGAGATGGAAAAATTACCTGAAGATTCTACAGCGATGAACGCTGCTGAGAGCGTAGAATCGGAAGCAAGTAATAGACCGACTGACGATGTCGCGGTGATAACGAATCTTCTTCGCCAAGTCTCGACTGGTGAGTTTTCCGATGAAGGGTTCGAAGAAAAAGAAATTGAAGCTAAAGCGTCGGACTCGAAAGCCTCTGACTCTCCCACACCCGTTGAGGTCAAAAAACCTGATCCACCTCAACTTGCTGAAGTCGGAAAACTGAATTACATCTTCAAGCATCCAAAGATTGAATGGCGACAAAACGACCTTATGGTTCGCCTTCAGATTTCCGCCGTCGATTGCGAGGATTACGGCTTGAAAATAAGCGACTCCTCAATCGAAATCGTGATAAAATACAAGGACCGATTGGAAAAGACAACGTTTGGTCTCTACAACAGCGTAAAGGTGAAGCTTTCACAGCACGAGCTGTGTGGGTTGAGCATCATCGTTCGCTTGATCAAGTTCCACTCTCATCTCGAGTGGCCACGCTTGACCGCCAACAACGAGCGATCGCATTTCATCAAACACAACAATGCAGATGGATACGAAAGCGACATGAACACTCAGCTAAGCCAGTTGCCTCAAATAGTTCGCACCGTACCCGCTGACTTGACTGATTCGTCTTCAGACGAAAGCATTCATTTGAGCGATGACGAATTCTTTTAATCTGTTTTCTTTTCATAAACCAAACTGGCAAAAATAAATGAAATCGTTTTTGAAGAACTCAAAGTTTATTCACTCGAGAAATTAGTGGAAAATCTAAAGTTCAGTCTACATGTTCTTGAGAACTTCTGTTAGTTCGTTCTCGCACATTATCAGATCAGGGTTTTCTTTTTCAAACGATGTCGCTGGATGGTCTCGCTCATCGGCGCTCCATTCGCCGAACCTTGAATAACTCATGACGTCTGGTGCGTGAAGAGCTTGAATTCTCTCTTTCTGAAGATGAAATTGATTGGAAGTGAGTTGATGGAAAGCAGTTTATAATGTCAGATTCTCGGGGTAGCCCAAGCCCAACGAATGCTGTGTCATCATCATGACAGGATGGAAGTAATTCAATTAGGCCAAGCTGTGTAAGTGGGGAAAGTGTTTATTGGTCTTTGCTTACAGTTCCGTCCGCGGCGGCGAATCGTGAGAACATGTTTTTGTAACGAGCTTTCTCTTCTTGCTGATATTGCTTGATCTTCTGCTTGCAGATTGTGATTTGATTGACAGCTGCTTTGTTGTCAGGCTCGTACTCATGGACACGTTCGAAATCAGCGAGAGCCTTCTCCGTTTCGCCGAGGGTCAAGTGCGCTTGTCCACGTCGATACAAAGCTTTGACATTCTTTGGATCGAGAGCGAGAGCTTCATCGCACTGAAAAATATTCAGTTTTAGTTACCATCCATTGGAAACTGATTTGAACTTACAGCATGTCTGACTTCATCCAAGTCATTCAGCTTCTGCTGGCACAAAGCTTTGTTAAGATACACAGAGATGGAAAGATTTTTAGCTTCGCCTTCGACCGTTGTGTCTGAAAACAAAATTGAGTTCACACGGTTTCGCTCACCACAGGATGTTCAACTCACCGCAGTTGGATAAGAACGAATGGCATTTCACATAGAACTTCAGGGCCATGCTAAACTTATCTTCCTTGAAGTATTTGGTGCCTTTATCCTTAAACAGTTTGGCTTGCGCAAGGCTTTCGTCCTTGTCAAGCTTCCACGACTCGACTTCCTTCTCGAACTCGTTCAGAGTCACCGTGTACTCGACTATGGAATTTGCTGGAACTTTAAGCTTCTCGTTGCCGTCGGGTCCGAATGCATACTTTGGCTTGATGATTAAACGAGATGTCTCTCCTTGACACATCTTCTCCAAAGCCGTTTCAACGCCTGAGATCACGCCGAACTCTTCGCCTTCGCCGATGTTGAACTCAACGTCACGGTCTTCAATGATTGAGCCTTCATAGCGCCCAGTGATGTGACACTTCACAAAGGCTCCGTCATTCGGTGTTTTCTTCTTCTCGCTTTTAGTCACGATGAATCGCTCGATGCCTCCATCGCCGTTCTTTGACAAATCTTGTCCCTTCCAGCCGAGCATTTCGAGCTCAAACTTGAGAGTGGAGTTTGGTGGAATGTTGGGCGGGCTTCCAGCGGCTCCATAAGCATAGTTTGGAGCGCAAGTCAGCATACATTTCTCGCCCTTCTTCATTGAATTAACACCAAGATCAAAGGCTCGGATTACTTGCCCTTTTCCCAATGGGAATTCGAAGGGCTCATTGCGATCGAGGCTCGAATCGAACTTTGTACCATCAACGAGGGTGCCAGTGTAGTGAAGGCTCACTTGGCATCCATCGCAGGGAGTTTCAACTCCTTCGCCTTCCTGTGAAAAACCAAATTTACAATCGTGAATTGTTTTTCAATATTATTCGCTTACCTTCAGGATTTCCTTCAAGACTCCACCGTCTCCAGACAGATCGATTTGTTCACCCATCGTTTCGCTTCAATTAAGTACCACTCGATATGAACTTTACGAAATATTCAAATGTAAAACTCGAGAATGTTCTAAAGCCGAAAAACAAAGAAAAAATCTACAAATTGCAATTTAAAAATCTAAATCTCTACAAAAACGTTAAAAGTTTTTCGAGTTTTAATTTTCAATTTCTGATGAATTATTTGTCAATTCTCCTTTGATTTCTTCCGCGTTACTTAATATTCGGCTGGGCCAGTAAGAGCTCAGTCTTTAATTTGTGGATTTTGGGTTTGTTTACAAGATTCTCAAAGTCACGTGGCGGAAGCTTTTCAGCGCGCTTGAGCCGTGAGAAGAGAGCTTTCAATGAGCTAACCAATGACGATAAGTTCTACAGTTTAATATTCGCATAAATCACTTTCACTGTGCATTGTCGTCTTTTTGGCAATGAGCCGTTGGGAGTTTGTCGCGCTTAATAAAGCCTAACGAGTCCTTTGAGTGCTGCCCGGGGCTAAGTATGAGGCACACGCACTTTATTTAACGCGTTTAATCTTTCACATTGTTTAGAAGATCTATTACTATGCTAGTTTCAATTTGAAATTGTTCCTACGTATTGTCTGCACATCACTCATGCGGAATCTGTTCAATTTTGAAATGAACAACTCGGCTGCAATCTAGCAACCTGGAATGGCAGGAGCTTTAAAGGAAGAACGCAAAGAGTAAAAGGAATGCTTTGTGAGAGAGATTTGCGGGGAGATAGATAATCGCCGGCCTCACAGGACTCGCAAGGAATCTTCCCGAAGAGAAACTCACGCAAGTATATAAACGCAAAATCGGGACGAGCTTCTTGTGTTCGTTTGCAGCGAAGTGCACACAGAGCTCTCTCCCGTCCATGTGCTTCCCTCCCACCTTCCACCCACTCCTCTCCCTTCGAAGCATTTTCCGTGTTCTTCAGGAGAGAGCATGAAAAGCTCGCTCCGTGGTAAGGCTGGCTTCAGTCTGCTTTCGTTCCTCGCCATAGAATGTTGTGTTTTCAGTGTCGCATCGGGAAGAACAAGCAAAGAACATTAAACTTTCTTCATTGAATTTTAATTATGTACCAGGAAACTTAGTCGCTCGCTATTCCGTTCGAAATTCATTGTTGTGTGTGAGACTTTTCAATGTTAAGTGCGGCGAACTTTTTTCGGGTCTGAAAGTTTTTTCCTTCCTCTTGTGAATTTCCATGGAAATTAAAAACATTTTTGAAATCGAGGCGCTGTAAAGCGAGAAGAGAAAGCGAAGTTTATACTCCTTGACGACAAGGAAATTTTGGACCTTTAGAAAAGCTTCGAGAATAAAAACATTTTGTTGTTTGGTGACGAGGCTTGAAGTGTGTTAAAGTGCTTTTGGTGCAGCGATAGAGATAAAGTTGCATAAGCGAGGAAAATGGATGTTTTTGCATATGAGAAATTCCTCGAATCTTTATTTTTCTACTCGCATAGTGGGCGCTCAGCTGCACTCATCAATGCCTCAACAATAAATTTTCATTAAAGTGGAAAAATATAAATCGTCGTCAGCATGGATAACGAGAGCGACACATTCAACGTGGCGATGCCTCAAAAAATTTTGCAGCGCATTCCGTTCGACAGCGACGATTATCCGTTCTCGATGGCATCAAACAACTCGTCGTCGGATTTTGCTCAGGTAATGGTGACGGAAAGGAGATCGCTGCTATCAGAACTCATCCGAAAGGAACAATTTCAGATCGTCGAGTCATCAATATTTGACGAGAATTTGAACGACAGTATGACTTACACTCAAATGATGCGGCACTCGTCAGCGATCTCCATCATCTACTGCATCGCTTACTTCTTGGTGTTCAGCGTAGGACTAATCGGTAATCTGTTCGTCGTCAGCGTTGTTTTCCGAGTCCCGCGGATGAGAACGCCAACGAATCTCTTCATCGCAAACCTCGCGATCGCCGACGTTCTCGTGATTGTGTTTTGTGTACCTGCAACTTTAATGAGTAATCTGTTCGTGCGTGAGTATCCACTGAATGTTAATCGAAAACACGAGCCAAAGCGAAGGCGAAAAGATTCTCGCAATGTGCAGTTTTTATTGCTTGGACGTGTCTTGAGTCCACAAATTCCTCAATCAGAAATCGCTGAGCACATAAAATATCCTTGAATATGATCTTGAAATTCAGCAATCGATTCCATTCGCAGTGACAAGAAAGAAAAGTTTCGCCCGAGCTTAGAATTTGCTGTGACGAAACTTTGTAATTAATTTTGTTCATGAACGAAATTGAAGAAAACTTTGATCGATGCCACAAGCGATGACGAAATTTCACAAAACTAGCTGCTTTTCATGAACCGGAGAGCTGAGAAACAATTAGCACTCAAGCTAGAGTGAGTGCAACGAGCTGGAGCGCGGAAACGAATTCCCGATTCATCGATTTTCCTTCTCTCGGCCTCGTTCGCCTCCTTCAAAGCGCGGTTTAAAAACTGAAAATTGCAGCCACCTCAGGATATTTGGGGTAGAGCAATTCCCGAATAATTTGTATTCGCAATTGAATTACAACAAATCGCCATCAAGTTTGTTGTATAAAACTATCTAACTAAAATTGAAAACTTTCGAATCGCAGTTTTCCAATATCGATAAGCGACCAGCGAATTTATTTGGTTTCATAATTACAGATTATTCATAAAATTTGCACTGTCAAATTGCAAAAAGATCTTCAGAGCGATGGTTAATTGGAAAGTAGGTTTTTGAAGCAGCTCTCATGGTTTGCTGTCGCTAAAGTCGAGAAAAACTTTTTTCTGATCGAAGCTTTGTTCACAGAGCGAACGTGATCGATTGGTTTTACCTCCAAGAAAAATCGGTAATTACATATGATTTACCAATAATTGAGACGCTGTGAGCGAAGCAACTTTTGCTATTAATTGACAATTTCATGCCGAGTTATGACACGCTGATGTGAAAGCTCACATGGCGATCCAATTTCATACGCTCTCAATCAAGCTCAGTGATATTTAATTCTTAGTTATAAATTTTGCTTGCTGACTGCTTTAGACAGCGGAACACTGTGAAGGTTCACTACAAATTTGGAAGCGTTTCGACAATTTGAAAATTCAGTTAAGTGAGTCCCAAGCCAATTTGTTCGACCAACAAATCTCTTTGTTGTTCGTCTTCTCAGGCTTTTCCACCAGGTTCTGTATAAGTTTACGGTATAAGCTCCAAGACCAAGCAGGGACGACGTTTAAACGTTGATGAAATAGTACTTCATCCTTTAACACTCGAACGCTTTGAGAAGGACTTGTACATTTAAAATTCCTTTTGTCGATTGTCAAAGCTTTTGGAAGGCTTAATGCACTTGCTTTCCTGCTGAGGCGGAAAATTAAAAAGCTGTCAACTGAATTCAATTCACGACACACTTGAGGCCGACTGAGAGTGAGCATCCGATTTGAAGTCTCATCACCTGCCAGGAAATTAATTCCTCAAGTGGCAATGACGTTCCCCCGTCTCGCCCAATACATTTTCAGCTTCGAATTTCCTCAAATTGCTTAGCGTTTAAAAGCCAATTTGTCGCTTTGATTGAATCTCGAACGACGATTTCAATCGATTTTCTTCTTGTGCGCTTGACAACTTTACGATGTTTTCGCAAGTTTTCTCGTTTTGCCGATGTTAATGAGAACAAAATCCCGCCCAGACAGACTGTCCGCCACCTGCACGTCTCCTTGTTTGACTCGGAGTAATCCGTTTGACCATCGGCTCTTCCAAGCAATCGGTTTTCATGCCATGCTTGGGTCGAGCCAAAAATCGAAGTTGTCCAATAGCATGACCATTCGAAAGTGGCGTCGCTCAATCCTAACTGAGGCCTGCGTTTGGCTCCATGCGAGAATAAATTATGTAAAGCGACCCAAAACGATGTTGGAGTTCATCCAAAAAAAGGCAATCGAGAAGTCAAACGCTATTGTCAAGAGGACGAGGGTGTGCAGAGGTAACGAGCGAACATGTGCTGCGATTATTTTGCATAGCCCGGAAGCTTCATGATTATTACCATTTAAACCAATTTCGAATGAGAAGCATCGAGATGATATCGTGAGCTTGCATTGTGAGCTTAGTTGAATTGAAAATCACGGGAAACTGTCTGCGAAACGAGATACAGAAAATCCCATTCGACTGCTAAGCGACGGAGCTTGACAGTTTGCTCCTATCGGAATGTTTCGCTCAACCTGGAAAGCGGGTTTACATAAGCGCCATTGTCCCGCCACAACAAAATGGATAGAATAAGTTTCAGATGACATTCAAGAGTTCTAATGAGCGGAGGAAAATCTTTTCATCGCACATGAAAAGTCGGCTCAAAGTGCACAGGATGTTGGGAGATTTTCGTAATCAAAACAACCGTCACGATGTCAGGAGTTGTTCTCACCTTCCGTGAGCATAAAACAAGAAATATCGACACTGCTACAAACGCAGTGAAACGTCAAAACGCTTCTCTTCGTTCTAGTTGGTATGAAAGGTGCTATTGCTAACCAACCATCATGAGCAAACAAATATTTAATATTATGAATAGCACCGAATCTTTCCAAACTTCAAGCGATTGTGGACCTGCATAAACTTTTAATGATGACATTCGACACCAAAGCTCGTCGCTAGTTTCCACTGGAACGAATTAATGAGCAATTTATGAAGAAAATAATTTAGATTGGATTCCAAATAAGCTTTGAAGTTCTAGCGCAAAGCTTCAAACTTCAAACTTGCAGCTAAATGCAAACGGTTCTCTCGTGCCAGGCAAAGCGCTCTGAGTTTTGTTTCCAGAATGAAACTTTTTCCGTATGAGAAGGAGGAAAACTACAAGCGAGCGCTATCTAGGTCATCGGTCAATAAACTGATTTTACCTGGTCAGGGTTGACTCTTTTCTCCATTTCCTTCTCCACTGCGCTCGCATTCGAGTTCAGAAAGATCGCACGAATACTTGAAAAGTTTAAACGTAAACTAACTTTCGAAATGTTGAGGCAAAGTTTCAAAGTTGTTCAACCCATTCTCGCTCGGCAGCAATGGAAGTTCACGTGAAACGAAACCCGAGCGGAGCTCACCTTCTCGATTTCAATGCCTCTCGTGCCTCCGAAGCATAAGCTTTCAAATGTTGCAAAGAATTGATTTTCTCAATCAAAGCTCTGATAAGTGCTGCTGATACGAGTCGAGGAAGGGCGCACTGAGAAGCCTCTCCAAAGCGATGTTATCTCGAGGATGAGTGCTTGAGCAGCTCCCGACGAGCGAGAGCGATGAGAGAGGAGAATTGTGTGTGAAAAAAGGGAAGCGAATGACCTAAATTTGAAATGAAAATTGTTATGTAGTCTGGCTTGGAACGTTATGTGCTTCACCTACACCAGGATACGTTTCGCAGCGATTCCCGTAAACTGTTCCAATCGTATTACAATGATATTTCAAGGGGGAACGGAAGACCTTTACAGGAACGAGAAGAATTTTCCCAGCAACAAGAAGGAAATTTATGGGTTATGGATTTTTAATGATTCCACCTCGTTATTCCACTACGAACTCTTTTACGGGCTCGCTTTATTGAGCTCGCTATTTAGGGCAATGTCGAAGCTTTGCCTTTCCACCGTTCGAGACGAAATGATTTTTAACGATCGGCGAAATCTTTTCGATTTCAACGGAAGCTTTTAACGGCGCGTAAACCGCTTTTAATCGCTCTGCTCGAAGCCGTATTAAGCTAAAAGCTTCACTGTCGTAATCAGTTCTGACCTCTCGTCATGTTCTGTGACGAATCCGCTAAATGAAAATGTGACGTGCCGTCGTAAAAGCTTTGTAAGCTCGAGTGCACCGCTGAGAGCTTTCTCGCCTGCAAAACTTTCCCAATTTGCTTCAGCCTTGAACATTAACGACTTGTCTAGGACAACATAAACCACAAAACATCTCGGTGACTCGTCTCGACCTATTTAGCTTTACGGCGGAAATACCTTTCGTTAATTAATTTCCTTCCCTGAAATCCTTTGAATTTGTTTTTTACCTCTTGGCCAAACCAGAGTTCCTAAATGTTTCTTGATCAACAAGAAACGTGGAAATGATTTTAAGGCTTTTAGACGTACACTTTTGACCAGCACTGAGTAATTATAGCTCTGGCTAGACGTAAAATCAATGTTATGAAGTCTTTTTATTTTCCTTGGGCAAGAAATGTAAATTGATTTTGTACCTTTCAATCAGAACTTTTGTGCTCTGGACAGAATCAGTGACTATCATCTCTGTAGCTAAAAGCGTCTCAGACTGATCGCCTCAGACTTCCCGGTCCTCTCTAATATACCACGTGCAAAAGACACGAAAGCTCATCGCACCTCTGACTTCAACAGATTCCTTTCCGTTCGAGGAAACATGGAACAATTTATTGCCGTTTGATTGGTTTGCGCGACGAGGAGTAAAAACATGAGATCTGCTTCGGAGAAAGTGAGGGTGGCTTAGTGGGTGAGGAAAGTACACGAGCTCAATGAACAAGGAAAACCGTTACAAAACTCTTGCAAAGCGGAAGAAGAACGTTCGATGTCAGTGAGAGGGAAATTTATTAAGTGCTCTCGGGCGAAGGGTGTTTGACCCGATTATTGCGAGCTTCGTTGACACAATAAGTTCCGAGTTTCATCAAGGTAGACTTGCTTGCAACTAGCAATCTTACTCGAACGCAGTCGCTTCGTCTTGAGCTGCTAGCGCTGTCAATGTAATTTACGTTGACCCGACTCGCCTCTCCGGCTGTGACACAGTTTTTGAATTGCCCATAAATTATTCATCGATTTCTTTTCCACCCTTTTGTTATGGCTCTCGGTTTTTGATTGATGTCGTAACCGAGAATTTGACTCAAGATTTGCTCGAGCAAACGATTCAATTCCGAACAGCATGAAAAGCTATTTTCCGACCGACTCACAATCGGAGGCATGTTCGATGTTGCTACAAATTGCACCGAAAGTTAACTGCCTTTTTGTGTCATGGTCGGATGTCCTACTTTTCAAAAAGCGTTTACATTTTGCATTCATTTCCGTTCGCCTCACCTGCACACATGCACCGCTCGCTCGCGATCTAAGCCAGCGACAAACCAGCCAAGGCAAACGTACATAAAATAATGCGGTGTGCGAGTAAATTATTGCAGATTTCATTCCGTGTGAAACTAAATTTGCTCAATAAACTTTTGCTATTAATTCTCTTTAGTCAGGACGATGAAAGGCGTGAATGTGTCGGATTCATTGAATTATAGGAGAAGCCAATGAAATGAGAATAGAAAATGAGCCATCGGATGAGGAAGCAAAGAGTCCTTAAAGGACTTTACAGTACTTTAAATAATTTATGGCGACAACATGCATCGCTTTATAGCATCTCAACTTCATCGTTTGCAACATCGTCGGACGACCGGATTAAGCTCATTACTCGCTTCAATCACAGTTCAACGTTCTGTCGTCCTTGTCCGCTCGCTTCTACAATTTGCGGCTCACCTGCTTGCCAAACTGATATTTCATGTTCAAATTTATTGATTTCCGAGGGTTTCAAGTCGACTATATAAAAACAAACTTCGATTTCAAGCTCGAGAGGGAAGATGGGCGATATACTGGAGTACATAGCGTGCCCTATTTAATTGTACATGCCCTCGTCTAGAGCAAGGCACATGAAAGTGCATGATGAAGTGCTCGCGAGAGAAGAGCTTACTGTCGGGGAGGAGAGAGTGAAACTTTCCAGGAAGAGTATCCAGTCGGATAAGTCGCCTCACATTTGCTTTTCCCTTAGTTCAAAAACAACGTTGAACTTTCAAAACTTTCCCTCGGGATTTCGTATTTATTTTGCTTCCGCTCGCATTTAAGCTCTTAACAATTTACGAGCAGAAAGCTGTTCTCTGGAATTTGCCTTCGAGGGCTTTCGTGTTTTGATTTTGTTGCTTTCAATCCCGGAAGCAGAAGGTTTCGTAAGTAGGACAAGGTTACGCTTGTGAGCACTTAAGTTCCTGTTTAAGTTCAATGAAATCTCTCCAGAATTAGCTGCGACTAAAGACGCTCGCATATTTCAAAAGAATTGTCGTAAAACTTTATGCTACACTTCGCGAGAAAGCTTTCAATTGATTTAAACTGCTAGTGAATTACGTTTTTGTCGACGTCGGCGGAAATTCAAATTTCTTTGGGACAAAAACACGCTGACGTCGCCTTTCGCGACCAATAATATCAGCACTTTACGAAGGTCGTTGTTCCTTTTCGCAGCAGCAGATGTTCCGCATCATTAGGAGTCAATATCGAGTGTAACCACATCAACGAACTTTCTGTTCCGCAGACGAAACTTAACTCGAGGTCGAAGACGTTGGATGAAGCAGAGGAACTCGGAGTCGTAGGACATTTGTAGATTAGGGTTTTACTCTGCTTTGAACTTTATCTTGGCCTACGTACCAACTAGTGGGGGAGCTCATAGCTTTGTTATAATATTTATTATTGCACTTATAGAAGCAATTTTGTGTTGTTTCCTGGAGGAAAACTTCTATCAACCTCTTTGAGTTGAACCATTGAACAGATCTACGAAGCTTTGAACTTTACGGACTTGATACGTTGAGGAGAGAGAGACGAAACTCCCTTTTTCTGATGCCTAGCAAAAGAATAAAGTCCTATGGAAATGCCTTCTCATTCCGACATTCAGATAAATTTCCTCGACAAGCGGCAAAAATTGTATTTGCATAATTCCATCAACGGCGCTTTATGGTCGCAAGGAAAGTTTTCGCTGCTAGTTTGCTAGCTCATTTGAATCTTTCGCTGGAAAAGGCGAAATAATGAGGGAAATTCGACTTGAACTTTCAATCCGTCTAACGTTATCAAAGCAAATGCTTTACACTCCAGGCCGAGTTGCGGAAAAATTCCTCGAGTGAATAAGAAGGTTTGAAGGCTGAGAATATTTTTATCATTTCTCGAGCTTCGCAATCCGATTTGCGTGATTTAAATCTTTCCCTCGCTTCCGTGCACACTCTTGATTACATCTTTCATCCACTCGAAGCGTCTTCGACAACCGAGCTGAAATCGTTCGAGAAATGACGACGATGAGCATGTGGCTCTTTTTGCATTCTTGAATATAATTAATGAAGTGACGATGCTGCGATCTTGAAAATTGAAATTCAATTTAACAAGGCACGAGTCTGTTGCGAGGGGAGATGGCGACAAGCCTGCTTTCCATCACTCGTCGACTTCTTGCCGCTTGACAACAGCGAGAATCTCACAGACAAAGCGAAAATCTTCTGCTAAATTTCTCGCTAATTTGTTTTACTGTCAACGACGAGAAAAGATTTTTTATCGCAGCGAAATGATCTTGATTTGGTTGAAGAATTAAATGGAAAAAGAAATCGAATTATTCGCCCAATTAAGTGAGACAAAGCTCCATGGGACGTTCATTAAGCTTTTCCGATAAACGCGAGTATCGCTCAAACTTTGCGAGACTTTTCTCAAAGTGAATCACACCAGTGAAGCGGATGACAGAAATTTAGCGCCAACAATTCGACGGAGCTGAAGTGTTTCCATCCGATTGCTGCTTCCTGCCACGAGCTCTCGCTGTGCACATAGATTTAATTTCAACTCGTCTCGCATACTGAAAGTCGTCGATGAAATCGAGCTTTTGCGATGAATCATTTACAAATGGGTTTATTTACGTAGCTTTTCGATGATATTTATGGGAAATAAATTGAGACATTTATATCATCTTTGCAAACTCGATTCGAGCACTCATGCGAGCAGCAAGCACTTTGAATATAAATTCAAAGAGTTGGAAAGTTTCAGTTGCTGCGAGAGCAAACGGCAGTCAATCAACAGTCTTGTGAGGCGAGCATGACACATTTTATCAATTGCAGAATTGTGTCTCGAGTTGGCGAGCGCGCAAGGTTCATTGACGCCTCCAGTAGTTTTCCTATTTCCTTAGCAGCGAACGGCTTTGTGCGGAGGGCGGGCGATCATTCTCATCAATCGTTAGGATTCATTGGGGCATGTGCAATCGATAACTTCTTATCTAGGGTCACATCGCGCGAGAAAGCCTTCTGTCTCCTCGGTCAATGCCTGGAGAATCCGTCGAGCAGTCAACGTCTCAAGGAGATGAGGGTTGCGGCGTAGAAGGCGATGAGGTCGTGAATTTGAAACTTTTTCCATTTCAATAAAAGTTGAACGAATGGTTTTATGTTCAAATGAACGGAAGCAAACTTTTTCGAAGTAAGTAAGCTGCGATGAGGAAGCTTGAAAGGGTCTTCGACCTTCAGCGTCTATAAGTCGTTGTTGCAAAGAGGATGACTCAACGAAATAATTCATGTTAAACCAACAAAATCTTGCAAGTTTTACTTTGCAAGCAATGAGCAAACAGCTAACGAAAGCGAAAACTATTCCAACTTCGAGGAGTAACAACTTGTTTCCACTCTGGTTCATAAATTATCGCTGTGCGAAGTCCAGCAGCTTTGCTAAGTGAAAGAAAATTATCGCTCCGGATAATTAAATGATAATTAATTACTTCCTCGCTAATTACGTGCTTGAGCTGGTAGCGACGCTTTTCGATGGCGAAGATTAAGCTTTGACATTGACTCTTGAGCAGTTTCTCCCTCGAGCTTTTCTTATCAAAGCTCGCCGCGCTTGTGAACACGAACAACACTTCTCGTGAAATCTTTTGTTCCGTGGCTAAGACAAACTAGAGCTCCATAAATAATGCTAAGCTTAGAATCGCGATTATCCGTGTAAAGTTTTTGCTTTCGAATCTTTTCCCTTCTATCGGCTCGACGAAAACTTTTGTCATCAAGCAAAGCTTCAAGTTTCGGAAGGTTCGTTCATCAATGACGTCGTCACTAAATTAGTTTCCCTAACAGTTTTTGTTGACATCGCCGCCTTCCTCAACTTTAAAAACTGTTCTAATCTACAAATTATGACGACTTCATCACCGAACGAACCCTAGAAACTTCAACTGTTTTATTGCTCATTGGGGTTAATCTCAATCTTATTCTCTCGTTACAGCGTGGATTCTTGGATGGTTTATGTGCAAAACTGTTCCCTACATACAAGGTATTTGACTCAAAAGTGATTTCAGCTTAATGACCCATCGCAAATGAGTTCCCGTTTAACTTTTCAGGTGTCTCTGTGGCGGCTTCTGTCTATAGTTTAATTGCAGTGTCTTTGGACCGGTAAGTCTTTAATTCCAAGCTTTAGCGTCGCGATGTGTGCGGCCAAAAACTTTTCTCGAGTTTCTTGCGATTTATTCTCCATCGGAAGTTTCAACATTGACGATAAAAAAATTCCTCAGTTTATCAATTCAGTTTCTTTTCTTCTCCGACGACAAATGGCAGAAAAGTTTTTATGGAAAGCTTGACCACAAAAACTATTTCCAAATATTGTCGAATCATCTGTATCCTTGAACTTGGGAGATCGATGACTAGGAACACTCGAAATCGCATAGAAAGCTCAAAGTTTTTTGTCTCTCGGAAGCGTTTTATGGCAATCGCTGATACTCAGCTGACGGAGAGCCATGGAAGAAAGTTTTATCTATCGATAACTCTTTTGCCTCTAGCAGAACTTCCAAGGCCAAACGCTTTTAAAATTCAATTTCAAGAGATTATTCAATAAAACTTTAAGTTTCGTATCGAATCGACGACGAAGCGCGAAATCTGAAGATTGAGGCAAACACTTGAGAGCACGAAACTAACTCAAGCAACGATAAAGCGAGGGAGTCTCCGCGACAATCCATCAACCCAAATGCTCGCGAAACGAGCTGACAGAGGCAGTGCTCACCTTGCCTCGTTTCACGCCTCAAGTGCTTTGAAAACAAACCGTTCGCGATAAATCTTTCGCCGCTTTGTTTCCACAGAATTTTCTCTCAATATTCAAAAGCGATTTTCAAATCTTTTATCAAACGAACCCGTGTGCATAAAGCATTCTTCATATCATCCTTCCATAATCCCCCTCGGCAGACTCACTCACTCGACAGATAATAACGAGAAAACAACTTTCAGTGATGCAGGAAACTATTAATAAAAGCTTGAAAGCTTCTCATAATGACTCTTCTCGTTTAATGTATGTTCACAAAAGTTATTTGTAAATGTTTACACTGGCAGAGCAAGGAGAAATGTTTCTCTTCGCCCCACACGAGCGCCTCGCATTCCGTCATGTCATTAAATGGGACATGTTTCGTGTGTATGCATTTCAAGTTCATGCCGGGATTTGGAGAGAAGACTTTTCGTCGTCATTTATCAATCTGGGTGCAAGGGAAACTTTCGTGAACCCTTCTCAACCTCGAACAGATTCTTTATGCTTTTATTAAGTGAGAAGTCAGCTTTCCGGAGAAAAAGCATTAAGTTACGACTCAAATAAAGTTTCATTCACTTAGTATAACAAGCTCATTGTTTGTGTTTCGCCAACAAGAGAATGTGGACCATGATCGTCGTAACTTATTCCCTGTTCAAGGCCTCGGAGTTGGGCGCTTGTTTGCTAGTTCGCGATTTGTGAAAGCTTTTTGGATACTCGGATAAGCTGAGATGTACCGGGTGTTCTTTAGTTTCAACCTACATATGCTGAGCCTTCATTAAATTACGGTGATTGGCACTTTAAAACGATTATTCAGCCTAAGATAAACTTGCTGTCACGGTAATTTGCCATCACTGCGATTTTTCAAGTCCCCAACAATCTGACAACAAAAGCTTCTGAGCCCGCCACACAGTCTCAACTCCTGCAGACGACAGCTTGACTAAGAAACTTAAAGAAAGTCTGGACGCTCGACAATGTTTTCCGAGATTTATGACTCATGTTCTCAACTTTTTGCAAACCACGTTTGCTGTCACTTCGCTGCACATAGCGAAAATTTGCTCCGATAGAAAGTTCAACTTTAATTCTCAACCAGACCCAATGACATCGCCACGATGCATTCATAATCTTGTTCCTTAATTATGCAAGTCGTTATGGAACTTTAATTGCTGAGATTTAAAGTTTACGTCATTAGTTTCAACACGACGAAAAAGACAAATTTGGCACTAAGAAAAAAGCTCTGCCGAGCTTTAGCGTTTCTATTTTCCTCTGGAAGCTGCAGGCTTTATAATCAGGGTCGGTAAATGGAAATTCGCTGCCCACTTTCACAGAAGTCAATACAATGTGCAATGCACATGAACTGCAATAAAAATGCTGTTAGCTTTTTGTGAGTGCGACTCGCATATGAGCTGATTGTGCCAAATTATTTCCGATGAACTTTAACTTTGTCTTGGCATGAAGACGAGAACAATCTGGAGCTTTCGAAAGTTGACTAAACTCGAGAAGAATTGCGGAAAAACCGAACAACCAGAGCAATCGAAAAAAATCTGAACTTGTCTTGATGCAAATGAGTCTGACAAGTTTGTAATCACAAACTTCTGCTGGCAATTTGAAATCTCTTGGAAGCTGTTTTTGCTTTGCATCTACAAAGGAAGCTTCATCTTCGAGAATCTCTTCCTGGCTCATACGAGTTCCAACTTTCTTGCTGCCTATGCCAAAAATCATTGCTATGGGGAGCGCATAGTCTAGCCCACATCTGCAGCTGCTTGTGAGGAAGACACTGAAATCAGACATCGTCGAACGACAAACTTTTACGAAAGTTGTGGAAGCGAGCACGTTCCACCGACGTATGAGCTCTGTTGTTTAAACTGTCTCAAGGTCGTGTTGTTGCGGCGCGCATCTATCGGAAGGGAAACTTTTTGGCGAGCAGACTCGACAGCGCGAGGAAAAAATGATAAAAAGATTTATGAGTTTTAGGAGTTTTTGTGATTTGTGCAGCATCAGCAATAAATGTTAAACACAGTCAAGCAAGAAAGGAAACAAGCGGCACTTATTACATCAGAAACTTTGTTCTCGAACGACATGATAATTAAATTATCAGTTACAAGCCGAGTTGATTGATTTCAAGACGTATAATGTTACTCTATTGATTTGCTTGTCGAAAAGTTTCATCATGAGACCAACCGTCATCAGAACGTATTCACCAGGAAGTGAATTCCCTTGAGACGAGGGAATTCTTGCGTACTGCGCGTCGAGAGGCAATCACGAATATTTCTCGTCCGTCAACGACAAGCTGACTAGGAACCGAAGAGTTATTTGCTTTGGGCTATGCGAGTAGCTTTTGCGTCTTAATCCATCTCGGAATAATTAGGGAAACTTCAGGCAGTTACGTGACACACAAGTTGATGACTGAAAGACTCGTTAATCTGATTATTCACGCAACGCGGAGATCAATGCCTCGAGGCGATATTTACATATCGTTTTGGGCTGATTGTTTCGCATAATTGAAACGTCGATCTGTACTAAGTCGGTATGCGAGTGCTGCACACACGAGTAAGTAATGTCAAGTTCAACGCTGAGCCGGTTCGTGAACATTGATCAGTCAATGAGCCTGGCGGGTTGAAACAATCAACGCAGCGGCGCTTTGTTCATTCACGCGTCCTTCTAAGCGTAAATAGTGATTACTAGCCATCAAATCTCAACTGTTCGGCCAATGTCCTCTGAGACTAATCGACCCATCGCTGCTCGTGATCTCGACCGTTTTTCGAGTTGTTTGAGTAGTTGAAGAACGATAAGTTCGTTAAACGCCTGACATGTTTTTGTCGAGCTGTTTAATTGATTTGAATAATGGATTTTCGACGTAGAAGGAAATCGCTCAGGGTGACCATCTCAAGAACTTTTGGTTTTGCGGATGTTGTCAAATGCTGAAGACAATAATGAATCAGTGTTTAATAACTGTTGACTCTCTTGGGCTAACCTTAGGAAGATACTAACTTGGTCACCCTAGCGACAACCTTAGAATTTTTCTCGACCCAAACCTGTGTCATTCATCAACCTGTCTCAGCCTCGTAGCATAATTAATCAAAGGTTCTTCAGCTCCTCGATCATGCAACCAATTTCGTGCAAAAAATTAATTATTCTGTGCAGGACTTCACTTCACTTCTTCTTTTAAAATGTCAAGCTCAACAAGTTCATATGACGTTTATTAATGTACAAGAGTTCACTTTGCAGTCTGATGCATGAAATCGCAAAACTGTCCGTAGGAAGCTTGAAAAGTTGATTTTCAATGAATGGAAATGTCTCAATCGCCCTTTCGCTGCCAACGACTTCATCCAGCGCTGCCTTTTGATTTCAATTCTTTCGAGCATCACGAGCGATTGTACAAGCAGACACGGCAAGTTAGCTTCGACAATGAACTCCACAATCATAGAGAAGAGCGAAGAAAAAATCTCAATCATAAATGCAGTTCCAACCAGTTTTCATCATAATAAGTTTCATCTCGCTCTTCTCCCACTCCGTGTTTATCTGTCCCTTGCGAAACAAGCGACTCAATGAGACCTGCCGGCGATGCTGAATCCCCAAGCCGACACGCCAGCATCAGCACGAACGAAGAGATTATTAGAGGTCAATGATGGCTCGTTCGGACGAGGCGTAATTTTAATTGCCTTTTTTGTCCATCAGATTCTCATTTGCAATCTAGGAAGTTTGTTGGTGGAGCTTGTTCCGAAACCGTTTGTCGCTTGACGAATTTCAAGTTCAAACGTTTCCATGTACCCAGCGATGCTGTTTGTATGCAAATCAAAACCAATTTGCATCTACTCGCGTGCAATGTTCAGTGAACGGTTTTAGCTTTAATTAAGGGAACATTAATCGAAGACATTAATAACCGTTAGGCGCGCTTGAACAAGAAGTACAAAAGCGATTCTGATTTATTGCATCGAAGGTTCTCAGTCGCGCTGCACATAATTCTCGTTTTCATTCCGACGAGAACATTGAAAGTGGAAAGGCAAGAAGGCGAAGAACACATCATCGTCCCTAGAGGGCAACATACTCTGTTTATGCTTAGATATCTAAGAACATTTTTTGCTCCGTTGCTCGCTCGTTAAAGTTCCTTCACATTGTGTTCTTCTCCTTCCTTCTTATCATTTCTGGTTTTTCTTCTTCTGTGCTCTCGCATTTTACTACATCGCGAGCTAAGCGAGAATCGTTCAGTTAATGCCCTCTGTGTGTTTAGCATTTTATGCTTCTGATTCGATAATGCAACAACTCGGGGTAGTGAGAAAGGTCAGTGTCAATGTGATTTGAGCTGCAGCTAAATAAGGCTTCGCATATTGCACGCCGGGCGATGTCAGGCCTCGTTATTCGCCGATGAGTTGTGCAAGCACAGTCACATTAACATAAGATAGCAATTATGCAACTCATCGGTCGCTCGACGCGATCATATCAATCGCGCTGCGCTGCGAACCAAAAACAAACGTAAACAAAAATGCTGAAGCCATGAGACTTCAATGACTGTAAGCGCGAGCATTTACATTTATTTTTCTCGTCGTTTTGTTTAGTTATCGTGCTTTAATAAAGATCTTTAATGTAACGTTACTAGTCTGTTGCTGTAAAAACATCCGCGAATTCATGTTTCGCTATTAAAGTGTTCGTGCAGTTGATGCTGTGAGCCATTGGGCTCTTTGTGTTGAACTCCGAGGAGCTTGACTATAAAAGAGCGCGTGTTCGATCGGAAAAGCATCAGTTCAAACCTAAACCTCAGTGTTCATTTAACGTGCTTTGTTAAACAAAACCCAATCCAATTCAAAATGTTCAAGTTGGTAAGCATCGGCGAGTTGACTAAGAGAGTTAGTTGGAAGTCCTAAATGAAATTTGTTGGTTGCAGTTCGTTGCATCGTGCGTCTTCGCTGTCGCTAGCGCTGGATACATCGCCGCCCCAGCTGTTGTCCACTCAGCCCCACTCGTGCATGCTGCCCCACTTGCCACCTCCTACCAATCGAGCCATGTCGTTCACAACTCGGCCCCCATCATTAAGACGTAAGAGTATCATTCGAATGTCTCATCGTTCTCTCATAGAAACTATTATCATAGCGTTCCGGTTGTTCACGCCGCTCCAGTCGTCCACGCCGTTCACGCTCCAATCCTTAAGACGTAAGGCTTCACTCTCACTCTATTTCGTGTCGGTTCTCACGAGAAAAATCTTTACAGAGTCCCAGTTGTGCACGCCGTTCACCACGCTCCGGTCGTTCACGCCGCTCCACTCGTCAAGACCTACAGCGTGCATCACGCACCACTTGTTCACAAGACTGTCGTCCATGCCGCCCCAGCCCCAATCTTGCTCCACCATTAAATTCAACACCAGTCTCTCCCCATCAAGCCAATGTGAAAATGAAAAAGTGCAAATTAATTTAACTGTTCCATCGGAAATGATCAGCAAAATTAGCATCAGGAAGACAAAATACACTGGAAAACGAATTTTAGAATGAAGAAAGAGTTTTTTATTTCGCTCCAAAGCCATAAAGCTGTCTGCAGTTTTGTGTAATTGCTACGTTTGACAAACGGAGCAGCAATTCAAATTAATGTTTCGCTGCTTTTTTGCGAGGGTGGATCGAGCGTTCATTTGATTTAATGTCGAGCGAATCGTAAAAGCGTAGATGCTTAAGTTGATGATTCGTTCTTCTGGCATGCGAGATCATGAAGCGAAAAACAAACGAATGGAAACCAGAGCTTGAGCATAAAACGACGAATCGCTTGCCAATGAATTTAATAGCACGAGACTCGAGCGCTTGCACGAAACTTTTTCGATCGAGGAGTTCGGAAGGGTCCGGATGAAATCTTAATGGAAGAAATTCCTCCGTCTGCTCGTTAATGAAATTTCCTTTCGCTCAATGTCAAGACTGCAGCATCCATCATGGCCAAGGTCGACACCACTCGATGCAAGCACGTCATGAAATTAAAAATTTACGGAACTCGACAAGTCTTCTGCTGCAATTTATTCTCCGAGTTCGCCATAATCTCAAGAATTTCTTCGAGCATTTCCTCAATTATAAAATAAACTCAATCGCAAGAAATCTCCGCCCACACTCTCTGATTTACCTCGGTACGAAAAATGTTTGCCGAGACATTCCATGCAGCACAATCTCATCTTACCGCAAGGAATTTCCTCGCCGAGGAATTATATCTGAAGATTTGCCATTTGCGTTGGGTAAACCCGCGATTGTCCAGTGAAAAATAAATGATTTCAAGCGAAGAATCGCTCAGCAATCGTGTTGAAATGTTTGAACAGAACAGTTGAACAAAAAGCAAACGAAGCTTTTAAGGAAAACACTGTTCAGTATCCTCGAGCTTGAGGGTTAGTCGTCGCAATACCTCCATAGGTTTGGAATTCTAACATCGTCTCATTATGTTTGCGACTAGAAGGTTTCACTAAAGCCATTACAGTGACGTCTTCCCCTCGTTTCTACTCCATAACTAAAGCTCTTGACATTGACATTGAAGTCCTCGACTGAAGAGATTTTCACGCTTCAGTTATGAAGCGAGAGTTGCTCATAAAATTGAATCGCTGTGACCATTTGAAGCAGCATTTATGGATCCAAATGTATTCTAATATCATCGTTCTGTCGGTCGTCAAGCAACGGTGAGTGGCCCAACTTGAAAAGGATCTTGACAACGGGCGAGAGCTTTCAGAAAGCATTTTATTAGCTCGTTTCGTCCCCTGAGTACAGAGCTAAAGCTGTTGCGTTCAAACTTCTCCGTTGTCGTCAATGCCGTGTTAGACTCGAGAGACGTTTAATAACAATCAGCGACAGTGGAATTTTGATCGAAAATTTCGGATGCAAAGCGCGCTTAATAACATTCTTTTGATCTCTTGTTGTTTAGGTTCTTGGCAATTTGGTGGCCTTTGAAAATGCAGATATCAAAGAAGCGAGCGAAAGCGATGATTGTCGGCATATGGGTGATAGCGTTGAGCATAACGTTGCCTTGGGCGATGTACTTTCAGCTCGTGTCAATCTTTCCTGAGCGACCCGACATCGAGATATGCTTGGAGCAATGGCCGAACCCCTCAGATGGAACGCTCTACTTCTTGTTCGCAAACCTACTCGCTTGCTACTTAATCCCAATGATAATGATATCGATTTGTTACACTCTGATCTGGATTAAGGTAATTAGCCACGCGCCCCCGAGTTCTCTTTAATGAGTTGGCTCCTTCCAATTAGGTTTCCCATCGTGACATTCCTGGAGAGACGAAAGACGCCCAGAAGGATCGCATACAGCAACAATCCAAAATTAAAGTCGTTAAGATGCTCGCCCTAGTTGTTGTCCTCTTTGTACTTTCGTGGCTTCCACTTTATGCCGTTTTTGCCATCATGAAGTTCGGTAAGAGCTCGAACGACAACCACAGAACGGTAAATCGCAGCTGATGACTTTCCATCTCTCGTTTAGGTGGAGGACTCGATGCCCGTAGCGAGGAGTTTCTCACCATCTTCACTCCAATCGCTCAGTGGCTGGGCTCAGCTAATAGCTGCATCAATCCGATTCTGTATGCGTTCAACGAGAAATACCGACGTGGTTTCATTGCCATTATTCAATCTCGTAAATGCTGGGGTCGTTTGCGGTAAGCATTTATCGATTGAGCATCGGCTCGAGCACCAGATAACCGTCATGATTAATGATTACAGATACTACGAGACTGTGGCAATCACATCATCATCTGCTAGTACAAGGAAATCTTCGCATTACCACAACTACAACAGCACGCGGGCCCCGTGCAGTCCATCCATGAAATCCGATGCTGTTTCGTTCATTTACGATCAATCGAACATGAACAAGAAGCATAACGTCTTGTCTAAGCAGAATAGCAATTTGTCACGACAGATGTTGCTTAAGCAAGACTCGAGTGTCTCCAGAAATTCCTTCCTTAAGCAGGACAGCGTCCAGTCATCGCGTCAGATTCTGGCCAACAACCATAACAAGTCCGAAGAGATGACTGAGTATCTGTGTCGGCAGAACAGTGCGAATTCTTGCCGGGCGCTGCTAAAACAAGACAGCAACGGGTCCATCCTATCAAAGCAGAACTCGCAGGTGTCCTATTGCGAGTCGAAGAAGAGTTTCTCTTCGTCAATTGACTCATGCACCGACTTGCGAAAGGAGTCGATTCTGCGGCAAAACTTTCAAAACGCTTACATGGAGCAGAAGCGACGAACTTTGTCGAAGCAAGACACTGAAATATCTTTGATTGAAGAAAACAAGGGCTGCTTGATTAACAGCCAGGATAGTTGTGCATCTTTGATTTCCTCAAGCTCGGCCGCACGCAGACAACGGCTGGTGAAACAGGACTCGATTTTCTCGTTCGGGGAACCCACCAAGAGCGGTAAGATTACACGAAGAAGTTAAAATATAACAGCCTAACTCAATCTAAGTCTTCCCTACAGCCGTGTCCGATGTCAAACGAAGAGAATTCACCAAGCAGGACTCCGTCGTATCGGTTTCATTCGCCGACCAGCCGGAGATCATTTAACAAGAGATTGGTGTCTATTATTAGGAGAGAAATCTAGGTGAACTTATCAAATTTATTCACGGTAAGAAGTTGTTCAACGTTAATTGATAAAAGGAAAAATATTTTACGATCTTAAGATAAATAAATGAAATATTCTATATTTTATACCAAAGCGTGGAAAAAGATTTAAGAAAATAATTGGGAAACTCTCTCGCAGATTTAAAGGAGCAAAACAAAACAGATTTTCTCGTGGTTCGAGCTAAATAATCGAAGATAAACGAAACGACACAATTAAGAGAAATGAATTAATTCGACGCACAAAGCATCACACACAAATGAGAGCAAAATGAGCTTTTTCTTCGCTTCAGATATTTGTTGATACGCGAGCGCTTATAAGAATGACGAGCACGTTCATCGGGCTACGAAATTCAACAACATTTTTGAGAAGATAAATTTAAAATTTTAGTTTCATTCGCACAGAACTTGCATGATAATTGAGTCCTTGAACTTTGGTTCCCGATGAGCTTATGTCAGCAGTCAATGCAAAGTTTGAAGAGACAAATGAACCGCAAGCGTTGAGCTAACAAACGTGTGGACTCAAGCTAATCATCGGCTCTTTAGCGTGCAATCAGTTCCAAGGCTCGCGGTTTAGCTACTTGATTTGAATATATAATCGTTTCACCGCAAACGAAGAAAGATAAGTTTTCGACGTACGACGAATAAAAGTAAAATCGACCGCACAAATCGACACAGAGAGAGGAAAATATTTTTGTAATTAGCAAGTGAAGCATGGATAACCGCAGAGAGCGATTGAGGAGGCTTGAATTTGAATATTTTGAGCGGGTTCGCTTTGGAACTATAAACAGATGCAAGCTGAACATGACGCTGAATAATAATTTATGCAATTGATTTCAAAGGCGAGAGCTTTATAGAATCCACCGTGGCGCCAGCGATCCTGAGAAGCTTAGGCTGGCGAGATTTAAATTTGTTTAGAAAAATACTTTCGAAGAATAGAAACAAGATTGCGAATAAATTTCAAGTTTGTGTTCATCTTAAAGCCACGGGAAGCTCGTCACGAAAGCAATTTCAGTGTGATCTGCTCTCGTGGTTGCCAGGATTACCAAAATCTGAGCGAATGTTTTTTTGAATCAACGCGAATCTCGCGACTTTGCGATGTCGAGACTCGACTGAAAAGGAAACTCCCGACAAATCGCTGTTGATGGTAAACAAGTTAAACACTCGTTCCCCTTCAGGCGAATCAAATGTTCTACAAATCTTGTACATAGAGTGAACAAACAGCGACAGGAAGAAGACATTGCGTGGGGAAAACAATAAAATCCTTTTTCACAAAATCAACCCTGACGACGGAGAAACTTTCACTGCCTTCTCGAGTCTCAATTTGAGACTCGATGACTCGGAGTTCCAGACATCCAACATTTTGAGTCGCGATCGGGCAGCAACGAATTTAAACATTAACCTTGAAAGCTTCTCTCGGCATGTCAGTGGTGAAATGATCAACCTAATATGTTTCATTTTGAATGTCCTATCCGTAGGTTTAGATGAATTACCGCTTGAGCAGATATATTGCATTCATTAAGCGCGTAACGCCAGTTGAACCGAAACAGAAAAAATATCTAAGAGCATATTAAAACAATTTATTACCGACTAACTCTGGACGGCCGAGCTCGTTCACTCAGTGAAGAGTGACGCTGAATTGCAAACATAAAAGAAAAACTTATCTCATTTCACGTACAGCATAAATTTAAACCTTGTGACGAAGATTTAAAAGGTTCGGGCAAATATGGGTATTCAAAATACAACAAATTCACATGCATTATAACGTATAGAAACAAAGCAAACTCACAGACTGTGAGTCACAGTTCAAAGCAGCATCCAAAGAGAAAGACAATATCGTCGTTCATCAGCTCCGTTAAAATGCAGCTAGAGAAATCTCTTTTTCATTTCTCCCTACGTTCAATCCACACAAACCTATTCAATCTCATGACGCTCAGTCTCGCTCTTGTTTGGAACATGAAAAGCTCTTTTCTATGAAACGGAATAATGAAAAACACAAACTGTAGGATCGTCATTTTCAATGTTTCTACAAGTTTTACGTAACGTTAGTCAAGGTAGACAACTGTACGAACATATCAAAGAACAGGAATCGAGCATCCTTCAACGATCTTTCTGTTTGTCATCAGCGAGCGCACAGAGTTGCTGCAACACAAAAGAGTTGGGAATTAAAAACTGTGCAAAGCCGCTTTTCCCTGGAAATCCGTCGACCAAGCAAACTGCTGAAATATTAATTTCGAAACTTTTAAAGTTTCAAAGTTTAATTCCTTCAAAGCTTTAACTTCAACGATTTTTAGTGAAAAATATTACTCGACCGAAATGTTTTTTCTGACCAAAAAGCTTCGAGAAGAACTCGTGGACAAAATCTCATCCGAGTCGTTTCCTGACGAAAGTACATTTGCAATTCTTATCATATCACTTTTGGACAAGAGAAACTGCAATAGCAGTCACACAGCGTTGTGTTTGAAAGAAGGCAGTGATCTTGCTTTGCAGTTGATGCAATTTTAATGTCCTTTGGTTTCTCATCAGAGAAGAAACGAGGCAGTTGGGCGCTGTGGGACGACTGAGAGCGTCGCTGACTGCTCCTAATGAAATAGAGCATTTATTTTTTATAACGAAAAAAGAATTCAATCGTTTTTAAACTTCAACCTCCCAAGCCATCGCTCACTCCCTCATATGTTTCCGTATGCTCGAAACTGATAAGAAAACTGCTTGCTCTCTCAGCGCAATAAAGAAATTACAGTTTTAATCATAATGATTGATGACTTATTCGTTTCACGCTTTTAAAACTCTGATAAGACGAAGAGCATTTAGTAGATTTATTACACTTTGTTGGAAGCAGCTTGAGTGAAAGCAAAACACATTTTCTACATACGAGTTAAAGAAACTATCTTCAGTTCTAAGCCATTCGATCAAGTTTTCACGCTTCGGAGATGAATCGCTTGGAACCAATCATTAACAGCGGAAGCTTGAAATGAGAAGTTTCGTACAAAAGCTTTAACGAAGGAAAGCTTTAGTAAAGAGCTTTCAAGACTAAGCGATCTAATTAGGAACTCTGAAGATGGAACAAAGGAAGAGAGGTCGTCTCGACGTTGTTTTAAACAAGAAAGTTATGAGGTTTTAACATCCATCCTTTAGAAAGCTCGGCCAAAGCTTAGAGGAAATTTTACCCGCGAATCCAGCTCGAGTTCAGCGAATTATCTCTGAAGCCCAAGTTTACTAATTTTAGGCTTAACCAATGAGCACAAATATGCAATATAAATGTTTAACGTTTTAGTCGAAAGAATTCATCGTGGAAGAATTTAAAATTAATGTTTCACTAGAATCAGCTCGTATGTCATCAGTATTATCTTGATTGTTAAGCCATATAGAGAACACAACAATAATTAATTGCATTGAGATCACTTAACGGCGATGTATAACGAAAAGAAAATATTCCTTCGGAGCCACTTGATTTGTTGCCGGCGATGTTGAAATGTTTAGGAAATCTTCGGTTGTTGTCAGTCACTTAACGAAATGTATTACGTTGATTTGTTAGTAAGTAGGAACATAAAGCAAAAGAAAATATAAGAAATTATTATGAATGAAAATATTGGGAAAAGTTCAAGGAGAAACTTTTTATCGAGGAGGGAAAGCGAATCGATCGCTCACTCGTTCGAAGGCTTTAAAGAAATTGATTGTCGTGGGTTGGAATTTTGCGGAAATTGATTCGATCGGCTCGCTCGCCCACTCCTCGTCTATTTTTCTTAACAAGAAAACTACAAAAACTAAAAATATTAATAAACAATCATGTGATAGCAAACACACAAAGACGACGAGAGTCTCATTTGATGAGAGGACGAAACAAATTGTGAGAAGCAGTTGAGCGATGCTCCTTGGTCTCATGCCGAGGAGCAATCAATTGACAATGATCTATGACCTGTTTGTGGTGTTTCAAGGTTTCGAGTGTCGCTTTTGGAGGACACACACACGATGAATTACAACCAAAGCATAAGAAATAAAGACAAATGTTATTATAAAACTGAAGTTTTGATGCAGCCTCGTTGAGCTTTTAGGTTCACTGAGCTTTTACCTTTCAGTGAATTTCGAGTCGGTGAGTTGGCACACCGAATTTTCAAGTCGTTTATGTTCCACAGCTCTAGACTAAGCAGCAAGCGTTCTAAACTTCATCAAACCTTCTTGCACGTCAAAGCTCACACTCACTTGAGAGCATGCACAAGGCCAAGAATTCTTTGAATTTCTGAAATTTCTTTCAAGCACTTTGCGGATTTCAGCATTATGCAAAGGCTCGACACCACTGAGGGAACGTCAAGGGTCGCAAGCGTTCAACGAAAGCGTTCGACGAGTGGTGTAAACAACTTATTCATGCCGTTGAATAAATCGGATTTGCTTCACGTGGAACCAGAGAAGCTGCCAAGGGTTTTGTTCTGAGGTAATTAGCAAGGCTGTCGTCGTCTAATGGATAACTCATCTCAAGGTTATTTGCTCAAAGAGGACGGGAAATGAAGAGATTTGCGAGATGGGGACTTGACGTTCCGAGGGTTCGTCATGAAACCAGCTTGAGCGATTCGGGTTTCCGGTTTATTTTATTTCGCTTTTTATTTGATGCTTGAAGGATAAGGCCCTGTCGACATGGGCCTGAAGATGTTATCAAGATGAGTAATAACTGCTAAAGTCCCGACTCATGATTCCCCTTTCGCACACACATTCTTCTTTCTCTCGTCGATCCATTTTTCATAGAAGAATGGAGAAGTCTAGTGAAATGTGCCTCAAGTCGCGAGGTCCTTGAAAGCTGAAAAGAAAGAAATGAATGAATTTGCCATGGATCTTGGGAAGGTCTCGACGTCGTCATCATCCGACGAGATCCTATTGAAACGCCACATGGCTTTCAGCATTCGCACTTCATGTAACAATCATCGAAGAAATGACGAAGAATGGAGAAGGAAGACGATTCTAGATTAGTTCTCTCAACGCTTTTCAACTCAAGTTCGTTTGCGGGAGCATAAAATGTTTCCTCGGGACGATAATTGTGGATTTAGTTTGCGTATTGTCGCGACGAGTTTTCACTATCGATTTTTGTTCCATGACTTCGAAGTTTTTACCAAAAAAATGATGAGGATTCTCCGTTTTGAACTTGGCAAATGTTTCTGAAAGAGACGAAGGTTGCTTGCTGATGAAAGCCAGAACGAGCGTATCTGCAACAAATTAATATTTTCTTGCAACCCGAGCATGTAGAAGGGATGCAGTTGGCAATCAAGAGACAACAAAATCTCGGCACAATGTTTTCGAAATCCTTCTGCACGCTCCAAACGACCGGTTAGAGTCTCGAGTTGTTTATGGAGTTGACTTGAGAAAACTCCGCAGATGACTAGATAGATGGATGTCTCTGATATATGAAAACTACCAGCGAATCCTAAGTGAGTTTGAAATCCTGTGAACACGTGATCGCATCTTAATTAGTTTCTTTGTCATCAAAATCATCCTTACTTGAATGAAAACTTTAGCTCGTTAAATCTTTTCTGTTAAATGCCAGACAACTAAAAACTCCTGCTCAGCAAACCCTTCAATCGTACATGGTATGAGACGCAGGACGTCTTACCACATTGCAACTAAGCTTTCACTAGATGTTCGTCATTCATAAAGCGAAGCGAAGCAAAAACTTGTCGTTTTACGATTTCGTTGGAGTCTGCTGGCTGCGAGAAATCTGAACGTTGACGAGCTTTACAGTTGGCATTGATATTGAAATTTCGTTCGTGTTGTTCATGATTCCCAATTTGTGATTGGACGTAGGCTCGTTCGCCTACGGATTCACATCTACAGATCGACTTCTTATGCTTGATATTCAATCGAGCGTTAAACGAACGTCGAGTCTCACGGCGACTTGTTCCCTCGTCCGCATGACTTTCAACACGTGCTTTCCGATTATCTTTTAATACAAAATTATTTTCTACTCGATTAAACTTTGCTCGTTATTCGGTCCGAAAGATTTTTCTTACTCTCAATTCAATTAAAGCAGATAATGGGAAATGACTTTTCTCCTTTTCGCGTAATTGACTTCTGCAAAATCTTCGAGTGTCAGATGGGACGAGGAAAGGAATTAAACGAAAGGGAGAACGAGATTTCCTTTTCTTTATTCCTTCGTTTTTCGGCAACAAATTGAAGTCCCAGTCGAAGGACGCAAAGCGATTTTCATCTTCTGCTGAAAGCATCGGATGAAAAGGAATTTTGAGCTTTGAATGAAAACAATTTTCTCTAGGTCGACAACATCTGGACGATTGATTGCAAAGATTTCCGAAAACGGTTATGATGAGGTTTACGAGACGAGCAGAGCCAGCATGTTGACGAACGAAACTTGAGAGTAATAAATCATCCGTCGAAGGCCGAACTGCAAGCCGATGGATCAATTGCTAAAGATCCGAGATTAGTTTTATCGAAGGCCTCTACTTCCTAATGTCTCGACCTTCAGATGAGAACGTCCGAAAAACTTTAAATTCGCTCGATTACACAAAATTTGTTAAATCCTTTTATTAAATTAATCGTTACGCGCTAATACATGTTCCTTCTTCACCGCTTCCCGTTTGAGTTAACAGATTCTTACAGAGTTAATTTATGCTGCGACTTACGACGGCCGAATGAAAGAAGAGATATCATCTATTAACAAAACCAGACCTGGACTGACGAAACCTTTGCTGATACAAAACCATTTGTTATGCAAGAGTGTTAAGTGTTAATCAAAAGACTTCGGAATTGCTCGTCAAACGTCGAAGGAGTAGCGGTTGATGACTGTCTTATTTCTTGGCTCCTTCGTCTCCGGCGGCTTTCTGTTCCTGCTTCTTAGCCGTTTTCGCCGCCAAGGCAGCAGCGTCTCTAAAATAACAAGAAGGAAACTTGATTTCAACAAGGCGGAAGTGGTTGAAGGTCGTGAAGTTTTGCGAAGATGATTGGGTCGGTTTTGTGTGTGGAGTCACCTTCAACTAACTTGAAGACTCTTCAAACAGGGCCACATGTGGTAAACTTTAGTAGTTACGGTCGTCACATCATTGAAGAACTCAAATGTCGAGATAAGACTTACCGTTCTCGTCTTTGCTGCGGTGTCATACCATCGTCGTTTCGCTTCGCCAGGTCTTGCTGCTTCTTCAGGTTCTTAGCTCTTGCAAGATCACGCTGATTGCCGCCTTGGTAGCGGGATTTCGTAAACGAGAAGGAACGAGATACAAATTATAAACAAAATAAGAAAATTCACAACTTGATAACTTTTAAAACACAAAACTTTCGAACTGGAATTCTAGGTGATAATGATGAGAACGAACTTGGCTATCAGATCAACTAGAACTTACGAGTCATTTTTGTCGGAGTTCCACAATAGAATTAAAATTCGAGCAGCTTTTTACGACGGAAATATTTTCGTTCGCAGTTTTCGGTTCGCAGCTCTGACAAATTCAAATTTTCAAAAGACGTTAAATTTTGTTGCATTGAAATGTAAAATTATGAATTAAAATCGAGATGTCGAAACAAATGTCAAAATTATATCAGAAGAATATTAATAAGTTTTGTATTCAGGCCGATAAACAACCGTTTCAGCCTCAATTAAAAGCGATGGTTCAAAGCGGTGCGATTGACAATTCCACGTAGTTTTACTTCCCAAGAAAAAAGCGGCTAACGTATTCTTAAGTTTATCGAAATTATTCGCTGATTTGGACGATCAACGCGAGACAAAATAACTTCAAACCAGTCGCAAGAGACTATCGATCATGCCCAAACCGAAAGTAGAAGCTGTGCTTGGCAGTGAGAGCGATACCGAATCAGGTAAACAAACTTTCTTAAATTCAATCCACGCGTTGCTGTCGAATCACAGTTCTTCTGACTAATTCTAAACATTCTTCTAGATCAATCTGTGAACGAGAGTGAGGACGAAGGCTCTGATGACTTCGGTAAGTTCCAGCTCGAAATTCAAAAATGTTCCGAGATTCCAATAATTTTAATTTTAGCATCGACGAACGTTCTGGCAAATAGCACAACGAAAACCAAACCATCGATTGACATCAAGCTGCAGCTTGCTGCTGCCATCCGCCAGCAGAATTGTGCAAAGTTCCGACACAATCTCGGCGTCAAGAAGATCCTGTGGAATAAACTTGACTTCGAAGGCTTCGAGACGGTTGATCTCCAAACTCATCTGAGCGAGATTTTTAAGATGGCTGGAACCGTTCGAACCCTCGACGAAGTGCTTGCTGACTACGAGAAGAATTATGCAAAATACAGCATATTCGCTCATCCAGATCACCCGACAAGGCCGGCCAACGCTCAAATTCGATACACCATCGACAACCGCGAGAAGTTGACGCAGCAGCTGGAGAAGCAGACGGGAAAAAAGGTTTCTTATGTAAGTTTTTCGCGAAATTATGTTTTGGCGCGCGTTCTCACGTTTTCCTTTTTAGAGTGAGGTCTTCAAGTTCGCAGCTGAAAAGTTCAAAAGTCTTCCAGAGAAAAAGCGAAGTGCCTACATCGATAAATACCACGCTGATCTCGAAGAGTACAAGAAGAAAAAACGTGAACTACTAGACAAAAACCCAGAGTTGACCATGTCTAAGAAGGAAATGAGCAAGAAGACTGCATTACTTCGCAAGAAGGTTGAAAAGAAACCGCTCGGACTCCTGACGCCGTTCAGTTACTACCGTGAGCAGTTGAACAAGGAAGGCAACACTTTTGCTTTCTCGATCGCGCAGAAGATGTGGAAGGATTTGCCCAAAGAAGAAAAAGGAAAGTACGTTCACGAACTCGTCGAACTTAACACTACGCAAGAGAAGAAGATAACAACGCAAGAGATGAAGTACATGGAGTTCTTCAATGGACTTCCATCACGGCCTCTCAGCGCCTACAACATCTTCGTTCACAATTTCCGTGAGGGCTACGACGGAGACAGCAAAGACTTTATGGTCCAAGTTGGCGCTGCTTGGAAGAACATTAATGAAGACGAGAAGCATCAGCTGCAGGTGGAAAGCGATGCCTTGGTCGCTGAATGGAAGAAAAAGATGCAAGCTTACATCAGAAGTCTTCCGAAGGAGCAACAGCCGATGATGTTGTCGAAATTTAATCTGTTCAACACACCGAAGGAGAAGAAGAGCAAGCGACCAAATGCTAGTGTCGGCAATCAATCTCCACTCACAATTCATGATGAGCCGCCTAAAAAGGTAAAGAAGACTAGTGAAAGCGTTTCCAAAGTGCCAACGAAAAAGGAAACTCCGAAAGAAACCTCAAAGTTCTTTGATCCGCCAGCTCGCGCCAAGAAGATCGCGAAGATAAGCGAAAGTAGCGAAAGCGACATCGAAAAGTCGCCCAAGAAGAAAATCAACCAATTCAAGGAGCCGGAGAATCACTCGCAGTCGGACAACAGCGCGAGCAGCCCAAAGAAAAATAAACTCGCCAAGCAGTCGATCACGTTCGCGGAGCCTCCGCCATCTGCTAAGAAACAGAAGATGAGCGAGAGCAGCGTGAGCGGGTCAGAGAAGTCGCCGAAGAAAAAGAAAACGAAGGAGCCGGACTATCCCTCGCAGTCAACCGCCCATTACTTCATGACGAAGGTGTACGAGGGAAAGCCCAGCAAAGTCCACAAGGCTTACAGCAAGCTCGACAGATCGACAAAGCGCAGCTACTACGAAAAAATGGTTAGCGAACGCAACAAATACTTGGTCAATATTCGAACACATTTCAACGAATTCACCTCGAATGAAATGGCGGCATATCAAGAAAATTTGAAGAAAGCAAAAGCTAAGCAGCTCGAGGATATCGCATGGCACATCGACAACGGAACTGACGAAGAACAAAGCGATTCCAGCGAATCTGACTCCTCGTAGAAACTTTAAACTTCATTTTTCTTAGACTCAAACCTTCTAATAAGTTTTTCCGTTGAACTTGAAATGTTTTCCAATTTATAATCACGTTCTGTTCACCAATATTTTTGATAACTGTACAAATCTTAAATTAAATTTGAACTGAAGTTACAAATTGAACAAGGAACGGAATTTTAAATCCAGCGAGGAAATGTGGTCGCAACTTTAAACGCAAATTCTCGCTCATTATTTTTCGCCAACAACTCAACAGGATGAGGAAGGAAAGTTTCTTCGATTGAGACAAATTCATTCTTTCCAAATGAGAAGCTCGAGGGCAGCGGAATGAATTTATTGAATCGTTCGATGACTACGCGAATGAGTCTCGAGGGAAGCGTTTCAAGAGCACTTACGATCGTAAGACTGCGGCTAGTATCAGCCGGCTTCATGTCAAAAGCATAAATGCGACATGACACAAATTACGGGCCGTAAACTCCTTCATGCTGCGCCCCTCACAAGAGCGATAAATTCAAATTATTAAGAAAAGAAAATGTTTCTCGCTCGGCGAGCGTTCTGGTGGCGGGAAAGCGATGGAAATCGTTGTAATTTGATGCATCTGGTTGATCATAAATATTTTTTCTTGCTTCTTAATGGTTCTTCTTGCTCAAAATTTTCTTGGCTTCGTCACTCGGCGAGGAAATTGTTTTGCGAAGAAAATATCGAGCCACGACCTTCCAACGCGGAATTCTCGAGCTTCGCGATGGCTTTTTTGTGTCTTCCATAATGATTTCGTTGCTTGATATGAAAATGAACTCAGATTTCACCACCCGATGTTCAGCTAGAGCAGCGAGGAATTGTGAATTATTAGAAGCTGAGGCGACGGCGACGACTCGTTGCTCTTACTGCTCGACTATCCCTTGGGAATATTTCAGTAAGTGAATTGCAAGGTAGACGAAGCATAGCACAGCGTGATGCATTGGATCCCCCAATTCCTCTCCAGCTTTTTATTTCACATCGCAACTCCAACGCAAAACGAATTATGAGCCATAAAATATTATTCTGTTTTTGCAAGCGCTCTCGCCAACACCAAAAGCAGAGAAGGAAAAATATTTCACATGCACCGAGAGCCAAAAATCCTTCTATAGATCATTGTTATTATCTCCGAGGTGAGGAGAGAGCATAAAAATTCAATCTTCCGCCACCCATAAACACATTCGAATGTTCGCGCAATGGATTTTATAGTCGCATCTACCGCAGCTCACTCTCATCACACTGGCGTCCAAGGGATGGGACACTTGATATCTCCTTGGAAACTACTAATAAGTGAAAGCTTGATTCATCTAAATATTATTTCACTATCAACGCGTTTGAAGGCTTAACAAGACTTAAAACTTTCCATCGAACTTCATCTTGGTCACTTCGTCGATGCAATGACTTCCCAGAATTTTTCTGTAGGTATCCGTCGCTGAAAACTCCTACGATTGCCACCCTCGCACTTGCTCTCATACATATCTCATAATTTGCATCTATAAAAAGAACCTGCGACACATAAATTCCCTCTCGTCGATGTTTGCCGTTGTTGACGTTCAACCACCGACGACGATGACAACTTCCCCGACTGATTTCGCTTCATTTTTTCCATCCACTCATCATCGCTTGTAATTTGTATTTGCCGCTTTAACAACGAGGGACGCTTTTCCTTCCACTCAAGTTACACCGAACAGAAAATGTCAACACGAAGCTCATAAATTAAATTATTTCGATGTGCAAATAATGCAGATTTCTTCGATGGGGAAAAAAAATTCGACAATTGAAAGTCAAACCCAATCCGCCCTGGGGTCGGAACCGCACTGTGCTGCTCGAAGCCGATTGTTAAAAGCTCTGATTGCTTCAAGTTGGCTACAACAACGGGTGGGGAGAAGTGGGAATTTTCTCGATTAATTGTTCGCCATCGATGTTCTTACGAGTGATTTGTGCGCCCGCAGGGACGTCGAGTGTTCTTTTAAAGCGGAGTCCTGAATTCCATCGCAAATCTTTCGCTCGCTCAGCCCCTCCGAGGCATTGAAATGAAGAGGAAGGAAACATTTTTTTCTCCAAATTTACAATCGAGCAGAAAAATTTATTGTGCCTCGCTCGTATTCCAAAAACTCCCCTCGTTACGCTCATTTGTGAAATCATAAAATTAATACAATCATCTACATCTGCTTCAATAAGCGCGGAGGAAAATAAGAGAATTTAGGAAAAAGAGTTGAGCGCTAACATCAACGTCTGGCTACCATCAACAAGCAAGACGCGGCAATTCTTGCTAAAAAATTTGAAAACTCTCGTGGCTGATTTGAAACGGCGGAGCGTGAAGAGTGTTCATACTAGGCCACTGACTTGGATGTAATTTTCACTCTGATTCACTTATAAGATTCTACAAAGTTGTTTAAAGTCATGACGAAAGCGTTTTCGCTGTTTACATATCATGGGATTTCCAAATGCATCAAGATTGTGCATCGCAGTTTGCATGATTGACTTATTAACGAAAACGTTTCTCTTTGAATGATCGCAATCATTTTAGATTTAAGTGGCTGTTTCTACGAGATTCCTATCAGTTCGTTTTGAATCTCGACGTGACAAAACCTAAGGAAGCGATGCAATCGGAAATAGTTCTCTTAAGCTTTCTGCTGCTTGTTGGATCAACTTCAGCCACGAGGGACAGAAGGCTAGCTATCGAGAATTTCATGAGTGATATTGAAACCGTTACAAACGATAACGAAGTCGTCAAAGCCATACTGAAGTCAGTTGATCGCGACTGCATGCTTGGAAAGTATGAAGTTTACCAAGTTGACGAGGATATGCTGACGCTCGAGGCTCTCGATTTGGCCAAAATTTACAGTGAAACAAAGTCACTCGATTCCGCTATCGTCTTCGCCAACATCGCTCTGACTTGTTCAAGCAAGTTGAACCCTTTGCTGGAATTCGCGTTCGATAATGTTCTATCATACAGCGGTTTAATCAACGCATTCAAAGACGACGAACCGTTCAGTGAAGCTTTCAACGAGCTCAGTTGCTATAACAGCTATGCTGCGAGAAAAAATTATTTCAACGTGGAACTCCGCCAGTTCTTGAACACCACTCTGATAAATCAAGATGAAGATACTTGCGATGAGTCAATTGAAGAGATGAAAAGAGAACTCATCGAGACTGTGATGGAATTAGTTGACGATGACGAGTCTATCACCCGCAAGTGCCTCGCTGACAAAATTGTTGTCGCTGCCGAAAGTTTCTTCTTCCGCTATGCATTGCTCATCACAAGTGGTTTGTCCGACGAACAGAAGAGTTCTGAGAAGAGGAATTTCGTCTCCGACGCTATGGCTACACTCGAGAATCTGTTAGGCTGCAACTCCAAGAACATGGGAGCTATGTTGAACTTTAAATAAAAACGATTTGATTCGTGACCATTCCAGCAAATGAAATTTATTCATCTAACTGAAAGCTCGACTCACTCTTTTCTTCCAGAAAGTATCTTACATTTTAAGGTTTCAGGTTCATTGCAATTCATATTCACTTCAAAAGTATTACATACATATCAACTGCTGTTTCTACAAACTCCTTGAAACCCCCAAATTGATAAAGATTGCAAAATTATTCATATTGACGAAATATTTTTCGTATGAACTTGTTTAGTCATTTAATTGGGTCAAGTGGAGTTCAACCGTAATCGCGAGCGGAGAGACAAACTCTCATTAAAGCAGCAGTTTGTTCAGCGTTCTCATCATTTCCATTTTGAAGTTTGACGTGACAAGATCTAAGGAAGAGATGAAGTTGATAGTTTTGTGTTTCGTGCTCGTTGTTGGAGCCTTTGCTGCGCCCCAAGGCAGCTCAAGTGCCGACAATGAATTTGTGACTGAGGACGATTTGTCCAGGAAAACCATCGAAAAAGTTTTGGCAGACATTGAGCTCGTCTCAGGTCGAAGCGACATCACCAAAGCGATTGTTAAGTCAATCGACCGCGACTGTATGCTTAGAAAATACAAAAGCCACCAACTGGTCGAGGAAATGCTGACTGACGAAGCAATTGACCTGGCCACAATTAACGCTGAAACGAAGTCGATTGATTCCATTCTCGTGTTCGCCAACATTGCTCTTACCTGCTCAAACAAGCTGAACTCGTTACTCGGATTCGTCTTTGACAATGCTTTCTCATACAGTGGCCTGATCGACGCATTCAGAGACGACGAACCATTTGACACATTCCTGAATGAGCTGAATTGTTACAACAGCTATGCTGTACGAAATAATTTCCTGGACGCATCAGCTCACGACCACTTGAACACGAAGCTGGTGAACCAAACCGAAGCTGAATGCGACGCGTCGATTGCAGAGCTCAAAGACGGCCTCGTGTCAACAATGATGCTTTTAAGCGAAGATGTCGTTACCAACGCTCGCAAATGCCTTGAAAAAGAAGTTGTCGCCGGTGCTGAGCAATTCTTCTTCCGCTATGCTCTGCTCATCCCAACGGGATTGTCTGACGAACAAAAGCGAGTTGAGAAAGTGAACTTTGTGAAAGACTCACTCGACACGCTGGAGAAACTTTTGATCTGTAACGTCAAAAAGTCGAGCGACTCAAAGACCAACGAGATCGTTAAAGATGATTGTATGTTTTTATCAAAATAAATTGCGAATAAACTAATCACTTGACTCTGTTATCACCCGGAAAGGTCAGCTTTATCAACGAAAGGCAGCGATAAGCGTTAGCGCTGTCAATCTCCGCTCACACCACACGAGTCACTCTTCGTTTAAAAAAAAAACAACAATATAACGAGAAGGAATTTTTCTTCATCGCTCCCCGCATGCCGACAAAATTAATTATGAAAATTTAATGCAGCGTGTCTTTAATTCCTCGCTGTCTAAAGCGGCGATAATATTTATTTCTGTTGTGCTTCCTTCCGACTCGCTGGAGAAGGAATTTCATTCTGAGATTTAATTCTTCCTCTTCTTTGTTGCGAGCACAGTTTAGTATCATTTAAGCTAACAGTTATGAGTTGCCAAAAGCGAGCAAGCGAGTGTCATCGTAACTTTTTGTTATGTTCACTCGGAGGCAAATAAGCTTCAGGAGACGACGAGTGAGGCATAAAATTTTTTCTCAACTGAGACCGCTAGTTGCTTCATTTGAAACGAAGGTGACAAACTCGGGAGAATCAAAGTGTTCACTGACGCTTTGATAGCTTATGTAGATACTAAATCTACCAAACAAATGATCTGGCTTTTAAAGTTGAAAGGTCCGAGCTAGTAGTTGCCTCGAGTCTAGGATTGAAAACTATTTAATGTGACGCAATAGGTGAACTACTCTCGTTTGAATCGAGCGTTAAGCAATTCATCACTTCATTCAGAAGGCCAAAAATAATATTTATGCTGCAGAAACTTCTTCGTAGTTTCATGAAATTCATCAGCATACCCAAGGCGACCAATCACGCTAACTTCTTGGTAAATTGCACAAACTTTTCTTTAATTAGTTTGCGTTGATTTGAACTGTAAGTAACTTTGATCACATTCCACTTTGAACAGTCAACAGCTCGAAACGAGTAGAAAAACTTTGCAGCTTCGTTCAGTCTCGGACTGAATCTCTTGGTTGGCGGTGGCTTTCAGTGGAGCGAGACAGATGGCAGATGTTGAAGCCATAAAAAAAATTGCTGAATGAGAGAGCGAGGAAAAAATCCTGTTTGTTATAAATATAAATAAGCTCAGCTTCCAAACGCGCTAACAGAATATATTTTCAACTTTCATAAGAGGATTAATGCTCGCTTTTCTGTCCGGCCGTCTGACCGCTGCCTTTTTATTTGACTTAATAAACTTTCCGCTTGTGTACACATAATATTACTCGATTCGCTTATTCAACGGCGAGTATTTTTAATTTCGGGTCTCATCCAACCCCTTCGCTCGCTCCCATCGCCGCTAACCACTGTTGACAATGTCAGTCTTTTTTTCATGATTCAGTTAATAATATTCGGCTCCGGATTTTCTTTTATTTGCTTTCGGGAAATAAAATGGTCGCTGATTTTGGCGTTTGCAAACTGCGGTGACTGTCCGGTCCGAAATCGGCGGATAAAAACAACTGGAATCGGATGGACATTTCATTGTTTTCTGCATTGCACCAATCAGATTTACTCTGTCCAGTCTCTTCGACCGAATCCATCGACCGTCATTCAAATTAAATAAAATATTGTCGGCTCGAATTGTTCCATAAAGCAGCGGGAATCCATCAAACCTGCTGACGTTGCTTGGCTTAACATGTGCTCGATGGGAAAACTCGTCGAAGCGCTCGAGTATTGACATGAGGAATCTCACGTGAAAGCGATCGTCAAACATTTATCGATAGGAAGGGAACATCAAACAAGTTCGCAAGAATGTAAAACTGCGATGAAAGCTCATTTTAGTCTGGAATTCACGTTCTTTGTCTAGAACCAGCATATACATGAAACGTTCAGTTCACTTTGTGATCGAGCCAAGCAGCATTAAAATTCATGAGCAAAGAGAGCATCCAGAAGAATTCGCCAGCGAACATTCTTTTTTCGACGGCGATGGCTTTTTATTTGCCGGCTTTTATTGGGTCATTTGCTGGATTGACAATATTTTGAGTTCTCGTTGGCTTTCGAGGGAGTGGATGAGAGGGGAAAAAGTTGCAAGATAACCATAACAATTTTAATAAAAAATCGATTTAATAACATGACCATTCGGAAGATCCTTTTTCATCGCTCGCCCTTGATGGCCCTTTAACCGAGATGCAGAGAGGGCGAGCTGTTTAGTGCAACCCCTCCGACCCCTCGAGCGACAACGTTGTCGGCAAATCTACAAGAGTCACTTCTCGTGCTAGCTCTCTCCGCACAATTGAATTGCTGATACGTCGTCAAGTGTTTATGGAGCAGGAAGATTCCTTCGTTGCCGTTGTCGCTCCCTTCCATTTTATTTCAGTGAGAGATTTGCATATTTTATGACGAACGGAAAAGTTGGCTCGTCTCTTCGCCAGATTTTCAGATTCACACAAACTCGCAACACGCAAACATGCTGCTCAGACCGAGACGGGTTTCTCCCATGTAGGATTAAGAGCTTGCAGCAGACAAGTCGCCGCTGCCAATGTGACAGGAAAATAATTAAAGAAAATCCGGCTCGTTTCATTTTCAATTCACTCACCCTGGCTTTCCACTCTTTCTCACACTTCGCGTATTTCGAGAAAGAAGGGAAAAGAGGAAAACATAAAAAGGAAAATATAAATTTTCCCAAGCGGATCATGTGAATAAAATATTATTGTGGTGGGCTCAGTTTGATTGTCTCCGAGTTGCCCCGATAAAAAAGAACGAGAAGAGAGAAATCAAAACGAATTGTGAATGATTGTGAACCTTTCGCAAAAGGCTCAGCTCGGTTCTCAGAGATTGACGTACTCAGACGGATTTCTAATGAACCAGCAAATTTGATATTTCTATGCGAGGGATACGAATGTCTGCGAACTTTCAACTCTTCTGACTTCTCAAGTCTCTGCGGCCGCAATTTGATTTCTTCTCAATATCACGAGCAAGAGAAAAAAATTAATATCCGTAACGACTGGGACTGAGAGAAAAGGAACCAGAAAAATTGATTTTGCTGATGCCTTGAAATTACTGTCGTTGCTGAAAAGGATTTCGTTCATACCAGATCAAGTTTCAGAGGCTAAAGGAAAATCCTCGTTCAACTTCGTCGCTAGGAGGTAAAAGTGTTCATCGGTTCTCACCTCAAGCCTCAGCCTTTGAAGTCATCCAGAGCAGTCAAGCGAGAACCATTGACGAGATACTTGCTGTTGAAGCCAATGGAAAACTTCTTTAGCTATGAATAAACGCTCGAGATCCAAGTGTGTCTTTTGTGTGTTCTCTTCATTCAAATCGAGAATGAACTTTCATAAATGCAGCCAAAGCGACATGCAGTTTAAAGTTATAGCGATTATTTCGAGTGGAAGCTGAAGAGCTCTCAGTGGACATGAAAAGAGCTTTTTTCGAAGTTTATTGTTTGTTCGAAGCAATTAAACGGGCTCTGGGATGTAGATGCGATGAACAAAGGAGGAACAGTGTGGTTCGTTGTATGTTTTCTGCGAAATGGAGAGCGTTTGAAAGCTTTGAAGAACACCTCTCCAAACGAATTGCTTGATAGAGACGGAACAAGAAATTGTGTGGGCGCAATTGCAAAAAATCTTCAAAGGACGTTGAGAGTCCTCTCACCCTCTGAAGTGTCTTGTATACATTCCGTTTCACAGCGCACAGTTCTATGGCTTTAAGGAGCTGCCGCTGCTGCTTTGCATGTTATTGCTCCGATCCTAACAGAACTAGCGTTTCCATTGTCTTGAACACTTCTAGAGTTTTCTTGCTCGACGCTTTCAAAGCTGGTCGCTTTGGAAGGCAAACGTTTATTCTTCGCCTCGCTATCCTTCAAGAATTATTGGAAAAGCTTTTGCTGATTGAAGTGAAAGAGATTTCAAGTTTCTTTGTCTTTGCAACTTATTCTCTGCATAAGTGCAAGAGTAATGAGAAAGTCTTCCGAGTGCAATTTGAATGAAATCTCGAAATTCTTTTTAATTGACTTTGTGCCTTTAGAGTTCTTTCCTCAGCCAAGAGGTTTACCTTCCCGCTGGAGTTCATAATACTTGAGAAGCTCGCAAGACGCGCAATTGCAGAAAGCAATTGAGTTTAATTTTGCATGAGTTTCTGCGAGTTAAACAGCTTTTCCGTCTTTGTACGTTGAACTGAGATCTCGTTAAACATCCTGGAATTATTCGAGAAGTTCAACTCAAAGAAAAGCTTTTCATGATGACTCGACTGAATTTCGTTATAATCTTGGGCTCGTGCAAAGTTAACATCACGAGGATTCAAAGTCGCTTAAGTTCAGTTGATCTATCGTGAACTACTCGCAACTAAAAACAGTCGACGCTGACTTGAATTTTCGGAAGTTTTTGTCGCTGCTGCTCATGGTTGGAAAGCTCCTTAACTTGCCGGAATCGAGATGAGTCTAAAAGCTGATGAGGGCAAGAAAGTTAATCTCGTTGCTACATTAGTGGAGAGAACAATTACATCATGTCGATCGGATGTCTTGTGATGACTCAACTGCTAAACCTAATGGATGACTGTTGCTTTCTTGCCAAGAGTCGATTCATTGCAAGTTGCAATCCCGAAAGCGACAAGAAGACAAATTTCTCTTTTATTACTTTTTAATTATGTTCAAACTTTGTCGTCATCGTGGGTCGGTTTGTAATTAAGTTTCTGTCTCCGCTCGCTTTTGGCCAGGAAGTCTTCCCTAATGACGTTAAATTGATTCAGCTGCCAGAGTTAAAGTGTCAACTGATTAATGGACTCTCTTGTTGATAAATCTCCTCATAAACTATCTGCAAGCGAGCCATTCCACGTCGTCTGTTTCGAGGAAAAAAGCTTTGAGCCATTTATCAATCGATTTTCACTTCGATATTAATGACCGTAAAGTTGAATCAACAGACAAGCACGAGTGCGAGCGATGGTGATGCCGATAAAAAACAATTGTGCATTGTTCAAATAAATTATAAATCTTTTTCACATCATGGGCTTGCAGCCCATAATTCACTTGCAGTCCTCTCGCCTCTGCAAACGCATTCACCTTGCTGAAGCAGCATCACAATGGCTGATCGAAGCACAACAAATAACAGTTTTAATAAATTATGCAATTGAATGATATTGATTTATTTTATTTTGAGGCAATCTACGATTTTTTGGACAGTTCAACGATTCCATAAATTGCTGCGCTCCGCGATTAATCTACGAATAATCTGCAAGTTTCGCACGATTTTACAATTCGTGCGATGTGACAATTAATATTTTTAACTCGCAACGCCAAATTGAAATGAATTTTCAGCGTTCCGTCTCTCTCATGAATAAAAAATATTCCATTAACCACCACTTTCCACTAAAAAGCTGAAAATATTCGATGTGGGTTGAGGCTAAATAAATCGAAGGCTGTCATGCTGTGAGATGGCGCTGTTACTTTACGGTCAAGTTAAAATTTGTAGTTTCCAGTCCACCTACAATCACAAACGTTCCATTTAATACAATCACCTTGCACTCTCGTCAAACTTTATGGCTTCCTGGATTAGCGGCAGCGGCCTTTACAGTAATCGTGGAAAACTGTGAACATAAATTTTTAAGATAATTGAATAAATGTTTATTTCGGTTGACTTCGTCTCCCTCGCAACAGTCGCATGAAAATGTAAACAATTCCCTTCCAATCACAGCGACAGAGTTCTGTTAATTAACTTAATGTGCGACTGAGTTGAATGACGAAACCGGGTCGAAACATTTTCGGGGGCTGAATGGTTGAATAATTAATATTTATAAAAATTCTGGCAACTTTGAATAAAGTTTCAGAGGAGAGATTTTCTGCTCTATGAATTCGCATCGTTATTAGTCTGCATTGGAGTTGCGAACACTTTTGCAGGGATTCTGCGAGCCAAAATGCTTAGGCTCGGATCGCTCAAAAATCCGCAAATTGAAAAACGTTGTAACCTTGAACACCGAGGCTCGGACATAGGTGAAGTATGAAACCTTGGAACCCCTGAACAAAACTTTCATGTTTGAATGAAAGCCTTTGCTCTCAAATTCAAATACCAACACGAAAAGCTTTGATGAAAATGCAATTTTTCGTTTTAAAAGAACGAGCAATCAGAACTGAACTCACCGAGCCGAATGCTTATTAAAAATTTCGTTTGATGATTGCTGTTGAAAAGTCATACGTTGATTAATTAGCAGCGGCTTTTATGTTAAAACTGGAGGAGGATCAAAGGCTCGTTCTCATTTAAAACCTCAGATGAATCCTTAAATACATCTCTGCGCTCGCTGTCTCTCATGTTCAAAGATCAAAAGTCGCTAGATAAATTTTTAATCTCTCGATTAGAATCAGCATCTTGATTACTTTTCATTTAAGAGGAAACCGTCGAACGACAGATTTCGCTAGCTCGAAGCTTTCATCTCTGCTCATTTTACCTCAGCGAGAGATAAACAATCAGTTTGCTTATTCATTCCGTGGAAAATCTTCTCAGCACTCAGAAATCATTGAAACTGAAATTCTGCTTTAACTTTTAATTGAATTAAATTCTGATATCGAGCTCTTCGATCCGCAATTAAGTTTCTCCTCCGAGACATTTCTCTCGTATTGTTCTCGAACGACACCAGTGCATCAGCTCAGTTCGGAAAGTATCGAAGAAGAAACAATATTTTGCTGAAGAGAAGTTTGTGCGCTGACGATAACAATGTTTTGTCTCCGTAGAAACTTTTGTGAGTTTATTGTCGTCGGTGGAAATTTTCCGAAAGGAAATGAAATTATTTTCATTAGATTCTGATGCACTTGGCTCCACTTTGAAGGAAGTAGCAGTAAGACAACAATACCGTTTGTTGATGCAATTCTCCGCTGTGTTGAAAGAATCAATTCACATGACAATAATTGATTGCAATCTCTAAATGGACGGAGAAAAGTGCAATAAGTTCCGTTGCAACGGATTGACTTCGGTTGCCTTCAGACGCTCGACATTTGTCTTCTTCAATTTCATAAAGTCTCGTTGTTTTCTCAGCAGATAAGTTTTATTGAAATTGATAGCGTATGTGACACATGAGCTTGCTTTACTTTCAACAAACATGTACATAAGTTCCGTTGAGCAATCACGTCAATCCGGAAACGTCATGAAAATGAGGATTTGGGACCTCAGGTATTTACGTTAACCTTTCTCTCCTTCACTTGTTGACGCCGTCGCTGCTCAACGCCCCATGGCCTTTCTTCTCTGATGTCATTGCGACAATTTAATTTGCTGGATTGCGCATAAGAGAACAAGACTCTCTAGTCTGGTGGAAAACAATCTCCCAATTCTCATCAATTATGTCTCATCCTCATCTTCATTGAAAGTCGATAGTTTCACGGATGACTGGAAGTTTACAGTAAAGTTTATTGAATGAACTCTTCCATTAGATTGATTGGTCTCGATTGATGAAAGATGTTGACGAGATGTTCGAATGTAAATGAAAACACTTCGGAAACAAATAAACGCGGGTGAAACTTTCATGGAAATTTTGATTAAACGTCGAATCAGAATTGCGGCGGAAAAGTTTGCGGTAGCGAAATCAACAAGAATAAATTTTCAGGTTTTATGGTTTCGCAGTACTCTCGGTGAAATGTCAGGAGTTAACAGTGTGGAGCTCTCGCTTCGTATTATTGCCTTTCGGAAATTATTCAAAGCGAGACTAAAGCTTGAGCAAAAAACTATGCAGCGAAAACCACTGAGATTTATAAGTCACTTAATTCCTAAGCCGAGAGCTTTCGAGCTTTTGTGAACTTTTGGAGCTTCGAAGTGAGATCTTTGTGCTAGATTCGGATTCTTAGCGAGCAGAAGTCACACTGACATTCATAAATTTATCTGCCGAACCCATCTCGACTACAATCTCAGTAACAATACAAAATCGCTCGCCTCGAACCATAAATTCAGATACGTGAGACAGTTGATTTGCTTTCTCGTCAACTGTTTCGTGCATCGAAGTAGAATTTTTTCTTAGCGACGAAAACGAATTCATAGCAAGTGCACACAGAGAGTCATAAATTGGAGGATATGAAATTTCCTCCCCTTCAAGTGTCGTAACGGATAAGAGGAGTTTCGATCAAAGAAGTTACGAGGAACAGGAAAAATAATCAAACAAAGCTAACGTTCGACTTCGACACGAAGTAAAATAACAATCAGAATTCATGAAGCGAAGAAACTCGCTTAGATAAATTCAAAATTTCCTCCTCATCTTTCCGGTGCCATCGTGCTCGACACGCACTCACACCCATTCACTTTTCCTCGCACGTCGCATCACAATCACGATGAAGTTTCCAACAAAACAAAACAAGAAAAGAAGTTGTTCGTTTTGATTTAGCATCCCGAATAAATCCAACTTAGCCGACAGCAACAACATGAAGAGTTTGAAAAAACTGTGACTCCGATAACAACGCGGCAACAACACGAGGAAAGGGGAAGCAAAAGGAAAATGACAAAGCACATAGAAAGTTTTCTCGTTTTCGTCTGCTCGCTTTGCTTGTTATGAGCGACAGAAGCGTGAGATATAGAAAATGTGGTTTAATTCGTTATCATTCGGAATAAATCATGAAGCATAAAAAAGTGTTTCGAGCTGAACAAGTAAATTTGATGAATATCTTGTCGTAGTCCCGCTTGCGAAAGCTAGTCACATCATGACACACAGTGAGACAGAGTGACAAGATATTTATGTCTTTCTTAAATGCTTCTACTCGGTTTATTGCGCTGCCGGCGGTTGCTCTTCTCTGCCTCAATAAAAGCTTTTCGTTTTGATGAGCGAGAGATAGAAGAAAGCTTGAGATGCTTGCAAGCTATGAAGAATTTATGATTCGCTTCATGAGCAGGTCTTCCAAACGGAAACGACTGCAACATGAACGTTCCTGTGAGTTAACTTTGGCTTCGAAGTTAAACAAGTCAGTTCGAAGAATTCAGTTTTAGTCGAACAACAACCTTCAACCTTCTCCCACGCTGCATAACAAGCTTTACAACAACCCAGAGCCAACATATTAAATCAAAAGCTTTGAAACCCTGAAATCGTTACAAGAATTGAACCGGAAACACAAACTTTTGAGCAGATAATATCAAACTGAAAGATTGCCGCTGCACTCCAATGAATCGAGTTCATCAGTGATAAAACTATGCAATTATTTCCTAAACATTTTCAATTTATCGGAGCGGAAACGAGTTTCGGAGGTCAGAGCTTTCATTTCCTAAATCATCCGCCAGCGCTTTTTTACATCGAACTCGAGCGAATCGTTCATTTCCCTCCAACGCTCCTCTTAATGACGTGAGAATGGAAGAATTGCTCCGCCGCAGAATGGAATGAACTTCCTCCCCGAGGACATAATTACAGTTTTTCTATAAATCTTCGGTGCGGTGACACTGTTGGTTGTAATTTAAATGCGATTTCAAATCGCTCCACAATTTGTTTTTATTTAATGAGCAAACAGCCGAATCGATGTAAATCCCAGAGCCATCGATGCAGACGACGCTCGAGAGAGCGAGAGACCGGATCGTGCGCCCTTAATTTGAATTTATTTCACGATACTCGCCCAGCACTTTATTTATGGAGCTCCTACATTGTGGCTGTTAGCGAAACTCGTTATTGCCTTTTTTCCTCGGTTAGTGTCATTTTCCTCTCGCTCGCTACGTGATGGACTTTATCTAAAAGCTCCGGATAAAAATTAAACACAATTAAAATGAGATGGAGAGTGTGGGCGCACGTTCAAGCTTCTGCAGTCTCTCGTCTAGACATGCTCGTGTTGAACTTGACATTTTAGACTAATTGCTGTGCTTGAGAGACTGCGAGCAAGTGGAACTTGATTAAATTCTTCACAGGAGCTTACAATCTCTCGGAAGTTTGGCAGTGCTTGCAATAAAGTTGGGAGATCAACACGCTTGATCGGAGCTCCAGAATGAGAGATAATGAAGCCCACAAAAATCACCTAATCCTCGTATAATTCTGCCTTCCTTTCCTTACAATCCCTTTTCATTCACTCCAAGGCCTTCTCGTTGACGTAGGTGAAAGCGAGTGGAATTCTCAAGCACTGCTGTTTGTTTTCACTAAAAGTCCTAAGACAGATCAGATAGCATCTCGAAGCGTGTGTACACACCTACTCTTGTCTCTTATAAATTGTTTGCGCATAAGAAAGAAAGCCAAACTCGAAGAGCTTTTAAGGATTCGAAAGTAAATGTTCAGGCATTTCCCAGGGTTGCGAGAACAATTTATGTTTGTTTGTTATCAAGATGCCTCCCCTCAAATTCCGGCCCTTCGGAATAATGACAACACTTGCTGGTTGTGCTGTATTCAATATTCAAATCATGAACATCATACATTTTATTACGTTGGGCTGGTAAAGCGGGAAGCGCACACACTCGATGCTCAACGATGATATCATCTTCAAGGTAGAGAGAAGGAAATTTCCTCGGCAATGCCATTGATAGTTATTTTCCCTTTACAAGAGTAAATGATTTTCCAATGTGCCGTTTAGGGCTTCGATGGCATCAAACACAAAGGGATGGGTGTACGCGCCTAAACGTTTTACATAATTTTCATTTTATACGCTCACTCCTCTCCCCGCCCGCTCGCTTCTTGCCTTCAAAGTTTCAACTTTCTATCCACGTGTGCTGGTGGAATTTATTCGAGAAATTTCCGCTCTTCCTCTCGAGACTAACAAGCTTATAAAGCGAGCGAGAATTCCTTACATCGCACAAAGGAAAAGTATTTATCATGATTTTCTTTTAATTTGAATAAAATGATGAAACATATGGAGCTTTAAACTCAATTGATTCAATCAATGTAGGATGAGGAAAGTTTTTTCTCCTCCATCGGCATCCAACAGAAAGCGTTTCTCCTCGGATGGAAACGTGTATGCGATTCCTTCAGAGCGACGAGCGACATGCTGCGTCATTATTTTCAAATTTGGAGAGCCGTGTTTCCAGGCGACGACAAGAAAGTTATGGAAATTGCTAAGCGAAATTTATTTGCCGCAATAAAAATGTGTGTTCGCGTCTCCTCAGCGTTTAATGACGTTGCTCGTTGCAGCAATTCGAGTTATACCTCAGCGATTCTATTAACGGATATGAAACGATCCGGAACGCTTTCCTGCAAGATTCGATGCCGTTATCGCAGTTTGCCAGCTTTGAAGGCTCTTTTGTTCTTCTCCTCATTAACAAACGGATACCTGAAATAAAAGAAGCTGGTTTAGCTTGTTTTTCAAGTAATAACTCTCCGCGCTCTCTAAACTTACAGCGAGACTGCTTGAAAGTCGTTAACAGAAATTTATGAAAGCCGATTGAATGAAATAAACTTCGTAAAGATAAAACTATTGCAACGAGAGCAAGTGAAATACTCGATGAGAAAGCTCTCGATAACGATCAGTCTTCGCATTGTCTTGATGCAATCCGTAATAAAATATTCTCTCCATTGATCCAGGTCGTTAGCCAAATTGCTAAGAAAATTAAGTTTCGCCTCAATATCATTTCAATTTAATCATATAAATGTCTTCGAATAATGCTAACTCGGCCATTTAGATTATCAGCGGAGGAAAACAAAGCGAAGGAAAGAACTTTTTATGTCTCTCTACTGCTCTCCTTACCGTAAACGAGACAAATAAAGTTGGAATGTCAAAAGGTTCGCTCAGCACAAATCTTTGAGGCTATCTGGCGATGCTGCTAGAACGATAGCCTCAAAGAGAGGGCAAGCGAGTTTTATCGGTCATTATGAAGCACGAGAGAGCTCGAAGGAAAAGCGGTTCATTTTACGCTTCATAAAATAATTAGTTTATTCATTGGTTAATGCATAAGAACAGAAATTGTCTTGTTGTCTTTCTTTCGAACCGAGGACAAGACCCGACATAGAGATGGCATTAACGTTTTTTTAATTTACCAAGCTCACGATGACTTCTCACGATGATAATCGCTACAACATTTTGTGAAGCATGTAGGAAGCAGCTGTGTCCATTTTTATCACGCTTTGTGCCATCGCACTCTCATTAGATTCCATTAAAAGTTAATGAAGAAAATTACCTGTCATCATTAGAAGGAAAGGACGATGATGGCGAGAGAGCGAGCGCCAGCAGTTTTCTCTTATGCGGCAGTAAACGGAACTTTAAGCAATTATTGCCTCTCTCCTCAGTCCTCAGCTATAAAATTGCTGCGATGAAAAGAAATTTTTCATTCATCTCTTAGAATTTGAGGAAGACGGACGCAAGAAATAATTTTCTTTTTTACAATAAATAATTTAAAGTTCCTCAAAAATGGAATCGTTCAATGACGAAGCTTCGAAGAATTCATTTTACTTGGACCACGAAATGAGCAGCATAAATGAAGATGACTACAAGAGTTTATCTGGCTATGCTGATTGCGTTCAGATGCGAGAAGTTTGGTCGGAAGAATCGAAAATGGAGCTGCTTATTATCAACCAGATGATGGACTCAATCAACGCCGAGATCGCCAACAACCATTTTGAGAAAGAAATATCGCTATCGAGCATCTGCGGTATGATTTCTGGATCCTTTCCATCAGATACTTCAGCATTCGGAGATTCAAAATCAGTAGATAAACCCGAGCCAGAGGCGACGACTTCTTTCTGCTCTTCGACTCCAATCCATGTGCACAAAAGGTCACGCGATGCAGCTTTTTTAAAAGAATTCATCAACGAAAGTCCGATTTCATCACGAGCCGTCGGGATCACAAAGCGTCGCTTGACCAGGAAAAAGCTCGACATGGATAAATCCGACGAAAATGATGCAGACGATTCTACACTAGAGCACAGAGTAAAAATTATGAAGCTTTGAACCGACATTCGATCAAGAATTCTGAAAGATCAACAAGATTTCTCGATTGTATGACAATCGTTAGGTAGAAGGTTAGGTTCTCAACATCATTGAAAGCAATGAAATGTAATGAAAAATAATTTCGGTAAACTTTAAAAGCATCTAGTCTAGCAAGTGGCAAGAAAAAAATTCTAGTTTTATTTCATGTAAAATTGTTCCTTGAACTGCAAGCAATAAAATTATGTACAACTTTTTAAAAATGAAACGTTCAAATCAATTTGTTTACGAATGGAAATCTAATGAGATTAGTAACAGCTTGAAAGGGAAAGCAAAATACTTTCGATTTTCAGGTAAAAAACTTCAAGCGATCGAGTGAAAAGCAATTAAAAGCAATAAAACTTTTGGGGTTTTATCAGGTAAAATTATTTACTTCGATCTATATTTGATGATTACGGCCAGCGACAATTGGATTTTCTTCTTGTTTCGATACGATTTCCAAACAATTATTAGCTGCTTTAGTTAAAGTTGATACAAGTTGGATTCGAGTGGCTAATTGGTTCTATAAACTGGCGGTCCTGATCCAACTAACAGCCTGGTACAGTAGCTGATGACGAACTGACTTCTTGTCAGGCCAGCATTCTTTCAACCGGTAATAAAATATTTTCTGTGTCTGGTTCTTCTTAATTTTATTGTCTCTGATTCTGATTCTTGCTCTCATGCGATTCGCTAGTCCCAGGATCCTGACAACAAACTGTCGCAGGAGTCTGGATCACTTTCTAAAATTCTCCTATTTAAGCACTCGTGATGTGTACAAGGATCAGTCGTCGTAAAGTTGTAGTGCGAAGACTCGTAGCCATCGTCTCTCTCCGAGTCGGCCTCGCTGCTGTAATCATCGTAGTTGCTTTCGTCGTCGTCGCTGCTGACATCAACGTAGTTGCTTTCATTATAGTTTTGCTGAATAAGAAAATTGGATCTTCTCTTCAACAGCCGGACTTCATATGAGATGAGATAAAAGCTGTGACGATTCTTCCACATCTTTTGATTTGTCATCAGATTTGTGATTTTTTTATAGCACAGTTGTCGCATCTCAGTCGTGCTGTTCTTTCCGACGGCGTCCTCGTAAAAGTTTAGCCGGAGGGTGACTCGATAATAGTTTTTCCTGTAGATGGACCCGACGAGGTGAAGTTCTGCCACCTCAAAGAATCGCTTTTCCGTTGCATTGAAGCAAACTACAAATTTATTCTCGGGCATTTAACTGAAACTTTTGTTGCCAACGTTCACTCGAGTATCTAACTGAAAGCCAACTGATTTAACTTCACTGGTACGAGAGTTTTTATTGTGTTTCAGAAGTAATTAAAATCTCTCCGACCTCAATTTGCAGCGTAGACGGTAATTCGGGAGAGTTGTTAGCTGTTTAACTTTCATAACTGGGGAAAAGTTTACAAGGACCGTCACTTCAATCTTTTATGAAACCCTTACAAACTAACACGTTTAACAGAAGACCATCGTTCTCGACGAGAGACTTTTCTTACCATTTTAACTACCTGAGACTCTCCAACTCTTTAAACTACCTGTGACTCACAGGCTGTGATCTCTTTACTCGGTTAAATGGTCTAACGGAAACTCTCAAATGCGAAGTCATTTGTCAAAAGATGAACTCACTTACTCAGTCGAAAACAATTCGAAAGCTTCTGAAGTTTGTCGTTTTATTTAGTAAACTGTTTCAGTTTCTTAAGAAGTCAACAGGCTTAAAAATATCAACAGTCGCTTTCGGTTCAGCTCAAAACGTGTAGCTTGATGAAACTTTCAATGTTAAAAACGGGCAGCAGATGCCGATCAAGAGTTTTCTAAAACTTTAAGCCAACCAGTTCAAGTTGTTACGCGGTTCTCCAACGGTTATTGCGGAAGGAATGTTGTCGTCATCGCGAAGTTTTGCTCGATTTGTTTGAAAGAAGCATCGCTCGCGGCGGTTTTGTTTTAGGAAACTTTCTCGCGAATAATCCGCCTCGGCTCTGGTTCGAACGATTCGTTTGTTGTTTGCTGTTGAAGCTTTCAAACGCAAATATTGGGAAATTGTTAAATTTCGCCATGAAGTCTCCTCAAATTTGTTGAAAAGCGCCTCGAACGGTATCCAACGGATCGGATTTCTCAATTCTCAGCTCGCAAAGAAGTAAGCGCTCGAGATTAATTCCAAAATGTTTCGAGAGTTTTCAAACATCCTAATTGTAAGTGAAGAGCGCCATGGATCCCGATCCGGGAACTGAAGGCATCTTGACGAGGCAACAAACGAATTGAAATATGAGATAAAGAACAATCATTCACGCCACCCCGATATTAAACTCATTTGTTTGTCTCGAGGACACCGACAATGCTAACGGCGATGATTGTTATTACAGTCGAGTACAACATAATCCGGTGAAATCAAAAACTCTTGTTATTTCAGAATGGGCCGGAATGAAATAAAAGGAGATTAAAAGCGGTAAGAAATTATGCCTCTGCCTTCTCCGCTGTCGCTCCCGAGAGATTTCCTTTTTACGAGGGAATTGAATGCGATAAATGTTGACGCGGAAATTCCTCAAAGTGTTTGCTTCGTAGCACTGAAAAGCGTTGAGAATTTTCACTACAAAACATTGCAGCGCATGGAAATTGGTGTGGGCGATCTCTCTCACTTCCAGTCGAGGAAAATCTCTCCCGTGGAAAGCCACGACGTTCTTCATGGAGAATCGCTTTTATGAGTTTTATGCTCGCTGTTCTATTTGATAAGTGCCAAATGTGGAACATTTTCCGCATTTCGAATTTTTGATAAAGTCTTACTTGCTGCGATTCTCCGGCTCTCAGTCAAAAGCAAATTGTGTAAGGATAAACACGTAATCGGTTACGCTCTCGTCAGTTAAACTGTTGTTGCTCCTTTTAAATGAACCATGGCAGTAAGGAAGTTAATTGTTTGTAGTGCAGAGCTATTGATGGTAGATTCAACTGAGTGGTAATCGAACGCGAGTGCAGTTTCGAGTGGATATGAATGAGAAAACGAAGCATCAATTGCTGTAAGAATCGAACTGGTGGAACGAGGAAAATGCTTTTCATATCTAAAAATATATTGTGGGATCAGAGTGGAAATAATTTTAATACACGCCGTTGATTGTGTGAAACTTACATCGACTTAAAAGATAATAAAATTACGTGACATCATTTCCCTTTGCAAAGGAGAATTTCTCCGGAATTCACAAGGCAAATTGCACACAATGCATGAGCGGAATAATTTTTCAGCGGCTGCTGCTGCTGCTATCAAGTCAAACACAAAAGCGAAGTTTAACCTGAACAAACGGAGTGATAAATTATTCTGCCCTCACTGACGACTCGCTCTCTCTTCTCGTAAGCAGAAGAGAAACTTATGAAATGAAATAATTAGTGTTGAAAAGATTTTTTCGTGTCTCGCGTTGCGAAAATTCCGTGAAAAATCTGCGTCAGAGAGAAAATTTATTCCAACAAAACTCGACGACAAAGTTTGTTCTGCATAGTTTCTCTGTTAATTTCCCGCCGTCGCTAATTAAAAGTGTGCAGAGAAAAATCGGAATAATGAAAATGTATCACACAACTCAATTAGCGTGCAGAATGTGCAGGTGTGAAATAGTTTTTGAGTTTTAATTGTGAGTTCTTCTTGCATTAATTCTAAAAGGCAAAACGATTCTTTACAGAGAAAACGTCGACAAAACGTTTCTAATGTTTTCACACCCGATCAATGATTTGTGTTCCAATTATTGCGAAAATTTTCTTGTTAAATTCAGCCCGAGATACGGTCGATCAATAAAATTGAACTCGAGCAGTATTAAAGCCTTGATTTCCTTTCAAATGGCTTTTCCTCGGAATCTTAACAACTTTTTCCACAAACACCTCGCAGTTTACGTGCAAAACTTTGTTGTTACACTTCTGTACTACACACAGTAACGCTTGATTCTCCGTAGAAGTTCTATGTGCCTCATCAATTTTTCATAGCAAGTTCTTTAATAAACAAATATTCCATTGGAAGAATGGAAGAGTAAACATCGCGATGAACTTCTTAGCTAGGCAATAATTGATGACCGATCGATGTCGGAATTAGAAAAATAATAAACTCGTCGTCAATGAGCGTTTGCGAGTGAACAAACAAATAGAATCATCAATAATTAAGCGTTAAATTGTAATCGAAGGAAAACTTGTTATGGAAACATTTTCATTCAATTAGTGGACATAGCGTTTCATATCAATTACTAATTAAGCCTAATCGTTTGAGTGAATTTTTCTCAGCAAATCTGAATCCTCAACTAATGAAAAATGCCAAAAGCGAAATTATGATTGAAAATTTAAACTGAATTCTAGAGGAAATCTCAGACGATTTCGCCGTAAATCGATCGAAGAGAATTCCTGTAACGAGTTCCGGTATCATCATCGTCGAAGGAAATTTCTCTGCTCTCGGACTAGCTTCCTCATCCACTCGATGTCGAGCTTTCGCTTCAACGATCTCATAAAAAGCACACTGATTGCACATTATCATGCAGGGAACATCTTCGAGACCGAAGGAAAAATCTTTATTGCATAGCTTTATGAAGCAAAAATGCAAATTGCAGAAGTTCATTAAATTCTTTGACCTCAGGACTTCAATTTATGTTTCGAAAAGGGATAAGCATGCAAAGTTTGTGCACTCAGCCGATGCTTGAAAGTCTCAAGCGGCAAGGAAATCGAGCGCAAAGAAAACTTTGATTCTATTTTTCATCATCTGCACAACTTAATTGATTTAAATTAAATATCTCCGACAAAAAGCAGAATCAAAATAAACTTCTTTCTGAGGTTTTGGACTTCAGCAACAGCAGCAGCAGCAGCATGTTGTCGAGGCAAACTTCTTCCATCCGATGAAAAATGATCTCTGCGAGAAGTTCGGTGGAGAAAGAGGGAAAACTTTCCATTATTAGAATGCTAAATAGAATGTAATTTTTGTGTGTTTTGTTTATATTTCAAAATAAACTAAACAATAACCGAGCAGCAATAACAGAGGATGAACAAGCGACGAGCAAGAGACGGGGGGAGCGCTTTGCTGCTAAACTTCCCCACAGAAACCCATTTTCTGAGGAAAGGAAAGTTTTCCTTTTTATTTATTCTGGAGGGGAGAGAAGGAAAACTGCTGAGGAATAATATTCAAATTTCTGCATCGCTCCGAAAGATAAGCAGAAATTTCTTGTTGTGTGCTGCTTATGCATTCAATTTCTTTCGTTGCTGCTCTCGCCTCGTTAGCTGCATGCGAGATTCGTTGTGGGTGGAGAAACTTCCTTTATGTCCTCGATATTCCTTTCTACTCAAACTTCGTCTCCTTCTTTTTCGCTCTCCCTTGCATCCCTAAAAGCGATCGCAAACAACTCACAAGCCCTCGTTTAAAACCGTCTTCATTATTCCATTCACAAGACAAAACTTTTCCTCTGCTTCCGATGAAAATGTGTGGCGGAATGTGTTTGGCACATTTAATTTAATTAAATTAATTTTGCACGAAGCAAAAAACTCTCGGGTTTGTTGTCTCCGATGTTATTGATAATAAAAGCAAGGAAAACTTTATTTTATCGATTACGAGAATCGTGTCCCTCCCAAGTCTCGAAACGTTCAACGAAAAGCTCGCTGCGTGGTGTAGAAAAGTCTTTGAATGCAGAGAACAAAAGCCAACAAGTTTTATTATTCATTGATGGAATCAAGAGGCTCACGATCGCAGCCGAGATTTAATAAGCGGGATTGGAAATCATCTCTGCCTCATTGAAAGCACTTTGTTGTTATCCCATCTCCGGTTTCCGTGATTCTAATTAAACAAATATGCATAAATCACGCCACTTCTGTCTCTCTCTCGCTCGCTCGGGCCCCTTCCACTGTTTTATTATTTGTAATTAAATTTCACTTTGGTATGAAAGCCAATTGGCGAACCATGAGCACACAAATCCACAGACTGCACGATGCAAACATTCAAAACCGTAAAATATTTACGAACGATTAAAATGCAAAAATTTTGTAAAATTAATATTCAGGAGTCAAATTGGTTTTTGATGCCTCTTCGGTGAGGTGAGCTTTATGAGCCATCTTTGCGGCATTATTTGCGGCCGGCGATGCTTGCGAGCATATTCCCAAGGTTTAATTGATTTAGCTTGAGTTTCTCTGCCGCTTCAGCATTTTTACGCGCGGAGCGATTCTCGCTCCCCAATTTTTTTGCACCGCGAAATGGTTAATGACTCGGAAAAGTCTGCTGTTCTCTCCCGCGACGCCGTCAGGCAAAAACGAAACAAAAGTTTTGCTTTTCTTCCTTTTCTCCCCACGTTACTCGATTTCCCTCTTTAAATCTATATTTATGTGATAGATCGCGATACTTTGACGAGAGAAAGCACTTTTTAGCTCCATAAAAAGATTGTTAAAAAGCGTTCCGAGGCTGTTCATGTCTCACAGTTGCCGCGCTGTGCTGTGAATTTAAATCGAAGCAAATTAACTTTATTGAACTTTAAGATGAGCGAGAAAGGAAGAGAAATGGAAGCCGCGGGCCACAAGGCGAACAAAACACGAATCGATTAAATGTTTTATCAAGAAATTATTTGGGAAATTTTATCGTTTATAAATATTTGAAGAAGCAGAAAAAGAAACTAAAAAGCTCCACCGGAATCAAAGCATTCGGCAACTCAAAAAGCTGTTCTTTTATTAAAAAACTTTCTCGTGAAAACTTTCCCCTAAAACTGCTTAACTCTCCTTGTGATGTTGCCGGCATTCCGCTCGATGTTTGTTTTAATCGACGAGCTTGAAGTTCTCCCAAAATTATTCGAGAGTGTCGCCCGATGAAAAATCGATAAAAGCTTTCATCTGTCGGCTTCGTTCGCTGTGCGGTGATTACCACAAACAAGATTTGTCCTCGAAAAATGTTTCGTAGCAAAGCAAGCGAACGATAGAAGCATCTCAAAGCAGATTGATAACGCAAAGACGAAATTAATCTCCTCCCGCCAAAAATGTATACAGCGAGGCACTTCGCGATGAGCTGCAAGATTATTTCTGAGCTGATTTATGTGAAACGAGTTCCCGTCGATTCGAAGAGTCAAGTGGTAAATTCATAATGTTGCATCAAGAGTGCTTAAAGCTTAAACTGCGCTTTCAAAAATAATTAGATTTGATATCGCCGCCCCGCAATCGGAAGAGTCTGATTATTTTCGATTGTAACTGACACTTTTGCGCCTTAAAGTTTCAACTCTGCTAATGGATGTTTAGCGTGAAAACTCGCTTGGATTCTTCATTCTCCGCCAAGCGCTTTGAAAATCGAAATGCAACACGAAGCGTTTGGAATTTAATTGAGAATATTATATCTCGAAGCGTGAAGCGTTTCGCCTCTTCTCCCTCCGAGAATGCTTAACCATTTCAACCACTTAACAGCAGACGATAGGATAATTGGGACACTTCGATTCGCAAATTGGAGTTGTTCGAGTTCGCGGGAAGAGCGAATGATTATTTTGGGTGGAAGAGGGACGAGGGTTGCACTGCACTTATTTTATTTAACAAATCAAATTCACTTGAAGCTCAAATGCAAAAATTGTTCAATTTTCTCATTCTTCCAATCCAATTTGACAACAAAAAGAAATCGTTTTGTTGCTTCCAAAACAGTTTGTTCTCGATTCTCTTTCCGTTCATTTGCGTCGACGAACGTCGGGACGAAAGCGAAAAAAGAAAAACTGTTTAGCTTCTGCTGATTGCGAATGATTTCTGTGCTCGCACATTTCCCTTTCTTTCCTTCGACACGAAGCTGCCGCCGTCGCTTAAAGCGCAAACATGCGAGCTGAGAAAACAGCCAAATTGAATTTATACGAGTCGATGTGCTTATCTCGCACATTAAAATCGAATGAAAACTTTACGACGCATTAAGCTTATTATAATAGAAATTTGATTTCGACGTTTTTCCTCTCTAATTTTACGAGATTCCTCCGTCATAAACGTAATCCTTTCGCTTTAAAGCGGCAAATTGATTTTTTGTCTCAGCGTTTTTCATGTGAAAGTGATAAAAACGAAAAAGTCGACATGGGCAGAAGCTCAAGTGACGAAAGGTGTGCTCGCTCCTCCTGTCGTCATTGTAACCTGAGCCCGTGTTTGAGTATTAAATGACACTCGTCGACTTGAAAAGCTCAAAACTCGGTGAAAAGCTTTAAGTGAGCGTCCGTCTCCGTTCAAACATTTCATTATCATTCCGAGAGAGAAGAGCCGGAACTTTTTCCCTCTGGTGCTGAATGCATAAGTAAATATTTTTCGATTGGGAAACATGCTGGAGCACAGTCGGGGGTGATTTGCTCACCGAACTTTTCCTTTTTTCATTTCTCATCTCTTCATTGCCTTCTCCTCGCAACCAGTCGGGCGTAATTTGCCTGAGTTTGCCTAAGTTTTATTGCTTGTATGTGTGTTCGTCGGTGTTTAATTCTATCTAACGACACGTCCTTACAACTTTCTGCCATAAAACTACACGCTCTCTTGGTGGCGGCGTCGGCGGTGTCGAGAAGCCTGGGGGGAGACGCAAATTTTCATTACACTCATAAATCTGATTTAATTTCTTTCAAGAAAAAGGAAAAATTTAATTGAGCGCAATCAGCGGTAATTAGGCGAGTGTTGACTCACAGCGGTGTCGATGCATACGAGTGAGAAGTATAAGTTCGAACAAATTGCTCTTTGGACGCTAAGACGTCCAAAGTCAATTTCCAAGTCCACTCAAAAACCGCAAACTCAAATGTGCTGTTGTTTTAAAATGAGACGTGCAGACTTCAGTGAATGAAATCTAGACCAACAAATTGTTATTTTTCTTTGACAAGTGAACATTCTTCTCGCAGAAATTTTCAATTCGTCAAAGAAAATAGAAAACATTGAAAATCTTACGTCTGCGAGTCTTAAAAATAAATTCTTATTTTAACGCTAAGTAGCTAAGTTTAGCTTGTAGAACGGAGAATTCCTAATTCGTTTCTCACGCAGTCAAACGTTCCCCTAAGTTTCAGCAAAAATCGTCTGTTATGGAAAACATATCGCTTATCCTGCCAATTTTCATTCCTCACTGCTATCTCTCCCGCATCCAACTCACTTTAACTCGCATGCATCAGGCACAGGAAAATATAAAACGTGTTAAGCGGAAATCTAATGGATTATGGCAATTTGAATGCGGGGGCGGCGGCAGAAGAGAAGTTTTGTATCATCGTCGTAACACAACAAAGACGTGGAGGAGAGGAAGACGAGTGTTTGGATTGTGATATGTGTCAATGTCATGCAAATAATTTATTCTCCTTCTTCGCTCTGCCATCGACGACAGAAATTTCCACGTGAAGCAGCGAGGATTTTCGGTTCTGAAAAGTGTTGATGGGATGATCGTGCGGTTGTTGACTTCGAATTGCAGCATGATTGGATTCACGGAATGATTCTCGATGACTGTACAGCGGAGTCGTCTCGTCTGACACGAAACTATCGAATCCAGATGCGGTTCATACCTAATAACGAGACACAAGTTTCTCCACTTCCCTAAGAGAAAAGCATTTTCCTCCTCGAGTGGTGTCGACCGAAAATTGCTCATGTTATTGGATTCTTTTGCTCTTCTCGCTCTTCCCACATAGCACCGACAAAGTTCTCACATGAAAAGAAAATCATTTCAATAAAAGCTGAAGACTGAAACTACATGGCAACAAAATGATAACAAGAAATTCGAGTGCTGGCTGTAGATAAAGCGTTACATGAAAGAAGACAGAACGGAACGACGAGCGAACTATTGCAGCATTCATAAGATGCATTCAAAATTTAAATTATACAGTGTCTTCAATGGAATAATTCACATAATCCTCCTGCTCAACATACTGATGTATTTCAACAATGGTTGCAAAGTCAGAATGCAGTCGACAGAGAAAGCGGAAAAGAATGGTGAGTTAAAATGAGTTCAGCATTTATTGTTTCTGGTTGCAAATAATATTTCATGTTATATGACTCACATAATAATAGGCTTTTGAATTGCGGAATGCTTCAAAGTTTGTTTCTCAGCTTCCTTCAAGCGGAGGAAACAAAGCTAAGAATTAAAAAGCGGTTGATTGTGAACTTCGCGATCGGCATTTCTATTCGAGTTTAATTCAAAACCTTTTTAAAAAGGCAATTAAAAAACTATGAGCTCTGACGATTGTGGTAGCGAGCTCAATTTACAGATGGTTGATTCGCAGCAACTGAACAACGTCACAAGTATTCCATCTCTGTTTATGCGTCTTGTCACAAGACTCTTGTGCTGTTCAAGAAACCCAGACGGGGAGAAACAAATCAACATGAAGCCAATGAGAGTCATTGTGTTGCAAATTGTACAGAAAGCATTTTTCCAACCACACTGAGCGCCATTAAAATATTACCCTCCGAGAAGTACAGCGAGTACTTCTTTATGTAGCGAACTGTATTTAACTTGTTCGAGCGTTTTTCCTCCGTTCATCCATTGTAGTCTATAAAATCCAATAAAAACTTTTATGACATTTTTATTGCAATTACTTACAACTGGAAGGAAGCGAGTATGAAAATTCGTATACATGAAACTCTACGTAATTGAAAGTTGAATTCCACTCGGAGTGTAAAGGGAAACTGAAAAGCTTTTTGCATCTGATGATCTACCGTGATTCGATCCTGTTCTCGAGTCAGAGTTCACTCGTTTAATAAGTTTCAAGAGTCAGTTGATGTTCACTGGAATTAGATAAAGCGACTTAATTAAATTGATGCCACTAACTTGCAGCATGATCTCATTAACCTGATACTTTTGTAGTAAAATCAATCGACAAGTTTGCGGTCGAGGGTAGAAGAGTGTCTCTGCCGTGTCCATTATCAGCTCCGTCCAGAGATAAAGTTTACATGGTCCTGTGGTTCAAGAACGATGTCAAAATTCCAATGTACAGGTGAGTGACGACCATCGCGACACAATCGACGAAACTCATAAATCGAATCCAATTTCAGCTTCGATGTTCGTGGCAAACCTTTGTCTAGTGCTCGTCACTGGAGTGCGCCGGAAATTTTCGGATCTCGTGCCAAATTCAATGCAAACGCCGATCCGGCGACTTTAGACATCGAGGTAAGTCTCGCCATGCCAACCCGTTGTATCGGCGTTATTGAAACTTTGATTACTTTTTAACTACAGGATATTCGAAGACATGACGAGGGCGTTTACCGATGCCGCGTCGACTTCCGCACTAGTCAAACGCAAAGCTTTAGATATAATTTAACAGTCATAAGTAAGTGAAATTGATTATATTGATCGCTTCTGCATACGATGACGGGATTATTTAATTTATGGCTCGTTGAGACGAGAAATATCGTCTTTATGTTCATGACATGTTAGTCAATCATAAACCAGCGGAATGGGTTTCTATTTTAATCATAGTTCGCTTCCCGACTCGACTCAGCACCGCCGAGTCGAGCGTGTGTAGTCGAATTTTGGGGTTTCCGCTTCCTCGACATGTCATGACAGCATTAAAGCGAACGTGCAATTTCAGCAAAAATTTGCACAATTAATATTTCGACATGCATGATTGATTCCTTTCGGAATGTTTGCTCACAAATCAAGTCATGTCTTCGTCATCAAATTGATTTTGAAAATGCTAAACGTCTTTCAAGTCTTACCTGAGCATCCTGTTGTGCTGAATCGTTGGGGCCGTCAATTAAATGGGACGACTCTCGGTCCAAAGGAGGAGGTAATTGTATAATTGAATCCAATTACAGCCCCGAGCCTCACCGAAACACTTTCCACTTCTTCCAATTGTTTGCATAGGGCGATGACGTTTTACTGACATGCCGTGTTGTTGGCGGTAAGTTGAAATATTTTTCTTTCACTTATAATTAGACTTTGGAGAAGTTGAAGCTTTTTACGAGCGTGAGGGGGGCGAGCCAAGTGAAGGAAAGGAATTCTTTAAATTCCCATAAAGCAAACCGACGCTTCATGTTCATTTAAAAACTATTCGCAGTCTGTAAACTTTTCCAATTAGCCTGAACTGGAGGCGAAAGCTATAAAACTCTGGCTGCTTTCGACTCGAAGGGATAATTAAATGCAGGTCAGGCCGGGAATGAAATGCGAGCCTCATTTGTCTCACTCCGTCAAGTCTTCGAACGAAGTTTGTGCGAAATGAAATTTTATTCCGAAAATTAGGTGAGCTCTGTGCTCATGCAATCAATCAATTAAAGTCGAAATGCAAATTGCATGCGAGTGATGTGACGCGCTGGGTAGAAAGCTCTCTCGTGTGATCGGAACTTTGTATACCTGAGCACAAACACAAGCGAGTCTGATTAGGTTGATGTTGTATCGAGAAATTATGTTTATTGTGCAATTATTTGTGTAAATATGCACAGAGCAAGAGCGATACGAGTGTTAACTTAAACTCAGCAATTTCGTAGCTTGAAACAACGGCGGAGGAGTTGCATAATAAATTCTAAATTTTAATTTCATTTAACGTCGAAACGAGAGCGTACACGCTAAGCTAAAAGCCAGTGCATGTTTAGTGTGAGCTGTGAAATTTAATGAAATGAAACGTAGAAATTTCCCTCAACCGTCGTCCTGAACTCATAATGTGCATGCATCGGCAAAAAGCAAAGCTTTACATGATGAACATCGCAGTCTTCGAGCTGCTTTGTTAAGCGCTCACGAGTGGAAAGTGTAGTGAAAAATTTTAAGTTTGACTTCGATGCAGCTCGATGCTTCGTCGAGGCAGCAAGGAAATTATTTCATTGTAAGCTCATCGTTCCGCACATAAAATCTGCATGAGCATTTTCATTCCGCGTTCACTCGAGAACAGCAAGTGGATTATTGCAATGTTTATCATGTAGCAGCTCCTCCGTGTTTCAATAAAATCTTAATGAAGATTTTCAACAAGATGAGTTATGTCGAGATTGACTTAAGTGAATGCGAAAAGTTTCGAGATTGCTTGCAGTTTGTTTCATGGAGTCGAAAGTCAAAGTGTTTTCAACATTCAGGATGAATTTCAACTGCAATGCTAAATGGAATTTCCTACGAGATCGGAGATAATTTAAACTCGATTTAAACTTCAATTCGATAAAAGTCCCAGTGAGCTTCCGATAAAACTGTCGTCCTCAAGCTCGTTTTACACACATTTACATTAAATTGATTGGCAAACACTAAAGCGCAGCCACCCGTGCCAACGACGGAGGAGACGATCCACACAGCAAATTCGTTATTTGCTTTATGGCAATGGTTTTAAACTAATAAATAAAATAAATTGATTGGACGACTCTCCGCAAAATTGCTACTCCTGCTTGGCCGGCCGGCCGGCTCCCTCAGTTAACGAATAATGAATAGATTTCCAATTGTTTAATGGATAGAATTGTACTTAATTCTCGTCTCTCTCTCTGCAACATCATCCATGCTGTACCCCTTTCACACCGAAGTGCACGAGCTTCATTTGCAAGCTCCTCGTTCCAGTTTTTTCTTCTTGCTAAAAAGCTCAGTCGGCAAACATGGACAGCTCGGTGGTTAGACGTATTCGAATAAATGTCATTCAGCTCGGGAGGCGGTATTTTCAGCTCGACTTCATGAAAAATTAAGCGGAGTGAGAGCATAATGGTCGCGCTAAATGCCTCGTCCGTCGCTGTTGTTGACGATACTCGAATGCAGATTGGGCGAGTGTAACATGGAAACTGGGTTTTTGCTCGACTATCGTTCCGGTTCATTTGCAATTCACTAATGAAATCATTTATCTAGTTTTTGAGAACGGATTGTAAACAAGGGAGCCGGTAGTGGGATTTTGTTTATGAAATGAACGCTGATGATTCACTTGATTTACATCAATTTTAAGAGCAATCACGATGGATGCGGAATTCGTAGCGCTTCAATTTAAAGTTTATCGTGATGTTTCAGGTCGTCCCACTCCCATCGTCCGATGGCTTGTCAATGGACTGATTGTCGACGAGCAGATTGAGCAAACAACTGGCGATCTCACTGAAAACCGTCTCATGTGGCCTTCAGTTCAGCGGTCGGACCTAAACTCAATATTTACTTGCCAGGCCATCAACACGCAGCTCGTGGAGCCGCGAGAGAGCAGCTTCGTGCTGGACCTGCACCGTAAGTTTCAACTCATTTGTTCCAATGAATAAATTGCATTTCACTTTCATCTTTTTGTCTGCGGTTGACTAGCAGGACTTCCGAGAAATGCTTTTGACATGTGTCTCAGTGGAATACAATTGCTTTCCTTTTGTGGCCACTGGGGACAAATGAAATCCTCCTTACATCTGCAGTTGCTATTGCAAAAGACTTCATATTGTGTCTTCAATTTTCAATATTTGAAAAGCTTCGAGACGAGGAAGCTTACAAGTGAACTGTTTTTCACTCGTCAGAATCGAATAGCATCAATGATTTATTTATTCTTCTCTATACATTCACGAAAATTGAAGAAAAACTAGTTTCGTTATTTAAACCAAAGAAATCTTCAAGTAAACTTTTCTTAAAGTAAAAGTTCTTAAAAGCTTTTTCAAGACTCTTCGTTACTGATAAATTTTAATCTCTCCGCAGTTAAACCACTCGACGTGAAGATACTGAATCCTGTTGCAACGCTTGTCGCCGACAGACGCTACGAAGTGAACTGCGAAAGCTTCGGCTCGAGACCGAACGCCATTATTACATGGTACAAGGGAAAGCGGCAGCTGAGGCGAGCCAAAGTGAGTAATGTGTGAATGAAACTGTTGAAAACTTAATAGCACTAAAGTCTTAAGTGGTGTCCTCTCTCTCTGCTTGCAACACTTCCGTCTAGCGATCGCTCGCTGTTGAAAACTATTTGCCGGAGGGTGAAACTACATCGTTAAGCACTTAGCATGGAAAATTCAGTGGAAGCCGATCGATTGTTTTGGGAAATTTATTAACTGCCATGCATTCGGTGCATTAAGTCGAACTATTCATTTATTCATAAATCCATTCGTTCACAAGTTTCCCTTTCCCAACCCTCAGAATGATGCGATAAAACGACATCAAGAATTCAGGAACTGTTCGACTAATGCAGACGATGCCTAGGCATTCGTTGGAGTGCAGGATTTTTAGCTTTTTGTCTCAATGCGCTTTCCAATTAACAGCCGATAGAAAGGCTTTGCCTTCCGCCTCACGCCCTATACGAAGGCTTCCGTTTCACCAAATACAGCTCGTTCGACTCACCGACGATTAACAACTTTCGTCTCCAGACTTTGCCTTTGTTTCAGGATGAAAGAGTGTTAAGGAAAAACTACGAGCAAGTCCCCCAAGCTTATTTATTGCCTTCCATTGTGAGAACAAATTGAGCGTAGAGGTATTCGATATATTTAATATCGTGTAGAGGGAAGTGTCGCTTGAATGTGAAAGCAATCAACCCAAATTGAGTACGAGACGTGAAAGGGGAGAATTTATTGGAGAGAAGCGAGACGAAAACTTTCTTTGTTCTTGCTCGAGGAACGCTCAAGAGCTTATTAATTATTTATTCGCTCTTTTTCCCGCCGCTTAAGCATGTATGGCTTCCGTTGAATAATTTTATGAATGAGCCGTCCGGAGAATTTACAAGAGAATTGAACTGAAAGCGATATACTCGTTAGTGTGTTCCAAGGAGCATTGGCAAGGAGCGACAATTTACAAGCCCGGAATAAATTAATTGAATAAATTTTCCCTTCCGTTCAACTTTGAGGATGCTCCATGGAAATTGGCCCGATTAACGACTACAAAATTATTCATGTCGAACATTGAAAAAGCTCTCTTCTGTTCCACGAAAGAAAGTCAGCCGGGTTCTTTCTTGTTCTGTCGACAACAACATGGGACGGCTGAATGGAAACCATCATAACTTTAAGTTTGCGCGAGCTCATGGTGTCGATGTTGGCAATTGATAGAACAAAGGCAAACTCTGGAGCCTGAAAAATCGTCGAGAGTTGCAGAGCGAGGCGGAGAGGGAGTGCAGCAGGCTAGAAATATATTAAAATCATGCATCATTGTAACACATGGCGTTGTGCAATTTTTTCACTGCTCGTTTTCAGCTTCCAGTTTTCTCCGTCATAATCCCGTTTAAAGCTCTGTGCATAGTTCTCTGGAGCGAGATGAGTTATGAGAGAGGACGTACGAGGAGGAGGAAAAATAAATTTGATTTAAACCGCAACTCTAACGCTGTGATACTTTGCGAAAATCATGAATGTGAAGCTTGCCTCCTCCTTTGCGAATAAATTATTTTCCTGAAAATCTCATTTCGGTGATTTACCAATGACGAGTTTTCCTCGAGTGTTTGCTCGAAGATTACGACTTCTACAAGATACGCTCGCTGCATGAAGCCTCAAACTCCTGAGTTTAAACTAATTTTCCTCTTGCTCTTTACAGGATGAAGCGCTTATGAACATCACGAAGTCAGCGCTGAACTTCGTTCCCACAACAGAAGACGACGGTAAATCAATAACGTGTCGTGCCGAAAACCCGAAAGTGTCGGGTCTCTTCCTTGAAACAACGTGGAAGCTTGAAGTTATATGTAAGTTGGTTTAGAGATTTCATTTCGAAAGGATTAAGATGGGAAATATGATTGAAGAGATCACGGATATTTCAATTTGTGGCTTTTCTCTGATTGCAACTCTTCGAGCAGATTGCGGTTCCATGCAAATCTGATTATCCATGAGACTCGACGGATCCCTCAACGGGATTAAACTACAGAGAACCACGAATGAGTTTTCTCACGAAGGATTTAACAGTTTTTAGAATTTCTTTAATCAATTGAATTGAATGCAAATCTGCTTGACTGGGAAGCGGATAAATACCAACTGGTTGATTTAAAAGTAAGCTTCCGTTTTGTACGTGATCAAACGGTTAATTTACTCATCAGAGTTTTGGCTACTTTCGAATTTGTTTTGAGAGAAAACTAGTTCAGTTTCACTAAGTTTGCAAATTCAAAAAAATAAATGTTCAAGTTATGTAAAATCAGGCAATCGGTTTTGAGTTCATGTTCTTTAAGATCGTTTCATTCACAACAAACTTCTTTTAAGACTTGTAATGACTCGTGATTAAGTTTAAACTTCAAACCAGAGGAAATTTTCAACTCAAACTACTTTTAAAAGTTCGTTCGGAAACCTTCTATGTATGAAGTTCTTGGAAAGTTTCTTTTAGTCATCATGCAAAACTTTTACCTTCAATTGCCCAGTTAACCACATTGACAATCTCTAGTTGCACCTTCCGTTAGTCTCTAGCTTGATGATAAATGAAATTTAATTTTCTATTAAAGATCCTCCGATAGTGACGTTGCGACTTGGCTCAACACTTGTCGTCGACGACATCAAGGAGAGCGATGACATCTACTTTGAATGCGATATCAAAGCCAACCCGCCATGGAGGAAGCTGTCTTGGCTGCAAGACGTAAGTGATGAGATGAGATCAGGCAGAGCCACTTATGATGGATCACATGTTGGCAGAAGGATGATTAATAATGAAATTAAAGTTGCCGCCTTTGGGGGTGTTGCTGTGGGTTTCAAATTTATCAGCCTACACGCTCATCTATTTATTCCGTTGGTGAAACATGAAGCGTAGATTACAATGCTGTGTGCTTAATAAATTCAAAACCACAAAAGCTTCACCAGATGAAGCCTCTCGAATCGAGTGTGGTTCTAGGGCTCTCGACTCGAGTTAAGTTGAATCTAAAATGCAGTCTCTGGAGCTTTTACACGAAGGAAAATTGGGATAGCAACTTACTCTCATAACGTCTCCATTCACTCGCTTCAACCTCGCATGTTTGCTGTTTGTTTTCTCTCACTTCAGAATGTCTTTTGTTCTCGTTTTGCAGGGCGCCGTCATCTCTCACAATGCAAGCGCTCGAGTAATCCGATCCAACCAGAGCCTCGTGCTGCAGAAAGTCACCCGTAACTCGAGCGGTAATTACTCGTGCAGTGCCATTAATGCGGAAGGTGAAACGGTCAGCAATCAATTGCCTTTGCGTGTCAAATGTAAGTGCTTTACTCATTCAGAATCACTTTCTCCACCTACCATGAATAGCTTTGCTCGAGCAAGGGAAAATTGTTGAAAGCTTCTTTCCCCTCTACAAAGCTTTTCTCGAGCTCCATAAATTGATTACTGCAAAATTTATTCGATTAAAGGAGAAGAAGAAAACAATAATGTTCATAACAATTCTAATGGAACGTTGGAGAAAATAAAATCCTCCACTTGCTTTACGGCTATGCACTTTCTCTCGATATTTATGGCTTCGCTCCTTTGGGCCGTGAAGAGAAATGGCTTTCACAGCGTCTTGCATCTGTTGATGTGTGTATTAAAATCTCATTTCGACACTCAAACATAATTATCGTTTCCGTTCTCCCTCGGCGCTCTATTCTGGCTGCGTCAAATATGTGACACATAAATCGTTTCCTCCACTTCCTCCCCAGCCGTCGCCTCTGCAGATATCTCGGGAAGAATTTCTTTAATGGCGCTTTAAAGGAAAGCGCTCCATCCAGATGGAATTGGATGTTTGGTTAGAGCTTGGCGAGGAATCCATAATCTGTTTGGCAATTTTCTTATAAATAGTTTTTAATCTTGCGATCAGATTATTTTATTTCATCTCTTCTGCTTCATTTCAATGTGCTCGAGAAGAGAAATTTCCTGGCCATAATCCAAGCAAATAAAGCAGAACGATAAATATTGGAGATATTTCCCATCGCCTTCATTTGCTCGGCAAGCTCTGTGTGTGTTAGTTTGGGAGTTTTGGCCTCGAAATTTTCAAATGAATGATTCGAGCTTTTCCGATGCAAACTTGCTGACGACATTTGTTATCAAACGCTGACGAAACCAAAAGTTTGCAACATGGAAAGTGTTGAGGCGTTGATTCGAACTTTTTCTTGAAATTTGACGCTTGGTGAAACCTCCCAGCAACTGTTGCCCTCGTCACTTTAAACGCTTACCTGCGTAAACTTCAAGCCAAAAGCCACAATGACGAGAAGCCGAAATAAGAAAACTTTCGTCGAGTGAAAACTTCTCTCGCTCGTCTCGAAAATAAGAAAAATTCTTGCACGAGAAAAGTTTTCCCATGACGAATCCATTCATAACAACGTGATACATCTTGTGAAATTTCCCAGAAAAACTGTTTCAATCTCGGTGTGCTGTCTAAGTTTCATCGCTTGGCAAAAGCACATTAAAAATTTCAACGTGTGCCATCAACACGAGTGGGAATGCGATCGAGAAAGATATTCGATGAGTTCGTCGTTTGGTTTCAACCTCGACAATTGCATCCAACGATTATTACATTTGATAATTTACCAGCTTCTCGTGAGCCATTTGACGTTAGGTCGAAGATTGCTATTGAATTTCGTCGAGGAAGAAGATGGGATTGGAGGGAAGAAGGGTGAGGAATGGTAGAAGCAAAAAGAGTATAAATGGATTTCATACTTGTTCGAGCAATTGCTCATCGGATTGGGATACGTGGAAGCAAACGAATGGATGGGAAGATGATGAAGAGAAAAGCTATTCCCACTCAATTTTCGATATCAAGCAGCGTCCGACTTAAGCATTTGATAGAATATCAAGTTTAACTCGCAAACATTAAGCATATTTCTTCTCCCATCTGAGAAATGTCTTCCCTGATCACATTCGAAATGAAAATTGCTCTCCCGCTCGAGCACATGATGACGGCGGAAAGTTTATCTTTCCTGAATGCGCTCGGGTTTCTTGTGGAAAAAAATATTTTGATCTGAGGAGAGATATTCAATTCACGTATCGAAAGTTTTCTTTCCGGTGCAATTGCAATTGAAACTTTTCTCCCCTTTTCCATCTTACAGATGCACCCGTTTGCACAACCGATAGAATCGTAACTGTCGGTGCATTTCGAAGTGAAAATTTGAATGTCGTGTGTGAGGTTCATGCTGATCCGCCGCCCAGATCGTTCAAATGGAAATTTAATAGCTCCGGCGAGTCGTACGAGATATCGAAGGAGCGACATTATAAGAACGGTTCACAGAGCAGCGTTCTCCGTTACACGCCAGTCATGGATCAGGAATTTGGAACGTTGACCTGCGCCGGCCAGAATGAAGTCGGCGAGCAGGCAAGTCCGTGCTCGTTTCAAGTCATCTTGGCAGGTAAGAAAACAAAGAAAAATCCCTTTTGGCCCATCAACCCAACTCTCGATGGGAAACATTCATCCCCCGCTCGATTTTCATGATGTTGGATCATTGTTTGTAAACTTGCCAGACACGGAACTTTTCTCCAACAACCCCAAAAGTCTCATTAATTTCTCACATAACTCATCATTTCGCAAGAGGATGTCAAAGTTGTTCTTCTCCTAATCAAACAGCCATCGTCCTCTACTGTGTCTTTAATCATGTCTACATTCCACTCTCCACAGGTTTACCATCACCTGTCCGCAACTGTTCGATCAACAATCAAACTTTACACTCGCTGGAGATTCAGTGTCTGCAAGGCTACGATGGCGGCCTTCCGCAGATATTTTTACTCGAATTGATTGCATTCCGAAGTGGAAAATTGAGGTAAATGGATCGTGCTTTGATGCTCAACTGCCTTCGATGGCATAGACGTTTGTTGCGTGAAGTGTTTGCCCAGTGGCGCGACTTCAAAGACCCGCTCAAGCTCTGGAGGAACACTTTGTCCGCTTTTACGGTCGTTGCGAGTGAAATAATTCATCGATTTTTCACAACAGATTAAACCTGACTAACGTAGCAGAGCCCTTCTTCGTCATTGATTCGTTGGACGCGTACACGTCATACGATACTTTCGGAGATGATTCACTAAAAGCGGTTGTGTTTGCCGTCAATCAGAAGGGCCGCAGTCAAGGTGCTCTCGTCAAGGAGTTTGCTTTCGATGGAGCGACCGAGAATAGAGCTGGTGAGTCATTAGTGTAAAAGCTTTCTATTATTCTTTCTTTGAAATTTATGACAATCGTCGTTCAACAACTAATCAGTTGACGAGTGTTACAGCAATTCGCGTACAAAACTTTAACTTTCACATTTCTTTTGAAATTCAGCTGTGACGAATGCTGCTATGGATTTGTCGCCGGTTCTGTTGGGAGTTTTGCTTACGCTTGTGCTGCTTTGTTTCGCGATATTCGCAAAGGTTTATTGTTATCGCTCAACAAGCAATTTGACTGATTCAAGGAGTGAAGGAAAGCATAACACTAATTACAAGCACGATACGGTGAAGGTAAGAATAGCGATAATGCTTGGCGTTGCCTCACAATTCTCTTTTGTCACCTACGACAAAAATTAGAAGATTGCTAACAATAGCTGGAACAACGGTGACGCGCACTCAAAAGAGCTGAAAACTGCGACTGATTTAATCGAGGACGAAAAGAATCCTGATGTGATACCGCACGGCAAGAAAGCGGAGAAGCCGTTGACGGGGAACTCATCGTCTGTCCATTACGGTGAGTTGAATGAAATGAATAGCTTGCAAACGAATTCACATTTGTTTCACTCAGCGTCTACATTAGATGAGAATGGAGAGAGCGAGTGGGCGGATGCGACTGTCAACTCTTACGTAAGATCATCAAAGTTTCAAACGTATTTCATTTGAATGACGGCGAAATCTTTTAGTACAATCAATTTATTAACCAAAACACGCGGCTCAAAGAGACGGCGACAGTTTTGTCATCGCTCTCTACCGACTCGACGATTGTAGCGTCAACGCCAAAGTCGCAGTCCATGACATCAAGCAGCAACATCGAAGCGGCATCAGTGAACAGTTGCTATCCGTTCCAAAGCTCAAAAGAGCTTCCACCGAACTCAATCGACTACGATTTCAACATCAATGCTATCAAAACTCTTCTGATGACATCGAAAGTCCCGGAAAGCTGCGTGTGAAATGTTCTCAATTGCAAAAATGTCAATTAAAGAAATCAAGTTCAATTTTTGAAAGGCAAACTCGAAAGCTCATCTCCTTCGTTTTGCTGAAACTTGTTTAAACTTTCGAAGGAGGACGAGGTCAATAAAAGTTGCGCCGACAATAACTTTTTCGCTTTCTCGGTCTTGTAATATCCTTCGTCTCGGTTACTGTGGAAAAATGTGTCATCTTATATTTTCGTTTCTCCTCCGGTTCTCCCTAAGCTCCGCTTCTCACTCGATTCCGATTCTGATTTATTGGCAGCAGAAGATGAAGAAGAAGTTGTCAGATGAGCGAAAACTTTACGTTCTCCCAACCTTTGTAAATAAACTTGTAAATATCATCGAATAGACTTGAAAAGTAATTTAAAAGTGAAGAACTCTTGCGGAAAAGCTGCGAGCGGGAGAAGTTTCTTCGGGATCTGCCGCAGAGGCAAAATTTAATTTGTAACTTTTTCTTTGATTGAAGCAAACTAGTTTTTTAAACGTTGGATATTTCTTCCTCTCTTCTTTCGCATCACTGAACTTTTCAACAACAATTTTTTCCCAACGCTCAATGCAGATAACATCAGATATTTCCTTGATTCGTTTCGTTACTGTAACGAGACTTCTGTAAACGGCGCGAGTTCTTATCAGTTGGGAAAATCGCTGTCGCGTCTTTAAAACTCGCAACCGCATTTCGTTGTCGATAATTTACGGTTGTCAACAAGTTCCGTTGCGCTCGCGTAGGAAAGAGTTGTGAAAAGTGTTTGCGAAGCTCATCAAAACTTTCGTTTTTGAATGTCTATGCCAAAAGAGTGCTATCGTAGGAGATTCCGAGAGAAGTTAAGCGAGCGATTTCAACTCAAACATCCGAAGAAACTTTGCCATCTAAGATCGCTACATATTGATTTAAATATTTGACAACGTCAAGCGAAGGAGATGAAACTTTATATCGAGATCCAAAGCCAACACAATCAAGATTTCTGTTTGAAAAACTTCTGATTGAAAATTCATTGTAGATACTTGAATGTAAGACTCATATCATGAGAAACTGACGTCTCGATTCTGAGTAAGACGAATTTCATTTGTGATACTTACAAAAGCTGTTTCCTCTCTCTCCCATTCGTTCTTTTGAAAGCTTTCCCGTCCTCCCACTTTGACGGATGAGATTTTAAGTCGAACCCGCAAAGGACGAGAAGAGCCCTTTGAGTTTAGTCTTGAAGTTTCACAAGAAGATTTTAACACCAGTTAATAGAGTCAATAGTGAGTGTTTATAGAAACGACATTGTGTATGTTAATCAAAAGTCTGTACGAGAAATAAAGAAGAAAACACGGTCACAGTTTTTAAACGACAAGACTTCAACACTTTTTTTCGCTGACGTCGTCGCATTCCAGAGTTACAGAGATGATAAAGGACCTGATATGACTTCGAGGTAAAGATCGCTTATCATTTCTATAAGAGCGAAATGCGAGAGCTAACACGTTCCGGTTAACGTCTTCCACGTTCTGAGATATTTGATCGAAAAAACCGAAAACACTTTTTTGCTATTTTATTTATACCGAAAATGCGAGATGGCCAAGTCATCTTCTGCCTCGAATCCAGTTTCGGCCGAAAGAACTAAACTCGACACACGATCCGGGGCTTTGGCAGCAATGCTTGCGATTTACTAAATGGGCTGAGTGACACAATCGAAGAGCTGTCGCCGCTGAAGACGCTCTCAAACCGGGTTGATAAGTTTTTTTTTCTCCTCTCAGCTATGAGCTGACGTCAGGCGATAGAGAGGCGATGAATATTTATGGCACTTGCTTCTTAGACAAATTTCCGATCGCATATAAACCTGTTTCTTTGGTCACTCGAGTTATTGGGAAGTTCGCATGGTCTTCGGCTGAAGATGCGTGTGCTATTTAAAGCGTCTTGCTCGCACCAACGCAGCCACTAACACTTCGGCTTTACAAGAAAGCTGCGGCAAGCGTTCACCTCGTCATCTTTCACTTGAAACATTCGAATTTATGACAGTTTTGATGTCAAAGCGTGCTCCGCGCCATTCATTTTCTACGCGCGATTAGGGCTGCGGTAAGGATTAGCTCACTAATTCCCTTTGCTGTCTGTAATCAGATGCGAGATTTGAAGTTCCATGAAGCATGAAAAAATTAAAATTAAAGCAACGAAATCCGACATTAATCATTCACTGTGATTAATTGGCTCAGCCTTGTTGTTGCTCCCGCTCTCGGAACAATGCGAGAAGAAAAATTCGTTTCTGTTTCAAGTTTTTCATTTCGAGGCCCCGAAGGAAAATGTAAAGAAATAAAAATTGAATACGAGGATTTCTCATGTTCAACAAGACACAAAGCTCTGCCTCCGCTTTATTTCTCGTCCATCGCAAGTCCCCGTCGCGCACGAACGTTGTAAGACACACGGCTGCCACCCCCAACCGCCTCCGCCGTGGAAAAGTTTTAATTAATGATCTCATTATCATTACTTTTGTTATTTCGGATATACCTTAACACTCGTACGCTTTTAAATCAAACCATTAGTCTTCGAACGAAAATGTTTTTGTGCCCGCTTTCCCACTCGAATGACGGCGGGCCTTGCAGTGATTCCGGAATTCTTTCTTCTTCCGCCGGCTGTCGACATTCCATCATGTGCTGCCGCTCGACGACACAAACGAGGGATGAGAACTCCGTTCGCCTCGTTTCGCAACGTATGACAAATGCTCCAAATGAATTTAAATGAAGTCCCCCGAAAGCAATTAATCAGCACTCCAACTACCAACAGCCTCTTATCTCTAATAAATAATGCCTATTTGTTCAGTTTCGAGGGATTAAAATTGTTTTGGATAACGTTCCTTGTCGTACGATACATTCTTTCCTTCGATATCGGAGGTTTGCGACTCGAGTGTCGCTTGTGAGCGTTTCGGAAAACGTACAAAAGTTTCCTTGAGTCTCTTGTCAGTTTGCTTTCTGCTCTCGTTCGTCGCGCAGCTGATTCAACTTAGTCATGCCCTTGAAACTGTTCTACATGTCTATCTCGCCGCCTTCGAGAGCCGTTCTGTTGACGATAAGACAGATGGGACTGGACGTTGAAGTGAATAATGTCAACTTGTTGAATGGCGAGCATTTGACTCAAGAGTTCTTGAAGTTAACACCAGTTCATCAAGTCCCAGTTCTTGCCGATGGAGATTTCATCTTAAGTGAGTCGAGGGCGATTATGACATATCTTGTAAACTCAAGAATGCCTGGCTGTGATTTATATCCGACGGAGCCAACGAAGAGAGCTGTGATCGACCAACGGCTTTACTACGATGCCACAGTCGTATTTGAAAGAAACGGTTCAGTGATTGTAAGTGAATATCTTTGCTTCAGCTTCGTTCCTCTTCTCTGCTATTCGAATTCGCGACACCACAAATAGCTAAAGTTTAAATGAAACCATTTAATGAAGGTGTGCGGTGGTAGAGTAGAACAAGAATTAAAACTTTCTTACTTGGCCAAACTTTAAACTACGATTTCGATTTCAGCGACCAGCGTACTCCGAAGCACCTCCAACTGTCTCAAACAATCAAAGGAATTTAATCTCCGACTACATGAAAGTTCTCGATTCCTTCCTTGGCAATAGTTTGTGGTTTGCCGACGACAAGCCAACGCTTGCAGACCTCTCGATACTTCCTAACATTTCACAGATTACTGCTTGCGGCTATGACTTGAGTCAACATGGAAATCTATCGAAATGGGTCGAGCGCTGCAGAAGTTTCAAGGGCTTCGAGGAGAACCAGAGAAATGCACTCGAAGTTGGTAACTTTGTACTGAAGAAGCTCGGGAAAATCTTTTGAAATTTCAAGAGTGAAATTCAGAATGGCTAAAATATTCAAAATTATTCATTTCTCAATCGTCTCTAATGTGAAACTCCGCAAGAATTTAAACGACAATCAATTATTCATGCAATGAGAGCGTCGTGATGTATTTTGTTTTAATGGAAATTTCTTGGAGCATCTTTCAGACTTATGAATAAATGGAATCTAATCGAATCTTCCGAGTTAACACAGCCGCAAAATCCGCTCTCGTCGCTTTTATTTTCGTGTTTATTTTCTTTCACGAGACATTTCTTGGCTGACAGTTCAGTCGAGACTTCAAGCATGTCGGGCGTTCTTTATCATCATTGTTTTTCGCCGCCGAGCAGAATGGCTTTGCTAGCAGTTCGCTGCGTGGGATTGCCTTCCATTCAAGTGAAGAACGTCGACATTTACAAAGGCGAACAGCATACGCCAGAATATCTGAAGATTAATCCAATGAACCAAGTTCCAGCTTACGTCGAAGGAGATTTCGCTTTGAGTGAATCGAAAGCGATTGCAACTTATTTGGCAAACTCAAACGACTCTCCTTTGTACCCAAAGGATTGCAGGAAGCGAGCTTTGATTGACTCGAAGCTTTACTTTGACTCGACGAGCGCATTTCCTGCTGTGAGAAATTTTGCTGTAAGTGAAGCATTGCAATGATTGCCAGCCTTGTTTGGAACAACTTGATGTTAACTAAAGTATATTTTAGAGACCGATACTTCGAGCTGGTGTAAAGAAAGTTGACCAACAGACTCGCGACGAAGTCAAGATAATGCTAGGAAAGCTGAACGGATTCCTGGAAAGGTCTGAGTGGTTTGCCGGGAACGAAGTTTCGCTGGCTGACCTTGGATTCCTGGCAAGCGTTGGAACGATCAAGGTCTGACTATAAAAAACTTGATCGAACTTGTGTCACCAGCTTCAGTGACTTTCAGTGCATTGGCGAGAACTTCAATGAGTTCCCAAAACTGAAGGCTTGGTACGCTCGATGCAAGTCGCTGCCTGGGTTTGATGAGAACGAAGAAGGAGCCACGATGATGGCAGTGAGGCTTGCGGAGCTGCTGGAGGAACCACTGTGGCCAAAGAATTAATATTTCAGCATGAAAAATTATTAAAATCAGAAATTTCTCTCACACGTTTACTCTTTCATTATCTTATCGCCGAGCAAACACTCGTAGAGGTTTATTTTCGATGACCTTCAGCATTTTCGAATTTATGTTCAGTTTCGTTCTTGATTCGTACGATTGAAGAAGTGCTAGTCGAGATGTCTCCAATTTATTATCACAACGCTTTGTCTCCGCCAAGCCGAATGGGATTGTTGACCATTAGAAATCTGGGCTTGGATGTTGAGGTGAAGGCCATCGACACCTACAAAGGGGAGCAACATACTCCTGAGTACCTCAAGATCAACCCGCTGCACCAAGTTCCAGTTTACGTTGACGGCGAATTCATTTTAACTGAATCAAGGGCGATCGCTTGCTATCTCGCAAGCTCTGTCAAATCGAAGCTTTATCCAACGGATTTGAAGAAACGAGCGCTTGTTGATTCCCGGCTATTCTTTGACGCCACTAACTCGTTCCCAGTGGTTCGAGATTTTGCTGTAAGTTAAATAAGTAAGAAGTTTTGTCCTGGAGTCCTAAACATTTTATTTCAGCGACCTGTCCTAAGAGCTGGAGCGAAGAAAATCTCACAAGATCGACGTGAAGCAGTTAAGGTCTTGTTGAACTCTCTTGAGTCGTTCCTGGAGAAATCTGAATGGTTTGCGGGCGATGAGCTCACAATCGCCGATTTAGCATTCTTGTCAAACGTCGCGACCATAAAGGTTCGGGTTGAATTCTTATCACCGCCATAAAGATGATAATTGATTGCTCGTCTATTTTAGTTGTGGGGCGTGAGCTTCACCGAGTTCCCGAAGCTCAACGACTGGTACAACCGATGCAAAGCTTTTCCAGGCTTCCCAGAAAATCAAGAAGGAGCGCAAGCTCTTGCTGACAAACTAACGAAACTGCTCGAGGAGCCGTTGTGGAAATAACTTTTCTCATCTCGTTCCTAAAGAGTCTCAGATGACGAAATCTATCAGTTGTCTTGAACCAATCTATTTTGAATTTGCAATAAAGAACGAAATTTTCTTAATATCCAAATCAAAGTTTGCTTAAAATAGCGAAATTCCTTAGAAAAATCGAGCGCGAAAAGTTATCCGCAAGATAATCAACAGAAAACTTTTTGGCTGATTTCATATCCCAACTGCCCTGCACTCTTCTATAATATCGAGAACTTCGATAAAATTTTCTCTCACTGATTTCGTAACGTGAAGAAATTCCACGTGAATGTGAAGAAAAAGTTCAGTTGCGAATCAGAAGTCGAACCGAAATGATTCTTTATCACCATCCGTCCTCGTCACACTCTCGGTTTGTTTTGCTTGTGGCTCGTCAGTTAGAGATTGACCTTGAGGTAATTCAGATGTTTTCTATATCGCGGAATTTTACAATAGAATTCAGTTTTAGATTCGAGGAGTCGGATTATGTGATCAAGAACAGTACGGTGAAGAGTTTTCGAAGATCAATCCACTCCACCAAGTTCCAGTTCTAGTCAATGGAGACTTCACGTTGACAGAGAGCAGAGCAATTGGTTGTTTCCTTGCAAACTTGCAGCAGGATTGCTCCTTGTATCCTAGAGATGCAAGAAAGCGAGCTCTTGTTGACCAAATGCTTTACCTCGATGCAACATATGTTATTCCCACTTGGTACACGAAAGCTATCGTGAGTTAGTATCGCATGAAATTGCGATCGTCAATAACGATAACTTCCAGGTTCCGATAATTGAAGGCACAGCAAAATCGATTTCGTCTGAAAACCATGAGAAAATCATAAAGATGGTGAGTCATCTTGAAAGCATTTTGGCGAAATCGAAGTTCTTTAGTGGCGATGAGATGAGCTTAGCTGACCTGTCGATCTTAGGAAGTGTTGCGTTTCTTGTTGTAAGACAATAATTGAATCTGTTGAAGATGAAATTTATCGAATCTGTTTACATGGTAGCACGTCAAAATGAATTTCCAGGATTTCCCGAGAATCAGAAGCTGGTACGAAAGTTTGAAGTCGTTAAAAGGGTTCGATGAAAGCGACTCGGGAGCCAAACATTTTGCAGAAATGTTTGAAAACATCTGGGTATCATCATGAACTATTTCAAATATTTATGTTCATTAAAGTTTTTACTCTTTCCAAACTTGCAAAATTGTAACATCTGTAACCTAAGTTTTTCTTCCAGTTCTTTGTTTCATTAGCAAAATCTCTCGTGAGAGTTGGCCCAACGACCTTGATTTTTTGAGAAAACTTACAAAAGTTTGGACGTAATATCTATTACTATTAATACATGGAAGCATTGAGTCTCAACATATTGTGACAACTACAGAAGTAAAGCTTCCTCATCAACGCATACCGGATAATCGCAAAGATTTCAATCTTCTAGGCTTCGAGATTTTGTTTCTAATTTGTGATAAGAACTGTCAAACGTTTTATTTTTCCCGGTTCATCATGACAAAATGTTTTCATGTTACAAGAAATTTTAAATTGATAATGAGGCAACGAAACGCGCTTGAAAGAATTTTATTAATTTACTTGGCGTTTATCAAAACGTAATCTTATCAAATCGAGACTTTGCAAGTCACTGACACATTTGTCAGTCCTCTAAATTGAAAGATTCTCATTTAAAACGCTCTCGCTGCTCAATTACTCGTCAGTTCAGTTTTGTTTCTTAAACCGAAAGCATCGAATCGAAATGCCTGCGTTGACTTTGTATTTTGCTCTCGGCTCTCCGCCAGCTCGTGGCGTTCTTCAGTTAGCCAACTACCTCAACCTTGAAGTAGAAGTGAAGCTTGTTGATCTAGTGGGAGGTGAACAACACTCTGAAGCCTACTCGAAGATCAATCCACTCCACAAAGTGCCAGTGCTGGTTGACGGAGATTTCGTTCTGACCGAATCACGAGCCATCTTAGCATATTTGGTGAACTCAAGAAAACCAGGCAGTGACTTGTATCCATCGGATCCGAAAGCGAGAGCTTTGGTCGATCAACGTTTGTATTATGACGCAACTGTTGTCTTCGAGAGACTCGCTGAGCTAGTCGTAAGTCTGTTTGTTTTACCTAGAACTGACTCAATAGCTTGCATAATCACTAGCGACCCGGTCTCTATCACGGAATCAAAACTCTGTCACAGAAGGCGCGCGATGATGTTAGAGCTGCTTTGAAGGTTTTGGACAGCTTCCTGGAGGGTCAAGAATATTTCGCGGGCAAGAATTTGACAATCGCAGACATTTCGATTCTAGGTTCAGTTGCAAGCTTCGACGTGAGTTCCAACACAATGGCTTGTTACACAACGATAATGTGGCAATTTATCTTTTTTAGGAAATGGGCTACAACGTTTCTCAGTACAGCAATCTTGGTTCATGGTATAAAAGAGTTCAAACGCTGCCGAAATTCGAGGAAAATCTCAAAGGAGCGAAACTGCTGGCTGATTTGATGACGAGCTTGTACCCTGGCGAGACAGCGTATTGAAAACTTTCAAACTCGGAAGCTTTTATAAAGTTCCACGAAAGCTTTTTATTTTTCCAGAAGCTTTTAAAAGCTCTAAAAATTCTGAATAAAACTTTTCGAATTTTCTTCGGACGGCTAAATTTTATTTCCACATAACGAAGTATCTCAAAAAATATTCTCACTTGTTGCTGTGAAATCAAGAGAGTGAAAATGACTGAGAGTAATGTTTGCGTTTCATTGCTAAAATAAGCAGAGAAGTTTGACACTGATTTTATTAGTTTTGGCGAGCTTGTGAGAGGTAAAATGTCTTCTGGATTAAAATTGTACCACGGCGTAGGATCGCCAGTGTCTCGTGCTTGTCTGATGCTAATCAGGAAGCTAGAGCTCGACGTGGAAGTGAAAACTGTCAATTTAGCGGCTGGCGAGCAGAACACTCCGGAGTTTCTAAAACTGAATCCATTTCATCAAGTGCCGGTGCTAGTCGATGGAGACTTCGTGTTGACGGAATCTCGAGCTATTATGGGCTACATAGTCAACAAGTTCAAGCCCGGCGATAGTTTGTATCCATCGGAACCGCAAGCGAGAGCTGTGGTCGATCAGCGACTGTATTACGACGCCACTGTTTTCTTCGAGAGTGCTGCTGACATCATTGTAAGCCCAGATACTCTCTCGACAAAATCAGAGTGTCAAAATATATTTCTCTGAATATTTCAGCGTGGCGTTTTGCGTGAAGGCATGAAAAAAGTGCCGACGGAGAAAAAAGAGAAACTCGAAAACACTCTCGCCGTTCTAGACGGCTTTCTCTCGAACAAGTGGTTCGCCGGCAATAACATTACAATCGCAGATTACTCAATCCTCGGAACTGTCACAACTGTCAAGGTCAGTCAATCTCATTGGAATTTATGAAAAATTCTGATTTTCTCTTTCACAGGAAATCGGTTGCGATCTAACAAAGTACGAGAGGCTCAACGACTGGTATTCGAGATGTGAAGGCCTCCCCGGCTTCCAAGAAAACTTAGAAGGAGCTCAGAATTTGGCAAAACGAATGTTTGCTCTTCTTGATGGCAAATTTTAGTGATGGAAACTGATGGATAATAAATTGGTACCATGAACGTATCAGACTTTCAAGTTTGAACGTCAAACGCAATCTTGTTATGAGAAGTTTCACTAAGTTTTATAGAAAATATTGAACTGAACTTGGCAGTCAAGTCAACGCTCGTTGACTTTCCACAAGGCGACAGCGAGACTGAGGAGTTTTCTGAGCTAAATCTGTTTTAGCAATTTCTCTCAGCTAATCGTTTACGACGGATTTGTTTCCCGAGAATCACGCGCCATCGGAGGCTATCGCACTGAATCAAAAAAAGCTCTTTGGTCGATGAATGATTATGCTGTGACTAAATTGAGATTCTTTCATGAGATTCTCTGAAGGTTCTTCAAGGAAAATTCTTTTGTGGTATGCAATGGTCAACCCAAAAATCTGGAAGACGCAAAAGAAAACTGAGAAGCTTGCTCAACCTTCTTGGAACTTTCTAGGATAGAAGCGTGAAGTTGAAACTGCTCAAGATCTTCTTAAACATCATCATCAACTTCCAAGAATCATTACTTGAAAAATTTGTTGTTCAGAGTGCCGGAATAACTTTCTCTTAACTTTCTAATCTGAAAAGTTTGTTAAAACGCTGCAAGGGCCTCGGGATTTAGGGTGGGGGCGACGGAACTTGTGCTTCCGACAAAGAGGAGCTTGCCACCTGCTTCATTAAATTAAGAGAATTATTATTCAGTCGAAGTTTGAAAGGTTGAGCTCTCAAGATATAAATTGAAAAATTCTTCGTTTTTTAACGAAATAAATTTCGTTAGCGTGAGAGAATTGCTTGAATATTTTTATAAATACAAATCACGCTCTCTTAGCTTCTTATGGACAAGAAAATTAATTTGATTTCGTCCGGCTGACGGAAATTGCAGCGAAAAATTTCTTAGTTTTTATGACATTGATGCCAATTCCAAGTACTTTAATGGTTTTTCATGCTTTGGAATTTATTATGAAGTTGATTGTGAGCTTTTGTTGTGAGCTTTGCTGTTTGCATTTTGAAACAGAATTAGATTTTTAGATATGTTATCTTCAGGAAGAAATTAAACCTGGAAGACTTTTCCCACTTCTCACTAGAATTGCGGTCTTGATGTGAGCTGAATAAGCTGATGACTTGGAAGGAAATGTTCTTGCTTTATCACTCGCTCAATTGATGTGCACGACACTAATGCGAAGTTTGACTCTCTTCTCATTATTTCTTGTGAGTTATCGCTACTTAAACGACAACGATTCATTCCTCACTGTGAAGTCGTTCTGTTTAAAAGTTTTTGCTACATAACAATGCTTCAGCTTTACTACAACGTGGCATCGCCACCCAGCCGTGCAGTTCTGCAAATGATTCGTATTTTGGGACTTGAAGTTGAAGTTAAAGTTCTTGATCAGGCTAAGGCAGAACACTTGACTCCAGAATTCCTGAAAATCAATCCGATGCATCAAGTTCCCGCCTTGGTTGATGGCGACTTCGTTGTCACTGAGTCTCGAGCTATATTGGCATATTTGGTGAACGCAAAGAAGCCTGGCAGCAGCTTCTATCCGTCGGAAGCAAAAGTAAGAGCGTTGGTCGACCAGAGGCTTTACTTTGAAGCTATCAACTTTTTCGATCTCGCTGCTTCCATTATGGTGAGTAAAAATAATTGAAAAACTTTTCCCGCTCGTTGACAATCTCAATTCTCCTAGCGCCCGCTCTTGCTCCAACCTAACTCGCCAGTTCCGGCTGATAAAATCGTGAAGTTGAAGGAGACGCTGAAGCATTTCGAGAACTTCTTAACGACGAACTTGTACTTCGCTGGGAATCAGCCTACGATCGTAGACATTTCAATCCTCTCGACGTACATTGTGTTCAAGAAGATATTCACAAATTACGGAGAACTCCCCAAAGTCGACGCGTGGTTCCTGCGCTGCCAATCATTGCCGGGTTTCGAAGAAAATCTGGCGGGTGGTGAAGCCTTTGACGTAATAATGAAAGCAAGGGGAATGTCGCCTATTTCGCTAGCTTGAGAGCATTAAAGCGGAATCGCTGTCATAATAAAAAGTTGCAACCGCTCTGAGCACGAGTTGTTATCGGCTCACAGCTTTTTTTATCAACCCAATTCACTCGTGGATTCGATAACAATGTCATCTACTGGCTCACAACGTGATAGCTGTGAAAATAGTCTCGTGAGTTTTATTCGTGGGTTTTAATCACTGAAGTCATGTGGCTCAAAGCACTTGTTTACATATATATTCGAACAGCTATGACAATGGCTATTACGTTGAGCCATGATGTATGAATACAATCAAATTTCACTTGAACTTTTTGATAGATAGTTTCCGCAATGATTTGATTTCGCAATTGAGTAAGAACAATTGAAACAGATGCAGCACATTGGGGCAGAAATGAAATCAGTTAAACTGCTTCAAAAGAATCTATCGATTTGAATCAAATAATCTTCACTGTTGTCATGACTCTGCATTTTCAACGATGCTTAAGACGTTCTGCAAATCTAACGAAGATTTATTTCTGATCCACTCTCCGCAGGGTCTCGTTATCTTTCGAGAAAAAGTCGAAGCGTCAGCTGACAGAACAGAAAGCTGAGAAGTCACTTGGCCATCTCGGAAACGCCTTCAAATTTCTACGAGCTGAAAATTTTGTAACTAGTAGCTTGAACTGCAAGCTTTAATTTCAGCCGATGTTGACCCGAGGAAGTCGAGTTCAAGGCTGTGAGAAACCCGCCAGGTAAATCAAAATCTCGCGATAAACTTTCTGAAAATGTGTGCCGAGTAAACCATCGCGAGACGAGCCGTGCCGTGCAATCATCATTAAGCTTAAACTCGTCGCTTGGAACGCTCGGAGCTGTTGGTCAATATTTGTCCCTTAAGTTTCCTTCGATTGTGTGGGTTTGAACATAAAGCTCTCCGACACACACTGGCGTGTCCACCTGATTAGCCATAGAAAGCTTTCCACGTTAACTCGAGCTTTGCTTGTGCCACCAACAAATCGACTATAAAACTTCGTCGCAAAGTCCTTCGTCCTTTAGTTTGCTTCGTCGATTCATTGCGATTGAATTGCCTTCATAAAAGCTATGACACTGACGCTTTACTACTCTCCCGGTAAGCTTTGTTGGCAGTTGAGCACTTGAACATTCAATTCAATTAAATTTATAGTTTCCCCTCCATCGAGAGCTGTCTTGTTGACTTTATTCAACCTGGATGCCGAGTATGAGGTAGAGTAGCACAGCGAGTTTTGCAATTAGTGCAATAATGAGTTGCACAAGCAATTATCTTCTACCCACGCAGATAAAAATCATCAACTTGGCAGCGGGAGAACATAAGACGGAGGAATATGGAAAGTTGAATCCTCAGCGGACAGTGCCCACTGTCGACGACGATGGCTTCGTCATGAGCGAATCGAGGGCAATCATGTGCTATTTGGTGGACTCAAAAAGCCCAGACAACTCTTTGTATCCGAGCGACCCGAAAGCTCGCTTCATTATCGACCAACGTCTGTTCTTCGATGCGACTGTATTCTCGCCGCGACTCGGCGATGCCATCGTAAATATTCAATTAACCCAGCTTTCATTTTATTTACCCAATCAATTATTAACAGTCGCCGGTGCTGCACAAAGGTGAGACCGTCATAGGCCCTGAAAAGAAGGAAAGAATTTTAGCAGCCATGGACACGTTGGAAGGATTTCTCGATGGTCAGGAATGGTTCTCAGCAAGCGAAAGTGTTTCCATCGCCGACCTGTCAATTCTAGCAGCATTTTCAACACTCTACCACGTTGGACTAGACGTGTCTGGCTACCCTAACATCTCAGCCTGGTACGAAAAGTGCTCGGCTCTGCCAGGTTTCTCAGAAAACGAGAAAGGGGCAAAAATGTTCGCATCTTTCATTAAGAGCAAATTGACAGAGCCGTTGTAGACGGCTCATCACAATTTAGCAGATTTATAGACGCGCTAGACTTCGGTGGCGAAAGTTAATCTTGATAGCGATGTCGCGCGATCATTATTGTTTTAAAAGCAATAAAAGTAGATGTGTCGTCGTTAATATTGCGTTTGATTGCGGCTGCCATCGATTTTCTGTGCTGGCCGAATCGCTATCGCACGTTTCATCAGTAAATTATTAAGCGAAGGCCTTCGTTCGTTTTCGGTCGGGGCATTTGGGGAGGGGACTGAGTTAATACGAGCTCATTATTCTATCCGTCATAAAACATTCACAAAAGAATTTGACGTCGAGCTATTATGTCGAGAGCCGTCGAGGACTCTGAGTCGAGCGTAAGCCACTCGTTTTTCATTGAAAGTGAAAACTCATTGGATGACGAGGATTTGCATGTGTAAGCGTTCCGATAGTGCGCGAGGTGAAGCCAAAAATACTTTGGTAAACAGATGAATAATACTTATCTGTTGATTGAATTTCATATCGAGCGGTCTTCGTGGATAAATGACGAGACATCTTGACAGAGCGCGTCAGTTGAATTGTTTTATTAGAAGTTGATGGAAGTTCACGAGCAACGGACAGAATCGAAATGGCACCGATGACTTTGTAGATAAAAACAAATGAGATTAATTCAAAAGTGATAGTCATCGATTCAATTTTAGATACGTCGCTAATGTATCCACTCCATCAAGAGCAGTTCTACTAGTCGTTAGAAACCTGAGCATTGAAGTTGAGGTGAATAAATTGGGAAAGTTTTGCATGGAGTAGTTTTACAAATTTTTAAGTTAATCGAAGATGCATTTGTCTTCCCAAGAAAGCGAAATTTTTTCGAAGCTTTGTTATAGTTTAAAGTTGAAGGAAAAGTCATCAAAAAGACTAATCAACAGACTCTGTTTAAACTTCAGAATCATTTCCCATTCAAATTTTTGAGAAATTCTACTGAAATTCGTTTCACTTTTCAAGCTTGGAGCAGTGAAAATGCTTCAAGAATTTTGCTACTCGAAAATGCTTTTGAATTGCTATCGGTGCTTTTGTTTGCGCTAAGTCAAAATTTACTTGGAAATGACTTGGGATTACACGAAAATTATCTAAGAATTCCCACCCTCATTCTGTTGAAAAGCTCACAAATATTAAGGGATCCAAATGGAACAACTTCCCAGAGATAACAATCTCTCAGTCGATCTATTAAATTGGAACGGTCTGTTGCTGCCATTGAGCTGTTCCACGAATTTGTAGATGAGAACGTCCTTGAATTAGGAAGCCTCAAACGCCTTCGGCTTCAAGCACATTAATTTGTTTTGACGACGGATAATTTTAAATTGTTTGTCTCGTCTCGTAGGTGAAGCAACTCAACTTGATGGCAGGGGAACACCGGCGAAGTGATTTCTCCAAAATAAACGTAAGTCTTCCAAGCTTTATCCTTGCTCCTCACCGCTACGTTTGTTTCCATCGTTTTAGCCTCGCTGCTGTGTTCCAACTCTTGTTGATCACGATGGATTTATTTTGTGGGAATCTAAAGCTATCTTGATTTATCTCGCCGAGAAATGCCCACGCTTTTCTAGCTCAATGTATCCGAAATGTACCAAGACAAGGGCAGTGATTCATCAGCGGCTGTTTCATGATTCGTCGGAGCTTTATGTCCGAATCTTGGATATCGCTAACTTGGCATTCACATCAACCACAAAACCAGTGATTACTGTTCAGCACAAAGAAAACTTGAAGAAAGCGATGGTTGTTCTTGAGGTGAGCAGCTGATTAAAGGACAAGCAGTGGTTCAACAACCTAATGAAATCGATCCTCTTCTCATTTAGAATTTCTTGGAAGGCTACGAATTTTTTGCTGGCAGTCACCTAACCATCGCTGATTTGTCGTATTTAGCTTCTATGACAACATTAGTTGTAAGCTCAAGTTTCAATGATTTACCCACAGTCTGACCTTCGTTCTACTCGCTAGGAATTCGGGTTCAACATTCGCCCTTACAAGAACATCAACAACTGGTATCACAGAATGAAAGAAATTCCAGGCTTCGAAGAATGCGAGAAAGGCGCACAAGAGTTTGCTGATATCGTTAAAGCCAAGCTCGTGAATTCCTTCGACACTGTTTAAGCGATATTGAACTATCAGATAATAAATTTAATTGAAGTTCAACTGTCTCCATCGTAATTAATCTTCGTGTTTGCAAAGTCTGTAACATTTCCAAGGCACGCAGAACAAAGAGAGCGAGTTTTCCCGAAGCTTTCCACGATTTTCTTTTCGAGACTGGAAAATGCATTTTCCTTCCAGCCATTCCGCCGGATAAATTGATCGCTTCGAGATTTTTTCGTGCAGTTTACTTCAGCAACTGATCGCGGCATAATCGGCCAGGAGACGTTCTCGTTCGTTTAGCAGAGTGATGATTAATAGCTTTGAATAAAATTGAGTTTTAAGTGAAACTCGTTAACGAAATGTGAGCGTCAACAGAAAGTAGATAAATAGATCAACAGTTGATTTATAAATAAGCCGCCTGCAACTTTGTGCGACCTCGGGATTTGGCGCTCGGAATATTAGGATTGCCGTTCCAAGAAGTTTCTTCAGCAGCATGTGAATTACTTTGCATAAATAAATCAGCAGCAACGTTTTTATCCTAAAAATCTCTCCTTCGTCGCTATTAAAAACCCATTAAAAGATTAATTCGTCAGAGAAGAAATGTTTACTTGGAGATTCGGTGGAGAAATGCGATAAGCGATTTAATTGCTGCTTTTATGTGAGGAGGAAGTTTGGAGGAAAATCATAAAAGAAAAATCTTGTTTGATGTGAAGACAGAAGAGTTTGAAAGGCCTACAGTTTGTTTACTGAAAGAATCCGCAAAGGCCAAGATCGAGCCAGATTCGAATCTCGAATGAGTGCACTAGGAGATTAAATTGCCGGGAGCGAATTATTCGTTCGTATGTCATCGTCGCGTGTGAAAGTGATTAAAAAAATATTCAGCGTGTGATCAAAGCTTCACTGGGATCAATTTCATGTTTTCGCTGATAATCGGATTACTCTGACGTGCTTGTTAACCTAAAGAGGTTTATAAATTGAATTATCCGGGTGACAGGATCAAGATTGATCTGTGGTGGTTGGAGTGACGTGCAGAAAGAAGAGTTAAGAATAAATTTTGAGCGGAACATCTCCAGAGGCAAGACAGGTTGGGGAATTTCGTGAAAAATGAGAAGCGATAGCTTAGCAAGTAGATAGGAACAAAATGAATTTTTTGCAAGTCAAAAGCGACGAAATGTTTGATAATGTGTCACTGGTGCGGAAGTCGATGATTAGTTTCAACGAAAGTGCGCCAGAGTTCGGAAATGTGATTTACACTCAAGATGAGAACGAAACATCATTCATGTCAAATGGCTCGCTGGATCTCAAGTACGAGCACAAGGAATATATATTTGACCGGACTGAAGTCAGAGTGCTTTTCGCGACACTTTACTCTCTAGTGTTCGGCTGCTGTTTCTTCGGTAAGTGCATCTCAAAAGCTTTAGATTTCGATTTGAATTTCCAAGAGACGAAAGCGAATCTATTTAAAATCGAAGTGGCGTCCGAAACGTGACGCTGAATGAAGCTCAGCGATTTTGAGGAATTCGCTGTGTAATTACTTTCAAGAATTTCTGCTCCATCATCAGCTCTCAAGTTGTCTAACTCAAAGAAAAGTTTCTGAATCGGAATTTTCGATCAATTTATCAAGTGATTTCAAAGGGTAAATTGAAATGTTGACATTGAAGTATTTGCCAGAATAATTTTGTAGAAACTTTCTAAACTTTATTTCTTAAGAACCAGACAAAATTTTGTGCCCACCAACACGAGTCTCCTCTATTTATGGCTGAGAGATCGTGCTCATGTCAAACCGAAGAGCTTTATATTGTCATAAACAGAAGGAAAATAAAAGTTTTACGGGTCAAAGTGTTCAAGTTCTTATCATTTGAATGGAAACAATTCGTGACAAATCGATTTCCTCATAAATGTTTCTCGGCTTTATTCAAAGTGTCTCGCTCGTTACGTGCGACAAACTTCTCTGCATTCAGAGAAAGGAAATCTCGAGAAAATCATTTATCATTTCAATTACTTATGGGCGCTCTGAAACAATTTTGCTCCAGATGTCGAAGGCAGTCCCAAAATAACTCTGCGGTTGACAATCCCAGTTTCGTTTCTCAAACTCTTCCAACCTTTGGAGCTTCCCAAGGCGGATTAGCCATCAATTATCCTCAGGTTTGACGCCTAATTGATGAAGAAACTGTTCGGTCAGTCGAGCCGTTGGTTTTCAAAGTTATCTCCCAAGCTTCCACATCAATGATCCATCAGATCATCCATGGAATCGATTCACTCATGCCTTCCACAACAGCTTAAATGGGCTTAGCTATATGCACATCTTCATTAGAGCGTCCCGTGAAGTTCAGTCTTTTCATCAAATATTCTTGAGCTTTCTACGACTCCCAAGCTTTGCCTATCGATTTATCTGATTTACATCACAGACTGCGAGCGCCACATATGTGCGCGAAGCTATTTTTAAACCAACAAACATCACGAAATTGATTTCGCTGTCTCTTCTACGGACTTGTAATGTAAACAATATTTTTATCACTGACATCGCTGTTTATTATTCACTGATACGCCCTCGTAAACCTAGCAAAACAGCTTTAAATCATTCGGGAGTACAACACGCGTACATTTTAGCCTGTTGGAGCATTTGCTCAAACGTACCCTGTGCGGTTTTCCTGAAAATTTCATACAAAATGATACTTTCATACAAGCCTCAATTGAGGTTACTAAACGTTCAACCATTACACTCGCCGAAGATAAACAATCTAAAAAGTTTTTGAGTCTAACTCTCATTTGTTGGCATTTAAACTTTCCATTCGCAAAGCTAAGCAAAACAAAACACATTAAGAGAGGATCGTAAATTGCCCGAGCCGTGCGGAAGCTTTACAAACAGAGCGTTCTGTGAAATACTTCGGTTGATGGCAGGAGATAAAATTTAAGCGGCTCAACACGATAGCAGCAGCCGTCGCATGGGGTGAAGTCGTGGCCGTATGATAAATTCTTGTTAGATGCTATTCCTAAATTACATAGACGAAATTTTTACCTAAAAATTACAACGATTACGTTTTTGTAAACCGCCTGAAAAGTTATCGAGACTTCAATATCACGATAAAAGCCTCGACTACCTTTTGGTGACGATTGATTGCAATGACTCGATTGATTGCTTTTTGCTTTCAGGTAACCTGCTTGTGATCTTGGTAGTGACCTTATCTCGACGTCTTCGCTCAATTACCAACTTTTTCTTGGCAAATCTCGCGGTAGCTGATTTCTGCGTAGGAATATTCTGTGTGTTTCAGAACCTATCGATGTATCTTATTGACAGGTGAGTAACGAACGACAAGTCCACTGGGAAATCAAGAGAGAAATGAATTTACCTCAATGTCCGGACTTAGGTTGACCCTAATAAATAGCTGAGGTATCCTTGTAACAAAACGCACAACCAAAGTCACATAAACTAGTCCGAGCACTGATCAGCAATCTCTATAATTAAATTTGTCTTCTCGACGATTAACTTTAATGTTTTAATCCGCTTTATTCTGCAGTTGGGTCTTTGGAAACTTCCTATGCAAAGCCTATCACTTCATCCACTCATTTAGTTATACAGCATCAATCTTCATCCTCGTCGTCATCTGCATCGAACGGTATTTAGCTATTCAACATCCCATCACGTGTAAACAGATTTTAACATCGACTAGGTTAAGAGTAAGTTGCCCACAATTTCTAAATGGCTATTGTTCGTCGCAGCAGCCTGTCATCCGCTTTCTGCAAGAAGAATATTTGCATAATTTTAATTCCCTATTGATTACTTTGTAGGTAGTGATAGGGCTCGTTTGGCTTCTGGCTGTGCTCTATTCAACGCCAAAGTTCTACTTCGTACAAACTGTAACGAACAAGGTTGGCAACGACACGGGTAAGTTTATAAGTTACTATTTATATATTGAGTAAATAGCTGTTTACTGACATGTCATTCCACAGAGACAATTTGCATCGTAAATCGACGCGATTACAACGTGCAGCTCTTTGATATTCTCAACTTTGTTCTCCTTTACATTCTTCCATTATTGGTGATGACGGTACGTAATGACTCGTCGACAACGCCGTTAATTTGACTTTTGTGTTATCATGAGAATTTATGGGCTTCGGGAACTCATTTGTCACGTTCACGTGTGGCGGAATTTATTGCGCAACGGGAAATTGAATTGCGAGCAATAAATTGAGTTTCGGAACTATCTATAACCTTCCGTGATTTGATAAACTTCCATCGCCGTGAGCGCCGTTCCAGAAAAGCTCTCAGCTTTACGAATAATAGCGATGTAGGCAAATTGATTTCGTTTGCATGAAAATCGATCCCAAGCCATTTAATTCGAGCGCGAATGAAACCTTGAAAGCTTTTCGTCCTTAGCGGAAGTTTCATCTTGAGAAGAATTTAAATCAGAGTCTTCTTGTTGCGCGTGGGTTTTATGAAACATTCAAGAATTTTATTACCCGAAAAATTGTTTCCGGCGAGGCGGCGGAATGAATTTAATCAAGAACTTTCGTATACAAACTTTGCTTATTTAATGACAAAATCAAATTTTTACCTTTCATCGCATCTTGTTTAGATTTTGTACAGCCGAATCGCGATTTCGCTATGGAAAAGCTCGAAAGGTCTTGGTAGAAGCTTGCAGATGAAAAGCACTTCATCTGCCACGACAGCGACTGGAGGATCTACTGGCAACACCTTTAGCAAGCAGTTGAGCAAGTATGAAAAGCGGGCCTTGAATGCAAGTGAAAGTGAGGCAAGTGTTAATGAAAAAGGATCAAAGGAAATTTATGACGTTCTTATTCACTCGCAAAAGGTTTCGGTGGAATCAGATAAGAATGGAGTGACTACATGGAGAACGCACAGCATTCACGGGAACCATAGACACGTCCACACTCAACACGCTCATATCTCAACTCATTCGACGAACAATGTGCTCAGAGCTCGCCGAGGGGTTGTTAGGATGTTAATCGTGGTCGTCTTGACGTTTGCTCTGTGCAATCTGCCTTTGCACGCGAGGAAGATGTGGCAGTATTGGTAAGCCTACAGCTAAACTTTGAACTGTCTGTCAATAGAACTTTTCGCCACCAGGTCGAATGACTATCGAGGAGATTCAAACTTCAACGTGCTCTTCACACCGCTCACCTTCTTAGCAACGTATTTTAACTCGGGTGTGAATCCTTTACTGTACGCGATTCTCTCGAGGAACTTTCGGAAGGGAATGAGCGAGCTTTTGATCTGTTCCATGCGGCCAAACAAGAACAAAGCTGTGAGCAAGCGAACGGTCACACATGTAAGTAAAATCAACATACTGTTAACTCATTCTAATGGGAACGCCAGCAAAATCCATCAGTTGAACGAGAACGTGGCAGAGTTTGACAGCTCGTGTCGTGATTTCGTGCCGAACCAATAGCCAAGCTGTGCTTCTAGCCGTGAATCATTGAATTGACATATCGTTTGCACATTTCCTTTTTCACTTATTGGCAACAACATATCATGGGAAGCCAGTGTGGGTCAAACTTGTTGGCTATCGAAGAGTTTTTTTCGCAAACGTTAGTTACATTGCTAAATTTCACGTGTTGCTGATCCGAGGATTTTGATAATTTTTGTTGTTTTTATACTTTATGAGTTCTTGAAAACTCTACACTTGATTTTATGCCTTGATGTTTATTGAGCTTTAATTTAAAATTTATGTCTGTGCATCAAACAAACCTATAAAGCTTTTTTTATAGCAAAATGGTTCGAAAGCTGTAACCACGCACTTCAGTAATTTGGTTTGTAAGGCTGATGCGTACACAATCGTAACGTCTTTTCAGAGACTAGCATCATGTTTAGCTAATGCCTACTGCTTTTGCTCGTCATTCTGTTCAAAATGATTTGCGATCGGACCCACACTGGCCTAAATTTTCTTTCCTTCTTGAAGTTTACCGTGTCGCTTAACGAAATTGATTCACGCATCTGTTTTCTTTTCCTTTCATCCTCATCCACCATCCACCCAGAAGCATTCATTGCCGACAGACACGACCTATGTTGGAATTCAACATCAGCCCTGATCGCAAAGGTGCTTTTGGTTCTAGAACACAAATGTATAAACACTGATAAAGAAAACATATTGTCGTCCCAACAAGTTTCTTGTTGTGCTTCGTAGTGTGAAGTTAAGTGTCTTCATTGTTTCTGTTAGCCGAAACTATTCAAAAGTTTAAATAAAATGTTTAGATTCAGAGTCTTCGTACTACAAATCGTGTAAGTAAAACACGAGCGAGAGATTAAGAAAAGATGTAACGATGAAGTTTATTGAAACGATCCAGGCAATATGCCAAAATCACAATCGAAATCTGTTTAACAAGAACGAGAAGCTGTTGTTTAAAACAATGTGGAGTCTACGAAACAATTTCCTGGGCTGTGAACAAAGGGATTCGCTTATAGCAAGCGAGTAGGAAGTTAGAAAAGAATCATGTTAAATAATAAACATTGCACTTGAAACTTGAGCTAGTTCTAATGCTGTCAGGTGCAGCTTTGTTTCAGAAAGTTTTTTTCCTTCTAATTATTTTGTTTAACTGTCAAGAAAGAAGAAGATAAATAAAGATATAAACAGCCAGCCTAGACTGTACGTCTACTTACGTTGGGAGCGTTCAACAAGACCGTCACCTTCTACACTCTCATTAGTAGCTTTGTTGAGCTGGCTCTGTGTTTCAAACTTACTTGCAGAGCTTTTCACTCTCAGCTGGCGAAGATTTATTCAGACAAGAGCTTCAGATTTTGTTATTTATGCAATGAATTTATTTCGTCTATGAAAATCCCACAATAAAGAAAACGGTGATGTCATTCATGAGCCAAATCCTTGCCAAAGAAGAGAGAATGTTTTGTAAATATTTAAATAGAAATTTGTATTTGTTATCAGATGGAGAAAACGTTAAATGCAACGAACTGTCAGATATATTTTGTGTAGCTAAAGCTGATACGAATAAAGAAATCTTTTAATTGCATCAAACAGTCGCGCGAGCTTTTAAGTTTCCAGCAAACGAGTCAGCAAATTTTTGTCATGACATCGCACATTGTTCGTCGGCTTTCTGGTAATCAAAATTTGGTCAGGCTCGAGTTCTTTTGATAAGAAGTTTAGAAATAGACTTGTCTAAGTACGATACCAAGCTCTACGTTATCTCATCCACGAAAAGCTGTCAACAGCCACACCATTGGACATTTAATCTTATCGATGGCTTTGGTAGCTGCCACGGAATCTTGATCTTGAGACTTTGTAAGCTCACAGGTGTCAACGATAACAGTTTTAGTATTTAACGTCTCAGGTCGGAGTCGAACTGTTTCAGTTTGTATCTTCAATTCTTAGCCAAAGAATGAAGTTCCTCATTTTGTTTTTCGCGTCGTGTCTTCTCGCTACGGCGAATGCTCAAGTTCGTTGTTTGAATCCGGGCTCGGTGATTATTCCACCGTCGCAATGTTGCGATCAAGTGGCAAATCAAGGTAAGTGAAGCCAGTGTTTTATGCAACGACGTGCAGTGGTTGAATAATCCGTTCTAAGGTCTCGCGGGAGCTCTGGGGGCTTTCTTCGATCTGATGGATTTGGAGTGCAAGCTGAATATTTTCTTCGACGCCGTCATCACTGATCCGGAAGTGACGCAGTTTTTCAATTACATCACTGGCCCGGAATTCCGAGAGATCGCTTTGGCCGTTCAAAACTTGCAAGAGTTCAAAGACTTCATGCAATACCTTTGCAAAAATCTCGATCTCGACTTTTATCTCTACCTCAACACCCTCGGCGACATTCTTGGGTAAATGAGTTGGAGAATCGACTCTATTGTTGAAATTTTCTAACAGCAAACATTCATTCACAGCATTCCACGCGTTCCACAGTAAGTCGATGAGCATTTTGCTGAATTTCTCTTGATTTCATAATCACCGTTTCAAGCCCTGAAGGCCCAGATTGCCATCCCGATTTCCCCTTCCCCTTCATGACAGGAAGTGCACCGAAACAAAGTTTGAAAACTGAATCAGTTCAGCCAGCAAATGTCGGTGGCGTTCGTGGACTGTGAGCATAAAGTTTATCCTCATCTTCCAGTGGTTTAGAATGAAAATTTTCCATTAGAATGGACATGCTCGCCGAGGAAATGCCGAGCGACGAAATCTACGAGATGTGGGTCTACAAAGTCGCCAATGATCCATATCTGTGCTCTGGATTCCTTAAACTTTCCAGCCCTGAGTTCAAAGCTATTGCATTGAAGGTCGAATACCATCCTGAATTCCTAAGGTTCGTCATCAAGCTTGAAGAGTGGGGAATTCAAATGAATCAGTTTATGGACGACTTGAAGCAATTTTTGTGGTACAGCGACTATTGCCGTTAAGTGATGAAGATTTCGTTGAATAAAATGAATCATCAGAGATGAATCAGCAGAGAAAACTGCGTCAATCTAGTCGTTTATTATTAGTTTGTTCTTTGTGATTGAGTTTTGGCTCGATGTTTCGTAATGTCAAATAATTTCTATCGTAAGCTCGACTGATTTCAATAATTTCTATCGATAGGTCGAATGATTTCAGGTGAATCTGTTCATTACCTCGGCTTTGTCTACAATGAAAATGAGATATCGAAGCGTTCAACGATAAAGCAAAATGCTCCACGCGCTAATGCATTCGAGCGGATAGTTAACAAGCACTCCAATAATTGTTGGCTGCTCTGTTGTTTCGTGGCAACATGAACGAGAAAATAAATTTAATCAAACTTAAGCGGTCGCCAAACTGCCAAAAGTTCAATGGTTAGTCAAAATGTCATTGGACGTAGTTCGCTTGGCGCTGGGTTCCGATTTGCATCGTTGTAGAAGTATAAATATTTGAATGCGTTGCTGCATTAAATTTCATTGAAACTGCAAACTCAAGTGGAGCGATAAATTGTGAAATTAACTTGTAAACATTTGTGTTCGAGGGAAAGCCGATCGCTGTGCTGTTTGCACTAATGCATTTACACATCATACTCAAATTAATAAGCTCTCTACGGACAGTTGCGGGCGTCGAACAGGCGGCTAAGCAGATATTTTATCTATCGGGAGCAATGCGAAATTGCAATTAATCAAACTTGCAATGAATACGAAATAAACAGTGTTTCCTCCGTGTTTGGTCATCTCTCGACATGTTGGAGGGTTTGAAAGAGAAGTCAATGAATTTGCATCGAAATGATTTATGGAGATTATTTTTAGCATTCCACTTGGTTAGAGAACTCACTGCTATTGCTGAAATGGATTCAAGGAAAACTGTTGGAAAATGCAGCTGCAATCTCAAGCATGCAGACTCGTTTAAACTCTTCCGACAGCTCCTTCAAGAAGAAACTTTCAAGGTTTCTCGAACTACTTGAAGTTTGAATGTTGAGTGCAATTTCTCGAGCACGTGAGTCGTTTGCGCTGCAAGATGCTGTTAATCAAAGCAAACCCACTGCAGCGTTCGCCTCGTTGTTAGGCAACGCTTGAGAGTCGTTTCTCGTAATTCAGCAGCAATTTTGAAATGTTTCGTAGATTGAAGATGATTTCAGCAAAGAAAGTGAAGACTAAGCTCCACTAAATCTTCTTAAATCGACAGATTGTCGTGTAGACTTTCCTCGTCTCGTAGTCTTTCGGCTTTGTCTTCCGATCTCTCTCGTTTAGCTCATATCGTTAAACGAAGACAATAGACGAACAGTTAATAATTTATTTTCTAATTGATCATGACATAGCCACGATCACATACAATGGGCGTTAATTGATGGAAACCAAACGCTAGCGTGTTCGTTTGTTTGCTGTGACATTGCGGTTTGACTTCGTCGATGAATCGAAGCGCATTCTTAACGGTTACAGGATCCGTAACGAATATCATTCTAGTTCTCAGGTGTTAACCGCAATGGAATTTCAGAAGCGACTGGCATGTCATTCAGAAAGCTTTAATTAACTAGTTGAGTGACTTGATGGAATAAATAGCAGCTAAACGCGACGCTTGTCTGTAAATATTGCGTTAGCAACTCAATCTAATCCGACTCAAAGCTTCCATTTATGTCACCAAACCCTGAGATTTCCGCGCTCCCGCCGCTGTTTGGTACAGGGGAATATAGCAACATCTACTCCTAATTCACGACATTAATCTTCCCACGTCAAAACGACTAGCTGTCGCTTTTGATTTCGTCTTAAGCGGCCTCAGAAAATGGCACTGATGCTAAATGGAATTGATGAGATTTGTTTCAATTATGAGTAAATTAAAGGAGAAATGGTTCCGCGAAGAACGTAAAACAGACACATGAGATTAGATGGATAGTTATGGCTTCCAACTAATGGCACAAAATTACCTTGCAAACACAATTTGTGTCTTTCGACTCGTGACGGCAAATTCGTTACATCGTATATTGGCTCACGACCTCGACACGGCAAACATGGTAGTGACCAGCAGTTCGTTTGGATAATATTTAACATTCCACCGCAACCCACGCTACGCTGGTCGAAACTGCTTCGAGATTGATGATAACTCGATCGTCAAACGAGCGGAGAGTGTCCGTCAGAATGTGATTTTGATTGGAAATGTGTTTTTCGACCTTAAATCTGTGACGATGTGGGCGGATCGATGCTCGTTGTGGGCGCCTCACTTTAAAGTCAATAAAGCGTTTAGTCTGCTTATGAAATATTCATAGATTTCTTCTAGTGTTTGCAGCTTTCGGTATGTTTATGGCTTATTCGGTCGTAGGTTTACGCGCGACAGATGCTGCACATGAATTGCAAATGGGCCACGAATGTGTTCACAGTTGATCGGAGTTTCCATGTGAAGAGTCCGAACGAATATCATTCTAGTTCTCAGGTGTTAACCGCAATGGAATTTCAGAAGCGACTCGCATGTCATTCAGAAAGCTTTAATTAACTAGTTGAGTGACTTGATGGAATAAATAGCAGATAAACGCGACGCTTGTCTGTGAATATTGCGTTAGCAACTCAATCTAATCTGACTCAAAGCTTCCATTTATGTCACCAAACCCTGAGATTTCCGCGCTCCCGCCGCTGTTTGGTACAGGGGAATATAGCAACATCTACTCCTAATTCACGACATTAATCTTCCCACGTCAAAACGACTCGCTGTCGCTTTTGATTTCGTCTTAAGCGGCCGCAGAAAATGGCACTGATGCTAAATGGAATTGATGAGATTTGTTTCAATTATGAGTAAATTAAAGGAGAAATGGTTCCGCGAAGAACGTAAAACAGACACATGAGATTAGATGGATAGTTATGGCTTCCAACTAATGGCACAAAATTACCTTGCAAACACAATTTGTGTCTTTCGACTCGTGACGGCAAATTCGTTACATCGTATATTGGCTCACGACCTCGACACGGCAAACATGGTAGTGACCAGCAGTTCGTTTGGATAATATCTAACATTCCACCGCAACCCACGCTACGCTGGTCGAAACTGCTTCGAGATTGATGATAACTCGATCGTCAAACGAGCGGAGAGTGTCCGTCAGAATGTGATTTTGATTGGAAATGTGTTTTTCGACCTTAAATCTGTGACGATGTGGGCGGATCGATGCTCGTTGTGGGCGCCTCACTTTAAAGTCAATAAAGCGTTTAGTCTGCTTATGAAATATTCATAGATTTCTTCTAGTGTTTGCAGCTTTCGGTATGTTTATGGCTTATTCGGTCGTAGGTTTACGCGCGACAGATGCTGCACATGAATTGCAAATGGGCCACGAATGTGTTCACAGTTGATCGGAGTTTCCATGTGAAGAGTCCGACACACAAACTCTTAATTCCCTTTTATGGTTTTCCTGACACTTTGTTAAGTTGGAGTTTCCGGTCGTCGAACGAAGCGTCGACCATAATGAAAAGTCGTAAAGGCAACGAGCTGCAGGATGTTAAGACACATGTTGCATCAAAGACTCGAGATAGAAAGCAAGTGACTCCAAGCACATATCTCGTCCCGTTTGTTCGACATCAACAGGTAGACGTTGCGCTCTTCTTTGTACATCAACAAGTCGTTCAGGATTTCTTTTGCCTTCTCTCCTTCTTATCCGTGACGAGATGAAAAATGGTGCAACGTTTTAGTTTGTTTTGTTAAACAAAATTATCAGCGGACCCTTTTGATTATAAAACTCCCGGCAACATCAAGCGAGATATCCTCGTAAATAATTCAGTATGTGCTCCGATGAAATGTTGCTAGCTCTCCATTGTTCAAGTTGATCGATCGCTAGCGCAAATAAGGGTCGGATGAACTCGTCGTATCGAGATGTTTACCCAATTTTTCGCAGTCAAATGAATGTTATCGTTTATCATTCAGAAGTTTTCACTAAGCCGGCGTCATATAAAGAATGTTTGCGGAGCGATGAGTGAACAGCAAACAAAGCGCAACTGTGAGCGGCTGAGCAGATTGTGAAACTGTTATAAAGAGAGACGGAGGCAGTTTATCCACTGCTCTGACGCTTCAGTCTCTAGCGATTTGTTGAAGAAACGGGTCGCATTCATAAGCGGTTGTTCAATAAACAAAATAGAAAAATATTTTCACCCCCGCCCGGTCGTGCTCGTAATTCAATTCAAAGAAAACAACACAACAAAATAAATATTAAATCAGATTGAAAGTGCTGATGTTGATTCGGAGTTATTGATTTTTCATTCGAGAGTTCATTGTGAATAACAATTCATTGTACGTACGTGATCATCGTTCTCGATGCAAGTGAAATAAGAATCTTCCGAAAGGAATCAAGGCTGCGACTGAAGGAGGAAGAAGAACGAAAAATATCAAATTAAGTCTTGGATCAGATTATGTTACAACCAAAGTGTTTATTCACTGTTCCATGCCCGACAATGGACTGCGATTGTGTGGCCCCGGCTGAATGATTTATGGTTCGAAAGGATATTTCTGGAATTTGAAATTATAATTTCTACTTTGCTCGGATATTTCTCATTAACTCGAAAAGGTAAGTTAGTCTTTTCTATTCCATCGCATTCCCTTCTCGCTAACATTGTTGCCGCATATGTCAATAGAACTGACTTATTAAATATCATAACTGTTCAGCTATTGCACAATTGAGATTATTTCAAGTTTATCATGAAAGCAAATGAGAAGAGAGAAAGATAAAAATGTCAACGGAAGCCGTTAAAATATTCAGCGATTGTGCAAACACAAGGCTACTCACATTTCTGAGTTAGCCACAGGGCTTTGTCTTGGTTCAGGGTTGACGAGATGCACGCAACTCGCTGTGATTGCTTGTGGAATGCTAAAAATTTGGATCTTATCAATGTCTTTAGGCTCATTACAATTTGAGAAAAGTTATGATACCAAACTAGCTACCAAACATTAAAGCTTAAACCTCTGGATGTACATAAGCTTTAGTAATCATCTGCGCTAAAAGCCGAAAAGCAAACACAAGAACTGATTGAAACAAACAGGTCCAATTAACAAGCGAGCTTGTTTGTTGTATGTTTGCCTCTCCATGTCTTTTCTTTTAAAGTTTGGAGATTAAAAATAGAAATAACTTGATGAAAAATGAGCCATGAAGAATGCTGGAATGTTCCACAAAATATGAAGTACCCGGAAGAACGAAGCGATCAAGCCAAGCTTCTACATTGCATCGTAATCCAACCAGAACCCAAAACCTCTCACGTTCTGAATTCCATCATCAGATGATTACGATGAGAAGAGAAAGAAGCTGCACAGTAAAAAAATTGAAAGTTTTTCATGCTTAATTGAATTAGAGTAGGGAAACCCGCTCACTCTACTTACCCGTGCTGTGGCCTCTGAGAAATGGATCATATGAAGCACAACAGCACTTCGCCACCATCAGACATTCCGCGCAGTCATCGTTGCTTCACTCCGCTACGCATGAGAAATTCCCAACTCGAGAATGAATGCAGAGACAATTGAATTAAGTTTCGAGATGTAATTGAGCTCAGCTCACCAGATTGTTTTCCATTATTCAGCGAGCAAAAAACGAATTTTCATGGCAAAAAGTTTTGCTTTCTCGCTTTGCGGCTCTGCAGTTGGAAGAACTTTTTTAATTGACAGAGGAGACAAGCAAGGCTCTCCTTGATTGCGACATTTACTGCACATCATAAACCGAGACGCTGCCATCCATCATCGCCTTCAGAGTTATGGTAATGACTCTGCGGATTTTGATGTCCGAAAACCGAAGCAAAACAGCTTCTGGATGTTTTCTGGCGAATCGTGTGAGTCATTACGCGAGAATTACCAACGACAAACAGCACTCAGGCCTGTCGCTCGTCTCGCTAATGACGTGTCTTCCCAGTAGCAATTACCGACATGTGATTTCAGTCGCAATGAAATCACCGCTACTCGCGATCCACAGTGATTATCGTTTTGTTTCTCGCCGCTCACCGATCGACAGGTTATTAGCTGGCACTCGGTTTTTTGCTCGCTCCGAAATGTCTTTCACCGGTTTTCCAATAGAAATAAAAGCATCGTTTGCTTAATGTGCCGAAAAAACGTCAGGCATTAGCTTTTATGGCTGAACATAAGCTGAACGGCTCGACTGAGCTCAGGCGAAAGATTTTATCCTTGGAAATATTTCGTGACAAATGTTCTCCGCTCTTTCGACTTATTTTCAACCCGAGACTTTTCGGCCATTCAAAAACTGCGAAGGAAGCAACAGAAATATTTGTATGGCTCGTCGCTGCTCCAAAAACATTTCAGCAAAAATGCTATATCAAATTCTTGAGCATGAAAATGTTCATGCTAATCCAAACGAAAGAATTTTAAGGACTCTGTGCCCAGGTTTTGTTCATTCACGACACATCATACGAGAGGCGTGAGGGGGTCCGAATTAAAACAGTATCATTCGGGGAAGGGTAAAAATTCAAAATTTGTTGTGGAATAGAACCGCTGTCACGATCTGATAAATCACGAGTGAACTGAACCCAAAACTTGTTTTACAAAAAATCTCTCGATACAGGAAGTGCATTGTTAAACGACGCAACTCAAATTGTTCCGGGCGCGGTTCGTCATTCCGCACAGTTTCGCCGCTCATCCACATTGATTATGCAATTTAACATCGTAGCGACATAAAAAATTAACAACTTCCCAAACCGATTTCTCTGTTTTTACGCCTCCCGACGTCACTCGAGTTCATTACAATGCACAAAGTTTTTTATATGGAGCGCGATGTCGGCTTGACAGGAAGCCGGGGAGAACGACAACGCGAAAGAATAATTGTAAAATTCCAGAACAGACAACAACAAACCAGAATGACGAGCGTCACTCTCGAAGCTGATGTTTAAATAAATATAAGAACTGTTCATTAATGTTACAAAACATAACACGTGATCGAGGATTAAATTACTGTGCTCACGTGTCGTTGCTGCAATTTGGTGCAACGTGCGTGTAATGCATTAATGTATGAGATCCTTATTTCAATGCCATCCAGTGTTTCAGTTTCCGCGGAAAATTGTCTCCTCCATATCTGCAGCGAGCATATTTACCTTTCCAACCCTAATTCAGCAGAAAGCTGCCTCATGCTGAACATGCACCATTGTCATAATTTGCATAAATTAGCTTCCTCGCTGCGCAATAACTTTCAATAACCCAATTAATCTCGCTCTGGGAAATGAGACGCGGGAGAACCTCACTGGCATGGCAATGAACATAAGCTTTAAAGTTTGAACCGTAACAACGTGCAAACTTTCAAAAAAAAGGCTGATGATTATGCTCGCCCGGATGCTCAACGACGAAACTTTCTCTGATGTTTTATTCGCATGTAGGAAGCAGCCAAATCCCTGAATGCAAATGATAGAAAAACTTGTAGAATTCTGGATAATTCGATTTGAGGGTTGATGAAGTTTGGCAGAGAAAATCTAAACCTCCTGTCGCTTTCGAATCAACCTCAACTGTCTTCGGATGAAAAGATTTTCGTCAACATTAAGCCACGAAAGAAAGTGAGAGCTGAACAACAAGTTTCTAATGCGATCGTCTTTTATTTCAGATGCTGAAGCACGTTCACATCTCGCCTCTGAGGAATCGCTCCGATTCCATTTCCCTCCGCTCATCAACGACATTCTCAACGGCGTCTTCGTGCGCATCATCGTTGTGCGGAAGTCCGGAGCCACCGGCTGATCTTCAAATCTCGACGCCGTCACGTTCATCCAGTTACTCGAGCTTGAACGAGTCCATTTCGCAGGTGAGCTACAGTCGCCCGGTAAAAATTTAAAGTTAGTTTCTCCTTGAGAAACTTTAATTGAATTTACGTTGTTGCTTACACAGTAAGACAACGAAAAAAAAAACTTTTCCCTCCGAGTTGGTGAAACAGTTTACTTATTATTTAAAACTTAATCATAAAGTTTCGCAATTAAGTTCTCATGAACGTCATAATGACCATTGTTACATCTATTAAACGCTCTGCGCTGAGAAAGTAAACTAATTGTTTCTTAAGTAAAGAGCGAAGGAGGAACGTGGCTCAAGTGGAAAAGTTTTCTTGCTTTGCACGATTTGAAAGCTTACAATTTCCCTGATTTATTGCTAAACCAACTTTTGATTAATTTGGTTTCTTTGCAGACCACGCTGAAAGTATTTACAGCGTGTTTGAAGCTCGACATTGAGTACAAGACTTTGGCAGTGTCTTGGGACACAACAGCAAAGCAGATCGTGACGCAAGTGTTGCGAAGGTAGGTTGTCGTTTCCTAGAAGCTCATTTTATCGCTCCCACGACTCATCGAAAATTTATTAACTTGACGTTGTCTCCATTCGCAGATGTAAAATGCGGCATCGAGATCCTCGTCTCTTCTTCCTCTCGATGGAAGTGAGATTCCGACGCGCCGATGCTCGCACGATGTTGGTGTTAGACGAAACTGCCAGACCAGCAATGCTCCAAGCCTGCCATCCTTCGGGAGAATCAAAGTTTCACCTCCAGACGAAGCAGGGCGGACTCATTCGTGTTCACACGTCCGCTTTGCAGCAGACATCGCAGTACAAAAGCCTTTTGATCTCGGAGCAAACGACTTCCGATGAACTTCTGGGTCTTCTTCTTTCCTGCTACAACCTGCCTGAGCCAGTCGAGGAGTTTTCCCTCTACGAGGTCTGTCCGGATCAAGAATATCAACGCAAGCTACATCCCGACGACTTACCGCTACGCGCACAACTGCAACGGAATCAGAAAGGCGAAAACTGCCACTTCCTTGTGCGACGAATCAGAAACCTGTCGAGACGAGTGTTGAAGCTCGACGAGAGCAGCTCTTGCACCAAAGCCAATTACTCGATGACGCTCACTCCATCAACCACCGTCAATACAACAATAAGACCGACAGAGACGTCAACGGAAATCACCAAAACTTCCTCAACGGCTCCGCCATCATCAATCGCTGTTTTCAAATCAAAATTCTCCAAACTCGAATCGTGTCTGTGCAAACTGACGTTGCGAAGCGATAATGACGGAGTCGATGTCAACGGAAATGTTGTTTTACCACAAAAATGCCAGCGTAACCTAAGCCCGCCGATCCAGCACTGCATTCACTGCACTCGAAACAACTCCACGAATCCATTGAGAGGCTTCAACGACTCGACGAGATTGGCAAGGCCGCCAACGTCCATCAAAGCCTCAGCCGTCGACAGATCATCCACTTACAATCCCGTGTATAACATTCGGGAAATCAGAACTGTCGGCAACTCTTTCTCATCGTTGGGAAGCGACAAAAAGCTGATGGAAGTCGACGCACTCTCGGTCGCCGCATCATCGGCGATATCTCGAAGACATAGCGTGGCTGTCGATGAGATTGTCAACACGCATCCATCGATGGGCATCGGCAACTACGTTTACATCTAAATTTTTACTACTTTTGATCGAACCTGGTCAGCCTAATGATTTCTTCATAGTCACTAGTCACCCTTTAACGGCGAGTTAACAGTTAAAGATAATTTTTTTTTCTCTCAAACTTTGCACTATAATTTTTGTTCCAAATTAAGACCGAAGAAGAGAAGAATTCTTTCACTCTAGGACTGCCAAAGATTAAGTTTATCGATTGGACTCTTTTATATCTTCGTTTGCAATAAAAGACATTTGAAATCACTAAATTGGACTTTTCTCATTTTCCAATTCGTCTTCATTCAATTTTCAGTCTCCCACTGGATTTTCATCCAACTGAGATGAAACTCTGATGATAGTTGAAGCGTGCAGCCACATCGTCTCAACGTAATGATGAGTTAATCTCGAACTCGGAAGTTTCTTCATCTCAAGCGCAAAGCAAAAGAGAAAACGGAGAATGATAGACTTCACATGTTTGTAATTGAATCGACGGAGAGCGAAGTAATATGCGCTGTTAAGGTTTCACTTTTATTGCAGTTAATACCGTTTGATGTTATTTGATTATGATGTCGTCAATGTGTGAATTGCTCTCCACCGCATAACGAAACCTGCGCGGTGGGAAAATCAAATGTAAAAGTTGAGTCGCGTCATGGAGATCGTTTGACGATTTGATTGACAATGAAACGAAGTTTGTTTAATCTAGGATTTCCATTTCCAGCGAAAGGTCGTCCGTCCCAAAAACATCTTCGTTTATGGCTTCCATTAGAAACTTCCTTTCCGAGTCGACAGCCGGATGTATCGACAACGCGTTCCTCGAAGGCTTGAAATCAAAGATCTTGATTCGATTGGGTTCGTTACGATTTTCCTTACAAATTATTCTATTCATCCTCGAGGAAAAAAATTGAGATTTCAATAGGATTTTCTTTCCAATCCGATGGAAATTTTTCAGGGATAATTTTCGCTTGGCAACAGAAGAGAGAACACAACGACAACGAGAAATGATCTTGCAGCATCTGTTTCGCATTCTGCAGCGTAGTAATTAGCCATTTTCTAAGGAAGCCGCAAGCTAAACTTCTGCACTTTTGCTCCAACCAAATTGCTAGCATTTGCTGCAATTAATTTGCGCTTCGTTTCGTTGACAAGTGAAATTAGTTCACCGGGCAATTGAATCGTTGCAATTCTATGCGAGGCAGAAATTTCAATTTTAATTTGATTGCTGTTCTGATGAAATTGCTGATGAGCACGAAAGTAAATCAGAACGCAATAATTGTTTTCGGTTGCTTGAAATTTTGCGAAGCTAAGCAAAGTTCGACTACAAATTATAATAATTACTTCGTCTCGAATAACCGAATTTGTGATTGTTTGCTCGAACGCGATCCATTAGACGATAAAATGTTTCAATTACATACATAAACTTCGAATGAATTCTTTCCCCCGTTTTAATTTTAAAATCGTTCTGGTTATTTAAGTGCAGCACGTGCTCAGACGTCGAGTGAAACACATTCAGATAATTGCGTTCACCGCAGAGGCATAGAACCAAATCTCCTGTCGTCGCAAACAATAACATAGTAAGAGAAGATCTCGGATAGAAGAAAGAAATTCAATCATCGAACATTTCCTTTTCGGAAAGATGTCACAATGAACCGGAAACTCAGCTCATTATTCATTTAACAGGAAAGAGAACCTCGTTGTGAAGGCTCGTGCGGATGGATTTTTGATGGAAGTCTTGTTAATTATTCAGGACTTATCAATGCTCTTTCCTCAGCTTGCATTCATTATTAATCTTCAGCGGATCGACTCAATACAGCCTCGATAAAGGCTTTCTATTTTTTAAGACGAGTCGCTACTCTTTGAATTTTCTCTTGACGCTTAAGATACTGTTTTCCTTACTCTGAATCTGGCTCGAAACATGGAAATTGAATATAAAACTCTAGCAGTCGGGGCTCTAACCAACGGACAAGCTCAGAAATAATTACGTGTTACAATATCATTAGAACCTTATCTCAATGTTTGCCGGTGACCATAAAATAAGTTAACGCTTAAGTTGGTCTACTTGGCTTTCACGAGAAACAACCTTAGTCCGGAGTTCCCACAGATGCATCCAAGTTTATTTGAGGCATCTGATGAGATTATATGATGGCGACTTCGAAGTTGATTCAATGGTTTTTCTGGAACGAATCCGGAAGGAAAATCGTTTTGTGTAAGAATTCAATTAAAATAGAGAAAAGAGGAAAGACTACAAGTTTTTAATTAAAACTAACAGAAGGTTGAGGAAGCCAAGATAGAGAACTTTGATTGCAGTGCCACTGTGGAAACTCTTGTCGAGTTGTTAAACTCCTCGTTGAACTTGGCAATTGAAGGCAAAAATGTTGAGGAAAATAATCCAAAAGGAAAACAATGCTTTTGCTGGAGCGGAAATTTATTCGTTTACTTTGCATGGAAATTCAAAAGTTGAAATAATTTCAGCGGAAACCAGCGAAAGGTTTCGCCGTTAGCGGTTCGGAAGAGAGAGCGAAAACGTTCTTGCGGCAACTGGATAATAAAAATCAACATTTATCCTCCTGCTGTCGAGTTGAACATCTTAATGGGTTGAGAAGATCTCGCATGCACAACACGCAAACATTCTAACGTTTGCTTCCGTCTAAGCGGTTAACAAGCAGCTCGTAACGCATCCGCTTTACTTTGAGAAGCTCGGCTTTCACTACTCATGCCTGACGTGAGATTAGCTGAAGCTCTGACCTTTGCGTTCGCTAATGAAGGCAATTTAAGTAATCGTGTACAATGAACGATTCTCACAGTCGCAAGTCGAGTAGTATGAAAGTAATTTGATGATTCCGAATCACTTCAACAACACTTGCAAACCTTTTCCGTGGAGTTTTTGCTCTCGAACCAACGGCTCGGCTTCCGAATCAAATTCAGCTTTCATAATTGAAGCCATTAAAGCCGTTGAGAGCGAAATATTATCAGCATGGAAATCCGAAGCGTTCAATGTGAATATTGATTTAATTTTCCCACGAGCTTTGAGATTCAGTCAGCGGCACCGCACTTGTTTGCATGCAAATTTCCATCACCGCTTGTTGCGTGAATTTGATTACATTCATTGAGTGAATTTAATTACTGCGATATCTCGGAGCGAGTGTATAAACGGCTTTGTATATAGCGAGCCAGCTTTCATCTTTTGCCGTTGACTGCATTAACATCGACACACTTAGCACCGAACATCGAAATGAAAGGCTCAACATCAAAGACAATTCTCGCTTCGTTCTGCAATTCCGGCGCAGAAAAGGGAGACAGCAAAAATGTCATCACTTTCTGCATTGTTTCAACTCTTGATTCTTTCACATGAATAATTATTTTACACTTTCGTAATTCTCTTTGTTTAGCTCGCTATTGTTGATGGCAAAGCATTGCTTTTGCACATCGTTGCTCCCATTTCAATTTGTCAAAGCAAAAAACTCTTTTTTCTCGTGTTAAGCTAACGACTCCCATGTCGAGGAATTACAAGTCGCTGGCGTGGCTCGTTAGATTTCGAATGATTGCACTCGCTCCTTACTGCCGAGTCCTTTTCTTTTTTCATGCCAACGCTTTACGCTGACGAGCATATGCTGCACCAGAAGCTTCAACGTTTCCCTTCATCTGCTTCTCTGCAGTAAATCATAATGTTCCCAAGGAACGTTTCTCGAAAATTTCATCGTTTCGAGAGTTTTTACTCTGCTACCTAAGACAATCTCGTCTTTTTTATGGGAAGCGGAATAAACAGATGAGAATGAGAGAAAATAAATTAAATTTCGTCTTGGATGTTTGTGTGTTTATGAGGCATAAGAAATTATTATTAACAGTTTTGTGAGAAGCGAAAAGAGTGAGCTGGAGCAGGAAGGCGAAGGCCGAACACATGTTTAATATCCTGTCGAGAAGAAATCATCCTTGAGCGTCCCAACTGGCAAGCACGCTAAGGAAGTTTACTTCAATTTTTTGTCGCTCTCATCATTCATTTAATGAGACAACAAAAATACGAAAACAAATCTGGCAAGATTCGAAATTGATTTGATTGCGATATTTCTGAATTGCGAGGAAATTCCGCAGAAAAATAGGAATTTATTCAGTTCGCGCTTTGAGCATTGACACGAACGCTATTATTGCGAGAGATCGATAGCAAAGCTATTCTACAAAAGCTAAACTAGAAGCAGTCGCGAGCACAAAGCGTGGATGGCGATACATGCAATTCAGAATCGATGCGTCGGATTTATTCGAAACGTCAAGCTCCTCTATCATCCTAGTCTTTAGAGATTTTATTGGAAGAAGTATGGAAGCAGCGCATCCTACATATAAAATAGAAGCTCGTTATTCAGGCTCAATGGCATAGTGATCCACCTCGATTCGTTTTGCGTTTTCGTGAAGCATCACGCGCCACAAAATTTTTTGTTTCCAAAAAGCGATCACGGACGTGTGAATCAATTTATCAAACGACTCATTGCAAGCTCCATACGTCAATGTCAATTCGTCAAACGCGCTTTACTCAGTTCAATTGGCATAGTGTAATTTCTCTCTGGAATTCCTTCCACCTCACATTGGGCAATCGAAAGCGGAGGAGCTGAAATTGTTTCCATGCTGATTGATATCGAGTTTCGGAGTCGAATTGTTCATAGACTTAAGCGGTGAAATTGAACGGAATCGATTGCAAGCTGCTGGCTGGAGGTTTTCCTCGACAGCGAATAGGATTTGTGGAATTGAATCCGAAGCGGTGGTGCAAGTGTGAAGGGCAAAAGTGACTTTAATTCGTTTCGATTTCGAGATGACTGGAAATCGACATTTTGCGGTTAATCTCACTCTGAAATTCATGGGAAAACAAAGCGCAACAGCATAAAGAAATTTGACTCCCATGGCTCTGTGGAATGTGAGGTCTCTGACGCTGCTTCTTTCTTCTTTTCGGTAGGCGATTGTGTCGAAATATCATTTCGTCAGTCGACGGCCGAGCCACTGAAGTAAATCTCCCGTGGAATGGGAAGAACGATTATTCGTTACACATGATTTCATCTTGACCTTCTTCTCGTTGTGTTTCCTTTGTGAACTGCTCGGCTTTTATTCTCGGTGACTTGGTAGCCGAAACTGAACGAATTTGAAGATACAAACGTAGCGAAATGAGAATCAGATTGTTCTCTATAGACCGGGCAATAAAAACGCTCGCCAGATGTAATCAACATTTGGTGGTTGTGAAAGGGTCATTGGCAGTCAAATTAGGAGCCGTTGTCTGGCCCGACCGATATCGGGGCAGAGAGCGAGAATCTTTTACAACATGTGAGCGAGAATGTATCATCAATTAGCACCCATTATTATAATATGATTTTGTTCGAAGACACAGTGGAGATCAATTAAAGAGAGATTTCTTTTACAACCGCCGAGCTTCATTTGTGGGAATCATGAAGACTCGAGTTGATGTGAAGACACTGTGACTGAATCGATGCTATTGAGATTGTTCTTCTTTGCTCATTTCCATGTGAAAGCATTCGGCATTCCAAATGCTTTTCCCACACACTTGGAAAGAGAAGAATTTGTAATTTTCCAGCAAGTCGAAACAGAAAAATATTTCAATCATGCGTTGAGAATTTCGTTTAAGTCGAGAGAACTTCACTTAGGAATTTAATCGTTCTCGGAAATTGTTTGGATTCAAATTGATTTTCCATAACAATTCAGCTTTTGAAAAAATCGATTAAACTTTCCCGGAATGTTGCAAAGCTCCTCAACTAATTGCAAACTGACACCAACAGTGGCCGCAGATTGAACTAGGATGTAATTAATTTTTTGCTGTGCCCTACGAACCTCAATATCCAATCGATTTACTTCAAAATAATTCTCACAGCGTTCTCCATCCTTGATACATAGCTCGATCCATGGCTTTGCTGCTGTGAAATCTGCAATGGATCCATTGCCTTCTGTTCGCCGAGTTTCACTCTCGGAACGTCTCGACAACATCAATTAAGCTCAAACATCTAAGTTCACAATACAAATGATGCTTTGTTGGCTTCGAGGCGTCGCTTGTGGAAGCAATGACATGGTGAAGAATGAAAGTGAAGTGAGTGGCACATTAATCATGAAGAAGGTCAAATCGCCAAAAAAAAGTTTGTCGCTTAACTTTTCCTCGCTTTCACCCAACGTGACAGCACGAGACGACGATCTCAACAGCGCAACAAGAACAAAGAAATCAAATTATCAAACGATGACAGTGAAATGCTAACAGCGAAGTAAACATCATAGAGATTAACGCAGCAGCAACTCTGGAAGACAAAATTGTTTGACTTTCAATTGGCGAAATTGGCGAGAGGGAAACTTCTCGGAATCGTTTCGTAGTCAACTACGCTTGCTTTCGTCTCATCATAAGGTTCTATTGATGCACGTGGAATCCGTTGATGTTTACTCATCGAGCACAAACTTCGACGACGAAGCGCTGAAAGCATAAACAACTGTTCGAGTATTTTCTTTCGCAACGAGCAGAAGTTTGTTTATCGTTCCATCTTCAACTCTCGAGATTGATTACTTAAGCAATGAATTGAAACCATTCTCATGAAATCTTTAAAGACGAAACGAGCTGATAAAGAGCGCGGCTTCGATTACATCGTCTGCTAACGTCTGTGCTTCCTTTCCAAAGAAAATTTTCCGATGGCGACATGTGACGGAAGCCCGCAATAATCTTAAAACTATTTTTTGGTAGCACATGCCAAACGAGAGCAAAAAACAAGCGGTGAAGAAGGCAGGGAAAGACAAAAGGGATCTAAGTGGAAACAGCATGACATCAAATGCCATTCAACTCATTGAGAAGCACCTGACGTGCTTGCGAGCTGAGGCAGGAATGAGTGGAATCCCAATATCAGTTTCCTTCTTGAAATTCTCCTCGGCTGCCAATAACAATTTGCAGGAAACACAGTAAAGGTCGCACAACAAAAAGCTGTGGACAACATGCTGCAATCCTCACGAGTCGCAGATAATGTCGAACTCTACATAAAGGTTGCCCGTCAATATTTTCTTGCCGTCTCCCGGCGGACGCTTCAGATTATTCTTTTCCTCTTCCACGAGACGACACGCAGAGGAATAATTTGCTTCCTCAACATCTTTCGGTCTCGCTTCGCTTCTTGTTATGTGCTCCAGTTGAATTGTTGTGACATGTTTTTCTCTCTTCAACTTTTATATTTGAAATCCGATTAGGTTTGTAGTTACACAATTATTTGATGTCGATGCAATCGCCAATGCTGTCAACGAGTTATGATGCCGAGCAACAAATTGCTGACAACTTCATCAGTTTTGTAATGGATTGAGTTCAGAATCGGTTCAAGCCAGCTTGCTTTCCATTCACTGTCACGTGCTCACTTTCGGATACGTTTCAATTAAGAACTTGAAATCAAACAATTTTGACAGTTCAAAGTTGCAAAGCAAACTTTTGAAGGAGCTCCAGAAATTAAAACTAAAGTCTTCTACGTGAGTGAAGAGCAACTATTTGAACCTTCACTCGTCTACTAACCTTTGTTGCGACTACTGGAATCACTATACCTCCTGATCAACATTTGCTGTTCTCATTACAGGAAGGAACTGAACAACAAATAACTCGTCCAGCTTGAGTGAACAAGAAGTTTGAAATTGAATTCCCGAAACGATTATCGCAGCCGTGCCTCGAAGCAACTTTTCGATAAGCTTCGTTATTGGAATCGCTGAGCTCTGTTGGCATAAGTTACTCGAAGAAACTTTTAATCTTCGAGAGTGTTTCGAGCTTCGAGGAAACTTGAGCTTCATCGATTCGGTTGAATTGTCGATCTGATACAGAAGCGAGCATTGTTCAGATTAATTGCTACTTCATTCCGTCAATTTGATGTCCGCGTGATGTAAACTTTTTGTCGAGAAACAATCATCGGAATCTTTCAACACCTCGCGCGAGCACATTTCAAGTTTTTCCTCCCGCTAATAGCACGACAACAAAAGTTATCCGTGCCCAACGAAGTCGTGTGTGCGGCCTTGATGTTCGCAATTACCGGTCTGCTCGTAATTGGTCAACCGATTAATCATTTGAACAACGAAATTCATTCAAGTCAAAGTATCCTCGAGAAGTTTCGACATTTATTATGCGCCACATCTGTTACCTGAGCTGCCAGCTAAAAAACGAATTCCAATGGGAGGGGAAGGAAAGGAGAAATGTAGCTGAGGCCGGAGAAGAAGAATCATTATGCTGTAATTATGGGCTCTGTGTTTAAGATAAAGAAGAAGAATTTATTGAACTCTTGCGTCGTTGGAAAGGTCGGAGAAGAATTCCTTGCGCCCCTTTCGTACAATTATCAAATTCCTAGATGTTAATAGAACTCTCGTGGATCGATCTCAATCTCGACGTTAATAATTCTCAACTTTCGTTCTATGGCTTTTAATTTATGATATCCGTTTGCTTCGCTCGTGTTTCCTTTGCTGTCGAGCATCTCCAGTTACGAGCGATGTCTCCGTTAACAAAGTTTCACTCTTGATTCTGTCGCAGTGGAAGTTTTTGCTCGTTAAACGTCATATCGCTTATCAGAAAATTATTATTGGAATGACGTGACGATGGGGTTGGAAAATTATTTGGCAATCGTGATGGCAGAACATGTCATTCGCCTTGCTGAAAGCTGTGAGTTCCTTAACCGTGTAATGAAGCATAATGCGAAAGTGATGTTGGCAAATCATTCCGCGTTATTGATTCGCCAACACACATCGTTGTGTTTGGCTTGGCGAAACAGAAATCGGGTAAAGATAAATAATGAGCACATACGCTACTCACATCTGGTTAATGGAGCGAGATGCCTCGTTGGATAATCGAGGCGAATCTTATGTTCATCGCAAACAGTTTTACTCCGCTCCAAGCACTTTTTTGCGAGTGCCACATTGGAGATGGCCAACTCTTACTGGAGGCTATTATTGGAGGTAATCGAGGTGAATTAAATTTAATTTCTTGTGGTCTTTGGCATCTGCTATAGAACCTTTTTCAATCGACACCTGACACTCCATCTAGAACTCCCGATTGAGAGCGAAGCTCGGTTTCACCTGCTGAAGGTTAGGCACTTTCATCTGCTGCTTGGAGCTTCCTTAATATTAGATTATGAAGAATAATGACACCACAAAATTGTCTAATTACAGGTTTAAATCAAGGACGTTACGCTGGAGAAAGCAGCTGCCAATCTCATGAAAACAATCAACAGCGATTTTCCAGAGCGATTTCTGATGGATACGCAGTTGAGAGGAGAAATGGAAAGGAATTTGGAGAAGAATTTTTACGGCTCGCTGCTTCTATGCGGGCCGACATTTAATTCATTCAGTCCGCTCAGGTTTCAGGCTGAAATTTATGTTGTCAGGAAACTTCGGAGAATAAATATTTGTTTTCAAAACAGGCGATGAGAAAAGCCGAGATGATTCTCCAATAAAGTGAAAAGAATCGTCAATGGAACGCCGGTCGCCGTCTAATCAAATCTCATTCGAAATAAAATAATTATGTCCGATGATAATAGGCGAAAGGAAGGCGAGAGAGAGAGACGAGAAACCTGAGGAATGTGGCTCGGCTCGCTCGTCGATGGTGTTTTAAATTATCTCATGTAACACACGGACAGTTCGATAAAGGAAGCGAAGAACTGAACGTAGCGGTGAGTTCTATTCACAGCCTCCGGTGAAATCTCCGATAAAAAAATCTTGTCGGACTCATAAAGAAAGCTTGAAGTGATTTCGTAAGCTCGATTCGTAATAGAAATGTTAAAATTGGGAACCAGATGATGCCCTCCATCAGAAATGAACACGAAAAGAAGCGATAATCCGGTCTTGGTTCTCTCGACTCCATCCAGCGATTATCATTTAATGAGTTCATCGGAATTCTTTCTCAGGCTGTTAAGAACGAACACGACATGTTCAATTTTATCGATGACGAACAAACTGTCTTGCCATCGAGATAAGGGAAAGGTAACAAACAAAATTATCATCTTGAGAATGCGGTGGAGACATTGGATCGTGAAGTGGAATAATTGGTGACCATTTGTTATCTCAAGAATTTATCGCAGGACTTGGAAGAATTTCTCTCGAGACTTTCCCAGAACGATGCAAATGAGTTACCTGTGCAGCATTTCAATCTCGTTGTGTCAATTTGCTTTGAGAGTTTTCAATTGAATTCGATTAACAAGCTAGAGCTGCCCGTGTGGCAAATACCTCTGCGTTCCTTCGACATCGATGGGGACGAAATATCTGAAATTCGACTGAATAATTTGAAAGCAATCAGCTCGGTTGAATAATTTATTGAATTCAATAAATGTTTATCAGTCGACCCCAGAAAAAAGGCACCAGAACTATCTTTTGTTGGTGAATGATTTATTTGTTTTGTCGGGGAGATTTGTTTAACAAATGAAAGGCATGATCCAATACGACTTTGGTGTGGATGGAGACTGAATTGGTGCAGGGCGTGACACTCGATTAATCTTTAAACTGTGCGTTTGATAAAACATTCGGTGAATAAACTCTCGTGTGCATGTGAACCGCCATTGATCAATTTTCTTATCTACTTCGTGACATAACAAACATTAATCATTTTATGCCTCAATCGCTTATTCAATTAAGTGCGTCGCTCTCGATTCTCTCAATTTTTGATTTGTTTGACTAGCTTAGATAACCTTTGAACAGCTAAAAGCGTTCAAGCCTTAGATGTAAACGTAGTTGCCGATGCCCATCGATGGATGCGTGTTGACAATCTCATCGACAGCCACGCTATGTCTTCGAGATATCGCCGATGATGCGGCGACCGAGAGTGCGTCGACTTCCATCAGCTTTTTGTCGCTTCCCAACGATGAGAAAGAGTTGCCGACAGTTCTGATTTCCCGAATGTTATACACGGGATTGTAAGTGGATGATCTGTCGACGGCTGAGGCTTTGATGGACGTTGGCGGCCTTGCCAATCTCGTCGAGTCGTTGAAGCCTCTCAATGGATTCGTGGAGTTGTTTCGAGTGCAGTGAATGCAGTGCTGGATCGGCGGGCTTAGGTTACGCTGGCATTTTTGTGGTAAAACAACATTTCCGTTGACATCGACTCCGTCATTATCGCTTCGCAACGTCAGTTTGCACAGACACGATTCGAGTTTGGAGAATTTTGATTTGAAAACAGCGATTGATGATGGCGGAGCCGTTGAGGAAGTTTTGGTGATTTCCGTTGACGTCTCTGTCGGTCTTATTGTTGTATTGACGGTGGTTGATGGAGTGAGCGTCATCGAGTAATTGGCTTTGGTGCAAGAGCTGCTCTCGTCGAGCTTCAACACTCGTCTCGACAGGTTTCTGATTCGTCGCACAAGGAAGTGGCAGTTTTCGCCTTTCTGATTCCGTTGCAGTTGTGCGCGTAGCGGTAAGTCGTCGGGATGTAGCTTGCGTTGATATTCTTGATCCGGACAGACCTCGTAGAGGGAAAACTCCTCGACTGGCTCAGGCAGGTTGTAGCAGGAAAGAAGAAGACCCAGAAGTTCATCGGAAGTCGTTTGCTCCGAGATCAAAAGGCTTTTGTACTGCGATGTCTGCTGCAAAGCGGACGTGTGAACACGAATGAGTCCGCCCTGCTTCGTCTGGAGGTGAAACTTTGATTCTCCCGAAGGATGGCAGGCTTGGAGCATTGCTGGTCTGGCAGTTTCGTCTAACACCAACATCGTGCGAGCATCGGCGCGTCGGAATCTCACTTCCATCGAGAGGAAGAAGAGACGAGGATCTCGATGCCGCATTTTACATCTGCGAATGGAGACAACGTCAAGTTAATAAATTTTCGATGAGTCGTGGGAGCGATAAAATGAGCTTCTAGGAAACGACAACCTACCTTCGCAACACTTGCGTCACGATCTGCTTTGCTGTTGTGTCCCAAGACACTGCCAAAGTCTTGTACTCAATGTCGAGCTTCAAACACGCAGTGAAGACTTTTAATGTTGTCTGTAAACAAGAAGCAAAATGAAATTATGCGTGCAATAAATACAATTAATAAAACATGTTGAGCGAAATGAGTTAGCGGCGCTTGTGGAATATAGAATCATGTAGCGTCATGATGCCTTGGATGCCTCCATGAGTTTTCTATTTTCAATCAAATTACTGTCACTTCGCGATTTCAGGATGAAGTGAAACAAATAAGAATCTCGGCACGTGTTCGTGACTTTAAGTTTTGCTCTGCTCTGCTGCACCATTGACGGAGCGTGAAGAGAAGCAATGACATTTGACTACAGAACCAAATCTCCTGCTGCGCCGTCACCGGAAACATCGAGCATGGAAATCAAGGCGTTTAATTGCTCGTCGTGCATTATCGCAGTTGTGCATTGTGCAGCCGGAAATCTGCTTGTTGGAGTTTGACATAGAATTATCACAATGGCACAATGCCTCTGCCCACACAGAACTTGGCGTGGCGCGAACGAAGCAAAGAGAAGTGCGAGGGAAAGTCGTGACTTCAAATATTATAATTACGAGACGATTAAAGCGACAAATGCCGATTGCTTACCTGAGGCACTGGCTCGTTAAGGCTCGAGAAGCTCGACGATCGAGACGACGCTTTCAGCTCGTACGACGGCTCGGGGCTGCCGCACAGCGACGAAGCGCATGAAGAATTTGAAGAAAATGATGTGGAAGAGCGAAGAGAAATTGAGTCACTTCGACTTCGAAGAGGTGAAATTTGAACGTGTTTCAGCATCTGTAAGTTAATTAGAGTGGAATGTGATTAATTAAGCTTAAACTTCAATAGCAAAGGCGGTGATAAAAGCAGCGTTACTTTGAATAATTCACACTAATCGTTTCAGCCTTAAAAACGACAAACTTTCCCCCTTGAGAGGATCGAGGATCAAAAACTTTGTTCGCGAAGCTCTTTTAATTAACGCCACGCAAATCACGAGCAAAGTTTTTCCTTCTCCTGTCGCTTGCCTTCTTCCCGTTTTAGTCTCTCATTATTTTCGACATCTTGTGGAGCGAGCGAGTTCGCTTCGCATCCAAAATTAAAATTAATTAATGTTAATGGGGCCAAGTGAAAATGAAATTAAGCGAGTGTAACGCCGTTGTTAATTTCATTTGAAATCAATTGAAAGTTGAGCGAGGCAAACAACGAGAAATCGTAGCGGCTCATCTTGCGTTTTGCATCGCCCGATGATTCGCATGTTGGCTAAGTAGAACCAAATTCATATGATTCAAAGGTAATAATACAATTTAGATCCAATTTCTCTCGTTTGAATCGCCTGCAGCATGAGACTAGCGAGCAAAAGTACAACAAAAATTTGCTTCAAATTAAATATCTGATGAAATGTTTGATTTGGCAAAATTGAAATGGGAAAAATGTAGTTCTGATTGCTTTTTTCATTTGGTTGACTCAGTGAATGGAACTGGAACGTTTTCCTTTTCAGGAAGCTCTCCAATGTGGTTATCGAAATCGATTGATTAAAGCTCCATGCTCCTGTTCAACGAAACAGTCTGTTGATAGTGTTTGGAGCTTTAGGGCTTGTTCAGCATTAACAACGGTCTGACGCTTCTTAACTTCAACAACTTAGATGCTGAATGGAACCTAATAAGACTCTAAGCTTTAATAAACTTTATTGACTTTTGACTCACAAATTGCTTCGACTTTAATCTGTTAAATGATCAATATTCATCACATCGCTTATCACAAGACCTTGGGAAAATATTTCAATCGCTCAAAACCGGATTAAAATTGCGGAGCTCAACTGCATTCAAGCGATGAGACGTGAGAAAAAAAGGTGATTGCAGGAAGCGAAACTGGAAGCGTTCAGACATTAATTATCTTCGATTTGCTGGATCCTATCTCGCAGGCGAAAAGCGGAAGCTGTTGTGCATTTGATTCGCTAGAGTTCACAGCAGAAATTCTTTTCCTGTGCCCGGAGCGTTTTCTGTTTGTTAATCAAGGCGGCGAAGCAAAGTTTTTTCCCCAAGCGGAAGCTCAATTGCAGTGTCTGCGATTTTATTAGATCATCCTCTGCAACGACCCGTTAATCGTCGCATCTTAGCATAAGCAAGTTGATAGATACAACGTTCCATTCCGAGACATGAAAGTCTTTCTTTCTTGTTGATCGAAGCCGCGCCGCTTTACGTAATGAAATTCATAATGCAAGCGTCAAACAATGGAAGCCTCATCATCATTACATTTCTCTTTCAACACGCTCCGCTGACAAAACTTATTTTTCTGTCATTCAATATAAGTTTTTCCCTTGAATGCAGCTCACACACACCCACATAGCAGCGATGTTCTGTTCATCATCCTCCGCCGAGTCTTACAAATTGTGCAGATCTTTGTATGCGTTCGGTTCGGTAATTTAGTTTCCTGTCATGCTTGCATTGTCGAGAGATCTCAGATGTCTCTCGTCTCTTTTGTAAGGCGGAGGAAGCTGCAGGGTACGGAAAGGCAGGCCTTCGACTGACGAAGGGAAGATGAAACACATGTTCTGCGATTTCCGGTCGCAATTTTAATTGAGCGAGCAAATCACAGCAATCGAGGTTCGTCAGAGTGCAAAAACTGAAACGTCAACAACAGGTTTGTTTGGAATTTTTGATTAAAACATTGAGCGTAACGAAATTTCCGAGAATTCGATGGCTCACGCGCGGGCTTTTGCAACATATCGCAACGCTTCCACTGAATTGTTGATACCGGATTTGGAAGCTGCTTAAATTGATACAATGAAATTCATTATAAAATACAGTGGAAAAGTGAAATGACAACGATTCAAAATGCATGGAAAAGCGAATTTCACTGTAATATAATTCCCGAAGCTCAAAACACACATGTTCGAATGTGATTATTTGATTGTTGCATTCGGTAAGTTTGCGGTGCCATTGACCATAAATCCTGCCCGAGCTGAAGTCAATTTATTCCACGGTTTGCTACGAGCAAAAGTTCGACGTTCGTATTTTTTCACTGATCCAAAATTTATGCAACGCAAGCGATAAAATGTTTCATCAAAAGTATTTTGCTCTGCCATTTCAGGAGAGAAAATGCAAACAATCGATGTTGATTGAATCCGTAAAAATGCGATTGATCTGATTACGTGAAAAGAAGATTCACGAATGCAATTTCTCAAGCTGAAACGATTCAGTGGTGCCGTGAGCGAAAGAAGGCGAAGAGAGAATTGCGATGCCGTCTTCTCGCTGCTGTTTTCCATCAGTTTGATGGCGCATTTAGCGCCAGTGAGGCAGAGAAAGAAACATAGCCGCGAAGCATGAGTCGAAGGCGCTGAGAGATTTATTGCTGAAGCTTTCAACGCAACAACGATTTAAATTCCATATTCTAGTTCAATGCCAATTTCCACGATCAATCTTCGATTTAATTCGGCGCTACTTGGCCCCGTCCGAACGAAAGCAAGATTGACTAAAATCAGATTTCGTAATTTCGCATCGAATGAACAGTTACGACTTCCGTTTGCGTTTCGTCGATAATGATGTAATGATTCAAAATACCCTCTCGATCGCTCGATATGTGATTGGATCGAAGAATTTCCTCAATTTGAAAGTTGATAAATTGTTGGGCTGCCCGGACATTGGAATGCGGAAGGAAAGCACTGGGACTTGTGGTCAATCCCATTAACGAATCACAAATTGGCTGAGATCAAAGCTCTCTGTAGACAGCCAGCCTTCTCAGACGCTCCATCCGGTCAACCTTCTCATTTCACCGTTTTTTCCGCCGTTCATTCCATTCGGAAACAATTGAAAACAGCAAAACATATTCTCACAAACGGTGCTGTCTGAGTTCTGGTTGAAGATGGAACCTGTGCAATTCCACAACAATGATCGGAAGATTATAAGGAGTATTACGAACCTTCAAATGTTTCCAGGTAATCCAATCAAATCCGCAATTTGAATAATTTATTTGAGTCTTATTCGATGTTTGTTTGCGTCGGAACGACTTAATCTCTTTGAAAATATTAATCTTGGTGAAGATTGAGAGCACCGGCACCACTCACGACTGATTCAATTATGATGTGAACTCTCGATTTGAATAATATTCACATTCGCCTCCACTTTTTGCTCAATCCAATTTCGATTTACTCTGCTGATTTTATCGTTCGTAGCTTGAGCTTTGAATCGTGCAAAAACTTTTCATATTCATTTAGTAATTAAAACACTTGTTCATGCTCTAAGCGCATTAGCATTATTCTGTATTGTGTTCACCACAATAAAACCATGAGCAATCCGAAATTCACGTCTGAACCTCAAGAAACTTGAACATAAACTGAATGAAACTTCAACGAATGAGAGAGCAAAGCGACGATGAGTGAAACTCTAACTTCGCTTAAAGTATTTTATAACAAAATGTTTATAACAACCAGGCCTTGTTAATTCCCTCAAACAGCAGTGGAATTTCTTTCTCTCACTCTTTGCGTACAAATTTCATTCTCAAGGAATTTCGTTTCAGGCAACTTTGCGTTCACATTCTGTACGTTTAGCTAGCAGTAGATTTTAATTACCCGCCGCTTCCTCGTTTCCTCCACTGTAATCTTAAACTCCTTTCTTAACGATAACAAGCTTAACAATGTGAGGTATAAACAAATAATTTTGTGTCTAGCTCTTAGAGATTCTAGAAGGGTAATGGAGAAAGATTTCGGAATTCCGGGAACGTCTTCGAGGTGAGAAATTCAATTTCTACCTGCTGCAGATTTTCTCACACTTTTCTCAGCGTTATCATAGCGCTCCGTCGTCTCTACCTGCAGCGAGGAACTTTATGCACAACCATGAAGTCCTTAATATCTCCGCAGGCAACTCCGATCATTGAAAGACACTCGCAAGAAGAATGGAAGTTCGAACATGTGTCTCGCATCCTGCTCTCGTTCAAGACGCTTCGATCAGATGTTCGAGTGAAAATGTAATGGTTTTTATGAACTTCCACACGACGCTGTAAAGGCCGGAAGTTTCGTCTCGATGATTATGAACAGGCATGAAATTCATGAAGAGCAGAGACAATGGAAGCTACAGCGAAGAAGACCCGAGCGCTTGTTTGTCTCACTTTTTTCGATAACAGATAATTGTCATTTGGAAATTATGCCATGTGAACTGGGTGACTTGCTTGCCTTTTGCAATGAGCGTTTAAGGCAAAACAATGCCCGAGTTTCTCAAACTGTCAGCTCTTCGATGACACTTGAAAATCTCATTTGCCGCCTCTCGATTTCGTCAGATGAAGAAGTTTTAAGTCCGACTTAATAACATCGTCGTCGAGAGAAAGCATAAGCACTTGGAGTTTGTTTCGAGAGTCTCGAATAAGTTTGGGTTTACGCAGACGGACGGACTTAAACGGGCTCAGCTGGGACGTGGCTTTCATAATTAAATCTTCTGCTTCCTGCTAAGAATCCAGTAAAGCCCGGCACGAGTTCATCGAACGAATTATTTCAGACAATCGTTTCCATTGCCTGTGGGGCTTGTTGTAGAATAACGTTGACGGATGAAGCTAGACAGAGTCACTCTCCACTTAATTCGATACTTCTGATTTGTCTTGTGTAACTTTCCGCTCACGTCCGGATGCACGATCATCAGACATTCCATTTATATTAATTTTAAACGAAGCCACTTAATATCATTACAAGCTATTCTCGCTTCTCTTTCGCTTTCTGTTGTTTTGTCAAATTCTATGACTCTCCATGGATAAAGTGAACCGTGGTTGATAAAAGATTCCAGTAGTCTTACAGTCAAGGTTTAACCTTTTGCGATAATAAAGTATCAAAAAATATCAATAAACAAGGAACATTGATCAATTAACATGAGAAATTTGCCATGTTAACTTTCCAGTTTAACTCTATCTATGCACCCAGAAGCTATTTTCATATTAGTAAACATTTAGTTCCATATGAAGCAAACAGATTTGAATTTCATGATGACCGCTTTCGAAGTTTTCCGTTTCATCAAAACAGAAACCCCAAATTTGAACAGGAAGTTGAACAATCTCTGAAGGGAACTTTGAGCGCCATGAACGGCTTTTGTTGCTGTTCCAAATCGAAGGATTTGGAAAGAAACCGCAGAACAGAAAACTTTGACTTGATGGCAAAGTTTCTGCTAGTTAAATGTGTTAAAGGAAGGAGCTGATTAAGAAGCCAAGTCGGTTGCGCAACTTCAAAGGCGGTGCCCTCAAAGGAGCGCTCTGATCGTCAGTTTAACAAGTTTCGTTAATTAAAGGAGTTTACTCCATTTGCACGACATCAACAGAGCACTTGAGAAAGGTTTTAAAGTAAAGCGACAACTTTAAGATAAAGTTTCGAGTTACATCAATCCTCTTCGCCATTTCCAACTCACAACAGCAAAAACACATCACACTTTCAGAATATTCTACTCTTGTGCCTCGTCACAACATATATTCCATGTGAGCGCTCAACATCTGTTTTGCATATTTATCTGTTTGCTCATGATGAGAGTTTGGTCTTTCTTCTCACTAATTATTTCTTGAAACTTTGTGAATTCGAGATGAGTTTTAATTTATGACTTTTAGCTCTCTGCAATTCTCTGAGATCTTCGAGAGGGCTTAAAACCTTTGTCGAGGCACGATAAAGGATTCTCGCAAAGATTACGTCATAGAAATTGCTTTAATGAATTTGTCTTTCCAACTCGGTAATGTCGTCGTGCATTGCGTGTAAACACAGCATAAACTTTTAATATCTAATTTTGCTCGTAATGAAATGTTCATGTTCTCTCGTTTCAGCAAAGAGACGACATTACATTATGAAACTGGAGCGATTCGACCCTCTTGACGTAAAAGTAAGGAGTGTTTTAATGGCTTTTGTGACTTAATGACAACTTCTCGCTTTCACTCGTTGATATTTACGCTCGAAAGAATCTGTGAGGTTTGAAAGTCAACAAGAAGTTGGAGGCGTCGAATGCAAGTCTGAAATCACCTTCCCTCTTGATTAAAGTCCAGCGAGGTGGAAGTAGAATTCTCGAGATTGTAGACGGAAATTTATGGTTTCATCAATTTTCCTGCATAACTTGGCTTTCATCAAGTTGCGTCGGGTAGCTTTCGCTAAATTCTACAGCATTGAAACCGTCGGAGGTTAATGGTACATTAACAAAAGAAATTTTGCAACAAAAGGCTCGAACTTTATTGCTACACTTCGTCCTGAATTTCAAATTAATCTCGTCGAAAGCCTTTCCGCGAACCATTAATCATCAGAAGGCTCTCCAAGCATACTGAAATTGATCTGCCGCTAACCGAACTTTTATCAGCAAACGCCGCCGAGGAAACCCGTTAACTACCATAAAAAGTAAGTGAACGTTTCCGCTGGTAATCATCTGAATACGTCTTCTCATGCTTGAAGGTAAATATCGGTTCGAGTCAATATTTGAGAACTACACGATATGAGATATCAGTCGAGTTGGAAAGACGAAGAAGAACAAGCTGAATAAATTTAATTCACTTTCTTCCGCCAGAACTCGAGCGATTTTCACGCTAACTTGAAAGAGTTTTCGTTCATGAAATTTTAATGTGTTGCTCGCTCTTTCATTTTATTCAAAGTCTCGAGCAAACTTTAAATGGAATAGAAATACGAAACGAAACTGTACTCGTCTACAGAAACGATTATTTCTCGTGAGGGAAAATTGGATGAATAAATTTCCCAGCTTACAACGTTTAAGCTAATGCGAATGAAGATGAACGGCGTTGAAACTCTATCAATTGACGAAATATCCTTTGCACAATTGATTGAACATTTAATAACCAAGTCGCTCCTGTGCTCGATGCGCATTATTTTCGATAGACTTCTCATCGTCGCCCAAATTTATTTTACTGGCGTGACATTTTCTGAGTCATTGCACAAGTTTAAGGCGAAACGATTTTCGATAGCTTGCAAATTGATTTGACGAAATATTCATGAGATATTTTGCCGATCAACTTTCCGTTCGTCGAAGAAATTTTTGGGACGGAAAAGGCTATTTCACAAATCATTGAATTAAGTGAGCGGAGACATTGCGAAGGTCGATTTGCCGTCTGATGTATTTCAACATGACTGATAAAATCAGTTACTACACCCATAGTGAGGCGAAATCTTGACAGAACCACAACCGCAAGTTAAATCAACAAGTTGCTCAAGATTTAGCAAAGTGTTTTGTTTTCTAGAAGGAGACGAAACTATTATCATCTCAATCAGATTTATGCGAGAAAGCAAAGCTTTGATTAGTCGCCTCGTCGCTCCGATCTGACAGACAGTCTAAGAGCTTGAAACCCTTCTGGTTCCTTTAAGAGTCGCAACTTGAACTTCCTGCGAACAATAACGTATATGTAAGCACAATTTACATTATACTCCGAGCTACTTAATACGCAGAAATATTTTATTGGAATAAATGATGTTTTCGCAAGCTTTGCATACAGAGGAAAATTCTTATTTCAACTCAGGAATTTCTAAATGGCTGTGCAAGAGCTTACAATAAACAATACGAGAGACATTCCATCCTTACTCCTTGCAGCTTCTTTGTTTGAAATTACCGAGATAATAAGAAAACAAGAATAAACTTTTCTGCTTTAAGCACGCTTTCATGCTTTACCTCTGTCTATACGAGCCAAGCTCTTCGAGGAAATTGCTTTTCCTAAGCTTTCACTTCAACCTTGAACTTCGAATTTCACAGCAAAAGTTTCCGCTTCTCCGAAACTGGTAATAAATTATTCGTAAATAGATTCTCCACGTCAGAAAAAATCATCATTGCTTGTGGAATGAAATGTTTCAGGAAGATCTGCTGCTAAAAATATTCAACAAATTTCGGACCAAACCTTAAAGTTTATTTATTTATTACAAGATTTATTTACGATCGTCTGAACAAGTTGAGATTTGCCTCTGACGAAAGGCTTTTGAAGTTTGCGGATGGAAGAGATGATGAAAACTTCACCGCAGAAAGCTTTCGAATTTCAAAGGCTTTAAAACCCTCCTACTTAGTGTCAACACCTCTTCAACTTCGTAAGAAGTGATTGAACATACTTTATACTGAGAATTTCAACAAAAAGGCTTTATAGTACTCACGACGTTTGATCCACAATGAACTCATTTAACAACTACTGTACTTGAGAATATGCAACGGAACCTTTCACAATTTTTTAAACCTCAATTGATTTCCGTGTGGGAGGAGATATCAAAATGATTACGTCAAGATTTACGTTCAGATCCAGTGAAAACTCTTTGTAAAATATTCAGGATACCGTCTTCTAACTTGAACGTTTTTTAAATCCTTCTAAAGACCTAATTTAGAGAAAACCGTGCAATCATTTTTTCAACGTTCGCAGAAGACTCTTCAAGACCTTTAAAGACCCAAAAAGACCCTTCAACATCAAAGAAGTCTCTTGGTGTTTTGAAAAATGCTTCAATGTTTATTTAAGTTTATAAACATCAAATAGAACTTCAAAAAATGTGATGAAGCCTACGGCTGCCGCAGTGATCAAAGCGATTCAAAGTTTAAGTAGAGATAAAGCTATCAACAAGTGAATTTGCTATGATCTTAAAAGAAATATCTAGAATTTCTGCAAACGCCTGGGAATGACTGAAGTTGCTCAAGGCTGAGATTAAGAGTACTTGAAGTCCTTGTTTTGATGAAAGTGCTCAACGATATATAATTCTGAGCTTCCAAATTCTTGTTGCTTAAGAGGAAAAGCTTTGGCATTTCCTGTAAATTCTGCTTTCTATCTTCTCGTTGCGGAGAATGTCAAAGGAATCGTTTCTCGGAGAAGTCTTTTCGTTGAAAACGTGTTTATTTTTCTTCGAAGAGCAGTCTGTGAAAAACAAATTAATTTGAATTTCATCAAACAGCACACATCCCGCAAAGTTCAAGAGTTTCCAAATGTAAGATTTTCAAAAAGAAGTGAATCAGATTCCTCAAAATGAAAACAAGTTGTTTCAAACGGCCAGGGTTTGAGCACACCAACAGAATTTCCAATATGTCATGTGTCTAAAAGGACCGAAAATTGTCGGGAAAGTTTTCGTGCGTGATGAGAGATTTGAGGGCGGAGATGCGAACAAACTTCGTGTCCTTCTGGAAATGATATCACAAGAAATGTGTTTGACCGGCTTGACGAGCTTTTTGCTAAAGTTGATATTGGTAATGAACTTTTTGAAGAAGGAAACGAGATTTCCAAGTGCTCTGGGCTTCGCAAAACAGCTCATGAATGTTTCATTTCCGCAGTTTGCAAGAAAGTTTAGTCTGAGAGATTGTCAACAAGAAATTATTGAGTTCATTTAATTGAATTTGAGGAAATAAATGAATTACTGCGAAGGTTTGAGTTTTTATTGAAAGTTTTTCATATAGTTAAACTTCAAAAATTGCTTTCAAAATTCTTTACCGGCAGCTGAACAAATTAAGTCGGTGTGTTTATATTCGACCTTACAAAACGACCCGTTAAATTAGGATTTCTTAAGATGGTTTGTCGCATCTGGTGAAGAAAAAAGGGACACGAAAAAGCTCTTGGTAGAGGCAATCGCAAAATCTATTCGCGTGAAAATTCGAATTTCGCTAGAATTCGTGCCTAACCAATTTGAGATAGAAAAGAAAATTTCCTCAACGCATATTACCATCGCAATCGTTTCAGCGTTGGCGAATCTCCCGCTTTTATTTATATGATTCAAAGACGTCAAACATCGCCGAGTTTCCTATTTATTGATATCGACAGAGGGTTTCAATCAGTTCGCTTTTGATACAATAATAACTGAGAGCTTTACATGAAGCTTGAATATTGAGCTATGAGTTGAGTCAAAAGACCTGAACTGTTGAGAAATTTTTCATGCAATAAATTTCAAATTAAATATGAAGAACATTCCAAACACAGAACAATAGAGAAGAGCTTTTTTACCATCGTTATTCAACAGTAGGGCAAAATGGAAAAATGTTTTTTTGACAAATTGGCAAGCAAACACTTCCACTTGGTCATTCGCTTTAAGCAAAAAGCGGCCATAAATTCAAAGCTCGTTGAGAGAAAAAATTAATCACAAGCACCAAAGTTTTGCAGGGTAAATGGAGCGCGTAGGAAAATCCCATCAACAACAGAAACTTGATTTGATTTTTCAATGCTTTCAAAAAGCTTTATTTTCAAAGCATGCGGAGACTGTATAAAGTAAATCGTAGTTTAGATCCACTAACAAAAACTTGAACACGAGTTCCATCTCCTCGAGCGGTTCGTCTGTAAACGACTTGTTGAAAGCATTACGCACTTCCAGCACAAAAACGTTCGTTAAGCCCTAGTTATCTGCGTATTCAAAACATCTAAACCTCTGCACAAAAGGTGATCAGCATTCAGTTGTCGGATTAGAATCTGTGAATTGCGAAATCACTCAATATCTTCGTCGTTCATCCTTGAAGAGGATTGAATTTCGGGTTGACACCAATGTAAAGCTTTTGTGATGTGGAAGAGTAGCCTTTGAGCCCCCAAGATCAATCGTTCATCCCTAGCAATCGTTAACTAATTAAATTTTCAATTATTTCCAATTGGAATATCAGATATCTAGAGGCATCGCCTCCAGAAGGCATTTTCATTAATTTTGTTCAATGGATATTGAGTGATTTCTCCCTCAGGCTGATCCCACAAATTAAGATATTTTCATTGTTCATTGAAACGGAATCGCTTTTGAATTTCTTGTGAAACTCAGATAAAAGCTCAGGAACAAGCTTGGAGGAGCTAAGCTGTCGTAAATTTAAGTTAATTAGACGTCTATCGAAACCGTCTCACTGCTTCTATTCGTAGGAAGATTTATCGCTGCGGTAGCTCCTTTGTGAGCTGAGTCTTGTAGGCTCTTGGTTGTTGTATAGAATCTGCACTGTTCAAACTTTTGTGCTGGTAAACCTCTTACGCCTCCAATCGCATTAGCCTGCAGCGGAATGGGCTGAGCTGAAGGGAAGGCGATTTTGTTTCCAGATTGCCCAGGAGCTTTTTATTGAAGTTTACTGTACAGGAAATAAAATAATTTGTATTAGCGCCAAAGCTTCTGATTTTATTACGGAGCTCTAGGACACGACGGTTTTTCTTACGCTTTCCCGGTACGAGATAAAAACGAAGCGGGCTATTTTTATTTTGTAAAATCCTTCTGACCCTTGTAAGAATTATGATTGCCAATTTTACTCGACATAACCTCGCTTGAGAGAATTCGGTTCCTTCGCCCAAACGCAAAGTCTTAAAGGAAGGAATCTCTTGAGAGCTTTCAGGTTTGAGTGGAATCGTTTGATGTTGGTTTTAAATGCTTGCCCCACTTGAAGGGTCCGAATTTTGTTAACCGAATGCCCGCTGAACCAGAAGGTACTTAAGATTTGAGTCCATTAAACTGAGGACTGCCAAAAATATTTAACTTTGAGTCCAAGGCAAACGCTCACGCATGAATAATAAAGATGAACTCGTGTCGATATTTTTCTCCATTGCAGCAACGCCGAATCCGTGAGCCGCATGAAAACGAGCAAATTAAAATCCTTCCAAACATCAACTTCAACTTTATCGCTACCGCTTAACAGAACTTCTGCATACGAAGTGTCTTCCTGAAAAAGTTTTTCTAAAGGATTTCGTTTTAAGATTTCTTTTCAAAGTTGTTTAAACGAAGCTCTCGAGGACTCATCCAGACAGCCTTGTCAAGTCGTTCACCTTGCTCTTCAGTGTTTGCCATACTCCAACGCTATCAAGCTCTCCTCGAGTAACTTTTGCTTTCAAATGTTCAGTCTCTCATGCTTAAGCTATCGTTTCATTTATTTAAATTTTCGTCACCTCCTGTCGAAGCTTTCAGACGGATTTTTTAATTACCGTGAATTTTAACGACGCAGACAAAAGATCTCTTAGATGAAGTCTTTTGGAGCTAACGTCAGGAGCTGCCAACAAGAAATTCAATCCAAATTTCATTAAAATAGATTCCGATAGTCGAGATAACCAGATCCTTGCTCATTTGCAAGTGCTTCTTCCATTTAGTTTGCGACAAAACGGCGACATTAATAGAAACGAACAAGCGCTCACGCTTCTGAGATCTAACTCAATTTAAATAGAAATTACAACTTTGGCTGAAAGTCTTGCTATCCATGCGCTTCTCGTGCGATGTTGTCCTAGCTTGAGTTTAATTATAAGTTATGTGCGTTCATAAGCAGTGCTAACTTTTCTATCCCATAAATGCAGCACATAATCCAATTCCCACAGTGCTTTTACCTCGACTGCAGTTGAATGGCTTCGAAAGCACGCGTGAAAATAGTACAACAAATCGCAATCGCTCAACATTGCACAAAGCTTAGTCCCAACCGTGCGACTAACAGGTTTTCTCGCCAACTGAAATCCCGTGACCCGACACAAACTTGCAAAGCAGAGCGAAACAATTTTGGTTCAAGTTAAAACAGCTTACAGCGGGAACGTTATCAGCACGTTGCACTCTTTTGCTGACGAAGCAAGGCAAAAAATGGAGCTTTAATTAAACGTCGCGCAACATGCTGAGTCCCTCAACACATCGACCTCCTTTCTGTTAAGTATAAGCTTGCTTCACAATCGTAGGCAAGGGAGTTCTCCTGTAATAACACTTCATCAAGTTGCAATAAAACGCAGATGGCAGGAAGAAGCACGCTGACTTAATGACGAAGGTTCAATCTAATTTAACAGCCAATCATAATCAATTTTCGACTCGTGCCGGGACTTGCGAAGTTACGACGAAGTTTAAAAGCTAAACAAATGACACTACTTGACATGCGAGAGGTAGGTTGAGTTACAAAAGACACGAGGTGTTAAGTTCAGGGGCAGAAGGGACACGTGTAAGATTGTGCTGGAACAATGAAAAGGAAACATCTATTTATAGTACGTAGTTTTTGGTTTACTCGAAAACATGTCAATCTCAAAAGAGCTTTAACGTAATAAGAACCAAATAACTAAACTTCCAGCGTTCCAGGCTCTCTTCTAACGAAGCTTTTCCAGTTCGCTCTCTTCCTAACAAGCAGAGAATGTTCGCGTCGTGTGAACTTGAAAAATAAAGACTATCTAAAAGTGAAGTTTGGTAGTAACTCTTGAGAATATAAAACTTACAAGATGCTTAAGAAATATTCAGGGCCGTGAAGAGACTTGAAACTTGTAGGAAGCTGATAAACTTTAAATGATTTTGACACCTACAGATCAAACGTAGAAATCGTTATGAGCATTATTCGGCTTAAGTTCTGATACACCTTAAGCATTACATCTCTGTAAGTCAGATAGTTGTCAACCATCAAACTCATTTTCTTCTATCTTACTCGTCGTTTTCACCCTCCCCGTTCATTTCGATTGTGAACGTTTTACAGATAAATGAGTTTGAAGAGTTCGTTGAAATAGATCAAACATTAAAGCTAGCGAATGCGAATTGCTATCTTGAAGAAGCAAACTCTTCATTTACTCTGCTCGATTCAAATGAATGACTGACGAATGCTTGTTGAATACAAATTCTGTTAACAATGCGACAAAGAGCAAACAAGAATTTCCACAATTGCAAACGTTTTCCATCTTAGTTAAGATTAATATCAACAGTTGCTACAGCGAAGATATCTCCGCAGTAGGTTAGGAAAGTCATTCAAATTGATTCCACAATCGAACGAATCCACGTGAAGATTCTGCGAAATTCTTGTGAATAGAAAACATCGACATGAATTCTCGAGTGAATCCTTAGCAGCTTTAAACTGCGTAGCATGAGCTTTGTCAATTTGAATTCAATCCTTATCAATGATTGATTTATTCATCTGTTGGCATAGAAATCACTAAAGAACTCGCATGAAACTCCGCTATCACTGTTGCCAGATTTCGTCGTTTGTCTATGCGCGACCTTGTGACGCTCTAAGGGACTTTGCATTCAGTCATCTTCGTCTTGAGCAAGTCAACCTTGTTCGGTCGCAAGACTCTTCATCGATCTGAGCATTCAAATTCTAATCAGCAAGAACATTTTCTCTTCTCAGTTAAAATGCAAATCACAGAAGAAGCGGAGATCGAAGATGAGGTCATTTGATTTAAGTTTGATTAAATTGATCGCTTGGTCAATTGAACTGATAACAAGACGCAAGGTCAAGGTGAGTCGTCCAAGAACGTCTCGATGACACAACGAAGAAGATTGGAACTTGCTTCACCACTCAGACGACGATGTAAATGAAGCTCGCAGGAATTCAATTTGAAGAAACCGGATTAGGTGAAGATTCTCGTTCTTTTTTTTTCGCGCGAAGATTCTTCTTACTTCGTTAACAAAATGATTTTCGATTGCTGCTCGTTTGATATTATGAAACAGCCAACAAGAATTTTCAAGAGTGGCTTCATCGCTTCAAAAACAATTTGTTCAGAGCTTGAGGCCTGAAATCATCAGTCAAGAGTTTGTGCTGTAATTACTTTCAATTTATCGCGCGCGAGATTAAAATTTGATTTTCCATCCAGCAAGTAATTTACTCCAATCGGTATTGACGAAGAAAATTCGTGCGCAACGACTCTCGAACAAATTTCTCGCTGACTGATAAGAGGCTTTGCTCCTACGTAATAACATGTGGTGTCAGCAAATGAAAACCGATGAAGCGGGGGAGCGTGAGGGCTTTTAAAAATTATCATATGACGTGGAAATAAAACTCTTGTCGATTACTGAAACAATTGAAGAGTCACGATGACGAGGCTCTTACTCTTATCTAAATACTTACGTTTGTGAAACGAGATAGCGCAATTCCTGATTGAAATTCACCTTCGAAAAAAAATGAATTTCCTGTTGGGCTTTGTTAGTTTTTCTCCGCTTATCGCCATCAGTTCTAAAGCCATGACCTTCGCAACAAACTTTTCATTTATTTTATCGGAAACGCGCTGCGAGAATTTTTCTTATCTCTCTTGTCATGTCTGAGCAAACGCCAGCAGCTGATTTACAAGTCGAAACGTTTTCTCAGATAATTTCCGAGCGACTCGCGACGATGATCAAACTTTTCGTCTCGCTCAACTTTGCTGGCCATTTCGCAATAGTTTGTAACTTTATCCAGCAAGTGACTCATCAACTTTCGGGGCTTCACCGACGTGTGCTCTAATTTTCGTTAGTTATCGATTTTCCCCGGGAGCTTCGCCTCCCAAAGAGGAAAGCAAGTTGACTCGTTCGATTTCCTGAATTATTCATAAACCCTTGAAACAGTCGAAGGTTTGAACACCCGAAGTTTTCCGCTGGAGCTCCACCGCTTGAGCTGGTGACAATTCGCGATTGATAATTTCCCAGCGAACTCTGAATTTACATAAAACCATTCGACAATGAATTTCATTTACCTTTGCAACACAACAACGAGTCAATGAGGCTGCCAGTCATCGTTTGTTGCGTAACAATCGAGAGAACAAAAACATAAAGCTTGCCGGCGTTTTTACATCTGATGGACTTCGCGACGTTGCCGAACAAAAACGTTTTTCCTATTTATGAATCGGCACGCTAGGACGCGTGAATGCGTAGAGATTTCCACCGCCGTTCGTTTGCCTAGCAAGCAGTTTTCTCATCATCACGCTTTTCTCATCAGTTGACGGTGCGTGGGGGTGCAAGTCAGTTGACGATGGATCGTGAAAAGTTGACGACTTGTTGAGCATCGATTTTCTCGATCTCAAGAATCTCGAAGAATTCTTCTTCAAAGCAGAAGATAAGCATGTGAAAAGAATCAAATGTCCACCAACACCAGCCGAAGAAAGAGCGAAGCACGATGACGTAGCGTAAAACACAAGTATCTCTATGTTCCACAAACACCGATCGCGCTTGGCTCATTCGCTCAGTTTCGCGTCGGACTTTGCTGCGAGCAGTTCGTTCTAAAATTAGTTCACGTCGCTGCCTCTCAAATAATTTTTTTGGGTATAGCCTAATTGGCCTTTAATTAGCTCCAAAACTGTCCGCGATTTATTTCCCGTAAGTCTGTTAATCGACGGAGAGCGTGAAAACTCGCCTCATATGATTAGAACGATGATGCAAGTGAGATGGAGAGATGGTTAGAAGTTTGACATTCCGTGTTGAAAGCTTCACCCGAAAAAAAAAAATAAAACTGGTTCCGCCACTTCGATAGTTAGTTGTCCGGTTTCAAATAGAACGCGTGGCGGCTCGTGATTTATTCGCATTACATAAAAGAGAGTTCTGATATCGCGAGCAAATGAAAATCGTTCTCAGTCGTTTGACACAGATTAATCGAGATTGCGAAATCGAAGCAACAGCCGATAATGAGCCGCACGGCGTTTACATGTGAAGAAATCGAAAGCGAAAGATGAAAACAGAGAGAAAACATTTTCGCTTTTGGAGGTCACACGCTGACAGTGATTAGAAATGTGCTCGTGGGTCGCGATAGGTTTGTCGAGTTATCTTCAGCGCTGCCTCAAGTGGCCACTCAGATATCGAAGATGCTGATAAGACGCGCTTACCCAATTATCGTCACTTGATCCCAATGTTGTTCTTGTGCAAATATTTACGTATTTTGACGCTTTGCTCCAGAGCTCGAGAGCGATAACAGAAGATTTATATGAGCGCGAACAAAGAGATGCTGAATCATCTTCTCTGAATTCTTCATCTGTCGTGATCGCGTGGCAGCGCCGATGCAGTGAATTGAACTCAATTGAAGTGTATGCGACAGCCTTGAACATTTATTGATTAAAACTAATTTATCTCGACTCAGAACCGGCGCAAGTTTGTTGATCTTTAACCTTTGGATTTCTCTCGGCTTAGTGAGATATTGATCAAACAATTGAAGTTGATTTACCGTTGTGCGAAGATCCAAACGAATACCATTTCTTAGAAAAGATAATTGACACATGTCGCTGAGGAGTTGGGAAGATTTCGCCTTAGGATCGAAGATTACACGAACAAAAGAGTTTAAGCTTTCGCTTGATTAGTGAAAGTTCATTGAAGAAAGCTCGAAAGGATTAAACTTGAAAGCTAAGAAAGAGTTGAAATCTCTGATTGATTTACCGAATTTGAGTCTGGATTTTCAAGCGCTTGAGCTTCGCTAGCTTGTGGCAGCTCAGCAATTTCTGTTTTCATTCATAATCGACCACGCGAAATATTTTTTGTTTACGTTCTTTAAGTCTCCGAAAACATCCGAAAGTCTCCGAAACTTTCTTCTCTCCAAATCACCGAAATCTCCAAATTGTATCGCGAACGGAACATAAAAGTCGGGAATGAATTAACACTTGAAATAAAAGCATTCCTCTCGTTATCTAGTGACAACAAGGACAACGTCATGGATGAGTTTTGTGGATCCGAGTTTTGGGTGAGTTGAATGTGATTTTGCTGAGATTTTGCGCAACTTTCACTTTAAATTTTAAGAATTCCACCATAACTTGGGAAGCAGCTCGACCGGATCTTACAGTGTGCTTTGAACAGACAGTTCTGGTATACGTACCATGTGCATTTCTGTGGCTGTTTGCCCTGCTCGAGATTTACTACATCAAACAGAGCGGCGACCGGAACATCCCGAGAAATTTTCTCAATCAATCAAAGCTAATCCTTACTGCCGCCTTAGTGATTGTCAGCATTACAGACTTAGTCTATGCTATTAGCAATGAGAACAATGGAAATGTGTTTGCAGTTCACTTCTACACGCCGACGATAAAAATCGCTTCATTCGTAAGTTGCTTATCATTCGTCATCCGTAGTTTAAATTAACGCCGAGTTCGGTTCGCAGATTCTCGCTGGTGTTCTCGTTCACTTCAACCGTGTCCATGGCATTAGAACATCAGGCCTGCTGTTCCTCTTCTGGTTCTTCTTGACGCTCTTGGCAATTCCTCGAGTGAGAACCGAGACGCGAATGGCGCAAGAGCGAGTAGAGAACGAAACCGAGAACTCTTTCGATCACTTCAATTACGTGAGCTTCTTGGTTTTCTTCACCATCAGTGCCTTAATCACCTTGCTCAACTTCTTCGTTGACGGCGAAGCAACTGAAACCAAGTATCCTAAGCCCGATATGCCTTGCCCTGAGCTCGGAGCCAGTTTTCCATCGAAAATCTTTTTCCAATGGTTCGATAAGTTCGTGTGGAACGGCTACCGTCAGCCGCTGGAGAACAAAGATTTGTGGAACATGAAGCCAGAAGATACATCAACTGAGGTCTCACCGCTTTTCCTCAAATACTGGAATAAGTCAGTCGCCAAGAGCCGCCAAGTCGAACCAGCCAACGGCGTCGCATCAGCCACTTTCACAAAATCTTCGGCCAGCGTTAACTTCAGCAATGCCAAAGCGAAGAAGCCAGCGAGCATCTTGCCAGCTCTTATCAAAGCATTTGGTGGAACCTTCCTCTTCGGTTCGTGCTTGAAGTTATTCAATGACGTTTTGACCTTTGCGTCGCCACAAATTCTCCGCCTTCTCATCGACTTTATCGGAAGCGATCAGCCGACATGGCGTGGCTATCTCTTCGCTGGCCTTCTTTTCGGCATCGCCTCGACACAAACGCTGTTTCTCGCCCAGTATTTCCATCGGATGTTCCTCGTCGGCTTGAGAATCCGCACTGCTTTAATCTCATCGATTTTCCGAAAAGCTTTGGTCATGTCGAACGCAGCAAGAAAAGAATCAACAGTGGGAGAAATCGTCAACTTAATGGCTGTTGATGCTCAACGCTTTATGGACCTGGTCACCTACTTGAACATGATCTGGAGCGCTCCGTTGCAAATCTCACTCGCCATCTATTTCCTCTGGCAAATTCTCGGCCCAAGCGTTCTTGCGGGACTCGCTGTCATGATCATCCTCATCCCCGTAAACGGAGTCATCGCAAACAAAGCAAAGAATCTACAGATCAAACAAATGAAGAACAAAGACGAGCGTGTCAAGCTGATGAACGAAGTTCTGAACGGTATCAAGGTATTGAAGCTCTACGCATGGGAGCCAAGCTTCGAACAACAAGTCCTGAAGATCCGTGACAAGGAAGTTCACGTGCTGAAGCAAGCCGCATATCTCAACGCAGGAACTTCGTTCATTTGGTCGTGCGCTCCTTTCTTGGTGAGTCTTCCGCTGAAACTTCCGTTTCCGCTAACACGTTTGTCCAATTCCAGCAGTTATTGATAACAGTTTAGGTTTCTCTTATGCCAATTTTATTTCCCCGTTCTCGAGACCTTCAACTTCAATTTCCTAAGAACTTTGCAATAGAAAAGAAAAGTTTTTTTTATTTCTCACCCCAAACTCATTTATTGACTTCTAATGTTACGAAAAAAAGGTCTCACTCATAACGTTTGCCACATATGTGATGTCGTCGGACGAGAACGTCCTCACCCCAACACGAGCATTCGTCTGTTTAACTCTGTTCGATATGATTCGTATGCCACTCGCCCTCCTGCCGCTTCTCATTGTTTACATGATAGAGGTAAAGAAAACGGTCGAGACATTTTACTCTCTCCGGAAAAAAAAACCTGGTGGCACTTTGCGTAGAACTTCTTATTACTTCTTATCAATTAACTCGAACATCATCATCGTCATTTTATGTTATAAGTTTCCTTCAAGTAGATTAATTACAATTTGAATTCTCTTTTCTTCTTTCCTCATTTAAAATTATTCTCTCATCCTGTGACATTTCACAAAACGAACCATTGGACGACTGCAATGACAAGGTCGCACTAACCACCTTCGCCACTTACGTCCTGATTGACGAGGCGAACTATCTTGACTCTACCAAGGCGTTCGTTTCTCTGTCTCTATTCAATATTCTGAGGTTTCCACTAAGTATGCTACCAATGCTTATCACAAACTTGATCCAGGTAAGCGTTGATCTTCTCCCTCTCGAGGCTGCTACGCACAATGCGAAGCTTAATCGCAGCTTCGAGAGAAAATCTCATCAATCATTCAAGTAGATTCTTTCGTTGTTTCATAAATTTTGATTTAATTTTAATTTCCTTTCACTCACAAAACGACGAAACGTTCGTGAACGAGCTGCAATCGCTGATGAGTAATTGCGAAAGTTTTGGCAACTTAGATGTTTTGACTCTTCCCAAATGAGAAAAGTTCATTATAACGTAAGTCGAATGCCTGCAAAGAGCATCGCAAAATGCAGTTTTAATGGCAAAACTTCTCGAGTGTTTCAATTGCAAACTCGGGAGATTAAATTCTACGTTTTAATTAATGCGCGTTGCCGAGTTAAGCAGCTTTTGTGTGCTAAAAGCTCCCGTTGAAAGTTGAAATGTATTATCGCCGCTTAAAGGAAGTCTGTAGAGCTTTGTTGAAGCTCTAACTGACGCTGTTGCTCATCGCTTAACAACAAGACTTTCTGGGAATTTAACAGCAGCGAGATTAAAATTATGATGTCAAACTTTACCGAGAGAAAACTCATTGTGCAGCTTGTTCACAGCGATGTTCGAGCGATTAGCTTCGTTCTTCCAAAGTTCTCGCTTTAATTAAAACACTTTTCATCAGACAAGTGTGTCGGTTGCTCGCATCAACAAGTTCATGAACGGCGAGGAGCTCGATCCGAACAATGTGCAACATGACGAGAATGAAAGTAAGTGAACGGGTCTTGAGTCAAGTTGAAACTTGTAAGTTTGATGTTTCTTTGAACAGGAAATCCTCTTCTCATCGAGAACGGAACGTTCTCTTGGGGCGAAGAGACAGCGGTGCTGAAGAATATCAACCTGCAAGTGGAGAAAGGAAAATGCGTGGCCGTGGTCGGAACAGTTGGAAGCGGCAAAAGCTCGCTCGTCTCAGCGCTGCTTGGTGAGATGGACAAAATCTCTGGAAGAGTCAACACGGTCGGCAAGATCGCGTACGTCCCACAACAAGCCTGGATCCAGAACGCGACGCTGCAAGACAACATTCTCTTCGGACGATCGATGGACCGCAAACGCTACGACCAAGTTCTCGAAGCTTGTGCTCTAAAAGCCGATCTTGAGGTTCTGCCGGGCGGCGACCAAACCGAAATCGGAGAGAAGGGAATCAACTTGTCGGGCGGACAGAAGCAGCGTGTGTCCCTTGCTCGAGCTGTGTACAACGATGCTGACATTTATTTCCTGGACGATCCGCTCTCCGCTGTCGACTCACACGTTGGCAAACACATCTTCGAGGAATGTCTCGGACCTAAAGGCATTCTGTCGCGTAAAACTCGAGTGCTCGTGACGCATGGGATCACATACCTGCCCGAAGTCGATAATATCTTCGTTCTGAAGGATGGCGAAGTGTCCGAGCAAGGAACATACAAGGAGCTCCTCGATAAGAAAGGAGCTTTCGCCGAATTCTTGATTCAGCATTTGACGGAGGTGAACACAGAGACCGAAGACCTCGAAGAGATCAAAGCGCAGTTGGAGGTTGTCGCTAGCGAAGAGCTTAAAGCGAAGTTAGAGCGCGCTATCAGCACCACACGAGCTCGTTCCGACAGCCAGTCCGATTCAGAACATGGCAAGCTAACGCGTCAAGGCTCAACGGTGAGCGGTGACGGCAGCAGCTTGCGGAAGCGAACGCCAGACCGTCAAGCCTCAGAATTGTCAGAAAAGAAAGACGAGAAAACGAAGCAGAACGGAGCGGCGGACAAACTCATAGAGACAGAAAAGGCGGAAACTGGTTCGGTCAAGTGGGATGTCTACAAACATTATCTCAAGAGCATCGGATGGGGCCTAGCGGTTGCCACAGTTGTGTTGAACATGGTTTTCCAATCCTTCTCAATCGGATCAAACGTTTGGCTTTCGAAGTGGTCGGGCGACAACTCGACGGCTAACGACACCAGCAAGCGAAATATGTATTTGGGAGTCTACGCAGCTTTCGGTCTCGGTCAAGGTGAGTCACGAGCTTGTGCTCAACGATTTACCTTAATGTTTTCAATCCTTCAAGTCGGTTAAAGAGCCTCGATAGTTGAGAGCCTTCACTGGAAGTCAAGAGATTTCCAGTTGGCCAAGAACTTGCCATGAGTATTTGGAAGCGACGATGCTTCCAGTCTCTCGCGAAAAACGATTTTCCATTCTCCTTCCTTCATTCAAAACGAATTTCTTCTCATTGAAAATCATCAACATTTTATTTTCTCGACCTCAACTTCTCTAAATTTCATGTCAATCACTTTTTGGGCATGAAATGTAGTCAAATTAGATTTTCCAACTTCTCCTCTGTACAAACTAACGATGAAAGTAAGAAAGTAGCTTAGCAACCCCGAACTTCCCTGCATAACCCGCGGAGCCTTTTTGATCTTCGAATTGCTTTCTAGTTTGCTCGACACTTGTCGCGAGCATGACAATCGCTTTGGGGTGCATTTACTCGGCGATTCAGATGCACACTTTCCTCTTGACGAACGTCTTTCGCTGGCCGATGGATACCTTCGATCAAACTCCGCTAGGGAGGATCCTCAATCGTTTCTCGAAGGAAGTCGACATTGTGGACTCGGTGCTGCCGAATAATATCCGGTCGTGGCTGCAGCAGTTCTTCGCGGTAAACAACAATCATTTCAGTTAAACGCTTCTGGGAACGACATGTCGACATCCTCATTAAATGTTTTTCATCGTGCCACTAAACCTGGCGGGAAATTTATCTCATCAACGCGTGTCTTTTCATAAGATTGCTTTCCGCGATACGCTGCACCGATCATCAAAGGGATGATCGAACCATCAAGCTTCGTCTCGTCTGTTTGATAATAAGCTTTCGAATTCAATCATCGGGATGCTGCTTTAGATTGTCGCCTCGCAGTAGCCGCCAGCGAGGATGATGAAGATGAAAACTGTGTACGACTTTAATTAAACTTTCATTTACTCTTCTCTCTCCTTCATTTCCTTCGTGCGGAACTCGACACTTCATCGGTATTGGACACATTTGACATTTTCAGTCGTGGCGCAATTCATCGTGTCGTTAACATTCTCGCTGGGAACGATTGCAGCTGCGAACGGGATGCACTCCATCCTGCTTGACGCGGTGATGCGTCTGCCGATGACATTCTTCGACGTGACACCGCTTGGCCGAATCCTCAATCGTTTCTCGAAGGACGTAGACGTGTGCGATAACGTTCTGCCCCATGTTTTAAGAATGTTTATCGCGATGGTCTTCGGTGTGAGTTCGATCATTTGAAGAGCTTTCTGTTGTTTCCTTTAACTCAAACCTTATGGTTTCTGATTCCCAAGCACGGATCAGGGATCATTTGAGTTGTCTGAGCTGAGCTTTGTCTCTAGTCCGACGCTTATGGTGCTGGTATTAACTGAATGTGACGTTTTATGGTTGTTGAAGCTTTTAGTGGAATTAAAATCCTAACACTCGGAACCTTTCCCTACTCTTACATCACAAATCATTGTTGAAATCTGTCTAACTGGACTTTTGGGCTACCTTAACTGTCCTTGGACTCGCAGCCGAAATGTGAAAGTCGTGTTCACTCGATTGGAAATTTATGCGGCAACATCTTTCTCTCTTTAAAAGCTTCTGTAAATATTTCTACAGCAAACCACTCGAGAACAATCGAGGATTATTGGAGCTTGAGTCAACCTTTTATTGGCTCTCGACAATGTCTCAAACCTTTCCAAATGTTTGCTTAGCAAAGTTTTCAATCGAACATGTAATGAAACTTTCTGTTTTTTCTGTCGTCGCTTAACCGAAAGCTCAATCGGTCCATGACCCGCACAAGCCATCGCATCAGTTAATGTTTGTATATAATTCACAGTGTTCACCACGTTCGTGTCTACACTTTCACTGTACGTCGGAACATTGCACGCCGCACGAGTCACGCACAATTATTTGCTCAAAAAAATCCTTCGCGCGCCGATGGAATTTTTCGATCAAACTCCGCTTGGCCGCATAATCAATCGATTCTCGAAAGATATCAACGAGGTTGACAATGATTTGCCGGCGACATTGCGCGCTTTCTCGGCATGCTTATTCGGGGTATTTGTCGAAATTGTTTTGTAAATTGAGGTGGCGGGCTTAGATCGTAAGACGAATGGAGTGTGAGTGAGCGAGTGACTGAGACCCTGGAACTCTGCATTTCATGCCCAAAGAAAGTAAACTTTTGATTAGGTGAAACAACAGCGGAGCAGTCAACGAACTAATGGAATTTTTCTCCGCAGTCCTAGCGATGTATTTCGGAACGTTTCTCGCGTGGTACGCTGGCCTCAAGGCTTCTGTCGTCTTGCACAATAGTCTGCTGGCTCACGCCCTGAAATGTCCGATGAAGTTCTTCGACACGACTCCCACTGGGAGAATTCTCGCCCGTTTCTCCAACGACTTGAACACGGTCGACAATCGACTGATCAATAACATTCGTCAGTACATAAACACTGCGATTCGGGTTCGTGAAACTTAAATCTCTTCCAATTAAGTTCGATTCGTTGACAAATTTGAGAGCATCGAATTTTGTTTGTTGGTTTTCTTTGATTAGATTTCTCCCAACCTTTCGTTGATTAACAAGATTAACTTGATTTTGTGTGCGATTTTTATCAGTTTGCATTCACCGGTTTCATCTCGTGTCGACAGCGAGCTCCATCAACCTTTTGCCTCCAAATTCATCGTCAGCAAACAAAACTTTGACTAAGTGAAAATCTCAATTTCCAACCTTTTTCTCGCCGTTTCGTTGCCGGGACGGAAACGATTCGCGTTGCAAGTAATCCGCAAGGGTTGACCAACTAAAGCCGACAGCGTAATCATTGAGCTCAATTAGCCGGTCTCGGCCTTCCTCTTTCTAATCTTTCTTCTTCTTTCTCGCCATTAAAGCTTTCTCATCGATTGCGTGTGACCTTGCACCACGATTAGGCACTTTGAAAGCTTCTTCCATTTTGCACAACACAATCTTGTGGGCGATGATGAGAGCACCGTTGATGTTCTTTGATCAGACGCCAATCGGCCGAATTCTCAGTCGCTTCTCGTCCGATCAAGACGCGACTGACAATAAGATTCCCGAAATTATATCCGACGGCGTTTACTGCTTCTTCGAGGTAACTAACTTATTTTTTATGCTTCCGGGTGCACCGCTGCGATCTGGTTGCACTGCAGGTCTGGATGTTAAACACTAACATTGTTGCGTTGAGTGCTGAGCTTTGTTTAACTCTCTGTCCTAGTTTGAAGCTTTGCCTGCTCGCTGATAGATTTTCATCGCCTCGAACTGCATTTTGTTATCAAGTAACGAACAAGAAGTTGTCGAATCTTTCTAGCCAAGACTCTAAGAAGCAAAGTTTGTATCACGCTCTTCGTTGCTAGACTTCGATGAATCCTGAACGGAGAAGATCCCTTGCTTTGTTCAAGTTGAAAGGAACCTTTTAAGGGTTGACTAGACCAATTATTTTTACCAATTAACCGGTCGTGACCTTTCGTGTGTCTAATATTTATTATTTTCGCTGTTAAAGCTTTTTCGTCAATTGGGGAAGACCTTGCACCACGATTAGGCGCTTTGAACGCCTCTTTCCTTTTGCACAACACAATATTGTGGGCGGTGATGCGAGCGCCGTTGATGTTCTTTGACGTGACGCCTTCAGGACGAATTCTCGGTCGCTTCTCGGCCGATCAAGACGCGACTGACAATAAACTTCCCGAAATGATATCCGACAGCGCTTACTCTTTCATCCAGGTAATTAACAATAATGCTGCGCGTGTGTATCAGTGTCCATGTGTCTGTCTGTTCTTCATTAAAGTCGCGAGAGTGAGTCCGTCAGATCGGCCATCCAAGATTAATTGTCAGAAGTCATATCCTTCCCAAATGTCTTAAAACCGAGAGAATCGATGGCTTCACTCAATTTTGTTTTATCAAGTTTAACTCAGCAATAATCGATGACACAACCACGATGAATCGTTCGAGCTTTTGTATCAATCAAGCTTACTCAGAAGTCGTTGATTTAAACAGAGCAATAGCATAAGAGACGATGAATTTCTATCAAGAGTGACGCATAGTAGAAAACTTTCAAGGTCTGGTGAGCGCCTGCGATCCTCTTGAACTTGGTCTAGAGAACTAACTTTGTTATGTAGAGTGCTGAGCTTTGCTTAAAGCTTCGTCTGCCATGAACATTTCCTTGATTACCTCAAATTGAATTCGTAAGAACTTTAGCCCAAAGTAATGAAGTGAAAGTTTCCGATTCTATCTCGTTAATGCCTTGCAATATCAAACTTTCTTTTCTTCCCGTCGCTGCTGTGTGAATGGATAAAGAAGAAGCTTTCGAGTTGAATAATTTCCTAATGGAATGAGTGTGGCTGAGGAAGTCTGGAGCGATTTCACGAGCTAACGATATTCATTTCCGATGAATTCAATGGAGCTACGAACGAACGAAGAAATCTTAATTTGATTCCGACAATGTCACCACGGAGAATGCAGTGAAACCATGAGAGGAATTTTCATTTAAGCAAATCGCTCGAACAATTAATTTCATCTGCAAGTCTCCATCAGTCACGAGAATCGTTCGGAAGTTACTTAACAACTGTGTCGAGTTGTTAAGATCCTCGTGAGTGATTTTAGTCCATAGCGTTCAAACCCACGAAAGAACTTCCAATCAAAAGTTCTGTGAATTAAGCTTAACATTTTCTTAGAAGGTTTTCAATATCACGCTTCAACTTTTCTCACAAAACTAATCTAAGTGACACAACTCACGCACTCGCCCCGTCAACGTCCTAAATCAACTCAATTTTCCTCTGCGCCTTTTCCATTTCCATCTTCAGCTGTTTTCTTCATCAAACTCTTCTCCTTAATCCGCAGTAATCAGTTACGTGTTGAGTGAGTTGTTGCCAAAGCTTGGCTTGCTCTCAGCATCTATGGAGCTTCATCGCTCATTGTTGTTCAATGTCTTGCGCCTGCCGATGTCCTTTTTCTGGACAACAACGATGGGTCGGCTTTTGTCGCGGTTCTCAAAGGATGTTGATGTTTGCGATGGCCCCCTCCCACGCAACTTCGACAATCTGGCTTTCTTTTCACTCCAGGTAAACCTCCAGGTGGTCGGCAGTTTGCGTTTGTCCTCAATCACAACGTCTGCGTGTCAACTGCACCTAAATCTCCGTTACTAATTTGAATCATTCTCGAGTTTCTCGTTCACGTGCCTTCATTCATCGACGACGACGTGCTAATTGATTGCGTAATTCGAGGGATAAGGTTTACTTTTCATTCCAATTACTGGTAGATAATTGGCGTCTGAAAGTGACAAGCGCTTTCATTGCGATAGAATTTCAACCAATCCAACTTCCTACTTCCAAAGATTTTGAACGACATTGACATTCGAGCTTTCCTTCTGTTCGAGTTCTACGAACTTTCATTTGCCTAAAATTCTTCTAGCAATCTCCTCGCTCATGTCCGACGCCGCTCCAGCTGTCTGGTTCTTGAGAGCCGCAATTAAGCTTCATAACGACATGCTGACGCGAGTCATTAGATGTCCGATGGAGTTCTTTGACCGAACGCCAATTGGCCGCATGATCGCTCGCTTCTCAAAGGACATCGACGTCGTCGACAATGTCTTGCCAGATATTTGCAACGGAATTTGTTACGTATCGCTAATGGTAAACTCATGCAACATTTCTCACATTATGCTCGTGTACATTGAGACTAATCAAATCATCACCAGCGAGTTTCACATTGAGCTATTGTAAATATTTCGACACCCGCATCTTCTTTGATTGGAAAGCGTGAAAACTCTTTGTTGTATTCATCAGCAATCTTCTCGGTGCTCGTCGACGCTGCCCCGAGGATTTGGTGCCTGAAAGCAGCCGTGAAGCTTCACGCCGAGATGCTGACACGCATCCTCAGGTGTCCGATGGACTTCTTCGATCGAACTCCGGTCGGCCGACTGATCGCGCGGTTCTCAAAGGACATCGACGTCGTCGACGTGCAACTGCCAATGTTCATTTTCTCGTTTTGTTTTTGCTTCTCGACGGTAAAGCCTTTCAAATCATTCGGCATCCTCCTGTGACTAATAACACAACTTTCGATTCATCAAATCAGCCGAGTAACTTGTTGCGAGCACGCTTCGTTCGGCGGAGCAGAGATTTCATTCTAGTGGAAGTTTTCCGTTAGTTGCGACTGTTTTCATCATTAGGAGCAACAATGCTCGAGTTCAAAATGTTTGTGTGTGCGCTGCTGTTGGCTCAACGCGAGCTTTTGAGTTAATTCCACGATAAAAGCTTTTTTGTGTGCTGCATGTGACTGTTTGATGGTGCACGGTTTGTGTGTAACAAGCGTTCGACTAGCTAGATAAAGTCGTAATTAAGTGGACTAGAAAGAGCTTAGTTTGTCGTCGCAGAGTTCAGAGATGAATTTAGCGTGGACCTTGTTAACTGAATCGTATCTAATTTCTACTTCTCTTCCCCCATCGAACCGTAATTTGCTTAAAATCTTTGTTGAAAACGACGACAGGTCATGGCGACACTTGCAGTCATCTCCATCTCTACGCCAATTTTCCTCACCGTCATCCTGCCAATTGCCATCCTTTATTACTTCGTGCAGCGCTTCTACGTAAGTTGAATTAAAATTCTTGTCACCGGTTGCATTGGAACTCTCATCGTCTCCAAATTAGGTTGCAACGTCTCGTCAACTCAAGCGTCTCGAATCAGTTTCAAGATCTCCAATCTACTCGCACTTCGGAGAGAGTATCACGGGAGCTCAGACAATCAGAGCTTACTCCGTTCAGCCAAGGTGAGCTGAGACTCTTGCAAAGCAAATGACATTCCAATTAACTTTTTCGCCATTTCCCAGATTCATTGACGAGTCCGAGCACAAAGTCGACTTCAACCAGATTTGCTATTATCCGTCAATCATTGCGAACCGCTGGCTCGCTGTTCGTCTCGAGATGGTCGGTAACTTGATTATCCTTTTTGCAGCAGTGTTCGCTGTGATCAGCAGGGACACGCTAACTGCGGGTCTCGTCGGTCTCTCGGTTTCGTACGCCTTGCAAGTGACACAAACCCTCAACTGGCTCGTGAGAATGACTTCTGACGTTGAAACTAACATCGTTGCTGTCGAGAGAATCAAGGAGTATGGTGAGACGAAACAAGAGGCGGCGTGGGAGAACAGCACAGATGCAAACTTGCCGAAGAACTGGCCCGAGCAAGGACAAGTCGTGTTCCGCGACTTCCAAGTTAGATATCGCGAGGGCCTCGACCTTGTGCTTCGCGGCATCACTTTCACCGTTCTTGGAGGCGAGAAGGTTGGAATCGTTGGACGAACGGGAGCCGGAAAGTCGAGCTTGACTCTGGCGCTGTTCAGAATCATCGAATCGGCTGGCGGTCAAATCCTCATCGACGGCCACGACATCGCAAAGTTGGGCTTGCACGCGCTTCGTTCCAAGCTCACCATCATCCCACAAGATCCCGTCTTGTTCTCCGGCACCTTGCGCATTAATCTCGATCCGTTCAACAGACATACAGACGATGACATTTGGCGCTCACTCGAACACGCTCACCTCAAAGCTTTCGTGAAGGGACTCGCAGCTGGAATCAACCACGAAGTAACCGAAGGCGGAGAGAATCTCTCAGTTGGCCAGCGCCAGCTTGTCTGCCTTGCCCGCGCTTTGCTGCGCAAAACAAAGGTCCTCATCCTTGACGAAGCTACCGCCGCTGTTGACTTGGAGACTGACGATTTAATTCAGGTGAGACGCTTTGATGTTTCAAGGAGAATCGTTTGACGAATGAAATTTCTCATTCACAGAAAACAATTCGAACGGAATTCAAGGAATGCACTGTCCTCGTCATCGCTCATCGTCTGAACACCATTCTTGACTCAGACAAGGTTATCGTCCTCGACAAAGGAGCCATCGCAGAGTTTGATTCGCCCAACACTCTGCTCCAGAACAAGCAGTCAGCTTTCTACAGCATGGCAAAGGACGCCGGGCTCGTCTAATTGTTTCAGATGCAATTATCCTCGTATTGTTGCATAATTTATTTGTTTCTATTCATCGTCGTCTGTTAAGTCTTGTTTAGCTTCGAACTAAGATTGTTTAGTTCAATTGAAGACCCACGTGATGAACACAAGATCGAGAACAAATCTAATAAGTTACTTAATTTGAATCACAAAAATATTTTTACACGGAACATTTAGGTTTAAAGAAAATCGTTTTCTTGAACAACAGAAGAGCAAGCAATACTTGAAGGTTACCTCAACGTGATGCACCGAGAACACAGTACTTAAGACGCGAAAGCTCTTGTGTGCATTGCCCAGTTAATGAAAACGAACCGCAGCACTTTCAGTGTGCACCTTTTGTATCGTCTCCGTTTAGATAGTTAAGAAAGCAATTTCGTGCCTCAAGCTCAAGCTTATCCGTTTTAATAATTGTTGATCATCTCATTTTCTAAGAAATAAATATCATCAATAATCTCGGAGCACAACCTCCCTTACCGGGGGTTATTCCGAATAAAAATTTTAAAAAAAAAAAATGGAGAGTAAAAATCTAATCAAAAAGATTTTTAAACTTTTGAAGCTTTCAGGAGGTTTTGAACAAAATTTTAACGAACTTTTCAGATTTGAATTTTCGTTTTTTGGTTTCTGGGAAACGTTCGGAGACTTTTTTGTTGTTAACTTGCGCGATTTGTTATTTTATAATATCTTGCTGAAATTGAAGTGAAAGCTAAATATTATAATGTTGGAGCAGCCAGAAACGTCACCGCTTGAGAGGAATCTTCGATTCGTCAAGGTAACTTCGACTGAACGAGATATAATTGAAGTTCTAAAATTTACTTTGTTTTTTTCTAGAATGAAGTTGATGAGAAGCTGAACGAACTGTTTGCAGAGTCGCAACAGCAATCGAAAGCACCGTTCAAGATGATCAAACCTTATCCAGGTAGATAATCAAGTCCTTAACTGTCTTACAATGTTTGGTTCTGAAGGTCAAAGACCAACAAACTTTCGCCGGTTACCAAAGAACAAACATCGTTAGCCGCTATAATTAGTCAATTTCATGGGTTTGTGATCAGCCCACAAATATGAAGAAGGCAACGTTGATGTTGATTCAAGCGTATCATCTGCGGCAACGCCGCTGAGTTCTTCGCCGGAGAGCTGTGATTATGTTTTTGTTCTCTCGATTGTTACGCAACAAACGATGACTGGCAGCCTCATTGACTCGTTGTTGTGTTGCAAAGGTAAATGAAATCCATTGTCGAATGGTTTTATGTAAATTCAGAGTTCGCTGGGAAATTATCAATCGCGAATTGTCACCAGCTCCAGCGGGAAACTTCGAGTGTTCAAACCTTCGACTGTTTCAAGGGTTTATGAATAATTCAGGAAATCGAACGAGTCAACTTGCTTTCCTCTTTGGGAGGCGAAGCTCCCGGGGAAAATCGATAACTGACGAAAATTAGAGCACACGTCGGTGAAGCCCCGAAAGTTGATGAGTCACTTGCTGGATAAAGTTACAAACTATTGCGAAATGGCCAGCAAAGTTGAGCGAGACGAAAAGTTTGATCATCGTCGCGAGTCGCTTGGAAATTATCTGAGAAAACGTTTCGACATGTAAATCAGCTGCTGGCGTTTGCTCAGACATGACAAGAGAGATAAAAAAACATTCTCGCAGCTCGATAAATTAATGAAAAGTTTGTTGCGAAGGTCAAGAATCAGATGAAACGAGTGAATATTTAGACACAGAAATTTTTATTTTCGCTCCACAGGAATTTGCATCAAAACATTCAAAGCCGGATCTAAGGAAAAGTTCTTCGTCAACGTGTGCCACACAAGCGAAATTCCTGCGCCTAAAGACATCAGCGAGACCGAGCTGCATAAGCTGATCGAGACTCAAAACGCTTCAGGCTTCAAAGTTCCGTTGAGTGTCACAAAGCCGCGCAGTGGCAAAGACAAGTCAGGCAAGGTTGTCGAGATCAGTGACGTCGCTGTGAACACCGAATTCTACACCAAAAAGATCAAGCGAGCCGACGGTCTCTTCTACCACTTTCTGATCACTCTCGTCTTCGAATCGTTGGAACAAAAGTATCAAATCGAAATCGACACGTCGAACTTCATCGTCCTTAAAAACAGAGCTTGCATCGATCAACTAGTAGAGCACCAGATATACAACCGCGACGTTAAAACTGTTGAGAAGTATCACGCCGACGAAGGCAAACCCGAATTGCTTGGCGCTGACGAGGAAGACAAGATCATCATAGGAACTGAAACCGCTAGAAATCCATCGGGAAAGGTTTTAATCGAAGAAATCTCTACGCCACAATTGTTTAAACCTCGGAAATCCCTTCCAAACGTGAACGAGCCAGAACATCGACTGACAATCGATTCTGATGAGTGCAATCGACAGCTCATCATCGCAGAATTTTATTTGCCAGAAGTTCGAAGCATCGATGAAATTACACTCGAAGCCAACGACGATCGGCTTGTGTTGGAATCTCAAAAGCACGGCTACTCGTTCGACGGCTTCCTCCCCCACAAAATCGTAGAAAAGAAAACCCAAGCCGAGTTCGACAACGAGCGAATGGTGAGAAGTTTATCACATGTCAATCAACCTTTTACCTTTATTCATTGATACTTTTTTAGATTCTGAAAGTCACTATGACTGTCTAAAAGCATCGACAGCGAATCGCAGCCTTTTAAGTCACATCAATTATTTGTCACACGTTCGATCTCGGAAATAAAACAGCTCAAAGCTATTGTCGTTCATTTGAAAAGCTTGACAAGATTCATTCTTATGATTGTAGTCCTTACAGGGAAAGTTTGGGAACAGCCAGAGTTTTTCTTTGTTGTAACATCGTTCAGGTCCTTGACTTAGGCTGCAGTGTTTCAGAAATCACATCGTGACTTATTGTAATCCGTGTTTGAGCACTGAATGATATCGAACTCTGTTCAACAGCTGTTCGGTTGGTCCGATAATTTTTTAACGGTCGCCAGAAACTCAAACAAATTTCTACAAAAGTTCAAGGCGCAGGAAAACAACAACAAACGGACAAGTTTTTCTCTTCTCGCTTTAATTTTCGTTTCTCGAATTTTTACTCACTTTAAGACGCGGTTTGAGCAGTTTCTTCGTAACGCTGAAGGCCTAAAGACGTTTTTCATCGACTCGCGCAGCTTTGTTGTACCGTTTTTTAAGTGGAACCGAGCCATAAAGATGTAAACGCGACGGAAAAATATTTTGCAATCTTTAGCTTTGTTTATTTGCCCTTTAATTAGCGTGTTGTGAATCCTAGAGTGTGATTAATGCAATGAAAGGAAGGCTTTCTGATTAAGTGATAGAGAAAAGAAGTAATTGAGTGGAGAAGCAAAGCGTTCTCGGTGATTTCTCGATTGTGATAAGATAATTCAAGGCAAAGTCGTACAGGAAGAAGCAAAAAAAAATCGATAACGCCGTCGAGGAAACAGCAAGCAGAATTGTCTGTGGTTGTTGTTGGCCGTTTATGGATTTTACGGCTCTGGTCGCGCTCAGGACTCGTTCGATCGGTTGTGGAATGAAAAAACGTCTTGGGACTGCGCAAGCACTTCAACGCTGGTGTGAAGGTAAGTTGACATTCTCCCCCATTCACAATCCAACGGCGTCAACAACCCATTCATAAAATCGAACCTCCCACGTGCGTCTCTCAGCTCAACTCACCAGAGGTGTGGATTAAGCGATTCTGGCGCAGAATCAAATCAACAGCTGAGCAACAAGTTGGCATTTCAGAGAATTTGCATTGGAAGTGACAGCGAAATGTGCCATTCATGGACTGACTTTGATATCTACGGGCGTGGGGGGCGCCGAGAATGTGGATCAACTCGTGGGAACTTTCAAGAGTTTCTTCATTGTCTCACTTTCACACTCTGCTGAACTAAATGCTGCTCGCTCCCGTTTCATTTGCAATCGTCGCTGCTTTGTGCACGACTAACGACGCCGGGCTGTACAAGGAAACATTTTATTTACATAACAAACGCTCTAAAAACTTTCTCAACTTACCGATGGCGATAAGAACTTCTTCTTCTCGCTTGGCTTGCCTTCGTGTTTGCGTTGTAATAACAAGTTTGATCTTCGACAAAGATTTCCCTTCCCTACACGGCTTTGAGTCTCTTTCTTCTTCCGCGACCGCTGTCGTGCATTGATTGAGTTGATTGAGAGGCAGCGGGCGGAGAAGAGGGCAGGCCCGTCTGTTCAAACTTATCGCAATTTCTCGCTATCTGCATCACCTGCCGTAGTAATACGAGAGAACGCTGACCTAGCAAAACGTGCAACCTGTTCCGTTTCTATCTACCTGGCTTCCTATTGAATTTTCCAATTACGTTTTTCACTATTTTTTCGGGTTTCGCTTTGTTCGCACAGCTTATGAGTTGGCCGTTCATGGTTGGCTGGCCAAGCTCAACATTTTCGTCTTCGTCAGAGCAAACGTGACGTGAGCACTGCATCGCTCCCCTGGCCGAGTTTCGGTTAAGCTGAAATTGAATAAAACCATTGCAGAAATCGAGTTAGAGTTACACTGGCCAGGTTGAAGCTAGAAGAGTTTTTTGCCGGATAAAGTTTCGCATTCATCAGCTCCAATTACACGTAAAATTGTTTTACGAGTCGTGCGAGCGCTCGTCATCGTTGTTGCTGCGAAATGGCCAATTGCTGCGGCAGTTGACGGACGTCAGGACGCTTAAAATGCAATTTACATGGTGAAATATGAAGTAGTTAAGTGCGAAGGACCCGAGACCGCACGGCTGTTGTCCTCCACTCAACGGCGATTTAATTGATTTCACGGTGGCCGCGCGGAAAAAATAACGACATGACATCACCCGCAAGAGCGAAACTATCATCGGGCTTAGCCCAATCGATAAATTTTCAGCGGCGTTCTGTTTTATTGGAAAATTACGCCGCAAAGAATGTCGATAACGATTCAGCGAGCTATCGCTTCACGTCGCCCTATTAATCATCAATTTATATTTAATTGAATCCAACTTGCAGTGTTTCGCGTCGAGGGAAACTCGCGCGATGAGAAAAGTTTCTCGTCGAAGCGTGAAAAGCGAAGCTGGCTTTCGAAAATTCGCCTCGACGATGCAATTCGCCAGCGCCGCAGTCAATCGAAAGTGAAGACCGATCCAAAACAAATGTTTTCCATGTTTAGACTCATTCATGAAAGTGCCTTCGAGACATTCAATTATCGGTGAATTGCGATCGAAGAAGTAACAGGAAAGTCGTGATCGAATTACATAAAAACATTTATGTTGCCTTCAAATGCTGTTGTTCGTTCGTTAGCTTCTTGCCGATTTGGCACTAAGCTCGTATAAATTGCGTGTAATGATTTCTCTATCCTTGCATTCGGCTCGTTTATGCTCTTGCCAAGAAAGTGCCGCAAGGTTATGTCGTAATAAATCGCTCGTCGTCTTGTGTCTCGAGAGAGTCAAGTCGTCCGGTTGAGGTTTTGTGTTGTTTCCGGGTGGAAACAAAATCAAAGAGCGACGATAAAAGAAAAGTTCTGCAAAATCAAACAGCAACAATCTGTTGATGCGACTCGTGTTCCGATAGACCGCAATAAAAATGACTTTCTGAATGAATAAATAATGAGGTTGCCAGTGTTTATCGATGGTTTAGGGTTTGGGGAGCGACAGCTGTTCGTTCAGATTGCTGGGAAGTGATGAAGCTCGTTGTTGAGTGATACGATCGCCGCCTCCATCACCAGCGCATTTCTGAAACTCTCTCGTAGATCGTAAAACTGCAGTTTGAGCCGACGATTTCGTTCGCCTCGACCCGCGAGATATTTCAGTTGTTCTGTCGCCCACACGATGCAAGCTAAAGCATGTTCTCCGATCGCTGCCATTTCGAGTTGGCCGCGCTGTAAAGAAAACATGTTCCGTGACATTCAACTCTGTGTCAACCACAGCGGATGGAATCGATTCGTAGAGAACATGAAGGGGGCAGAATTCTGTCGCAATCTGCGTCTTTTGTGTCCGCTTCCTTTCGCCGACGCCAAACGAAAACGAGACCTCATTAAGTATTTAAATTTTGTTTCCACTTCTTCGCAGGAATCTTAGGGAACTGACGAGACGAATAACAAGTGAAAAGTATCTGGAAGTAAACGCGACGAGAGAGAGAAAGGAAATTAACAAGGCTGGTGACAGAACGAAGAAAAGTTGAAGAAGAAGGCCTTTAAGAAAGATGAGTGACGACGATAAGAACTCGTCGGTGCGGGTAGCCGTCAGGTAAGCTGAACGTGAAGCATTTTACACCCATTTCAGGATCACTTTGAGATTTGAATAATTCAGCGTCGCTTCCTTAAAGTTCTCTGAATATTTTCCTTGTTGAAGCCTCCGCCTCGAAGGGACGAATGCAAAATTATGCTGAGCGAGGCTCTGTCAGAGATTTATGTGCCATATGACAATGAACCGAGACTTCTGCCATCATTTCTCCCTCTTAGTTTGCTCGTTTATAAATAATCTTTTCTCGTTTCACTCGTTTTTCAACTATTTTTAGTGCCAAACCAGATTTTGTTTTGCTCACAAAATTATGCGCGCGGCTTTATCTCGTGGAAGAGAAAGAACTTTGATGCTAAATCGACCTGTTTAGCCTTTTCGTGAGTCGTCGAATTTCAAATTTTTCGCTGGCTCAGTTTCACTTGGATCGCCTTGAGAATTCACAAGGCAAAGCTCGGTGAAGTGACGAGTCCAACGCCGTTTGACCTACGTCCGTAAAAGGCGATAAGGTCTCAATTGGCTTAAAGAAGACTTCATGCTCAGAGTTTCAAGGCTGAAGCGAGAGCTTCCTTGTTGCCATGAAGCGATTTGCATACATTTTGCAGTCAATTTAGATCGAGAACCAGAGATTTTCCAACTTGTTTGTTCAGAGTTCTCGAGCTTTTCTTGGTTTCATTCGAGTTCCGTGAGCAAATTGTTTAAAGTCCTCTCGACTTGAACAGCACGAATGCGAATTGAAATGTTCGTTCTATTGTTGAATCTTTAATCATTGCGACTCCCCGCGTCGTCAATTTCTGCTCAACAAAGCAAAGCTTCAGATTTCGTCAAACCAAATTAGCACAGTTGACCGAATCGATCGAATGTGCGAATTGGCTTGTGAGGTAACACGAGTGCTTAATGCTATTTTGGGGCAGCGTAACGAGATCTGCTGTCCACCATTCGACGGAAATCTCTGCTCTGTTATTAGATTTCCAGCGAAATAAATCAACAGATTCCCGCTTGCCATTCAACGAGGCGAAGGAGAGCGGGAAAGCGTTAATTAATGGCCGGGTTGAGGGCGGGCGGTCTGTAAATCATCACCGGACGAAAATGTGATTCTGAGTTCTCGTCTTTTGTTCGCCGCTGCGCTGCAGTGAGCGGTTCAATGACAAATTAGTTGAATTAACATTCCCTTGACATCAAAGCCAGAGCAATTTATAAAGAATCTGAGCGAAAGACTCGCGGTTTCTTCTGCCTTCCGAAACGTGGGTCGGAGTCGGTCGCACTGTTAAGTGCGACTTTGGAGTGACGAAATTATCTTTTTCCATTCACAGCGAACACGAGCGAGAAATTTTAATTAAATTAAGAGGAATGAAAAGGAGAAGATTCATTTTAATGCGATTAAATTAGTCAGAAATCTCTTTGCGGCCATCTTCCGTGCATTCTTAATTCATGCTTCCATTAGCATGAGAGCTGATGAATTATGCGCCGGAATGAGAGTGCGAGACGAGCGAAGTCCCCCGTCAAAGCGGAGCAATGCTCTTCTGCCATAATTAATATTTGAAGCACGCGCTAAAGACATAAAAAAGGCTTTCGCCTGCCTGATTCCTGCTCTCGCTTGTCTTCTCATGACGAGACCGCCGTTTTGCTTTTGTCGTCTCTTTGAGGAATTCTGTGAGTACACAAAATCATCGGAAGAACTGAGAGATTGCTTTTATGTAATCTTCTTCTCGTCCCATGTTTATAAATATTCTCTAGAAAATGTGCGCGGCTAAAAATAGCAACAACGCTTCATGACGATGCTAATGATTGTTGTTGCCACTTTCCATCAAGTTAATTGGATTTTTTTTTGCTCCTTTTGCTATCCAGTGGAACATAAAAAATCAATCAATCTATGTTGCAAGTAGAAAATCGAGGGATAACGAAATGTTGCACTTGCCGCTATTCAAAGTTAACTTTCAAAGCGCTGATGGAACAGAATTGATGCCCACTTAACGAAATCATTTGGTTCGAAGCTCGATGAACTCGCTAGATGATTCGTCAGCTTTTGATCCGTCGAATCTTCCCCCGGAAAGTCAAAACATCAAAGCTAATTGAGCCACGATACTTCGCCTTTCGGGCCTCGCAAGCAACCGGTTTATTAGTTCTTCTTTAAAATGAAAAGAGAGAACAGCAGTAGAGACGCGAAGCTCCATTAAACGTGTGTCGAAATTATGAAAAAAGAAAGGAAAGAGGTGGAAAAAGTTTCGACAGAAGTTTCGTTCTGCTTTCGGGAAGATGAAGAAAGAGTTGGGCGAGGAGCGGAAAAGAAAAATCGATGCGAAACTTATGGCAGTCGTGGAGATTAGGAAGAAAACATCTGCTGGGTGGGCGGCGTGCTTCGGTCGCATTAGCCTTGTGAATCGCCAGTTGTCACAACTCTGTTATCTTCCACCGTTCGCTACTCGCAGATAGAGACGAGATGGATTCAACAAAGCGCTCATTGGATGCCAAAATGAGCAGCTTAGCTACTTTAATACGATTACAATTCATTACACTGCGGAGCGAGGCAGAGAAGCTGAAATCCATCGTGAGCAAAAGTCGTGATTTTTAAAGCAAACGAGACGCTCCTAATGTCTTTTCAATGGGAGATACTGATGACGCAGAGGTTTCCTCGTAACCACTTGTTGTTCGACGTCTAATGAATGCTTTCTGCTCCGACTTGAATGCTGAGTGAGGCTGGCCGATGCCTACGGCTTTGTTTTCGCATGTGATTAATCAAACGTCTCTACTCGCTCATGTTTGATAGACACGCTCGGTTTAATTTACAATTAAAGCCCATTGTTTATTTAATCACAGTTTACGCTGAGCGCACTGAAATGTGCAGCAAGCGATACTTGTTATCGCGTTTAACAAACAAATACATTGGATTGTCATCGTGAGGAGCTCCGAAGTGTTTACTTTGAGTTGATTTATGGTCATTTTTCTGCCGGACGAGTGAAGATTTATGATGTGTGTGTGGGAAAAGCAGTTGGACAGTTGCGACGAACTGCAACGCGCTTGTAGTCTGAATTGATGACGATCGAGAGCGTCCACTTCACCCTCGGCATTTAGCGAGGCAAGATGGATGAAATCACTTATTCAGAGTTGTTCTCAGTAAACAACAAACACGCGAAAAGCCCACAGATGTGCCGTAAAAAGACGGCAGAGCGTGCGCGCGGCGCGACTCGATATCGAAAACCAATCGAAGCAATTTTATGTAAATATTGCCAAATGTTCTTTTTAAAAATGTGTCATCATCCTGAAGCGAAAATCTCTTCACTTCGCACATTACCCAAGTCAACAGTTATGACGATAATCTGTTCCCGAGCGCGGGGACCGGTTTTCCTCTCTTTCGACATCATCATCAACTTGTTATTTGCGCGCATCAAACAAGAGGAAATTTGTTATGCAGAGTTGTTTGCATACCACACATGTACGATGTGTGATCATTATCATTGCCTAATTATGTAATCGTCACCTCCTCAGCAATTGAAAGCCGTGCTTAAGTCAACTCTCAACGGTGCTCTTCGCACATTTTCACGGGCACGAAAGGCAAACGCGAGTGGACCGAAGGTTGGGCTCTCGCTGTTTTTTTCCGAAAGACAAATTATTTGGTGACAAAGTTTTGAAGTGTGGCTTTGTTTCGGTCTCGTGTGACAATGGAGATGAACGCGGCACGCTCAAGACAAGAGGAAGACAAACAGACGACGACAGCGTCTTCAATGCCATGTTGAGAGCGCTTGCTGCTCTAACCAGAGCTAAATCTCCTTTGCCTTATTACACGATGTGGATTGATGGTGAAGCTTTCCTCTCGTTCAGCGTCGAGCGAAGACGGAAGGAAGAAATGAGAAATCAATTGCGAAGGCAAATGTCCTTGTCGTGTTGCGAGCAGCAGAGGAAAAATCACCGAACCAATCTTGAGTTTTACAAGCGTTTAATAGAATTTCAACGACAGTCGATAAATCAAAATGCCACGAGAGTTTTTCTTCTTTCTGATGAATTATGAAGCATCACGCGCACTGTAAAAGGGCCAACCATTTGAAGGCCTTTTCGTCTCGATGGCAAACTAACCCACATTAATTCCTATCTTCAGGGTTGCGTGCCGCACTATTTCAAGCGTCGAATGGGAAATTCGTTTTAGTTTTATCGATCGTTGCCTTGCTGTCTTTACAACACGCTCAACAAACGTTATCACAAGCTTTCCCCGTCTCAATTCGTGATTGGATGACGGCAATAAAACGTCTCAAACTCATTAAAAGTGTTCGTTGCAGCTTTATCTAGTCACGAAGTCTCGACGTAGGAAATTGAATTTGAAATTAAGAAATCAGGAATTACGACCGTAAGCCTTCGCTATCGGTGAATGAGTCGTCGATACTTTTGTCTCTCATGACAACTTTCAATTTCATTCTAAAGCAAACACATGTCAACATCCAAATGCGTAGCGAAAACTCGATTGAAACGTTATCACCTTAAGCGGCTTCGAGAGCCGTTCGAGTGAAAGAGAAGAAAACAGAAACGATCGTAAATGGAAATCCCGACCTTGCCTAATCGATACCGAGTTAATTATTTTTTCAGAGCTTTTCGATAAACGAAAAAATTGGAGCGCCGTGCACAACAATTTGTTTTCCATTTCTGATGAATTTTTCATAATTCTCACTTACGGGCAACGAGCTCTGCTTGGTTGTTTCTCGATTTATTTTGTCGAAAAAAAAACGAAACCACGAATGCGAATTATGCTTGAATGTTTCACGCTCGTTGGGGCGAAAAATCGTGGAAAACTCGCTTCGTTGTGAGAATTTTCCAGCGATTTTGCACCTCGAAAGTCGTCGAAAATTGCGCGAGTCATTTAGCTTAATTGTTATTGGCTTACAATCGACACATGAACATCGCAGCACAAACAGATGGCGAATTAGCTTAGCATGAGTTTGCTGTTTCTAGCAAAGTCTCTGTGTAGTCATTACACGGTCATGTAAACATAATCGCGCATCGATGTAACGGAGAGCACAAAGTGACTTGCAATGTTAATTGGTCAAGGCCGCCCGCATGCCAGCGCGAGAAAAGAAGAAAGAAAATCCGAGTGATGAACGATGGCAATATGCAGGCAGCTGAAAGTAATGAATTTTAAATCTAATTTTCATGACGCGAGCTCCGTGATTTCCTCTTCTGTCTCTCCCGTCTGAACAATTAATTCCGACTGCCTAAAAGTTTATGCTAATTAGCGCCGCTTGGCTTGAAGAATCGTTTGCCCTCTCGCCGAAATCCAGCGACTGAATGCATTTGATGACGTCGGACAGCGCTGGTCTCTCAACGGCAGAATGTGACTGCGGTTTATTACGAAACTATGGCAATTAATTAACTTTTTCCTCTGTCCCAACTCGTAGGCGTTAATTGAATTCTTGTGTTTACGTCTTAATTACATATTCCACACGTGATGCGATCATAAAATGCTTTTCGCAGAGGGTTCCTGTCGTCCTCGACGATCCGACGGTTGATGACTGTCGTCATAAATTTTCAATTAGCAGACTTTCCGCTGTGCCGTGTCGAGTGTTTATATTTTCACGAGTCTGTGAGCAAACTTTGAGAGAGAAAAGCTTCCGATGTCGGCTGATGATGATGCTGACTGATGAAACTTTAAGCATAGAAGTGTGAAATGCGAGAAAATATTTAATTAGCGGAGCGACGGTGGGCGAATGCTGAGAGTGAAAAGTTTTAATTGGACTGCATCGCTTCGCCTCCAGGAAATGCTGCGCTTTTAGTGCTTTGCTTCTGAATCGCCTTGGAATTATTCACAAGAAAGCATGAAACTTGTTTTATTCATTCTCGTTGAATATTTGATGCTTGCGGACTTTTTCACGCCACGACAATTATGCAAATGTTTTCATGAAATTCTCTCTTTTTTACCTCCAGAATTCGGCCGCAAATCCCTCGCGAGATCATTGACAACTGTCGTATTTGCACATTCGTGACACCAGGCGAGCCGCAAGTCGTCCTCGGAACCGACAAAGCGTTCACGTTCGACTATGTGTTCGACACAAATTCAGATCAGGTAAGTCAGCTGTCGGATTATCGATGTAAATTGTGGGTTGAACACGAAAGTTATCGCGGCGGCAACTTATCGATGGCTTAAGCGAAACGGATTAGAAGGATTATCGCGGTAAAATGATCTAGAGCTCGATCTTGATTGCCCCCGCTCACCGATGAAACTTTCTCTCCCTTCGAGCGGTGATGTCGGATGATGATGATGATTTAATTAAACTCAGCTCCACACCGTTGTTCCCTTTTACCTTTTCACTTTGTGCAAAGCGCCTCGCAATTCCCTTTTCGACACTTTATCAAGATTGTACAACAACATAGCAACAGCATCGAGAGATTGCTAGAGTTTAATGGAAAACATCATCGTCTCGTCTATTGTTCAGGCTTTTCGCTCTCTGCTGGTGCAGCTACGCTTCACATCGTTTCATAGTTTACGACATTATTCAACGGATTATGAATTCCCTGTCGAGTTGGGTTCGAGTGGTGGAGGAAGATTCATTAATTAAAATGAAATTACACTCGAGGATGGGATTGTGATGAATTTTCTTCATTACACAGGTCACAATTTACACTGACACAGTTGAGAAGCTGGTGGATGGAGCGCTCAAAGGATATAATGCGACGGTTCTCGCTTATGGGTGAGTTGCAGCTCAAGCTACAGCCACATTTCGTAAAATTTCATCCTTTTGTTCGCCTCCCAAACTCGACAGACAAACTGGAAGTGGTAAAACTTACACAATGGGAACCGGATTCGACAGGGACTTGAACGAGCCTACAGAAGGAATCATTCCACGTGCTGTTCGTCACTTGTTCTCGGGCATTGAGTCGCTACAGGAAAATCCCTACGATGACGATGGCTCGTACCTGGGCAATTTGCAGTTCAGCGTCGCTGCACAATTCATGGAGCTTTACAATGAAGAAATCATTGACCTGCTCGATCCGTACAGCAAGGGAAAAGTATTCAAAATCCACGAGGATACTGCTGGCGGTATTTCAATCGGTGGTGCTACCATTAGACCTTTGAAAGGACCGCAGGATGCGCTCAGTTGTTTGCAGCAAGGCGCTCTTGCTCGAACCACAGCCTCAACGAACATGAACGAGCTGAGCTCACGCTCTCATGCCCTCTTCACGATTCTTATTCGCCGGCAGCGCGTGATGACATCGGACGAAAGCGGCTCGCCGGAAGATGATTTGGAAACGTTGACATCAAAGTTCCACTTCGTTGATCTCGCCGGCAGCGAAAGGTTGAAAAGGACCGGAGCAACTGGAGAGCGAGCTCGTGAAGGAATCTCAATTAATTGTGGTCTGCTTGCGCTTGGCAATGTGATTTCTGCGCTAGGCGATGTGACAAAAAAAGCTTTGCACGTTCCGTATCGTGATTCGAAGCTCACGCGGTTGCTTCAGGACTCGCTCGGCGGAAACTCACAAACTGTGATGATCGCCTGCGTCGCCCCGAGCGACAGAGATTTTATGGAAACCCTCAACACACTGAAATACGCCAACCGTGCCAGAAATATCAAGAATCGTGTCCAGATTAATCAGGATCAGAGCTCAAGAACAATTTCGCAATTGCGACGGGAAATCGCAGCTTTGCAGCTGGAAATTCTCGATTATAAACAGGGTAGACGGAGTGTGGACGCCGAAGGTAATGCAGCCATTTCCGACACATCGTTGGAGAACGCAATGCTTCTAGCAGATAACAAGCGACTTCAACAGAGACTTAAAGCAATGCAAGATACAATTAACGCCTTAACAGAGAGAAACACTGAACTGTTAGCTGAGAAGGCAATGGCAGGATGGTCGGGTGATGGAAGCGACTCGTCAATGACTGAGATGGTCAGCAATTACATCTCGGAGATAGAAAAGCTAAAAGCCAAGCTAATCGAGTCGGAGCAGATGTTCCAACATATCAAAAAGGCTCAGTCGCCTCCACGAAATGCCTCAAAGTCAATTATTAATGGTAAGTTAATTAATGTTCTAAAATTAAATTAATGTTTCTAAAAACTTCCACGTTCATCTCACAGAATATACGGAGAACCCGTCGAATCTCATTAACATGGCGAAGCGCGAGCTTGAAAGAGAACGCGAGCTGCTCATGTCAAAGTCGCTACCAGGGTTGCCGGAAGAAAGCCAAGAACGCAGCTCGCAGGACGATGGATCTGACAGCGAATCAGACACGGAATCGGATGACAAAGCCGTCGAGTTGCAAGCTGAAATCAACGACATTCAATCTGACATCGAGATCAAAACAAAGTTGATTGAGCAGCTGGAGCTGTCGCAACAGCGAATGACGGTGATGAAGCAGCATTATGAAGACAAACTCAACGTTCTGTCGGCTAAAATTACGAACACACAAAAGGAGCGCGATCAAGTTTTGGCGAACATGGGGCGTAAGTTTCTTGTTTTGGCATTAAGTAGACAGTGATTTTACAAAATGCTTTGCCCTTCATCCAATTTTTAGAGACTCCAACTGCAGATCAGTCGACTAAAATGAAAAAGGTTCGTGACGAATACGAACGAAAGCTTTCTGACATGCAGAAGGAGCTAAGAAAACTTCAACAAGCGCAGAAGGAACATTTACGGCAACAGCGTGAACTTCAAGCTCAAGACAGCCAACTGAAGAGCCTTCGAACCGAGTTGACTGAACTGAAACAGATCAAAATTAAGCTGATGCGTAAAATGACTGATGAGAATAATCGCTACAAAGAACAAGACGCCCGGCGAATGAGAGAAATCGCTCAACTAAGAAAGGAAGCTAGAAAGCAGAGCGGTATGATCAAGTCGCTTCAAGGCTCCGTCGCAGCTAAAGATCAAGTGCTGCGTCGCAAGACAGAAGAAGTTTCAGCTCTTCGGAAGACTCACAAGAGCCAGTTGAGTACGAAAGCTCAAGGGCGAGTGCCGATGAAGAAAGTGAGCGACAACTTCCAACCGCGTCAAGCTCGCATCAAGTGGGACGCTTTACAACGAACGATGGGCAAGTCGGCTAGAAGCAAACAAGCCGTCATTGAGCTTGAACGAGAGCTCGAAAGGTTGCTCCAAGAGAGAGATCAGTTGAGTCGCGATCTGACGACAATCAGGAAGCGTCAGAAGTTCGTCGAGAGTCAAGAGTTGGCAAACGAAGAAGATAGCATCCATGCGAATCTCAAGTACATTCAGGAAAACATCGAGCAAGTCCAAAACTCAATAATGGAGTTGGAAGCAGGGAAAGAATCCGCCCAAGAGCAGCAGACAATCCAAACCCTTTTGGAGAACATAAAATCTGTTGACGAGGCAAAGTTCCTAATTGAAAAACTCTGCAGTAATTCAATCATTCAAGCGTGCGATGCTGGCCTAACTCATACGCGATTGAAGGAGAAGGAAGCGCTTTTGAACGAGGTCCAACAAGACAGTAACATCCAACAGCAGCTTCTGCAGCATGTCCTTGCTAACAACCCAGCAATTGCCTTAACTGAAGTTACCATTAGCTCCAATGGTGGATCGACCATTGATCAGCGATCAAGTCTTAATGATACAAGCACACATTCCAGCCGAAGTCCGTCCCCGAACAACTCAGAATTGTAAGTATCGCAATTGATTGACGTGTTAATGCACCACTTGATGTTGACCGTTTCACATTTCTATTGCACCAATCAGTGATATCAACTCCCGCTCGCGAATGCGTCGGCGAGTCGCTCCCATGGCTCAGGAACTTTTGTTTGGAGATGTCGCTAACGGAAACAATCGGAATGATGAGATGAGCCGAAGCTACACAATCCACGACGGCCAGAGAAGTTTGATTCCGTTAGCTCGCGTTCCATCAGCGCCCGGCTCGTTGAAGGATCAAAAGTGAGTAAACGTCATAGTTAAGCATTTCAGTTTTATGTTGACACCTTCACAATGTTCCACATTGACAAATTGAGTCACGAAATCCTCACATTTCAATCAAGCGTTTTTCTGTGTTTTTCTTTCGCCGTTGTGCAATAATCCAGAGGCCAACCACCAAGCGTTCCGTTGACACGACAGAAAAGTGCCATCGCAGGATCACCAATGTTTAACCGTAAATTCGATGTAAACGCACAACCAACAACAGCACCTCAATCACCGCGCGTGACGCGCCGTCAGTTCTCGAACAAAGCATCGCCTGGATTGTAAGTGTCCTCCATTCTCCCTCCATTAACTCCTTTCGTCGAGCTGGATAGAAAATCCTCAAGCAATCGCTTAGTCGAAGATTGAAGCGCAAGCGGAAGACTCAAGAGGAAACATTTCCGAGCCTCATTTGTTTGTTTTCGCTCTTCTTCTTTTTATTTCCAGTTATTAATTCATTTAATTGAATTATTTTCTGTTTTATTGAATTAAATTTTCATCGAAAACTCGATAACGTTTTTCATGTTACGCAATTATTAAAAAGCGCCGATGGGAAAAAAAGAAAAATAAATTTCTCTCCTTTTTTCCAACGTTAATTAATTCAATTTGCGTCGTGCCGCGTGGTTGGTATTATGAATTTTTATTTTGACTCTCTGAGCGCCAGCGAGTGCTCGTCCACCCATCGTGAATCTTTAATTCGTGGGGTGATAACAGCATCAGCGAAAAAAAGCCTCGATAGATGGAAAAGTGTCGAGCGATTCGAAATCGGTGTGGATCAATTGGAAAATTTGTGTCGATCCGGACTGTCAACAAGCATTTGCATTTTTCAACTCACTCGCCTTTTTTTTGCCACTCGACCGGAATTAGAAAAGCCCATAAATGTCCAATCTCTCGGCGAGTGTTCGATAAAAGCCTCCCTTCTCCTCGCATGGTGACAAGCGGCGCTGCCGTTTTCCCGTTGCGAGGGCTCTCGAGATAATTCACAGACGTTCACACGAACCGTTTGTGGCGTCCGCAACCGTGTCCCATGCGAATTCATTCATCACCAAACAACCACAATATGGACCGAAAAAGTTTTCCTCATCCGACTGTCTCTCGCTGTTATCATCCAGGGTTGTTTTTGTTTGTTTTTTCTCGTTGGGAGAATTTAGCTCTGATTGTTGTGTCTCGTTTTATCATTTCACACCCACACTTTGCACGGGAAATAATTCGCTTTAATTTCTAATCTGCACCCCGAAACGAAAATCGGACGCCGAACCAAATTAAATAAAGAAAACAAAGAGGGAAATCTGCTTTGTTCCGGGTGAAAGGAGAGATACTTCGTTTGGAAAAATATAAAGTTGTCTCCGTTCCGGATCGGCCCCTCTCTTCATGGGAGAGATTAAATCCTCCAGATGATTGAAGGGCGAAGAAGCAGCAAAGTTTGAAGACGAAACATTTTTCTCCGAGCTTAGATGCTTTCCCTTCTCGGTGGCACCAACCCATGAAGCCAGAAAATAATCGCCATTAATCATTGCCAGCTCTATTGACACATGCCGTGGGTGGTTTCGCTGTTTTTGCGCCGTTCGCCGCTGCTCTGCCACCCACTTTAAGCTCTAATCCGGGAACGTTGAAACGAGGCGAGAAAAAATTAATAAAAATCTTTTTGCTGCCGCCGCACACTGACTGATGGAACCGTCCTCACGACTGAAGTAATCCTTAGTCGCAAGAGACGGAAATCTGTTCTCTGCCTTTGACTCCATTAACCAGCGATTGTTTTTTGTGTTGTTTGGCAACGTGACAAACGTGCTGCAGTGCATTAATTCATTTCATTTAAAACCATTTAGTGCTGTTTTTATATCTCATGGGCTCCACTCTTATTTTATTTACATTTGCCTGCCGCCTGCTTTCGTCTGTCTCGCTACTACTAACCAACATCTCGCACCGAACTTAACATTAAACAATTAACCGAACGAGCACAGAGAGGAAACTGAAATGCCATCATCGCCACCTGTGTATCGTCGTGGGATCTCACGCGAAGACGGCGACGTTTTTTCGAGATTAGGCGCTGGCGTTTCCGATCCAACGCCGGGAGGCTCCATCAAGGAATTCAATGGCCGGGTAAGACTCAGCCCGTCTCATTTCTAACATGACGTCGCTTGACAGCTTCTTTCAATTTCTCCGCTGCTCAGATGAAAGTCGGTTCGCCACTCTTGTGTACTCACATAGTCGAAGGCCACAGCAACTCCGTGCTTGCGATTAAGGCGTCAGACTCGATGTTGTTCACCGCCGCTGCTGACAGAACGTGCAAAGTTTGGGATCTTAGAACCGCAGCCACTCCTCATTGGTAAGAAGACAAACGATTCCATTACAAATCTCATCACGATGATATATTTCCTGCCCTTGTTTCATCATCTTATCCATTAGCTTATCCCAACACCCTGGTCCGGTTGTAGGCGTCGAGTACGATAAATCCTCCAAGATCCTTTTCTCAGCTTCAGGCGCTTTCATTAGAGCATGGGACCTTCGTGAATCTAACATTCGTCCTATTAAAACGCTTTGTTCTTCGGGAGTTGCGCTCTCGGGCGCTGCCACATTATCGTCCATTCCGACCGGCGAATCTCCAATTACTTCGCTCAAGCTTGGAACAACATCCGGCAATCTCTACACGGCAGCGAGCGACAAAGTCAGATTCTGGGATTTGCGAATGTTCTCTTGTATCGGAAAGTTATCGGGCGGGCATCAGGCAGCTGTCATGACTGTGACCACTTGGGACGGTCCAGGGAACACAGATTACGTTGCTACAGGTTCAAAAGATCATTACGTTAAGGTGGGTCGGCTGTTGTTCATTCAAACGTGACTGTCTACCAATGACTTGATTCGTTTAGGTGTTCGAAGTCGCCTCGAGTGGAGGAAATGTCGTGCCACTACTCAACCTCGAGCCGCCCCATTACGATGGCGTACAATCTCTCGTCGTTGCAAAAGGATCAGTTGGAGTTGATGCTGAGCTATTTTCGGGCTCGCGAGATCTAGGCATAAAGCGATGGGATCTCCGCAACGGCGAACTGAGACAATCCATGAACAACGCTCACAAAGGCTGGGTCTCGGGCATGACGATCTACTCGGACATTCTCATCTCAGGATGTCGTGGCGGTCTCATCCGGCTGTGGAATGTCAAAACGTGTGACGCACTCGCAGAAATGAAAACGGAAGCTTCGATCAACGACATCACATGCGTTGACAACAGAATATTTACGGCCTCAAAGTAAGTTGAATCGCATTTTCATCCCCGTGGTTCCGCACAACGTGAGCAATTAAAGCATTAACATGTGATGACAACAAACATTGGCTAATTGACGGATTTTCTTTCTATTCTCTTCTCTTCCCTCGTGACCGGATTTTCCTTTCACTCGTTTCCCCCAAAAACATCTGCTGCATGCACCACAAACAGTTCAGGCGAAGTCCGCATTTGGCGCCTAGCGAACGAGCACGTAACGTCAACGAAAGCGAATCAAATGAAGAAATAAACTTTTCTCTAATTTTAACTTTTCTCACTCTACCCGGGACGAAGAGCAGCATCATGTTTTGTGTGGAATTTCGTAAGCTTCAAGCCTTATCGCTCAGTGTTTTATCATTTGATGTTGTTTTCCGTCATTCATTCTACTGCTCGCACGGGAACGCACATTCATACACCCTCGAGTCACTTTCATGTGAAGCATTAACACGAAAATTATTTTGTGAAACATTTTTAATTAGGATGTTGTCGGGCTCGTCGACGTCCCCTCCGTTATTTATGATTGAACACGACAGGTCCGTGTTAATCAGAGTTGTTTTTGATTTGTTTCGCAATGATTTACATGTCACCGCACACGTATAACTCGAATTAAAAGTTGTCGAGCGCTCGCGCAAAAAGTGAATTAAAAAGTTGTTACCTGTTCATTATAACCGCAAATTACGTGTTAACAAATATGCTGGGCTCACTGAAAATCTGGAAGTTTGTTGACATTTTAATTGATCTCCTGACAAAAACATAATTGAATAAACCTCGAGGCGAACTTTAGTTCAGATTTCCAGGCAATATTCGATTGGTTTAATAAGAATTTGGAACCAAATCAGCCTTCAAGTATCCGCGGAGAATGTTTGAGGATTTTCAATCAAAGCTACTCGACGACATATGAATCTAAAAAATCAATCTTATCAAAGGTACGACTGGGCTTGCTACACACTTGGACTCGCTTTGTTTCTGTGGCTGGTGATGCTGTAGCCTCTCGTCTGTTGACGAACAAGTTGAGGATCCACGTGTGGCAATTCTTCCGGCACTTGGCACGAAACTTTCAAGTTCTTCTCCGCCTCGTTGGCTGTCGTAAGTTTGCAGACTGAACGAGAAAAATCTGATAAATTGCTTTCGCTAAAATCTTCTTGCCGTTGATTAATTAAAATGTTTCCGTTGGATGTGTCGCATTAACAATTCCATTCATCATCATTTAAAGCTCTCGTTTCCAATTTTCATCTTCGCCTTGAAAAGTTCCATAAATAATCATTTTCGCTGATTTCGGAGTTCTGCGAGTTTCTTCGCTGCGTACCGGAACCTTTCTGATCTCCGATATTCGTCAGATTTATTCTCATCAAACTTCTCATTTCCCGCAATCTTCCGTCCGACAGCCAATTAGTAGTTTCCATAGAATCTGTACAACTAATAAATTTCTGCTTCCTTGCCTGGTTTCCAAGCTTCATCAAATCTCAGTTCATTCCATTCTCTGTCTCGAGTGATCTTCCGCATCACCAACTGCATTTTCATGTCAAAAGTTTCATTTACTGGTTCGGCTTTCCTTTTGACTGCAACGATGCAACGATGATGAATGAACTTTCCTTGAGGTTGTGAAGCTCACAATGAGAAAACGTTAATCAAGAAATGAATAAGTTTCCCTTCAATCATTTGAGTGCACTTTATTGTTAAGATTTCTTTTTGTTGCTTTGAATTTTCCATCACAAACATTAACGACTTGATGCATCGCGCGAGTGTTCGCTAGATATTTCCCTTCATCACTGCTTTGCTTTCTGTTGTGATTTAGCTTTCATTCCGCACAATGGAAATTAATATTTTCTTTCTTCATAACAGTGACGGAAAAGTTCGAATTTATCGATTGTCGTCCGCGATTCGTCGCTTGAGCCAAGAGAGCAGATGACAGCCGAGCAGCAGCTTCCGCGATCTCATTCAAAGAGAATATCCAGCGTCGCTACCAACTACGCCTCGAGCTCGCCAACGCCGCCAGCAGCAACTTTTCATCAGTATTAAGCCGAGGAAGATCAGCAAGTCGTCTTGAAAGCTTTCAGAAGAAACATTGATTGTGATCGATTGTTATTAATTAAGGAATCCTAGCGCAGGTTTACTGAGAAACCGCAAGCTCTACTTAAGCAGAACTGCTTTTCCAGTTTCCAAGTATTTGACAAATTGTTGATTTCCCAGAAGTTTGCGGCTTAAATCTCTCAAGACCTAGCGGAACGGCAAATCAAGTAATTGCTGCACTAAACGATGATGAAAAGCAGAGAAAATAATTAAAACGAAAGGCATCTGAAGTAGAGAAACAACGAATTGCACTCGAAGTGAAAGAATTGTAGTCAAAGGACAATAAATGAGCAATGTGCATTGAAATTCCATGAATTCTCAAGCGAATGAAAATTGCACGAATTTCGCGGCGGAAATTTCCCTTCAGATTTTACGAGAAAAGCAGGAAAAAGTTAAAACAAAAAGCTTTGGCAATGTAACGACGAGCGAGGAACAAAAAAAGCCCCAAAACTTGTTGTAGAAATTCTAATTTAATTTATTTTTGTCACTACCGTAGCAAATGAAAAGACTAACTTTGTGAGACTAGCGTTAAGGTTGGGACGGGAGCTGGGACGCATAGCTGCAAGCTGTCCGAGGCGCGATGAGCTATGCGAGAGTTGTACCTTTAGATTAGTGCAGGAGTTGTAATTGGATTTCGTCACCGAATGAAACAAATTAAAAAGTCAATAAAACTTTCACACATGTTTAAAACTGACATTTAATTCGTTTTAATCCGCAACGTCGAGCTGTCTTTCTCCCTTTAGTTTGGAAATGACAGCCAGAAAAAAAAGTTTATTTGCTTTTAATTAATTTATGTCTAGTTTCAGCGCACCGACAGGTTTCACGACAGCTTTTTGTTGCGTCTTTCCGGCTCGGAACTGAATTAAAGCGCCGAGCATGTGAAAGCAAACAGTCAACGCTGTCACATTTTCCGTCTTTGAGTCGTTTGTCGAATGCTCGTAAAGACGAATGCGGCAGTTAGTAAACCCTCATGCTCGTCGTATCTGTTTCCAGCTCGTTATCTCTACGGCTTTTACCTCGCACGGAAAGCAACAACAACGCTCGTGAAGGAAAGTTTAACAATTTTCACGCAATAAAACTTTTTGCTGCTTTTCCAACTCTCTTCCTCCGATCCAAACCTGTCTGAGTTCGGTTTCGTTGCAATAACAAGTGTAGAATTGTTCAGTCGACTGGAAGGCGGAGGTAAGAGATTCGTAGCCAGAGACAGGCAAAGTATGGCAGGACAAGATGGGGAAAAAAGTTGTTTGGTAAAGTGTGATAAATTACAAATGGAATAATTGTTAAGAGATAATGGAATTAACATGCAACTCAACCAACAACAACGAAATGCTAACACATTCCAGGCCTGCCAACGATGTAAACTTTCCGCGAATGGCTACAACAATAACTTTTCTCATGCGGTTGGCTTTTCCTTCGCGCGCTGCACACGCCATGAATATTTTAAATCGCCCGTCGCCACCGGAGAGGATGAGAGCATCCGAAATCCGATGCGATTACGTATTTCACCGCCGCGCTCTGTCCACCTGGAACGTTTCACATTGTGCACCGCGAAATGCAGCTTTGCTTTCTGTTCTCCTTCTTTTTCTCCGGTCCCGTGAAACTTTCATAATAATTTATAGCTTTTAGGTTCGCAAGAAAGGGGAGAAAGCGTTGCTAAGTGTTGTTGTTTTATTCAAGGCGAACAGCGATATCCAATTTTCCCGTCAAACCCGGGTACACCTTTATTTGCACAGCTATAACAAAACCATGTCCACCCACAACAAGAGGCAGTCGGCGAGGAAAAATGTACACAGAACATTATTCTCATTTTCAATTCCACCCTTGTTTCTTTTCTATTTTTGATTTATCTGGGAAATTTAATTGCTAGCAACAGACGAGCCCGGGGCTGACGAGAAATGGAAATTGCGAAGAGCTTTTAATTGCAATGCTCAACTGCTTTCAAGGCAAAATGCAATGAGACTTGAGAGACTTTAAGCAGTACAGTGCTATGTAATAAGAGAAATGTTGAGTGACTATGGAAGCAAGTGGCTTCGTTTCCGAGTCACAAAAGGCTTACGCCGCGTAGCATGATTATGAAACTCATTAACGAAAGCAGCAAATGTTAAGTTGAAAAAATTCTTGTAAGGTAAGTTTAATTAAAATATTTTTCGAGAGGCTGAATGAATTGAAACTACATTCAACCCAGTTCGGTTATGCGCATAGGTCTCACTGAGCGGCTTGCATAAGTTTTCAGACGAGTTATTACTTACATGCGCTCTAGTCCTAGTTGTTAAACAAAGCATTAACAACGAAGCAAAGAAGTAATTTCTACAGTTCAAGTGATGGAAAAACGTTTTTTTTTATGAATCTATCAAAGACAGGCGAAACAAACGATTCTCGAGCACGTTCTCTTCTCCCTTTGTGCCGGATTTGCCACATCAAAGTCCCGAGATGAGCCAAACAAAACCCATCAGCGAGATGAAAAATATTCCCACTCTGAATCATAAGGGCGAATGGTTGAACGCCACATTCTTCTCCATTCTTCAAACACCGATAATGTGCCAGCTAGAAAGCAAACCCGAGCATATTCCGACTTTTATCACGCAATCGAGAGGTGAAGTGAACGGTTTTCAAGTCTCTTCACTCATTTTTCACTGGCAAATCTCGAAAGATGAATAATGGCCGAAAACCCAATCAGTTTTGTTCGAGTTGAACTCAATCAAACATCAACGCACACATCGAATCTAATCCTCAGCGGTTTTTCGATTTTTTTTTTGTGCCTCGTCTCGAGGCTGGCGAGGATTTATGGATTGTGAAATGGAATCGGAATTGAATGTGCAAAAATTCGTTTATTTCCTTTGAGTGATTTTTTCGTGGCGAAGCGAGCGCAAGAACTCTCGAAATCGCAGCTCATAGGAATTTATGCTTCAATCGGCCTCGTCGACAGAGGAGAGTGAAAACAGTTTAACGTGAAAATGAAGTGCAGCGCAATCTCGAGGACGAATCTCAAAAGTTCCTCGACGACCCTCCGAGCAAAACCGATCCTTCGGTTTGTAAATTGAGTCGTTTCTGTCAATATTAACATCTCAATCTTGATTTCTCGCCTCCGCTGGAACAAAGGCGGAAAGGAACGCTGTCAGAAAATTGAGGGGAGACGATCGATTCTTCTTTTGTTTCTACAACGGACGAGGAATGTTTTGCAAAGATATCACGATGAGTGCTGCAGAGAGTCGATTGGCAGCAATAGAAATGTCGTTGATCGTAAACAAAGAGCAATAGGAACATCCTTTTGACGTCAGAGTGTGCTCGAAGTGAAGGAATCTTCTGTGATATTCGTCAGCCGCTTTGTTATTTCGAAAGCTCCTCGAAATGGCAGAAAAGCACCAGACTCTTGCGGCACTCGGGAGCAATATTCCAAGCAGAAAGTCATTACAAAGCGGATGGGGAGCATGAGTCGATGAAAAGAATTGATGACATGAAGTGTTTCGTTTGACAAAACTCTCTGTTCAGATATTTTTTGTTGGCCACATCGGCAGTTGGTTGATGAATGAGAGACAGAGAGCCTTTGAAGCGTTTTTGTTTCAGCCATTCCTCGATGCTCGACTATAAAGCGACCGCTGCAGGGCACAAACACGATGCGATAACAAAAGGACCGCTCAGAGGTTCCATTCAGTTTTTGCTGCTCTCCACCGAATCGCATTGAAGTAGTAAATTCGAGTTCATCATCAATTCTTCCTATCGCCATAAAAATAAAAGCCATCAAAATCAGTAATTTGGTTGAAAATTTATTTTTATTTCGCTTTTTCGGCTCCCGCCCTCGAAGCGGGTCACATTTTCCCCAGCAGCTTAATTGGATCATTTAAATAATGATGAGCGCGCCATGAAATCGATCTCGGAGAGCTGCAGAGGAAAAAATTTAATTAAGCTAATTTCACTTTTTATTTATTCGGAGCTTCATGAACTTTTCATTCGGCTCGTTTTCAGAACTCTCTCGAGGGGAATACCTTGATGGAGCCAAAGTATTAAGTTCCACTGGTTTCGCATGGTGGCCAATAATTGGCGAAACACGGCGAGTGAGCTCAAATTTCCCTCGAAATTCCCCTCGCGGATTTACCTGTCATCACACAAAAGGTGATTGTCGATGATAAAATTGGAAGGTGTAATTAGGTAATTGGCTGCTTATCACATAAACCTACGGCTACAATTTAACGCTCCATAAAATTAAAAGCTTTCCAGCTTTATTCGCTCATTCAAAGGCTTCCCTAGAAATAAGTGAAATCAAATTGTTGACAACGCAATCGACTGAAGCGAAATGTAATGAGAGCAAGCATGAAACAGAAGAATCAATTAAACTTCAAGTGCTGCTAACGAATTCATTGCCTTCTACTGATTGAGGAAATTGTTTCTATTTTCACGATTTTTCTTTCATCAGAAATTCTCAACTTGAGAGTTGACCATTAAATTATTTTCTATCGTTGACGTTTCATCGAAGCGCTGCTAATCTGAGATATCATTAGCTGGTGAAATGAATCAAAACGAAGCTAATTACGGAATAAATAATTGAGAAACGAAATTATGTAATGGTCAGCTCATACAAAATTAATTAATCGAGTGGATAGTTGAATCTCATTTAGAAGATAGCGCAGCGTATAGAGTCATAATAATCGTCGGAATGATTGCATATTGCCTCGGCCTGTAATGTCTTTGGCTTAGTCTCACGCTTAGACTTCCCCCTCATTAATTGAATGATGTACGAAAGGACATATCGTGCGTTCCTTAAAAGCTCATTCAGCTTAAGTGAAGATTAACTGTCGCACGATAATAATTACTTTGATTCTCTCGTTGATGCTCTTAGTGAACAGCTTCAGGTTTCAACGATTTGGGCTTCAATAATTTATCCAGGAGATTTGCGATTATCGGGAAGGAAATAGAACGATTTCTGGTCGATGCCCAAGACTTTTCGGAACCTCGTTTGTTATCAGCGATGCGAAAACTCTCCTCGGTTCATGTGTGAGCTAATTTTATGGTAAATCGTTCCCAGCTGAATGCTTTGCCTTTCTGGCCGAGCTGATCATAAAATGATCTGCTCGCAATTATCAATTTTCTTCATGATAAAAAGGGAAGATGATTGAGAGCGGTACGAGGAATTGGATGAATAGGAAGTCTATTATTTCTGGGTTGGGGATTAAACGTCCGCAAAGATAAGTTCCCTCCAGTTAGAAGCCGGTCGAGGGATTAAAATCTCCGAATCGATAATGCTGCTGCCTTCCAGGCTCTTCCTTTGAGCTTGGAAATTAAATTCTCCCCAGAGACGAAGCGCCCTCGGGACCTGATTAAACTATCTCGCCCTGAAGTTCATCTCATTACTCAAAATTTAATAAATTTAATTGAATTTCCCCTTTGTACGATACGAGACATTAATCTTGAGATTTACCCTCTCAACTGATGCAAGATTAATCTATCAAGTACACAAATTGGTTCCGAAAGATTCCGCTCGACTAGATTGTTTACATTATTTATCATCATTGAAATGCGATGCAAACTATTTTTCACTCGACGAGAGCAGAGCGAGAAGACGACGACGAGGAAAACATGTAAATCGTTTTCCGATTGCAGAAACTTTTTCCTCATTAAACGACAACAGCATCTGAATTGACGAGTAGGGTATTGATGGGGAAAGGAAAGTCCCAGGCGACAAAGGAACTCTGCTTTCTGCTTTCGAAAAACTTTTTCACGGTCGATCTGATGGCCTTTGACTAATCGGAACAATTTTCGAAGCAATTAGGCGCACTTTTTCACCTGGGCAATCTTCCAATCCTTCCGATGTTTTCCTGTTTGAATAATGCATGTGAAATGACTCGAATAGAGGAAAGTTTCCCTTGAAAAGTATCTGAATAATTTCACGTGCATCGCAACGACAGAAGCAGCAATTTTACAAAGTTTGATTTAATTTTCTGTCTCTCAGTTTCAATAATAGAAATTCGAGACTTCCCATTCGAAAGTTTAATTTTGCCAACCTTTTTTGACACTCGACAGCACTCTGGCACAAGCTCTCGCACGACTGTGAAAACAGCTCCACGTAAATAATGAGAGCATAAATTAGGTTCTAGAACAAGGCGAAGAGGTGTAATGCAGCAATATATACCTTTCAAATGTAGCACCTGAAATAACACTCTAATACATTTTAAGCGCACTGTCTGCAGTCATAGACAAACTCGTGCCTAGGCTAATCGCCTCGGTCATGCGCTGCCTTCAAGCGACTGCCAACAATCTACTTCGCTCGTTGAACAACACTTTGCTTTGCCTTAGGAGGAAGCATCGAAAGGATGTGCACTGAAGTCGTGCTGCAGAACCGAGCCAGGTCTTTATTTATTTGAACACTGCAATTGATTGCCTTTCGCATGAACGCTGAGTTGAAGCGCTTTGCTTTCTTGGAAATGAAAAATGAACGGATAAGGACTTGATGATTTTCTTTCGTAGGAACGAAACTCCTACCTGGGATCTACAAAAATTGAATGAAACAATATTTGCATGCAACATCTCCGTCTCGTAATGACTCGCTTGAAAGAAATAGCATTGCGAAGCACATTAATTTATCCAAGTTGCACAATTGAAATGCTAATTTTTTTTAAACTGGAAGAAGGAAAATAATCAACAAATTTTATATCACTTGTAAGAACTTTATGAATGTTCAAGCTCATCTTATTCAGTTCTCCTTAGCTAGCAATTGGGTCAAATTCCAATGAAGAACTCAAAACTCTGGGCCGGAAAGCGCCTTTGCGGTGTGGGATCCGCAATCGCCTAGCAAGCGGAGGGTCAACAGTAGCGAGACTGAGCCTCTGTTCTGATCTGAATCTGAATCAAAACGCAGCACGCTTGTGGAGCACTTGGATATGAATAAGAGTATTGAGATAAGACGATTTTCCAGTAAGCAAATCACAGTAATACGATTAAGTGAAGAGTTAACATACAAACGGAATTAAATCGCATGACGTAAGCTTCAAGGTTTTTGGATTCGACAAAACATAAGTCGAATACCGTTAGCACTTCAGGAGACTTTCTTGAATCGATGAATTGAAGTTTCAATTATCGCATTACTATTTTTTTCCGAGATTTTCCATGACTTTATTCAATGCAAAATCAAATATCAGGAGTGGGACGGTCGACTATATGCAGAGGAAGAGAGACTATTCAATAGCACAGAAAATTGTCATTTTAATTGAAACGCATTTAAATGAAATTGAATCAAAAGTATTCTGTTTAATGAGCAGTCATTCAAATGAATTTAAATGAATTTAGCTGAAACCCAGCTCGCAAGCTTCTGCAGTGAACGAGGAGCTTTTATCGGATTGTTTAGCCCAGCTGGTGGTTGGGTGGGTAAAATAGCGTTAAAGCCCTTTCTGACAAATTTATCACAATTTCTCTCATGCATGAATTTGAAGCTTTTCGCATAGAAAAGTCTGTCATTTTATACCGCACATCATGATTCATATTCGTGCTCATAAATTCGTTCTCGAATTAATTTTATAATAATTCAATTGTTCACAACATGGACCAAGCACACACGAAAAACTCTGTTCAAGTCGATATTGTTGAATTTAATGAAACTGACACACACAGAGAGCGGGAGCACCGCAGAGCTTCTGCCGGAGAATCGTTTTGTTTTCTGCAAGCTTTTCATTTCGTCCACATTCAGATGATAGAGAAATAATTTGCACAAGTGACAGCACACAAAAAAGACTCTCGCATTCAAAAAAACTATCTCGTTTTTAATTATCACAGCGTTTCTAACCCCAATTCTAAGGTTTTTTTGTTTGGGATTTTATTGTTCGTGTCAGAGGCTGGAGCAAAAAAGCTTTGCAATCAGTTTTATGAGCAGTTTTTTCGTTAAGGTATTTTTGTGAGTTTTCATTGAACTCATTTTGATCTTTTGAAATTTTCATTTTTATTCGAAACATAAATATTTAGACGCTGATAAAAGCTCGCCATGAATCGCTTTCAGGCAATTCGACTGTGAAAAATTACTGTTTTCGAGCCGCAACTTTTTTCTGATAGCGCTTGCAAATGGTTTGAGCGCAAATCAATGCAAAATCCTCGACGGCTTTTTGTTTAAACATCAAAATATCAAAACCATATTCATGTGATGTGTGTGAATAACGAATGTCGTTAAAAAGTTTTTGTTGACATTCTTCGAATAAATATTTGGACGAAGTTAATAAATTAGCTTTTGATCGGATTTTGACTGAATGGATTTATATCAAAAACGAGAAAATCGAGTTCATGGCCTCAGTAAACTGTTCGATCGGTTTCACTGTGTCCTCCCATCTCTCTGTATTGCCACTCCCACAAAGAACTCCTCCTAATACACCCACTATGACTCCTCCTGCGACTCTCCCCTCATCACTATTTCACTAAACATTAGCCGTATTGAATACTATTTGACTCTTAATAAGTTAGCCGCAATGGGCAAACAGACAAATCCCTTGTACACGCTCGGATAAAGAATGTAAGAGTCACTACGAGCGTATTATGGTCTCTTTTTTGCATACGTCTGTAGTTTGTTTTATGAGGATTTTCGTCAGCGAAATTCGCGTCCCGCAACGAGAGAAATAAATATTTATATATTTAAGCTCGTGCAGTGCGGTTTTTAAGGTTTTTATCATTTGGAACAATAATGGTAATTATGATAAAATATTTACGTTTTGCGATTTGTTTTAGCGGTGCTGAGTGAGTTATTCGGATTAAAGCTCGCGAGGAGTTTTATGAATTATTAGGTGAACGAATTCCTTTCGAGTTCAAGGCAACTCGTAAGTTTACGAGAGGATGTAAAAATCATTGTGCATGCATTCATACGCGCCACACATTAATTATTCATAGCCTCAGCTTTTTAACAGAAAGATCGCGAGCGTAGAAACACGCCGAATGCAAATGAACATATCTAGACAAAGCCGTAAAAATTTTATGAACAAAACATCACAAGGCAAAATTTTCTCTCAAATTTTATGGCTCTTAAAAGTTTTCATGGCTTTCTTCAATTTTGAAGAGCTGAAAAAGCTCGCTGCGAGTCGTCAAGATTGTATTTCTCGCAATGCCACTCGACAGTCAGACTCCGGGCGATGCCGCGCTAAAGTTTCCCGAGCTTATTTGTTTATTGACTGAATCTACAAGGAGATTGCTCGTAATTGGCTGCTTTCGGAAAAGGGAACTCGAAACGAAGGAGATCTCCAGGATAACGCAATAAATTTGAATTTTATTGTTTCGAGAGTAATAAAATGTAGTTACACAAAGTGATATCAAGTTTTATGACTCTGCTCGTCTTTTAAACTTTTGCAATAAAATGCAAAAGCTAATTACTGCTTCCGTTCGCCGTGGAGTTCATTGGAAAACGTATCAGATTGCTGAAGTTCTTCTCGAACTTTGAAGGAAACTCTTGCGAGTTCTCGTAGTGAGACAAGTCGAATATTAAATTTGAATGCTTCCGACGAAACTTCGATTTACTTAGGAAAACTTATTCGTTTCAAATTCATTTAACCTGTTTACAGCTTCCTTTACTAGGTCGCCCGACAAGCAGCGCGTCTAAATAAGTAAGCTGTTACGCTCAAGCATTACGAAAGAATTTCTCTCTTTCGCTCGCACCTTTTATCTGCCTTATTAACACGCTCTTGAGCTTTTCTCCTTTTAATTCATCCATTACCATTTCAGGCGTAGTAACTTTATTCTTTAGCAAGGCAATTCCTGAACGTGACAAATTCATCGAGATTTTTATGAATAATTAGAAACTCTTTCACATTCGCCGACTTTTGCTCCCTCTCCAAGCCTGACATCCATTACAACCTCGCACGCGTTAAGGCGCACAATTGTCGAGCGTGGAAAATATTTTTTTATCTTGATGACGACACGCACTTTTCTCCGCCGACACTTCATTCCACTGAAATTAATTGCGAATATCAAAATGGATTTACATAAACAAACGTCAGAAGAATTATTCCACATCGACATGCACGTTGCCAGCATGGATGGAAGATTTTCTGTTTGCCTTTCCTGTTTCATCTCTACATTGAATGTAGGTTTTTTGATGAAGCAGCATGTGCAATTTTCATTACGTCAAATGTCGTTTTTGTTAAATGCCGCTAGTGAGCAGCCCACGCTGAGTGCTAAAGACTACAGGGAAAGTCTTTGAATTGGATTTCAAGAGCTTGTTGAGAACAACAGCACGCAACGACAAGAACAAGTCAATGTAGAGACATGCTTGTGATGTGGCTTAATAGAAGAAAGAAAAGCCGGTAGCGAAAAGCGATGCCAGAAAGACAAAGTAATTGTTCGAGGCTCTTCATGATGAAGCATCACATCCACTCATATTTGTCTTGATTTCCATCCCCACAACGGCTCTCTTCCATCCCTTGATATCGTGTCTTCCTTCCAACATGCAATGCCGACATTATAATAAAAATTTATGTGTAGAAAAATTGAAATGGAACTGAAATTGCTACTGGCCGGGAGATGAACCGAGATCAACATTTTTCAGATTTCTTCCTCGCCGCCCCCTCAGCGAGGTTATGACACGAAAAGCAGTTCTCTTTAATATACGGCGACGGCCTTACGCGTTCGATACACGTACGACATAATTATTATCATTATCATTATCTCGTGATGATGCTGCGTTGGCGGTGAGAAGGTCTGGTTGGGAGAATGGGAATTCACAACATCTCATTTCATTGTGTCATCAAAAATGGAAATCGAATATAATTATCACTCAAAATTCACATCTTAATAAACGCGTGTATTCAAAAAAGCATGTCTGTTTCGTGAATTTATTGCGTGTGCTTCTGGGCGCGTGAGGGAAGACTGACATAAAACAGAGATGGATGTCGTGGCGGAGGGAGGGAAGTTAATGTGTGTGATAATATAATTCAATGAATGTGATGAATTTGTGAGTGTAGACGATGGGTTTTTATTGAGATTATGAGATTCATAATCGTGAATTTGCATATTTGCCTTTGTAATGTTGACGACACAAGAGTTCTCTGTTCGCTTCTTTTATCATCGGGCTCTGTTTGTTTGCTGCTCCCTTCCGCTAAACATGAATAAACATCTATGAATAATAATCTGCGTTGAGTTTCTCATTAAACCCTCGCGTTCAATTCAATATATATTGATGATTACAATTTAAGATGTTTCTCTTGAGATTCATTGATTTCATCGCACGTCATTTCTTCACATCAAAACTTCCATCACGTAGGCGCTCGTGTCTTGGTCGATGCATTTTGTTTCAAGTTTCAATCTTGTCCTAGACAGTTCTAAGGCATAGCGAACCCCAGGTTACCTTAAATATGATTTTAGCCGACCCAAAAAATCCCAACATTCATTATCAACGATGCTAAGCAATAAACGACTATATCAAGAAGCAATGAATAATCATATCGCTGCCTATCGAGAAATGAAAACTCTGCGCTTGATGTACGAAGAAGAAAACATATCTTGTGCCAACAATGAATGAATTTCAAATGAGATTATAGTTGTTGTAGGGGTTTGATATATGTTGTGGTTTTCTCTCCTCGGCGATAAAAAATGTTCCGTTCCGAGTAACATGGATTGTTGGTGAGCGAACGGTTCCAGTGAGAGAGAAGCCGAGGAGCAGAAAGTTCATTGGAAACATTTCCAATCCCACTTTACGGTGTATCGCCCAGTTGAATCCTTGAGAGCTTTTTCTCTACCGTTCATCATAAGCGTGCCTTGTGCTTCACCGAGAAATACTTATTGTTTCACAGAAGCAAATCGATAAAATATTTTACGTGTCTTTAAAGCTCTCGCTTTGAAACCTGAAGCGCTTTAAATAGAATTCCAGGTTGTGAGGAAGACTTGGGTTACTTTGATGGGCGGAAAATTCTGTCAGAGGTTTAAATTTCATCGAAAGTAGTCAAGAAGGCATTAATTGTGTAATTGAATACTTTCAATGGAAATTGATAACGGCTACAAAAACCTCCGCTGTGCTTAGCTCGTGGTAAAAAATGAGGTAAACGTTCACAAAAACCGGCAGAGTTTCTTTCATGTTGGCATGGAAGGGAAAATTGAATTCGAGCTTCTTCCTTTTTATTTATTCCAGTTCACAAGTGGAGAAAAAGTCCTAACAAAATGGGACTTTAATTGAACTTTAAGTAGTTTTCATGAAAACGGTTTTCCCTTTTCCCATTCCTCTTTCTCTCAGTTTTCTTTTTTGCGAAGACATGGAAATTCTTCTACGAATAATTAAAAGTTTTCCTCTTCGGCTTCTTATTAAACTTCAGCTTGATATTTGCGGAATCCTTCTGGATGAGTCCTCAAGCACTAGTTTGTGTTGGAAAAGTTTCTCTCAGCTTCAGAAAATCAACTCAATAAATCTTTAAAAGGAATTCTTCGGAAATTGCTGAGCTTTAAATGATATTCTTGGGCATGTTGGCCTGGTGCACCTTTCAACTTCAAACAAAGTACGAAACATATTTTGGGCAAACGAAGCTCCAAATAGAAAAGAAATTTCTGCCCAGTATCTTCAACAAGCATCTGCGAACTGATTATCCGTTTTCATTATCTAATTGCATTCCTTCAAAGAAGATAGAATTTCTATTTTAATGAAAAGTTTCTAGAAACAAACAATTGTTCTTTTAATGAAATCGTTTTGCTGAAAACTCGTGCAAAGGGAGAGATGCTACAATTTTCCCAAAATGTGAATAAACTTCTCTTTGATTAATGATTGTTCTTCTCGAAATAAAAGTAGAAGCGAGAGCACCGCGAGAAGAAGCAGAAACAAATGTTATTATTTCTCATGATTACTGTTTCGAGGAAGGGAAACAAAGTTATAACAAACGAAAGTAATGAAAAAGTATGTTGCTCATGATGGGATCGCTCGTGAATAGAAGTGAGTTGTTTCATTGCCTTGTTTGATATTTCAGATACAAGAAAATTTCAAGCTCGAGTAAAGCCGAAAAGCTCAAGACCTGAAAAAGCTGAGGACGTGAACACGATGCTGTAGCTGCATCAATTATGCAGGTTCACTTGAACCACAATCCATTTCGTTAACTACACTCAACAATTAACAACGATGTAAGTAAATCAATTATTTAAAATACCGCGCAAATATTTGCGAAGGCAAAACCAATGAAACTCTTAACTAACTGATAATATTTACTTTCAATTATTTTTGGTGAACTTTGAAGTTTTATTGAAATTTTAATTGCAGTGATATCAACTGTAGCACATCCAAGTAAATTCAAGGGCTATTCAGAAGCTTTCGCTCGTCAACGAAACCATCGAGATATGAGAAATAGGTTTTTGATGGAAAAACACATGTGCAAACATCCCGATCCGAAAAGTTTATCCCTCTTCAAGCGTTGTTATCGGAATCGTAGTTTTCCGTCTGTTGGTTTCACTAATAAACTTTTCGTGCGCTTGTAACACCCTCGGCCCCCTCAACTTTAAGTTGTTCTATCCTTTTTGCTCGCACCATCGAGCAGAGGCTTTTACGTGAATGAAGAACAAATGTGGGAGAGTTCTCGTTTAGTCTTCCTGACCCAATAAAACGCTTGTTGTGTGTTTGAGTTGCTCGTTCTTCACGAGCGTTTGGGGGAAAATTAATGAGGAATTAAAGGGCTGAGGAAAAATTTTCATGAACACTCGTTCGGATAAACAAAATTATTCGGCAAAGGATGGAAAGGCTAATTGCTTATTTATTTAATTCCCAACTTTTCTTTTAATTAGACGCAAACCAATTCAAACTAACAAAGGGCTGGGGAGCTGAGAGAGATGTTTCAGCATTTAACAACTTCTAGTTGTTCGAAGCGATTAAACTGGAAGGATTCTAGAGGGATAACACTTCAAACTGACACAATATGAACGACCAAAGACAAAGATCTTCATGTTTTTAATTAAAAATATGCTCAGTTCATTCATATCTCGAAGATTATCCGAAGAATCCTTCCACTACAGACACACTCTCGTCTCCTGAATAATTTGAATTTCATCCTCAATTATCCCTAACACTTAAGAAGATGCTTTCTTCATCGTCTCATTCCACCCCTCGTCAGCTCGAGACGAGATGGAAAAGGTTCTCTCCATTTGCTGAAGCCTAAAAATATATGATGTGTGAAAACAAGATCTTTGTATTCAAATAATTTAATCTTTAATGGGCTTCTCATTAGCTTTCGTTGTGCTATGTTGAAGTTTTACTTGCTGACGAGTGAGATCCGGAAATAAGATGCAAAGGAGCTCCTTGGCATTTAGGTACGACACATCAACAGGAAAAGCTTTGCAGATCAGTCAAAGGTGTGGCGCTGTTTGACTTGTAGTCTAGCCTAGGCTGTCTCTGCTCTCTTACAGGGTATGAAAAGCTCGCCCCTAAACAAATATCCAATCGTCTACAGATGAACATTGGGTGAATTCCATTCAAATGATTGTAAGCAAATGTCTTAAGAGAAATTAATTTTGTTCAATTTTGCACATTTCAGATTCGCATTTCATTAGCTGAGAAATTTCACTTTAGCAAAGTTCAACGTGAATGAGTTTTGTTTGCTTGAAAATTAATTTGAAAGAGTCATCATCATGAAATTTAATTATTCGCCTCGTAAATTGCCATCGTTAACACTTGAGTTAAGTGAGCATAACTTTTAATAATTTTAACTCGTTCAATATTTAATATCACACTTATTCCTGCTTGACTCGTGCAGTGTGAATCTCGAAAGATCATGAATATTAATTGAGCTCGCTCATAAATCTGAATTAAGATTGCGAAACCATTCCGGATCTCGCTTCTCTCGTAATGACTGCCTTGACTTTTGCCTCGTAGTCTCCGATGCACCAGAGCACGAGACTCTTGTAATTTATGTAAATCCATAATTTAAAATCTTCAAGACTTCACTCGGTGCCAACAACTCGAAAGCTCTAGGAAAACATTGTCAAATTTGAAATGTTCAGAACTCATTAAACTTATTCGCATTACCAAGGGATTTTAAATTGAATCGCAAATCAGCGACGATTGTATAACATCGAAGTGTCTGGTAAAATGATTAAAAACTTACAATGAGGTTGAGGTATAAATTCCTTCGCTTCCACTAAAAGATTCTCAGCAATCTCGAAGCGCCCACATCCCAAGCACTTTGTCATGGCCTCTTCATTAGTCTCATTAAATCATCCTGTGAGTGGCTTGTTCCGATGCGAGAGAGCAACAAGTCATCAGAATAAATCATATTGAATAATATTGCCACTGCTGCTCCAGATGTACGTCAGGTTTTTTACACAAGTCAAAAATGATAATAAATAAATTATGGTAATCTTCCATTGAATAATTTAGCCAAGTGGAGTCTCTTCATGAACTCGCTCCCGCCCACCTTCTACTTCATTATTATTTATGCTTTCGGGTAATCTCGCCTGTTCCTCGTGCAATTTATCACAATGTATCAATGAGCTTGTTCCCTCGTTCGTTTGAGCCTTGCCGCTCTGCAGAAAGTTTAGAAAGAGAGCAAGCTAACTGGTTTAAGAAACTTTCTTCTTCCCATGTGATTTCTCGTTCCCTTGATGACATCGGTGTTCTTAGTCCGGGACAACATAAATTTTTAATCGGCGTACAAAGCTAGCAAGTCCCATCGATCTGTAGAGCATTTGATGTTTTGTAACTTGTTTTGTTTCGGAGAAAAGAATGAAAGGGTTGATAGTTTCTTAGATTTTGGTATGATTTGATATCTTCTCGGAAATACTGAAATCCTTTTTACTCCACAGAAACCAACAAATCCTATCGAACTACATACAAATTAGAAATCGCTCCGCAGATCCTGTGGTCTAAAGGATTTTCAATGAGAGCAGTCCACCTGCAACGAAAAACCGAAAGTACATTAAATATCGCTTCTGAACAACAAAGCGCCGAAACTGACTAATAAAATATCTCGCTCATATATAAAACTTGTTTTTCTTTTTCAGCATAATGCAGTGATGATTTCGTCCCGCAATGTTTCGCCGTCCAATTTGACAGCGTAGAAGAAACATTGCAGACTCTTTACCCTCGCCAGTGAGCAGAAGTGTGGCTCACGAACATCGACGAACGATTCGTTTCGAGTTTGCTGTTTTCTCCTGGAAGGATTTTTCTTTTTTTTGTGTGTTCAGTTTGTATTCTCGTCTTGTGCTCAAAGCACGTAGAATTCGGCAGAAAAAAGAGAAAACTCCAACCAGTTAAAGAGATAAGTAAACAGTGAGGAAATTCAATTGTTGAGAGGCCAGACTGTTCTCGGTATGTGCACGGAAAAATTTAATGCGTGAAAGGTCATGAAAAAGGAAAATCAAGTGACATTAACGGGCTCTAAATGAAACAAAAAGACATTAATTGTGTTTGTATTGTGCTCATTCGAGGCGTAAAAGGTTGAATTTGTTGGTAATAAAAGAGATTCAGCGGTGAAAATTTTTCGAAACGACGATTCGGAGGTGAAAATGAGACAGTAAATTGCTCTCTTTGCTCTGCACAGATAAGAATTATCGACAATAAAAAGGAGAGGGCTGTGATTGATTGAAAAATTGCTGGCCATGGCACTTGAAGTATTGAGATGCCCTCTTCCAGTGTCTGCTGATAAGACTTGACATACGAAAAGGAAACTTTCGTCCCATTCGACAATCATCGGATGCCCAATCGACTTTGTCTTGTCTAGGGATTCAAAAGTTTTTGAAAAATGCCACCTGATTACGCTTTTGACACAACCTTAAAGGTCTAAGGAGTTGGAAACAGGCGATAAAAATCCTTAGGGGAGTGCGTGGGAGGGAATCATGTTCCCAGGAAGCAAATAAAGTTCTTGTTGCCTGAGGGTGCGACATTGCAATACCAACGATTCCTGGAACCCAAAAAGTTGAAAGAGTTTTTCCTCGTATCATGGAAGAGAAGAATCTCCCAAGAAGTGGAATAAATAGGAAAAAATCACCCACGTTGTAAGCAGGTCTCATTACAGTCGATTGAGAGTGAAAAGAAAATCTACTTAGCGACTCCGCATAGCGAACTCTTCTCTTCATGAGCCGCCGCCGTCGTCTCGCAAGAATGATTTACCATCTGCATTATTAAAGCAGAGGCTTCATAGAGCTCTCTGCTCTCTGCGCCTTCGTCGTTCTTATGCTTTTCTGCGGTGACTACGTACATAACGAGAATCCTAATAAAAAGAAGACGAAGGAACGATGTATGAATGGTTTCATTGTTGCTCCATGATACCTTCAAGATGTAGAAAGTCTTCGTTTCAACTTCGCTGAATTTATAATTCAGCTTCGTTTAAAAGGAACGCTCCACGTCTTTTTCTCCCCTTTCGTTCTCTCGTCGCCTTCTTCAAACTCAAATAAATTTGTCAACAAACTTTTTATGATTCGACTTCTTTTTCTTTTCCTGTCTCCATGCTCGCTAGGATGAGCTGCTTGTCTGACTCTCGCGAGCAAAGCGCATTTAATGAAGCTTCTGTTTGGATAGGAATTCTACTTTTGCTGCTTCCCCAATTCTTCCGCACTTGATTAATGATTATTTACAAGCAGCAAAAACGGAAAAAATATCAGGATTTTCCATTTTCGCTTTCAATGGAAACAAATGAACTCAAATGGGTTTGGTTCTTTCTCATTTTCCTGATGTTTCGCTTCTTGCCACTCGAAAGACTCCAAAGTGTTTTTGTTCCGCTGAAAAGTTTTCTTTCAATGCGACAGGAGAAATGCAACACTTCCAACGAAGATGAGAAAGAAAAAGCTTGTTAAGCATTTGCCAGCACTGAAAGGTGTTCACGTTTAAAGCTGTTCATGTTTAAAGGAAATAAAATCAGGTCAGTTGAATCAAGAGTTTAAAAGTTGTTCAACGCAATATTAGTCCTGAAGAAGAGATCTCAGAATCTTCCAAGCCCTCTTCGCTACTTACACAACAAGTGTGCTTGAATCGAGTTTGCAGAATTCAGAATTATCACTGAATCCAGCTTCTCGCTTCAATTATTTCTAGCAGGGTCAACGTGTAACTAAGAGCCATAGCAGGACGAAGCGGAAGAAAATTGTTGTTAAATCGGATCGAAGCTCCTTCGCTCGTTGAAAGAAAGCTGGAATCGCTGCTGAGCGAGTTTCACTTGACTCATCAAAATCGGAAGAGCAGAGTGTTCAGTTCGGGTTGAAATGGAACGGAGAGTTTCTTCTTTTGTGTTTGCCGGAAAGAAAAATGAAAGGAAAGCGATTCAATTACGGGACAGATTTCATTAAATAAACAGTTTGTACTGCCATGTGCTCGCTCGCATTCACTGAGCGAGAGATGTCAGAAGAAAAGATTGCAAACGAGATTGAAAGAGACACAAATCGATCATGTGGTTATGGGCTGATGCTCAGATTATGATGGAAATGCTTCCGTCTTCCAGCCTCATCCACAAGCAGCAGAAAGAATGACTAACAACCCAAACAAAATTTGGCGACATGGAATTAAATTAGACACAAATCGAGCGTTTTGCTTGGAACATTATTGCTTTTGTAGCCACAAAGCGGAGGCATACACAGCAATCGTGACGAATATGTTTCATTGAATGATTAGAGCGAAGACGAGGAAAACTCATAAAAAGTTTTATTCTCCTCGCTTCTCTCGTCTTCGTTTCCTAATATCAAAACACTTGTCCCTTTTTCCAAGCCATCAGCGCCCACAGTGGACTGTAAATAAATGGAAGAGGGCATAAAAGAATGACGACGATGATGATGCGAACGACGAATGAGACGAAGAAGAGCGAAATGACCTTTATGTAAAAGGATTTTTCCGCATTTTGCGTCTCTCATGGCTCAAAGATCTTCGTCTTCGCTCATGAATTCCGTCCATTCGTTCGGATGCCGAATGCTTCTTGCAAACAAAGCAACTCACTCACCCCTGTCACAAGTTCATCATAATTTCTTTCTGGTATTTTAAGCAATGAAAATCAAATATAAATCTCATAAAATTCACAAATGTTTTTCGGATTCGCTTCCGCCTCTTTTGCTTTCCTTTCTCATGCCCCCGAACAACGGACGGAGAGAGATCAAATCAAATCATAAAATCAAAACATATTTATTCGGCTTTGAGTTTTTATTGAAAGACGCTCCTAGGTCACTAAAGCTAATCAAACTCAATGGCTATTTAATCTGTTTAAGAAGGCGAATCGACCGGAGCAGTTCGAGCTGTTCAGTCGGCGAATCGGGTAGAGAAATATTAATCTATGCACTCGGCGAACTGGAAAATTTTTCGATATTAAAAATCGATTTTCGTCTTTCGAGACCGAGTTGAGGGGGTGGAGGAGGCGATCGAGATGACTTCTATCTCGCCCTCTTCCTCATCGCAATCTCGCTTTCTGCCTTGGCTTAGCAATAACCGGATATTAACAGAAACAGAGAATTTTATATATTTGCTTTCAAAATTTAGTGTCGATGGAGGGATGAGAGGGAAAAAATTATGTTTCCACATCGTTTGTAAAAGTAATGATAATTCCAGTTGATCTGTGCGGCGTAAAAAGAGAGAGAATTTTGCTCTTTGACACTCTGATAAAGAAGAAAGAAATGTTAAAGCAGGAAAGTTAGTTGAGATTGCTTTTCCTTTTCTATTTCCCTGGCCATTCTCCACTCGAGGCTCCGGAAAAAAGGTTAAACGAGAAAAGCGCTCGTAAGACATAACGACTCAAATGTGACGAAAATGTGAAAAGCCACAAAAACACAAAGCAAACAGTGTCGTGCTTCAAGGAAACCGCCGAGGCTGCAGTTGCAAGAACAGTCAGCAATGGGACGAGAAGGACTGAAAGTGTGCAGAAAGTAAACACGAAGTTGGTGGCTTGTGTATTTGCATTATGGTCTGGCGGAGCCCAGCTAAATGTTTAACGAGTGCTGAAGAAGGAACGAACGAGTAACCAGTGAAAATGAAGTTTAATGAATATTTAAGCGTTTTGCTCTATAAACTTGTGCTCGTCATCAACTTGATTAATGGACGAGCTTTCAGCGAGAAGGAGAAAAGTAAGTTAGCCTTTAAGTCATTGAATGTTGATCGTAGACACTGCGATGTTGACTCGAAGTCCCATGAATCTCATTGCTCTAGAAGCGACCTCAATCGCATGCTAAAATTCCAGAGGAAATGCTCAACAGCATTCCGATCGTTCCATGTTCACACGCTCAGCACAAAAAATTATTCTACACATGATACGCCAATTTTCCAACGAGTAGAAAGGAGAACTTTTTATGTGCTGAGTCATGTTGTGTATTCACGTTTGCATTTTGTATGTTCATCATGTATCTTTCGTTGCGTATCAAATTTAATAACGCGAGTGAGGAAAACATTCGAAGGTATTATCGAGTTTATATTTTAGTCGCGCCTGTTCTATTGTTTTTCATTTTGCTTCTGCTGTTGCCATCAACAGAGCTTTAAAGCACGAGCCATTTGAGTATGAATGTGAATTGATTCAACGAGCTCTGTTGTTGGATGGTTTTGTTCAATTTGGGATCATGCTGGCTTATCTGAGGCCTTGGCAGATGCCTGGCTGCAAGCTCATTGTTGGTTCCGTTGATTCAACTTTAATTTTCAATTAAAGATGTAAAGTCCCGGATCGAAATCCTGACAAAGCTTGTAGTGAACTTCAAAGTATTGACATGAATAATTTTCATTGGAAATTATAGCACAGTTTTGTGAAGACGGCTCTTTTGTGGCGACATTCAGCGTTTGTGGCTCTTTGATGTTTGCTGTGAACATAAGTGACAATAGATTTGATCTGAAAGAACCAGAAACCGTCAAAGCTCTATGAAGCTTTCCCTGAATTTGGATCTAATACAGAAGAAAAAGCATGAGTCGAATTATACTAACCAAAGCAGGAAATGAATTGCGCTGTAAAGCCACGATGGCGGCTTCACCAGAAATCGAGAACGAGCCGGCGTTGAACTCAAAGCTTTAAGCATGCCCCTCTACTGCTGCAAGCGTGGGTTCTATACATACGAGTAAGCTCATTTCTGAAAGCAGCGCCATTATTAGAAAATAATAGAAGCTCACTCGCATTCGCTGATAGTCGAATAGCTTGATGTTCACAGAATTCAAGTAGCGGCAATAATTAAGCAACAATTTTTATTTTTTTGAGAGCTTTTTGCATACTCATTATAACTTCAAACATAATGGCAATTACGCATAAGTGGAAATTCGAGTATCAAAGTGAAAAAAACTCTGTAATTTTCATTTAATTTTCAAGAAATATAATTATCGTGACATTTCCAACGAGAGTAATTACTCCACTAATTAAACAAAGCTTCGAAGCGAAATCCTTCGTTCAATGATGAGTTGCTATTTCGAGCAGAACTAAGAAAAGGCTTCGCCTCGCCAAGGTTTCCCTTTCTTTTTAGCGAGAAGGTGAGAACGTAAAGTGAAATCGCTTGGGGCGAAATAATTTAAGAGTTTAAGCTCGCGGTAATTCACGCAATTGCCTTCAATGTAATCTTATGACGTGGAAAAAGATTTATTCTGTTATCAGCATCGCTGCATAACAGCTCGTTGCTTCTCAAGCATGTCACGTGAAGCGTAAAACAATGAAAACACGACGCACATTCCGCTCCCCGCTCCACCTTTCCGACAATGTTAAACCGGATGAAATAATGAAAAATCAATGAGCGGTGAAATTTATTCAGAATAAGTACGAGTGTAGGTGAAAAATTTATGTATGGATTTTGATGTGTGATGAGAAATCGATAAAACTCGACGCCGTTTAAACAATAAATCTCTCACGGCCTTACGCGCCGCGACTCACGGCACGTTGTCGGTCAACTGGGACACATTTTGAGCTGAGAACTCGTTGCTTTATTCGTTATTAATCCGTCAGAGATTTAATGAACAATTTTCGGTGAGAAGTGTTGAGGATTAAATTACGCGATCCGATTTCATTGGTAAGTTTATGAAAGTTCGCATAATCTGCTCACGAAAAAGCTACGCTTAACGTTGAGGTACGCGCTTTGAGTTGTTACAAACAAAATCTCAACAACAAATGAAGAAAGAAAGAAAATCCTCAGCAATGCTTCGCTGTCATTATTGAACAAGATCATCGTCTTTGCTCTCTGCTTCGTCGAAATCCCCCCGCGATATCTGCTAAACTTATCAAATTAATCCCGCTTCGTGCCATTTCAAGGATAAAACAACAGAAAGTAAAGTGTCACTGCTCGTCGGGACAGAGTAAGACGTCGAAGATAAAATTCTAATTGCTCTCGGGGAGAGAGAAAAATGCTGCGTGGAAAGCAGAAAATCTCGTTTGGTTTAATGTTCCGCATTTAGCATTACAACTTTACTCGCGAGTGGGATGAGTGGGGGCGAGTGAGGAATGAGAAGGAATTCTGCAATTCGACAATAATCTCTTAAACTCGGCTTTTAATTAGGAAGGAAAAGCAATTTTCCAACTTTTGATTTCTCCTCCTCGACACGCATTTCACGAGAATTACTGGCTGCATTGCTATACGCCACATCAACCCAGCTTGGCAAAAAAGTTTCCTCATTTTCCATATTTTTCCATTTATTGCACTTTATGTTGACATTTCTCAAAATTATATGTGCTCGTAAATTTGTTTTAATAATTTCCCCCGCAACCTCCATAGTTTCGTTCCGTTGTCCCTCTCGGAGCTTAAATTCCACGAGTCATATAGTGAAAAATATTGCCATTACGTGAGAAATTCCGATCTCGTAAAGCAGGAAAATATTTTGAATGTGAAACTAGTGGAAGGAAAGCAAACGAGAAAAAATGCGAATGGTTGGCTCGTTGTCGAGTTCAACAAACATGTTTGACTTTGAAACTTTAAACGGTTGAATCACGAAATTGCTACAACTGCTGCACAGAAATTCCAGCAACTTCAAAAGCTGAGCAAGCCTGCTTGCGTTTGAAGTTTGTCGATTTTTTTCTTGCTCTGGGACTTCCGCAAAGCATTTGTGAGTGGAAAGGCAACACTGAAGTATATGCTTTATGAATTGTTTACAACGCTAGAATATTCATAAAGCAAACATCGCAGCAAATGTTCGCTCTAACTTCAAGCAATCAACAAGGGAAAGATAGTTAAACTCGCAATTAAAGCTCTTGTCTGCTTACGGGACTTAAAGCCGTCGATGTGATGCCCAAATCCTTAACGCAACGATTCAATTATCCTCCAAGAAAAAAGAAAGAGCCAAAGCGTAAATGAAAGTGGAAGTTAACGCAACTGTCATCATTAACGGCCCCTTAATTGCGTGAGGCTTACTGATTAAGTTAATGACATGGACTGACTGAACCTATCATTTAATCTTTCCTAATCACTTTTATTTCTTTACATTTTCATTTCCAAATGAGTTCGAGAGCGCAATGAAAGCGAAAACTTCTAAAAATTCGCCAATAAATTTTTATGGTGGACGATGGTCGGTTGGAGGCGATTCATCCCTAATTCTAGTTTATGCAAATAGATGAGAGGCAAGACGGAAAACTTAATTTGTTTTAATCGCACGCCTAAGCTCATAAACTCACGAAGAAATCGTGAGTCCTTAATTAATTTACTTGTTTGGGAAGGAAATCTTTTCTTTTTTATTGCGTTCTGCATTAGAGCGATCTAATTAATTTTGATCTCTCTCCATGTTCATCGAGTCCCAATAAATATCTTTTCTCGTGTTTATCTTCTGCTCTTGCTTCTCCTCGCCTCGCTCGCTTCGTGCGGGTTTTTCTTCTACATTTAATTAAGACGCTTTTCCCAAGCGAAGCTTTCGTTCGCTTTTTTTATTATTTCCACCACATGAGAAATCAACAAAATCATGTCCTAGATTGATTTTCAATCAAACAACTCGATTCTTGCATCCCACGTTCACCATTCGGTAATCTCGCTCGCACCACCAAGCACAGAAGTTGATTCAAGTTGATTTGTCTTACTTAAACCAGATCGAACCTGCACGAAAAAATCATGCTCCGAATAATCTCAAAGTGCAAAGCAATTTAACTAAGTAAGAAACGCCTCCATTTATTACAGCGCAAACGATCGACATCGTTGCAGTTGAAGGCAAAAGCATCGCGCTCCAATGTCCCATAACATCAGGAACTGACGTTGCCATGGTACTGTGGTTTAAGAACGGCGGAGGGATTCCGCTTTATAGGTAAGAAATTAAACTCGCAAATTATATTGCAGCGTTTCTCAATTTCTTTTCGCCTTCCGCTATCAGAAAACTCATTTTCTGTTTTTTTTTTCTTCCCTCGTTTACGAGCTTCTCTGTCCTCCTTTGCCTTTGATGCTTATAATTAAGGATTTATAATTAAAACAAGCTCAAGAAAAAAGAGAGAAACAAGAAATGATTATAAATTTCAGCTTGTTATTTATGATGCGGTAAAATGCTGCTTCTCCTCTCAGCACACTCCTCACGAAAACAGCGAGTCCGATGAAAACAAAGGCCACGATTCGGCTGTTTGCTCAGGCTCGCAGTCTTCTTTTCTTCATCCTTGAGACTAAACGACCATAATTATATTTTCTTCTCTCACTTCATTCCCTGCCTTTGTTCGCTCTGCCTCGCTTCATGTTCAACTGGAAAGTGTCGATGTTCGGGCGAAGGAATCGCAGCCTGTCGTCTGGTCCGCGCCGGAGGTTTTTGGATCACGTGCCAGCTTCTCCATTGACAATAAACCAGAATCTCTAGTAATTAAGGTAAGTTGATGTAATTGTGAATCAATATGTGGGAATCTCGAGCACGTTTTTATGCAATCAAGGAATGTTGATATTGAATTTACTTCCATTAAGGTTTACTTCGTTACGAAGCGCACATGTAGTAATGGTTTCTTGATTTACCTCCGCTCCACAGCGCCCTTCTCTGCAAAGTCATTCACCAACGAAATCTTCAGGGGCGACGAGCGAGCGTTTCTTTCTTTCTTCCAAGCTTAATCACATTTTCAATCTCGCTTTGGAAATTCCCGCGACAACAACTTCGATTTATTACAAACAAAGAGATGCTCGATAAGCGTAGAACGAACGAGCGGTTGTTCATTTGAATTCTCTCATTGTTTCCACTTGATTCCAAAACAAATGACAAAACCTTCCATGTAGTTCATGATTAATTGGCCTCTCATCGGTTCTTATTGTTCTCGTTACACTGCCGAGCACTTCGCGACATGAGCTTCCCGATTAAGCTTTGACAAAGAACACCGCTCAACTATCAACCGCTCGGTTAGCTCCGAGCTTCAAGCTTCCTGTAACAGCCACAGAGAGTTATTCCACTCGAATGGCTTTCGCATCTCTCGCAAGTCTTTAAGATTTTCATGTCGGAAGCTCGCAACGAAATTGAATAAATTATGTATCAAGGATTTTTGTCGTGTGATTCTCCTCCTCGATATCTATGTGAAGAAAAAAATCTCTAATCTTGCTTTGCTTTCTGCTTCTCGTTCTTTATTCCCCAGGATATTAAACGACATGATCAAGGCGTTTATAGATGTAGAATCGACTTCCGTACGAGTCAAACGCAAAGTTTCTCCTACAATTTATCAGTTATAAGTGAGTTCGCTCATGCATAAAGCATTTTGATGAAGTATGGAAGGCACATATGTCCTTCGGTTTTATTGGCGTTCGGGGAGATGGCACAACAAGCAGCAGCTTCATTGGGGAGGGGAGCAAAAGCAAAAATCAATCGCATTATACTGTTTACGTTCGAGCCTTATTTGAGTTTCCTCTTAAGGGTTATCCCCGCTCCGTCCCGAGAAAAGAACTTTCACGCATCTACATAATGTATGGGCGCTCAAAACACATAAAAGTCTCAACATAAACTCTTATCGGAAGAAGGAAGAAAAGATCAATTGGAAAATTGGGAGATATTTCTTATTTATTGTCCCATTACAATTATTATTTGACAGTCACGCACGTTCACTGAATCATTATTCGTTTCGGCTTTCGGGGGTCGTTTTGCTGTTCGCTTGTAGGCTGTGTGCAAATTGTAATGAGAGCTCGGGGACAAGATGAGCAAGCAGCCCCCTCTCAACAAGATCCTGAGATATATGTATTGATTAAGTGCGAAAATTATAGTTTTCGTACGTTTTATTCCTTTCAATTCTGCTTCCCTCGTCTTTTGCTTCGGGTTCGACGGGACGTGAGCAAGCTTTTTTTTAGAGCCAGAGTCTTCGGATGCTTTCTAGGAAAGAAAGCCAAGAGCAGGCATCATCTGATTAGGGCTGTCACCCCCTGCCTCCGACACTCGAGGTTGATATTGTGGACCTAATTCTACTGCTGCTGTTGGTTGTGTTCTCGGCCTTTTTTCAATTACCATAAAATCTGTAGATGAATATTAGCAACGAGTGGGAAGGGAAGATTGGAAAATTTATTGTTTCGTGTGGAAACATGATAAGGAAACATTCATTCCGATAAGATCTCATTTAATTTCTCTTATCGAAGCGGCGCTTGACAAATATTTCTTCTTTCAGTTCTACCCGAGCAGCCAGTGGTGCTAGATAGATGGGGACGACAACTGAATAGCAGCAAGATCGGGCCCAAACAGGAAGGCGAAGACATCATTCTATCATGTCGAGTAGTGGGAGGTAAAATGGAAATGTTTTAATACCAATTGAGGTTTCTCCTGAGATGGCGGAAGAACTCTGCTTTATTTATGAGATCGTCGGGCAAACAATTATTGAAATGAGTTTCACGATACTTGCTCACAGAATTACTCAAAGCGTATTGAGAGGAAGACTTTACCTTCAAACAGCACTCTATTTGCAGTGCACTCAACATTTTCAACTGAAGGAACTTTTATGTGAAATCTTGAATAGAAGGCTGCGCTGGCAAAGAAGTTGTTGAAAGTTTATGCAATTTCCTCGTTGATGAGCTTTAAACAAGTTAATATTCTCGATTGTTTTCGAGGAAGAATGCTTGAGAAAGCTTTTCATAAAAATGATTTGATGCGGAAAATTGCGCGTTCAAAAATTCCCGGGAAAAGCAGCGGAATACGAATTTCAAGATCCGCTGAAGAGGATCAATGCATACACATAAAATCTTCGTCACCCTCGGGCGCTTGGATTATTTTTTATCGAGGGATGTTCTGACGCTCTCGGATATAAAAAGCGTTTTCAGCGTTTGAGTTATGACGTCGAAAAGTATCGACGAGTGGGGCGCCCATCCATAAATTCAGTTGATTTGTCGCATTGGCGGCCAGAGAGAAAATTCCTTTGTCCTCAATAATTCAAGAGCGCTGTTGTGAAAATGCGAGAATGATTTAGATTAAAAGAGCCGGGGGAGACTGTTAAATGAACAGCTCAACGTGAAAGGGCGTTCATGCTTCAGAGGATTCATTCAAATGAAAAATCTCGAGCTTTAACCCTCGTTGCACAATGCACACACAATGAAGAAGAAGAAAGGCGACAGTGCAAACATAAAATTCAGTAAGTTTCAATTTTACTTTCAGCAGCGCGGGGCGAAGAGAATGGAAAGTCTTTTTCGCTGTTCATTGTACTTAGTGGCGGGGGAAGAAATGTAGAAGTGTCAGGCGAAAGCGGGCGAGACGGAAAGAAAATGAAGAAAGGAGCCAAGTAGTGAAAAGTTTTTGCTTCTCCTGTTCAAACTTTCTCCACTGTAACAAACGACTGTTCTTCATTGTTGTTGATGCAATCAAAATCGAGTTTAATTTACATAAAAAACCAATTAAATCTTTTTTTTTCATCAACAACTTCTCCCACTCTGCACCTCGAAAGCGATTCAAGCTCCGCAAGAGCGCAGTCGGCCAAGCTCTCTGAACATTTGCATTTTCACATCGACCGAAAGTGAAGCTGAAGTCCGACGATTAAAAGTTTTGTTTTCTCTCGCTTTTCCACAGGACGTCCACAGCCGCAGGTTCGATGGCTCATAAATGGCCTCCAGGTCGACGATCAGTACGAGCACAATTCCGGCGACGTCATCGAAAATCGTCTCCTGTGGCCCTCCGTTCAACGATCCGATCTCAACTCGATTTTCACCTGTCAAGCCTTGAACACGAAGCTTGTTAAGCCGAAAGAAACGAGCTTCGTTCTGGACATGAATTGTGAGTTTCGTAGTGCTTTTCCGTCCCTTTTTGTTTGCTTTCTTCTTTGTGGCGGCGGAGATTTCGTGCGCTCGGTGGAAACTTTATGGATAAAATATGTTTAGATTTATTGACTTGAAATGAACCGGCATACACTCACGTTCCGCAGCCCGCTCCCACTCTCTCCTCCGGGTTTTTGCCATTCGCAACAATGTAAACATACTCAACTACACACCGCATAAGCAAAAGGCATATGTACATATTTTTCCATAAATTTCTGACATCGTAAGCCTCAATCTCGCGTAAATGCCTTGCGAAGCTGCTCCGGCTAAAAGCATTTTCGGTTTTGTGTGTTTAGTGCTTTCCCCAAGAACATGACAAACTCACGACAATTTCAACTGTGAATAGCACTGGCTGAGCTCCGGATGAAGTCGCTGGATTTGCAATTAAGTCTCTCTCTGTCATTACAGTGAAACCTTTGACGGTTGATATCAGAAACCCGCCAACATCTCTGGTCGCCGACAGACGCTACGAAGTGACCTGTGAGAGCAAAGGATCGCGACCAAACGCTGTGATAACGTGGTACAAGGGAAAGCGCCAGCTCAGACGAACGAAGGTAATTTATAATTCAACGAGACTTGCAATCGCTTTAAAAGCTAATAATTCAACGAGACTTAAGAGCCAGCAGAAACTTTTAAACGGCGAAACTAAAAGAAAATCTTTCAGAAGCGAAGAAAAAAAGTTAATTTTCCTGTTCTTCTCTTGTATAACTTTCGAAAAGGATGAGATTCTGAATAACACCACGAGATCGGAGCTAAGCTTTTCACCTACGGTTGAAGACGATGGAAAATTTATGGTTTGTCGTGCTGAGAATCCCGTCGTGAGCGGTCTGTTCCTTGAATCAACATGGAAAATAAGTGTTGTCTGTGAGTATATTTGCACTTTATCTCGCGCGCCCGCCTCGTGCAAGAGCTTGTTAAGTGTTTATTCTCGCAATGTGAGCTCTGCTTCACATGAGGACATGATGCATTGCTATCCAAATTTGAAACTCAAGAGCATTCGTCTTGTTAGCGAGAGATCCGACAATGTTTGAGAGGTCTGGGAACATTAGCAGATGTCGGAGTTCTCAGCGAATTTGGCACGGGGCTTCTTCCATTCGATGCACTGCCAACCGACCGGAAATAATTACTTGAACATTGAGCTTGACTGTTCAACAGCCCGCACGAAGGTTACAGTTTAACAATGTCGAAGTTTCTTTTCGGATTTAGTCAAATGATTCAAACTTGTTTGATGAGCTTTAGGCAAATAGTTTCCATTGATTCAAATATCTAGATTGAAGTGACAAGTTAAACTTCAACGTGAATAACAAACGTTATCTTAGTGGTTTTTCTATGGTCGTTTCTTCTGACTTTGGATTGCATGCAAAGCTCAAAAATTCCATGGCGCAACATTAATCTTCTAAGGTGCTTGCTAATGTTGAGAAGCTCAACTTGAAGCGAGTATAAATTTCAATCTAATGGAATTCTATTACGACGTATCACATTCCTCGACTCTTCGCTCTTCCGCTCCATAAAAAATGCATCATAATTCCTGTAATTTATTTCCTACGATTTATGCAGAGCGAGAAGCAAACGGAAAGCTACAATCTTCGTTTGCAACTTGAAGCTGTAACACATGGGATCAATTATCCCTTTCCGCTCGCCTCAAACCAACGCCCGGTGTATTCATATATTTACTGGCTCGAGTGAGTTGAGTCGAGCGACTTCTCCAATAACTCTCTGGCGAGCAATAAAATCGAGAATTTATGTTCATTTGAGATTGAAAAAATTTACATGGCAAAGCAGTTTTTAATGCTCTTTCGCTTCGACGGCCATCGACGTGTGGTGGAAGTTTCTAATTGAAACCTTGAAGAGGGTGAGGAGCGCTTGCCTCATGCATAACGGGCTCCCGAGGGATGAACTCGAAGTAGAAGCTCGAAAAGTTTTAACGAATGTCATAAAACATTTCATTGAAAAAGTTTCGAAGAAGGAAAAGTTCTTCACATCGAGTGATGATGAACATTTTCAATTTCCCATTCCAGATCCGCCCCTAGTAAATATTCAGCTTGGCTCAACGTTATCAAGCGATGATATAAAGGAAGGTGACGATCTGTACTTGGAGTGTCAGATTCAGGCCAACCCGAGAATCAAGAAACTGTCGTGGCTTCATAACGTGAGTACAAGTCAGGCAGAAACTTTCACGGCAGCAGAGTTTGGCACAATTCGTCGTTAATGAATTACATTCAAGAACGTTCTGAGGTTTCACTTGTCAATGAGATTTCATTAGGAAAAGTTAAAACTTCGGCTCGTTATCAACCTTCTCCGTCCACTCTCGCCTTTCAATCTACGGAAGATTTTCAGTCCCATTTTTAATGAATAAAAAAGTTTCGTCTCCGTTTACATCCAACCATGATAAAAAAAAAAAAGAAAAACCCGAAGAAGTTTATGAGGGTGATGAAAAATGAATGCCGAATTGAGTAATTCAATTTAATTGAGTTGTAAAAGCTTTTTTCCCTTTAAGAAAGCGAAGATCCTAAGGCAAGCGAAATTACGATTGGATTGAGTTGGAAATGAAGAGTTTCTCGTTAGACAAACAAAGTAAAAAGGATGGAGGAGCAGAATTAAAGGAAATCTTTTTAAATCGCCTCCTCGCTGCGGAGTTCCCGTGAACTTCCTTTTCATCGCCTCCAATCTGTGCTCATTCATAAAAAAAACATAAAGCAACACGAAGTTCCGAAAGGAAGAAGAACGCAAAGTTCTTAAGCCGGGAAAAAATTTTAATCATCGGCATTTCTGCTTTCTTTCAGGGTCTCCATTTAACGCACAATGCATCGGCGAGGATAATTAGATCTAATCAGAGCTTGGTGCTTCAGAAGGTTACACGTAGCTCCAGTGGAAATTACGCCTGTAGCGCTCTTAACAGTGAGGGCGAAACGATCAGCAACCAGCTCCCACTGAGGGTCCAATGTAAGAACACGCAGCGTTATCTTGTTAGGAATCTTCCGCTACACTTAATTCTCGAGAGTAAACAGCAACGTTTAATTTTAATTTCTCCCTCCACCATTGTTTTCCGAGAAGGGAAGCACAACGAGAACCATATTGATTTAAGTGAAGCTGAGAAATTTTCCTCGAGACTAGCGGAATCGAGAGTTTCCGGTTGCCAGCTAACGTGCAGAGAAAACCTAAACCTCGACAGTTTGAAGATTTTCTGTCTTCCGGTTCCAAGTGGAACAACAGATTTCAATTGATTTGACTCGTTGATTTTCGTTGAAATTTCCATGAACTTATTCGAGATAGTCTTTAAATATTCAGCTTGGCTCAACGTTATCAAGCGATGATATAAAGGAAGGTGACAGATCTGTACTTGGAGTGTCAGATTCAGGCCAACCCGAGAATCAAGAAACTGTCGTGGCTTCATAACGTGAGTACAAGTTCAGGCAGAACTACTTTCACGGCAGCAGAGTTTGGCACAATTCGTCGTTAATGAATTACATTCAAGAACGTTCTGAGGTTTCACTTGTCAATGAGATTTCATTAGGAAAAGTTAAAACTTCGGCTCGTTATCAACCTTCTCCGTCCACTCTCGCCTTTCAATCTACGGAAGATTTTCAGTCCCATTTTTAATGAATAAAAAAGTTTCGTCTCCGTTTACATCCAACCATGATAAAAAAAAAAGAAAAACTCGAAGAAGTTTATGAGGGTGATGAAAAATGAATGCCGAATTGAGTAATTCAATTTAATTGAGTTGTAAAAGCTTTTTTCCCTTTAAGAAAGCGAAGATCCTAAGGCAAGCGAAATTACGATTGGATTGAGTTGGAAATGAAGAGTTTCTCGTTAGACAAACAAAGTAAAAAGGATGGAGGAGCAGAATTAAAGGAAATCTTTTTAAATCGCCTCCTCGCTGCGGAGTTCCCGTGAACTTCCTTTTCATCGCCTCCAATCTGTGCTCATTCATAAAAAAAACATAAAGCAACACGAAGTTCCGAAAGGAAGAAGAACGCAAAGTTCTTAAGCTCGGGAAAATTTTTAATCATCGGCATTTCTGCTTTCTTTCAGGGTGTCCATTTAACGCACAATGCATCGGCGAGGATAATTAGATCTAATCAGAGCTTGGTGCTTCAGAAGGTTACACGTAGCTCCAGTGGAAATTACGCCTGTAGCGCTCTTAACAGCGAGGGCGAAACGATCAGCAACCAGCTCCCACTGAGGGTCCAATGTAAGAACACGCAGCGTTATCTTGTTAGGAATCTTCCGCTACACTTAATTCTCGAGAGTAAACAGCAACGTTTAATTTTAATTTCTCCCTCCACCATTGTTTTCCGAGAAGGGAAGCACAACGAGAACCATATTGATTTAAGTGAAGCTGAGAAATTTTCCTCGAGACTAGCGGAATCGAGAGTTTCCGGTTGCCAGCTAACGTGCAGAGAAAACCTAAACCTCGACAGTTTGAAGATTTTCTGTCTTCCGGTTCCAAGTGGAACAACAGATTTCAATTGATTTGACTCGTTGATTTTCGTTGAAATTTCCATGAACTTATTCGAGATAGTCTTTAAATATTTAGCTTCAAGAATTATTTCTGTCGAGTTGCGGTACAGTCCGGTTTGCCTTGTATGGCAGGACAATTTGCAAGAGCAAGATAAAATTTCTTTACATCGCCACATGTTCTCATTACTACTTACATCACATTTGCACACTTCTCATTCATCGTTTTAATTACAACACTTGTGTATTGACATGTCACAGTCAAAATAAATATAAGAACATTTTGTTTGCTTCCATGCAAAGATGCTCCTATTTGTGCAACTGATAAGGTTGTGCTCGTTGGCGCTGCAAAAGATGAGAACGTTGAAATAATCTGCAACATCAATGCTGATCCGCCAGCAAAGTAAGTAAACTCGGGGTATAAATGGGAATGAATTCAAATGATGCTCGTTGTAATTACAGAAAGTTCAGATGGAAGTTCAACAATTCGGGCGAAGTTCTTTATCTCGATTCGGAACGTTACAGTAAAAATGGAACGAGGAGCATCCTTCATTACACTCCAGTTACCGAGCAGGTGAGATGAGGAGAAGCTTTTATGAGTGACGGGCGATGTTCCATTTACATTTCATGTTTCTGATAACATTTATGCTCTTGCAACAGGACTTTGGAACGCTTTCCTGCTGGGCGATAAATGAGATTGGCGAGCAATCCGTTAGCTGCTTGTTCCAAGTGGTTCTGGCAGGTTAGTTTCATGAAGTTTATTAAAACTTCGCTGGATGAAGGAGCGTGCTACGAAACGCCGAGGGCGCTTCCTACACTGTCGTTTTCTCTTTCAGTTCTTCCGTCGCCTGTCACAAACTGCACTGTTGGTAATCATAGTCGTGAGGTGGCCGAAGTACAGTGTACGTCGGGCTATGATGGGAATCTCCCGCAGATCTTTCAGCTTGAAGTCATATCGAGGAGAAGCAAGGCTGTTAAGTAATTAAACTTCATCTTTTATCTCGACAGAAATTAATGGAAAACTTTTTGCCGCGCGACAGATTCAACTTCACCAATGCTGACGATCCATATTTCGTGCTAGACATGCTAGAATTAATTAACGCTCGACTAATTGAAGAGAACGACTCGGCGCTAATTGCTGTTTACGCTGTTAATCAGAAAGGAAGAAGCACAGCCGTTGTTATTCGTGATTTAGAATTAGGTGCAACTGTGAAACTAGATAGAGGTAGCGCATTAGGATTGAACGTGCGCCTGCAATTACCTCCACGTTTTTTCTCCCCCAGAAAATTTAATTGTCACAAGCTCACAGGACTCCACTCCGTACTTCATCGGAATCGTGCTCACAATTCTCATCGTGTTCCTATTCATTGCATGTAAAATGCTGTCGATTTGCTGGTCAGACAAATCGACTAAGGGCACGAGAGCGACAGCAACGTCCGCATCAACCCACAACGAGCAGAACGGAACGACGAAATTAACAAATCATTCGAATAATTTGCTAATAATTAGCAGCTTTAATGGTGGAAGCCTTACGAAGGTTAGTTGACGGGAGAAAGTCCAAACTTCAGAAAGTCGCCAACGAAGAGCGTCGAATCGAAGCTAATTACGTTATTTTCTTCTCCAATGACAGAAGAACGGAGGACTGAATGGAGGCCAAGCAATCACATCATCATCGACAATGTGGACATCGCCCACAAACAGCCTCAAGAGCAACAAGCCGACGATAGACGACGACAGAGATCCCGACGTCATTCCCTCGTACCATCAATATGGTAATAATAAATAATTCAATAAAGCTTCTCCGCTCTCAAACTCGGCCCCGAACATGTCGAAATTAATCCCAACTTTCGTTCACATTAATTATAGGCTCATCGATATCATCTACCGCACCGGAAGCATTCAGCTATAAATCTTTTCAACAGCAAGATGTAAGGGAACTTTCTTTTATTATCCATGCATAAGTTCCTTCCTTCCTCTCCCAACCCTCCGCATCTCGTGTGGGGAAATTCCTTTCAAAGAATTATGCGTCACACAATGGCTTAATGCGCTTTCCCAAAGGGAAATCAGGAAACGTTTTTTATTGTTTTCACTCGACAACTTTCTGTTCGGGAAGTGAATTTTATGCCCTCAGGAAGTTTATATTTTGAGGATGGCGAGCGTTGCTCTTGTACTGGCTTTTAAGTGAACTTGGAAATGACATTTTGAGTTCAGAAGGCGATATATTTCGCCTCGCTCTCGATGTGATTCAGAGCTTAGGGACTCGGAAATCAGCATGGGAAGCATCTCTCTTGTAACTCCCCGGCTTTAAAAACATTTTCTCGACTCTTATTTGGGTCCAGCTTATTTATATGTGAGACATTTTTCGTAACAAAAAGAAAGCAGATTCCACTGCCGTCCTCTTGTTTATGTAGAGAGATTTGAAATGCTCTTGGGAAGAGCTTTGAGACAAAAGTTCCCTTTTTCAAGAAGAAAGCGAAGAAAAAAGTTCTCGGGCAGCTTTAATGGATCGCAAGCAAAGCTGTTCTCTGTTATTCACTTCCCCAACTCCCTGATTTCCTTGACGAAACTCAAGACTAATGACAAATATCATCGCTTATGACAGGCATTCCATCTTATGAGCTCCACGATTTTATCAAAGCAAGCGGCCAAATCAATAAACGAGGAGATAAAGGAGCGGCTCATGAGCGGGAAAGTTCCCGAGAGTTGCGTGTAATCGAATCAGCCACGCTCCGGTGACATCACGTCTTCGTATCTAGCTTGAATCTAATTTTACAGAACTGATTACCTTTAAGATCGATGTTGTTGTAGATTCTAAGCGAGTAGGTAAATGGACAATCTAATTCGGAGAGGCGAGACGGGGACTACTTTAGTCCTTGAACGCAATGAAACCCTGAAAAAGTCCGATGTAAAAAGATTTCTGAAAGAATTTTATTTCAATCGTCGTCAAAGCTAACGTTGATATTTTTTAATTGAGGAAATAAATCAAGTCAAGTGTTTTTCAGCAAACCTAAAATTGTTTATTCGTCCTAGAGCTTTGATCGCGATAACAAGCTACAGATACAGTCGGGTCGATGGGCAATCAATTGACGCGGGACAAGGGTAAGTTCGTCATTTTGTTTTAGATTGTCGGAAACTTCAAATTTGAGTGTTGTGATAATTGCTGCGAAACCATCTCCAAACCTGCAGATTCCCACCGATTCAAAATGGGTCACAAATTAGGAGGCCCCACTCAAGCCTTCTCAACCGGCGCGAATTAGCAGCAAGCGATTTGAGAGTCATTACTAGCGATGAACAAGCTCATAAAGCTATCCATCGATTTATATTTCTTCACATCACTTCCAAATCGACTCGGCGAAGATGAAAAGCAACAAACGTGAAGGCCGCAGTCAATGGCAGAAAATAAAAAGATTTCATTACGATTCACATCAAACTTATGTAAGAGGGCGATTGAGGTTGTAAATGGGTTTGTTCCGAAAAAAAAAACTTTTCGCTTTCAATTCGCTCGGAAAGCCGGCCGTAAAATTCGAAGGAGAGTGAGAAGAAAATCACAACTCACACACCAACCGGCTTTCACGTTCCTGCTCGCATAGCATTTGTAATTTTATTTCTCGAGAGCCGGAAGCCCATTAAACCTTCATGTTAAACATTTTCATATTTGGAAAATGTATTTTGATTGATGATGATTTGCTTATTTGATGTCATAAATAATTTATACGATTTCCCTCTCTCGTTGCGTTAGCGTTCAAAGCCGAGGCGAGGAGAGCTTTTCATCATACACCGCCCAGCCGCCCGATGAATGTGAGCTGCGATTATCTGTAACGTTTATTTTGCGAAGATTGAAGATTTTATGGATTGATATAATGGATGAAGGGCATAGCAGGAAGCAAGATGAGCCGAGATAAATAAAGAGCATCTCACTCATCGTCGATTATCGTTGTGCGATTGCACAGATTTGCTCGCCTCGTCCTCAACGACCTAAACAATCGCTTAATGCTCGAATGACAAAAGGAAAAGAAAGAGCGACGAGTCCGTGAGCTGACTTGAAATAGAAATCGCTGGAAGCTTCATTTTGCAAACAATAAATAATAAAGATTGTAAAAATAACAAAGGAGAGAAAATCCTCGTCAATTGTTTTGGAAGGAACGACTGCGAGGGCAAGAAATGGATATTTATTGTTGAGAAAACCTATCGATGATCTCCGTAATCGCTCGAACGTGACAGTAATAATCACGTGACGGTTTTCGAATCCAGGAAAGCTTTGCTCGAAAGCTCTCGCAAAAGCTTTAAAACTGTCGAGGTCTGATTGAATCAAAATCTAACTCTCGCCCTCTTCCCACGAAATCTGACAGCAAACAAGCCAGATGATACTTATAAGCATTACAGCTTTGTGAGGAGATAGAGAGGTGTAAAAACACGTAGAAATTGAACTTTTTGTCTCTGGTGTCACTCGCATAGCAGGAATACGAAATTGGGGAAAAGGTTTTGATGTAGTGTGCGCAAAAAAGTCTCACGTAGATACCTCGACTCCAAATGGCTTCCTCTCCACTCTGCTCAACACTAAAAGCCAAAGGATGTTTTGAATACAAACTAGAGCGAATAAATTAGGGGAGAAAGCCTCGGACTCGGCATCTTCCGTCGTGATCTATCCAAGGCAGCATTTATTGCTGATAGTTGTGAGAAGCCTCGTTGAGAGTAATTCATGCCTCTTGTTATCTGTCGTGTTTGCCATGAGAGCATAGCTTACCATAAGCCCAATCATTGGAGTGTTTTCACTCTGTGTCACAAGGATAATCGTTTCTCACAAGTTGTGAGTGACATCCGAGTGTTGCACTTAAAGTGCGACCAAGTTGCAAATTCAGGACTTTGTTAGCTAACTTTTCCCCTCTTTGATCGAACTCAAACAGGCGAAAAATAATTCAATTGCTCGAATGTGTGAAAATCATTTGTCTTTGTCAACGCTCTCTACTTTGGCGCTACGTTCGTATTAGCACGTCGAGGTGAAAGGAAACCATTATGTGAAACTACAAAGTCATTCCAGGCTTAAGCACCGGGTGAGCTGAGCAAGGCTGAGAGTAATTTTCTCACATTTTAATTAAGAGGTGAACTGGCGAACGGAAACCTTTTCGCAGCTTTATTATTTTAAAGGCATTTCGACAACACCCCGAGCCGAAATTTAAATTCTTCGGGCGGTGCGAGGGAGAGATAAGTAGATTTCAAATATTAACTAAACACCTACCGTAGCCAGAAAAAGGGAGAGCATCGTGTTTGCACTTCGTTTTATGTGGCTGGCAGTCCCGTGGGGGCCTTCGGAAACGAGCAGAGGATTTCTCTGTGAGCAAATAAAACAATATCATCATAATAATAAATCTGCTGCTTCCGCTGTTTGCTTTTGGAATTTAGAAATCCTTTCAACTTGAATTATGTACTTTATTTAGCTTCCAACCAAATCCTGTTTCAATGCTTCCTAGATAAAGCTTCTTGTCCAGGGCGGCAGTCTCATTCAAAACAGGCACAGACTGTCCCCTCAGGCGTCACTTCTGGAATGTTAAGCTCACACTGAAGCCCAGAAGAAAAGAAAGGACAAAGCTGTGGAAGCAACATCAAATGTAGCCGATGGTTTGCACAAGGGATGAGTCGCTAAGAGGCAAATGCTGACCGTGAAAGTTAATCTATTTGTGTGAAAGTCATCTGCGCTCAACCGCAAGAACTTCACGTCACTCAAATCTCACTTTTAATCTGAACTTTTAACAAGTGAGGGCTTGTTGTGACACTTGAAGTTTAAGGCAAAGTGCTTGATTTCTGGACCTGCTTGGTCAGTTGCTAACCGCTTTTATTATTTCTCCTCAGCTCGCCCCTCCCGTATGCCCTAACCTCAAGCCTTTGGTTCTTCTTAACTTTTTGATTCGTCAATGCGGTTCCGAATGTTCGTTTCATGTTGGATAATCCCCACAAATAGTAAAAATGTCATAGAAACTTCAGAGCAGTGCCGACGATAGCTAGAAAGAAGGAGTCAAAAGGATCAAAAGCTTTCGTTCCAATTTTATCATTATCGTTGTATGAACACATGCGTTTACGATAATCCACCCACCTCTTCGACAGAATCGACTTCCTTCAACCCGGAGTTGTAAAGCAGGAAATGTTACAACAAAATTGCTTTAATCCTCTCGAGCAAAAGGGGATTTAAAGTTCGCTCTCGAAGTGACTTCATGACGATAAAGCCAATTTACTTTAAACATTCATAACTCAAGGCTCATAGGGTTCAACGAAACTTTTCACTTGAAGCAAATTTCGTCTGACCTCATGTGAGCGCCACATGCGACTTTCATAAAGCAAGAAGTTTCGTTCACCGTAAAGGCGGAAAATTTTACGACGCGACCTTTTTTTTCGGGGGGAATTTTCTTTTTGTGAATTTGATCCATCCAGCCTTGAATGCCGGAATGTCGTCAAGCGTATCGTGTGACGACTTCGAGGAAACTCCAGGCTTTACTCGCTGCACAAGGATCGTCAACATTCTCAGGCTACAAACGTGGAATCATGTTACGAATCATGCTCGTGGCACTGCCTCTGACTTGGCTCAATTGCGAGAAGGCAAGGTCTAGTTCTTATTACAGCTCCATAGCCTCCGCATTTCTCATCCAATCTTCGCAAGAATTCCAAGAGATCTCGGCGAACAATGTCTGCTGCTGCCTCTTCACATTTTGTTGCTTTCTTCGCGGAAAAACTCGACATTTCAATTTTGTTCCAGCAATTAATTAAATGTGGAATTTCCCTCTAATTGTATAATTTTTTATTCAACGCTCTTTTCGCTTCCCATTGTTACACGCGAGTGCGGCGGGGAAAACTCACCCGAGGCCCGCCGCCGTTTTTTCGTGTCTACCAGTAATACTTTAAAACAATTTTTCATCCCGGCCTTGCTCGCGCTCTCCACTCGACAGAAATAATTGAATTGTTGGCGGGGATGAAAAAAGATCGCAATGGAATTTGTTTTGCTCTTGGCCGATTTGAATTCCAGCGCGACGAGTGTAAATGCGATCGGTTCCATTACAGATATTACAAGTTTTCAATTATGAAGAGATTAACAAGCTGGGCTAATTGACAGCTCGTCGAGCTCTCATGAACTCAATTTACACATAATTTTGATTGCAAATGCATCAGAAACCGATTCGTCAATGGCGTTGATTATGATATTTCCGCTCCAATCTGCTTTGCGGTCGCTCCTGTTAAATTCATTTCAATGAACATAAGCAGAGTATAGCGGCGTTGAAACGCGTTTAGTTAAATGGACCGATTTGGCAATTCCATCTGGCCCCGAGCCTCTGTCGTCACATTGAATGTAGAAGCGCGTTGAGGGAAATGCTGTTAACTTTAATTTCAATTCGCACAAAACTTTCACGCAATAGAAGTTTGGAAATGATTTTTGTTCACAACTTGCTTTGGTTGCTGTCGAGCTTTAAACAGGACGAGGGATGAAGTCGTAGATTTTTGCTTTCTCAACGATAAAGAACCGGAAAGATTTATAATTAGAGATTGATTCACTCCAAATGTAGTCAGATCAAGCCTCAACTTTCTAATTTAATTGCTTCTAAGCGTATGTAGAACATTCACACGACGGCATATCAATCACACCAATTCAATTCATCACCAGAAACTATCCCAACTATGATCGTATCTTCAGGTCACAATTCATTACAAACTTTTACTCTTCTCCGGGCTTGGCTCATAAACAAATCATGAAATCTAATCCTCGCTACATCCAGGTCAACGCCATCGTGTTACATAATAAACAAACTCGAATGTGATGATAACGAGTGAAGAAAATTACTCGAATTCAGGGGTTGAACATCAGTTTTGCAACGAGTGTGTTATCAGAAGAGTGTTCCGAAGTTTTTGTAGATTCCAGAAATTCTTTTGAGGGTTCCTGACATGACAGTTTACCAACCCTGACAACATTAACGACATTGCAACTTAATGAAAAAGACAAATAATGAGATGAGATGTAATGAATTCTAATTGAACTTGTAGTCAAACACTCTCATCAACCGCAACATCCTTTAATCATGTGAAATGCTTCCACTTCACACTTCACCACGAGTTTCGTTGAGGTTGAGCGAAGGACTCTGGCAACTGTAGAGGGAACAAATCAGCTGGAAAAGCGTTGACCGTACGATGAGCAAACATTTCCATCACTGCATTGCCCGGAAAGCTCTCGGTTTGCCGACGTTGCTGACTCTCTTGTGGTAGCTTCGACTTGGAGCAAGCTGCGGGATTTATTCAACGAAAATATTTTCATTTTTATTGTGGAATTTACTGTTTGCAGCCTGATTAAACCGAGTGTTGTTGTTTCGAAAGCAGAACATTCCGAAAGAAAACAGAACTCGAAAGCATTTCCCAAGATTGCTGTTGTGTGCGGTTGGATGGGTGTTATGCGGAGGAGGGGGAAGGAAAGTGGGTAGTTGAAACGAAGTTAAGATGTTTATCTGACTCTTGATGCTCCCGAAAAAGAATTTATGCTTATTAAACGTCTCCACACCAATTTACATTTCCATATCATCTCATAATAAACAGAAAATTCTGTTTTCATTGCGGCGGCTGTTGACGAGAACACTCTGACTTTGCTCGCGCTTATGCTCGGCAATGTTTAATTCAAAAGTTTCTGTTACAGATGAAATGAAAATATTAAACTTTTGCCTCTTCGTGAAGCTTTCCTTGTAAAGTGTGGAGCGGTTTTGTGCTTTTTTTTGGCTACAGCTTGTGATGTTCTGTATTTATTTCCACAAATTACTCTTTATTGTTATCTTGTTCGGCGTAATTGTTTCAATGCTTGTGGGCGAAAGGGCTTGCCTTCTCATAATGCTCGACTGCTGCATCAATTTCTACTGGCCGACCTTTGGTCATGGGTGCTGAATCTTTTGTGCTGCGACGATTGTCAAGACGTAAAAGAGATAACCAAGACTAAAGGAATCAAAAGTGGTTAAATCTGGTACTTTGAAAGATATTTCTGAACACTTTCGATGCCTTCTGAACAACCTCCAATTCTCCTGAATACTTCAAATCATGAGATATTCTTTAGTTAGAGCATCTCATGCTTTACCACGTGAGAAGCTCTGGACAAAACCAGGACAAAGCAAACCTCCTAGAATATCATCAACTTGTTTATTTTTCCTTTTCAAAACAGCTCCGATTCCTCGCGGATCGGCCCGCAGAATTATTCAAAATGAAATCAACAACAATCAAATGCCTCAGCTATTCTCGCAAAAACAAAAGATAAACAACATCCCATCGCCGAAGTTCTTCCAATTCTTCTCCCTAATAATGCTTGAAGGCTTTCCTGTCGAGGAGTTCGATTGATTTTTATACCTTCCGCGAAAACAAGAATCTCATCATCTCATTTAAAAGTTTAGAAGGAATGAAAAGTTGAAATGTCGAGACCTACGCACGCAACTCTCGTTATTTGACTTTGAGGAGCTCGGAGACAGCAAGCTTATGTTACGCGCACGAGGGCCATGAAGCAGCGAGGAAAATTGAAAACAAAATAAACACATAAAGAGAATTGTAATTAGAGAACGTTACACAAACTTCTGTTCACGTTACTTCGGAGAATTTTCCTCGACATTTCCCAAGTCCACATTCGCCTACCAAGAAAAACGAAAACGCAGAGCTTCAACTGAAGCGCCATCAGAGGTGCAGCAGAGTAGCCCGAATGGGAAATTAATTAGATTAAAGCTTACACTTAATGACTTGTCGTACAGCTTTCTTATGCCGTCGAGCGATTAAAAGGAAATTCATTCGTCGAGTGTAAGGCGGCGGCAGCGCTTTTACTTTCATACATGATGAGATTATGTTGTTCCGGGGGCAAGTGCAGGAAGCAGGTCACAGAAGAGTTAAAGATGATGTGAATGATTAGGTCGATTATAGAATTATCTAGAAAATATTTTTTAGTAAATTCAAATTCATTATTTTTCTAGTTTCATAAACTTTCATTCTATTTAGTCAAAATAGATCAAACAGTTTTCTTTTTTCAGATAGGCTTATGTAACTTCACATTAGAATTACAAGGCCCTACTTAGATAAAACACGCTTTTCCGTCACGTAACTCATGACTTCGCTCCATCAAGCTAATCCAAGCGGTGGAATGAGGAAAAACTTTTGCTGGAGTGCGGTAAATTTCAATCTTGAAATTTAATGTAATGTGAAATAACACTTTGCTCTCAGCCAAACACTCGGAAGACGATGATTTTCCCACCATTAAGTTGTGTGCGTGGATGTTCAGCGGATAATGAAACTTGTGCATAAATTTTCTTCCGTTCGCCTCGTCTTCGATATCAAGATAATAGCTGCTTAATGCCTCGATAATTAAATCTCGGAGCGAAATAGCGGAAGAAGGAAGCACAGAGGAAACTTTCAACAACTTCCGACACTCTCATCCGAGGTGCGAAATCTTTACACAGTGTGAGAACGACAAGAAATGAGTTCCCCGCTCGCTAAGCTGCGTCAGGCGCCTCGAGCGAATCATCACGAGCAGACTTCGAAGCTTAATGATAGAGGAGAATAGCGAGTTGACTCACTCTTGTCTCATTACGTTAGTTTGACACGAGCAGAAGTTTGTGCAAGACCCTACATCGTATCGTCTGCATTCTTATCTCCTAGGACAAAATTTAATCACAGCTCCCGTCAACCTTAACATTTGTCAACTCACTTGCGGCTTATTCGTACGTTTAAGCTGTCACAGCGGAAGATTATCGACATGAACTTCTGTCAAAGCATCGAGAGCACTTCTACATGTTAAGTTGCAGGAGAAGGTTTCATAGTTCGAAAACGTTTTTTCATATGACTACAAAGTTCGTTCGTTCTATTCATAAGCTAATGATGGAGCTTTGGCACAAAGATGAGAAGTTGCATCGATTGCAGCAAAGCTCATACAAATTCAATTTACATCAGAGCATCTTTAAGCTTCAAAGCGATTTGTACTTGGATTCATCGAGAGTTCCTTTTCAGTAGTAATCCACCTAATTGATCTAACATGTCTTAGAATCTTGTGCAATTAATTTAACGGTTACCGTCTCAAGGAGACGACTGAGTGAAAACCTTCAGCAGCAACATTAAGCGTTCGATTGAGAGGGAAAATAGATGGAAATTTGTCACAAAGTGAAGGGGAAATTTGGCAGCTAATGATGCAGACATGTCGGGTAAGAAAGCTTAAGCCCATTGTCGAAGGAGAGAATCGAGCAATTGAAAATTCTGTCGAGCTTGGGATTGTTGTGCAGGCTTTCCTACGCGATCCGACTCGGCAATGACGAGTAAAACGAGAACGAAATTAAATAAATTGGTTGCTGAAATATGATGATGATGTCGGGAATCTACTTTGAATGCGAATCGGAGAGGCGCAAGAAGAGAAATCGAGGGGAAGGCAGGCGAAACCAAGGCAAATTCTCAACATAATGACATTCAATTTGACTTTAATCTCTTTTCTTCCGCCTAGATGCTTTTACATGCTTATAATCCCATCTCTCGACGCGATTGAAATGCTAACTTTCGCTTCCGCAATTGAATTGCGCTCGACGCAAGTATTGATGGGGAAGCGCTGTCGCAATTTCAATGGCACGCCGGAACTTCTTGCGCGCTAAACTTTTTCGCTTCCCTTTTTTTGTTGTGCGGAAACATGGAGCAACTGTCAAGCTCAATTCGACTTTTTTCCTTCGTGCTAAAGAATTTTGGGAAAGTTGAAATTGGTTTTTCCTCCAAAAGCAGAGAACATCCGGAAGTTGCGTCAGTCGTGTTCCAATATTTGAACTGACGATTAATGAACCACGTGCAAGATTTGGCGGGGCTGGGGGGTGTCAACAGGAAGTGACGGAAATACTGAAGCGTCGGCCAATTTGCGTTGATCAATTTAATGAAAGAGGTAAAGGATTTGTGGTAATAAAATTATTTCTTGGCCTACGCAGTAATTGAGGAACTTAAACCTTTCGTTCACGGAACTAACGAGCGCCCCCCGGAAAACCTTTTCTCCGATTTCCCATTCTTCTCCGCTGTTCAATTTCAAAGCCAGACATTGATTTATTTTTAACAAGACGATTTGCCGTACACACATCAAAGGATCAGGAATTTTTCAAAGAGTCAATTTCACTTATGGATATGAATGAGCAGGAAACTTTGAGTTTCTCTCGCTTGAGGATACCAAAACTGCTTGCTGGCCTTCTTTTATCCTTCGGGCGGAGAAACGTCGATACTTTGCTGAAAAAGTCATAAAACTTTCATGTCTCGAAGTTTGAACTGGAAAGGAAAAGTTTTTGGTTTTCGCATTTATTTACAACCCTTCACACAATTAGCTTTGAACTGATGGACGGAAAAGGTCGAAGACGCTCTATTCTTCGAGATTTTGGGGGTCAATTACCAAGTGTCGCTTTGTCAATTTGTGTTGGGAAATTAATAAACTGGAAAGATAATAAATGACGGGCGGTTCCGATGAGCAGAAGTTTTGGGAGGATTCTTTGGGATTCAATTGGCAGATGGAACAGGAATTGATGAAATCGAGGAAAGTGTTTGATTATTTGGGTTTCTATCGAAAAGCTTGATTGGGGGCTTGAAGCTTTGTTTTACTAAGAAAATTTGTTTCTGGTGTTCATGATTCCGCAGAATTGAACTCATGAACTTTTAATCGTTGACCAATTGACTACGAATTGAATGGTATGCGAATGGATTAGATTCATAGACGCAACTCAACTTATTTTACTAAGCTTTATCTCGAGTTCCTTGTGAAGCATTGTCAGTGCATCAGGAGGTCTCGACTGTGACATTTCTACCACTGTAACCTTCCGGGACAGTGCGAATGGAGTTTCATGTGAACGACAACGTGTGATCAAATTTTGTCAGTAACACCTGGAAAAGCGCTCAAAGAGTTTCAAGCTTCCAATACAAATCAAAGATAAAAAGTTTAACGGTTTTGAATATTTCGAACGATTTTATGGAATCGTTGAAGTTCGCGAGGTTTTCGGTCCAGTCAGAGTCGACTCGTCGAGAAATCTTCCAAAACAAAGTGAAAATTATTAGTTCGACCGGTTTAGGCGAGAGATAGACGATAACAATGGAACATTCACCAACTGGAGGGGTTCAGTCGTTCCCCATCGGCGGCCGTATGGTCCGGGAACGCGAGAGATTGCGTGGAATGACCGTCGAAGAGCGCGCCTGGCGAGCGCAATATTTGAAGGATCAGATTCTGACGAAGAACGAACCGAAATACGTGCCCGAGTACTGGGCCGAGCGTACCAATGCGATCCGCAGGTTCTACCAATTTCCACTGAACACCGTCGAGAAGATCTTGACGCCCGCAATCGTGAGTTTTGCTTTTGTTTCCATCCGGTGATGATGTAACGAAACATTCGCCTGCTGTTTTCAGGGAGCCGACCGAGCTTTCTACGTTCGCTTCTGGTCCGGGAAACTCGCAATGAGCGTTGCCGCCGTCTACGCCGGCTATTACTACTTCAAATATCACACCAACGTGAGTTTGAAAATCCTCTGATTCGATTGAGAAATTTAATTTTGTTTGTTTTGCTCTCCAGGATTGGACCAGAAAGAAGGGCTGGCGAGTGATCCACTCTAGGAAGCAGTGCGTGCCGGGAGACGAAGGCTATCCCAGACTCAGCGACCGTTCGAAGCCGGAGCATTATGCTGATCGAGGATTCAAGGATGCGCCGATTTGAATTCAAGTTTTTGTGTAGAAAATCAGAGAAAATGAAAATAAATTGTTCAGAAACTCAAAAAGTTTCGCTATAAAAATTTATATTTGAATAAGAAAAAGCCGTTACGAAATTTCATTTCATTCGATCGATAAATTAAATTAGAATTTCTCCAAGTTTTGGGGCTTTTTTGTTCCTCGCCCGTCGTTACATTGCCAAAGCTTTTTGTTTTAACTTTTTCCTGCTTTTCTCATAAAATCTGAAGGGAAATTTCCGCCGCGAAATTCGTGCAATTTTCATTCGCTTGAGAATTCATGGAATTTCAATGCACATTGCTCATTTATTGTCCTTTGACTACAATTCTTTCACTTCGAGTGCAATTCGTTGTTTCTCTACTTCAGATGCCTTTCGTTTTAATTATTTTCTCTGCTTTTCATCATCGCTTAGTGCAGCAATTACTTGATTTGCCGTTCCGCTAGGTCTTGAGAGATTTAAGCCGCAAACTTCTGGGAAATCAACAATTTGTCAAATACTTGGAAACTGGAAAAGCAGTTCTGCTTAAGTAGAGCTTGCGGTTTCTCAGTAAACCTGCGCTAGGATTCCTTAATTAATAACAATCGATCACAATCAATGTTTCTTCTGAAAGCTTTCAAGACGACTTGCTGATCTTCCTCGGCTTAATACTGATGAAAAGTTGTTGCTGGCGGCGTTGGCGAGCTTGAGGCGTAGTTGGTAGCGACGCTGGATATTCTCTTCGAATGAGATCGCGGAAGCTGCTGCTCGGCTGTCATCTGCTCTCTTGGCTCAAGCGACGAATCGCGGACGACAATCGATAAATTCGAACTTTTCCGTCACTGTTATGAAGAAAGAAAATATTAATTTGCATTGTGCGGAATGAAAGCTAAATCACAACAGAAAGCAAAGCAGTGATGAAGGAAAATATCTAGCGAACACTCGCGCGATGCATCAAGTCGTTAATGTTTGTGATGGAAAATTCAAAGCAACAAAAAGAAATCTTAACAATAAAGTGCACTCAAATGATTGAAGGGAAACTTATTCATTTCTTGATTAACGTTTTCTCATTGTGAGCTTCACAACCTCAAGGAAAGTTCATTCATCATCGTTGCATCGTTGCAGTCAAAAGGAAAGCCGAACCAGTAAATGAAGCTTTTGACATGAAAGTGCAGTTGGTGATGCGGAAGATCACTCGAGACAGAGAATGGAATGAACTGAGATTTGATGAAGCTTGGAAACCAGGCAAGGAAGCAGAAATTTATTAGTTGTACAGATTCTATGGAAACTACTAATTGGCTGTCGGACGGAAGATTGCGGGAAATGAGAAGTTTGATGAGAATAAATTTGAGGAATATCAGAGATCAGAAAGGTTCCGGGACGCAGCGAAGAAACTCGCAGAACTCTGAAATCAGCGAAAATGATTATTTATGGAACTTTTCAAGGCGAAGATGAAAATTGGAAACGAGAGCTTTAAATGATGATGAATGGAATTGTTAATGCGACACATCCAACGGAAACATTTTAATTAATCAACGGCAAGAAGATTTTAGCGAAAGCAATTTATCAGATTTTTCTCGTTCAGTCTGCAAACTTACGACAGCCAACGAGGCGGAGAAGAACTTGAAAGTTTCGTGCCAAGTGCCGGAACAATTGCTACACGTGGATCCTCAACTTGTTCGTCAACAGGCGAGAGGCTACAGCATCACCAGCCACAGAAACAAAGCGAGTCCAAGTGTGTAGCAAGCCCAGTCGTACCTTTGATAAGATTGATTTTTTAGATTCATTTGTCGTCGAGTAGCTTGATTGAAAACCCTCAAACATTCTCCGCGGATACTTGAAGGCTGATTTGGTTCCAAATTTTTATTAAACCAATCGAATATTGCCTGGAAATCTGAACTAAAGTTCGCCAGCCTTGAACTCAAATTGACGAAATTTCCCGCCAACTTTTTCACATCCGGCGGCTTAGAGCCGATGAACGAAGTTGTCAATTTCCAAACTCTTAAATCTCCCATTTGATCGCACGTTATCCTCTCAGATCACTACCTAATCTAATTGCTCATGTTGCATCTAAGATCCTTGCAACGTCCCAAGGGTCCAAGCCAAGCGGTTCAACCTGCGACCCGCGCAACTTGAGTTTGTTTATGAATCGAACGTTTCGGTTGAGCAGTGCGCGCGCTCTACTGCAACGGAGAACTTTTCAAAGTTGTCCGTGTCATTTGCCGATGCAGCAGTGAAGAAGCAAGACCTAAATGTTGTTGGAGAAGTTGTGCCACTAATTGATGATCTTTATCGCAAAAGAAAGGTAGAATCAAGTGATCGGTTGGGCCGAAATAAGTGAAAACATAAAATGTTAATTAGGATAACCAAAAAAAATTAACTTCCGAATTTATGCTAATCGCGCTCCAATTTCTGATCCGATTGAAGTGAGACGAATAAATTACAGTGCTACAGTGATTACTCGATGGCGACACAAACAATCGATCGGTGATTAACCTAGAGAACGAGTGCAGTTGAAGGAAGAAGCGATTTTTGAAGGTTCGCCGGTATTCCTTGATATTTCCTGTGATCGGCTGAGAAGATTTCCGCTGTCGCTACGCAATTAGGAAGCGTTGAGTGTCGACTTCCGATGAACCGTGACCTCCGATAGTGTTTCATTCAGAAATCTCACAATCGCGCCAACTCAAAATTGCGCTCCAAATCATCAAAACAAAATTTCGCGCTCAATCTTTCGGATCCTTTTTCGGCTTGAAAGCCTTGGCCGATCCTTGCATGCCTTACACGCAAATGCTCTCCATACTTTCAGCTTCTTTGTGAGCTACTTTGAAGCGTTTTGATGAGCATAAGTTGGCGCACTTCCCGCCAATTTCTCTGCTTCCTCTCCACATTTTTTTGCCGAGCTCATTTTTTCACTCCGGCCACATTCGCACAAATTCTGATAAGTCGACTCGTCTTCAAAGTGAATTTCAACGATTTCGCAGTGGATTAAAGTGCTGAAAATCTGTGCATCGCGGAGAGGGCATTCGAGGTCGTCGTTTGAAGTTTAATTGAGCTCGATACCTCACGTATTACAAGGCCCAGTCGACTTCGAACATTTCAAGAAATTTTCATAAGAGTCAGCCATTTAAACCGCGAAGAAGAAAAAATTCGGAGCAACAACAAAAAAAAAGTTGCCTCGTTTTGGGGGGTAATTAAGGAACCAGAATTTCTTAATGTGAATCAAACTTCATAGTGAATTGAACGCTCAATTGGATCAGAAATTGTGCCGAGCTGCAAGATCGCAAGCGAGCGCTGAAACCGGCGCGTGAAGACTAACTCGCTGATCGCTAAACCCGTTTCAGCACCACCCCATATCGGATTCCCCATCGAGAGTCTTCGTTCGTAGACAAGCAGAGCCTCCGGCATCTGAGCCGCGACAATGGATTCAGAGAAGTGAGTAGACACCGCGTGACAAACTGACGGATCTTGCGCGATTGTCCCCCGTATGTGCTGCTGTTCAGCATGTCGACGACAAATTCTCTTCGCTTTTTCGTTTCATTTCTTTCTCCTTATGAGCCAAGAGGAAATAAGAAAACCTCACAATCGACAAAATGACGATGACGAAGAAACGACTGTGATGGTTGATAGTGAGCGAGAGAAAAAGTTGCGTGCGTGGAAACGGAGCTTTCCCGGCCGCGCTCCCGTGAAGTCTTGGCATGAGATTCTTCGATTCGAATTCGATCCATCTCAGCGATTTCCAATATCATCCCTTAATTGCAATTGCTTAATGAAAGGAAAGCGTTTCTTCACACAGCAAAAATCACGAGAACAATGGATCGGAGTCTTAGGGATTTCTTTTCAATTTGATTTATGCTTCTTGGAAGGGGCCGAATGCAAGTTTCTTTTTGCCTGCACATCCCTTGTTCGGTGCCGATTGTGTGTACGAGAGAAAGAAAGATTCAAATCGGTTTAAATGGCACAACGGAAAGAACGTTAAGAAGGATGCGAGAGACTTCACTAGCCTCGGACCATTTAAAAATGGTTTCCACTTCATCCTCCGGTCCCGGACTTTTCGCCAACGAACGTTTTAACGATCCTTCGCAGGCAGAAAATTGGGAACTCTTCGATTTCTGAAAGAAAACATGTTGCCGACAGGATTGCAACACATGCTTCCAATAAACAAACAACTTGCGAGTCGGCAGGGGCTCCGAACATTGACATTCTCAAGAGCTCCACCGCACTTACACTCGAGAAAGCCCTGGCATGGAAATTACTTGGTGGAACCGTAACAAGTTCATGGGAAACGAGCTGTTATAAATTCATCTTCGACAAATGCTTCGAGGGTGCAATCGATTAATGTTCTATGCTTCCTTTGCGCGTTGTAGAATCGAAGATTTCGATGCCCGAACGAGAAGAAATTGCATCGCATCGCACGTCCGGTCCGCAGCGCTGAGCTGTTTATTCACTCGAGAAAAGCTAGAAAAATGAGATTTCTTCTGTTTAATGTTGGGATTCCTTTCTCGATCGTCTCTCTGTTTATCTGCTTCATCCTGCTCTCCTTGCATTGTGGCAAAAAAATAATAAACGTGTCCTCAATCGACAACGTTCACATGGGAAAAATCTTTCTTACCTGAGCTTTTCCCGTAACTGTTTTCATTCGTCTCGATCTTTCTGTTTGTTCTTTTCGTGAACGATGATGATCCTTTATTCCCAGAAGAGACCGAGGATCGCCCCTTCTTTCCCACCCTCCATCTCGTCCTGTTTGATCGCGTTGGACGAGAAGACAACGCCGCTTCCCTCATAAAACTTAATTTAGAATCAATTAAAATCGTAAAATCCGGGGCATGAGTTGTTAATGAACAACAGGGAAAAACTGCAGAACAGCAATGAATCCAATTGAGGCCGGTTTGGGAAGAAGAAGGCACTCGTAATGAAGTCTTCATTGTCTATTTATTTATGCAAAATGTTTCCCGATTTACGAGTTTTGCTTGAAGAGATCACGAAGGTTACAACGAGCAGGAGAACTCAAGCTGCATCAGCTTGTTGTTGTCCTTCGAGCGATTCCCTGTGAAGCGTGAAAATTCCTTCACTCTCCCTTGTCGAGCTACCAAATATCTATTGGCGCCATTTTGTGACCGCTGGAGTCAAGTTTGTTGAGGCAGAGCAGAATGAGAATTGTTCTCCAGATCTTCTTTAAATGAAATTCTTCTGGGTCTTCTTCTTATCGCCAAACTTCGATCTCTCACGGGCCATGTAATCTCGACTATGTAACCGTACCAACACCAGCGAATTGTGTAAAGAAAGGAAGTCGTGATCGCGGCTGGAAGGCCGGGGCGCGCGAAACGGGAAATACTTTAATTGGTGTCGGAAATTACTGGACAGCAGCACGATGCTTGCCTTCCATTCGCACCCTTCAACTTCCTAATACATTCCGCCACACAACGGCAACTTGTATGATTCCCGACACGACTCCTTTCGATCACAACTTTATGGCTTTCCTCTTTTGGGGTGAAATATTGCCGTGGCGCGAGGTTGAGGAAATAAACTTTTTCATTTATTTCACTCGAGCAAATAAAAAATAGTTAATTGACACTCAATGGCGAGGGTAAGTCGAGTAAGGGAGTTTGATGTTTGATTAAAAAGCAGCGATTGTGTCACATAAAGAGAGAAATTTTTATTATTCCGTGATCGGCATGTGTTGTGCAAGTTGTTTGATCAAACGGCCATCAGACTGAGCTCGTTCGCCACAATTCAATAAGTCATAATTTCCTTATCGACTCCTCTGCCCGATGTTGTCGTCGCCCTCAGCCCGCGCATCGCCAGTTTCTTCTTCTCTGTTTGTTTTTCCGCCTCGAAAATATTCTGGCGCGAAAATTACTTTTCATTTCACTTCATCCACCGCACACACTCTCGTCTCCTCGGTGATTTTTCGCGCGCGCTGGCCCAAAGAGTTCCACCGAAAGAGAGAAATTTTGTGTGTGGCGGGTCGATCAGATGTGAATGTGTTTACATAAACAACATCATTTCCCTTCTTTCCCATTCTCCACTTCCAAATCCATCGGCGTTTGTTGTTGTTCAGCTCTGGACGCCGCGATCTTTATTCGTATGCTTTACATATGGGCTGATGATGCTGAAGATTCTCTCGAGTGTAATGAATCGGCTCGTTATTTACTAACTTCGCCATCTCTGGAAACAATAAAAATATTTCGAGATGTGCGAACGAAGAGATAGAAAAAGTGTGAGAATGTTCTGCGTGAATTCCATTACAAGACAGTCGATCATGGACACCGGCTGTTTCAGCCAGTTCCTGCTGTAATATCGGCAACGCTTTAGAGCTCACGGACTAATCGATTGAATCTTTTCAGACAAAAGGGATGCTCGTCGACAACAACAGCAGCAATAGCGAACGTCCGAGCCAGTCGAAAGCGCAAAATCTCCAAAGGCTTCGTAAGTACAATGTGCAACTTTATTAGTTCTTCACTCTTCCTTTCAACCTGACATTCCGCTTCCTGTTAACATCGCTCGCGTACACAACTTGCCCAATCTAATTTGTCAGAAATCATCATTTTTTTGCGAGCGGCGATCCAAGATTTCTGTTCATTTCATCGCACGCTGAAAAGAATCGAATTTCACGCCGGTCAAGGGAGAAAAAACTAACTCGCGCAGCACCGCCGATTAAGTGAAACTTTCCTAGAAGTCAAGAGTGCAAACCGGAGAGTCCCTTTGTCGATTAGAAAGTTCAACCGCTAAGCATTTCCCTGGCACCAGCAACACGTTTTACTGCCACACAGAAACAGCTACGAGACTCTAATGGTCATGTTATGTTGAACACAATGTTAAATGATGTCCATCAGCGATGGACGGCAATTTAAATTGGAGTAATTGCTGTTTGGCTTCTCGTTTCACGACGCAGCTCAAGTCCATCAACCCTTCGTTGATTTGTGTCACTGCCGTTCGAAATTAGTTTGCCGGAAAAAAAACTACGATTGTCGCACTAATGCAGGAATTTCGTGCTTAGATTCAATTACGAACCAGTTTTGCCTTCTGCTCGTGGTTGGACCGACCCTTCGAGCTGAGTAATCGATTGATGAAATGTCATTTGCCTGAATGGTGTGGAACGCAGTTTGCATAATGCTCAAGTTTGAGTGTGTAATTGTTAGTAACTCGCAGCAGCGAGTGAAGAGCAATAAATTTAATTTATGAAGATCCTTTGCATAAATTTCACATGTAATATTTATTAAAATTTACATTGTCGAGAGGGGATAGCTAGCAAATTGCGTCTCATTAGAATCTTCAGCATCTGCTTTGTCTTCGATTTTATCTTTGATATGTTAGGGCCGCGAGAACTGAAGGAATTCTTCAAAATTCTCTTGATTATTGTGGAGGGATAACGAATGACTTTAACGTGGTGACCGCAGCAACAAGCGGCCCCATCACGATCGCTAGCGAATAAGCCTAATCGGAGGGTCCGTCTTCTCTCGTCTTCTTCGTTTTCTTCCTCAAAAACTCGCCGTCCATCGAGTTTCTTACCTGTGAAATGCAAAACGTCAACGCCACTTCCAATGCTAGCGAAACATCTGTCGCACGAAGCAAATGAATTCCACCAGCCCTTTTAAATGAATTCCCTTGCACACATCGAGGGATCTTTAAATTCCGGAGCGAGGATTAAACGGGAAAGCAGTTTCTGGTTTCTGGCTCTTCAAGAAGCTCCGATGCGTCCCTGGTGTGAGTGTGCAAATGTTGTTTGCCTATTTTATTCGATTTTAACGAACTTTTCCTCCGTCTTCGACTATTTTCTTCCCCTGATTACCGTTGATTGTAATCTTTAGTTGTTTTTCTCGAGCCTTTTGTTGTCGAGCGCACAGCAGACGGCAATTGCTCTGCACACACAGTTGCCCTGTACGTGAAGATTGTTTGTCGTTTGAATTATTGTGTGGCCTCGAGGGAAAGGCGAAGAAACCGAGAACAAGGAAAAGGGGACGACGAGGCAGCCGTGATTTCTTTTTGCTGCAGTTGCAATGATACCTCGTTAGATGATTCCGAAGAATTTTACAACAATTAATTACATTAGTCTCGGAGGTTTCATTCCTCTACGTTCGGAAGAGTTGAAAAGAGAAATTGACAGCAAAAAGTTTCGGGGACATCGTCCGAAGAACAATGGAAGGAAGCCCGCGGAAAAGAGTTACGAGCAACTTCACCGCAATCGTTCCATGAGCGAACCGCCGAGTGGAATGGAAATGAAGTCCCCGGCTGACATCTCGAGAGGAACTTTGAATAATTTCGTGAAGAGGACGACCAGCGGTGAAGATACGACCCGGCGAAGCGGAACATCTTCACATGCCAGGCACAAACTTCCTTCGAGTGACTTTTATTATTGAATTTAATTACACGACGTCGAAGGATACAAACAAGAGAGATCTTTTGGGCTTCTCCTTTGTGCGGTCGTATCATGCAATTTATTCCATGGATGAATTAAGCGATCTGCTGTTGGTTTACCTGAGGGGGGAGCCGGCACTTTAATCGACACAAATGTGTCGTCATTTCATTTACATCAAATGTTCTTCTCTCGATCAAGTAAAAAAACTTAATGAATTCAAGAAAAGAAAACGACAGAAAACGGTAACTGCATCTGCTCGCTCACCTTTACCCCAAAAATATCAAACTGTCTTTGCCTCCTGGTGTAAGAAGTTACGGGTTTCTCCGTCTGCTCGACTTCTCGCAATGTTTGCTTCTTCCCTCAGCCCATGAAATTGGCGCAGCTTTTATTTTTCCGCAACGCAATGAATGAGATTTAAATGCCCTCGACGGTTCGCTTCATCTCTTCGATATTTACTTTTACGATCATCCCTCGACGCAACGTCTCGGTGATGAGCATCTTGCGCGCATGGCAATCCTGCCGCTTCATTATTTTTTACGACGATCATTCGTCTCCCGGTTTTTTGCTGAGTGATTTTAATGGATTTTTTGCGAGTTGCGCAAGCTCATTTCACAGCCTGCAAGATTGCTTTTTGCTCCTTGCGACGTTGTTTGTTTGTCTCAGCTTTCCTCGCAATCGTCCCCTCTCTGTGACTAACTGTGATATCAGTTTAAAGGGACGAATTTTTTTCCCTGTCGGTTCAATGAGATGAAATGATCTTGCATGAGAAAGTGACGAGCGAAGGAAAAGATTGAACACCTTGACTCGACCGATGTGAACGGTGCAATTGCAGGAAGTTTTTGGCGCGATAGTTGAATCAGATCAGATGCTGTCGACTGTTACTTTCCCAGAACCCCGAGAACGATTTGTCAGCTTGAAATGTTTTCTCAGCCCTTTTAACAACAACTTTCTTCTTTTTTCCCAGGATGCTGAAGTTGAGCTACCGTCAAAGCGCCACGGATCATCGTCGGACTCGCCAGCTCCTTCCGATTGCAGTCTCTCGCCACAGCTCCCGAATGGTTCTTTGCCAGCAACAACTGACGAAGAAGCAGCAGAATCACCAACAATAAACACTTATTCAATCTCAAATGGAGGGACGAAGGAGGGCGAATGCTCCAAGTCTTTAGCCAGCAGTCAACGTGATAGTCAAACAGTGTATAGTTCTAGTTTTAAGAAGAATGTCAATAGTAAATGCAACAAATACAAAGTGCCAGTGGAAGTTGTTCCGTCGCCCGCCGAGTCAACAGCGACCGAAGTATCGGATGTCGTCGACCTCGCCGAGTTGGAAAGTGACATCCTGAGTCCTCTGGAAGCAAGAGACAATGTCGAGGAGAATGGAGTGCTGATCAAAGGGGACAAAACGCCACACGCTTTGAGAAAACGACCGGCGATGTTTTATCGGTGAGTTGGAAATAGACATACAGACAAAACAAATATTTTGATGACATTCGTTTCGCAACAGAACAAAACTTGATGACGATCCACTTCCATGCTACGTGACGCCAACGACCGAGCAGCGGCTTTGCCCGCTTCCCATGTTGCCATGGGCGGATCGCAGAGCTGTATGGAGCAGCATGATTCGCAAAGACGAGTGCGCTTCGCTCGAGCGTGACGTGAACATGTTCAACAACCATCCCGGACTGCAGCCGCGCATGCGATCAATTCTCTTAGACTGGTTGATTGAAGTTTGCGAAGTCTACAAACTTCATCGCGAGACTTATTTCCTTACTGTCGACTACTTGGATCGCTACTTGACGGCAAAGGAAAACATCAGCAAAAATCAACTTCAACTAATTGGCATCACGTGTCTGTTCGTCGCTTCTAAAGTCGAGGAGATCTATCCGCCAAAGCTTCACGAGTTCGCTTACGTCACCGACAGCGCTTGTTCCGAGGAAGACATTCTCAACCAAGAGATTCTCGTTTTGCAAGCGCTTAATTGGAGCATAACGCCCGTCACGATCATGGGCTGGCTAAGCATATACATGCAATTGAACGAAACAACTGGGAAGACTGACGAGGTTGGAATGAACCCGAAGGAGCTTCTGCTGTTGAACTCATCCAAGTATAGTCACTCGTTCATTTATCCACAATTCTCTGGCTACAACTACACGAGAACGGCGCAGCTTCTCGATCTGTGCTCGTTGGACATTGGAATATCAAATTTTCCCTACTCGATTATCGCAGCAGCCGCGGTGAGTCACGTGCTCGACAAAACTGCTGCTTGTCGCGTTTCGGGTCTCGATTGGTCAACGATCTCGCCTTGCGCCCGATGGATGGAGCCATATTTCCAAGTACTCGAAGAAGACGCTGAATGCAATCCGCTTAAACTGCAAGAGATGAACGAGCAAGTTGAATTCGCCTATGGAATAAACTTTCCCAACATCCACCGTGATCCATCGCACATTATTCAAACACATTCCACTTCGTTGGACACTTATGTAAGTTTCCCTTTCGCGTCAATTCGAATTTATGGTTACATTGCCTTTGATTTCAGGATAAAGGTGTGCTCAGACGCGAACAACTCGAAGCTGCTGACGCCGTCGTAAGCCAGGAATCCTCTCCAGCTCCGGAAAAGATCCTGTCGTGTCCACCTGGTATCCTCACACCGCCCGCCTCCAACCGCAAATCCATGGAACTACTGCCCAAATAACCGCCTCCTTCTCACCTTTCAAAGCTTCAATCAAGATGAGACGGATGCGATTTGCGCTTTCTTTCTAAGCTGATCACATCCGTCTCGCCTCTTCAAGGACAAACAGCAGGAACAGATGACAAGTCTCGAAGATATGACTGATTTGTTTCGATTTATGCAAGAAATTAGGAGGGAAGCAGACAAAGAAAAGCGAGAAGCGGAACTGAAGACTCGCCAAACTTACAAACTCAAAAGCTGAACAGAGAAACAAAGCGAAGAAATCCTGCAATTGACTGATCTCGTTACTGTGCAAAATAACTTTCGTTTTTCGTGATTAATCAAAAGTTTTCTCTCAAATCTTCTCGCACTTCGCTCGGCTTTTCTTTCGTCCGAGTTTTTCAACGCCCAATTTCTTCAACGCTCAATCATCAATAAACGGAAACCGCAAGGTCCCAGGCTGTTTATCCATTTCTGCAACGAGAAGGACGACGTCATGCAATCAATTTTAATTCAACTCAAACAATATATAACAAAAATTACAATCAGAACGAAACTTGCAACTAGTCTTTAAGTTTATACACTGCGGAGTTTATTCATGAAATTAAATCATCTGGACTTTTCCGCTTTTGAAAAGTCTCGGCAACAACATTGAGAACTAAATTTCCTGCCAAAGTTCACGAGCGTTAACAAACTTTGCTAATTGTTGTCGGACGTTACGCTCGAAGCTGCTCTCGCCTATTGACGATGGACATTCGAGCGACACCTCCGACTCGCCAATAACGTGTGTGCATTTTCTTGTTCTTTTGAATGAAAGCTGAAATTAAAAACACAAAAAATATTTAGAAAATTATGAGAGTGGCTTTGCTGCATGCTGTAAAGTAGACTAAACTTAAGAGAAGAGAGAAGTCGCAACACTTCGACTTGAAACCTTCGCGAACTTTATATGCAACTAAACCTTTACTCTTTATTGCAATTGACCTTTACCAAATAAAACTGAAGTACATTTTCTAGACAAAAATCATGAAAAATAGCCGAAGCAAGGCTCAAAAATATTTCGAAAGGAAAAACATATTAGACCAATGACTGAAGAACTTTCTTTATTAGACAATACAAATTCCCAGGATTCGAGCGCAATCTTTTGACCGAAAGTTTTCTGGAATATGATTTCGGATGTTTCAAGTTTAAAAGCTGAGCTCGAACCCTAGACGTCCAATTATAACTTGTTTCTTATGAAACTTGCTGGTTTTCAATTCTATCCTTGCTTAAGAAGTTTTTAACTTAAAGGTTAAGACTTGTTTGTGTACAGTTGTAAGAAGAAATTATTTCAACTACGCTTATCGAGACAATCACTTCGAAATGTAGACAGTAAGATGGCTATTTTATAAGATGTGGCTTTACCCACGACACAACCGTAACATCAACCATATCAGACGAATTAGATCGTACAAAATAACTGCAGACGACTGAGAAAATCTTGGCGATCGAGGGAGAACTTTTGGAACTTTGGCTTTTAAGAAGAAGACCAGGAACGAACCAGCTGCTTTGTGTTGAATCTAACGCTACTAACGCTTCATTCCTGCTCTTCGGTGCTCGAGAAAATCTCGACGAGTTAAAGTCAAACTTTGCAAGAAAATCCTAATGAAAGCCAGGACAACTCGTCGTCTGTCGTTTCAGAACAGAATGTTAAAAATTATATGAACAGGACTGTCGAGTGATCGCGTTTTTAAATGCAAGAGATGTCCGAACCGGACGCTTGAACGACTGTGTAACACGATCACGATACCGACCTGAAGCTCATGCCATTTGATTCGATTATTTATCTTGTCATCTGCCAAGGAGAATTCGAATCGATCAAGCCAAGTGCCAGACATCATAGTAGATTTCGGTTTCATCCATAGATGCAAAATTTTGAGACAATCAATCTACCTTCAATTGAAAAGTAAAACGCTTAACATTGTAAAGTTCTTTCGCTGAAATTGTTTTCGAGATTCCGAACACCAAATCGCGCAAAACAATTTCATTGAAAGTTAAACGATGACTGAAACTTTTACATAATTTAACCTGCTAATCTATACAAACGGATATTCTTTATATTGAAAGTTAACTGTACATATTGCGTGGGAGTGCGCAACATTTTTTTACGAAATCTGAATCAATAAAGAATGCAATAAAACAAAAAAGAGTTTTTGATCTTAGAAATCGTCTTTATTTTCAGAGTCGGCGCCAATTTATAAAATTTTCTCCTAACTAGTTTCACGAGGTGTAAGCTAACTTAATGCGAAAATATGTTTGAAATTATTCTTGATTGTAATCTGAAGTTGTTTCCTATGTACAAACGATCTTAACAGTTAGAGTTCTATGAAGTTTTGCTTTATCTAACAAAAATAATCTGATGGAGATGGATGGGGAAATGTTTATCGGCGGGGATCGTTAGGGTTGCAGAATGATGGCGCAATCTATCGAGAGAACTTGATCTGTTGCTGTTCACTACAACCTGGTTGTATAGCTAGCAACTGGTCGAGCTAGGTCGGTTGAAAGAGCCAAAACTCTTAATGGAAAGTTGCGATGCAGATGAGGTGAAAAAGGACTAAAAGATTATTTTGTCATAAAGAAAATTTCCACTACAAAATAATACTTTTAATAGGTAATGAAAATTCGAAAGGAAAATTCCTTGCAAGAAAATTTCGATGAAAATTGTGATGAATCTAACTCTAGTCGTTACGTGAACTAACTTTTAAACTTAGTTTAAATTATCTACAACAGAAGAAGAAAATATTTACATTTCTTTTCTTTCGGTATTTGCACAATTTGGCCTAATCGAAAATCTAGAGCTTACGTGGCTAAACATGTATGTTGGACGGAGCACTGATAACAGAGACACGAATACACAATTAAGATTAACTTAATCCTAGTTTTCCTTACAAAAATTCTACAACGTTTAAGGAATTCGTAGCGACTAATTGGAATGTTGTCAGTTCAACCTGGAGGCACTTGGTGCGTCAAACACTTAAAAGTAATTTCCTTTCTTTCTTGTTTAACAAAAAATGAAAATTTGCCTTACTTGCTAAAAGTTAGTGACGGAATCTGCGAAATGGAATCGAATTTTTATGTACATGAACCTTAAACCTATCTTGCGTAACATCTAAACCTCCGTTTGTGGAACTCCGCCGGCGTCGAGAATCGTTCGGCTCGATTTTGTACTACGGGGCGTTCTTGATCGAGGCACAGGACTGCTAGTAAGGAAGTCGTGCTTGGAAGAGTTTGTGGTCGTTGAACTAAAGATCGAGCCTTTGTCGGTTAGCTCTGACTTGTCCGACCTAACATCGACCTCTCGCTCTTGATACTTCTCTTTCTTCTCTTCTTTTTTCTCCTGTGGAAGCTCCTTAACCGCTGGGAACGAAGGCGACTCCTTCAATGAGATCGCGCTCTTCAACGAACTTTGACTTCCAAGCTTTGTCGTGTGCGTCATGCCTTGCGAACTTGGCGAGCGAACCGAACTAAGATCACTGTGAGATTTCGGATATTTTCCTGGGAGGTCTTTGTATTCGTACATGCCTCGGGATTTCAACGGCTGCGACTGAACGATGTGGTTGTCCACTCCGCCGTTCATCACCGATTCAGTTTGGTCCACAAAGGGATCGTCGTAGAACTTCTGCAGGTCCGATTCCCTTAAAAAGATCAAACTATTAGTAAAAAAGAAGACTTCACTAGCTAGAAATTTCCCAAAAAACTTTTCCGCATGCTTGTTACGTGTGCTTCCAACTAACCAATTGCAAAATGAGAAATTTCTAACGATTACCTCGAGCCCATACCTCTTAGCGTTGCGCCACAAGATGCAGCACATGACGAGAAGAACGAGAAGGATCATACAGGAGATTGACATGCTCCAGAAGGCGATCTGCAATGGCTCCTTCGGCTCCCACCAGAATTCTGTTGATGGTGGATAAGTTGGTACGAGGACTCCGATGACAGTAGGAAGATACTCCGACCAGAAGGCGTTCTCTGTTTGTCGGTAGTTCAGCAGGATCGATGAGTTGTACGTCGTGTTGATGTTCAAGTAGCGAAGCTCTCCATTAAAAGCTTTGTCGAAGTGAAGGCCAAGAACTTCTCCTAACTGCGTTGGGTTTCCGTATCGAGCAAAGTCTGTGAACGTTTTCATAAAGAAGTGACTCATATTGCGATCGTTGTCTGTCCACATCGATCTTTCCAGCCGGAGCTTCTTGGGGAAGAACTCGGTGTCCATGAAGGGCGCTCCAGTAAGGAAGAAGTATTCGTTGTCGTGTGCATATTTCCGCCACTCTGGCAATCTGAACGCCTCGATTGTTGTGTTGAGGACATAATAGTAAACTGGAACCTTCCGCTCAACCAGCAGCTTCACAATCTTATCAGTCGGCGCTCGTATCAGGAAGTCCGATAACATCTAAAAAGAAACGTCAGCGAAATTCAGCAAGGAAGTTCGTTGAACTCACATGAACGTATTGATCTCGAATGTGCGTTTTGTTATTCGGATCGGGCCAGTAAGTATACATAAACTTAACGGCTTCGTAGGCGCCGAGCGGGTTCAGCGTGTAGTTGTATCGCAGCACAAATTCTTTGATTTTCTGATTCATGAAATCCCAACCGATCTCAAAGTGTGGCGCCAAACTTTCATTTTGATCTACGACAAAAGAATAATTTATAAAAGTTTGAGTGTCACGAAATTGGGCTTACAGATAAGATAAGCGGCCTCCTGTGTTGACACGCCAGTCATATAGTGAAGACCTCGATTAAAGCTCCGCTTCCTTATAAGCTCTTCAGGAGTTTCTTTCAAGAAGTGCCAGTCAGCTTCATGCCATCCTTCGTACCAATTATCACCGGGAAACGTGAAATTTAAATCGAGAACTGGACCCCAAGGGTAGAGCCCAACATGTGGTTGAAACTCTGCATTTCCCAGCTCGTAGATTGATCTTCCTTTCGAGAGGCAGTTGACGAGTTTCCATGAAGATTCGATGGAGCAACCGACAAGCTGACCGAAGACACGACTAGTGTTTTGCGCTCGATGTCTGTCAATGATGAAAGCTTGATCAGCCAGTGCTGAGCCAGACTGTGCGATGACTTTGGTGACTATGTCTCGTGTCTGTGGAGCAACCATAAGAATTCCTGCTGCTGCAGCGCCAGCGTCAGGTCCGAACAACGTGATCGATTTTCTGTCGCCGTTGAAATAGTCAATGTTATTGTAAACCCATTGAACCGCCGCGACCATGTCGAGAATTCCATAATTTCCTGGGCTGTTGTCATCAGCAGTTGACAGGAAACCGAGAGCTCCAAGTCGGTAATTGAAGGTCACAATGACAACGTCATAAAAAGCTGCCATGATGTGACCGGGGAAAGTGTTTGACGAGCCATGGACGAAGTCTCCGCCGTGAATGTAAATCATGACGGGATACTTTTGGGCAACGCCGGCTTTCGTCTATCAAAAGGAGATTGGTTTTTATCATGTTCAAGATATTTTAAGTCGACTTACGTTAGGTGAGAAAACATTGAGATAAAGACAATCTTCATCCATATCACGAACGCCCTTCGTCGCTCCGACGTACTGAACCGGTTGAGGGCAAGCGGGTCCGTAGTCGACAGCTTGAAGTAGCTGCCAACCTCGATGAACTCTCGGTGGCTTGAATCTTCCTTCGTAGACTGGAGGGACAGCGTAAGGAATTCCCAAAAATACGGATGCTTCGCCAAAGATTCTGTCAACGTTCTGATGCCAAGGGCGGAAGAAAGAGTTCGGGTCGGGATTGTCGTAGAGATGAACCTTGAAGCCTTGAATTTCTCCATAATTTGACATCACAAAAATGTCGCGATCGAGCAAAAGCGAGTCACGTCGCAGCTTCCCCTGCAGATCCTCTCTAAACCCACCGAGAACTCCCGGAAACGGAGTCTGCACATTTGTTGGATTGTTCTGCAATGAGAAACATGGCAATCGGCATCAGTAATTAGTCTCGCGACCTCGTGACACATTTCGAAAAACGTGCTTATCGATGAAAGCGAGAGCGTTGCATAATGGAATTCATTCTCTCCACTCGCATGCCAAGATGCTGATGCACAACTGCAAGCAATTACAGCGTGCAACGAGTTTCGCTTTTATTCTGAGATTTCTTTGTGACGAGCAGAAGGTTCTTCAGAGTTAACTCGACGATAAACTCGTTAATCTTCTTAATTATGTTTCGAGTTATTATTTAATTGATCCCGATCTTCTCAGAGATCACAAGATGTCAATTACATCAAACAAGTTCAACTTAATTCACTTACGGGGTCGAACTTGAAGCGATCATCGCCCAGGCCCGTGTTGCCCGGATACTGCTCTGGCTTGTTCTGCCCTGGATAGGTTTGGCCGTATCCGTTGGGCTGGTAGTAGCCGTAGCGTCGATTGTTGTGGAAATAAGTTCTGTGGAAAACAAAAAAAATGTTATTCATTAACCGGAATTTTCATTGAGCTCATGTGATCCATCAATGGAAGCTCGTAAACAACTCGAAAACGTCATAACTGCGACACGAGCAACGCGCGAAAAACATAAACAAAATAACTGGAATTATGAGAGCGATGTTGCTTTGTCGTCTTCGTTTAAGTCTTACGAGAAAGCTCAACTAACACAGTCGCCGTTGTCTTGCACCCAACACGCGATGGCCACAAAGAAAGTTTTTTATGGAATTTTCTTTGCGTCGCGGGTGAATTCGACCAACGGAACTTTTGTTTCTCACAATTAACGAGACTTAATCGCAATTTTGAGCTTAATCGAAGTAAAATTATTGTTTTTGGGTAACAGTTTGGGCGGCCCCACCCATAAGAACTTTTCTCACCTGTATTCCTTGTCGCCTGGACTAGGCGGGTTGTAGTCGACACCAGGTCGCGAGTAGAAGCGCGGATCTCGGTCTCCCAGCAGCGGATTGACAGGATTGTTGCCTGGGTACTGCGCGGGATGGTTGCCCGGGAATTGCGCCGAGCTGAAGCTCAAAAGAGCAACAAAGCTCAGCAGAAACATCTTGAACACATTTTCCGTGACGAGTCTCGACAACTTTCGTCGTTTTCTGTCACTTTTCGATGGCTTTTGGCCATCGCTATGGCAACAATTTGTTTTGCGTGGCGCCATTTTTGTTTCACTGTTAAAAGTCTACATCAAAGTTTGTTATTCAACCGTTCTCCACGAAATCAAAACACAGATTGAGAAGAGAAGCTCGAAAGAAACTTGGTTTTCGCTTCGCCAACGTCTTTTGCGCTCTCAACACTCATACACGCGGCGCGCTGAAGAAAACTTCAAGTCTCAGCACCGAGCGAGAGCTTTGCTCATGTGACGTCGTAAATTTTACTATCGTTCGCAAAACACGATCGCGAGCTCATTGTGGATGCGATGAATGAAACATGCCGCCGCTAATTGGCAGTGAATATGACGATACTAGATTTCACTCTCGTTGATGAGTCAGTCGGCGAGGTTTCGTCTGAAAAGACATAAGAGTTGATTCAATTAGATGAAATTGAGATTAATTGATCGTCGTTGGTTCGAAAAGCACTTCGGATTGTGGAAGGTGGGGGCTGAATATTTTCACTTGCTATCGGCTCAGGATTGATAATAGAATTGATTTCTGGCAATGGATTTTATGTTGTGCGTTCGCGTAGCAGAAATTGTAACTCCGGCAGTTGATAAGATAAGAGAAAGTTGCGCTGACGAGACCTTGAGTTCTATCAAAGCTATCGATTCGAATTGACGAGAATCGACGATCTTACTCAATCGGGCATCACAATCGCGTGTCGGCGACTTCCTTCCTTCGCCGACTATCGATTTTCTGCGTCGTCCCTTTCAGAACTATCAAGCGGCCAATGCCGCGCCCTTATAGAACACAATCGTCGGACAAAACTAAGCTAATTTTCAGCTTTAATGAACTCATTCACCGTCCATCAGTTTTCGATCGCCTTATCACCTTTTAATGATCGACTGACTCCAAGCCCATTTCCCATTAGGAAGCCCGACGAGACAATGAATTGCACTGCAACTGTCGATGTTTCATTTGTCCGTTCACTCTTCAATCACCGGTTGGACGTTGACCTGCTGTTCAGCACTTTTCAAACTTTTCGCCAACAAAACTATGTCACCGTTGTTGACTCAACTTTGAAACTGCACCGAATAGGAAAAACCCTAAACACAACGTTGTGCAACTGAAGAGTCAACAGCGCGTCAGGTATCTCTTTTCTCTTGTGTGCTGATTCTGATGCAACGTGAACAATGTGTTAGGAGTAAAACAGGTTTAGTGACGTCAGGGTGATTCAGAGTCAAACACAAACACTAAGGTGGAATCAAGTGGATCAAATTCGGATGAAGTCAAACATTTTCAAAGGAACCTGAGATATTTTATCTCGCGATCTCATCGGCCGAGTTGGCCGATCCACGAGTGTTGCAAATTCACTTGCAAACGTCGCTGATTTGCGTGGCCATCGACACTAATCGTTTTACCTGTTTATGTCGAAACAACGTGATAAGGAACTGATAAGCCGTCAGGTTCTCGTGAAAATTATGAGCAACACACATTTTCGTATCAGCGCGGAATTTCGCTGCTTGTAATGTACGTGATGAGACACCCAACGAACCAACGCCCAGTTCTTTTGTTTCAGGTGGGAGACTTGATCGATTTCTTCCCGATCACCTGCGACTATCTCAACTGCTGTTTACCTTTGATCTTAAAATTATGTTAACTCAGGATGATTTTTGTGATGTTGCAACTAAAAAAGCTTTGCAGAAATATCACGCGAGATTAAATAAAGTAAGCAAGAACCGAATGAAGCGAGCTACGACGAAAGACTGAAAGTAAAGTCGAAATATTACTTTAACGTAGCGCGAGCGGTTGGATGGTGGTTGTGACTTGCGAGAGAGCGCTGGGTTTGTGGATACGAAAATACATGTGCGCAACTTGACTTGATAGCTTTTAAACGATGGCCAGCGACAAAACGAAAAGGAAAGAAGGAATCAGAATGCAAGGAGTTTGTTGAATTCTTATGCACGCAAGTTTAATTGCCTTTTTATGGCGCAACCGATTTTGAGTTGAGGATTTTGCTGACGAGACGGAATTAAAAAGCAATTAAAAGTTAAAAGTGCGACTGACGAGAGTACGTTTAAAGAGGTCGACTGCTACCCAAATGACTTTTAGAATCAGCAAACAATTTATGATGCATCTCAGATTACGTGCGATTCTGATATCTCCATCGAAATTTATCTTGTCTGTTTTGATGTCAAAATATTTTTATCAATTTTGATATCAAACTGCAGACAACGAGCTCTCGTTTCCACAGCCGCAACGATGTTGCAGTTAATTATAAGGGTCGAGCGGATTATTTTAGGCCAACCCAATTCAATGATGATAAATGCTCATCGCTCTTGAATGATTCGCCTTCTCCTTCTCGTCTTCGTGATCGTTGATTAAAAATAATTAGATTTCATGTCTCAGAGGCTGCGAGAACTTGATCCATGAATGGAGAATGAACGTTTGCGGTGAATCGGAAGCTCGAAGCGAACGAGAAACAGTTGCACACTTGGCTCGACCTAAAAGTTCAGAATAATTTAAGTTTTATTAATTCGAAAGATTTCCATCGTCATGAGTAAGATTGTTGAGCTGTGAGTCAATGAACAATTGTAATGACAAACATGAAGCCACACTTGGCCGTTGATCACCAAATAAGAAATATGCGAATAATGTTCAAATAATATGCTTGCAATATGCAACGTTCATACGGCGGACAAGATGAAGAGCAAAAGAAAATATGTGTTTCATGTATGACGATATCATCATTCGTCGATACAGCAGGTTGGATATCTTGCGAAATATTTGGATAAATGTATTTGAAAAAGATATTTCCGTTAGAATATTATGCTGTCGGGCTTCGAAATTATGTTGCTTAGAAGTGAAAACATTCTGTGTTATTCGATTTGAAATCTCGAGGTTTTAAGATATTAACTTTCATAAATTAATTTCAAAATTGTCCGAACGATTTACGGTCAGTTACCAGAAAAATAACCAAATCCTGATTACTTGTTTGTTATTTTTTATTGAAGTTGTCTGACCATTCAAATTGAACCGACCCCTTAAGCATCACTTCACCACTTGTGCATGATTTGCAAATCACATCATTAGCATTTCGATTGTGATTTTGATAGCTTTCAAATTGTCATTTGAATACAAAACAAATTCATAAAAAAATCGTTGCATTGTTACTGATTTGCACAGACGAACATGTGTCTTGACCAAGTTTCTTCCCTCAGTGTTTTCCTATGTTTTTTTTTTTATGAGAATAAATTCACGAGAGATCAAAGATTAGCAGAAAGCAAAGTAATACAAAGTATGACGATGAGAACTTCCGATCGCAACAGAATTCCAATGCTTTTATCCCTCGAATTAAGTGTAAGATTGTTGCAGATGCGGTGTTGTTCTGTCTTAGCCTATTATTTACGTTATGCCTTGTAACATGCGATTATCTGAATTGTAGCGAATTTCGCATTCAACACTAATCAAGCTTCCAGGAAGAATATAATTTCCTACCAAACTCAGCAAATAAACAAGTGTTCGAGGTTTAATCTGATCTCGAAGCATAAACTTTGCCTTCGCCCTCATCGTAATTGGCGTTTAAACAATTTCAAATTGTAAAATGATCCGTGATCCGATATTATTGAGACTTCAAGTGATTTCCCCTCGTGATCAAACTCGGCGGTGGTTCCGATACGTTCTAAAACATTTGCGGTCACAGCGAGGGTTGAAGTTTGCTGTTTACGAGTTGGGCTTGAGAGACTCGCGCTGTTTAATCGAGATGATCCAGATGATGTTTTTTAACTTTTCGATTCTTCGTTGATTGTGCAATCGAATTAAATGTTGCGAACATTTGTTCGCCTTTCACGAAGATGCAACGATCAATCCACACTTCATCAAAGCGAATCACAATTAAATTTTTATTGCCCATTCGATTCGATTTAGCTCCTTGATTAAGCAATTCGTTCTTGTCCATAAATTCAAGTTCGATGGCTTTCTAATTTATTCAAATCAAAATTGAAACGTCAGACAACAGTTCTTTGCAGAAATCAACGCGTCGAAGTGATCCATGAACAGCTGAGCCTCTCGAACCTCGAAGATTTCAAAACAAAGCTCGCCAAACCCTCGTCGTGCATCAAATCTCCTCAACCATAAAAGAGTTCAGGACTGATCCCAACAAAGAAATGCGTGCAAGCGATGCCAAGGCGGGCGGAAGATGAACACAAAAAACTTTGAATAGAAATGGATTTAAGGCGACGGCAGATGCTGCTCGATCTCAGAAACGGAAAAGACAAAAACTCGATTTTTTAAGTTGAGAACTGTTAATTGATTAACGATCTAACATCGAACTTAAATCGCTGCAGCATCATTAGCACGTCATTGAGATTCGAGAGCAATGAAGATCATTGAACGAATCTCGTGCCGTAATTTCATTGATCGCATCTTCTTATGCAAATGAGATTCGATAAAACCAGAGAAGCAAAGGAAACTCGCAGCATGTGCCGGACTTGCTTCTGGTTTCCGACTTGAAGCATCGAAGGAGCAAATTACTGTCGATTTTAATTCGGTCGCTCGACGCCAGTCGTGCTCCAATCACGTGGCCAACCCAACTCCGCAACAAAATCTCGAGAAACGAAAACTGCCGATTGTCAAGAAATGTTTTCGAGGATGAAAGGAATTTAAAGTTTTTTTTTTTCTGTAAAACGAAACCACCTGCCGTCGTTTGTTGGTGTTCGAGCTCATCTTTTTTAAGATTTTGTTTTGAAACGAATGAGGAGGACAGAAACTGTTGCTAAGTTGAGAAGGATATTTAGAACAAAAATTTTGTGGCCCTTTTCCAGGGTAATTGAAAAAGTGGGGTAATGGGGTAAGGGCAAACGGTTTGCCCTGGGCAAACGGGGCAGGGCAGGGCAACAAACGAAACCAACAAAATCATGATGTTTCAGCCAAATTTCAACGAATTTCTATCATTTTTTACGAAAATATAAGTAATTTAACATGTTTGGTACTTGTGAATAGTCGTTTCCGTGTAGCTGAAGGCCGGAATATTGATGAATGTCAATAGATCGAAAGTTTTCTTGAATTTGCCTTCAGTTGATTCCTCGCGTTGAAAGTCTCTATCTTCCAATGGACAGTTTAACGAGATCAAGCTTTCATGGGCTGAAACTAGTTGTTTTTACGTATTTTAATTGAGTATCCGTTGGTTCATCTTCGCTTTCGAATAAATGACTCATCATTTCAATGGCAAACTCTGAATAGCATCTGTTTTCTATTGTCGGATATCTGAACAGCGTATTCCAGCAATTTTTCGTGGTTTGCGAATGAAAAATAATCCTCTGGATGCATTCGAACGAATAACTGAACAGTTGGTTACAAAAAACGAGCGCAAACTTCAAAAAAAATATGAAAAAAAGATTGTCGTTTCAATAAATTTGACAAAAATAGATTACTTCGAAACCCAGGGCAATTTTCACGAAAAAACAGGGTTTCGGGGCAAGGGCAATCGAACTGAAAACGGGGCAATTTTGCCCAGGGCAAGGGCAGGGCAGGCCACTCTAGAACAAATCGAACGATAGCACATGGTATGCGTCCTGAGTTAAAAATTATTTTCAATCAATCTCAAAATTTTCTTTATTATTAATCTGCCAATTTACCCGAATCGAATTAGAGTTCGGAAGATTTTAAATCGTACCTCACCTATCATGAACATAAGATTCTTAAGGATGATTATTTAAGTTTAGGATATACATGTTAAATCATAAGGATATATATGTTGTCTCTTTGTTAATTCACGTTTCATTTTCCAGTGTTCAAGTAAAACTTACACAAGCAACGAGTTATTTCAGAAAGCGTGAATCTTTGCCGCCGATTTTTTTGAAAGAAGAGCAGGTGGCTGTTAATTCTAGTTTACCTCGTCTCAACACGCGTTTCAGAGTGAATGAAAACATTTTTTTATCAAATCTTCGCCTGATTCTACCTGAAAATATAAGATTTAGTTTGACGAGCTCATCTTCTTAGCTTCATGAACGCCTTTGATTGTTTGGATTGATGCATACCCATCAACTTAGCAGTCCCCGTCTGACACATGTTGCTCCATCAAAATTTATCGACTCGGTCGTTTAACTCGATTTGATTTTGTTTAATTTCGCTGCTCATCAACTTCATTAATTTTCTGTTTGTAACTTTATGTGACGATGTTTGTGCAGTTGAAGCCTTCAAGTTCATCAAAGGATTGAAGCAACAAAGTCAAATAAATAAACAGCACCTGGGGTCGTTTCTCGCGAAGCAATTTGTTTACAAACTCTCGCGCTGAGTCAAACGTTCACAGAATTTCTTTGAGACTTCCCACGCACTCGTCGCTCGGTACAATTTAAATGCAACTTTCTTGAAAGCCTCCCAACTTTGTAGCGCTTGCCTGTAACTCCTAATGCGCCTACCTGGATTGACGAAGAATTTTTCGGTCACCAAAGATTACAAGAAGTTCTTCTTGTCTCAAATCGCAGAAGAAAATCGAGCGAGGGGAATTTCGAGTCAAACAAATATTTGTCGTTCCATGGAATTAATTGGAAACGCATCTCACAGTCCCTCGAGCTTCACTTCCGTCTCAGCAACTGCAGCTCTGACTTTTGCCCGCAATTCGCCCCTCAAACTGTCGCCAATGATCCGAAGTGATCTGAGATGTAATGAAATTTCTAATAAATAATTTTGCTTCAGAAAAAGATCAAAAGTTTTAATCAAAAGGCATCAATACGAAATGTAAAGCGGGATTGGTGTTGCGTGGACGATGATTGAAATTGCCTAAAATCATTTGTTGACTGAACAGATATTTTCGTAACAAAATCAACAGCAACAGATTAAACTCTGGCACAATGGATGACGATGACGAAAATCACCTGGAATAGCGATCATCTCCTGCCTTCATTGTCGAGGATTCAAATTTCAGAACGAATCATTTGTTGCGTTCGCTGCTTTTCAATTCTACGATTTCAGGATTAAAGCTTCAATTCGAAACCATGTGTTGCTCGCTGTGTTGCTTCGTTCTTGATGCATTTTAAGTTTTATTGTGTTGTGAATAGATTCAGGAATATTCGAGCCAACCAAACGAGGGCAGGTGATGTTGATAACCTTCACGAAAACACTTTTAAATAAACATCGGATGGAACGTCGGGCAGTCACGTTTGGAGACTCCGATAAAATGTGCAGCGGGAAATTAAAAGTTAATTTTGTTTCGGCTCATAATTCAGACGAAAAAGGAAGGCCTGGCTTGGTGATTAGCGTTGCCCTTGAACTGGAACTGGAAACGTCACGCAGATAAAGTCGTTGAACCAAGATCGCCAGAGACAATCGTATCTCGTTATCAAAATCTCTCGCCAAGAGGATGTGAAGACGAGTTTTTGCTGGTCGCATTCTTCGCTGATCGTCAGATGGACGACGAAACAAAACTGCAGTTAATTGATGCCGAAAACGACAGCGGAGGCGAATTACAATTGCTAAAATATTTTAGTGCCATCGTCGCTCGCCGAATTCCCGAAGCAAACTGAAGACGATCGACATAATAATTTCTGTTCTCGTTCGAGTCGTTTGCAAGCAATTTTATCCGTTGAGTGTCTGGAAAAATGCGGCGAGCAATCTTTCTCTCGTTGCCGTTTCGGGAAGAATCATAAACGAGGAGAAGAGCTAAAAATTACGGGACAGGTGGTTGAGACTTCGATTCCTTTTGTTGCACAATTTCGTTTTCTTACCCGAGCAGTCGAAGCAGACTCGATGAGAATTTAAAGAGTCATCATAACTCTCAACTGGATCGATTGTCTCCTGAGACATTTAAATCAGTTCCAGCTGATTATTCACGGAGCGTCGTTGAACCAAATTAGACGAGGATGATCGATTTATCTAAAGTCCGTTTGACCGCCACTCCCAGTCGATTAACGCGGATGATTAGTTTACACGATCACTGTTCCCATCTCGCACAATCATCGCCGAGTCGTGTGAAGTCGAAGTGGAAATTAATTGTTTTAACTCATCTGTGGAAACAAAGTCGAAAGGCGATCGCAAGAATTTCGTTCCCACGACTTTTGATCTTCACGAACTCAACTGCTCTGGCTCCAATCCTCGACACATGAAGCACCATCATCATCATCTCTCGCGCGATTTCTCCAAGCCTCTCTTGCTGTTCCTCGATTTCGGGAAACACTTGAACGTCTTTTCGCTCTTTGCCGCCGTCGTCGTCGTTATTGGTTCGTTAAACCATTTTTCACGACTCATATTCAGAGACAAAGAGATGAGGCGAGTTAAGACGAACATCATGCCGACCGGCGCGAGACTTTCCCATCGGAACCAACCGTCCTCGCAATGTTCTCTGGAGAACCGAAGATCTTCGCTCGGAACGATAATTGCACAACATCGACTCTCGTCATAATCAGCCTTGAACTTTGAACGATTGTTGCACAAATCTCAAACGCGTTGAAACGAAAAAGTTTTTGAGTTCGCCAACGAAAACAAAGCGTGGGAACTCTCAGATAAAATTTCAGTTATCACAACTAGAAGCTGCAAAAACCGCAAAGCCCGAATTCCGATCGAGATTCGTCAGCTCATTACGCTTCGCTGGCGATTCGAGTCGGAAATTTGAGACACGATCGACCACATGTGAGACAATTTTGATGACACAGATCGGCGCTTCTTCTTACATTCCAAGATGATTTGTCTTCTAAGCTTTACTTGATACACTTGTTGTACGCGGGAATTTAACTAACATTTTTGAGTTAGAATAAATCAGAAGACGAAGGGCGAGACTCGCAGCTGAGATTCGTCATAAAATTTAAGACGTTTTGAAGAACTTAACTCATTTTTTGACTGCGACTCATCGTCATATGTTGCGCGAGACCGTCGAAACAATTTCTCTGTGAACCTCAACCCTTCAACTCAGTTCTAATTGCGGAAGGGTGAAATCATAACATTCGAGTCTCCCGCTCGGGTTTTGTTGTCCAAACTAGTTTAATAAAAATATTTTCTCGCTGCCGCGTGTCATCAATTTTCGAGTAGATCGAGAGACTGTTGGACTGATGGTGCATTTTCACTTGTTCGAGTTGAAATTTTTAATCCACGCTCATGATTGATGATGAGACAAATCTCGCGTCGTGTAAAGAGTTAATTTCCCTGAGAGTCGTCGACGAGCTTCGCCGTCAAAGGGTTCGCAGAGAACATTAATCAACAGATTTGCTGCGGTCTAATCGAGTCAATTGTCTTGTCTTTCCCTTTGTTTGATAAACTGCAACTAAGTTCGATGAACTTTTATAAAGTTCACAACATCAAAGCAACTTCAACGAATATTTCACCCACGACTCACTGCGAAACCTTTGATGCAACTCAAGATTATTCCCGACAATCAACGCAAACGTTTTCATAAGCCGAGAACTTAGCAGAACAACAAGTGCATCTGTGTCAAGTGGTTGTTTAATCTCTTCCCTCGTTCTCGCATGCAAATGTCGAAAGGATTTTCCTCGTTTGACTCAATCGCAACAGATTTCAGCAATAAATAAAAAGTTCCCGCAGCTCGTTTACCACTCGAAAATTATTTCAACCCTAAAAAATTACCATCGAGTGGATGAGCGAGTTGCTGAGCCTTGTTAATAAAATTTCTGTGCCGAATGTTTCCGATATTCAAAGGCAAAAAACGGTTCGGAGGGAGATAGGGAAACAATCGCAGATCATCAACATCATTTCGTATTCAAGTTCAGCCAACGAAATCCAATAAATCGCGTTAAATATTTTATCACAGATTTCCATGAGCGTCGAGTTGATTTTCGGTCGATTAATATCGCGCATATGTGGATGATTACAGAAGCAATAACAAGACGAAGGATCAGTTGAAAAAACCACGTCTCGGTGGTCAAAAGAAATGTCACGTTCAGCCACCTGGATTGGAGAATTGCAGGAGAACCGAACGACGACAGAGAAACTCGAACAACTTCCTGTCTCGTCTGTTCATAGAATTTCGATTTTCCCTCCTCATTCAACGCTCTTGAATTCTAATGAAGATCCAACAACTTCGACGACGACAAAATCTCGCTCAACATTTCCGACAACGTTCTTTTGTCTCAGGATCGTCGAAAATCGTTTCAATGCAAATGCTGAGCAGCGAAGACGACAGAAATGTGATCAGAAGGTTTATAATTTTCAATTTGAAAGTATTTTTATTACTCCACAAAGTTTGTTGGAAACTTTCATCGTCAACTCGCAATTTGCATCAGGGAAAGTCGAGCATTTGTTGTTATTTACATTCCAGATCGTCAACCCTAAAAAGGCGAAAGTGTTGTGCAGTTAATTTTTATTATTTATGACTCGGCTGGTGTTCCTTTGTGTCTGCGGCAGAGGAAAATATGAAAATTGATTCAAATGTGGCTGATGCGACTCGGGAATGTGCAGGGAACAAACCCTCGAAGTGAACAATGAGCAACTAATTTTTTATGAGCAGCGGTTGACCTCCAATCACTTGGTTCGAGAACGAACAAGTTACATTTGCGGCTCGGAAGAGAAGGAAGGGAACTCAATGACTTGTTCCACGCAGCTTCGCTCTAGATTCTCGAGAAGACGATTTGACAAAATTGCACCTGCTCGATTGGAATGCAACAACGCGATCGTTAAATTTTCTTGTGCTTGTGTCGCTCATCTTCGTAATTCTATTGCGATGATGATGTAAGGTTTATATTGTATCGTCTGTAGAGCTGTTTTCCGTTGATTTTGACGTCGTTGCTTTACATGCTCCATCGTCTCTGCTCAAGCATTAATTTCCAGGATGAGTGAAACATATTTCTCGAGAGCTCTAACGGCAGGGTTTCCTTTCCTCCACGTTCTGTTTATGAGGGTGACTGCTAATGTTCGACGAGAATGATGAATGAGAAGACGCAAAATCTACCTAGCACGCATCGAGATCCCGCATTAGCTCCGAAACGCCAACTCTCCGGGCAAGTCGAGCAAGGGATGAAATCGAGTTTTAAGAAATTTATTTCTAATTTTCCTTTTTGCCAAACACAAGAAGGAGAAGCGGAGCATGCAAACATTAGAAACCCATAAATATTGGATAAGTCTCTGAAAGGCTCGGCTTTCAATTCATTTCTGGTAAAAGGATACTGTGAACGAGACGCACGCAGAGAAAGAAATAACCAAGGCTCGTTAATGGAAGGTAAAAATATTTCCTTTTCAACTTTATTTCGCTTTTAAAACCTTAATGAGTCTGAAATATTTACAGTTAAATTACAAAAGTCGTCTTAAAAGCTATCGATGGCGGAGATCAAACATCGTAGAAATCCTCTCGAAGGTCAAATGATTGCTTCAAGGTTTGGTTTATCTGAATTTGTTCTATTCAGTAGTCGAAATAGAACATTCAAAGGGAAAACATAAGAACACAGACAAAAGGATAAAATTATCTACAGCGAGAACAAAAAACTTAATTAATTAGCCAGCGTCGTTAGAAAAAGATTCCTAACGACTTCCTTGTTTGTGTAATCAGTCGGTCGAATCGATAAGCATTCCGACATCGATTCAATTATTCATGTTGTTGGCGAGTCTATGGAAATTTATCAATCAAACGTCTTGTCACGCCAGCGCAAATTTGCGAGGCGAATCAAAGTCAACAGCCCTGAATCGTCTCCAGTTTCCGATTAAATTTGGAACGTGATTTATCGAAAGTACGAGCGACTAAAGTCAATTAATTTTGTCTAATTGGATGCATTTGGTAATTCTGATGTTGTGGGGGTGGAGGTGGCAGGGGACTTTGTGTCGGATGTCCACCTGACGCCTTTTGACTGAAGTCTTTGAACTCGACGGTTCTTTGGATCTGCTGGGACGAGTTCGTCGATGTTGATAATTTCCGTTCGTTTTGACTTTGCTGCTGGGCGGGGTGGTGTGGTTGTTGCTGCTGCTGTTGTGAGCCCGATGTTTGCTGATGGCTGGAAGGTGGATGAGGTAGAGGCAACATGCCGTAGAGTTGTTGCTGCTGCTGGCTGAGCATTGAACTTGCATTTGGCTGGAAGTTTGCGTTATGTGGAGTTCCTCGAGTAGGTGGCGTCAGTGACGAGCCATGGTAAGAGCCGTAGGAACTGTCGTCGGACTGCGCTGATTGAATTCGGCGATTTGACATGCCATAGACAGAATCTGGTCGCCGAGTATATTGGACTGGCTCCTCGCGTTGCTCGTAGTTGATCGTGTCGTTTGGTGTCGGTGCGTTCCTCGAACCATAAATTGGCTGGAAGCTTGCTGGCTCCCGTTCAGGCTTCTGTCGCTCTTGTAAACGGTCTGCGTTTGATCTCATCGAACCACGAATTGCGTAAATATTTTCCGTCCGTTGTTGCAGTTGATTCTGAACGTTTTGGTTCTGCAGATGAGTGTTCTGCTGGCTCGGAGCGGCGACACGAAGTGGATACTGCGACTGAGCGGTGACTAAAGGTCCAGCTCTGATTACACCGCTGTCGCGATTGACGGCCGTGCTGCTCTTGGTGTAGACTGACTGCGATCGATGAAGGTTGGCACGAGTGAGTGAAGGTGATTTGCAATAGAGCGAACGAGTTCCACCATAAATCGCTTCAACTCGATCAGTCTTCGACTCGTGCATCATTTGGCACATATTTTGTTGACCCATCTGCTTGGGAACTGGCGCGCTTCGATAAGTGTTGTATTTGCCGCCATGGAAGTTAGCTTGGATTGGGTTCGGTTTCTCCAAGTCCAAGTCATAGTTGATCGCCTCATCCGAGCTCATGCTTGAGAGTTCTTCGGAATCTCTTTCGTTGCGATGACGTTTTCGCGAGTTAAAAACTGTTTCGAAGATGATTCCGGAAAGCGCGCCACCCGTGAGTGGTCCAAGCCAGAAGATCCATTGGAATTCCCATTTGCTCAAGACAAACGAAGGGCCGAGAGAGCGCGCGGGATTCAAGTAAGGCATCTGCCGAAAGGAGCGAAAGAAGAGAAAATCGATTAGACTCAAGATGGCACGAAGGAGACTATGGATGTTCTTAGAAACGGATCCATCTGATGGAAAACAAACAAAAGGATAAAAATTGAAAAAGGACAAAGAAGGACAAGCATCGCAAGGAGACGAGGCCTTTCATGTTCACTCTCCTTCAATTTTCATCCTCTTTCAAATGCAACATCATGTTCTGCCGTTTTCTTTTTGTGCCTTCGAGATGCTGCACAGCATTTTCTACCTGGCGATGTTCAACATGGAACCCTGAAGCGAACTAAAACTCACCGAGACAAAGTTGCATGCAGAATACGCCGCTCCGATCATCGCCGCTGAGTTGCCGAAAAGCTTGCGGTGCGTGCTGGTTGACACGAGATAAGTGAAGACAACGATGAACGTGAGAATCATCTCGACGCCCAGTCGCTCCCACGATGATACCGATTGAGTGTGAGAGATGGCAGCCTGGAGGTTCCCTTGATATCCCGGCAATGAAACTCTGAAAGCGAAACAAATAAAATTAATCGTCGAATTGCAACTTGAAGCCGCGAGAACAATTGCGCAAATAAACAAGTGTTCGAGGTTTAATCTGATCTCGAAACATAAACTTTCCCTTCGCCCTCATAGTAATTGGCGTTTAAACAATTTCAAATTGTAAAATGATCCGTGATCCGATGTTATTGAGACTTCAAGTGATTTCCCCTCGTGATCAAACTCGGCGGTGGTTCCGATGCGTTTTAAAACATTTGCGGTCACAGCGAGGGTTGAAGTTTGTTGTTTACGAGTTGGGCTTGAGAGATTCGCGCAGTTTAATCGAGATGATCCAGATGATGTTTTTTAACTTTTCGATTCTCCGTTGATTGTACAATCGAATTTTATTGTGAGCATATGCGGCGATTAATCAAAGCGAGTTTCAATTAATTTTTTATGGCTCAATAGAATTCGCAATGCAAAAGGCTCGTGCGGAAGTGCTCGCGCTATAAAGTTAAAGAATCTTCCTGGAAGCCCCGCAAGCAAAGTCGCATTAACTCGATGGAAAGCAAACACGAGACCGAGACCGAAGCTCATAAATTTCTCTACTCAGGCGTTTTGAATTTCATAAAGCTTATCAGCGCCGTCTAAACTGTTGACATAAAGAATTTTACTTTCCTGAGCGTATTCAAATTTATTTTAATGTCTGCAGCAAACCCGGGCGAAGCAGAATTTATTCAAAACTTTGCTCGGAACCCTCAAGCTCAAATGACTCAAATTTCTTTCCTTATCAAGACGCGCCAAGGCAAACAAAAAAAAAACATTTCGAAGTTAAATAAACAAATGTGCAGATCTTCGCCCGATGATAAAGTGCAGCTGTAAGAGTTTGCTGAGTGACGGACACGTTAAGTGAAAAAGATATTTTTTAGCGTCTCAAGGATGAAACTTCTTTAAGTGGAAAGTTGAGACAGTTTCGTTCTGATCTTTTCCAGCGATTCCAAAAAATATCAAATTTCGTAATTTTTTAATGACCGAAAATAAAGTTTTGAGCTTCTCTGGTGACGACGACGCACACATGTTTCCATCAGATCGGAACCGAAGATAAATGAGAAGGAGCTGCGATTATGAGTTAATTAGTTCGATAGCGATCTAAGTGTTCACAGCTCTACGTCGTGTCGTAGAATTCGTTGAGCGAGGCCTTATGACTCACAAACTAGCTGAGTTGCATTTAAGTACAACAAGAATTTCCGTCTGACGAGTGAATGAAGAGTGAAGACGAGCTTAGAATGAATAAGTTTCTGACGTGACTTGTACGAACAAGGAAAAGGGGGAAATCAGACATTAATCCGCGCTCGATTTCTCACTCTGTTCCCTTCCAAGTCTTGTCGCAAAGCTCCTTAACAGAAATAACAGATTGCTAACATTGCGACATGAACTGTCACTGGGAACATTCAATGGAAAGTAAGAATCAATCGACTAACTTCAATATTGACTTTTTGCATCACATCTTTGATCGACTCGTTGCAAACTGAACATCGCATGATAAATCGTGGCAGAAAGTCTGAGACGGTTTCACATTCAAAGTACTCGATCTCGAAGTTCTCGTGAATTGAATTGCGCAACAGATTTCAAGCAGAACCAATTTCTCTTCTCATCTTTTCATTTCTTGGAATGCAAACATAAAACGTACAATGACGATGGAGAAAAGACCCAAACGACGCACCTGGAAGAGTTCTCCGAGATGAAGTTTGTATAGAATCACAATTTCCTGTCTTTTGATATGTAGGAAGCTCAATGAAAGACTCGATTCCATTTCGTTTTCGCTCGCTAATGTTCATTTCGAGACCGCTTTGAGGTCACGTTATCACTTCGATGCGAGTTCGGGCTTCTGTTTGCCATAAAATATTGAAAGCTGCGGCCGCTCGCTGTCATTAATGCTGATTGTACCAAGCCACGCAATAATTTTTCGCTTTCGCTTTATCATCGTCCGATTCCCTCTGCCAACCGCAAACTTTCAACTTATTCTCGGCTCTCGATCTTTCACTTAACCACAATTCTCATTACAAATTGGTTTAACATCTCAGATCACTTCGGATCATTGGCGACAGTTTGAGGGGCGAATTGCGGGCAAAAGTCAGAGCTGCAGTTGCTGAGACGGAAGTGAAGCTCGAGGGACTGTGAGATGCGTTTCCAATTAATTCCATGGAACGACAAATATTTGTTTGACTCGAAATTCCCCTCGCTCGATTTTCTTCTGCGATTTGAGACGAGAAGAATTTCTTGCAATCTTTGGTGACCGAAAAATTATTCGTCAATCCAGGTAGGCGCATTAAGAGTTGCAGGCAAGCGCTACAAAGTTAGAAGGCTTTCAAGAAAGTTGCATTTGAATTGCAACGAGCGACGAGTGCGTGGGAAGTCTCAAAGAAATTCTGTGAACTTTTGACTCAGCGCGAGAGTTTGTAAACAAATTGCTTCGCGAGAAACGACCCCAGGTGCTGTTTATTTATTTGACTTTGTTGCTTCAATCCTTTGATGAACTTGAAGGCTTCAACTGCACAAACATCGTCACATAAAGTTACAAACAGAAAACTAATGAAGTTGATGAACTGAGAAATTAAACAAAATCGAATCAAGAGTTAAGCGGCCGAGTTGATAAATTATGTGATGGAGCAACATGTGTCAGACGGGGACTGCTAAGTTGATGGGTATGGATTAATCCAAACAATCAAAAGCGTTCATGAGGCCGACTCGAAGATTTTTAATGAAGAGTTTGGAGTCGTTAATGGTCTCGGATCCAATTTAGTTTGAGTTTCGCTTCCAAATATTTTCTTAAACTCTTGACTCATTTTTCAGTCGACAGAATTTCAATTTTCAAACAAAAAAGAAGCTCAGAGCCACCTGCCCTCGTTCATTGGTCTTTTTTATGCTTTTTCTTTCACAAAAAAAATATTTGAAATCTTTTCAACTTTCGACTGCTTTCGTGTTGGTGAAATATTTTCCGAAGAACACCATCCGTGAAATGAATTTGACAGAAGCGCAACATATGGTTCTCACAAGAGATTCGGAGCACCAGATAAAATTGAATTCTTACCCGTAGAGCAGAGCTGCGCCGGCGATTCCTCCTCCAAGCTGAGCTGCGATGTACATCGTCGTTCGCAGAGGTGAGATGAGTCGGGTGAAGAAGCAAGCAATTGTCACGGCCGGATTTATGTGAGCGCCTGCGAAACAATCGGAAATGCAAATGAGCTGTTAAACTTCTTTACGATGCCGAAGCGGAGAAATCCAATCATAAATTCTAGTCACAAACAGATGGCAAGCGTCCGCGGACTTTCCAAGATTTCTTTTCGTTTCTTACCTGAAATGTGGATGAAGCAATGCGTAAGGACGGCGATAGAAAGGCCCGAAGCAAGCGATGTTGTGAGCAGAACGGATGAGACTGAAGCGCCAATCCCTGCGCCCGCAGCCGCTCCGCAAACGATGAACACGTAGAGGAAGGAAGCCATGCACTCCGAGATGATGGCTCTGAAAAAAGTAGTTTCTATTAATTCACCATTCAAGCCAACGGAGCTTTTATCTCTCGCCCACCTCCAAAACGTTAACATTTTCAGTTCGACGTGCATCTTAAGCTTTGCATTCAGAGGTGTCAAAGTTTTCTGCTCTTTCTTAAGTCCCTCGACGATGTGAGCGACCATTTGATAATCCAAGTTCTGGTCGTTGGGCATGTGGATGGATTCTGTTGCCATCGCGATATTTCAATTATCCAATTTTTTTAATTCAATTTATTTCACTTGACGCAACTTTTCCACGCTAATCTCAATTTAATTCGCTTTCTTTTCACAAACTCATTTCACTTGTTGATTTAAATCTCATTAAATCGCGATTTGTTTATTTCTTCCGGTGGGACAAATCTGGATGTCGATCATGAATTATTAAACAAAAATTATGAAAGAAATAAACTCCCGCGCACCAACAACTCAAAGCGACCGAAGCGAGCGACGTCCAAAGAAGAACTGATATATTAAAACATAAATTTGTTCCATCTGTTCCACGACGATTCGTGTTGGTGTGTCATGAAAATGTTGTGCAGTTAGAACTTCGAGTTGTGCGAGGGAAAGATTTCTGTGAACGTCTCGGCAAATGAAACAGGTTACGCATACTAATCGAGACGACCAGCATAAATATGAATGCTGTTATCAGCTAGTCACAATTCGAAGTTCACTCGAGACTCCGGAAAAGTTTCCAGAACGATATTCGATCCAATAGTTTTAAGGAGCCCCCAGCGAGTTTTATGTTTCTATTATTTTTCTACGATCACAGGCCATATGCTGTTGCTTCGATGATTTTTTGTGATCCTTTTTTGTCAGTTTTCAGGCGAGAGCGTCTTGTTTAAAACTGTTTCAAAAAGGTTTTTCAACAAAAAATCTCAAAACGAGCTCAAACACCAACAAACGACGGCAGGTGGTTTCGTTTTACAGAAAAAACTTGAAATTCTTTTCATCCTCGAAAACATTTCTTGACAATCGGCAGTTTTCGTTTCTCGAGATTTTGTTGCGGAGTTGGGTTGGCCACGTGATTGGAGCACGACTGGCGTCGAGCGACCGAATTAAAATCGACAGTAATTTGCTCCTTCGCTGCTTCAAGTCGGAAACCAGAAGCGAGTCCGGCACATGCTGCGAGTTTCCTTTGCTTCTCTGGTTTTATCGAATCTCATTTGCATAAGAAGACGCGATCAATGAAATTACGGCACGAGATTCGTTCAATGATCTTCATTGCTCTCGAATCTCAATGACGTGCTAATGATGCTGCAGCGATTTAAGTTCGATGTTAGATCGTTAATCAATTAACAGTTCTCAACTTAAAAAATTGAGTTTTTGTCTTTTCCGTTTCTGAGATCGAGCAGCATCTGCCGTCGCCTTAAATCCATTTCTATTCAAAGTTTTTTGTGTTCATCTTCCGCCCGCCTTGGAATCGCTTGCACGCATTTCTTTGTTGGGATCAGTTCTGAACTCTTTTATGGTTGAGGAGATTTGATGCACGACGAGGGTTTGGCGAGCTTTGTTTTGAAATCTTCAAGTTTCGAGAGGCTCAGCTGTTCATGGATCACTTCGACGCGTTGATTTCTGCAAAGAACTGTTGTCTGACGTTTCAATTTTGATTTGAATAAATTAGAAAGCCATCGAACTTGAATTTATGGACAAGAACGAATCGCTTAATCAAGGAGCTAAATCGAATCGAATGGGCAATAAAAATTTAATTGTGATTCGCTTTGATGAAGTGTGGATAGATCGTTGCATCTTCGTGAAAGGCGAACAAATGTTCGCAACATTTAATTCGATTGCACAATCAACGAAGAATCGAAAAGTTAAAAAACATCATCTGGATCATCTCGATTAAACTGCGCGAATCTCTCAAGCCCAACTCGTAAACAACAAACTTCAACCCTCGCTGTGACCGCAAATGTTTTAGAACGCATCGGAACCACCGCCGAGTTTGATCACGAGGGGAAATCACTTGAAGTCTCAATAATATCGGATCACGGATCATTTTACAATTTGAAATTGTTTAAACGCCAATTACGATGAGGGCGAAGGGAAAGTTTATGCTTCGAGATCAGATTAAACCTCAAACACTTGTTTATTTGCGCAATTGTTCTCGCGGCTTCAAGTTGCAACTTGACGATTATTTTATTTGTCTCGCTTTTGGAGTTTTGCAGCTAAGATATCGTCATACCTGGTGGTAACATTTAAAAAATAAATGTTAAAAATTGTGATAAAATCGTTTATCGCGTTCCAATCGAGCAGGTGCAATTTTGTCAAATCTTCTTCTCGAGAATCCAGAGCGAAGCTGCGTGGAACAAGTCATTGAGTTCCCTTCCTTCTCTTCCGAGCCGCAAATGTAACTTGTTCGTTCTCGAACCAAGTGATTGGAGGTCAACCGCTGCTCATAAAAAATTAGTTGCTCATTGTTCACTTCGAGGGTTTGTTCCCTGCACATTCCCGAGTCGCATCAGCCACATTTGAATCAATTTTCATATTTTCCTCTGCCGCAGATAAACGAACACCAGCCGAGTCATAAATAATAAAAATTAACTGCACAACGCTTTCGCCTTTTTAGGGTTGACGATCTGGAATGTAAATAACAACAAATGCTCGACTTTCCCTGATGCAAATTGCGAGTTGACGATGAAAGTTTCCAAAAAAGTTTGTGGAGTAATAAAAATACTTTCAAATTGAAAATGATAAACCTTCTGATCACATTTCTGTCGTCTTCGCTGCTCAGCATTTGCATTGAAACGATTTTCGACGATCCTGAGACAAAAGAACGTTGTCGGAAATGTTGAGCGAGATTTTGTCGTCGTCGAAGTTGTTGGATCTTCATTAGAATTCAAGAGCGTTGAATGAGGAGGGAAAATCGAAATTCTATGAACAGACGAGACAGGAAGTTGTTCGAGTTTCTCTGTCGTCGTTCGGTTCTCCTGCAATTCTCCAATCCAGGTGGCTGAACGTGACATTTCTTTTGACCACCGAGACGTGGATTTGACAACTGATCCTTCGTCTTGTTATTGCTTCTGTAATCATCCACATATGCGCGATATTAATCGACCGAAGATCAACTCGACGCTCATGGAAATCTGTGATAAAATATTTAACGCGATTTATGGGATTTCGTTGGCTGAACTTGAATACGAAATGATGTTGATGATCTGCGATTGTTTCCCTATCTCCCTCCGAACCGTTTTTTGCCTTTGAATATCGGAAACATTCGGCACATAAATTTTATTAACAAGGCTCAGCTACTCGCTCATCCACTTGATGTTAATTTTTTAGGGTTGAAATAATTTTCGAGTGGTAAACGAGCTGCGGGAACTTTTTATTTACTGCTGAAATCTGTTGCGATTGAGTAAAAAGAGGAAAATCCTGTCGACATTTGCATGCGAGAACGAGGGAAGAGATTAAACAACCACTTGACACAGATGCACTTGTTGTTCTGCTAAGTTCTCGGCTTATGAAAACGTTTGCGTTGATTGTCGGGAATAATCTTGAGTTGCATCAAAGGCTTTTGCAGTGAGTCGTGGGTGAAATATTCGTTGAAGTTGCTTTGATCTTGTGAACTTTATAAAGGTTCATCGAACTTAGTTGCAGTTTATCAAACAAAGGGAAAGACAAGACAATTGACTCGATTAGACCGCAGCGAATCTGTTGATTAATGTTCTCTGCGAACCCTTTGACGGCGAAGCTCGTCGACGACTCTCAGGGAAATTAACTCTTTACACGACGCGAGATTTGTCTCATCATCAATCATGAGCGTGGATTAAAAATTTCAACTCGAACAAGTGAAAATGCACCATCAGTCCAACAGTCTCTCGATCTACTCGAAAATTGATGACACGCGGCAGCGAGAAAATATTTTTATTAAACTAGTTTGGACAACAAAACCCGAGCGGGAGACTCGAATGTTATGATTTCACCCTTCCGCAATTAGAACTGAGTTGAAGGGTTGAGGTTCACAGAGAAATTGTTTCGACGGTCTCGCGCAACATATGACGATGAGTCGCAGTCAAAAAATGAGTTAAGTTCTTCAAAACGTCTTAAATTTTATGACGAATCTCAGCTGCGAGTCTCGCCCTTCGTCTTCTGATTTATTCTAACTCAAAAATGTTAATTAAGTTCCCGCGTTCAACAAGTGTATCAAGTAAAGCTTAGAAGACAAATTATCTTGGAATGTAAGAAGAAGCGGCGATCTGTGTCATCAAAATTGTCTCACATGTGGTCGATCGCGTCTCAAATTTCCGACTCGAATCGCCAGCAGAGCGTAATGAGCTGACGAATCTCGATCCGAATTCGGGCTTTGCGGTTTTTGCAGCTTCTAGTTGTGATAACTGAAATTTTATCTGAGAGTTCCCACGCTTTGTTTTCGTTGGCGAACTCAAAATCTTTTTCGTTTCAACGCGTTTGAGATTTGTGCAACAATCGTTCAAAGTTCAAGGCTGATTATGACGAGAGTCGATGTTGTGCAATTATCGTTCCGAGCGAAGATCTTCGGTTCTCCAGAGAACATTGCGAGGACGGTTGGTTCCGATGGGAAAGTCTCGCGCCGGTCGGCATGATGTTCGTCTTAACTCGCCTCATCTCTTTGTCTCTGAATATGAGTCGTGAAAAATGGTTTAACGAACCAATAACGACGACGACGGCGGCAAAGAGCGAAAAGACGTTCAAGTGTTTCCCGAAATCGAGGAACAGCAAGAGAGGCTTGGAGAAATCGCGCAAGAGATGATGATGATGGTGCTTTATGTGTCGAGGATTGGAGCCAGAGCAGTTGAGTTCGTGAAGATCAAAAGTCGTGGGAACGAAATTCTTGCGATCGCCTTTCGACTTTGTTTCCACAGATGAGTTAAAACAATTAATTTCCACTTCGACTTCACACGACTCGGCGATGATTGTGCGAGATGGGAACAGTGATCGTGTAAACTAATCATCCGCGTTAATCGACTGGGAGTGGCGGTCAAACAGACTTTAGATAAATCGATCATCCTCGTCTAATTTGGTTCAATGACGCTCCGTGAATAATCAGCTGGAACTGATTTAAATGTCTCGGGAGACAATCGATTCAGTTGAGAGTTATGATGACTCTTTAAATTCTCATCGAGTCTGCTTCGACTGCTCGGGTAAGAAAACGAAATTGTGCAACAAAAAGAATCGAAGTCTCAACCACCTGTCCCGTAATTTTTGGCTCTTCTCCTCGTTTATGATTCTTCCCGAAACGGCAACGAGAGAAAGATTGCTCGCCGCATTTTTCCAGACACTCAACGGACTGAAATTGCTTGCAAACGACTCGAACGAGAACAGAAATTATTATGTCGATCGACTTCAGTTTGCTTCGGGAATTCGGCGAGCGACGATGGCACTAAAATATTTTAGCAATTGTAATTCGCCTCCGCTGTCGTTTTCGGCATCAATTAACTGCAGTTTTGTTTCGTCGTCCATCTGACGATCAGCGAAGAATGCGACCAGCAAAAACTCGCCTTCACATCCTCTTGGCGAGAGATTTTGATAACGAGATACGATTGTCTCTGGCGATCTTGGTTCAACGACTTTATCTGCGTGACGCTTCCAGTTCCAGTTCAAGGGCAACGCTAATCACCGAGCCAGGCTTTCCTTTTTCGTCTGAATTATGAGCCGAAACAAAATTAACTTTTAATTTCCCGCTGCACATTTTATCGGAGTCTCCACACGTGACTGCCTGACGTTCCATCCGATGTTCATTTAAAAGTGTTTTCGTGAAGGTTATCAACATCACCTGCCCTCGTTTGGTTGGCTCGAATATTCCTGAATCTATTCACAACACAATAAAACTTAAAATGCATCAAGAACGAAGCAACACAGCGAGCAACACATGGTTTCGAATTGAAGCTTTAATCCTGAAATCGTAGAATGAAAAGCAGCGAACGCAACAAATGATTCGTTCTGAAATTTGAATCCTCGACAATGAACGCAGGAGATGATCGCTATTCCAGGTGATTTTCGTCATCGTCATCCATTGTGCCAGAGTTTAATCTGTTGCTGTTAATTTTGTTACGAAAATATCTGCTCAGTCAACAAATGATTTTCGGCCATTTCAATAATCGTAAATAGAGATTGCTGTCGATGACATACCACGCAATAGCAATCCCGTTTTACCTTTCGTTTTGAAGCCTTTGATCCTTTTGCTGAAGGAAAATCATCGAGTTGATTTAACGGTTTTTCAAATTTCAAGCCAATTCGTTTTCCTGTTGATTCGTTTCAATGTTTTTCTCCAATGTTTCTGAAGTGTTTTTCGTTTCAATGCTTTTCACTTCCTCAGTTTATTTTTGTTCCTCGAAGAAGTTAGACGAACTTGAGTTTTCTCATCGAATATTTATTCCGGGAAGTTAATTAAGAACCTACAATGATGATTCGCGCACTTGGACATGTCGCTAAGAGTACGAGAGCCTCAGGGCTTCCGAGGTGAGACGAATTTCTCGCGAATAACTTTCACCCTGACTCAAATCGCAAATTTCTTCTTCTATGTTTACGTCTGTTGGACTTTGAACTTGTGCAAATAACTCTGTTTTTCTATTGAAGGTGCTTGTCAACGCAAGCCAAAGCGAAGTCAACCAGCGATACGCAATCGAAGCCTAAGGCTCAGGCCCAGCAGCACAACAAAAGCTTCGTCCATAATTTGTTCAGAGGTCAAGTAGAGCACTCGGAGGTTTTCCCTTATCCCATCGCATTAGACCAAGAGCAAATCGAATATGTTGGTGCTTTCGTGGATCCCGTTACAAAGTTCTTCTCCGAAATTAATGACGCCGCTAAAAACGATGCAAACGCCGTAAGATATAATTTAGTTCTGTCGTCAATACTTTGTTGACTTTTCGCTTTTTTCAGAGCGTCGATGAAAATACCTTGAAACATCTTTGGGATCTCGGAGGATTTGGCTTGCAGGTGCCCGTTGAGTATGGCGGACTAGCTTTGAACAACACACAGTATGGAAGGCTAGCTGAAATCATAGGAATGAATGACCTGGCACTCGGAATTGTCGTCGGTGCGCATCAGAGCATTGGATTCAAGGTATTTATGAATTTATATGATAACATTCACCGTGTGGCGTCGCTTCCTCGATAAGATATCGAAGGTATCCGAGAGGATTTGCTGGCATTGATCGACAAAGTTTCGACGAGATAAACAACTTGGATGACGTCACCGATCAGACTTTGATCCGCGCTGTGCTAATCTCATTTCTTACGCGATGAACTTTTCCTCTTCACATCATCTCACGATTGGACTTTGTTACAGGGAATTTTGCTGTACGGAACGAAAGAGCAGAAAGAAAAATATTTGCCGCAAGTGTCAACCGGTGGAGTCTACGCAGCGTTTTGTCTCACGGAGCCTTCAGCTGGATCTGACGCGGCCTCAATCAAATGCAGAGCGGTGAAAAGTCCTGATGGAAAGCACTACATCTTGAATGGATCAAAGATTTGGATTTCCAATGGAGGAATCGGTGAGTGTGCCTAATGAACTAGTGCTGCGTTTTGATGTCTAACCAACTCCTTTTTTAGCCGACATCATGACAGTATTCGCTCAAACGGAATTCACAGACGAAAAGGGCCAGAAGAAGGATAAAGTCACAGCATTCATCGTTGAACGCGGCTTCGGTGGAGTTACTAATGGTGCACCGGAGAAGAAAATGGGCATCAAATGCTCAAATACAGCTGAAGTGTACTACGAAGATGTGAAGATTCCAATCGAAAACGTTCTCGGAGGCGAAGGAAACGGTTTCAAAGTTGCAATGAATATTCTTAACAGCGGCCGGTTCGGAATGGCAATGACGCTTGCAGGAACCATGCGCAAATGCATCCAAAAGGCGTCGGAACACGCAACGCAGCGAACGCAGTTCGGCAAGAAGCTCGACACCTACGGAGGAATTCAAGAGAAGCTTGCGAAAATGGCCACACATCAGTACGCAACTCAATCGTTGGGCTTTTTGATCTCTGGCAACATGGACAAAGGATCGACCGACTATCATCTCGAAACGGCCATCTCTAAAGTTTTTGCAAGTGAGTCTGCTTGGTACGTTTGCGACGAGTCCATTCAAATCCTTGGTGGAATGGGATTCATGAGAGACGCGGGACTAGAGCGAGTGTTGCGTGATTTGAGAATCTTCAGAATCTTCGAAGGAACGAACGACATTCTTCGTTTGTTTGTCGCATTGACTGGAATCCAGTACGCCGGGTCGCACCTCAAGGAACTCCAGAAAGCTTTCCAGAATCCCGCAGCCAACTTGGGGCTCATTTTCAACGAGGGTATAAAGAGAGCATCTTCTTACATTGGACTTGGAGGTGTTGACATGACTAACCTCGTAGAACCTTCACTTAAGGAATCAGCAAAGTTGTGCGGAGAAAACATTGACATGTTCAGTAGGGCAGTCGAGTCAATTCTCATCAAGCACGGCAAGAACGTCGTTCACGAGCAACACCTGTTGAACCGCTTGGCTGATGCTGCAATTGACATCTACGTCATGGCTTGCGTCTTGTCTCGATGCTCGCGTACTCTCAAACTCAACTTGCCAAGTGCCGAGCACGAGAAGCTAATGACCGAAACTTTCTGCTCGGATGCCAACGATCGCATAAGAATCAACCTACGCAAAGTTCACAGCGCAGAGTTCGGAGACAACTTCAAGCGGATGTCATTGATCTCTAAGAATGTTTGTGAAATTCATGATATAGTGCAACACAATCCGCTCGGCGTTTAAGTTTATTATTAAAACTATTCTGCTTCTGACAGATTCACTCAAAGTGAAAACAATTTGACCAATCAACTAGCAACCATTTTGTGTCGACCTTTGATTCCTGATTCAGCAAATATGTAACTAAGAAACTTGTGAATGTTTCCAAATGTTAAGTTTAATAAAATTTCTTAATGAAAGTAATGTGATCTTCAGTTTTTGATAGTTGATTCCTAGTTATAAGGAAACTCCATCGTTGTTGGAGCTGCAATGATTCCTCTCACAGTTGAGCTGAAAGAACTCGATTCAAATGAAGATCATCTTGAAGACTAACTCACTTTCTTCTGGTCTCCATGTAACCCATTTTAAATCCAATCGGCAAAACTTTTGGGTCGATCGCGTTCCAGCAGTTGTAGTAATTGTTTGCAACGAAATTGTTCTCAAATGCACTGAGGTAGAACTCGTTGCATAAGTCGTGAGACAACATCGCATTTTGAGGGTTGTCGCATAGACCGAGTTGACAAAACCAGTAAGCTCCTGGGTGAGCGGCAGCCTGTGAAATTCCACAGTTTCCTGTAAAAGATTTTTATAAGCTTGTGATTGAAAGATATTGAGAATTGACAAACCCATCAGCCAGTCTTGATGGCAGTTGTAGATGAAAGTTCCCGCATCAACAGACGTATGAATGCACTGCACATTTTTCGCAGCGTGCTTGGGATTGCTGAACAAATCGGTCATAAGAAAACCGGGACCAGCGCTATCACAAACTATGTACAAACAAACGTGCAATGAAATCTACGAGAGATCATTGCGTTTTTACCATCGATTTGTCCGATTCTTTCGTGGCCAAAATTTATTCCAGCATCGATTACAAGGCGACCACCTAACGAGTGACCGTACATGAAAATGTTTTCAGCTGCGACGCCTTCACTCGCGAGCTGCTGAAGTCTGCCTAGCAGAATATTCGATACTTTTTGCAACCTGAACAGCACAATGAGTTCGTAGTTGATATCGTCTGAGATTTCTCCCCAGTTCATAAAGATCACGCAACCTCCCCGATACTTCAAAAGTTTCTCCACAAGCCTTTGTATCCAGGACGATTGAGATCCACGCCAGCCATGAGTAACGAAAGCAAACTTTCCCTCTAAATTGCAGTTCTTTGAAGTCAGGTTCGTGTCAACTTTCCAGTCAAATGTTAAACTTAAAATTCGTTTTTGTTTGTCATCAGCTCACTAGTTAGATATCACAGTTAAACTCACTTCTCGTTGTAGACTATGAATTTCACCTTCTCATTGTAGTCGACAGCTCTAAGCAATGCAACCATGAAAAACAAAGGGAAAATCACCGAAAATATCTTCAAGATCATTTTTCAAATCGATAGATTGCAATCTCTATTAAAACTGACAAGAAAAATTCAACGTCCGCGAACTTTTATTAACAAATCTGAATCGAGAACAAGTGTTTAGCGTCAGCGGACACGTGTCGGCGACACGGTGTCACTTTACTAGGCTTTTCCGCAATCTGAAAATTATTTTTACAGCTGCATGAATATTGAAGAAGCTTTAGTCAAGCTTTCACATAAGATAACAACGCTCTCTTAAAACGCACTGGAAAGTTTGAGAAACCTTCTAACGACCTTCCGAAGCTTTTATTAGCCTTCATTCTCCAATCAACCGGGAGCACATCTATAAGCTTCTGTTGCCAAAACACCATCGCTGCTCTGCGAAACTTATCGTTGCCGACTTCGCAAATTGGAAATTCTTGATTATCACTTGAATAAACAAGTCTCAAAGCGACTGATCATCGCTTCAATAAAAACATATTGCGAACACTTGCAACTGAAACAATAGACACAGGCACCGAAACTTTATTCGTTCGTTACCTAAATTGATTGGCTCAACTTAAATGAGATTAAAAAGCTATTGAGTAAGTTTTTTTTCTAGTCGATGTTTATTGGAAGTTAATTCCATCGCTTTTCCATGATTAAAAAGTTAGGTAAAAGTAGCTTCAATCGTACCTGAGACCGTACGGATGATCCCAACGACAACAGCACCTCCGAGATTGAACAAACCTTCTTTAACTTCAAGACCGAATCCAATCAGAGCAGCAAAGATTTTGAAAAATCCTCCCATGCTTTCGAAAGTGTCTTGAGCATCGGTCACTGTCCCTCCAATCACAGGCAATACTTGTGTGCAGATCTCTTTGACAAGAGGGATGTAGTCATTGTAAGGCCATGCCGTGGAAGTGGGCGAGTGGAGCTTCACTTTGATGCTTGGACTAGAATTTAGGCCAGTGAAAATTTCATTCTGAAAACAGAATTTTAATACTATACACTCGTCGCGCCTCCAAGAATCCCATTCTAAAGCGTTCTGGAACATCACCCGAGAGTTGGATTTTATAGCAAGGAGCACAATCGCCGGCTAAGAATTCGTGGTCGAAGGCCGAAAGGTAGAACACATTAGCTAACATGTGCGATAGAGTATCTTTGTCGGTCATGACGCAGAGTCCCTCAGCCTCTTTTGCTTTGCACTGCAACCAACGCACCGGGTGAGCGCCAGCTTGCACAATGCCACAGAAACCTGTCAATTACACCAAGAAAATGATTACATGAACAGAATAAATGAGAAATTAGGACGAACCCATGTACCAATCCTGAAACATAAGGGAAATAAGTTATCGGATTGCGCCTCATTATGGTGTGGGTGTGGATAATTTACCTGGTGACCGATTGGGTTGATTGTTCCGAAGTTCACCGATGTGTGTATGACCTGGACATTGAAAGCAGCTTTTTTCGTATCGACGTGCTTGTCGTAGTCGTAGAAACCAATGCCCGCTGGATCGGCGACTATCAAAACGATTTGACGATTAGAATTTTAAAATTGTTCTAGACGAAATTCTTACGATCGAGATATCTAATTTTTCCGCCGAATTCTATTCCAGCGCCAGCAAGAATGCGTGCGCCAACGGAGTGTCCGTAGCCAAAAAGATTATCAGGTGACACGCCATCTGATTCCAGGGCCTTAAATCTTCTAGCGAGTGCTTGAACTAAGTTTGGAAAATGGACGTTAACCACCTCAGGATAGTTGAGGGTTTCCGAGTAAGCTCCCCACTCCACATAGATAGCGCAACCTCCGCGATGTATCAAAAGTTTGTCGATGATCGGTTTGCTCCACACCGATTTAGCGTTCTGCCATCCGTGAATAACAAACGAAATGTTTCCACTGCATCTATCCGTCAAGCTAGTTTCCCACTCCCATTCGGACGTGGTGCTGTGATACTGAAGCATTAGGCAATCTGTTAAGGAATTTTACGGTGGCAAGCCTTACCCATCATCCTTGTATACGACGTAGTTCACCAAGACGTCGTACTCATCAGCTTGCGTCGCGGTGAAGAGGACTGCAAGAAGCAACGTGGCAAAAAGTATTTTCGATATCATTCCTGCTCTTCCTTCGTTGGAGATCCAAAGTGGATTGTACTGAGACAAAGGCGCTCAATAAACTTTATAGTCAACCGCTTTCTTAAGTATCTAGAGCTCCTGCTTAACGTTTCAACGTATTGATAATTTGTGATCACGACCATCGCAATTCAAATACATTTTAAATTTAAAACTTCGAGTTATATCTCAAAATTTTGATACTGAGAAAACGTCATGAATACAAGCGAGAATTTGACTTATCAGACAAAGTTCGAAGCACGAGAGAGAGAGAAACAGATGGAAGTGAGTGCATGATGTGTCTTGATTTTTCCTCAAGAGTATTTGGCAGCTGAGAAAGCTTGTTGCGAAGATGCAACTGCCATGCCTCTACTTCCCATACTAAGGCAGATTTAGCATCAGAATAAAACCTAAAGAATTCGGATATTGTGGATTCATTCCACAAATCCTGGATTTCATCTAAGAATTCTGGAAAACTTATAAAGGTTCGGATAAAATCATTTGGTTCATTCACTTAAGAGGATATCAATACGTTACGCTCTCTGTTGAACGAAGGCATCTTCCCATCGTGATTGCTGCAAAAACGATGTTCCAACTTCGCTGTAAATGTTCAAACGAAGCTTAAACATTTTCAAGCAGAATGAATATTGATAAACGGACGAGAAAAAAATACACCAGCAACTGTTCGTATATCGTTCCATCCTCCATTTCGACACCATCTTTTTCATTTGATTACCATCGTTATTCTGTCAAAACAGAAAAGCTGCCGATGACGCGAACTTGAAACAAATTGAAATTCGATTTTGACGTAGCATGTTTGAACAAATGCTTGAAAATTTGAAGCGCAAAACTTGTTAATGCGAAGTTAGAGGAGAATTTATTCGTTTTATTGAAGATTCAAGCTGTCTACAAGCCGAATTTTGCGTAGGGGCAGCAGTCCTTTCCATTATAGGGATCGATGTTGCCTGTGGAGGTGGCAATTCTGGCGATAATTGAAGAGTTTCTTCTCGTCTCGCGATATCCCATTTTGAAGCCAACTGGAAGGTCGGACGCTTTAGCAGCGCCAAGGCATCGGTAACAGTTGTCAGCTACGAAATCGTGATCAAAGGACTTCAGGTAGAAGGCGTTGGCTAAATTGTGAGCGATGTCAATATCAATCTTTTGCGTTTCAAAACCCATTAGCTCGCCAGCATAGGTAAAGGCGAAGGTTATCGGCTTAGCAGCACATTGCATTTTTCCGCAATTTCCTGTCAAATGAATAAATTTTGTAACAAAGTCATTGAAAATTAAAAGAGACAAACAAACCAAGAAGCCAATCCTGGTGGCAGTTGTAGATTGTTGTGCCGAAATCGATAGACTGCGAGTAGAAAGTATCGGTAAAGGTTCGAAATATTCTGATAAACGTGGTTGCTTACAGTGTGGATGCACTGGACATTCTTAGCTGCAGTCTTCGGGTCGAAAGTGAGGCTCTCGATGATGAAAAGAGGGCCAGCAGGGTCGAGAGCTAAGTAAAAGATTTAACAAAGATGTCTAGACTGATGCCTAATCTTACTTACCATCAATGAAAGGAATTCGCCCCTTCATGCCAGCTCCAGCGAGAAGAACTAAACGAGCTCCCAACGAATGTCCCACCAAGAACATATTGTCGACTGAGACGCCCTCAGCTTCCAAATGCTGCAATCTTCTTATCAAAACATCGGCAATCTTTTGGAACTTGCTGACCACGATGCCGAAGTAGTTGATGGAATCTGAATATTCTCCCCAGTTCATGTACCTGATGAGAAGTCGGCATTGAAGAAAACGTGGCAAGGAAATAAAACTTCTTACATTACGCAACCTCCACGGTGTTTCAGAAGCTGATCCGCCATTGGCTTGCCCCACATTGAGATGGAATTCAAGAAACCATGAACGATGACCGCGAACTTTCCGTTCACATCGCATCCTTGGGATGTCAAGTTAGTGCCAAGCGCCCAGTCGAAGGAAGTGCTGTGAATTTGAATATGAAAACAAATCCGAAACCGTAAGGTGAATCAATCAAACTTATCGCTCCTGTAAACGGTGTAAATAATCTTCTCATCGTAAACAGTAAAGTTGTTGTCGTCTTGAGCCTTAACGGTCGAGAAAGCGATCGCAATGAGACACGTTGCAAGAAAATATTTCAGAGCCATCGTCGAATCGTCGATGAAAACTCAAACTGAAGTATCAATCGATGGATCTGGAAATATTTATACTCAAGTTGGAGCTGATGACGAGATGAGAGCTTTTAACCAAACGTAGTCACGCGCTATCCAGATGTATGACAACCGAAAGTACAAGGTCCGTTGGACAAAAATAATGTGAAAAACAACGTTTATCACAAAATATCATTCTGCAATATCATTTGTTCAAATAAATCTCATAGTCTTTTTGAAATCTTTCAGTTTGCTGAAGACGTCGTGCGCCTTTGAACTTGAATCTCTAGTAGTAAATTTCTCTTAGCTTGACAATATTGAGGACTGGCCCTTCAGGCCGCTCCACCGGGTCAAAAGGCCACAATTGCGGAAGTGTAGTACACAGTCGTGTCATTGTGACGATCGCACTGCACACGCAAGCAACATGAGCATTTGGAAATAGAATTGCTCGTCGATTATCGCTCGTGTAATCGATCGCGCCGAATATTTCACAAACATCGGTGGCTTCCCCACCGCTCAGAATATTCGGAGCCTGTAATGAATGTCTAGAATTAAGTCAGTCGTAATTCTTATTCGCTACGATAAGCTTGATTAAACCATTTGAAAGCTTTTGTGAGTGTTCTTAGTCAAGGAGAAGTATCGCGCAAAATAATTTTACCAAATCGAAATCCGAATCTTGTGTAATCAGGAACCGAATATTTCCATCATTAATAGATAACGTAACATCATTAACTTTGTGAATGATTTAAAGGATATCTGTTGGTAATGGATACATTAAAAGGCTTTTAGTAAAAGCTCAGGCTTCAAGCTCTCCTAACTTCTAGGCAACCAACGCTTCCGTTTGAAGCTTGAAAACGAAAAAAGCTTTTAGACGGAAATCCTTCACTAAAACGATTAAATTGATACGTAGTGTAACTTAAAATGTTTTGGATCTGCGCAACGGCTAAGCACTTGAACGGGAGGTTCTTTTATCCTAGAATAGGAATGAAGCGAACCCCGGGATCTCATAGATAAGCCTAAGCTAATCGAGATCACTGGCCGTCTACAAAGTATTGGATCCTCGTTGAATCAAAATTGATAGTTCAATTTCATATGCCGATAAATCTGTCTATTCAAAAACATTCTTCCAGTAGTCAGTATGGAAAATTCTGTTTCTGTATAAAATGTATCTGAGCTTCAAAAGAGAATCAACAACAAAAGGTACTGAACGGCACACAAAGTCGAAAATATAATGAAAACAAATTATTCCCATCTTGCGAAATCAAGATTCTTGATCAAGAGTTGTTCTGGATAATTAAATGCGTCACTGATGGGCGAGCTCATGAAAATTCAGAAACCTTTCGTCATCTGTTTCTTCTCTTCTCTCAGTATGCGATGTGATCAGCCGGTTGAATAAATGAGAATGAAAAGCAAGCGCGCTTTAGTTCTAGACGGAGAACAACGATGATTGTTACATGTACGAGTAAGCCGGTCAGTCGCAAAATTATCCTCAAACGATCGACACTCGCGCTGGGAATTCGCGTGAACCAAATCGAATTGCGTGAATCATTCGAGCATCAAGTGAATAATTGAACGATTGTTGAGCAACTCGACTGAATAAACTGAAAAATATTTCTTATCAGAGTTCCAGAAATTGGGGCAAAATAATTTGATTATTTTTGCTGCTCGTTAAGAATCAAAATGACGGAAATAAAGTTGACCGAGACCGAGCAATGTGAGTTTATTCATTAGAAGAATTCGATCAATCGCGATCGTGAAAAAACGAGAAACACAAACATTTCATCTCCAACTAGTTTATCATGTGAAGCTTTTGAAACAAAACGGCTCAGGAAATTGAAGGCGACAATCATCAGCATTTGAAAGCAACTAGATAAACAGATAAATTTATAACGAGATAATTTATGAAGCTTTTGCATCTCATTAAGCAACCAGCAATTTGCATGACGTAACTTTACTCGATTGCATTGATATGTTCGGTTGCATTTTCTTCCTGCAAATGTTCGTTCTCATGCTTCATTTCGTCGCGCGCGCAGTTGAGAGTCGCGATCGTACTTGACTCGACCTTGATCTTGAACGTGAAAATGAATTGTTCATTCAACTGCTCGCAGTAATTATTCCCTTTTGACTTGTAACGGGCTCATCGTGACGCACCGAAATTGATGAGTTTTTTTATCTGTGGATATGTCGTAATAACTCTCGACAGTCAGCGCAGCTAATCCAATTTGTATTCTCGTTGAAGCCGCCAAGGATTTCGTCATCAACTTGATGCTAAAAGGTTTGCAACTGTCTGAGCCTTGCGACGTCAGCTTCAGCGATGAAGATTTCAAACTTCCAGAATGGTTTGACGAAGCGAAATACAAAAGGTAAGCGACAATGTAAAGCGATTTATCATCAACACCGACTTCACTTGCTTTTATTTCGTTTTACGCTCGAAGAGGTCAACAATATTTTTTCGACAACCGCTCGGGGATTATGCTTTCAAATCTTTACGGACTGTTCTCTTTAATTTGCGAGCCAAATGGCGCGAAGATTTTAGATCGAACTGGAATGTCAAGCACACCTGAGACAGCGAAGAAACGCTACGTATCGACAACAATGCACATGACCAGTTGGTATTCGTTAGATTTGACTCCGGGATCGAAGTAGAACGTTTACAGAATGTTTTGGGTTCGGTTAATGATTTGATATGTTTAGATCTTGGGAATCGCTCAAACGTGTTCGTAAAATGCACTTGATTGCATCGAGAAGTGCTGAGAAGAATGCAGTCGGTTTCATCCCGCAAGCCGCAATGGCAATGACAAAGTTCGGGTTCATGGGCTATGCTTTAGTTCGACCTCACATGCTAGGAATCAGGCACAACGTTAAGGAAGACCGTGAAGCGTTCGTTCATTTATGGGCCGTCCTTGGTTATATGCTCGGAGTTAAGGACGAGTTCAACATGTGTTTGCATCCAATAGAAGTTGTGGAAACGTAAGAAAAAGTTTAATGTATTTTCGTTCAAATGTTTTTCACAGCTTCCACTACAGAATCTGTCGGATATTCATTCGCTATGCTTTCATTCCGTTCCTTCAACTTGAAACACCAACATTCAAAAGGCTCGGGAAAGCTTTCATCGATGGCATGAGTTTCTTCATTCCATTTTCTTCTTATGAATCTCGACTGTTTCTTGCAAGGCGGCTCGCCGGCGTCCCCGGCTATCAATACGACGTTGATTTGTCGAAAGAAGTTTTCCAACGACAAATTTTCAGTTCCCAAGAGATTCAGAATCTGATCGAGCAGTTCCAAAACTCGCCAGGCCATGAGTATAGAAAGAATTTCGTATTTGATGCTAAGATGTATTTGCTCGAAATCAGTCGAATTGACGAGCTGAAGAACGAAGACGGGGACAGCGAGCAATCTTTAGACAGCATGGACGAGAACAGAAACATCTTTGGATTATATTCGAACCTTGATGCTAACCACAACTTGGACGATCAATCAGAAAAATGGCGAGAAGACGTGAAGGCTTTGATGGCTCATTTGGAACTGAAACATCCGAGCGAGCTTCTCATCACGCCTGTCGACGAAGACAATATACAAATGTACTTAAACGATCGCAAGTTTAAACAACTAAGCCGCAAAGACCAAACACTCGTCAAAGTTGGAATACATCAAGCCAACATGATCGGAAGTTGGTTCATGCGACCGGTCTATGAAAAACTTTTGAGCTTTTATTTATTCATGATGGAGCAGTTTCTTAAAAAGCACAATTGAGTTGATTATTGTTCATAATTTCTAATTTTATTGTATTAAAGTTTCCTTCTTTCTAAGATTTGTTGGAGTTTTCAATCTGAATAGTTTGTTGAGCTTTTCGTTTACCGAGCAGAACTGCGATGACTCTCAGCGTTGGATACTCAAACAGAAGCGCCCAGGCAAAAGCAAGGAAAAACGAAACGCCAAAGTCGCCGAAGAACTTGAACAGCGCTCTGAATTGACTGAAGTACATGGGAGTTCTCATCGATGCAAGATATACGAGCTGCACTGGAACGTGCATAAGATAAATGCAGAACGAAAGTTTGCTGATTGGGAGCCAGACAGCCAACGACAAAAAGCGCTTCACGATTCCGCCATGTGACAACTTGCAGACAAGAATGATCCAGCCGATCGCCAAGCACCAAGCCACAGCCTTGAGCGATTCATAAATCGCATCAAATACTAAATGGTTCTCATAGAAGTTTTCCTGCAGCAATGGATATTGAGCGAAAACAATTGTGACGAGAACACCAAAGCAGGTCGTCCAACCTATCACGAGCGCAGCTTTCGGAACTGTGATAGTTCTGCCTTCGATCGAGTGCATGATGTAAGCGACCAGGACTCCCATCATCCAGGGGCCGATGCGCGAGAATGTCATCGTATGAACCATCGCGTCTTTGAGTCCACTTTGCTCCGATAAGTTAGAAACACGGAACTTCATCACCATGAACATGACGAAGATATAAATCACACCGAGACTTGCGATGCCAAATATTATCGGTAAGACAAGCTTAGCTCGATGTCGCAGTTTCCAAATCGGGTAAAGGAAAATAGGCGAAATAAAATAAAGTTGAGTGTCTACCATCAAAAACCAGCTATGGCCAAAGCATAGACGACCTTTGAAGATTGATACATTAAAGACTGAAACGCTGAAGATTCATTGGACTTACCAGGTGTGGCGAGGTTTCCGACATAAAGCAGCGTGGACCACCAGTTATCTTTACATAAGTCGATCGCTACTTTGCTCGTTAAAAAGTCCCACATTGGCCCATCTGAAAGCTTTTCTAAAAACCCGAGAGTAAAGATGACGGCTGCAGCCAGTGGAACTGTGATTCGCAAGTAGCGCTTCGTGTACAAGATCGGTAAATTGATTTTCTTGCTAAACGAAATTTAATTTAGAGAAAAAAGTTAAATCCACGAGTTATCTTACGTTTTATCTAACTCTCGGAAAACGCTCAACGAGAGAAGCATAGATGAAAGCATGAAGAACGTGTCAACTCCTAGATATCCCGAAAAGAGAAACACGGCGAACATTGACTTGATACCATCGAGCATCGCGTCGGGATTGATCAGCGGAACTGACCAGAACGACAAAGCGTAAGTGTGGCAAAAGACGACCCAGATGATTGCAAGCGATCGAATGCCATGCAGGAAAACCAACTCATTCGGTAGCATGGGCTTCATCGTCATTATCACTTTGGAGTTGGAATAAACGGAGAACGAAGCTAAGATCGGATTTGTCTTCGTTTCCAAGATGTTGCAGCGGATCTCATAGATCGTGCTGATGATTAGCAGCAAGATGAACGATGAGAAGAAAACTCTGCAGAGAGGAGAACTCAGATATACCTTGAACTTCCGTTATCGTTCATCTTAGAGCAATTCGCACTTTATTGCGTTATCACCAATAAAAGTTCTTATTTCTAAGGCTTAGAATCTAAGCTGCTATCGCATACTCACATGGCGAAGATTTGAAGCGCCAAAAACTTTGAACTGCGTGTTTTCACGCTGCAGAAGTCCCGCTGGTCGTAGCTCGAAGTCGAAGTGTTCCATGACTCCCGCAATGACAGGTCAACGACTTTTTTGATGTCTTCCGGTGAACACGAGGAAGGCACGCAGATTCCAATGGCTAAGTTTGCCGTAGAGCTGCGAAGGAAAATAGTCTGCGAGTTGTTTCAACAGAGCCGCGTGCTCCACTTACGAGCGACTCGGCGCAGTTATCTTTGCCATTGTCGACATATCGCGCTCGTAAGGAATACGAACAGTGCAGTGTTGACCTATAATTTTACCAGCGTCAACCGTTCGGTGCTCGAAATTGATGCACTGATCGAAATTTCCGAAATCGAAAACATTTCCAGAGAATATTCCGGACGGAACTTTGCCCCACGAATCCTTCAACTTCCTCGCCCACAATTCATTTTTATCAAGACTTTCTTCAAACTGTAGCAACTGTCGATTGCATAACTCGTTCGAGGAGCTCGGGCGAAGCTTGAGGTTGAAGCGGAATTGATTGTTCCGATAAATCGTCTCGACACTTTCCGGAACAATCGAATGACAAAGACTGACTAGCGCGCAGAATAGAAAAGTTTCCGTCAACATCTTTAATCACGCTGTTGAACGTTCGCGGAACAACTGAAGTGAAATAGAGTTTGACATACTTTTATAGTTTCTTCTTTAATCTTATCAAAAGTTTCTCGTTCGTTATTTTCAGCTCACGTTCCATAAGAACGCTTATGTTGCTGCAAGCTTTCCATGATTACTGATAATAAGAATTTCTTCGATTTTCGGCAGTTTCACAACGTTTTTCTCTTTGCTCTTATCGGCCAAAGCGAGTTCATTGGGATGGTTCTCTTTCTTGTGCTTTCTGCAGTTTGCTCCATTGGCAAATGTTTTCGAGCACCACTCGCAGCTGTAGGCGCGGATATTCGTATGGACTGAGATCAAATGTTCCTTGTAAGCTTTCGTTCGCTTAAATTCTGCGCTGCAGAAGTCACACGTGTGTCGAACTACGTCGCTATGCTTTACCATGTGTTGACGCAAAGTTCTTTTTGAGTTTAACCGGGCGCCGCAGTCAACACAGTGATACTCAGTTTTTCCATGAGTGTCAACGTGCTGAGAGAGAGTGCTGGCTGTTTTGTAGCTCTTGTTACAGATGGGACAAATGTGGCCTTTGATGTCAGAATGGGTCTTCTCATGCTCTGTCAACGAGCCTTTCTGTAAATTTAGAAAATCGACTGTTGAATGTGATGAAGTAGTGACGAGTTTTAACTCACCGTTGCAAATAGTTTACAGCAAGAGGAACATTTATATTCGCGCCTCTCTTTGTGCATCCATTGCATATGATTGGAAACAGCAGTTTGGCTTGACAAGACTTTGCCGCAAATCTGACAGTCGAACGTTGGCCGATGAATCAGGTGAATCTTCTGGTGGTTTTGAAGAATTACTTTCTTAGCAAAAGACTTTGAGCAAGTTCCACATTTGAACGAAGTCGACGATGCTTTCAGATGAATTTGCTTCATGTGTCGTTCTATCGCCAGTCTTGTGGAGCAACTATGGGGACAAAGATCGCAATTAAAAAGGTCCAGACGAACGATGTTTGATATTCTAGGACGAATAGTTGGATTGAGTAGCTTTGGAGTCATCGTAGGAGATTTGATCAGTCGGCGAGATGACCGCGTTGCCTCGTTGGGAGTTTCCTTAACTTTGCCTGTTGTTGGGTTTGTTTGTTTGGCAGTTGAGTTCCTGTTCGTTTTACATGCAGGACTTTGGGCAAGGTCTTCTCTAACTTCACTCGTAGCTGGTGAGCAGATATCGTTTGGCAGTTCGTCGATTTCCTCAATAATAAAATTAGCGGAGGTTGTCTTAACTTCAGGAAAAATTTCGTCGATGACATGCTCGATAACTTGAAAGTATTCCTGTGGCTTAGGTGCAGCTGATTCTGGTGTAGCTAGTTCCGGTGGTTCACTCTGGCAATCAAGCCCATGTTTAAGGCGAACGGCGGCAACATCAACAGGTTTGTTTCTTGTTTTGAGCAGCTCCACAAACATTTGCTCGGCTTTAGCATATTTGGACTTTCTCCTTTCGTAGTCGCTAAGAAACTCGAAGCAAGACCGGCAGATATTCGATGGGACTCCGACGAGAGTGAAATTCTTAAAAGGAAATTCAATGACTTTCGAACAAATTCATTTTCATTGGTTCAACTTACGATTATGGAGAACTGGCCGATGTTCTCTCGTAGAGGTTCTTCCAGGGACTTAATCTGCACAGTCACATCCTTCTCGCTGGCACACAGGAAGCACCATTCGCTGAACTGATACATTTTGTTTGTAAACAGTCGGATCCAAGTCGCAACTCTGAAGCTTAACTAGCTCGAGGGGTTAAAAGTTACGACGCCGAGCAACTGCACAATAACAAAAGTGAAAAAATTGGATTGCAGCGAATTAAAGCGACCAAAAGGCAGCGCAATGATGGACAGACAGTTGTCCTTCCATGGGGACGAGTCAGGGGTAATCGCGACGAACGACGACGCCTCCGAATCGAAGAGATCCTGCGTGAAGCTGAATTATTATAAGGACGAATACATTTCTAATTTCGTGAAGACTTGCGAGAAGAAAGCTCCGGAAATAAACCGCGGATACTACGCTCGTGTCAAAGGGATCGAGATTTGCGTCGAGAAGTTCCTCAAGGTGAGTCCAACTTTCATTCCCTCGTCGCTGCATTTGACCGTGACCTTTTTCTCCGCATCTCTTCTGTGCAATTTTCGACCCGCGCCAAACAGAAAACGGGCGAGAAGTGTCAAATCATCAATCTCGGCTGTGGATTCGACACGCTCTACTGGAGACTGCGAGACGCTGGTCATCATGTTCAGAACTTCATCGAGCTCGACTTCCCCACAGTCACACACAAAAAGTGCTATCAAATAAAACGAAACAAAATATTGCTGGATAAGATCCATGCAGAGGGTGAGTTAGAATGATTTTCGGTGAACGTTGAGTCTCTTCTACTTCCGACTATTCTAGATGGTGAGGTCAGCTTCAGTCCCTCAGACCTTCACGCAACAAACTACCACATCGTCGGGGTTGATCTGCGATCAGTCGACGAAGTCGCCAACAAATTGAAACAGTCTGACGTTGACTTCAACTTGCCGACGATTTTCCTGGGTAAGTCACTGCAATTTGACCTTCGACAATTTGTCATCGCGAAAATCCCGGAAGGATTATAATGCGAGCAATCGTAGTATCTGTGGGTGACAGCATCACTGAGGCACTGACACTGCCTCACTGGTCTCTTAGCTGGAGGGCTGCCTTAATGGCAGTCTAAACCAGCGTTCTGATAATCTATCTATCTAATTTGTCATCGCTCGTTTCTAGCCGAGTGCGTGCTGGTTTACATCGAGACCAACAACTGCAACAATCTCCTTAAATGGTTGTCAGCGAACTTCGTCTCAGCGGCATTCGTCAACTACGAGCAGGTAAACATGAACGACAGATTCGGCGATGTGATGCTAAGCAATTTAAGAGCTCGCGGCTGCAACTTGTCGGGCGTTGAGTCTTGTTTGTCGCTAGATACTCAAATCTCCAGGTAGAAATCTTTGAGCGATTTTGTTTTCAGTTCACCTTCAATGTTTTGCTTCTAGATTCGTTTCGAACGGCTGGCATGGAGCTCGCTCATGGGACATGTGTCAGATCTACGACAGCTTACCAGTCCAAGAGCGTCAGCGAATAGAGAAAATCGAGATGCTCGATGAGGGTGAACTGCTCGTTCAGCTCTTCCAACATTACTGCATTACCGTCGCTTGGATCGGAGAACTTTTCCAAGACATTGAAATTACGTGAGTCGAGTTAAGTCCAAGTTAATTAACAAGTCAACTTCTCAATTTTAGGGTTGAAAAGCGCCTCTCGACCTTGATGATCGACTAAGCCATGTCACGACGTTTCCCTTTCGATCAATAAACACTGAAATTGTCTGGGACGTAAATTTTTTTTTCCGTTCGTCTCTTCCAACCACAAGCGCAGACACTGAAGAGATTTATTAATTTTTTTCGACAATCAAACCTAAATCGCTGAACTCTCCATGTCTTAATCGTTAAATGTTAAAACTCACAAAAGACGTAAGCTTGACGGTGCACCAAAAGTTCGCAATAATTTGTCTTCGTTAACAGTTCAAATAGTTCGTGGAGTTGATTGTGGACGTGATGTAGTTAGGATCAAAGATTGAAGCTTTCGTCGGTGACGAAAACGAATTTCTGAACATTAGATGTTTGACGATCTTGCGATTGTAAGTGGCGAACGCTACATGTTCCCACTCATTGAAATATCAGGAGCGATAAAGTGTGACTGGCCGTGAAGTCGTCGAGTGGGAGAATCGAAAATTTGTCTTATAGTTTCCAACAAACTTTGGCTTCGCCAGCATTTTAGCAGACCATTTGAGTTGATGTCGTCAGGGATTCTAAAGAAAATCATAGATGAAAGTTCAAATCACTTAGCCCTTAGACCGGGCCAAGTGTTTACATGTTAGATTTCAAACTCATTAGGCTGAGAGTTCATTGATCCTGAAGTCTCTTATGAGACCTTGTACGCTCTAAGCACCCCAGATTACCAGATTCATTACCCAGTCCAACTCTCGACCGATAAACGTTGAAAGAGTCGCGTATATTTTTGCTAGTCAAATTGAATTTAACGAGAACAAATCAATTAAATCTTTTGTTTGAAGGGAAATGCGAAGGAAATCAATTGAGTTGGAAGTCTCTGGTGAGTCGACGTAGATCGATCTCGAGGTAACTAGCCAGGACTTCCATTTAAAATATATAAAGTAATAAATATCCAAGCTCTTGAAGTCTGAGAGACGACGATGAACGTAAAATATGATCGTGATTAATCTGTAATGATTGTGACTTTCCTGTTCATGAATAAATTCAGAAAATCTTACGCGGACAAATGTTTCATTCTTGCGTTTTCAGGTCAGAAACATTTTCAGGAAATCGCGACGAGAATCGTGGCTGAGAAACAATTTTCTTTTCTTGCGAGACATCGTCGCGATTGGTTCAGACGAAAGAAAAATGGCGAAAGCGATGAGTTCGACCAGCCCACATTTGCATCGGAGTGGAAATTTTCTTGTAAAATCAGTTGAGTGCTGTAAGTCGAACTGCTAACACGTGTTTGAGAATGCCAGAGAAATAAATAGGAAAAAATATTAAGGGGGATTTTAAGGACTTTGGGCTTTGTCGAGTGTTAAAAATTTGACCCAAAAGAAATTGAAAAAAAATCGCGTGAAAATTAGCTCAAAATTTCCGCGACGGAAAAACCAATTTTGAGAGCTGTGAAAATTACAAACTTCGAACCATGTCAAGTTTCGATTCTGACAATGATTTCCTGCACGAGGATTATTACGAGACAAACGGAAATTTCTATTCGTCAAACGGAGTTTATCAAGGTTGGTAAAGGAAAATCAAAAGTTTGTCTCGAGATTTAAACGTTTCGATGGGAAAATCATTTGAGAGATTTAAAATTTAGAGACAAACCAGATATTGGAACAAATTGGATTGTGTAGAGACCTCGCCATATATTTGACTTGTGACGATCATAGAAATATCTAATTGAACAGAAATCCTTAAATATTGAACACACAATAAAAATACGTCAACTATGTAGAATATTCATAAGCTGCAGCATTCGCTGCGCTAACTCTGTACAGTTTGATCTTCACGAGAAAAGTTTCCACGCACTTTAAAGAGAAAATTGACTTCACTTCGCCTCTGGCTGTTTACACGTTTGGTTGGAAAACAGTTGAGAGAATTTAATGATCTTCCAAATCGAGTAAACAAACAATGTCCAGAAGAATAAAGGAAGACGAGAAGTCTTCGCGTCGGATCAGATGATGTTTTATGTTCTTAGCGATCGTGTGTTCATCTCCGGCTCGAGAGGCACCAAACATTCCGGGGCTCCACCGTTTGCCCCTCCTTGGCCTCGCAGGCATAAACAAATCGTCAAATTATTTATCGCTTGGTGAATAACACGTGTCACGATTGAAATGGATACACTGACTCGCTTCGATGCATTTTAGATGCTCGAGAGAAACGTAAACACTCGCCAAGGATTTTCCTGTCTCGGAAGGAGAAAACTGAAACTTAAACGTCTTAATGATCCTCGAACAAGTGAAACATAAACAAATCGTTGGCCTCTTAAGGGCTGAAGGTAGCGATGACGAGTTAATGTTTGATTTTTACGATGCAGGAAGCCAAGACGACTACGAGTACATGCGAAAGTTTTCATCCAACGACGATTCCATCAACCATTCGTCGCCCGCGTCGTCTTTCCAGTATCCAGTTTACTCACAGCTAGATAAGAATGGTAAATATCAACATTCTTAGCTACGAAGTTACCAAATGACATTTGCAAAATTTCTGCTTGCTCGCAGATTACATAATGGACGATTACTACGCTTCGGGACGCAACAACATCGCCTCATCGACTGTGAACTATAACAACAATGTGATCACTAACAAAACCAGCTTGAGCATGCTTGTGACATCCAACGAAGAGATCCGAGTGCCCGTTGTACGCGTCGTGAAGCGGAGGACAACGGCAAACAAGAAGGAGAGACGGCGAACTCAAAGCATCAACTCAGCTTATTCCAGCCTGCGCGAGCATATTCCAAACGTTCCTTCAGACACAAAGCTGTCGAAGGTGAGACACAGACGACACATTAAAGCCTCCATTACGATTCATTCTTTTAATTAGATTAAGACGCTTCGATTAGCGACATCATACATCAGCTACTTAATCAACGTTCTAGAGGGGGAAGAGGCGGTCGTTAGCAACGGCAATTTTAAGAGGTGAAGAGTGAAATTACCACGAAATAACGTTAATTGAATGCGAAAATAACTTTCAGTGGCTTTCGAGCGGAGCTGGTGCCTTCGTCACGGAAGATAAATGCCGAACGCCGTGCGCAGATGAAGAAAGAAATTCAAGTGAGTTAACCGCAAATTGAATTATCGTCTCACCCTCCACAGTTTCGCACTTGCTCGCAGAGTGTTCTGGCATATTTTACGATCATTCTCATCCCCTTCTTTGTTTTTACTTCGGGCGCATGGAAAAGCGATCAAACCCTCAAACACTTGCCAAGCATTAAACTCTGTAATTGCCCTCGAATTATTTGATTCCGATGATGCAAACAAAGCGAGAAATCTTCTCATTAGGCTAATGGTGAGAAAGTTTGACGTCAATCGTCGCTCGTGGTTTTGATTCGAAGACAATTTCAATTACGCAAAGTTGTTGCCCTCGTCTGTAATCGAGTAACAATTCGATTATCAAGGGTATTGCCTGTTTAACTTTGATATTAGAACTTCTACTGCCCACATCAGCTCCATCGATACTTCTTCGAGGGTTGGCCAAGCTTATTTAATAACTTGGTCAAACGTTCCCGATGCTGTTTCATGGGTAACCGCCTGTATCGAGAAGCAATCTAATTTTAGTTCTCGCTTGTTTCTCTCCACTTTACTCGCGAGCATCTGACTTCGTCTGCCAAAAAGTGAGAAAGTTTGGAAATCATTTTTCTCGTGGGCGTAAATCGTAATCAATTTGAATGTATTTTTATCGCGACGATTAATCACTGAACGTTTTAAATAGTTAATTGAGTTCGGCTAATGCATCAACGGCACTAATTGACGACTCAATGCTTGAGATGGATTCACAGTTCTCTAGACGATCCCCCGCACAATGTTCGTCCCTTGTTGCGACTTGTTTATTTGAAACCTGACTCGCTGAGAGGATCAAGGAATCTCTTTGAGGCACTCGAGCCACTTAAGGACCGCAAAGAATAACATCGGGATCGTCTCGACATGACGTAAAGTTTCCCTCGTCGTTTCGCAAGCTTGCGACCCGCAAGTGACGAAGGCTGGGACGAGAAAATTAGTCGAGAATATCGAGCCACTTGAGAATTCCTCGAGGGTTTTAAATCATTTTCTTCCAGTTCAAGATTCACATGACTTCTTCTTAAAAGAGTTAATGGATGCGAGATGAAGCTCTGAACTCATTACATTAACTTTTTATTTATCTCTCTCGAGACTTTAATTGCAAAGTTTTGATGTCGCGACATGAATTGAAGTTGGATCTGTTTTCGAGTGTTTGGTGCCACCCAACATTAATGGAAACATTTAATGTCGAATCCACTTACGAGAGGGAAATTAAAGGCCGCGCGGCCTCAAGTATCGGAAGTTTCGATAAAGCCGCGCGATATCAACTTCGCTCCGTCTGCGTTTGTTGAGCATCACGTCAAATTTTCCGGAAACTTTGTCTCGTCTTTCGACTCACTTGAACTTTTCTCAACTCTTTTCAGAGCCAAATCGAGCAGCAGCAGCTTGGAACTGAAGACAAGAAGAGGACTGGATGGCCGCAAAGCGTTTGGGGGAGAGAAACGCTGGGACGGAAAACTCTCAAGTGATTCAACTGACTCTCGACTTTCTAATTGTAAAGATAAATATCTTGAATTAATTCAGCTTCTAGCCAAAGATTTATGACTCTTATCGATTAAACCTATTTTAAAACGCAAAGTTCCGCAAGTAAAATGTAGAAAAATTCCCATGAAAATAAATTGAAAATTTAGCTTTTGCTTAATTTCGATTCTTTTGATCCAAAGTCTCTTTATCATTTTTATCTAGCTGTGAGTAAACTGGATACTGGAAAGATGACGCGGGCGACGAATGGTTGATGGAATCGTCGTTGGATGAAAACTTTCGCATGTACTCGTAGTCGTCTTGGCTTCCTGCATCGTAAAAATCAAACATTAACTCGTCATCGCTACCTTCAGCCCTTAAGAGGCCAACGATTTGTTTATGTTTCACTTGTTCGAGGATCATTAAGACGTTTAAGTTTCAGTTTTCTCCTTCCGAGACAGGAAAATCCTTGGCGAGTGTTTACGTTTCTCTCGAGCATCAAAAATGCATCGAAGCGAGTCAGTGTATCCATTTCAATCGTGACACGTGTTATTCACCAAGCGATAAATAATTTGACGATTTGTTTATGCCTGCGAGGCCAAGGAGGGGCAAACGGTGGAGCCCCGGAATGTTTGGTGCCTCTCGAGCCGGAGATGAACACACGATCGCTAAGAACATAAAACATCATCTGATCCGACGCGAAGACTTCTCGTCTTCCTTTATTCTTCTGGACATTGTTTGTTTACTCGATTTGGAAGATCATTAAATTCTCTCAACTGTTTTCCAACCAAACGTGTAAACAGCCAAAGGCGAAGTGAAGTCAATTTTCTCTTTAAAGTGCGTGGAAACTTTTCTCGTGAAGATCAAACTGTACAGAGTTAGCGCAACGAATGCTTTAGAGAATATTCTGGTCGGGAAAACTTAACTTTATTGCGTGTTCAACGGCATTGGTGTCCTCTAAGATTTGTGGCTTAAACTTTAAGCAGAAAACTTCAGGATTGGGAGGGGAAATGGAGTGGAAATTTTTTGTGGAAAATCGTCTACATGACGGAAGGAGAAATGTTACAAAACGCCACGACCATGCATGTAAATGATAAAGTATTCAAAGCAATCGAACTTCGCCGTCTACATTTCCTAACGTTCCACAGATATTTGCTTCTTTTAGTTATCCGCGCTCAGATATTTCGGCCCCCGCGCTTTGTAGAATTGCAATAAATATTCAGTCAGAGCCACGAACGATCTTCGCCGTAAACTTTAATTTTAGGAAGATTCTTGAAAGTCACAGCTGATCAAGCAGACAGAAAATGATCAATACGGGGTAAGTGCTTCGGATCTGCGAGTTCTCGGCTGGATTTCGATCGACTTACGCGGATATTTCACGAACGTTCGCTTTATCAATTTGGACTCTCACGGGAAAAATATTTGGACTTTCGACTCTTGATTGTAAAACGTTCGCCGCCCGCGAAAACAATCTCGAGCGCTCAAGAGAAGAAGTCCAAAGTGTGATAGCGGGAAGAGGATCGTAATCCGAGAGATTAATGAATGGATTGGGGTCACAGCTGAAGAGAAACTCGCTCCACCTTGGCATTTCTGAAGATGTTACCAATGAAAGACTTTCGTCAACTTTTAGAAAGCTAGCCGGAAGGACGTTGTTCATCACTGGAGCGTCGCGTGGAATCGGAAAGGCGATCGCGCTTAAAGCCGCAGCCGATGGAGCGAACATCGTCGTCGCCGCAAAGACCGCAGAGCCTCACGTAAGGATCTCATTCATTCGCTCATTTTGGGGTTTCTGTTGCCTGTTTGTGCTGTCATAATTTCCGGTGTTTTCACTTTGCAGCCGAAACTTCCTGGTACAATTTACACTGCAGCGGCTGAAATCGAAGCGGCCGGCGGAAAAGCTCTGCCATGTATCGTTGACGTCCGCGACGAGAACGCAGTGAGGACGGCAGTCCAAAGCGCTGTTCAGAAGTTCGGCGGCATTGACATCCTCATCAACAATGCTTCAGCGATTAGCTTGACGCCAACAGCCGAAACTGACATGAAGCGTTACGACCTGATGCACAACATTAACACCCGCGGCACTTTCCTCGTTTCGAAGGAGTGTTTGCCTTACCTCAAGAAGTCTAATCATGCTCACATCTTGAACATTTCACCGCCATTGAACTTGAATCCGCACTGGTTCGCTAATCACGTCGCTTATACAATGGCAAAGTATGGCATGAGCATGTGCGTGCTGGGCATGGCTGAGGAGTTCAAGCCGCTTAACATTGGAGTCAACGCACTGTGGCCTCAGACTGCGATATCAACAGCAGCCATGGATATGCTGGGTGGAGAGGAGAGCAGCAAATACTCGAGAAAGACAGACATCATGTCTGATGCAGCTTACGCAATTCTCATCAAAGAGCCGAGGGCAGCGACCGGAAACTTTTATATCGACGAGAATGTGTTGAAAGCCGCTGGCATCACAGATATGACGCAGTACGCTTGCTGTCCAGAGAATGCTGGTCAGTTGATGGCCGATTTCTTCCTCGACGTTGCACCCCAAGACGTTCTGAAACCGGGCAGCGCCAATGCGCTTTCCAGCGACGGCGGCACCATCGAGAAGATTTTCTCGAAAATGCAAGGCTACATCACACCGGAAGTGCTTGAAAAGACTGGCGCGACGTTCCAATTCGAAGTTCTTGGCGAGGAAGCTGGGACCTGGTACGTTGACTTGAAGAACGCGCCAGGAAAGGCAGGAAAGGGCAAGCCCGACTTCACTCCCGATGCTACGCTGACGATGGACTCGAAGGACTTCTTCAACATGCTGTCGGGACAGTTGAAACCTGCCAACGCTTTCCTTGGAGGAAAGTTGAAGATTAGCGGTGACATGCGCAAGGCGATGAAGATGGAAAAGCTGATGAGCGCGATGAAGGCCAAGGCGAAGCTCTAAGTCGAAATTTCTTCGTTGTTCGTTCATCACACGTTGTTGCATTTCAAACATTTTAATCCATTTTTGCGGTGTCTGGGGCTCTTGTTGCGTTTAGCCGGTTGATGGACTCATCGCAATAATAAAGTTGTTTCGTTTCCCTTCTTTCTGAAAGTACCTGTAACTAAGAACGTTCCCGCAGAACGATTCCGTTCGAAGCAAAGCTAGAATGTTTTCCAATAAAACGAAATCTTTTTCTAAATCGAAGCTCATAGAATCAAAGTTTGATTAGAAGTCTTTGTCTTTACAGCCGAAACTTCCTGGCACGATTTACACGGCGGCGGCTGAGATCGAAGCTGCTGGAGGCAAAGCGTTGCCTTGCGTGGTCGACGTTCGTGATGAGAAGCAAGTGAGAGCTGCCGTTGAGTTGGCAGTCAAAACGTTCGGTGGAATCGATATCGTCATCAACAATGCTTCAGCGATTAGCTTGACGCTGACTCCAGACACGGACATGAAGCGTTACGATCTGATGCACCAAATCAATACTCGTGGAACGTTCCTTGTTTCGAAGGAGTGTCTGCCTTATCTAAAGAAATCCAACCACGCTCACATCATAAACTTATCGCCACCGCTTGACATGAACCCTCGTTGGTTCAAGGATCACGTCGCTTACACGATGGCAAAGATTGGAATGAGCATGTGCGTGTTGGGAATGGCTGAAGAGTTCAAGCAGTTCGGCATTGGAGTCAACGCTTTGTGGCCGCAAAAAGTTGTTCTGACAGCTGCGTTAAGAATGGTCAGAAGTGTCCAAGACGTCGTTCACTCGAGGTCGACTGACATCATGGCCGATGCCGCCTACGCAATTCTCAGCCGGGATCCCAGAGTTTGCACTGGAAACTTCTACATCGACGAAGCGATCTTGAAGGAAGTTGGGATCACAGACTTCAAGCGTTATGCAATCCAGCCCGAAAGCGATGAGAGCCAAATGGTCGACTGCTTCTTCTCACCAGATTCTGAAAGCAATTTGAATTCGAAGCTTTAAGCCCAACAGCTGTGAGCAATGAATAAACTATCAAGGGTGAAGGGATCATTGATTGAACGGGTAGCCACTGGCAAGTCATCACTTTATCATTCGGGATCAAAATTGTGGAAAATATTTCTGTAATAAATTTCCATTAAAACTCCACTGAATTTTCATTTCACTTTCATCACCCCAGAAAAATCTTTTAGATTTTATTCAATTTTCTTAAAATAACTTAGGACAAAATCAACAACTAAAGAGTCGAGACCAACGGTTTCCATATTATCGACTTATCAAATTATCAAGGGTTCAAAATATTTTTCGAATCACAGTCCAAAAGTCGAAGGAAGGGAGGACGATAACGGAGGTAACTGAACACAACTAAATCAGTTAAGCCGACCCACGAGCAAATAATAACAAACTCTTGGCTTGGTTTCATTAAAGGAATTCAACTAAAAATAAATAACGAAAACTCAAATCATTTCTGGTGAGTTGGGACGCCTAGCGGTGACCTGGAAAGTAAATCAACAAAACGATTGAGTAAACGAAAGGGAAAGAGCTTCGAATGCAAAAAAAAATACCGAACAATCAAAGTCTCGTGAGTTGGTGCGAATCATGCAAATTCCGCGCTTGTTAGTCCAAAGGTATACACAGCACCGGTCAACTGTCTCGTCAAGTCAATGAATGATGCTGCGTTTCAGTCAATGCGATTTGATGTTAAATACAGTGAAAGGAGAAAAATCTCATGCACTTAGAGCTAAAGAAATTATAATCGGCTGATTAATCGAGTAGATTTTGGTTGACTTCCCAATCGACCAGATCCAATCACGACGAAAATATCATGACGTGAGTCTCTCGCTCGTTTCGAATCGTGACTAACTTAATTAACAAACTGTCCATAATCATCCATCAAATCTTAAAATTAGGTTCTTCCAACTAATTCCTGTTTAAGTAAAATTATTCCTAAAGAAATTACATTTCTCGCTTAGCCAGCCACCGAATATAAAGTTTACAAATTATTTTTTGTGTAGAAATGGCGCTGTTGAGTTTGAAGGACTAGAAAAACATCTTTGGCTTGTCTTAGCATCACTCGAAACATCTTTGTTAGTAATTAGCTTGTTAGTTTCATTCTCTGTTCTTATAGCTAGCCATGTATCCTTCATCCAGCCGAATACTTACGCGACTGACAGAGTTCCTCCTCGTGCCGCTGCCATTCGCCTCGTCGATGCAAAGATCCGAGTCTGAGTCGACTTTTCGCGTTGGTCCGGTCTGTGTCAGCTGCTCTGTCGTCGTGAGTATCCTTGCGATTGGAGTGCAGAAGGACGGTAAAGTTTCGAAGAGAGTAGGACGTGAATTGGTTAAGAGAGGCTTCATGTATCTAGGACGGAATTGAACAAGTTTGATTGAAGTTTAATTGAGAATAACTTGACGCTCACCTGGAATCGAAATTTCCCCAAACTCGGGCTAAGAGCGCCTTTTCATTCTTACGCACCGGGCCGCTGGTTCCTGGCTGATCTGATCCTGATACAGGACTTTCAACATCCTAAGCAAAGAAAGGAAGCCAAATAAAATCAAATCACTCAATGTCGTTTAAGGTAATTCGTGCCAAACTCATAAAAAGTTTACAGAAAACTCGAGCAGACGAGAAACGATAAAACCGCATGCGGATAAGCGCCAATAACTGTTTTACAACTTCAAGTTTTACGATCATATTTCAATGACCTACCCCAACGTTCGAGTTCTCCATTGAGCAGTACACCTGATTATTAGATATCACACGTGAGTCAATCGGATTCAAGGGGAAATTTTGACAAAACAAGAGGAAAGAGAGAAAATGCAGTGAGTGGATTTATCGACTTTTGCGTCTTTCCGGTGAGTTAAATCTTGCAGCAAAATCTCAGAGTTAATTCAATCAACAAGGCAAAGCAACTCACACTTCTAACTGACTGATAAGTAAGCTGATCAGTCTCGTCTTCCGCTGCAACTCTGAAATAATTATCAATTAGGCTTCTCGTATTATGAGAACACTTCGAGCTTACGGGATTTTCAGCCAGCTGAGGAAGAAGTTGGCAGCGCCGCCTTGAAAGATGACTGTTGTGATGACTATGAGCGAGGTGCAGGTAAGCATGATCTGTCGAGCATCCGACACCGTGTTTCTTATCGCAAGCGCGAAGCTCATCGCACCACGAAGTCCAGCGAAGAACAGCATGTGTTGAAAGTTCCACGGCATCTTTGGTTTTCGTCCAAGGTTGATTATATAAGCGAGAGGGTAAACATTGACTGCTCGTCCAATTGCCGCGCACAGGAATCCGGTGATGATGAAAATTGCATCGAAATGATGCCGTGGGAACGAGAACATCGACACGCCAATGTACGAGAAGATAAAATTTTCCGCTAAAAAGTTGAGAAGCTCAAAAAGCTGCTTTGTTCTCGTTCGAGATTCCTCCGAAAGATTGTTGAAGGTGTAGTGAGCTTGACAGATGCCACAGAATAGCACAGCTACAACTCCTGTCAGCTCGAACACCTCCGCCATCAGGAAAGTGCTGTAAGACATCAGTACGAACAAAGCCGATTCCAGTAGAGGAAACTCCCGAACTTTTGTGAACTTTGTCATAAGCGAAGTGGCACAGCCCATTGATGTTCCGATCACCAGCGAGAAGAAGAACACGAAAAAGAAGTCCTTGGTCGCTTTGAGGAAAGCGTGAGTCTCGAAGTCTCCTGTCTGTGAATAATGTTCGCCGTAGTTTTGAATCGCTCCGCTCAACACAATCGCCACAGCATCGTTCAACACTGATTCGCCGAACACCAAAGCGTAAAGGTTCACGTCGACGTTCTTCTCGCTAAAGATTGCAAGAATCGTCAACGGGTCAGTCGGTGAAATCAAAGCTCCAAAGTAGAGCGTGTCGAGAAACGTGAAGCTCGCCCTGTTCGACATCAACTGCACGAATCCGTACATGAGACTTCCGATCAGAAGCGCGCTGAGAGTTGTGCCGACAATGGCGAATGTTAGAATCGTCCCAAGGTTTCTGAAGAAATATTTCCGTTTCAAGCTATAGCCGGCGTAGAAAATGATCGGTGGTAGAATGATATTGAAGAAGATTTCCGGGTCGAAAGTTGCCTTCAAGTCAATTTCATTCAAATTTCCGCTCAGCTGGCCACGGAAAGTGTAGGCGTATGTTCGATTCTGCATCGATGTTGTGTCGTTCAGCGTTCCCGGGAACTTTAGCCACAAACTGTCGGGTGGAAGGCTTTCATTGTACCTCGCCGACTTCTCCGCTTCCACTGGCAGATGAGTTATAGGTGTCGATGATCCCGCAAAGCGAATGATGGCACCGACAATCAAGCCTGAAAGATTGAGAGGATTTAGTGGGATACATCACTAAGCCGAAGTTCGTGATGTGGCGTGAAGTCTCTTGACACCTTTCAATTCCCTCTCGTCGCATTATCTTTCCGTTGGCAGACTCAACAGCCATAACAGACAACCGTTTAATCGAGAATTCAACGCACCGGCCAAGCTTTATACGGGTCGTTAATTTCCCGTGATTTTACTGCTAGCTTGTCCATAAAGATAGCGTTGAAAGTAGCTCAGTTCAGTGGTTGTCGATGAAGGCTGGTGCTGCGTGCATACGGTTGATTATCAGCATAAACTGGATCAATGTCATATCGAGTTGGATTGAGTTGATAACGAAATGACAAGCTTGTTCGCTTCTTTTAATTGCGACACCATATGGATCGAAGTAAAAATAGCTGAACAAAGATGATTCGTAGTCTAAAGTTTTCCGCTCATTATGCAAACAACGCAGTTTGGATGGGAAATGATCCGCGGTTTTGTTTGTTTGTGGACTTTTAATCTCGCGGTTTCGGATTTCAGCTTTAACGAGTAATCGCGTCTTGCGCTTGGCTCACCATAGATAACAGCTAATCCGGTCTCGTTGAGCCACGAGACTCTGTGATATTTGAATATCCAGATCGTCAGCACCGTCAGTGCTAATAAGCTACCTGGAATGATTGTTATGAAATGGATTTTCCTTCGCTGAACTATTTTCAAGTGAACTCACAGTAAATCAACAAATTTAAGCTATCGATTCGGTGAAGCGAAGTCGCCTTTGCGTCAATCAGTACATCGAAATTATCACATTTAATTAAACTTGTCTTCTGGATTAAAACTAATGCTAACACGGCTAGAAAATTCATTTTCACTCGAGACAGAAATTTTGTTTGTGTTTAAATTTTTCGTAGATTTTTGACTGAATTTTGTAGACTTTCAATTATTTCGGAGACTTAAACAAATTGTCCAATTAATTTATTTTATCTCGTTTTTTACGCAATCGAATGTGAATTTTAGAGTTATGCTGAGGTGGAATCGGCATTTGTCAGGCTTGCTGCGACAGTCAAGGTGTTGTCAGTACTCGACGACGCCTGAACGAGTGATAAAGACGTGCATCGTTGGATCTGGGCCCGCGGGATTCTACTCAGCTCAATATCTTCTTAAGCACTTGCCCGGCTCGCAGGTCGATTTGATAGAGAAGCTTCCAGTGCCTTTCGGCCTGGTGCGGTTCGGAGTTGCGCCTGATCATCCAGAAGTGAAGAATGTTATCAACTCGTTCACGAAGACGGCTGAGCATCCAAACTTCCGGTTCTTTGGAAACTTAGCGTTAGGCAAGGACGTGACATTGAAGGAGTTGAGAGAGAACTACGATATTGTTCTACTGACATATGGAGCTGACATCGATGCAACATTGAACATTCCAGGAGAAGACAAGAAGAACGTCATCTCGGCTCGAGAGTTCGTTGCGTGGTACAATGGACTGCCAGGACACCAAGACCTCAATCCTGACTTGTCAGGCGATAGCTGTGTTCTTTTAGGTCAAGGAAATGTAGCAGTTGATGTTGCAAGGTGAGATCTCTCTTCAGAAAACACAAATTCAGTGCCCAACTCACCGCTGTTCTTTTTATTCAGAGTGTTGCTGTCACCACTCGATGAGCTTCGTGAAACTGACATAACTGAACATGCTCTTGAAGCCCTTAGTCGTAGCAAGATCAAAAAAGTTCATTTAGTTGGTAGACGAGGTCCACTTCAAGCAGCTTACACAATCAAAGAGCTTCGCGAGATGCTGAAGCTTCCGAATGTGGACACGGTGTGGCGAGCCGATGACTTCGCTGATGTTCATGACAAGATTGCGACGCTTCCGAGGCCGAAAAAGCGAATCACCGAGTTGATGGTCAAAAGTCTGGCTGAAGGAAGCTCGAGCAGTGATAACAAAAAGTTCCTTCCGGTCTTCTTTCGGAATCCTCTGAGAGTGAACGGAGATTCGAGCGTTGAGTCCATTGACTTCACCATGACGAAGCTCGTGGACGACAGAGCCGTATTGACAGACCAAATCGAAACTATTCCTGCCCAGCTCGTTTGTAGGAGCATCGGCTACAGATCAATCAGCGTTGACGAATCAATAAACTTTAACGAGAAGCGAGGGATGGTGAACAATGTCGACGGGCGAGTTCTCAAGAAAGGCTCCGACGAAGCCGATCCGGGGCTCTATGTTGCCGGTTGGCTTGCGACTGGACCCTCGGGAGTAATTCTGACAACTATGAACAGCTCTTTTTTCGTTGCGCAAACAATCATCAAGGACATTCAATCAGGTGATCTGAAACTCGAGACTAAAAAGCCTGGCATCCAGCCAAAAGGTCAACGAATCGTCACGTGGCGCGACTGGGAGAAAATCGATCAACGTGAAGTGGAAACAGGAGCTAAAGCGAACAAACCACGAGAGAAGATCGTTAGCGTCGAGGAAATGATGAAAGTCGTTGAGTCATAAACAGCACGGAATTGCGTCAGGAAGCAATTTCGTCTGCGGTGCACGGGTGAAAATAGAATCGAGAGCAACACGTTGGTGGCTGGGAAAAGGAAGTTCCATTACGTTGTTAATTATCTCATTGATGCAATAAACATTTTTCTACGTTCGAGAATAAATTTCCCTCGCATGTAGTTTGACATGTGACCTAGTTCGGCTTTTCCAGGTGGAATATAATAAGGAATATCAAAACTTGTTTGCAACTCGAATTAGCATAACATTGAACGAAAAGTTTCGAGGGAAGTTTTTATCGGGTCGGTGAGCACAAAGTTGAACGGAAGTAAGAATCGATTCGAGGGTATTGATCAATCGGTTGGGGTTCAGTTGGCAAATGATAACTACTGAGAACATTACTACAGACGGTACAGAACTAGGCGCAAAGTTATGTGAAGTCGCAACGTCGCCAAAGAATCAACAAGTTGTTAAGACTTAGTATGATCAAAGGACTCAAACTTAAGCCTTGATTACGTGCTTACCGCACGTTCTCCTTTCCACAACGGAAACCACTTGAGAGCTCAAACGGAAACGTTTCCATTCATGTTTTATTCATTCAACTGTTGTTGATACATCGCTCGCTTTTTTCTTCGGAAAAACTGAGAAAAGTTTTCAACCTGCGTGGGTAAAAGAAAATCGAGTTTCCTGCTATTTGAATTTTCTTTTTATTTACGTTTTCTTCTGTCGACGCACAAATCTACTTGAACAGCGTTTCATGTCTTGAGGATTTTTCATTTAAGTGATGAGGATAAATCTTGTTGTCGCTTCTTTCAGCAAAAACTTTAAGAGAATCGAGACTGACAAAAAAGTCTTTGCTGATTTATTGAAGAAGATGTCACAAAAAATCTTAAAATGCGTGTGTTTGTGTGTTTAAGTTAAGTTTCTTTCTCGGCTTAAAATGTGTCAGCGTCATGAGAAAATAAAACGAGACGAAACGAATGGCGAAGAGCCCGGAAAGGAGAGGAAGTCGCTAACACAAATCAATCTAACGTTATCATCAATTTTCTTTTGCTTAAGTTATCCTTACGAGTAAGTTTCATTGGGGGCCAGGCGGGGATTCCTACAGTTTCCAGTGATGTGTTGCAGCTTAAGAAATTCGAGTTTCTTCGCCAAGGTCTGCCGACCCTTTCGAGCCTTCAAATCAATTGTATCGAGTACGCGTCTTGAGTTTATTCAATCGAAGGTTTATAAAATGCGTTGGGAAAGAAAATCTCGTCGAGTTGCGGTCGGGAAATGTTTACATACAAAAGTTTACGACAACCGCAATCGCTTCAAAGGGAAAACGTCTTGAACGCTCCGAAGGTAAATTTAGAATCTCGCGAAGACTTTCGACTCACAAAGGGGAAATTATTATCTTGATTAGCGCGAATTTTCCACTGGGACTGATAAGGATTTCTTGTTGTTGTTCTCGAGCCAATTTCGGTTTGACGTGGAAACTACCTGCTTGTTTGTTGATGGCTTTTGTTTGATGCAATAAATTTGTTTGGTGTGTGATTGTTTTTCTTCTTTCTTTCGGCTTGAAAGCTTTTCCAAAACGAGAGGAAGGAAAAATCGATAAACATGTGAGAGCAATTCGAGCGAACGGTTTGAAGAAATGCGGGATGGAATCGGAGTTTATTGAGGCTTCGTGTGTCGTGTCACTAAATTTAGCTGAAAGAACATAGCGAGCGTTACATTCTGCGCGCGAACGAGAGCGAGTGCTCACCTTTTATTAATATTCAGCCATGGATGTTGAAGACACTCGGCGGCCGTAGCGCGCTTTGCTGGATCGTACTCGAGCATCGGTCGCAGGAAAGACGAGAACTCAAATGCTTGCTCAACGTTCCACTCGTACTTCTCCGTCAGCACTTCGATCAACGCCCACGGCTTAAGTCCGGAGATGTTGCGAAGCTCGCCGCGCTTATTAAACAGTGCGCTCGACAAGCGACCGCCAAGTGCAATCTCTTTCGGTATCGGACCAAGCAGCTCGATTATGTGGGCTAAGTGGTCATCGTCGCGATCGTAGTTCTCGCCGGCGTGTGGCTCGAATAAGTAATCACCAGTGGCTAACTCGAAAGCCATGCACGCTGTGCTCCAAATGTCAGCCGAAGTGTCGTAGCCGCTTCCGATGATAACTTCGAGCGAGCGATATTGTCGTGTTTGAATGTCTGGGAACACGAAGAAACATTTAATCGGTCAAATTTTTCTTCAACTTTCGTCTACTCACCTTCAGTAAAATGTTTGTCGACCCAACACGCGTTGCCCAAGTCGGCAATCTTCACCTCAAAATCACAAATCTCAAACGTAGGGTCATGGGAAACAGAAGGAGCTTTAGGTGATCGTTTTGCCTCTTCGCTAATGCCGTTCTCAGTCGGCGGAGTAGTTTGAATCATCGGCACAACCTTCAACTCGTCTATGACACGCTCCGATGGTAACGGGATTGAAACCTTTACTTCGTCGACATCCTCATTATCCTCGTTCGACTCGTCGTTAGACTTTACACTGCTGTTCATGTTGCTCGTCTTCTCCTTGTCTTTCTCTTCGTTCTCGTTCTCTGACGAAGCATTAGACTTCACAGATCCGTTCAGGATGTGACTGGCCGATGTCTCGTTATCGGTGGGAGATTCATCATTATTAGATAAGGTTGCAGTGACACTGAGGTGCTCCTCGACTGGCCCATCGCCAACTACTTCGTCCTCCTTTGTAGCCTTGTCAGTGTCATCGGGAACGGCTTGCTGCAAATGCTCCATCTGCATTCTTATCAGCTCGTTCTGCAGCTTTGCCTTTTTCTTGAGCTTCTTCTTCTTCGTTTTGCTTAGTTTACCCGTCGGCACCTGCGGTTGGAACTCTTCGGGCGCGGTACTGACGAGCGAAGTCGGTAGCTTCAAACCCATTGCGACCATCTCGTTTGCTTCTACAGCAATCTTACGGATGTAGGCCTCGTCGACGCAGAGAAGCACATTTTCAGGTTTGATATCGGTGTGGCTGTTAATGAGAGAAAGTCAATCAAGTCCCGAAGATTTTTCAGTCAAAGTTTCGCTTACATGATTTGGCATTTGGTGTGAAGATAATCCAATCCCTCTAGCACCTGACGGATGATTGTTTTGACGTTCACGTACGGTATGCCTCGATATTGGGACTTGATGATGAGCTTGAGTAAGTTGTGTCCGAGCACTTCGAACACCATGCAGACATGCGTCCCGTTCACGCCGGAGATCTTGAAGTCGTTCAGTAACTGCACAGTTTTGTTGCGTTTAGGATCGACAGGATCCGTGTCTCGAACGGCTTTCAATATTTTAATCTCATCCTTCGCCGTCTCCGTGAAGTTGATGGCTGACTTTACAATCTTCAGAGCGGCGTAGCGTTTGTCCTCGAGGTCCCAGCACAGCCAAACAGTCGAGAAATGACCCCAACCGATTTTTCTAATGACATGGTAGCGCTGGAGGAACAAATCGCCGATCTTGACTGGGTGGTAGCCGCCACGGCGGTAATCCTCGCGTGACTCTTGTTCTTCCTCCTCGCTCGAGTAAGCTGCATCATCCTGCGGGTCGTCGTCGCTCCGCATCTGGTGGTGCTGCTCGCCACCAGTCTCATTTGAGGAACTATTTGATGGGATGTGCTTGGATTGCTGCTTTTTCGGTGGCTGATTCGATTGCTGGTGTTTATTCTTTGTGTTGTTCGTCTCGGTGTCCGATTTGGCTAAAATTAATTCTTTGATTTTCTGATTCGACTTTTTGCCTCTCTTCTTCTTCGCCTGCACAGTCTTGACGTGCTTGTTGATGTTGGAGTTCATTATTAACGAGTTATTCGCGCTTTACGAGCCTAGGTTTATTGATTCTACCGACTTTCGAGCAATTGTTTGTGGTTTTTGATTTTGTGAGAAAAATTCTTTTTGACGAAAAGTCTCCAACGAAAGTCTACAATAAAGCGACGAAGTTGCGAAAGGGGCGAATTCAAATATTTTATGGCGGGTAAATTTTGCAATGAATTCAAATTATCCGTTAAATTGGCTTTTCATCGATTTCCTCGATTTTCCTTTTCCCTTGAACTCTCACTAAATTTGTACTAACGTTTACAAACAACTTTCCGTTTATTTCGAATCAGAAAAGTCAACAAGCTTAAATCTCAGTTAACATTGCAATCTCGTCGTGTGAAAAAGTTTGTGAAGAAAGAAGCAATCGAGCTCCAAAATTATATTTGTGTGTGATTTGAAAGGTGATTATATCTTTGGACGCGTGGAAGGAGTAGAGGTTGGTCGTAGTCGTCGCTGGCCTGTTGGGGTTGGTGGTTTTCCCGGCTGAAATGATAAGAAATTATGATTTGTTCACGACGAGATTTTTTCGATTCGCTCACTTTCGCTGGGGTCGTCGAACCTTGAGCCTGCTGCATAGAAAAGTTAGAGGGTAGCGTGGAAGATCCGTTTGACGCAATAGAGATTGGCCGCTGTTGTGAGTCGTTAAGCATCTTCTCTTGACTTCCGGCTCGACTGGAACTTCCACCGCGCTTGAACATCCCGGAGATCCTTTCCTTCAAATCTTTCTTGCTGGATCTGTGGTCACCAGCGAGACTGATGTCGGAGTCAGAGCCTTGTTGCTGTAAAGACACATTTACTAAGATTCTAAGAAAACTTGATCATCGGCGATCTTACCGATGCATCGCTCTCAGTTCCGCGACTTCCCTTCGTCAGACTTCTCAGCTTTCCCATCAATCCCTTCTTTTTCTTTCGCCTGCCCGTCATGTCGCTTTGCGTTGATCCCGCCGACAGCCGCGAGTCCATGCTCGAGTCTCCGCGTCGTATTCCATACTCGCTGTCGATGGATTGCATTGATGACATGGATCCGGCATCGCTGTCCTTCCAAATCTGCTGCTGCTGTTCGCCTTGCATCGACTGATCGAGCGAGAGACTCTTGCGGTAGAGACTGCCTTGCGACGATCTGTTCAGTCGCGCCATTGGGCGACTCATGTTGCCTTCGATACCGTTTTCGTTCTCCTGAGAAGCAGCTCGCCTCATTCCACCTCGCCTCGCCCGGTCGCGCTCTCTCTCTTCGTCGCACAATCGCTGGTAACGTCTCAGCTCGTCCGAAGCTTCCGCTAATCGCGCTAATACTGTGGAAATCTGCATGGTTGATCCGGAGGGCGAGGGACTGCGGCTCTTGCTTCTGCTTGGTGGGTTTGGAATGGACAATGTCGTTTCTTTGGACGTGGATAAGTGTTGAAGGTCGGGGGCGATTTTCACCAGCTCGTCGACTTGCTGAAGCAGAGCGCCAACTTTCTTCTCGCCGACCTGCTCGAGTCGTCGTTTGCTGCCAGATTCCCGCTCTCTGTCGTAACGATCTCGGTCTCGTCTTAACTTCTCGTTCGCCGTTCGAAGCTTAGCGTGAGCGTCACGAAGCTCGAGTAAATCACTTTGCAGCTCTGAGATCTTCCGGCGACCTTCTTCGAGTTCTTCTTCTGTGGTTTTCTTGACTTGGTCGACTTTACGTCGCGATTCGAGTCGCTCCTTGTCTCGTTCTCTCTCAACCTCGAAAAGCGTTTGCCTCAAGTCGCGTGCCAATGTCGAGGTCTCGGCCAGCAGTCGTTGCTGGTCTTCTCTTTCCTTTTGCCAAGTTAACTCGAGCCGACTCTTCGTGCCAGGAACCTTCGAGCTGCCGAGGATTCTCTCTTCCTCCAGCTCGTTCATCTTCGACCTCATCTCAGACATTTTTATCTCAAACGCGCTCTTCTCTGACACGAGCTCCGTCCTCAGTTTGCTTGCCTCTAAACGCGACTCGCTCAGCTCATCCTCGAGACATCCGCACTGCTGTTCGAGCGTCTGAATCTTTGATTTGTCGTCTTCGTCTCCACTCGACGTCGACGTGTAGCTCTTTCGATTCTGCTTCAACTCGCACATGTTCTTCTGAGCGGCTTCCAGCAACTGTTTGTACGAGTCGCGATCCTTCTTGAACCGCTCACATTGTCTGTGAATCGATGTCAGCTCATTCTGCAGCGTGTTGATTTGAGTCTCGTATCGTAATCGCGTTGAGGCAACTTCCGACTTGACTGCAAGCTCTGACGTTTCCAATCTGAAAGAATCCTGGTTAGACCTGCGGCTTTAAGTTTGTTAAACAACTTACTTCACTTTAAGTTTCTTCAGTTCGTTTTCAAGGGTCAAATTGTGATCGTGCAATGTTCTCTGTGCTTTGCTGATTCTCTCGAAATCGTCGAGCTTCCGTTTAAGATCGTCGTTCTGAAACAGGGAACCATTAATCATCAAGCCTTCAATATGTCTTTTAGTTGAGTAGGAACTCACCTCCTTGCGAACTGAAGAGAGCTGGTCAACGTTCATCTCGTTCTGCTTCGTCAGCTTGTTGAACTCAGATTCCTTCTCTTCAAGTTTTGCCTTCAACCGGCTTCGATCTAGTTCGAAGGTTGATGTAGACGTTTTGGTGCCGTTGTGCTCCGCTTCGGTCAATTTCCTCTGAAGATCGGAAGCTCTCTTAGTCAGCTCTGCTTTCTCGCGACGGTTCTCGGCCTCTGCGTCGTCGTAGCGGTCAATTTTGACTTTGAGCGACTTGATCTCCGTGTTCAGTTTCTCCTTCTCGGTGGTCAGTTGAGCTTTGAACAGCACGTGCTCTTCCTCGAGAAGTTCGTAACGACTGTTGAGACTAGCGTTCTTCTTCTGCTCTTTTGATAGCGTGTCTTCCAACTCCTTAACTTGATCTTGAAGCTCCTGGAGCTTCTTCGATGGGAATTCATTGTTGAGCGAAGATTTCTCTTTGAGCGACGAGATTTCTTTTTCGAAATTCTTCTTGGCAGTTTCCGAAGATTTCTTAGCAACCTGGGAAAAGTTTTCGCTCATATTTTCATTCTTCAATTCAATCATTCCAAATTACTTTCAACTCCGCTTCCATTTCTTGAGCCTTCGTCTCCCACTTGGTGTGTTCGGCTTTGAGTTTCTCCAGTTCCTTCTCCTTCTTCACCAGTTTGTCTTTTTCGCCTTTGAGCTGGAACTCGAATGACATCTTTGTCGTCTCCATTTGCTTAAACTGAAAGATCTTTCTATTAACAGACTAGCAGTTTGATAGCTAACAAGATGGAGAATCAATTGACGAACGGACATTCAACGAATGGCTACGAATCGAGCCCTGTGCGATCAGTGTCGCCGCAGCCGGAAGAAGAACCGGATGATGTCCAAGAACGTCGAGCCAATCGAGAAACAAACAGCCGCCAAGCTTCTCGCTTGACTGGAACGGTCAAGTGGTTCAACGCAAAAGTCGGCTATGGATTCATCACACGCAACGACACCGGTGAAGACGTCTTTGTCCACTTCACGGGCATCGCACGTAAGAACCCGCGCCACTCGATCAAGTCGCTTGGAGATGGAGAAATCGTGGAGTTCAATGTCTTGGCTACGAATGTCACCGGCGAGGGCGGCCGATCTGTCCGCGGCAATCCTTACGTCTCCTACTTGCCAATCCGCCGAGACAACCTCGCATCTGGCGACACATCGCGCTACAACCAGCGTTATTACGAAACCGGAAATTCGCGCATTCCTCGCTGGAATCCGAACTGGCAAGCTTAACACAAGAGGTTTCTTACCGAACTATCCAGCGTCGCTAGCTTGATGTCCTGACTCTTTATTTTGTCATTAAACGATTTATTCTCATCTAAAGCCTTCTGTAGTTTCTGCTCGACTTCTTTCAGCTGCGATGAACTCGAATCGATCTTTGACTCTGGAAAGATCCAAAAGTTAAATACGAAATATCAGAGCAATTGATCTGACGCACTGTTGTTATGTAAAAGCTCCTCGTTCTGGCTCTTAACGGTTTTGAGCTCAGCTGCGAGTTTCTTGTTTTCATCTTCAATCTGCTTGACTTGTGAAGCTCCAGATCGAAGAGCAATCGCTCGCATCTCAGTCACTTCTTCTTCCAGCTCTTCAATCATTCTCTGGAAAGACAAAACCATCAGTGAACCAAAGCTAAAGGTTTTTTGCAAACTGTAACCTTCAGCTGGAGCTTCGTCTTCATGTCGGAATAAACTTTCGGGATCCTTGGCGGCATTTTGTCCACCGGATCCTCCAAGATTTTCTTGATCTTCATCTTCAAATCGTCGCGTTCCTTCTCTAGATCTTCGATCGAGACTTTCGAGTTTGTGACTGGCTTGATTGAGTTGCGAGCGTTTGTGAGCTGAAGCTTTTTCACTTCTGCCAACAGTTTCTCGTTCTCCTGCTCGAGCGTTTGAGTTTTGGTTCTAAGAACGCTCGCCTCTTGCTCGACGACTTGCAGCTGTCGCTTCATGTCTGTGCTAGACTCAATCAGAGGATTATCTAACAATCTGAAAAGGTTAGGACCATGAAAAGCTATGAATTGGTTTAGACTTTCGATGAACTCACTTTGGCTTCAACGATCCAATCTTTGTTTTTCCCTTCGTCAAGCTTTGCTCTGCCTGCACACGCTCAAACTCACGATCCTTCTCGATGAGTTTCTTACGCAGCTCGTTGATTTCATCTTCCATCACTTGCATCTTCTTATCGCTCAAAGGATCCTTTAAAGATTTCCCCAGCGTGGTTTTCTTCAGCAGCGATGATGGTGAAGGTGCTCTCGTCGCCAGCTTTTCTTGGAGATCTTGAACTTGTCGTCTGCTGAAATCACTTTCCCTTTCAAGCTCTTCAAGCTTTCGACGGAGAACAGCAGTTTCCTAAGAAGATTTTATTGATTGATGAGAGCTTTCAAAGTCAACAGGTCGAGCTTTTTAAAAAGCTTAAATAAGCTTTTCATTCATCAAGTTTAGAAATGAGCTTTAAAAAGCTCAATTCTTGAACATTAACGTTAGCAATTAACCTGCTCGTTCAGCTCCAACTGGAGTTTCAGCTCTGCCGTGTCTTCCTCATCTGAAATTCCCTCGTCTTTCTCAACGACGACAGCTCGCTTTGGTGGGTTCGGACTAAGCTTGCGAGCTGAGACAAAGAGAAATTGGGGAAATTTAAATTCTCTGTCAGTAATTCGGTTGTCGTTAGTAAAGTTAATTCCAAGGGAAACATTCATTATCATACTTCGAGCTTTCGTTGCCATCTTCTTCAGCTGCATGATCAGCGACTCGTTCTCTTCCTCAACACGCGAAGATTTTTTTCGTAAGCTCTGAGCCTGTAAGAAGAGTTCAGAAACATTAAAACGAACTCGACAGAAAATTTGTGACAGCAGTTAATGAGGAATGATTAGTGACGCTTGTCATGATCTGTTGCATACCTTCGTGGAGATTGTGAAAGACGCTCGATACCACAAACTGAATGTAAAAGTTTTGTTTCGAGTAAAGCAAAGTTATCGGCGATAAGTAAATTAAGGATTCGCCAAATGAAAGCTTGTCATAAGGTATCAAGTCAAATGTCTGAGTGCCGGCATTAAAAGCGTCTTTCTTGTCTCGTGGCTGAATGTCAGTTTTATCGACGCTCGTGATTTTCAAGCGAGCTTTGAGTTTCTTGGACTGGCGGTAGTTATAGAGAAGCTGAATGGATATTGATGAAAATGTTGATGAAATGATAATCAAGTCTCACCTCTTCCTCCGCGAATCGAAGCTGCTCTCTCAGATCAGCTTCTCGCTCAACTGAGTCTTGGAGATCCCTCAATAGTTGAACTGGATCCTCTTGACTACCACCACGTGTTAGCGACTCGCGTGAAACCTTTCCACCATCCGAAGTTGATTTTCCAATTTTGCCAAGTGTTGGGGTCTTCTTTTTCGATGTCTGGTTCTCTGTCTCGGTCTGAAGACGCCGAGCGACTTCATTTGCCACTTTGAGTTCATCTTCGAGCTGCTTAATCTTAGCGACGAAGTCCGAGCTCGTCTGATTGCTGCCGACAGCTTGTTTCTCCAGCTCAAGCTGCTCAATTTTTCTTTCGCTTTTCTTCAATTTGAACGAGAGGATTCGACAGTTCTTTGTGGTGATTTCGAGCTCCTTCTTGACAGTAACATACTCATCCGCCTGTTCTTCTCGGAAGTTGTCTTGCATCTCGTCTATCTCCGACTCCATGTTCTTCAATTCTCGCTTCATATCTTCATTCTCATCCATCAAAGCTTCGCACATCCGCTCGGCTTGCTCGAGCTTGTTGCGCAAAGTTTCTTCAATATTCTTTGGTCGGTTCTTCATGTCGCTAGTCAACTCCTTGACCTTTTGTGCCAGCGACTTCTTTTCGTCTTGAAGATCTTCCATCTGCTGTTTCATTTCGTTTACTTTCTGTTGCAGCTTTAAAGCTTCGGCTGCTGCCGTTCGATTAGATGTTGTGTCCATTGAAGCTAACCGTCGAAGAAGAATGTCGGACTTATCGCGTTCAGCTCTTTCACATCTCGCTTTAACTGTTTCTAGTTCACTCTTAAGCATTTCGTTCTCTTCCCTCAATTCGCTATCCTTACGATCGACTAGCGTCGTTTCAGTTGTGTCAGTTGTCGTTGAAAGTGCATCGTCGTACTTTGGTTTCGATGTTCCATTTTTATTGTCTTTTACTTGAATCAAGAACTGAACGTCCTTGCTGCTCGTGTAGGAGTCAGAAGAAGTTCTTGTGGCCACCTGCGGCGCTTTCTTCGCCGTCTTTGGTTTAGCTTCAGATATTGGCGCGAGACCTCTCTGTCGGCCATCAGGAATTGGCGGCAAATCAGTTCTACTTCGAGCTGGTTTGTCGTCAGGAATTGGTGGAAGTGGATCGGTTTGCCTTCGACGACGAACTGGCTGCGGCTCTGGCTCTGATCTCGATTGTTCGTGATCGCTGCAGAAACAAAAATGAATCAGAAATACAGAAAAGCTCCTTAGCTGTGACAATTTTACCTCTTAGGAATCGAACCTTCTCTCTCTTGGCTTCCCTGTCTTTTAATCATTTGCATTTTGCGAACCCTTTCTGCCAACGAATCAGACTTGGTAATGGTGACAGACTCGTCTGCTTCAACGGGTCGCGCAGCATTTCCATTTGATGGTGATCGCTTCAGTGTGAATGTTTCTTCTACCATGTCCAGGTTAGCTGCAGTGTGACGTCGCCGGGGTGGAAGCTGAACGTTCACTGTGACTTCTTCTACCGGCTTCAGTTGGACTCTGTGACTTTTCTGCGCTTCCTCGAGATCTGGAGTCGATGACCATGATGACGGTCTCTGACGGATGCGAATCGGAGCTGTCACTTCAACAACGTTTGGCGAATCGTTGGACGACAGGTTCTGTGTTGAAGTCCAGCTTCGAGATGATTTGTCAAATGATTCTCGATTCAAACTGGGTGTTGACGACGCAATTTCGTCGCCACGTCTCGTCCCGTGCTCTTTGTAATCTCTGCGAAGTTTCATTTCTCAGTCAAAACGGAATTGCACAAAAGTCTCGCGTCGTTACCTGAAGCATCGTTTGCACCTTGTCGGCCAACGAACCTGAGGGTGAAAGCCTAGCGGACACAGCTGATCGCCGCCTTTCAGTCCCGAATACAAATGACTCATGTTCGTCTGCCTCTCGTGCCAACGGTGCGAAAATTAGGAAAACCTGAAACGTGATGAGAAACAATTTTCTTGCCATTGAAAAAACTTTTCTTTCGTCGCTCGACGCCAAAATTTTGTTTTCACTCGTCACTCTGCGTTGAGCAGAGCACGAGGGAATTCTCGAAACACTTGTTTTCCTTTCGCTTCGTGAAAATGAGAGAATTGAGCTGGTTTGATCTTGAGATTGATGGCGAGAGAAGATTTCGTTTCGTGCACTTTCATCTCGCTGTCGCGAGATTATCTTGCGAGGAAAATGAAAAATGTTTTATTTGAAATACAGTAAATCATGACCACAACATGACCATCATCAAGTTGAAAGTGATTTATGCTGATCCAGATATTTCAAGCTCCCGTCAGCCAATTATCTTGTCGGATGTTCTCGACATCTCTCGACGTTTCAATCGATAACCGGATAGCTAAGTACGTACAAGTGTCAGATTTCGTTTCGAATCCGGCGTAATTGAAAGTTTTAGGCTAAACAAAACCTTTTTCTGGATAGCGGTCAGGTGACGAAGATAACATAGATTCAGAAAAACTCCTACTTATCAATTACTACTTGCCACAATCTCAAAAACTTCTATGATGATGCATCGAGAATTTTCTAAACAGAAGTAAAATTTGTCGCTTAAAACTTTACGTTGAAAGGTGAACATTTCCTCGTTGCAAATGTATCTGAATTGATTCTACCAAAGCTTCAAAACTGAATTAAGCTAACATTTCGAATCCATCGATCGCACGTGTTCGATGATGAATGGAAGCAACAGCTCTTTCGTTTAGACCATCAGCACTTAAAATATTGATATTTTCTTAGAAGACGAAACATGATCTTTCGCTTCGAATCATCTTGAATTAAGAGGGAACCAGACCGATTAATCGGAATCCTGTCCTGCTGCTGTGCAATAATATTGAGTCAAATACTGAGATCACATTCCACGATGATCGTCCAAGTTCGGGCATTAACTTGGCCGACAGAGCGACTCTAAAATGTTCTTCAAATGTCGAGATATTGGAACGGAGAAACAAAATTTGTATAATAAAACTTCGGGCGTCTGATTCATAAATGTTCAAGAGCAACTGAAAATCTTCCCAACAGTTTTTCATAAACTTTCGAGTCGATTTGTAAGATTTTAAGCTGCAGGTTGACATGTGAGCAGCCTTGAAGTCCGCGTAAATCGTTCAGCTCACCGTTGAAATTAATATTCAATCAGTTCTGCGTCGCATGCCAACGAAACACACAGAAATGTCATCGGCGATTGAAATTCCTCCGCGAGCTTCTTGTTTTGCACGTAAAAACGTCGGTTTTTGTTATAAAAATATGTTCGCTCACTCATCTCGCAGCAAATTGGGGAGCCAGTCCAACAAAGACGAACCAAAACAGAAGAAGAAACTCGCATTTTTATTTTTAAATCGCTTGGTGTCGTGGTTAATGTTTCACAAATCGCAGAGAATCGAGAGGACGAGAAATATTTAACGACAAATTTATCATCGCGGCGAAAGTATTTGGACCAGAAGTTCTGAAGTTAGGTCAGGGATTTCTCTCTCGCGCGCGTCGGTGCCACTTAGGCGATCGAAACGATCGAGTACACGACCCAAGCGATGGCGAGGAAAATTGGCATTTCGAATCGAACGCTTCGACTGCTTTTTGTAGGCGACCGATGTGGATTATCAAACTCACCCGAATCGGATCAAATCATCACTCGAAGCCTCTCGATCGCTCCTTTCTCCAACTGATAATCCCAATGCTTTCACTCGACTTGCGTAACAATAAATAGATTCACTTTTATTTTATTTTCTTGCTTCAACTGTTCAGCTCGCAGTCGCTAAAAATAATTTTCTTTCCGAATGCGAAGAAAATTCGCTTCAGCTCCTCCTCAGCCCGTCGATTCCTTTCGAGCGAAAAAATTTCACCTCGTTCCGTTGGAATGGAAAATCGCTTCTCGATCTAACTCATTACAGTTTGATCACGGAGTCTTGCGGCGCAACGATTTCGTTTCTATATTCCGGCTAATAGTTTCGCTTTCAGCGAATAATCGACGAGATAATTTTCCGACTCTTTGGAAGATCTGAACAAAATTTCTTTCTGTTTCTAATTTTAGACTTTTCCTTCTTCTTTTCCGACTTCGAGACACTTCGACTGTCTTTTCGCTACGCTTTCATCGAAATCCGCACTCGAACTGAGCAGATTTCCCTCGACCAAAACTGAAAGTGATCCACCGCGATCGGCAAGATTCGGGCTCGAGCGGCGCGAGAAAAGGGAAATTCACGAGAGGAAAACTCATGTTTTCACGTCAGCTGTTTCATGTTTTTCGGCCGATCACTGAACGATCTCTCAGTTTTCTCACGACCTTAAACTCCTGAACACGATGTAAACAGACTCCCACAAATTGATCGCTTCATAGCGCGTGAAACGTGTTAACCGATCGCATTTACATATTGTGTTCAATGCTGGCAGAAGCATTTATTGTGTTCAATGCTGGCAGAAGCATTTATTGTGTTCATTGCAGGTTGCAATTAGCTAATTTTTGAGTGACAAAGCGCAAGGCTCAGTCATTGGATCCAATCCCATTTCAAGTAACAGCTTCATTTCCTGTTTAGGGCGCCACATTTTTAAACAGTTTCAAGAAACTGCTGCCATAATGCAAGTTGTAGTATTGTGGACTTTCCCCTGACCTCTTCAACGACGCGATGAAATACTTCGAGTGACTGACGAGTGTGAATCTGTTTTTCCGCTGGTGGTAAATCAACTCTTCTATATTCAAAATCATTTCTTCTTTTATATGTACAAAAAAAATACTGGAAATTGTGATTGGTCATGAAATCGGTCACCACCAAATGTGGCCGACTTTAAAGTGCAATCGTCTTTGCAAGTTCTTCGATATTGCACTAAAAAGTTGAATCATGAAATTTATTCGTGGTTAGAGCTTTTTTAAAAAAATAACGGCATTTTGAAATTCAAAAAATAACCGTCAACGTGAAGTTGGCGCTCGTCCAACGGATATTTTGAATTCTGCTAGGAAAACTTGTGAATGTTTAATTTTCTGTTTTCTGTGTAATCTGACGAGACAAACGAAAGTAAACCAAGCTTAGCAAGATCCCAAGGTGATAATCATTCAGAAAAACTTGGAGGATTCAGTTAAACGCAATTTCTAGTGACATTCGATCGATTTCAATATTCTGTGAGAAGAATTCTTTTGAAGATGAGCCAAGAATCGAGCGATTTGACTCAGTTTTTCTTTGAGACGCCCTCGGAGGATGAAGTTAAGAAGTATTTCCTTCGACAAAAAAGGTTTTTAAAGTTCTTGTTTGTCTTGTCGCATGGCTTTGTTGTCTTTTTGATCGGGCATGATCTTCTGGATCTTTAAACTTATTCAACTCTCTCTTTCGTAGATTGGCTGACATTAAAGTATTGGAAACCCCAGTAACTTTCGAAGCATCACCTGATTTGAGTGCGTCCTTTGAGATGGAACTACAGCAGCGAAAGCAACGCGCCGAGGAAATCAAACTGAAGATGAAGCAAGAAGCTCTAGGACTCTTTGAGTCACCGAGAACCTCAAAGGCCGAAAGCTTCCGCCAGAGCTGCTTAAACAATACCACTATCTGCGTTGGCGACAATACGATGCAGCAATGCAGCGATGACTCGTTTTTGGCTATGGAGAAACTGTGTGAGAACACTTTACATATAAATAACGTCTCAGCCGAACTCGTCGACCTTACTGCGTTGGAAGATAGCTTTGATAACAACCGCAAGACTTTGAAACCATTCCAAAGCATCGGTGAAGAGACTCACTTGTTCTCGGTGGAAGCTCCATCGTTTATGTTCAACAATACTTCTTTGATGTCGCCTAGCAAGTGCTCGCCGCTTAAAGCTGTTCATGCTAATCGCCCATCAACGATCTTAGAAGTCAGTGAATCGAACAAGACAGGCATGAGCAGCTATCAAACAGCCATGACTCGTTCCGAAGCAAGCGATTATAAGACGGCCAACGAGGACAGTTTCACAAAATGCGAGTCAATTGAAGAAGGAAAGATTTTGAAGATGCCGAAGCTTCGATCGTTCTACGACTCAATCACAAGAGACTCATTGGAACCAACTGTCAGAGTTTCAGAAGTCAGCGTGATGACGAAGGATTCGCTGAATGCCGAGAGCTACGCGGATCAATCAGACGGAACTGATAAGTCTTCAAGTGGGGTCGACTCGAGCTACGATCAAAGAGAAGAGGCTCAAGAAGACGAAGAAGGAGAAGGCATGAATGACACTTTAGAGCGAATCGAGTTCTTGCTTGCACAAGCGGAAAAGATGCAAACCACGCCTAAGGTTATTCCGCCAAGTCCTTTGACACCAGCAACAACCTCGTCTGGAACGAAATCATCTTCCAAGAAACTGCAGCCGAAGTCGCTGACGATAATTGGCAGCGCAACGAAGAATTCTCCTCGCATAAAACTTTCGCCAGTCGTTAAAACTCCAATAAACAAAGAGCCGACATTCAAGCGCCCGTTGCAGTCCGCGTCGAAGATACCTCAGACTTCTAGCAACTCAAAATTCCAGCACATTGAATCACCACTCGCTCGCTACATCAAACATACACCGGGACTCCCTTTGGCTTCGACTGCTCGCGTTTTGCCAGGAATCGGAAACAGTCCCAAACAGTTCAACTTCCGCGACAGTGACTCTTATGCTAACGAGAACGAAAGCGCGAATTCAAGCTACAAGCCTTCATTGCCTTTCCTGGCCAAGACTAAAAGCTCAGCAGTATCTCAGGTAAGACTTCTGAAAATAAAAACTGCATTCGATTAATATAAAATTCTTTCACCAGGTCTTCGAACAACGTGAAACTCAGAGAACTCCAGGTGGAGCGAAGATGCAAAGCTTGATTGCTCACACGACGCCAACTGTCACGGTTCATCAGGGGCATTTCAAGTCATCCCAACACGACCGTCCGAGAGCCTACAACTTGCTAAACGACACAGCGCTGTCCGAGCAGAGCTTCGCTGACCTGAGCTTAATCTCCGGCGACGTTTCTGTTCAGTATGTCGAAGGTGTCAAAAGAACGATGAAGTGAGAAAGACAGCAGTGCATTTGGGCCTTCAACACATTTCTACTTTATATTAATCATATTTTTTAACAGAATGTTTTTCAGATTGATTTCTAATTAATAAATCCAACAACTTTATTCTAAACCAAAGCAAAGTTTTATCTGGACAGCTTCAGGCGAACTTAATAAGGTCACAAACCTTGAGACCTTAATCCACTGAGTTTCAACAATCAAACTTCACATTATTGGTTGGCGTGCGCTAATTAGAACCAGTCGAGAACGAGTCGGAGGGAAATTAACGCGCTGCAGATTGAAAACATCGTAACGAAACATTACAGCGAGCGTTGCACAAAATATCTTTTCCCTGCCTTGCCTGCTTCTCCTTCGACTAAAGTCGTCAACTTGTTGAATGATGAGGGTTGGATGCCAACGGCAGCTTCGTGATCAAAACATTCTGTAAACGCTGTTGAATGAGCTCAAATGTTATCGATGCACTTAGGTTGACAACTTCGCAATCTCTGGGCAATATCGCGGCTAATTAATTTAAAATGCAGTGAATTATGCAATAACTGTGAATTACCATTAACAAGTTCGTCGCCATGCAAACGTTTTACTTAATAAACACGCTTCGCACGACGTTGTTTTCCCTTCTCCCTCTGAACATTGCATCATCGCCATCCCTCGTTTAGCATGCGTTGCTGCCGTAAAGGAAAAAGTGTCAGTTGCCGCTTGACGCTCGTTGGATTCGGTTGGAAAAGAAGAAACGTCGAGACGTGCTCGTGATAACAAAGAGTGAAATATTCAAAAAGAATATTTTTTTATTGTGCAGTCAATTAAACCAATCTTCTTAATTCGCGAATTAAGTCACCGGGAATTATTCTGGTCTCGTCGTGCATGTGAATTAATTGTGAAGCAATTTGCCGCGATCGTGAAGTGGAATAAAGTTCGAGCCGAAATGTTGACTCATTAATTTAGAAATTACTTGATAAACGTTTTTGTCGGTCATAAATCTCGATGGAATCAATTAACAAGAACACGGAAGTTGTGGGAGTCAGCGATGCTCTAAAGCAGCTCGCGACAAAGAAATCGCCGCCCAATAACGCGAGCGTTGTCCCGTCGACTTTGCCGCCGACTCTTCAGAAGCAAAGTCCGATCGACGATGGCACAATCATGGACAATAAAATCACAATAAATCCTTCGTCGTCGGTTGAAGACTCAACACTTGCAGCTAGCGAATGCGAGAATGGAACGGTCTCAAGCCAAGGCGAAACACCAAGCTGTGGATGGTGGCGGTTTAGGCCGGCTTTTATTCAACGCTTTATGAATCCGCGATACGCGCTAGCGTTTCTCTGTTTAGCTGGCGCAATTCAAGGTAATTGCACGATGATTCACCAGAACTGTCTCAATTGGACGCTGGTTGATCCGATTTGACGAGAGTTTAAGTTCTGCTGTCGACATCATAACAATTTGTCACGTTTTACAAGCAATCCAGATCGAATCAAGTGCTGATCCCAATTCACGCGACTCGAGAGTGTGCGGGAGAAGAAAACAATTTCTTTCCTTTTAATCTAATTTCGTCACAGGCCTTTCCCATCTCTCGTCGTCTCATCTTAGCACCGACGATTACAATAAAAATCACATAAATTTTAATTTGATTTAATGCCCGCAAATGATGGCTCGCATGATTTCGGGGCCCCCGAAACTCATAACGTCATGATCATAAAACTCATTGAGAAACTCTCACTTATCGCCTAGAGTACCGTTCTTCCGGACTTAAACTGTCAACAAATTGGACCCTCGAAAGGACGGGAAGTGAACTCGAGTGGTGTTGATGGTGCTCGAGAGTGAAGCACTGGGAATTGATTTTCGTTCCCGCGGAAAAAATCCTTTTACTGCTGATTTATTCCTCGAATGACGTTTCAGCGTGACACGCTCGGGGAAACTCTTTGCTAGGCTACCGCGCGATTTGTTTATCAACAAAAGGAATAGTTAAAGCCCTGAAGCTTTTCATTCGTTGCGCGCGCCTTCAACGATTCGTAGTAAACGACTTTGAACAATAAGCGCGGTGATTTAATGCGCGAAACAGAAACAACAAAATATTCAAATGATTGTCAACGATCATGCAATCGATTGAGAATATAAAGCGGAGGTGTTCGTCAATAAAGTGACGACGTGCCGTTGAGAGCTTCGTTCGTGAAGGCAATCGACATTCGTGATAGAATTTTCGATCGAAGCCCGTTCCGAAGTTCTGTTCACACTTTTACCGTCACACGATAAAGCAGAACAGAATTGAATTCATTCAGAGACAGAAATACGTAAAAGCGAAGAAGAGGTGAACAGAAGCAACAACGATTTGATCTGGGAAATGAATGAAAAGTCACGTTCAAGCTGTTTGTCAGACGATGCTTCGATAATCACGATGGGAACTGCTCGATTGATGATGTCTGGAAGCACTCACTCAGTGTGGCAGTTTGTTGTTCCAACCGGTCGCGAGACGACTCGACGCTTCATTCACAAACCCCGAACCACTTGAGTGTCGTGCTGTGAAGAAAATTAGAAATTGTGCTGCACAGCTCTGGCGATAAGTCCGCTTGTCATGAATTGTGACACTCGTCCGTCGACGCTTCTCTCTCTATCAAATCACTCAGCAATTGAGATTTCGCTTTGAAAGAAATTCTAAAGATTATTTTTTATCGCCAGGATAATTTGCATGAGTTTCTTCTGCAAAACTGAGTTTCTCCTGCTCGCTTTCTTGCCGTGGTCCAAAGCAGGAGACTTCAGCAAAGTAATAGCAAGAAGGTTTTGAGAGGTTTAGACAAAATAAGGAGGTGGCATGTCTAAGCAAGAACCAATGTTGAATCAAATACAACTTGTGAGTTTTCACAAGGAGTTTTTACTAGCGAGTTTTCCTCGAAACTGCCAATCCCCCGCCGCTTCCTCCCGCTGCTCCAAGGATTAAATCTGATAAGAAATGATTGTTTGTCTTTCACAATGAGATTCAGGACGACGAACTATCGCAATTTAGTTTTCTTTTCTTACCAAAACGAGAATCTTCATTTGAAAACTTGGGAAAGAAAATAAATCCCGCGTGTTATCTTCTTAACCATCAGCTGCACTCGAGTCTAGGGCTTGGGATCAACCGTCAAGTAAATATTATGGCGTTCAAAGCGATCCTAAACCAACAGCGATGTGAACATTTAAACGAGCAAAACACAAAAGTTAATAAAGTGTCGCTTGATTTATGCGATTCGGTCTTCGTTTGCTTATCTGAGGGTCTTGAAAATCCCGTGCTCTTTATCGCACTTAGCTATTCAAATGAGTTAGAGTAAGATTTCAACGGGGTGATCTTATTGAAAATTTGATGAGGGAAGGCAAGACAAAAACTCATTAAGAAGCCGGAGCGACGGCCCAGAAATTTTTCTTCTTGTCTTATTAGAACATCTCGATTAGGATTAGTCTCAGACTTCTCTTCATCTTTGATTTACAATCTCTATCAAAGTTCAAACTTTCTTCCATAGCTTTCTTGTCAAAACCGGTCTCTTTATGCCTTCTTCTCCCCAAGAAATTATTCCGTCGCCATCCATTAGATCCCGATGTTTCCCATCTTAATTGCATTTGATAAAAACACAATAGCGCAACTATTAAATTACAGTTAACTTTATTGACATTTTTCCCTCGATTTATTGCTTAAACGAGAATGCGGTGCTTGTTTTGGTGGAAGGGCTCATAAAGCAATTCAACGACAACAAAGCGGCGAAGAAGCAGGGAAGGAATATGATGCATTTGACATATGATTACACAACAAATAAAGGTCTTTGAATTGGAATTTATGAAACTGCTGGCAAGGGAATGCTCTGTGGACCTTAAATTCGATCTCAGAATCCAGTTTGCTTTTCCTTCCATTCATAAACGATTTTAATTTATGACGAGAGCGAATTGAAATGAGAAGACGCAGCAGCGGATTATCATATGAATGGATCTTCGGTGTTCGGGTGAACGGGACGGGAACCTAATGCGTTCTAAAATAGTGTTAATGACACACTCGTTCCTCTGCGATCTATTCCAAGACACGCTAATGAGATGTGACGGCAATCGCGCACGATGTGAAAGGTTTTCTGTGGATCCAAAAGGGAGAAAATAAATAAATTTTCATCGTGTGGAGGATTAAAGAAACAAAGCAGGATGATGAATCTATGTAATTAACGTCATATGAGATGACGAAGGTGAGAAGATAAAGACGGGGGAGCAAATGAATACAACTCCAAAACTTCTCTGCTGCCTGTTGATTTCTGCAGAAACTGACGAAATGAGTAAAGAACATTTTTGTGGAGCAACACAGCGGTTAGCGTTGGACTTGTCTAGCCAGAGTTATAAGAACTAGACACGTTGGCTTTGTATTTATGACACAATAAGAAGTGGAATTCGTGACTCAAAATCATAGATTGATGATTTAGAAACCACCGATTTGAACCTAACACTCGTACCAGACATGCGAAAGCCTCAAAAATATTCCAAACTGCTCAGCCACTTTCCCATTCAACTCGACAAACTCCATTAATTCCCTTAATCATCCGCCTAGATTATCAACAGCAATTATTGTGACTGAAACAGTTTAAGCGAATTTGCATTCTCGACTCGGAGAGCCTTTTGTTAGCTCTGTTGCCGTGGGGATGAAGCTGGGAATTAAATCTTGATAGCTGCCGACCATTATGCTGATCCATTGAATAAACAGATTCACAATTCTCGTGAACTTGGAGGACGTTCCGCTATCAAATGTTAAATCTTCGTCTCGGTGTCGGCGTCACGTTCGGTCTCAAATACCATCGCTGTTTTAGTTCAAATGAACTTCCAATTATTCAAATTTCACGTCCTTTTCTAGGCTTAGTGGTCAACGGATTCATAAACGTTGTGATTACGACGATCGAACGACGCTTCGGGCTTCAATCGAGGAAGACCGGCTTCATAGCGAGCGGTGAGAATTACTTTTGTTTCTATTTATTTGATCGATAGTCTAATGACGTGTGACTAAGTTACTTTAACAAAATGTAATTCGTTTCCTCTGCAGGCTATGATATTGCGAGCTTCTTCTGCCTGATTCCCGTTTCGTACTTTGGAGGTCGTGTCGGCTCTTCGAAGCCGAAGTGGGTGGGATGGGGAATCGTCGTCATGGGCTTGGGCTTCTTTACATTCTCGCTGCCACACTTTCTCGTCGGCCCTTACAGAGCTGAGAGCCCTGAAAACAATGTTTGTGGCTTGTCGAAGAACGGAACGAGCTCAGATTGTGAAGACTTAAACGGAGGACACGAGGATCTGTCGTGGAACGTTTGGTTCTTCTTCGTTGCTCAGCTGCTGCATGGAATAGGTGACAATGATTAATTATTCGTTTGAACTTCTACTTGACCTCATTTTCTTCTCACACTGCAGGTGCCTCTCCACTTTACACTTTAGGTGTGACATACATCGATGATAACGTTTCAAAGAAAATGTCGAGTGTCTATCTGGGTAAGTGCTCGCTTTCCACCCTCGTTCATCGTCACCATGCCACCGGAACAACTGCATCGCTCTCTCTACCTCGAGGGTGCTTGGTGATGAGATAAATCATAGCGAATTTCATTACGATTGTTATTTCACTTTTATGGAGAGTTAATGACGATGTTTGCTGAACGACGTTGAAGGTGGAAGCTGCTCGCCCGCCGCCCCGCTTTCTTCTCTCTCGCGCTGTTGCTCTAGGGAAAGTTTATTTTTGTGTAATTTCCATTTGGTGCTTCTGTTGCTCCGGTTGAATGGCATGGCGATGAGTCGAGCACCCGCAATGTTCTCGCTTCGTCACTGCAAGATAATTCAATAGAGCGACTCCACTCATTGTTCAATCACTTTGCTCATTCATGCAGGAATTTTCTACACCATGGCGATTATCGGACCTGCATTTGGTTACGTCCTCGGCTCGCAGCTCTTGCTTCTGTACACAGACTTTGTCTCGGTGGATCCACTCACGTGAGTTTGATGATTTAAGTCATTAGAACATTTTCTAATTTCAATATCTCCAGGTTGGGTTTGACGCCCGAGAGCAAAGTTTGGGTAGGCGCTTGGTGGATTGGATTTCTGATTTTCTCGTTCGTCTGTTTGCTTGTTGCTATTCCTCTGATTGCATATCCAAAATCGTTGCCTGGCTCCGAGAAGCTCCACAAGATTTCAGAAGCTCACAAAGGCGACGAACAGAAATCCCAGGCGTTCACGACACTCAGTGAAATTCCGAAAGCTTTCATGTCGCTTGTCAGGAATCCAACGTTTCTGTTTCTAAACCTGGCCGGAGCATCGGAGGGTCTCATCATCTCGGGCTTTGCCGTCTTCCTGCCAAAGCAGATTGAAAACCAATATTCCGTTACGGCAGTGTCAGCGGCGCTTCTAATGGGTAAACTAAGTTTCAACTGCTTTCAGTCTCAATTTTGAGTTGGTTTCTTTTCTCAGGACTTATAACTGTACCGGCCGGTGGAGGTGGCACATTCCTCGGTGGCTATCTCGTAAAGAAACTCAAGCTCTGCTGCTCTGGAACAATAAAGTTTTGCATGATTGCATCGATGTTCGCTGCTCTCTTCACGATCTGCTTCTTCCTGTCCTGTCCAAATCTCAATTTTGCTGGCGTAACTTCGTCTTACCAATCGACTGATTTCGCAGAAAGTAAAGCAATCATTGGCGACGGAAACTACGAACGCTACACGCTGTCATCTCAAATCCACAATTTGGAAAGTCAATGCAATAAGCAGTGCGGGTGCAGTAAGAATGATTACGAGCCGGTAAGCAAACTAAGCAAAGCTTAAGTGCATTCATCCTAGTTCAATCTCCATATTACTAGATTTGCGGTGCTGATGGACTTCTTTACTTTTCACCTTGCTTCGCGGGTTGCCGTGTCGAGAAGAGCATTGACGGTTCGAAGGTGTATCAGAACTGCGATTGCATCATTAACAATCTCGTGCTCAATCACAGCATCAACAACAAACATCAACATGAGAAATCAATATTCCGTGACTACGATGCCGTTAACACGATGTGCGAATCGAAGTGCACGTACTTGGGAATGTTTGTCGTCCTTTGCTTCTTCGTGATGTTCTTCACGTTCCTAGCAACGATGCCAGCGCTTTCTGCGACCCTGAGATGCGTCGACGATAAGATTCGCTCATTCGCTTTGGGAATCCAATGGATCGTTGTGCGAATCTTCGGAACAATTCCAGCGCCGATACTTTTTGGTCGGTTAATCGATGAGTCTTGCATCCTGTGGCAGGAAAGCTGCGGTAACGACAGCGGAGCTTGTCTGCTCTATGACAACAAAGCAATGGCGAAGTACATGCTGTTGCTCGCGCTCTTCGGAAAAGCTTGCTCGGTCTTGTTTTTCTTCCTCGCTTGGTTCTTCTACGTTCCCCCTAAGGTTGGCGATATCAAAGAGAATGGAAATGGCAACCAAATTTCGAACGCAGAGAAATACATGAAGAAGGAAATCGAAAAATATTAAATTGCTAGTGATAAGAAAATTCCAGTTGCATAATTTATTGGAAACTTTATGATCGGAGGCATCAGTAACGAGTTATTCAACAAACCACACCAAACAACAGACTGAACAATTATCATTAAACGCATATTTTTTACGTTGACAGTTCCATATTTGCTTTCTTTTTGGAGATTGTGCAACTTTGATGTCGACGGCATTATGACGTCAATATTCGTATATAGTCGATTAAGCGTAGACATAACTTGTAGTTTTAAAGGAAAATAAATATTTAAACTTTTTTCATCGAAAGTCAAAGTTTGTTGATCAAATTGAAGGTGGAAAAATCGTTTGAATTTAATTCTGTGAGTGTCGCATGAATTGAATGTAGCGACACAAAGTTTTCCGATGCGCAACGCCATGTGACATGAAGATTGAGTCGCGGAGACACGTGGAAGATGAAACGACAAACGAGCAGCAGAGAAATGTGAAGAAAAGCGAATTTTCGCGCAGTGATATTCGCTAGTGAAGAATTTTTTTACTGTCTAGGTATAATGAGCCATTTTCCATTTGAGGTTGAACTGACCCTTGTTCGTTTCATCCTGAACTAAAACGCATTCTTGTGAACTTTAGCAACCGTTTTTTGCGCCTTTCGTGATCTCCTTAAACGCCGCGAGAATCGTCACGAACTTGACCCCAAAAAATCGTCTGCTCGATATGAACGCCGTGATAGTTGTCAAGTCTGACTGCCATTTAAATTGCTTCGTTCGCCTTTTAATGCTAATTGTTTCAATTGCGATAAGGTCGAGGTTTGCATCATAAAACATCATTCAAATCTCTCAATCCACTTATCGTGGAAATATGGAATTAATCACGAAGCGATCGACTGCGTCTGTTTAAGGAATGTCTCGTGCATTATGACACCGAGTGTGATAAATGGTCAGTAGAGCTTGCGTGACCCGAAGCGAGGAGCGAGTGTCTTTAATCATCTTGCTGACAGAAGTTGAAAAGGTAACAGAGCTAGTGGCTGCCCGAGAAATTTTCGAATCATCATTCATCGCGCTCGTCACCTTGACTCGATTTCGTCGTCTGCCTCTTTACTCGTCGAATGTGTTAATAAGTAACGTTAAGAGAGCTTCACATGTTGCATTTCCATTCCGTGTAAGCTGTCACATGATGAGCGGTTATCGTAAAACGCGTTTCGGAATGTACGTTTAGCAAATTGGCTGCTCGTCACCTGCTGAATTAATAAACTTCGCAATCCGTCGTCACTTTAATTGGCGACGATTGAAACGACTTTCGACCCAAATCCTGCTAATCGGTCGATTACCTTAAGCGATTATAGCTCATCAAGAAACATGAACGATCATGACACTCATTCGAGGCGTGAATTGCAGTTCAACAACACAGCTCCAGTGTCAAACTACGGAAGTTCTAAATCGGATTAACTTGATCGTGGAAATAATTCAAGCGGAGCGACTGAAACAAAAAGTTGCAAAGAGACTCCAAGACATTTTGAAATATCCTGGATGACAGGTCGGTTACTTAGGCTCAGAGACTCTCGACTTGACTCAATTACCTTGCTTGAATCGATAAGCTGAGTTGATCAGAATGCTTGAAATGCATTCCCGCCGATTCCTTTCACCTTTCAATAAAATTTAAATGATCAAACGTTGCATGAATCACTCGCATCATTTACGGAAGAGAATTATTATAATCGCAAATTAAGATTGCAGATTTAGCGTGGCAGAATCAGCGACGAGTTAACGTCAATTCGAGATGTTAATTCCTTTTGACGGACAGAAGACGACGGCAGGGTGAGGCGACACATCCAAGTAGACTCTATAATTAAATGTTTATTGATCGTTCATGCGCGGTAATTGAAGGCTAGCAGAATCAGGATGTGCGCGAAGATTTCTTCGAAGGCGAGATAAGGAAATTGACTCTCTCGTTTTCTCGATCGAGAATCTTCCAGCGGCAATTAAACGCTGATAATCTTGAAGGAAAGGAAGCTGAATTGAAACTCGTAAGCCAGAGACATTCATGTAAGGTTAAAAAGAACATCAAAGAGAGAACAATCAACACTTGTTCCACTCATAACTTTAACTTTATTATTAACGATCGAGCAGCAATTTCAATGGCAAATATCATTGCGAATGACATTGGTAATTAAACGGCGATGTTTTTGTCTTAAATTGGCATCATCATCGATCGATGCATCGTGTTTATGTACTCCATTGTGAATATCGCGCCGCGCGATTATCTCACATCAGCAATTGTGAAAACAAGTGCGAAAATGATTCAGCGAACTTCGTAAAGAAAAAATGTTCCACTGTTGAATAATTTTTCTCCCCCGACGAACGAGATGCGATTGCTTTGGAATTTGGGGCTTAGCCATCGAAGTATTCAAGTATTTTATCGAGAATGCAAATGCCAAATGTGTTACAATCTTAGTGGTTTTTGAGAATAAATGGCTTGTCGGACAACCTAACTGTACTCGATGCAATAGATTCATTCTGATTTTCCTCATTTATCAAAAACCTTCTACCTAGATATAAAAAAAACTCCAAAAAACCTCCTGCACTGACCAACTTCTCAATCGTTCAATTGTTTTAGTTTCAATCGCAATCTCTCACTAGATCGCTTTGTTTTCAAACACGAGCTGCAATGAACTGCAAAGAGTGTTTCGTTGGATCGTAGGCGATTGATGTCTTCATTATTCGACTCGAATTACAAACGAAGATTGAAGCGACTGTCGATTGGTTTCTGCCCACCTGAGACAACGGCAGCGCTCCACACTCTCTTTAGCCTAGATAGCCCAACCGGCAACATTTTATCTTCGCGACCAATCCTTTGCCTTCATTGCGTAATCGCCGCTTCTGGAGAGAAGAAACCGCTTCTTTCTCTTGTTGCGTTTATCAGTGTAAAATGATTCAGCACTCAAGGTTATCACATATCGACCGAGAACCGCTTGACTTCTTAATAAGGCAGACGCATGCAAACAAACAGTTTTGTTGACTCTGGTTGAATCTGTTGTTGGCTTTAAACGAGACACACACTTGTGCTGCTCCACGCGAGGTGCGATATTTGCGACGAAGACTTAGTTATGTTAATTGACTTTGAACGAAGCATGTCAAGATCTGCTTGCGTTTTTGGTTTACATCTCTTCAGAAATTACTTAATAACAGTTTTCTTCTTCCTTCAGTGGAAATCACATGAGAAGTTCCTCGCAGATCCGCCTCTCCAGATATATTCAGGTTCCATTTGGCGCTAATAAAGATCAATCACGCGAGAGCTAACCGGTTAAAGAGATTCTTTGAACTGCGGACATTTCATCAGTCGTCGTGGAACTTGATAATGGGAGCTATCAGGGCTGAAAGCGAGCGCGAAGCCTTCAGCTTTGTCGCCAACTCTAAACAGGCAATTCCCCAAAACGAATTTCGGAGAACAGCAATTGATGAATCTTTGAGAAAATATTTACCAAAAACTCTCGGTTTGATGATTTAGATAAACAAGAGATCGATTAAATATCTCGTTTGGTTGTCTTCAGTCTCGCGTGACCGTCGAGACGAAGCTCTGTCGTTAAGAGAAAATAAATTCATTCTAGAGGCGACTCTTCTTCTTGCTCGCCCACAAGCACCGAGAAAAATGACCTGAGCTTTAATTCAAAGGTTGTCGATCTTCGGCGAGGTGTTTGACTCTCAGCGTTGAAGGATTACCCGCGAGACGACTAACGAGCGCGTAAAGCTCGTCTCTCCTCTCTTGACATTTTCCCAGACTGGCAAGCCTCCGTTTCCAGCCATTATCACCAAAAATAAACCGTCGCTGATAATATTTTCCATCTGCTCATCGTTACGCGACGTCCCCACCAGAAAACTCGTCTTCGCTCGACTGTGTCTGTATATAACTGCTCAAACAAGCAAAGAAAAAACAAGAATCGAAGTTGAGTTTTTTTCTCGCTTGTTGTTGTCGGTTCCCAGCTATAAAATCATTGCCGATCGTTGGAAATACTTTTGTTTTCGTTTGTCTCTCGAGCGGTTTAGACACTTACTTAAAGCGGGTGGTTTCGATTTTTTTTTGGCGAGTCGAAAGTAAAAGTGATCGTTAAGTGAGTGCGGCCCGAAAGAAAAAGTTTTGTGGATTATTTCTCACATCTTGAGCAAGAAAGTTCTTTGGATTAACCAAATCAATTAGACAAAGGTAAGAATGAAGCTTCTCGTCGTTTCTTCGACCGGATGTTTTTGATGAATTTGAGTGGAAAGTTTCTCGAAAATCTTGAAGTGATCAGTGAACGGATCGTAGATTTGGCTGTTCTCTCTGTAAAGTGAAGATGCTTGGACTTTAATGATTGAAAGCTTAATGAGTTCTTTGAATTTTAAAGGAATATCTTAGCTTTTTAAAAGTTTAACTGCAAATATCAAGACCTCGGTTCTCTGGATTTATGCTGCGACAGCTAAGCTTTAAGCATTCAATTCACATCATTTGATCAGCCGTCTCTATGTTCACTTAGCTGGAATTCTATCAGTTTTAATAAAGCGAGGAAGACCGAAATTCCCATCAGTCTTTGGCAGCTCTTTTAGGAAAACGTTTTTACAATAAAACTTTATTACCTCAACATTTGCATGCAAACTAATTCACTGAATTCAAAGTTCGTGCACCGCGTCTGAGTTTCCGTTTCACTTTGTATTGGGAGCAGTCAATTAATTCACGCAAGTTTCGATTGAATAACATAGGTAGCTGCATCTCATCTCATTTAAGCGTCACGAGATGAGCTCGACTTACATAAAGACATTTAAAAGATCAACAAGCGAGGTTCGACCACTCGAAGACCCCCGAATGTTTGAACATGATGATGATCACACATCAAGAGCACATCGCTTTGTGAAGTTTATTTAATGATCTTGTTTGATCTCTGATCTTTATCTCTTACCTAATCAAGCGATCTGTGGATCCGCAACTCACTGATTGACTCATCGCTCTGCGGGGGTTTCTAGAATTTAAACGTGAATTTTCCACCTTGTTAGTTGCGCAGCTTTTGCAACATCCGGCAAATTGAAAATAAACATTGCGCAATCGCGTCTTGATCATTTGATAAACATCTCAATTAAGTTGTCGCGGAGCGTTAAGAGAACGTGAGAAACCAACGAGCGAGCGAAAATGAATTGTGCAATCAGAAATCCTAAAACGAACTTTTCGCAACCGAGATTCTTCTGCACGTTCCCGTGACATAAAAAGCTTTTTTACTTTCTCGTTTTTAGATGAAGCTCACACTTTTTACGGTCACGGCGTGCTGCTGCATCATCGTGTGCCTTGCCTCGCCAAAGCCAGCCATCAACGAAGTGAAGAAGGGAGGTGGTACTGGAGACTCTAAAGGCCGCTTCCTGTCGCTTCCAGTGCCTCAGAAATGCTCACAACGTAAGTACCGTCGTCTCTCTCAATTAGCGGCGGAAAGATCAGCCGAATGATTGAATTATAATGAGATCTGCCGCATCCCACGGCGAATTAAAAACTTGAATCATAAACCCAGCAGCAGCTTTCAACATTTTATCTCAATCCTCCTCATCATCTGCGATACAAACGAGCAACATGAGTTACCGAAGCTTTATTGTTGTCTCGTCTGGCTTCTGACACTCTTCAGCTTGCATTGAAGAAAGTGATTCAATATCAATTAGACAGTTAACTGTGAATGTCAGTTACTCATTCGTTGACATTCGAATGACTTCGGCGTGTCTCGACCGCCTTCGCCAGCCCCGAAAATTATTTTTAAATTCAATCAGCTATTATTAGATCAGGTAGATTCACGACAAAGAGCTTGACACCAGTCGGCAACCAGTTACGAACGCGCAAGAGATATAAATGCAAAACATGTCTTTCGTGGACTTTAAAAGCAAGAGAAGGAGAAAACTCATCAGCAAATGATGTCAACGTTTCCCCTTAGGGGAGAACTGTGGAATTGAAGATCTGCTCTCTGCCTTCTGAACAGCGCGACGACGTAAAGTTGATGATTTATGGCGGCTCGAGAGCCGAGCGTCGCTTGTTGAAAAGTTCAAGTGCTTCATTAAGCGTTCATGTACAGTGTGAGACGTCACTGACTTGTCACCGGATTATTGACGGCATGCGAGTCACGAGCAATCCTCTTACTTCAATTTTCATTTAATTTCACCTTCTTCGCCGATGCTTATCGTGTCAGTGTTCAGGTTCGTTGCCTTCACAAATTCATTTTCTCATTTAAGCGCGACGCTCGACCTTTCGCAATTGCATAATCCACAAATGAATCTCGATTGCCCCGAGCGTCGGGGGGATTATTTTCGGGCGCGTTGACTTAATTAGCTCGCAGAATCGAGAGAAAGATATTTCGGCAAGCCTTCTCGGCGATCTTTCGCAAAGCCGAAACGGAGGAAACTTAAATGCCGGTTATGTGCGAAACTTGTGAGAGTTTCCCTTTCATTTCGATGCCGAGAGAAGCGTGCGAGAGGAAAGCAATTGAAAAGTCGGTCAACGAATTATGCAATGCGCCGAGATAATTATCAATCTTATTTTGTCAGATGTTTCGTTTCTTCTTGTGTTCATTGACGAGCGAAACTGGTTAACGGCTCTTCGCGGAACTTTTCGATTCCATCCAACCGGTTCTGATTGGCACTTGTCGTCATTACTCATTCTAGGTCCCAAGAAATTCAATTTCAAAGGCCACAACTACTTCTACAGCGGCCACGTTCCCGAGTTGGCCACGAAACGCGTCGACTGGTTGGAAGCGCGTAACATCTGCCGTCTCTACTGCATGGACGCCGTCTCGATCGAGACCCAAGAGGAAAACAATCTCATCTTCAAACTGATCCAAGAAAACGACGTTCCTTATATCTGGACTTCCGGTCGCTTGTGTGATTTCAACGGTAAGTCGCCTACACTTCAACTCTCGAAACATAAATATTAAACTTCCCGTTGACAGGTTGCGAGGGTCGCAAGGACTTGTTGCCAAAGAACCTCAACGGATGGTTCTGGTCAGCTAACCGCGAGAAGATCCAACCAACGAACCGCAACCCAATCGGCTTCGGATACAACCCATGGTCGCAGACAGGCCACAAGAAGATTCCTCAGCCAGACGATGCTGAATTCGACATCAACCAGACCACAGAGTCGTGCTTGTCAGTTCTTAACAACGTCTACAACGATGGAATTGCGTGGGTGAGTTTGATAGGAAATTTCCACCAGAGAATGCTTAGGGTCTGTTCAACAATGATGTCATTAGTTGTTTAGCGACCCCTAAAGAATCTCAAACCTTCCGTAAGTGGCAAAACTTGACGATTTTCTTTCATTCCATGAATCATTCAATCGGCAATACAGCATGATGTTGGTAAGTTAGTTTGAAGTTTCAACCTCGTGCCCTTTACTTATCGATTTCTTTTCTCATTTGACAGCTTGCTACCACGAGAAACCTTTCATCTGCGAGGACTCTGATGAGCTCTTGAACTACATCGCCGCCACAAATCCAGGCTTGAGACTTTAAATCATCATGTTTTATAATCATCCTCCTCCTTAACTGTCTTCAAGACGTGTCTCAAACAAAAATTCGTCCACCTTTGATCATTTCGCTTTCGTAATTTAAGAATCTACCACAACCGTCTCCTTGGAAATTTCTTCTTGTTGACAAATCTTTTATTTCTTTTTGTATTTTTTATACAATTTTAATCTCTTACTCAACGAGAATAACAGACGATGAAGCTTAAAATGTACGTTTCGAAAAACTGAAATAGAAGAAATGAAATAAATACAAAAGAAGATCGTGAAAAAAAGTTAATGTTAATGTTATTTTTGGTTTGTTCGGACACATTTCGAGCTTTCAACATCACGAGGAAAAGATTTTGTCATTCAAATTTATGCTAATTCGATTAATCTCGTTAAAAGTGGAGCAGCTGCGCTGATATCACGCATGGGTGTGTGACTCTGCATACATTAGCGACCCAGGCTGAGGAGATGAAGAGATGGCGAGACGATAAGTGGATTAGTATTTTTTGTTTTTGGTAAAACATGGCACGGATCTCCATCGCTTAAAGTTCATCGTGTCCGAAGTCATCGATGTTCTGAAGATGATCGCCGTAATCCGTGGCTTCTGAGCCCACAAAAATGTCGTAGTTCTCGATGATTTCTTCGTGAGAGAGTCGGTTATCGTGATCATCGTCGGTGGAAGCGAATAAATGATCAACTTCATCGGAAGCGACTTCATCGTTGCTTGGAACTATCCATGAGAGGATCTCGTTGTGATTCAAGTAACCGTCGTGGTCTTTATCGAAATCCTTATCGAACTTATCCTTCTCCGTCATTAGCCATTCCTTGTCGTGGTTCTTGGCTTGGTCGCCAATGAATTCCTGGAAGTCGATTCTTCCGTCGTTGTTCAAGTCTTTGTCGCGAAGTGTTTGTTTCAGAATCAGCGGCAGCATCTCCGGATGCTCTTCGGGCGAGTGAAATTTGACGTGTTCGTCTTGAGATAAGAATCCATCCTTGTCCAAATCTGCGGCTTGAAACATTTGTTTATCGTCGTCCATGAGTTTCGCTTCCTCGCCGTCATCGAGAGTATTCCGCTTTACGCCGTCTTTAGAATCAAATCCGTAAACGTCCTTCACATACTCCGCCCACGAAAGCTTATCGTCATTGTCTTCGTCCAAATCTTCGAATCGATCTTCTGCCTCTTCCTCTGACAGCTTTTTGAAGCTTCTCAAAATCCAAGCCTTGAGCTCGTGGCGGTCAACAAATCCATCGCTGTTCGTGTCCATCTTCTGCACCAATAAACCGAGACGTCGCTTCGACTCTTCCGGTGCAAGATTGTCGAACTCCTCAGCTTCTTTCACGCTTCCGATGATGGCTTCGTGATCGAACTCGCTATGATGCTCGCCTAGAAATAATTTAATTTGTAAATCCATGCTTAAGGCAAACTTTGAGGGCTACAGACCTCCATCGAAGTGTTCATGATCTCTTGGACTAAACGCTCCATCTTCAGTTCGCTCCTTGCCGTGGCTGTGCTTATGAGCTGCTGCAAACACAATCGATGGCAGCCAGACTAGAATGCACAATACTGCTGGCAAATGCCTCGACATCCTCCTACTCCGCTTTATTTTTAAGTTCAGCCGAAATACTAATAACAATACTGAGCTAAGTGAATCTGGCCAAGCGAGCCGATGAACCGGAGGACACTAAAATGTATTTTCTGTTGTGAACTTAATTTCGGAGAGATAAACAGCTGATGTTCTAAAGCCTGACGTGTTGTTACTCAATTCTGGGACAATCGCTCAGCTCTGGACGAAATCGCTAGGAAGGTAAAATGTTCTTGCAAAACTCTCTGTCGATTCAAACGTTTCCTTCGCACAATAACGACTTTTATTTTAGTTCACGTTAAGAGGAAATAAAATTAAGGTCTAGGATCGTTACTCAAAGCACAAAATACTTTCCAAAATCGAATAGTTATAATATTAGGAGGCTGTTGGCCCTCTCAGCTTAACTTCGAACCCATTTCGCCTTAACTAAAATGTTGGAATCGTGAATGACAATTCAAAAGAACATCTTAACTAACGTGATAAACTAAATAAGAGCAATCCATTCAACAAACGTTGAACGCACATGAAATGTGATCTAGTCTAGATCATCTAGGTATTGATTCAGCTTCAGTGGTAAAATTATTGTTCCGGATATTTCCCGATTTAGAGCTCGCGCTGCATGGTGAACATTGTTTCAGCGTCGCCGCAGGTGCTGATGACCTTATAGCCGAGTTGTGCCAACGCGTTGATCGTGTCGCACACTGACTTCTTGAACATGATACCATTCTCGATCTCCTTACACGGGCTGTTGAACTTTTTCGCGAGAGCTTGAATTTCTGCAGCTTCTAAGCCGAAGACTGCCGAGTCGGGACTGTAAAGCGAGCCTTTTACAAAGATGTAGTAGTAGATATCATCGTGCTGTTGAAGCACCGGCATTGGCACGACGACCTTTGTTGCAATATTTGTCTCGGTAGCGACGGTAGATTGTGGTGGTGATTGTGACATTTGATTGGGTGATGCTGACATTTTTTTGCTTAATTAATTTCAACTTCAACTTGCTGATGTGATTTAAACTCGCAATCTCTCTCGACCTATTCGGGAACGTCGATCTTGCTTTGTGGAAATGCAATTGGATCCTCTGGCTCTGGCTCGGTAAACTCTTTTCTCATAGTCCACATATACTCATTATAGTCTTGCTTGACGGCTGTTGACGACGATGCCACGACTCGATAGCCAAGAACCTAAAAGAGATTTTAATTTCAGTTTAATGGGAATATATCTTAACGATTTTTAGTATCCTGCTAATGATTTCCTTACGACAACTTAATGACATCAGAGAAGATTTTAATCGCGTTCAATAAATATTAACTAAGCGGAGTAATCAAACTTACCTCTAAAGCTGACAAGATGATGCAAGGATGGACTAAGAAAACGATCGAACATTCATCAGAGTAACCACCACAAGGAAATCTATTCAGAGGCTCGATATCAGCAGCTAATGGGAAGCAGAAAAGAAACGATTAATCTACAAACGCTTCTTGTTCGCAACACGACCATGAAAGAAATCTGATTAGCCGAAGTAAAAAACAAGAATTTTATCGTCGACTTAATTCACTCGAGTCAATCTTAAATCGATAGTGACCCGAAATGAACAAGAAGGCACCACAAACCACCGACAGAAAATAAACCGACGAAGCGTGGAGTTTTGATGCGAAAAATATTGGATTTTTCTCGTCGTTAAACTCTCATGCATTCCGTAAAGATAAAGAAACCTTGGGGATGAGCAAACAGACCATAAAGTCTGTTCCGTGAACCTTCCCCAACAATCAGCTACGAAACTATAAACCAACGAGCGTTAGATAACATTCTTGTGTTAACGAAACAGAGGAAACTTGTTAATTGTTAGTGATGAGTCAAAGTATAAGAGAAGAAGGCTGATGATGTCACTTAGGCTTGCATTTACTTACGTTTCAGGCCAGAGACCATAACTCGGAACGGCGAATTCCTTGAGTTATAGCTTGCTAAATTTCCACGAATGAGAATGATTGGCATCGATTACGGCGTTTGGATGCTTTTGGAGGCTTTAAGGGAAAATTTTGTCTAAAAATTTACACAATTTTCTGATTTTGGAAGGAACAAAGCAAACGATAAACTGTTAGAACAAGTCGAGGACTTGATGTTGAACGGAGCGAGTGAGGAAAACGAGTGAGCTCAGGATAATGTTTGCAGGTGGTTTATCGATTTTCACATACACAGTCGGCTGAGCAAGGGCCGGCGACGACAAAACGTCGAATTGGAATTTTGAGCCAAAGCGGAAATCGAGTTTTACATCGCCGAATCAAAAGCCAGTCGACGGCGCTCACGAAAACCGACCGTTGAGCCATTTGGGGAGCGATGAAAAGGAAAATTTACTGCGATTTGAATGAGAGGAGTGCACAGAACGGTGGTTTTATGGGTCGAGAAGCCGGGCCAATGTCGTAATCGAGACTTTTGTCACCGAGCGAAATGATTTATGGACCAAAGTCGACTGCAGCAGATGACTTTGTCATGTTTATGATTAATCAAATAGCTTATCGGTCAACGTAGAGTTTAAATAAAACTGTTTTTTGATCAAAGTTTGACACTTATTCATTAGGGGAAAAGCAATGAATCTTGTGCTCCTTAACCGAACTAAGGTAGATTTGGACATTAATCAAGCCATTGGTTCACCGTTGTGTGCGAGTTGTGGCTCTACATGCTTTAATTTACATGAAGGACGAATTCACTTTCTCTTGTGTCTGTAAGTCACAAAGTATCTCTCTCCGCGTATCAATTAACAATGATAATATAGCGATAAACATGCGAGGGTGGAACGCAACAGAAGCAAGCACAACCAAAACAAAACAGGTGTGAAAAATCCAATATAATTCCAAAAACTCAGGGGAGAAGAAACGAAATCTTAATTAGAGTGAATGCTGATTGATGCCGCTTCGATAGAAGTGAATTAGAGAATCTTTTGGAAACAACTTGGTGTGAAATTCAAGGGCACAACCCAAGACTAAATAAATCAAAACAAAGTTTCCTGTCTCACCTAAGACGGGCGGTTGCTTCTTGAGTTTTGAAGGATTGCTATCGATGCTAGAATACTTCAACTGTATAAATATCGAGGGAAACTTTTATAATTCCGCGCAATTGGTTTCGATTGAGTTTGATTAAATTCCAGCAACTTTTAGAACTTAAACCTCGACAAGTTAAACTTTTTTAGTACAATCGAAATATTTCACGTTTGGACTTCAACTCGAGCAGATTCACCGCTGAGTTCTAAAATTTCTCTGAAAGTTTATTTCAATCGCGAGAAGTAATTCGGTCGAAATGAGTGAAAGTCAGATAACTCACGTTCAATGCGATGCCTTGGTAAGTTTGCAAGCTCGATCGGCACAGAATCGGCTAGAAAGATAAAGTGAAACGATTGAATTTCGTCGTGAAACGAAGAAAAAGTTTGACGAAAATTGCAGCGTGGATCTTTTCAGCCTTCGGACCGCGAAAATCTTTGTAAACCTTCTTGAACTCACTCTCTTCATGTTTTCTATTTTAGGCCGTCATGAAGATGGTGAAGCACTGCCACGAAGAGTCGCAGGGCAGCATGGAGTTCGCCCAAGGAGCTTTGCTGGGTTTGGCCGAAGGAAATAGGCTAGAAATCACCAATTGCTTCCCATTCCCCAAGTCCAATGACGAGACTGTGGACGAGGAGGAGTACCAGCTCCAGATGATGCGTCGGTTACGTCGTGTGAATGTTGATCACTTCCACGTCGGATGGTATCAGTCAGCAGACGTTGGTAACTTCCTGTCGATGACTTTGCTCGAGTCTCAGCATTCGTACCAAACCAGCATTGAGGAGTCGGTCGTCGTCGTCTACGACACCCAGAAGTCGGCTCGAGGATTCCTTACGTTGAAGGCTTACAGATTGACGCCGCAAGCTATACAGATGTGCAACGAGAAAGACTATACGCCCGATGCACTTCGTCAGCTCAAGATCGGCTACGAGAAATTGTTCGTTGAGATTCCAATCCACATCAAGAACTCGGCGCTCTCGAATATCATGATGAGCGAGCTGCAAGAGATGGTACAGGAGGAGGAAGGTTCTCATTTCTTGGATCTTGGCACCGCCGGCGTTCTGGAGAGCCATATCCGTGTTATGATGGATCGCGTCGACGAGTTGTATCAAGAAGCGAGCAAGTTTAACAAATATCAACAAGCAGTAATGCGCCAAGAACAGGACAAGCATCGCCAGTTGAACAAGCTACAACAGGAGAACAATGCGAAAATTGCCAAGGGAGAACCGGTGCAACCGGAGGAAGAGATTAACAAGCTGTTCCGTCCATTGCCCGTTCCACCTCGTCTTAACCCGATGATCATTTCCGGACAGATCAACACCGTCTCTCAACACATTAATCAGTTCTGCTCACAGTCGCTGGCTAAACTCTACCTTACCGAAGCATTACAAGGCGCCAAGGAGACAAAGGAAACCAAGTAAACTCGACGTCAATCCAATTTATAAATACTTGAAGGTAAATGAGTAATGAAAAATTCCATGAGAATAAAGATTTTCAACTGGAAAAGCGTTTTTGATTAAAACTTTCACAGAATTCGAAAACATAAAGTATCAGCTAGAATAGGAAAAGGTCTGCTGCTCTAATCTAGCTGTTGATTAGAGACCTTGATAAAGATTTCAGCTTTAAATATTTTTTATTTCATTCATAATAGAAAAGTTTAATTTAAGTCTACAGCAATGGAGAATGTACAAGTTAGCTCCACATGTCAATCTTTCCGTCGATTCTAAGCTAAACATTTATTGCACACTCGTGGCCTCTAAAACTTATCCTCAAGGAAGAGCTCCGTTCGCCTCTCGTCTTTCGCTTTTAAATGGCACGCGCGAAATTTCACGGGATTGTTACTAAGTTTTCTTCTAATCGATTGGAACATTTTTACTGGAAATCCGAACTGAAACTGGTTAGACTTCAAGTTTTGAAGTTTGTGCGCTTTTCCGTCTTCCTAACGACAATGCGTCGCAGCTCTTTTGACTCGGTAATTATTTTAATTCTTTCACAAAGAATGAACGGGACGTCAACTCCCAGGCTTATCTGCTACAATTATCAGTTAAATGAGATTGACAACATTTATGACAAACAAAATTTGACTAGCAAGGGGACAGAGAATTTATATTGAAAAGTGACTCGCATGAAAATCTTACTCTCTACGTTCTCCTTAAAAGCTACGTGACTAGATTTTGACTCATCATTAAGAAAGTCTTTCAAGACTCTTCTTGTTAAGTAAATTTTCAGTAAACCAAAACGAGAAAGGAACAAAAGCATTTTCAATTAACTAAATCATGCTCTTAGACTTGGAATGGTAGCGAGCGCGAGTAATAATTTGGATCATTGTTGATGAGAACGTCGGACGTCTCACACAGCGATTCCGCAAGATAGTTTTTGATTTGCGATGGGAGCATGAGCGTCTCGAGGCAGTCTTTCGATCTCACTCGGTTCATGATGATGGATCGACAGCGATCCTGGAGGTTGCTAACTTCTCGCTTTGTGTTGCACAAGCACATCTCAGTCTTTGCTGCTGTCGAGCAGACGATGGGGAAGAGCGGCTCTTGAATTTCATTCAAACCTCGGAAGGCAACTCCGAGACAAATATCATCTTTGAAATAAGTCAGAGTCCCTGCGATGCCATCGAACAAAATCCCAATCTTGGTTGCTTCGTTTTCTTTGAAACGATTGCAGAACTGCTTCGCAACTCCGCCGTGCCAGATAAGTCCTTTGTGACTCAACCCCCAACCGTTGCAGTCTTCGCCCAAGAGATTCGTAAACGAGTTGACATGGAGTCTCGCTTTCTTCGTGCCAATGCCAAACATCATACTGCAAACGACGACAATTTTAATTAGACTTAAGTACTTCAAGCACTATGGAATGACTTACCTTGTCCCGAAGACTCTTTGACTAACTTTTAGCTCCCAGAAATATCTTCCCCTGTTCAAGATTCGCGTGCCGCGAATTCCCGCTGTTCCCTTGCTCCAATTCGGATGGAAGTGCGCGGTCTTATAACTGTTGCTCAAGTAAACCTCTTGCGAGCGATCACGCTTGCTGAACGTCCACTTGTCGTAGCAGCCGTAGAGCATAAGCGAATCGTATGGAGAACTTCTCTTGTCAGCCTCCGTCATCTTTACAAGCTCCTTCCCAGCCATTTTTCTCGAGGAGAATTATCTTTCTAAGGATTCCCGGCCTCGTCTAATTAAATCCAAAGGTTCCTCGTGTTTGAACAACTTCACTCCGAGTGCATTGAACTGCAAAGGGAGAAAAGCAACAAAGAAGAAATGAGAGAATTATTATCGAACGTCATGTTTCCTGCGACTCAAAATTTAACTCTATGGTTGAGAAAGTGTAGGGACAATTCAAGTAGTGAATCACGAGTTGCGATCTTTTGATAAAGAAAATTACGCATGCAGAATTTTTAAATTTTCTGCTTGCACGATCGAGGAAATTTAAGGGGAGGAAAGCGAAATAGACGGAACAATCGGCACTTGAGTTTTCTTTAATCATCGACGATTATCCAGCTGAAGACTTATTTAAACAATCTTACGCTCTCAACACAGCGAATTCATTCGCTATCAACCCCGATTCCCTCGACTGTGTTACTATGTTACAAAATGTTCCCTCCGTCCGATTGTTTGATGATAAAAAAAATCGATATTTGTAAAACATTTTCGCTTAATTTAGCGGGCGACTTTGAGGTTTATGTTGGGATAATTTAATCAGTTATCACAGAACTAGATTTGAAAGGCTCTCAGCAATTAGCCAGGAGCTTGTTTAGCATATTTACCGATGAAAATCTGCTACGGAAGACATTTTATTTTTCCTCTGATCCTTCCCATGTCCTTTTTCGAATATCTCAGTTGATTCGTCTCGAGAGTTTCCGCTAGTCCGTTAATCAGCTCCGACCACGTGCACCTCCAATTTACACTAATTCGTTGTTAATTCAATTAACGGACCAAACTTTCCAACTTCTCGGTGTTTGCTAGCGAATTTCACGGTGGGAACTGAAGGAAATTCAGCCGATTAGATGGAAAATTTTAGTGTCGAGTTGGTGTTGGTGAGAGCGCAATATTCCACCCCCTCGCCACCCCCTCCACCCAAAATATCTCTCCTGTTCTCTCGTCGCTCTTTTCGTGTTCTAAAAGATTAAGAAAATCTCTACAAAAGTCTCCGCAGGAAAAGTTTCACGTAAATTCGTCTTATCATTGTTTTGCTGTGAAAATACAATCGCGATGGTTCAGGTTCTCGTTCGTAACTGGTCGCTCATCTGTTTAGTAATCCTCGGCGGAATCGTGATCGCCAATAACGTTAACAGTCAAGAGATAAACGCAAACGCGAAATTCCAATCATCATCGTCGCCAACTATCACTTTCCTATATTGGTAACATCGTTATTTGCTAATTGATAAGACTCTCGTGCTGATTATCTCGTTCACCTTCAGCTATTCGTGTGGATACAAGAAAGCTTTCGATGAATATAGCAACATTTTGATGGAGAAATATCCTGAGATTAACATCAAAGGCGGCAACTATGATCCACCAGGTGACGACGATCTCAACTTTCCCTCAGAAACAACGTGACTAACGAAACTTCTCTCATTCCTAGGACTCAATATGTACATCTCGAAAATTCTAGTCGTTGCTAAATATGCCTTGATGGCTCTTATTGGTAGTTCATTCGATCTCTTCGGCTTCTTGGGCTTGGCGACCCCATCCTTTTGGGTTTGGGCGACTGATAACAAACTCTTCGCGATTATGATGACATTCTTCTTTACGAACATGCTCGAAGCACAGCTGATCAGTTCCGGCGCCTTCGAGATCTCGCTGAACGATATTCCAATCTGGTCAAAGATTGCAACGGGAAGAATTCCAGCTCCGAATGAGCTATTCCAGATAATCGAGAGCCACTTGCAGTTCACCGACAATCTTCTCGAAAAAAATCCAGACTTTGTTAAATAATGTCAAACGGACTCAAGCTAGCATCAACCTTATCGTTTCCCGAGATTTTAATTAGATTTGTTTTTAGATCATTAAACTTCGTTTGCGTCGTCTCAATTGAACTGTTTAGTGGAAACATTTTTAACGAGTCGCGAGCGGCTCTCCGGTGTGTGAAGGGGACTTTGAAGCAGGGGTTCGCGATGGTCGACAACTTAGCTCGGTCTGATATTCACGTGACTGGTGTGAGGGTTTCAGGATGCTTTCATTCGGTCAACCAAGACCTGTGCTTCGACCGCGCCATGTTACGATTAGATCATCGATCGGCTAACCCCTTGTTTATTCCCTCTCTTGTTTCGTAAGCCAAACGAACTGAGTGTTAAATCACCATGAATAATTTAGTTATGCAAAATAAAAAAAGATATTGTGAAGCGTTTGTTGTTTGCCTCGTCGAATCAAGCTGACAAATGGAGCATGATGAAATCTTGAATTCTGAAAACCTTGGAAGAAATTTTCTCTTTGAAAACTCCAAATTTTCTTTAAAACTTTTCATTTATTAAACATTTGGCAGTTGACTGACATGATTCAGATTAGGAATTTCAATTTTTGGCGTGAGTTCACTTCATAAGGCACGCGATAAGATTTATTTTTTTGATTAGTGAGTTTTCGCTTCGTTTTTAAATGCGATGGTTAGAACAATCTCGTCAAATTCGCTTTTACAACTAGGAAGAACACAAATTATTTTCGATTCACTTTAAGAAATCTATTGGCACTTTATTTTTGAGGATTATTGTTTCTTTGACGGTTGTTGCCGCCGTTTCTGAGGCGCTGTTGATTGACTCTCGACTGGTTTGGTCGTCTCCTTCTTGGTGGAGGTGGTTGATGCACCGGTGGTTGGGCAATCGGCACGAATGGAACTTCCACGCGAGGATTATAAATTTCAGCTTCTCGTTGCAGAAGAGCTGAAGCGTTCGGCAACGGTGTTGATGGTCGATGAGCTCTGAAACTGCGGTCGATCTTTCTGCAAACAGAACATCTGCTAATCTTGCTGGTCTGATCGGCTTTAAGTGTCTGTTGTTTAGGTGTTTTGAATTGTTCGTTGTCTTCGATAACCGTCAACCAGAATGAAGTGATTCCGTCGAAAATGTTGCAAGTTCCGCGTCCATGGCATTCAATGACCGGTTGAGCTCTGAATTCTTCCAGGCATGATCCCGGCGAAATGAGATTCTGATGGGAGTTTCCATGAGCGTCTGAGGTTTGCATATAATATGAGTATCCGATCCAGGCCTCTTCCCATCCTTGTGGGCAATCAGGAATTTCCATGCTCTGCGTATGAAGTGCAATGAGTCTGGTCGTGGTCTCGCAAACAGCACATCTTGAAATATATTTCTCCAGTTCGCGGGAGGGAATCGGTGTCATTGACATCGGCATTGGTTCTCCTGTTGTCAACCAAATACTGTCATCGTTGTTCTCTGCGTAGCTGCAGACGTTGTTCAGGTTGCAGAACATGAATGGCATAGTTGAGAAGCGTCTCAGACAAGAACCAGATTGTCCCAAATCTTGACCAACAGCTCTGCCACTTCCGATGGCGGAGAGGTACGAGTAACCTTCCCAAAGAAGATTCGTGTTTGCTGGGCATTTTGGAATTGAAATTGTCTGCGAGTGGCGAGTGAAGACAAAGCCACGAGTCTTCGGTGGTGGTCCTGGTGGTGCAGGATCGCCCTCTAATCCAGGCACACCTCTGAAGCCATCTATAAGAAAAATTATAAGCTTTGATAGAAACAATTTTCCCTCACAATTACCTAATCCGTTAACACCAGGAGCGCCAACGAAACCTTTTTCACCCTTGAATCCTTGTTGTCCTGGATAGCCGGTCAATCCTTGCAAGCCTTGATATCCTTTTAGTCCTCGGTATCCAATCAAACCTGGTCGACCAGCGTATCCCTTGTCGCCTTGCTCTCCTTTCTCCCCTTTCAAGCCTTCATAACCAGGCAGCGGGCGTTTGATTGAATCTGCTTGGTACGGCATACCTTTGAATCCTTTAGGACCTGGCCAACCAAGAGCTCCTGCCCTTCCTGGCTCTCCCATGTCACCCATCAATCCTCGTTCACCCTTTCTTCCACGAATTCCTTCGTATCCAATATCTCCGTCATCTCCCTTTTCACCATCTAAGCCATTGATTCCGTCAAATCCAGGGAAACCCACATCGCCGCGAAGACCTTTCTGGCCTCGTAATGAGAAACCTATAATAAACGGTTGAATATTTTCAAATTTAAATGGAATTGTTACTCAAAATTACCAGGCTCTCCACTCTCGCCTCGGAGACCTTCATCTCCAGTTTCTCCTTGTAGTCCGACCAAACCATCAAGCCCAGGGAGTCCAGGACTGCCTTGATATCCTGCATCACCAGTGTAACCTTTTGGTCCATCAAAACTGAAAGTATTGAAGTTAGAAAGAAAAACTCTCAACATTCTTATTCCAATTACCTGATTCCAGCTTCTCCTGTGATACCGACAAGCCCATCGAGTCCGTAATCTCCAGGAGCTCCCTTCGGTCCTGTTCTTCCGGCTCTTCCTGGGAAGCCATCACCACCAGCATTTCCTGTATAAAATAAATGAATTTAAGCAAAAATCTTTGGAAAATTCACATTCTGTTCTTACCTTCTTCGCCTGGTTCAGCCCATTCTGCTGCTGGACCACGTTCTCCCTTAAAACCGCGATCTCCATAAATTCCTTTCATGCCATATCGACCATCAAGACCAAATTCACCCCTAGTGGTAAATAGTTAGACTGAAAAAACTTAGTTGGAGCAATAATGTACTTACATTTGACCAAGATTTCCACGTTCCCCTTTACGTCCGTAAAATCCTCGGGCACCTTTTTGTCCAATAATGCCAACATATCCCTCACGACCTAGAATATGTGATAATATTATGAGATTATCGCGAATTTTGGAAATGAATAAATACCGGTTTCTCCTCTGACTCCACGTTCTCCCTTAGCCATCCATCTGAATTAAAATCCTCATATTACTTCCCCTGATTTTCTTCCGAATAAATGTACGAACCCTTGTGTTATAAGACCAGGTGGCCCGGCAGTTCCTTTGTCGCCTTCAAATCCTTTGATTCCATCGAATCCTGCTGCTCCAGGGACTCCTCTGTCTCCTTTGATACCTTGGAATCCGTCCAATCCAGGTGCTCCTTCATCTCCAGGTTCACCAACAAGACCTGGTTCTCCAACAGCTCCAGGTGATCCTTGCAGGCCACGACGTCCATCTCTTCCTTTGAGTCCAGGGAAACCATTTCTGCCTTCTTCTCCTTTCTCTCCAATATCACCCATAGCACCGTCGTTACCTGACAAATAATGTTATAACAAATTTCTAACTAACATTTACGGATAATCACCTCTCATGCCTTTAAGAGCCCTCCTTCCAGGTCTACCTGGTTTTCCTGGACGGCCGGGGAGACCTTTAGGTCCTTCACTGCCGTCATAAATCTGCAAAATAATCCCAATTCACTAGAGCTCTATAACAATAAATTATACTTTACCTCTCCCGCATCTCCTTCTTCACCTTTAGCACCGCGTCTTCCTGGAATTCCATCTAAGCCGCGAGGTCCAGATAGTCCTTGAATACCAAACTCTCCTTTTGGTCCACTGAAAGCAGGTTCGCCTTTCTGACCAGCATAACCAGCTTGTCCGTAGTCTCCTCTGAGTCCTTTAAGTCCTTTAAGACCATCTCGACCTCTATAGCCTGGTAAGCCTTTGTCTCCGCGCTCTCCTTTGAACCCGAAAGTACCTCTACGTCCAGTCAAACCAGTGTTACCAATAGCACCTTGCTCGCCCTTATCTCCGGAAGGACCATCGTCACCTGGGGCTCCCATCAAACCAGGAGCTCCTAAATATACCTTGTTAGAATTTGAGGTTTCTTACATTGGAGATATAACTGTACCTGTGTCTCCAATTGGGCCATCATCTCCAGGTAATCCAACATAACCATCGACCCCGGTATCTCCTCGTAAGCCTTTTAGACCAAAAGCTCCAACTGGGCCTTCGTCACCTTTCTCTCCTTTCAAGCCAAACAACCCATTTCTACCATCGATTCCTGGGAAACCTTCTTCACCTCGAATGCCCTATTATGTTTTCATATGAGGTTAACAAACACATTTTCAAATGTATCTGCTTACGTAGATGATGTCTCCTCTAGCTCCCTTATTTCCTTGGATTCCAAACTGGCCAGTGGGTCCGATATCACCTTTAAAACCTTTCATGCCTCTGATTCCAGGTATACCTCTAAGTCCCGGTTGGCCAGGATATCCCTTGTCTCCAATCTCACCCGAATAGCCTGGCAATGAAAATGTTAGCACGTTAGTAAACGTAAGATTTATACATACCTTCATCTCCATCAATGCCAAGTTCACCAAATAGAATAGCTGAACCAGGATCTCCCCGAGAACCTTTGATTCCTGGCAAACCTGGAAGACCATCGACTCCGTTTATTCCTGGAGCACCATCTTCACCTCTAGGACCATAGTTTCCAGGTAAACCACCGTAACCTTTAAACCCTTCAGCTCCCTAGAGGACAATTATTGCTTATGACTTTTTAAATTCACGGCATTAGACAAACAAACTTGAATCATCTCTCCTGGTATTCCACGAGGTCCCAGGGGTCCTTCATATCCTGCAGGTCCCTGTTCACCTTGTTCACCTAAAGAAATGTTTCATTAGATGAATTGAAATATCATACCTAATGAGCAGTACCTTTGTAGCCACGAAGTCCTGGCTGACCGTTAGGACCTGGGTCTCCCTTGTAACCACGTTTATCAAGAATCAAATCAGGTTGCAAGCCACGTTCTCCTTTCGGGCCTCTGTCACCTCGGTCTCCTTTCAATCCTCTATGTGAAATAAATGGTAAAATCAGAATAACAAGCTAATAAATTGGAATTACTTGAAAGCATCCAGTCCCCGGTCTCCTTGGAACAACCGTCTGGTATAATCGTTGAAGAAAGCATCTTCTCCTGGTCTGCCATCGAAACCGTCTCGACCATCGCTACCATTCTTTCCAAATGGTCCAGGTAATCCTTCAAGTCCAGGATATCCGACTTCTCCCTTTTCTCCGTTGTATCCGAATTCGCCGGTTATTCCTTGATCACCATCGGGGCCAACATTTCCTGGGTAACCAGCGTCACCTTCCTCTCCCAATTCGGGAGCAACTTTTTGACCAACTTCGTAGATAAATCCTTTTTGTCCCTTATAACCTTGAACTCCAGGGGAACCAGGCTGACCAGCAAGACCTGAAATATGCCAATTTGTAGAAGAAGTTTTTTGGTGTGAGAGTGTTTTTCACCTTGTGGTCCTCCATAGCCAGGTAAGCCATCCAATCCACGGCCTCCTTTGTCTCCACGTTCTCCAGGTAGTCCTCTATTTCCTTGAAGGCCTGGATAACCGCGTCTCCCAGATTCGCCAAAGTCTCCTTTCAATCCGGGTAACCCATGTGGACAGAAACCGCAATCTTCGCCTTGGAAACCTTTGTCTCCAACTTGTCCAGGCTTGCCATCTTGACCTGGGTCGCCTGCTAGACCTGGTCGGCCAGGAAGGCCATCCGGTCCAGGAGGTCCGGTTATGTTGAACCCAATGCCGGGGAATCCTTTGTCACCAGTCAAACCAGCTTCTCCGCGATCGCCTATAGAAATAAATTCTTGTTGCATTCGTTCAAATTGAAATAAAAAAAATTATAACCTGGAAGACCATCCGGGAACCCTTGACGTCCTGATTCACCCCGTTCACCTTTATAACCAGGCTGCGAATGGCTTCATTAATAAAAAAAAACTTCAATTAGGTAAATTCTCTTACAATATTTTCTCCTCGCAATCCCTTTGGACCGATTCTTCCGATGGGACCTGGGTAGCCAGTGGGACCGATTGGTCCTACAGCCCCTGTCTCTCCATCGTCTCCCGATTGCCCTGGAAGAAACCATTTAATCAGAAACTCTTGGTAAAGAGAAGTATAAAACCTTTCTCTGATGTTCCTGGTTTGCCGCGAGGTCCATCATATCCTGGATCACCTGGCACACCCTAATAGAAAAATAATAATAATTTGAATTTAAATCTTATTTTTTGTAACTCACTGGATCTCCCGGTGGTCCTCTTCGGCCAATTTCGCCGGGAATTCCAGGGACTCCGATTTCTCCAGGTGGTCCAATATCTCCTTGTGGTCCAATGGGGCCATTGCTGATTTCGTCCAAGTTGGGATCATAACGTCCAGGGGGACCGGCAGAGCCTTGTCGTCCTATAATGAAAATAAATTAAGCAAGATTCACGTCTAAGCCTGATCAATAAACTTACCAGGCATTCCTTCGTAACCGTCTTCACCATGCTCTCCTTTCGGTCCTGACAAACCATCGCGACCTGCATATCCAGGAGCTCCTTTCGAGCCCTTTTCTCCAGAAATTCCCATTGGTCCAATTTTACCAGGTTTGCCTCGATCTCCAAGTTCGCCCTCGGTTCCTTTGTAACCTGTTAAATGATTATTTAACTAATACAATCTTGGATATAATAAATCAAAAAGCTGACCTTTAGTTCCTCTCAAACCTGATGGCCCAGGCGATCCTGTTCGTCCATGAGATCCGTCATCACCTCTTGGGCCTTTGTCTCCTTTTCTTCCCTTCTCGCCCTTAAGAACTGTAGTCGCATTCCGTCCACTGAAGTAAACAATTGTACCCGCTTCTCCTTTTGTTCCTTTGCACCAATCAAAAAGGTCTGATCGTTCTCCTTTATGGCCCTTGAAGCCTTTCTCTCCGTCACGTCCGTAAGTTCCGTCCAGGCCAGGATAACCTTTTAATCATTTACAATTAGCAATTGTGATTTGTATTTATTAGCTTCATACCCTTATCGCCAGACAATCCATCGAAGCCAGGTGGGCCTTGCAAACCATCAATGCCATCTACACCACGATCTCCTTTTGTGCCTGTAAACATAAAACAATTCATAAGTAAATCTCTATTATGCATTTTATGTCGTACCTTTTGAATTTATGCCACCCTCTCCGGGGTCGCCTCTTGGTCCTTGAATACCAAATTCTCCTGCTTGGCCTCGATAACCATGTGCACCTAAAATTGATTATTTGTGAAGATGAATCCAACATTAGCAAATGAAAAATCAAACCTGGGCTTCCTGGAATACCCTGCTGGCCGTCGGTACCATTACATCCGTCAATTCCATCGGGACCACGAGTGCCTTCATCTCCTTGCAGACCGTAAATACCAGGCCTACCTTTAAGACCTTGGAAACCTTGATCGCCCTGAAAACTCATTGAAAGTAATTCCGTTCTCGTAACTTTTTAAAATTATTTCTAGCTTACTCTCACACCTTTCTCGCCAACCTCGCCAATTTCGCCTCTGTCTCCATCGTCCCCTCTTCTTCCAGGGAAACCATCGGGGCCAATATCACCAGGTGGACCTGAAAATTCATTAGTTTCCTTAAACATCGATCAGATTGTAAACTAAAAGAATTTACCTTCTTGCCCAATGCTTCCAGGAGGACCTATATGACCAACTGCTCCTTTCAAACCATCACAGTCACATGCTGTTTGATTACAAGTCTGTAAAATAGAGGAATGTTATGAAATGTGCAAAAATAAATTTTCAACATGTGCTTGTTAGTCACAACATAAATAACAACAAAAGGAATTATGAATGAAACGGGTCAACGACTAGAATGTCAGCTTATATACTGATTAGGCAGAGTGTCACATATTTTAGCTTCATTGAGATTCATTAATACACAATTAAAACGACTCACTCGCATACGCTCACGAATATTTTTTCTCGTTATCAATGAAACAAAGTCACTTTTGCAAGAAATTCTCATTTTGGCTCAAGCCAATTATTTTGGGATAGACAAAAATATCATTAGGAGTTGAAGTTAAAGGTCGATTCACTTATTGATTCTTGATTATGTTTTTGCAACATTCCCGAGAAAAGTTAGACAATTCAAATCAACGTCCATCAACATGGTAACATGTAAGTTAAATGCTTTGAAATATATCTCAGAAAGCTATATAATTATATGTAGCATTATAATCTAGACATGTTCCAAGGTTATGTGCAGTGTACAGCAGATTCGCACTAAATCCTTTTCAAGTTCTAAGATGAAACCGATAAATTGTCAAAGCAGCATCTTATGTTCAATAGGCGGCATGAATTTTCCAAAAATATATTTTAGACGATTTTGAAATCAGACGAGGATTTCTCTTCTCTGCAATATCTCTCAGAGAATATGTTCAAGAGTCGGTTCTGAGTTGTGAACGACTATGCACGAAGTCTGAGCGAAAGAAAATCTTGAGAATGTGATTCGTAGAATGCACAAATTTTTATGTTTTTACAGCGAACTGCCTCGACATCTGGCAGCGATTGAATCGAAGAGATTTCAACTGATACTTCGTTCGGTATGCACTTGTCTGCATTCTGCAGAGTTATTATTGATTTGCGATCTACTATCAAAGATAGTTGAAACTTCCGAAAGCATCTTGTGGACGTTTTTGATGAAAAGACATAGCGGAGAGATCAAACAAATAAGTTTGCTTCATTCGTCTCATCAGCAAATCAAATTCACGAAAAAGAATGAACGGAACATGTGTTGCTATTTATTTCATTTCTCCCACATTTATTTTTAGCTGCAACCAATTTTTGTGAGAGTGTGAAGCATAAAACATAAACATTCCACATATGATCGCATCTCAAGTTCTTAGCCAGGGAAATCATGTTTTTCTTTGATTCACGTTTTTAAAGAGAAAAAGACGAAAATGAATCTTCTCGTTCCTCTTCGTAGCGAATGCAATCCGATGCTTTAAAGTTATTTAAAAAACAAATGCAGCAAGTAAGAACAAATATGATCCAATAAATAATGCTTGCTATTCTCATCTTGCTTGAGCTTTCGAGCGACACAAGCCGCTCTGAATCCTCTCAGCTTGTCTCAATAATAATTCTTCTTGATAACAAAGTTTCCGACTACATCAGCGCCAAACAAATTACATGTTTATGTACGAAGGAGCGCGAAAAGACTTGGAAGAGAAAAAAGTCGTATAAATATTTATGTGCTCCGGCCACAAAGTTAAGTTCACATGTGTGAGGATGTGAAGAAACATGCATTTCGTTGAAATGTTTTTCTTTCTCGTCTTTCGATGGAAATGCTTTGAAGCAGACTATGTAGCAAAGTTAGTTTACTAGATCGCCAAGCGATGTGCGATTGATCTTCGCGAAAACTTTAAGATCTTCGCGGAGTTTTTCGCCGATGGCGAAGTTTGTGGGTTTTGTAGAGCCAAGCGCATTTAAATCTTTAAAAATCTTGCTATTTGCGCATCCCACACTTTCATAAATTGCACATTTCGTCAAGAGCCTCAAACATATGAATAAAATTTTAAAAGTTTTTCTTATCAAAGCGTCACATATTGTATGAATTGAAGTAATGCGGCATCCGGAAACATAAATACGATTCTAGTGGCTGCGATCTCGTAAAGCCGAGAATTAGATGTTTAAAAACCCATAAAATCACGCTCCGAAAGTCTTCTGGGAAGAGAGACAGACATGAAGCTGAATCAATCAGACATTCGCCTGAAAATTACGTCACAATCCGGTGGATTATATTTTCGAAGAAATGGCACAGAAATCGCTTCACATAAAACAACTGATAAGCTAGAAATATTATTAGATTCAACACACTTTTTCGGATCCTCTCGCTCTCTCGAATCCGTTGATAGGCGGCGAGGAAGATGATGATAGTAAATAATCACACATCAAAAAGGTCAATGAAAAATTCTGTAACATTTAATTCGGTTCCAGTTGTTTCGTGCGATAACGGATCGCAGAAAAGACAAAAATTCATTCCAGTCGAGGGTTTTAGAGTTTTCGTTTTCTGATGATTTGGAATTCGGAATCAAGTGTCGCTTGCGCTGCATAAATGCCTTGAGACTTTAGTTCTCGCAGCGAGCTCAACAACAGATTTCTGGTGAAAGACAAGTGATCGAGTCGAAACAAGCGATGCGTCCATGTGTGCACATGCATTGAATTCAGTGAAGATGTTGCTCGACATTAAAATAAGATTCCAGTGGCTGCTCCAGGGTTACAGACGGGTTTGGTTTTGAGATTAGCTAGACAATGTTTGCGTTCCTTCGATTGCAAATTTTGTGAAGTGAGATCAAACCCCTGCACGTGGTAACAAGGCCAAATCTCTTTGAACTCAGTTTAATCTATCTCGGTTTCCGTTGACTTTTGAAAACCCTGAAAGTTTTTTCGGAATTTCGCAACAGCAAATTTATTGCAATTTAGCTTTCTGACGATGAGATCATTAAGTGCATTCTTTTATCTATTCGCTCGTTGCAGAGTTTCCATGAATGTGAATGGAGAAAATGTTTATTAAAACGAGTACATGAGAATCATTTCGCTTCCTTTTAGCTTTTTTCTCGTTGAGATTTGAATGAAACGTGGGTGGTCATTAGAAGCTACGAATTGCGTAAGTTCAACGAAATTTCCCGCAACGGCTGGAAAAATCAAAGCTTCTCAACAAACTTAATCAATCCAAGAGAGTTTCTAGTCGCTGACGCGTTCAAAAGTGACGAAATGTGTTCACTTCCGGTTCGGTTTACTTACTGCAGAGGATGCGGAGTTTACTAATAATCCTAGAGTAAATGTAATCCCAATCGCTAAGCCCAGGCTCTTGAGGCCTCGGGGCTGAGACATGTCGGAAAATCAACTATCGTCGTTATCTGATCTGCACTAAATTATTTTCAATTCGACAACTTTTCATGAAATTTTCTTCCGTTCATAAAAACAATTTTCACTAAAATTTCCTTTTTCTCTGTTCACTATTTTTTATCTAACCAATTCCACCGTGGCTCTTCTTTTCTATTTTTTGATCCGATCAACTCGATGTCCAAAGCGCGACTGAAGCCTAAAGTTTAATTATTTATTTCAAAATTATCATTATCATGACATTCCTTGTATATAAGCAACTCAAGCTGATAATGATAATTTAGAAATTCACGAACGGTTTCTTCCCGGTTTTGTTTTCCCAGCTGCTCCAGTTGACGTCCGCCGCGAAACTGAATCGACTGAACAGCTCAAGCAGTTTCGACGACTCGCCTTCGACGATCTTCCTCGAATTCTCTTTTGGTTTTCAAAATTCTCTGAGAATTTCGTGTAACTGCAATAAAGACAACGAAAGCTCCGAGTGAATTTATTCGAAAGCTTCATCTGAAATACAGAGAAACACTTACTGGAAAGTATTTCACTTTATTTTCACTTCGAGTTCTACATTAAATTTGACGTGTACAACTTTTTGGTAATTAAAAATCATCGAATATTTCTGTAACTTTCAGAAGGCAGATTTTTATCATCTTTCGCTTTGATGCTGTTTGATCCTTTTGTCACATGATTGAAGTTTAACAACAAATGTAGAAACTGGTAAACAGAATCCCACGTTTGGACTCAGAACACTGCGTAGCAAGAAAGTCACTGAATTTCGCTTGAAGTAGTGAAATGGCAGGGCTCCTGTCTCAGGAATAATGTTAGGAATACATATGAATCCTAAGTCGAACTACACAAAATTAAATTCATTTGAGATATGAGATGGCACAACATGAATAGAACTCCAGTTCACACAGCAATAGAACATCTTAGATTTACATTATCTTGAAACATTACAAATATTCCGCCGAGACGTGTCCTATCGTCCCTAATGTGCCGAACGTGAAATGTTTCCGAGTGTGACGAGTGGGACGTGTTGATTAAAAATCCATAGAATGAAACTCGCATTACGACGGAGATTACTCTTTGAAGATGATTTGAGGCGCGGAGCTTGGCGAGCGACTCGGGACAGACTCGTTACGACTCTTCTTGTTGCATGAGCAGACATTTTGTCCACTGCCCGAATCCGTAGAAAAGGATAAGTCGGAAGTGTAGTTGATCTGCCAATTGAATCTCTCGCAACGGTGTCGAAGCTCGTGATGGTACTTTTGAAATAAATACTTTTTTTTTTGGCACATGTAGCAATCGTGACTGGGAAATTTCTTGGAACCGTTCAGTGTTGGCTTGTATTCTTCGAAAGTTTGATTCGTCAAAGCGTTAAACAGATAACAGTTGTTCACATGGTTGAGAGACTTCGTCGAGAAATCGGAGTAAATCTTGAGCCTATCGTTCATCTGAAGCAAATCAGGCGTTCTACTCCATTCAGTCTGTTTAGATTTTGACGAACTCTTATTTTTGTCCTCACTTTTCAACCAGAAAGTTCTCATTTCTCCCTTGCCTTTGATAAACGTCAGACCCCTCTCCTCGCAAACGAAGCATCCCGATTTCTTCAGAAGCGTGTACGTTGCCAGAGAAATGTGAATTCTTCTCGTCTCAGATGTGCTCTCCATGCGTGATGCGCAATTAACTGTATCCCCGAAGAGACAATAACGAGGCATTTTGTCTCCAACACATCCGGCAACAACCTGTCCCGAGTGAATACCTATTCTGAGTTGGAACAGCTCGCCAGGGCGATGCCTGATTTCTAACTGGGATGCTCGATTCATAACCATCAACGCCAATGAAGCAATTTGACTGGCGTGATCTGAGTTTCTTATCGGCAGTCCGCTCACGACCATCATCGCATCACCAATCCTGTAGAGGAATAAATAAGTTTCATTGCCAATTCAGTCAAACAGAAAAGCTTACGTCTCGACTTTGTAGCAATCGAAATTCGATATAATTGAGTCCATCAACGAATATAAATCGTTCAACATCTCGACAACCTCGAGCGGCGTGCTCTTCGAACAAATTTCGGTAAATCCCACCAAATCCGAGAACATAATCGTGACGCAATCAAAACCCTCGGCAACAACTCTCTCGCCTTGCATAAGCGATTCTGCTACAGACCTAATAAGACTCGTCGTTATCGAATGAGTCTATTTTCATTGTCATCAAGAATTACCTTGGAAGCATTCGCAGCAAAAGATTTTCCGTTTTCTTTTTCTCCTCGCTCAACTGGTTCGTTCTTTGTTGCACCAGCTCTTCGAGATTGTAAGCGTACTTCTCCATCAAAGACATCATGTTATCAAAAATATTCGACTTTCTGAGAAAAGAAATATTTTATTCGAGCTGTCCGGCGTCGAACACCCTAATCCCTCACAATCCGCCTTGAAGTTCCTTTAGTTTAATTCTGACGAGACGCATGTCTGGCCTGTCCTCGGGATCTTCGTTCCAACAAAGGACGATGCTTTGCTTTACGCACTCGGGAGCATCTATCACATGTAACGGCGGTCTGAGGGCTACTTTTTGATTCGGCGGGTTTCTTAGCTTGTCAATGACTTCCTTAATCGTTGATATATAAGCGCCTGGGTCGATCGACCCGATGCCGAACGGACCCTTCCGCCCATAAATTTCATACAGCAATACAGCGAATGAATAAACATCGCCTTTCTGTGTCCCATTCGACGGTGGATTCTGTAGACGCAAGAGCTCTGGTGCCCTGCTCAGGCTTCGTTTCATTTCCTTTTCATCTCTGGATGAAATCAAATGAAAATTTCTAAGATTTGTTTTCGATTACTTCTAAATTGATATTTACTTGTCTGGTTCTTCGGTGCTAGACTTGAATTCATTTAGACCAAAATCGGTGAGCTTCACGCACCATCTTTGGTCCACGAGGCAATTGCTTGAACGCAGGTTGCCGTGCGAAACGATTTCACTGTCGTGTAGGAAAATTAGGCCTTTCATGATGTCGAACACGAGCGAAGAGACAAACATATTGTCAAGCTTTAAATCTTGATTCGCTAACACGTTCTCGAGAGAGCCACGAGCACAGTAATTTGTTAGTATGTAAATATTTGAATGATCAGTAGATGCTCCGACGAACGTTGCGATGTTCTCGTGACGGAGCTAAGATGAGGGACAGTTACACAACTTTCTTCAAAATAAAGAATCTAAGAGAATATCTAATTACCTCTCTCATCAGCTTCAATTCCTTCTTTATGCTTCTCGTCAAATCAATCGAGCGCTTGTGAACCTTTTTTAAAGCCACGAAGTTTCCTCGGTAAAAAGCTGCTTTCGAGGTAGAACAAGGAAACGAATTAATTTCTACTCGTAGGGCACGAGATTTATGCTGAATGAAAAAGCTTTTGTGTTTCGAGGAAACCTAGCTTGGGAATCTCTGCAGTCAACGTTTAGTCGTTGACTGAATAGGAATTTCATTGTTGTCAACGACCTGTTGAATCTTACCGCGTCGCAAACAACCTTGAACTTCGCGGTCCTATAAAAGTTTGTCTCAAGTATTCCCTCGAGAGATATTAAATTAGAACTTGAATGAGCATTACTGTCTCTCGCCTCGACCTAAATTGAGACGAGTTATTTTGGGAGTCTTCAGCGAGACTTTCACGTTATTGTTACATGAAGACATTAGCGAAATCCCTTACCTATCGTCGTATAAGCTCTGCGGCTTGCGTCGCCTCCAACTAAGCTCATCGTACGCTGACGAAAGTACTGTGTCAAGTTGCCTGTTCTGTATGCTTCCTCGTTGTATTCCGAACCCAAAAAAGTGATTTCCCGTAAATCAACTTTCCACATTATTGATTGAAGCTTTTGCTCATAGCGGTAATGTCTTGGAAAAAGAGAAATGAATTTTGTTTGGTCAAGACTTAACGTCTACGACAGCAAAGCGATGAAAGCTTACTTGATAAGGAAGGCGCTAACGAGTGCGACAAAAAGGAAAACAAATACACTCGAAATGATAAAGCCCCAATCATCCGGACATCCTTCAAAGCCGCACTTGGGCTCATCTTTCGGAGGAACGCCATTCAGCCATAGAATGTTCCTCGATTCGCTTAACTGAAACTGCGGCAACACGTCGTCATTTGACAGAGAAACAAATGATCCAACTTGCTGCATGGTCATCGTCGACTCATTCACGGGCTGCATGGAGAAAACTGAGAAGTTGCCTTCGGCGTTTCCGTTTTCATCAATGAGAACCTGAGAAGTAGACCGAAGGTCGGTTGTTATTTTTGCCGATTTTTTCCATGAACCACACGCACTTGAAAACCTTGCTTGGACGTGTGGATGTTATTGAAAACATATTTTTGCATGAGCGACCGACCATCTCGCAAATCCCCGCCATGCTCCAGCACCTTCGTGGCTGCCTGCGCATAAATCAGCACAGCGTCATAGAGATAAGCGGCTCTGACTGAGATCACTGGCGCTATTTTTGAATGAAACGGAATGTTGAATTTCTCCTTCGCCTTCTCGCGAATATCTCGGTAGAAGGTGGTGAGATTCACAGATGGGGCCGTCAAAGTTATTTGCAAGATTGATTGATACGATCTCATTTTGAGCGCCTTGTTTTTAAATCGCGATAGGAAAGGGTGACTCATGATGTTATCTGAAAGAAGGACTCAGGATGTTATCTGAATTAAGGCTTGCGTAATATGATTACATTCTTCATGCTTCAGCAATTAGGAGAAAAATCTCTTTATAATTGTTTTACAGCTCCTTAATGAGGGAGTTCGGAAAGATGATTTCTCTCTGAATGCTTCGCATAACATTGAGCATAAATTTCAGTTTCATCCTTTTTCCACGTACCAAGCCGAATTCTCTCTCATCAAACCGTACTTCTCCTCATTTGGTACGTAGAATAAGAATAGAACCTTCTTTTTGAAAATCGCTCTCGTATGTCACAAGGATTTCTGAAGAAATCATTCTATACAGTCGCGTCGCTAGGTCTAACGATTAGTATCGATTGCAGCTGACGAAAACAAGTCGGCAGACTTGCAATCAACCACCGAATTTAAAACCGTTGCCTCGCATTAATCGGCAGAGGAATGACGAGACGCGATAGAGTTAACGAGAGAGCGCGTAATCACAACGAAATCCGTCAAGCGAATACTTCGTTTCAAAGTTCGTCGCGTCGTAAACTCACTCTGTCTACTGTCGTGTACCGTCCTCAAGTCTGGATTGTAGAACTCGTCGTTGACGGAGATCACCATGTATTCGCCACTTTCTAAAAGGTTCCGCTCCTGCAGGCACAGCATGAAGTCGTCCAAGGCCCAAGGTCCGCCAACGAAAACATAAACTAAATTTAAATTGTTTACCGTTTTATTTCACCGAATAGTGAGGCTTCCATTAATGAATTCTTATTTACTTCGAGTTCTCCGAAAGCTTTCATCAACTATAGTTTGCATATCTTCATATTTTGCTCGGATGTAATCAGTGAAGTATTTAACGTCAGTCACATTCAATCTGTTTTTTCCTGCCAAGTCCTGTGAAGAGGGAAACGTTGCTATTTCGATAATTAGTTGAACGCGTTAACGACCTTAATTGCCAGTGTAATCTCCTTGTTCCACTGTCGCGTATCGGACACGATAATGAATTTACTCCATAGGTATGCCTTTAAAAGGGCAACGACACTCTTCGATATTTTTTCTGGCGGCCCGAGCGAGGTCCTCGCAAACGTTGGGAATAGCGTCTTGTCCGTTACTTTCACGTCGGCACATGACTGTAGACAAAATAAGAGCAATCAACACATCCATGAAATTGTCCAACAGCGTGAACGTGACAAAGGCAACGAGCAAACAAATAGAAGAAATCTCCTCTCAGAAAAGCGGTCGCCCGTATTGGCGAGCATCAACGCTCCTGGATATCCTCGAGAAATTGATATTTCGCACGCAATGGACGAAACAACCAAACGGCCAATTAATTTCCTGTGACTTAACACGTCGGGCGCTAGATTATTCGTCAATTACGACGTGCGTTAATTGGCAAAGTTCGGTTGCTCGCTGCCTCTCAACTTACATAGGAAATCATGGGTAGGTTCCATGCCGAAGCAACAAGTGCTTCATACAAACAGCTTTCGTCTGGTCCAATGAAAGCAACTACGTCCTCTTTGATCATCAGGTCTGTCATATTTCTTTTTGCGGGGAGTGGACCGAAAAATTGCGTCTTAGAAGTGATGTTCATCGAAATAACAATTTGATTCAACTCACTTTATAGTGTTCGATGAGATCGCAGCATCGGTGCCGATATTTACTGCGTAATACTCGAGAGTTTTGCCAGGCAACAAATCCTCCTGAGCGTTCACGAAATCTACGACCAAAGGAAGCGCGCCTAAAATGACCTGCGATCGTCGATAACGAGATATTAGGAATCTCATCTGTTTTTAACGATTTTTAAGACGAACGATGCTTGGTGGCGCAGTCAAACTAAGACAATTAATTAAATCTAATTCTCTTTTATCATTTGGCCACGTGTTTTGTCTCGATGGCTTCCGGTGGTTTGATAAAAAGAAGTAGATGTTTTGATCCTTTGTGGAATGAGGTGGTAAATAAGAAAAAATAAATTCGGGTCTTGTTCTCTGTCCTCATTGCCTGCAACGATTTGCTTAGCCCAAAAAAGTTCGAAGTCCTAATCAAGCTTATTTCTTAGAACAGAGAGAGATTGAGTCGGGAACTTGAGCAGTGGAAATTAAATGAACGATGATGAATTAAATTTGCGTTGGGAGCAAAATAAACATTCTTTTTCTAGATGATGTGGGTAGGAACATGAGAGAAAAGCTGCGATTATATTGCGGTGTACTTCAACGCTCATCAATTCACATCCTTCAAACTTACTTTCGATGATTTGTAACGTGATAAGAAGCCGATGCGTATTATACTGTCATTCCTTGTGTCCTTCGGACAATCGTTGAGTCCAATCGCAGTCGATACTCCCAGCAGAATTAACACCAACGTCAATAAAACATTGTTTGCCATGAGTTTGACACTGAAACTTCCGCTCGTCATCTTGTTGCTCTTGTCAATATTTGACCAACGAATTTTCTTTATTTCCAGCCCAACGGCTCGAGCGAATCTAGTTTTGCTCACGCATCTTCAATCTCCCCAGGGAGCTTTAATTAACTTCACTAATTTTCCAATTATGTCACTTTATTCCAAAAAAAATTTCTTCTCTTCACGGAAATTTTCCTTAGTCGTAGTCTACGACTCGTAGGCTTTTCACAAATTTGCCACTAAATTTCTCCAATCAAAATTAATTGGAACATTTTTCATTCTCAAAGATATCACTCGTGGTCTTACACATTTTCCTTTATTTTTGCAGCCGCAAATAAACTGGAGAGCTTTAAGCTTCGCACGATGAATGAATGAACAATGAGCTGTTAAGAGGATTTTACCATAAATTTGGAGCTTACACCACGACCAGTCGAACACTTCTTCACTTGTTGATTGGTAAAGCGCGAAAAACAAACTGGAGAAAGCTCACGACACGCTCGTCCTTTTATAGCTCGGCAGTCAAGATCATCACCATTGGCAACGAAATCAGCATTTTCCGAGAGAAGCGTAAACAAAAGTTCGGCTGCGAGAGCTTTTTCGGAACGCTTCTATTCGGATACACGTGCTGAGAGAAAACCATTTTCCGTCAAATTGCAAATCAGACGAGAGCGGAAGGGAATTGAAGGCGGCAAGCACATGCTTCAGGAGTTTGATGAGATCGCGTAGCAACTGAAATTGAATGACTTCGTCGAGACTTTGATTAATTACACAGGCTTGTCTCTTCTATTTAAAGCTTATTTGAAATCAAGACAAATTGCACGAAAGCTTGCCTAACAAATCGTTAAACAATATCCGTGAACAAATCATTTTCCTTTTATTCAAGTAACAGGCTTAGAAGAATTTTTTCAAAACATCCCGATTGACGACACCTGCGTACTGAGTGTAGACGCTTGATTTGCCGGTAAGGGCGATAAACTGCTCAGAAACTTCAACTGCGACTTTGATTTGAGCCTCTGCAGTGCTCGCTCCGAGGTGCGGCGTTGCCACAACTTTCGAGTGTTGAATGAGTTTCTTTGTAAGCTCAGACTTTGGTGGCTCCTCTTCATAGACATCGAAAGCGGCTCCTCCACACTGGCCCGACTCGAGAGCTTCGAGGATCGCAGCTTCATCGATGACTCCTCCACGTGCAACGTTCACTACTTTTACGCCTTTCCTGCATTGTCCCAGCGTCTTTGTAGAAATCAAGTCTAGAAAGTCAACGAATGAACCAACTGAATTTTTATAATTGTGATCAATCTCACTCCTTGTTGATGGAATCAAAGGAACATGGACGGTGATGTAATCAGCTAAGGGCCAGATCTCATCCAACTCCATTTTCTCAATACCAACGGCGTCAGCTTCAGCCTTAGTTGTGATTGGATCGTACCCAATCACCCGCATTCCCCAAGTCTTCATTCGAATCCCAACTTCCCGCCCAATTCTGCCTAGTCCGAGAATCGCCAAAGTCTTTCCAGAGAGTTCGAATCCAGAGTAAAGCTTGCGGTCCCATCGACCTTCCTTCATGCTTTGGGCTGCCGGACAGATCGGGCGGGCGAGGGCGCCAATAAGCAAACAAGTGAGCTCGCAAGCAGCAGTCGAGTTGCCACCAGGCGTGCTGAAATGGAACGTTGAATGTAACAAGGCAACAAGATAACGAAGTCAAAACATGAGTCAAAGGGCGGCGATGTTGATAATTCCATCGAACCTTCGACTTACTTTAGAACCAAAACATTATTCTTCGTTGCCGCATCAATATCGATGTTGTCAACGCCAACGCCGGCTCGCCCAACGACTTTCAGCTTTCCAGTCGCCCCCGATTCTAAAACATCGGCCGTGATTTTCGTATCCGATCGGACGATGATCGCGTCATAATTCTGAAAGCAAGAAATTAAATTCAACGTTTGGTTGTTTGCGACTGGAATGAGCTAAATTGGCAGTTCGTGCGCAATTTCTTTGACAAAACAACTCCGCTCGATGAGTTTCGAGTTCTGAAATACTCGTTTTTTGTTCATTAATCTGTAGCCTCTACCTTTGCTTCCTCAACGAGAACTTCTTTCGCCAGCTTCAATTTATAATCAACGCTGATACCATTCGACTTCAACAGTTCGACGCATGATTGATCCACAGCATCGCAGACTAAAACACTTTTAATTTCAATCGGCATTTTGACGACTCGAATTATTTTGTTGACTGGTTGCAAATCGTTTGAAAGCCACGAAGCGACTGATTGAGTCAGTTAAATGAGTAGAAATATTCCAGTCGTTTGAAGATAAGAGAACGAGTGGAACTAAATAATGAGAGAAAATGTAAAATTGAAGTGACGGCGAGCGACGAATGCGATGCAAGTTCAATTGAAAACCGGAATTTCTTCTCGACAACTCGGACTGTTTTCGGGTGAAGTTCGTTCAACGGTATCGAGTGTGTACAACCCAACACACCGATATTGATTGCAAAGTATTCCAGGGAGGATCAGCGAGAAAAGCTTCGGGCGCTGATAAAACGTTGCGGATTTACGCGTCGTAAGTTCAATGAACCTTCGCTTGGTCACAACAAAAAGGTTCTGAAATTGATGGAAACACTTGAGCTGAATCATCAAATATAATTTATTTCTTTCTTCATCTGACGGGGCATAATTTCAGGTTTCATTACAGTAACAGCGATTTGTGGTTTGCACGTCGTGCTCGCTGTTTTGTCTTATAACTTTATTATTGAAGAGAGAGGAAGAAGAAGCTTGGAATCTTTCGAAAGGTTTCCTTGTCGTGACTTATCTAAGCTAAAAGTTTTTCTTCGGGTAAAAGTTTTCACAATTTAACATGAAACGGAAAAGTAAGTCGAACGATTTCCAGCCACGAGAACTTTTCGAGTAGCGACTCAAATTGCAATTTAAGGTAGCGACAGCGCTGCCTATCATGAACCTCGAGAAGCCTATCGTTCCAGTAATAATTTATCTGCTTCCTGTAATCCCCAAATCTCTTCTTGGACAACCACCCCGCTCACACAAAGTCTTCTTCCTTACAATTTTTGGTATCGAAAAGTCAAATTTGGAAAATTTATCTAAGAGAAATGAAGACGCTTAAGAATATTGGCGACGAAAGCTTAAATTAGTTACAGCAAAAAAGTTCCATCTTCAGTTAATTGCGCAATATTTTATGAGATTGTTTGCTTTCGATTCGAGACTCATGAACGCTCACAAATAGCTTGGCTGTCTTTCATGAGTCTACTTAACATTTTGGCAGATATCTGTTGCTTCATAAGAGAAGAGAAGGTTTATTCTGTCTCGACAAAGCTCAGCTAACTAACAAAACCATCTCGCAACTCACAAGTGTCCACCAAAAAAAACCTTCGTGTTTATATCACCTAAATCTAACAATTTAATTTACAAGCTCTCGCTGCGTGGGTGGATAAAGGACTTGCTGATGCCTCGTCTCAGCTTCTAGCGCCACCACGTCAGCGGTCTTTACAATATCAAGTTTCCTTTTGATTAAGTTGTTCTCGACTCAAACGATAAGTTCGGACGTGAAGTAAACGATAAAATAGTTGACAAACTTTTAAACATTAATCAACAGCGGATATGATAGGAGTCGATAGATATTTTCTGCACGCTTCAATCTTAAAATTCCATAAAGGGAAAAACTTCTCACGCCATTCCACTTAACATTGCATGTGCTCTTGTCGTCAATAAATATTTGATTTGTTCATTATCTCAATAAATAACAAGTTTTAGTGTCGAGGGAAAAATTTCTATCAATCTCTTTACACTTTTGTCCTAATCTACTTGATAAAACTCATTAACTTCATCATCAAAACTATAATAGTTCTACACTTTCGGCACAGGATGGATGATGGAGATTGGTTGAACGCTCGTCTAATACAAGTTAATCTTCTTCGAAATGGTTTTGCGACACCTAAAAGAGAATCAGAGTTGAAAATGTGATGAGAAATGACTGTCAATCAACTTACATATGGCATGTCTTCAATGTTTCGGCGCATTTGGAGCAAGCACTGTGCCCGCAAAGGAAGGCGACGTTACGACGTCGTTCCATACAAATACTGCAGCAATGTGTTTCCTCAATCTCCATGATCTTCGATTCGAGGTAACGCAAGCGATCAGCAGACGGTTGACGAGGGTTCTCCTTCGGGAAGAGCAGTTTGCCGTTCATAGCGATACGTTTGTCGATCACAGCGTGGCATTGCAAGCATTTTTTCATTCGAAGTCCACATTCTTCACAGCAGATCTGATGGTAGCATGGCTCGAAGCTGATCATCAAGCAGATTTCATTGCAAACGATGCATTCTTGTGGAGCTTGGAGTTGTGGCTTCACGCTGAACGGAGGAGGAGGCTGTGGAGCCATATATCCCTTCGGCGTGACCTGCTGCTTACGACTGATGTGCTTCGATGATGTTGGAAGAGGTGGAGACTGGCTGGAGTTTCTATTTGGCGATCCCGAAGCTTCAATCGTCAAGTTGGCGTTCGAAATTGATGTGCTAGTTGATGTCGTTGGTTCGTTTGATGCGTGCGGAAGTGGCGGTGATGTTGTGTGGAAGATCCGTGGAAGATTTCTTAATTCTGTGTTAAGTTTCTTGTCGTCCTCAGCTGATAAACTGCTAAAGTTAACTGGCGGCGGCGTTGGAACGTCGCGGTTGTTATTCTCGTTGGCTCGGTTGCGTCGTGCTGGCGTTGGTGGATTAGAAGCGGCGTTGAAGTTGGCCATCGAAGAGCTTCCACCACTGTTGTCTTGATCTATGCTGATTGTTGTTGAGTCTTGTGACGTCAAATTCATCATTTCGATGTTGTTGTAAAGTTCTGTCATTTCCTTTGGTTGATTGCAATCATTGCTACCGCTTGCTATCGGTGGTGGTGCAGTTCTATTCTGCTCGTAACTAAGAATCAATTCCCGTATTTCCGCTTCCGGTATCCAATCAAATATTCTAGCTCCTTTGTAATTTGCATCCATCTTGCAGCCTTCGCGAGCGAGATAGCAAAGCAAAGTGTACATAAGCCGATGCTCTTGAACATGGCCCAGCTGATGGTAAATGTCATAAATCTTTGGAGCCTCTTGCTGCGGAACTTCTTGCACGAGATTCGCTTTCTTGATGATGGTCAAGTGCATTGCATTGTCTCCGTCTTCGTCCTTCGCTAAAATATCACATTTGAGATCGACGAGCTTCTCTATGGCTTGCGCATGGCCTTGTGAAACGGCTAGTAGGAAGGGCGTTTGACGGCGATCGTTTCTGATGTCAATGTCAGCTTGACCTTCTTTTACCAAAACTTCGCAGACATGGCTATGTCCATTGAGTGCAGCAAGATGTAAAGCCGAGAATCCATCATCTTTCTTGACATCGACAAGTTGTCGTGCGAGTTGTAGAATTCGGCGAGCAGCAATCACGTTACCTTTCAATGAAGCGTGATGAAGGCAGTTGAAGCCTCGCTTGTTTCGAATAGTTAGATCGAGAGTTGGCACGTTGCAGAGTAGTTCAACGACCTCAGTGTTTTCCTTCCCAATTGCGTCGTGCAACGCAGTGTCACCATACGAATCTTGGAGATTCACGTCCGCGTTAAACTCCAACAGAACTCGAACGCAATGTGGAGGCTTCTTGTGGGCGGAAATGTGGAGAGCGGTACAATGACTTGCGTTGAGAACGTTGATGTTCGCTCCGTGTTGCAGAAGGACTCGCATGATTTCAGGCTGATTGCCAAATGCAGCGTAATGGAGCACCGAGTCGCCTTCTTTGTCAACAATATTTACGTTTGCTCCAATAGACAACAAATACTCGACGAGTCCTTGGTGGCCTTGATGGGCGGCGACCTGCAAACACGTCTTGCCTCCGCTCATCACGTCGACTTCGTCTAGGTTCGCTCTAGAATAAACTTTGATTAGAAAAGTTGACAGACGAGACAAATATCAACCAACCCGAGATAATGTTGAACGTAGTCGAGCTTTCCTTGTGCCGCTTCTCGCACTAGTTTATCAGCAGCTGAAGTTCCCGAGAGGCCTTGCAACGGCATCAACACATGATCTGTCCTCTGATGACTCAGATCCATCATGCTGTTCGATCGTTCGGCTGCTGAAGCCATCGGCGATCTCTCGAGTTTCACACATTTCGGGTTCAGCGTCCAAGCGACGCCATCGTCGAGTTGGGTAACTCTCAAATCACCGTCGGCGTAAATTTTCATCACTTTGCAAGTCTTTCCGAGCGCATTGCGCATCGTCTCTACCCACTCTCCATGTCCTTTTTGGAACTGCTGGATTTTGGAAGCGTCGTTGAGGATTGTCACGAGATCTCCGACATGGAAGCTGAAGACTTTGACAAGCGCCGCCGGATGAAACGTCCATCGGTTCGAGCATCCTTCGTATTGAACGCGAATATCACCTTTGTCAGTTATGCGATGAACGGCTCCAATTTTGCTGAGGAACTCAGCCATTCGGGGATTCCATCCTCCGTGACCTGAAAGTTGACATTAGCAGGACTTGGGAAACTACGGTGGCGGTTCGTTTTACCTTGCTGAAGCCTCATGAGACTTTCCTTGTCCAAACACACGCGGACTCTGTCGCCGACGCAGAACGACGGCCTTGTCGCCTGCACGACCGGCTGCTGTTCATCTCTCTGGCCTAACACAGGCATGTGGTCTTTATAGTAGTAACCGCCTGGCGCTGGAACGATGTACTTCAAGTCAACGTTTCCCTTGTGTCCTAATCGATAGACGTTAGTCGAGCCAGTAACCCAAGAAACATTAGCTACACTCCGACACGATTCATTGTCCCATCCTCTGATTTCCATCACACGTCCCGTCTTGCCTTCGCCACCATCCTGTTGGCCCCATTCCCAGTCGCTGCAAACAAGATAAGAATGTTAGAGTGGCGCCAAAACATGACGAGAGTAACGTCGACTTACGGTCCTCGAACGACTTTCGCATTCACAAAAATTCCTTTCAACTGAATACGAATGGATCCAGCACGTGGTGGAACGCGAACACTACAACCGGAGTGAGGAAAGGAAATGAAATGACCTTCGATAATCACAAAGAATAATCCGGATGAACTCACCCAACAGAATTTGCTGTCTGATAACGTACGAATGAGTGTTCTAAATTGTGAACGTCGTTTCCGTAGCAGTGAGCACACAAGTCGAAGTTGGCACACTCAGCGCACCGGAAAAGGATTCCGGCGATTCCAGCTTTCTTGCAACCGTCGCAGATTATATTCTGATGACGAACGCCGATTTGTGCGTTGTCAATGACAATCAAATCGTACTGACTTTGATAGCCGACTCGGTAATTCGTTCGATGTCCCGAGTCCCAATTCACGACGACGGTTTTTTCCGGCGAATGCGTTGAACCCGAACGTCCGACCTCGCAAAGCGTTCCGACGTGACCTTCACCTCCGTCTGTAGGCAGAAATAAAGAAATTAAGCCAGTGAATCATTCAATGCTAATTGGAGGATCGTTCGCAAAGCACAGAAGCGTGGAATGGCCAAGAGTTCAAGTTGGCGCTTAGCTCTTGAACGAGCTATCAAGTTTCCATGAAAAGTTTATGGCAAATCGGTTCACAAAAACATCGAATCAGCTTCATAATTCAATCGGCTTTTCGCCAGTTTCATCAGATTTGCATCGAATCAATCAGCAGCGTGTAAATTCTCCGAGCAATTTTACGTCATTTCGTTACAAAACCCATCAATTACTTCCCGCATTGCTCGGGCTTGAAGCCGCCAATTTTAACGTGCAGCGGATTTTTCTTGTTTCGGAAGCTCAAAAAACAATACCGAACATTTTGTCCGTAATATTTTTACGATCGATAAACCATGAAGCAGCTCGTTTCAACTCGAACATAAGATTCCATTTTTGTGCCCGCTCTGGGACCGAACAAAAGTCAAGTGCAATTTTGAACAAAACGATTACGAGCACCGCTGAATGCGAAACAAAAGGAACATGACTTCGCTCGCTGAAGCTTATGATGGAGAACCTGGCAGACGAGAATGGAGAGGTAAAGAAGAAAGGAGGAACATTAGATGCAGCTGAGCTCAGACGATTTATTTTTAGTCCTTCGTAGGGGAAACAAAGAATGGAACTGGGGAAGTTACGGCTGGATGGAAGCGCGGCTGTCTAATTGGAAATTGTTCTCCCTTTAAAGCGATTTTGTTGCCACGATCTCAAGGGAATTTTGCGATAGAAACGAGCTTAGTCTTGAACCTCAATCACTCATCAGAGCCAATTATTTTGTAGCCCCGGCTCTCTTTAAATTGAAATGGCATTGTCCATGACGTGATAATAGCAAATCGAGTTAAAAGCTCTTTTTTGCAAACGAAATTCTGCAGGCTAACGATCGATAAGTCTCGTGTTCGTCCTCGAAAGCCTCTGCTGCTGGAAGAATGCCTCATTCAATTAAAATTCAATTTGAAAATGCCTTCAATTTACGTCGATTCCCTTTTCTCTACGAGTCATGCTGTGTTCAGCTGGAGATGTAAACGAATTAAGAGAACGGAAAACTCTCTGCCGTCTGCGTTGCGAATCAGATGAATCATCTTCAATTAAAGCTCTGCTAATATTTTATTTATCGCATTCTTTATCGATCAGTTTATTGGCGATTTCTCTCTCGAAGCTGCTCGGCCGTGCGTCTCGTTCCGCAGTCTCGCACTCGAGAGATCTTATCACAGAACTGGCGAATAAATACAAACATTTCACGCCGATCTTAGCACCGATTTCTAATTCCTGATATCGAAACTCAGATTGCCTTGGCACACGCCGAGGTTGGCTCAACTCGATCGTGAACCTCGCATCACATTTTTATGGTGATTATGTCTATTACGCTTTGTTCAGGGGCTGAGGTGTTTTTATAGTGGAAAGCAACAATGTGAAAGTTTAAAGTGATGAATTCAGTTGTCTAACCTAGTCCGATCCCTGCTGCAATATCAGCGCTTTATGAAGCACAATTTAACTGTTAATTTGGTAATTTATTCATGTGCCAACACTTTCTTTAACATTTCCTCGTCGTAATCATTGCCGAAAAATGGAATCGACTCGCTGAACCGAAAGTCTCGGCTGCAATTTTCACTCAACTGTTGTCTCTCCTCGCACACAAAGAGTTTTTATCTAGATTTATTTGCACAATGGGAGAACCGAAGTGTTTTTCTGAGGGCCTCGATAAAGAACGAGGAAAGTTCAGCTTGACATTTGCGGGTATAGGAAACTGCTATTTATCACAATTACGCAAAGCCCAAACCGCTAACTAAGTCCGCTCCAGATTCTCGTATTTCCTTCAAACTGAAGTTAAACGCAACTTCACCCGACAACAATAAGCCGCTTACTGAACACTGGCCGCGCTTCGAGGCTGCTCACAGTTTTTTGTGTTTTCCAAAATAGCATAATGAAAAACAACACATGAAAAGCGTTTTTTCGAACGCGAACCCGAGACGAACACACAACGCAACAGAAAAATAAAGAGCAAAAACATTCGGAGGCAATGAAATGTAATGAAATACGCTTAATTTTCTCTTCACCCTGCGCGTTTGGTGTGTTTTTGAAATCATTTCCGAGATTTATTTTCTTCCCCGTCTTCGCCTTCGTTGTCGTCTTCCATCCTCACCGACATTGTCGAGCTCTACGAATGTTTGTTTAAGCTTCTCGTTCTTCACTCTTCCATCTGAACACGATCCGTTCTCGGAACGGTTTCCCCCCGACGACAATGTTTAGATTAGAGTGACTGTTTAGGGTAGGTCATTGCAGTTAGGATGAGTCAGTCTCTAGCTTGACGACGTGAATCATCGGCAGATAGTCACGTGATGCAATTTTCAAAATTGAAAACAATTCGCTGTGTTTATTAAAAAAAAGTTATGCAAACGACGCTCGAGGGAAGCGGCTGCGAGCTAGCAGGTCTGTGATGTGAAAGGAATAATCTCCGGGATGAGAGCTGCACCAACTGCTGCTAACAAGAAATGTCATGGTTGATGAATAGTTCTTGTTCGAGAAGAAAGGGAGACGCGTGCCTTTCCGAATTCTTTTTTTAAACCCGTCACGAGGATGTTTGTGCTCCTCTCGCTCTTGTGTTTCTGGCGAACGATAAAGAACGAAGAGAAATGGATGAGACACAACATGAGGCACGACGCAATCTAAGCAGACGACATTCTTTCGGATATTAATGTCACAAAGCTCCATTCCAGGAATAAATTAGAAGCGTTTTAGAAGTCGGCTGGTGATTAATGGAGCCCATCGTTACAGATTTTCTCGCTCTCGTTCGAAAGATTTTCCGGGAAGACAAATGACATTTTTTGCGAATGAATCGACATTAACTTGATGATGCAGCACCGCGACGCACATGAGCGCGCGACTCGTCTAATGATCACCATAAGCCGACGCCAAACGTTCAGCATAAGCGAACTTGCCTCTGATTTATCATCGCGACACGATAAAATGAATTCATCTCCTCAGACGACAACAACTTTTTTTAGGAACCTTAAACACTCTCGAGTCGAGGGAAAAGTTTTCCTCACGGCGAGGAAGAAAAGTGCCGCAAGAGTAGACGACACACAAAAATTCAGATTTGAAATTCTCTCGGGCGTGAAAGAAGAAAACATTCGAAATGACATGGAGTGCCATATGGAAAAGTTATGGCTTTCAAAAGCGGCACTAAGGAGGAAGAACGTGTTCGACTTCTGTAAGTGACGTCACGGACCATTTTCTTTGTTGTCGGTAGTTTCAAGAGTTGGAAAGTGTCACAAACTGCTGAGCGATCCCAACGAGACTCAGAGATTGAGGCAGAGCCTTGGGTTATAAAAGTTTCAAGTTCCACAAATGAACTTTGCGACGATTAAGCTTCCTCAAGTTTCTCCAAAACGTTTCGAGTTTCGCAACTTAGAAATTCTGCCTCAATCCCAGCCACAAACATGATCACTTCTGTCCAGGATGCAGCCGCTATCGCTGCTCAAATAGACTTGTCAGCATCAATTGCTTTCTTCCTCGAATCCCATTAGACTTCAGCATGAGTACTTTGAACTGACAACAACGGAATTCCCATCGACAGCAGCAAATGCAAACATCGTTTTCATTCTGCTTACGTTCCCGAGACTTTCCGCAAACATTTCTCGCTCGGCTCGAAAACTTCTTTCTATAAATAAATTTCAATTCTTGAAATAAGAATCAGCTCAGGCGAGAGCCGCCAAGTGGAGTGATATAAAATTTCACTCGCTCTGAAGTTCGTCTAAGCCTGTGTTTGTAAGCGCAATCCAGATAGATCGAAAGTGATTGATAAAGACGGCAAATAAGCTTACTGAATGTCACTTTTCCCCAGCAGGGATTGGCGACGAGACACGCGGCGAGAGGGGAAATTGAAAGCGGAAATGAAATTTCTTGCGTTGTCGCTTGCACTCCTACATTTAACGGTTGCCAGACTCGCACAGTTCGTCTGCTTAATAACAATCGATTTCCTCAATTTTCACTCTCGACGGAGCTCGAAACGTTTCAGAGTAAACAGCAAGTGAGTGGAAGTGGAAAGTTAGAAGTCTTTAATGATGTTATTCGAAGAGATTCGTCGAAGGGCTCTTCGTTTACGCAAGCGTTCAATTAGCTTGAACAAACATCCCGTAACATAAATCACCTAAGCTGGAAGCGGCGATGACAATTTTCTCATCGCTTCACCCTAGCCAACCAACAGATGACAGCAAATAAAAGTATCAAGTGATGCGATGACGATTGAAGCCGCTCTCGCTTCCCAAATTTTAAAATAAACTCTTCAATCGCTGCACCATTGCCCTTTAAACGTTTGTAGGTTTTCATTCACCGACGCCGTAAAAATATCAACGTGGATTAAATGAGGCAGAGCTAGGCTGGAGCAGTGGCGACTTTCTAGAGTAATCACGCTCCCCGGGAAAAAGTTTAATTAAAAATCTAATCATGAGGGATTCAGGTTGATGAGAGATGGAATGAGCCTTGTAAGGATACATTGAATGTATGTCAACAGCCTTGACAAGCTCACAACCTTCTCTCCTGTCGATTCTGAGCTGCCATCGGTGTAACCTTCTCCACGTTCAACCTCCAACTTTCCCCCAAACGACTCAATCGCTCTTTTATGCTAGATTGACGAATTGCCATCCACCTGAACCCTCTGCACACCCCAAAATGAAAAGGAAACTTGAATTCAAAGCGATTGCAAATATTTACAGCTCTTGGTTTGCACACCCGGCGATTGAAACGACATTCGTGTCCGTCGACCCGAACCTAATTTCAAATTTATTTCTTCGCTTGTCCCTTTTTCCGGTGCTGAGCGAAGCAGAAAGAAACGAACAAGTTCTTGCAGCTCTTACCTTGGTTTTGCCAAATCCAATCTGGTCCTCGAACGACACGTATTCCTGGTGCAATCATCGTCGCTCTACTTTTCACTGTCACGTTCACTTTGCACAATTCTTCCTTGTCTCTACCTTTGCTCTATTTCCGATCACTACGCTTCCTCGATTGTTTATCTTTAAAAGAATTCTCTCCTAACTCGAGCCAAGGCGCTAAGCTTGAAATCTTTTTCGTCTTTTTCTTTTATCTTCACTCACTGATTTATCGCGATCGTGTTTTCTTCTTGCTCGAAATTCATAGTAAAGCGATCACTGAGTCTGAATGGAGAAGACTTGCGGTGTTTGTTGTGTCATTAATCTCGATGAGCCGTTCAATTCCGTGTGTGTGTGTGGGTTTATCTACTGGAACGAAACGATCAATTCTTGTGGATTAGAACGCGCTTCAAATTATTTGTTTTTAATTAAGTCAGGCGATGGTTTGTCGCGGGTTCGTCCAACTGATGAATCACTTGCGGTCTGGGCAATTTATCAACGGGGCTGACGATTGCAATACAAAAGAACGAACGAATTTGCGTACATGCGAAGCGATAATCTAATCGTATTCAATGTCTCTCATGCATCTGAAGGGAGACTGATGACGGCCAGACGTGGCTGCGCTCGATTATTCATCCGAATTAAATTTCCATTCCGCGAGGTGACAAAGTTCACTCGCCGTTTGTTTTCGCTCTACCTCGAACCTTTCGGGCATGGAAACATAAATCAATACTCGGCAATCGCGAGTTCAAGGGAGATCCAGGCGGAAGAGCGAGGAAGAAAAGAAAACAGTCACAAGTTCCACCCTCATGTCAAATCGCTCGAAAGTCTTTCTGGCACAGGAAACAAGTGGCACCGAGTGTTTCGCTAGCCAGGCAGAAAACTGTTCCCTCTTCAGCGTTTGTCTTTCACTTCATGCACACGATTATTTGTGTCGCGCAAAAAGAAAAATATTCGCCAGCCCACATAGTCCAAATTGGCCTCACAAGCGATTCCAAAAGGAAATTGGAAATCGTATGGATGTGGCACTTATCACTAGTAAACTCACTTCAGCATAAGCGCATAAGCAACTGTTTTAAGAATGAGTCAATCCGAATTATTCCAGCTAGATTGTGATTTAGAAAACGTCGAATTTACTCGAAACGCGCTGCGTACTGTTCGCTTACTCCACGATCTCATATTAGCAGACACTGACTACACTTGGTTATCTATTTTTCAGCATAATCAAAGCACTTGTTTTCTGAGATTTTTCTATTTATCTGTCAAATAAATATCTGATCCCAAATGACAAAACACACGCCAGACGGCGCAGCAGTCAAACTCGTTGAGTTGCTCGAAACTGACAACGAAAATTGATAATTTTAACGGAACTTTCAGATTTGAATTGACGTTTGACGAAAGATTTTGTTTTGGTTCGGATTTTCGCTCGTGCTCAACGTTTTCTCTGAATTAACAAGAAACTACTAATTAAATTTAATAAAACTGTGTGTGGTTGACGTCCCAGATGGATAAGCAAGTGACAGTGCCTTTGACTCATGGTAAACCCCAACGTTTCTCCTCTCAAACATATCTTTCAACGGGATTTGTCTTCTGTTCTCAGATCAAATGATTTTGAACTCTTATCGCGCTACGCGTAGAGAGGCTGGCGACCTTGAAAAGCTAGTGGAAGCTCTGCAGCATTCAGAGACAAACGTGAAAAATACGGCGTTCAACAAGCTACAAGTGATAGCAGATCAAATAAAATTCCTCCAGAAGCAAGCGAATTCGATACTGGAAAACGCATCAAAGGATTCAGAGCTACACTCAATTCCTTGCAACTTTGTCAAGAAACCAGGCCAGATATACCACCTTTATAAACGTCCAAACGGAGAAAAATTCTGGTCTATGATTTCGCCAGAAGAATTCGGGTCTGGTTGCGTTAACGAACATCTGGGAAGTTACCGAATGGAGACTGACAGCAGCTTCACGCAAGCTAACCAGCTCCAGGAAAGTGCTGAGAGCCGGAAGTTCGCTGAAACCCTAATGAAACAGACCAAAGATTTACCCGCTATCAACTTCATTTCGAGTAATAAAGAAGATGACCCAGAGTGATACCGAAATAGAAACTTCTGTACGAAGCTGAACAGTTCTGACGTAATAAATGAAAAAGTTTTGCAATTCTGTAACTATTCAAACGTTTCTCATTATTCAAATCTACCACGCGGAAGTTAACAGTCGCTGCACATTTTCATTGCCTCAACGTGAGCAAAGCGTTCTAGTTGCTGCCATTCATCTTTCTGAAATAAATTCCAACGTCACTCGTCGGGCTGAAGGTTTCATGGTCATGGCAACGATGAATTCTAGTCTGAGGCATTTCATAATTTCTGCAATGAAAATCCAATTAAGAAATTCTGGGAACATTCTCATTAACTTCGCGAGTGTCTGGCTCGCCACTCAACTCGGAGTATTATGCAGCACGTGATCCTTGTTCGATTGTCGAGCATCTCCCGCATTCATTGGACAAGAAATGCGAATTCCATTCAGAAAATGTGTGAAGGATAATCAGAGACTTGCGATGCGAGCCATGAAGGCAAAATAAATATCAAACTTTTACGTTTAATAGTCGTTTAAAGAGCCGCTAGGAGATTCCTTTAGGTCGAGAGACTTCCCGACACTCGCTCTATTGAAGCGGGGACTTTGAAGGCGCGGCGCTTCGCCAGCCTTAGCAGCGTGCGTGGGCGGTAATTGCCTTCGGCGGTATGAAATTTCAGCAAGAAGATTCCTTCAGCTCGAGATACGCTCATGCAATGTCTATCAGACTTTCACAAGCTTTCATTTAACCACGTCCAGGCAAATACATTCACTTTTTATTTCAATTTAGCCTCATCCCACCAACCGAAATTAAATATCAGCATCGTAGCTCGATCGAAATCTCAATATTTGATCGGTGACTGTGTCGATGTTCTTCAGCATCTCAAGGTTTGCCTCGATCTTGCGGTAACATTCTGACTTGGCCGCATTAATATCGCTGGAGTAGAAGCCGATCCGTGGGCCTTTGGTGTCTCCAGCTCCACCCGCAGACTTTTTGTTAAACTTTGATTGAACGCCGAGCTTCTCCTTACTTTTTACCTTGTTCATTGGATTGAGCTTTTCCTTGCTCTTTAGCTTAGTTATGGCGTCAGTGACTTGCGATTTCACCTCGCGGATGTAATTCTTTGTAAGTCTCTCGAGTCCTTCTTCAATATTCTCGAAGGGAAGAGCGTCGCTGTCTTCTGAATCTGACTCAACTTCACTGTCGCCACTCAATCCGCTGAGCAAACTTTTCAAGTCTTGCTCGTTATCAGACTGGTGATGACTGAAGTTCTCGTTATGATGGACGCAGAAGAAGTCAGATCGTTTCTTATGCTTGGCGATGCGCTTTTTCTTCTCAGCAAGTAAAAGTCCTTCGAAGCTTTCAAGCTTCGCATTGTCGCGGGGTCTTTCAACAGACAATAAATCGACTTTCCTACGATGCTGACGTTCTTTCTCGATATTCGATCCGGGGAGCGTTTTTGTTTGCTCGTTTTCTTGTTGACGCGAAGCCTTGCGGATGTGGAACACGAAAACGTTAATTGCCATGCAATCTATGGAACGAAGAGCTCACCGATCCCTTGTGGCTCGAGTACGCTGAGGGCTCGAACATCGCACGACTTCTGGCATGAGAATCGCGATGACGGCGATCCATGTTTGGCAATAAATAAATTCTTGGCAATAAATAAATTCGAAAATTGAAGAAAATGGAAAGCGCTCTGAGATTATTTTAAAGCACGAAAAACTTTTTAATTGACATTCCAATTCCGATATCATTGCCTCGCTCAGTGCAAATTTCAATTGCAGAGCTCAACGAAAGCAAAGCGTTGTAGTTGCTGCCATTCATCTTTCTGAAATAAATTCCAACGATACTCGTCGGGCTGAAGGTTTCATGGTCATGGCAACGATGAATTCTAGTCTGAGGCATTTCATAATTTCTGCAATGAAAATCCAATTAAGAAATTCTGGGAACATTCTCATTAACTTCGCGAGTGTCTGGCTCGCCACTCAACTCGGAGTATTATGCACCACGTGATCCTTGTCGAGCATCTTCCGCATTCATTGAGCTCGATTGTATTTACAGGACGACAAGAAATGCAAATTCCATTCAGAAAATGTGTGAAGGATAATCAGAGACTTGCGATGCGAGCCATGAAGGCAAAATAAATATCAAACTTTTACGTTTAATAGTCGTTTAAAGAGCCGCTAGAAGATTCCTTTAGGTCGAGAGACTTCCCGACACTCGCTCTATTAAAGCGGGGACTTTAAAGGCGCGGCGCTTCGCCAGCCTTAGCAGCGTGCGTGGGCGGTAATTGCCTTCGGCGGTATGGAATTTCAGGTGAAATGAAAGTGTGACGGAAATCTCTTCTTCATTCCGCTTTGTTACCTCGTAAAGCGACGTCGAGATTCCATCGAAATGCAGGAAGTAAATGGAACGTTATCCAAACACGTCGTTGACCCCGTCGCCCTCGGACTTGTTCGACACCGTCAGTCGCGGCTCGGAATTTCGTTAATTAATTTTCGGCTCATAAAACTTGGCGATTCCTTTTTCGTTCGCAGTTTGAGGGCGATAAGCAGATGGACAAACAGCGACAATAAATCAGGACGTGCTTCATTGTGCATTTGGTGGCTAAACGGTCATCGCACATGTTTCCCCTTGTTCCGCCTTCAAACATCGACGCGGCACGACATAAAATCCAGGATTTCACGTGTTTAGGGAGAGCGACGTTGTAAATATCGAGATTAAGTGAACGAGTAAATGAACAGCAGGGAATGAAGGGAGCGAAGGAGTTTGAACTCAATCCAAAGCTCCGCACTGGGCGACAGAAACCTCTGCTGGATTTTGAAAGCGTTTATTAAATAGCGCGTTAAGCACATAAGTTTAAAGACATTTCGATGGACAAAAATATAGTAACTAAAGCATTGCAGTGCTGACTGACAACACTTCCCTCAGATTGATGAGATTTCTCCTTTTCCTACAACAGACGCTGCTCAACACTTCGTCTCGTTCATGGTGATTCTCTGGTTTAAGTTGTTGGCGCTCGAGAACTGGAACGAAATCTCCTTGTCGGTGTTGAGCAGCTTATCGAGGTCGTTGAAATTTAGATTTTCATTAATTGTAGCTCGATTGCAAGGCATCTCGTTGTTGTTATCGTCGAAGCTCTCGTTGGTGGTTGACTGAGACGCATTCCGGCATCTGGAGATGTTCCGCATTTCGACGTAGCTTCTGTTTCGCTTCAATCTCGGCGTATCGTAGCGAGACTCGATCAACTGGTCGCGATCCGATAGTGAAAGCAAATCCGGCTGACTTGTGTTGACGTAACTGTTGGGTCGCATAAACGTGTGGAAGTCGTTTTGGTAGCGCAGCTTTTGACTTATTGATCTTGCTTCTAACGGGGCTTTAGGAACATCATAACGAGATAACAGCAGCTGTAGTTGGTCGTCGTATTTTAGAAGATATTTCTTGTTATCCACTTTGCTCTCGTCTGATTTGAACTTCGGCGGAGTCCACAGCTCGTTAAGTCGACTGCTTTCTTCCTCAATATCGATTGTAGCCTTGTCGCTCATGACCGAGTCAATTGTGCTGATCTCATCTGAGGGAACAAGAGATCAGTTTAATGGTTAACTCGAAGTTTTCGACACAGATAACTGGAGTGATTCGAAATATTCTCAAAATAACGAGTGCGACTCAAGACTTAAAATAAAACTCAATAATCCAACTTACCAACATTAGCCAAGTACATCGGATTTGAAATCGCACCCTCGTCAACGTCAATGTCCAAATATTTCGCGCTTCGCCCCAAAAGTTTTTCAAACTTAGATGAAAGATATTTAAAGGATGGTCGCTTCGACGGGTCGTCAGCCCAACAGGCTTCAAGTAGCGAATAGATTTCGAAAGAACAGTTGTCAGGTCTTTCCTACATGAACCACAAAAAATAAGTTTGACTAAATCCGACTCAAGCTTAGCTAACTTTCAACTAACCATTCTGTAACCAGATCTGAGGAGATGGTACAAGTTCTGCGGTGGGATTCCTGGGTACGGAGTAGCTCCAAGAGTAATCAACTCATATCCGACAATTCCGAATGACCAGACGTCGGTCTTCGTCGTGTAAACGTGATCCGCAAGAGACTCGGGCGACATCCACTTCACAGGAACTCGGTCTTTACTCTTTTTCAAATAAGCGTCGTCTTCGTAGACGTCGCGAGTCAAACCGAAGTCGGAAACCTTACAGATTTTTCCCTCGGCGAGTAAAACGTTGCGAGCGGCGAGATCTCGATGAACGAGTTTCATTTCAGTTAAGTAAGCCATTCCTGTAGGGGGGAAAGATAATTAGTCTGGGTGTTGGTTCTATAACAAGGCGAGTCATACCTTTGCAGATCTGCCAGGCGAACGACAATACGTCCGTTGCTGTCACTGGCTCAACACCATCGATTCTTAGGTCGCCCGACTCTTCAAGTTTCCTGCTCAATCGCAAATAACTGCGCAACGATCCGAAGCAACAATATTCGATGATAATTAAAGGCGGTTCGCCCTTTATGCAAGCGCCAAGTAATTTAATAACGTTCGGGTGCGAAACTTCCTGCAGCAGTTGAAACTCTGACAAGAGCGCGAGAAGCTCAACTGAGTTGTTGCTCGATTTAACAGTCTTGACAGCGACGGTTGTGATCGTGTCGTTCTCATTCAAATCACTCGCGTAGGCCTTCACTACCTTTCCGAACTCTCCCTCGCCCAAAGTCGTGTCTAGAATCAACTTGTTTCGATCAAACTCCCACTTGGCGTCGAAGTCAAACTTCTGGTAAGTCTGCTGATAGGTTTCTTTGTGGATCTCGTTCAAAATATTGATGTGAATGATTTCCGTATCGTTGCTGCCACGGTAATGAACTATCGGCCCGTCCATCAGGCGCTTCTTCATTTTCGATACATATCGACGACGAACCAAGATTAGGAAAATGATAATGACCACGAGGAAGGTAGGGGAAGCAATGGTTATGATCATGCAGCCAGTTCCACAGTCTGCTGTTGATCGAACTGAACTCATAGATTCCGTCATCATGAACTCACTTGACGATGAATTGTGGAGCCCTGGAACGATCTCAGTCGGAAGCACTGTCGTTGTTCTCAGCGGCTTCGAGCAACTGCACTGCTCGCTATCGTCGCAAGTGCAAACAAACTCTTTAGAAGCTGAGCCGATTCCCCTTCCATTATTAATCACTCCACCGTGTACGATTTGCTGGGTACAGTCTTGGGGGCAAATGTGATCTCTAGGTTCTCTGTTTCTTCCAAGCTTCTCCAGTGGATCGCAAACCTTATCCGAGCAAGTGGAGACGTCGGGCGTACAAGTTGAGTAAATGCTCGACGTGAGAGCCATCGGCGACGAAGAGTTGAAATGCCGCCACTTGCAGCGACCATCCTTCGAGCCGAACCCGCAAGCTCTCTCGCAGTCGTCTTGGAACTCGTGCTGCGAACAAAAGTCTTTGAAAGGGTCGAGTGGCTGCTTGCACGTGCTGTTGGCTTCAATGATTTTTATCTTGACAGCTTTAACTTGATTGCTCCATCCGATCTCAACGCTATAAGTAGCCGGCAAAGCGTTCTCGAGTATAGAAGACGACTCGATGAAAACGATGCCACCAATTTTCGTAACGTTGAAAATATCCAAAGGATTTTTTAGAAGTCTGAAGCTATTGAAAGGAGAAAATAATTGAGTTAGTCGAAACTCTCGCAACTGACTTAACTCACTTAATTTTGGTATCAGTGATTGCCTGAAGCGGTTCGACGACTCTTGCATAGGCCGACGCGCTTTGGAGAACTTCTGCTTCGTCAGGATAATCGACTTTCACGCTTTGTGGACTGGAGACCTTCGAACCATCGCCTGGGTTACTCGTTAGCTTCTTCGCCTTTTGATTTCTGTCGTCTCTAGCGCGAAGTTTTGCGGGCACTGGGAGAAGCTCGACACCTTTATAAGGAACCGTTTTGTTCGTGAAAATGCAAACTGTTGCGTTCTCTGTCATCGCTCGACCTCTGATAAATTCTTTTGCTTGGAGCGTGACACAGTAGGGAGATTTCGTAAAGTGTCCGCTACTCTTGAACTTCAAATCTGCTCAAAAAGGTTTCCATATTATGAAAATCATCGAAAGCAAACAGAGCATGCAAACTCACTGCAGAAGACAACTGTTGAGTCAATCGCTGTGTGGTTTGACTGTAAGGTTGTGCATGTTTCCTCGAAGAAATGAGACTCGTCCCCGAGCAAACGGAACTCAATGTTTGAGTTTGCTCTTGCTGTATCGTCGTCCTTAAATATGAACGAGTGAGGGCTGAGCAACGCATCCTGATGAAGGAAAGGCAAAATTTAGTCTAGGAATAATTTCATTGGCCTGTTGGCTCTCGCTCATCATCAAATATTGATTTTCTCGGATGTTTATTTGCCAAAGATAACGACGAAATAAAAATATTCAAAGCAAACATCCGAAATTTCGATCATCTCGTGCGGAAAATACCCGAGGCCGCTAATAACAATAATTGTCGAGGGAGCTGGTGGGAACTTGTCGTTACAGCAATTAATGTAATGACGATGCAGTCTGGTGTGAGAGAGCTTCGTGCTGCGATCCCTAGACTACCATTGGAAGTAAGCGTTGCATCCAGTTGATAACTATTTAGTCATCAGACAGTTTCTGGCTTTTCGTACGCGTGATGAACTGACACAACTAGAAGGCACGCCATTCTAGGTTGAGCAGCTTTGACTTCCCAGCTAAACGTTTCTTATTACGTTCTGACGGCATCCGCTTTTCGACTGAATGTGAAACTAGTTGTTTCTTAGAAACGAAGCAAAAATGTTTCGGCTGTAAACTGTTTGACTTTGAACTGACAGACTGGTGACTTTGTGTTTCGCAGGAACCGCTTTTGTGAATTAGCATGAAACGGTTGATTAATTCAGTCAAAATCCTACGCACTCGCTCGATGATTTCCCAACGGGAGTTCGTCAGCATTATTCAAAGCGCCCTCGACTCTCATTAATCTCCCACTAGAGAGTTTGACCTCGGGTTTGACACATTTCCACAAGAATTTTCGCTCGCTCACCTTCTGGAAGTATGGGCTGTTCAATGTCAGATTAGTCGAGGAGTCCTGAACTCTAATCAAATTGTCATTGCGGTCAATAATTGAGATGTTGAAAAGCTTTGTTGACGTTTGCAGCGGAACTCCTCCAGTCGTTAGTTCGCATTTCACAGCAACTTGAAGCTCAGGGCCTGGTAACATCTTCTCGTGGTTCAACGGTGCGGATGTAAATAATTTATTGCTCTTGATGTTAATGAACTCAGTTCCTAATTAGGATGGATTGTTCTTCATTAAATATTCATTGAGATTAACCGCGGAACTTACCATTGAGAAGTTCGTAATTAACATCGAACATTTTGCAAAGTCGACCGTAAAGTTTCGGCGCAATTTCGCCTACCTCATGTGGCTTGTAGCTGTCGTCATAGTCCTCGAGAGCGTGAAAAGTTATTGATTCGTAGAAACATAGAAACGATTCGCAGAACGCTCGCACGTCATCGACCGGAAGAATGTGTAAGTCGAGCATCATCCGCGCTATTACGCCGTCACTTCGTTCAGCCGTAATTACGATATCATAAAAAGCTGTTAAATCCTTGCGCCAGACGCTCTGCTTGAACCACAGCTGTCCAGTCATTTTGTCAAGCTGTAGAAACTTGTGACTCTCTTCAAGCCTGAACGTCATCGTCGTGTTGACCGTCGATGTCATGTCGAGAACTTTTAATTTGATGATGGGATTTTTATCAACAACTTGACGTTGCGAGTCGATGAAGGGAACAGTGAGAGTCAGCTTCGCTTGCTGGAAAACCATTTCGAATCCTGAAAGCACAAATGAACGGATTAAAGAAAAACTTTTGGATACCTTTCGGATTACTGAAGAATTGCGATGAAAACAGTTCAGGTAAAACTCAAAAATGTATATCAAGATGACTCTCCTTCTCAGATACAGAAGACGCACATGCCGAACCCTTTTTAAACATCGCTTTCGAATTACACGTGTTGCTATTTCAAGCGCTTTCTTTTTCAACGATTCCGCTATTGCTTTTCATGCACGCGAAACATATCTTTACCATGTCTTCGGGCTCTGCGTTGCATCGTAAAGGCCAAACATGCTCTTGAATTTGACTTTTCCTTTAACCTTTCGAAATTCACAAAATGTAAAGCTTTATTACAAAAGCACTGAAAAGCTTTCTAGGAGAAATGCTTTGAAGAGTTTTAATTGAACTTTAGTCAAGCGAGAACAGAAGCCGAAAGGCGACTAATTGGGTTAATTAACGACAAAAAGCTTTTAAATTTTTGTTCCGTAAATCGCCCCGGCAACGCAAGTAAATTTTTCCAGGAAAAACGCTCCAATTGGCAGTGTAGGAGATGATGAAGCTCGTCAATCAAATTCAATCAAGCGAATCGATGTGACAAGTTTCACGTTCTAATTGCCTGCGAATAAAATTGATGCGATGCCCGGCACCGGAAGAAAGTCATCAAATTTTCATCAACCGAAAATAGAGAGATTTCTTGCAATGACTAAGGGAGAGCGAATGAAGGGAACGAGGGGGATTTAATCACCATGATGAAAAGCATGATTCATAAGAAGATTGATTGCACATTGGAGAAATTTCTCAGATATTGAGTTGATTGAAAAGTTTGTCTGTAAACGTTGCAATATTGCAGAAATTACTATGAGAAGCTGGTAGTAGAAAGTGCAGTTGGAAACTCATCGCTTTGTGGTTGCCATAACTGTTTTCAGTGATAGCCTTCCAAGAGCTTCAACGCTTCATCTTTAAAACTATTCATTTTGCGTTGCTTTCTGCATCGGTACTGCATTGAATAAGAATATGTAGTTGATGTGAGATGCAATTCCAAGCATTAGGTTAAAAGCTGTTGTGAAAAGCTTTTACGAGTGATGCTCGTCTTTATCGCTGAAGCATATTCGAGTGAAGTCAAGTCAGAGACGCGTTTGCCATTGAATATACTGAATTGAATTTTGATGAGAGATGTTTATACGAGAATTCAATAAAGTTTGAAAATTTAGCTAGAGATTTTATTCTGTTGCGCTACTGGCATTTGAACGGGCTTTTCTATGAATGAAGTTTTATGTGCTACAAATTGTTACTCAGCTACATGAGCAGCAGTGAAAACAATTGAAAATGCAACAATTTTTTAATTGATCAAGTTGCAATTGGACAAGTGATTTGATTAGGAAATATTCTTTTTAAACGGCGGTAACCACAAGATGATAGGATTACGCATCATACGTCATTTTCAGTAAGATTTGCTGTTGATTACTTCTGATTCACTCCCAACTTTCCCGTAATTGTCTATTGGCAATCGGCCAAATCCAGCATCACAATCCTTCATGATTCATCCAAAACGTAGGAAACGATTCCGTTCTTACCAGCTGATGAATTGAAGCAAATTAACAAAAACATTCCACAAAAAGTTCTCGAAAACATTTTCTGTTGATTTTTCGTTGATTTTTCTTGAATCTTTCTTTCAACTTTTTAACAAATTTCAACCAAATTCTTCACCACGATTTTCCCCCAACAGTTTCGTTCGAAGGACAACGCGAGACTGAAGCGAAGAAGGGAAAGTCGACAAAAACATTTTCGCTCTCTCGGAAAAGCGGAAAAATTCTCCGAAGAGCGAAACTTCGTCCCTTCGCCTCTTATCACTTGTTGATCATTTGCTGGAAAACGTTCCGCTGCAAAAAAATGAAAACTTTAGCGAACTAAACTGCCCCGTTGTCTGCCGTTTGTCGCGCTAATTTGCCTCAATATTCTCGCTAATTGTCAGGCGACACGTTATCTCATTGCGAAAGTTTCAGTTGATTGACCCTCCATACGAGCCATGTAAAGTTTCCACTGAAAGTTTCCGATTGCCAACCGAAAGAAACCAGAACCACAATTGCGTGTTTATTAAAAGAATTGCCCAATCATTTAGAAGGAAATTAAAGATTTGCTTTTGAACGATAATGCGGAAAATGTAATTTCGAACTATCAAGAAACTAACAAGCGGAACTTTTCCGCTAATTAACTGAGGTTCTTGGGTTTTGAAGGTCAAAGTGAAAATAAGCTGAGGAAAAGCTCGGAGCTTCGATTAAACGAGAAACGAGTAAATAAAGTTCTATCATTAAGTCTTGCACGATGGGAAAATGCAAAGCCCACAGGCTAAATTACATCGCAAGCGCCTTGGTCAGAGACTAACAACGAAGATTTCTCTCAGCTATCTACAGTTTTCCCAGCCTGTTAAGCCACAAACTAGGTCATGGCGACGTTTCTTGGTTATTGCTCATCCAGGAAACGATCCGCCAGACTCAATTAATTAAATGTCGACTTTACTTTCATTCGACGAAATCCGAAAACGATTTTCTCGTGTTACGCGCCATGATCGCTTGCGTCGCCAACTGCGTTGGGCTGGAGGAAGTCAACAAACTCTGACCGCACTGATTCAATTATGAAGACACTTTTACGACTTTGCTGTTTGCATTTCGAGTCGACCAATGGAAGAACATTATTTCGAGAATCGCCTGTTGATTTTAAATGGAGAATTTTGTTATATGAGGTTTGGGGGTTTCGTTCTGACCCCTCAAATACTTCATTAACGACTCGAAACTTTTGCAATTTACTTCACTCGCAGAAAAAAATTGAACACACTAGACGTTCGCTCCTCTTTACAAATTCGAACGGCAGCCGCATGGGAGAACTTCGAATAAAAGGCGCGTCAACCACACAATTTTCTACTAGAATTAACATTTTGTCGCGAGTTGTTAAACGAGTAAAATTATGCAAAAATGTTTCGAAGCTTCTGCGAGAATTTCCATGGATGAAAAACAGCGCGACATGAAATGAAACGTTTAACTTTGTCATCAAATATTCAGGTTAGCAATTCTCAAGTCTTCTATGCTTCGAACGTCGCTAAGAATTCGCTGATCGAATATTTATAGCGACAATCAAACGGAATTTCTTAATTCCCCGAGTCAATTTCGCGTATGGAGTTCAAAGGGTTTCGCTTACAATCCAAGAGTTCCACAATGTCAGCAAGATTCCATAGCATTGCCACTTAACTCGAGCCTATCTTGTTGCTACTTCAACTCGATTCCGTAGCAATAAATTTGTGATGGCGAACATTGTCACGTTCGATTAAATTACAATCTACTAATCAACTGCAGAACGTAGTCAGTCGACGCTTATCTAATCGTGTGAATATGGACAACAGCAAGCCTCGTAAGTGGCAATGTTATCGTTTATGATGACATATTTTCTGAGAATCGCTTGTTGGTCGAATCGATTAGTATGCAGTGGAATTGTCTAAAGTAAGCCAGCAGCCAGATAGACGCTTAGGATAAAATTGCTGAATCGTGTGACACATAAAGCGGAGCAACTAACTTGGTCGAGTACTTGTTGTGCTATTAGCAAACTTCAGAAGAAAATGACTGCAAGATGAAGAAGTCAAGTTGCCAAAGCATAGGAAGAACGAAAAGTTTCGAGGGCTAATAATCTAGAGCTTTTTGACTTCTTTAAAAGGAAGATTAAAGGAAGCTTAGATCTTTCAGAATACATTGAAGAGAACCCTGCCCAATTTACACGCTGATAATCGCCCTTCGAAAACCTTCCGAAGCTCGAAAGCTAGCGAAGAAATTTATTCTTCATATCCCTCTCCAGTAATTTCGTTTTCTTGATTGACTGACTTGTGCTATTCGTTGATGTTCTCCGAGATTACCAGTCAAGAGTTTTCTCGTCAGTGCCATTGAGGGGGAGAATAACTGGTTCTAGTGGCCGGAAAAGCCAATTTGAGTGATAATTTAAGCCATTCGAACCTTTTTCGACCTTTAAGCTTCTTCATCTTTGAGTCTTCAGCTCAGAAAGAATTTCGAGGATGATCCCAGATTTGGTAAAAAGGCAACGATGGAATTATTCAGAGACAGATATGCTGAGCAGCTTGGAGAATGAGCTTTCAAATTAAAATGCTAATGAGCTTTGAAAGTTTATGGAAGTTATAAGATTCTGCATAATAAAGAGTTGGCTTGACATTTCACTGACATTACAATGAAGCTCATTACAGATTTCTTTGCTTTCAATTTGTGGCTTCATCTCAATTTAATTTTGTTTCAGAAAGCTTTTGACAAAGCTCCCATAAAGCTAAATTTGTGAAGTTATTCTAGAGCAGAGGAAACTCGCATGAAGCTTTTGCAATTTATTGAATCCCCACAAGATTTGTCAAGTTCAAAACAGTCGTAAATAATTCTGAAGCTTCGGAAACTTCTCGAATGACAGCTTCGCTAACTTTTTGAGCGAGCAGATGCAGCATGAAGACTTTCTTTCATTGGAATCTTTTACATAGAAACTTTCTTGAGTTAAGTTCAAGATCAGAATCTCTTGGGTTCGAGAAAAAGTTTTTGACGACGAGACGAAATGTGTCTTGTGTTTTATGAATTTCACTTCTTTAACGTAAACTTTTCCGTTCTTGGTTCGTTGCAAGACGAACGTCTTTGAGCTTAACTTCTGGCGTTGTTCCAGAATCCGTTTGCAACTCTTCAGCAATTCACTAGACGCAATAAAAATGTTTGACTCTTATCTTGATTTGATGCTGAAACTCACCCGAGGAGATTTGCATGAAACTTAATAATAATAATCCACAAGCTACAAGAACTGAGTTTTGCAGCAACATCACGAGATTCAATCCAAGCCTTCGAACACCTTGGCCTACGCCAAAATTTCTTCTTAACAGCAGACCGAACTTTTTAATAATTTCTCAATTTTACTAACTTCAAAATTCACAGAGAAAATATTTTCCGACTGCCTCGATGAAAGGACAACGCGAGACTGAAGCAGATTGCAAAAGGAAACCTTAGTTGTCGCTCTCTCTCGTGGAAATGTCTCCGACGAACTCGGGAACTGCTCTCACTTGTTGAGGCTTCTCGCTTATCAAATTTCACTTTTCTCGGGTTTTCGCAGCGTTATCATTTGTTTGCACTGCGATGATCGATAGCGAGCAGATAAAGAAGAAGAGAAAGATTTCATGCAGCTACCTATTTGGCTGTCTCAATTGTTTTGATTGCTGTTCTCGCCTCGTTGCCTGTTTTGATTTAATTTCGTTTCGGGTTCGGCTCCCCCTCTGCTATGATCCAAATCCATTCAAATATTTCGTTTCGTGTCCTTTTGCTATTTAAAGGAAACAAAGCAGGAACATGTGCGATGACCAAATGCACGTCCTGATTTATTGTCGCTGTTTGTCCATCTGCTTATCGCCCTCAAACTGCGAACGAAAAAGGAATCGCCAAGTTTTATGAGCCCAAAATTAATTAACGAAATTCCGAGCCGCGACTGACGGTGTCGAACAAGTCCGAGGGCGACGGGGTCAACGACGTGTTTGGATAATGTTCCATTTACTTCCTGCATTTCGATGGAATCTCGACGTCGCTTTACGAGGTAACAAAGCGGAATGAAGAAGAGATTTCCGTCACACTTTCATTTCACCTGAAATTCCATACCGCCGAAGGCAATTACCGCCCACGCACGCTGCTAAGGCTGGCGAAGCGCCGCGCCTTTAAAGTCCCCGCTTTAATAGAGCGAGTGCCGGGAAGTCTCTCGACCTAAAGGAATCTCCTAGCGGCTCTTTAAACGACTATTAAACGCAAAAGTTTGATATTTATTTTGCATTCATGGCTCGCATCGCAAGTCTCTGATTATCCTTCACACATTTCTGAATGGAATTTGCATTTCTTGTCGTCCAGGAAACACAATCGAGCTCAATGAATGCGGAAGATGCTCGACAATCGAAAACAAGGATCACGTGCTGCATAATACTCCGAGTTGAGTGGCGAGCCAGACACTCGCGAAGTTAATGAGAATGTTCCCAGAATTTCTTGATTGGATTTTCATTGCAGAAATTATGAAATGCCTCAGACGAGAATTCATCGTTGCCATGACCATGAAACCTTCAGCCCGACGAGTGACGTTGGAATCTTTTTCAGAAGGATGAATGGCAGCAACTAGAACGCTTTGCTTTCGTTGAGCTCTGCAATTGAAATTTGCACTGAGCGAGGCAATCAAAATATGCAACAACGACTTCAACATTTCAGTATCGGAATTGGAATGTCAATTAAAAAGTTTTTCGTGCTTTAAAATAATCTCAGAGCGCTTTCCATTCTTCAATTTTCGCTTTCATTGATCGTAGAATAATCTCGGAGTTTTCCAAGAATTTATTTATTGCCAAACATGGATCGCCGTCATCGGGATGCTCATGCCAGAAGTCGTGCGATGTGTGAGCCCTCAGCGTACTCGAGCCACAAGGGATCGGTGAGCTCTTCGTTCCATAGATTGCATGGCAATTAACGTTTTCGTGTTCCACATCCGCAAGGCTTCGCGTCAACAAGAAAACGAGCAAACAAAAACGCTCCCCGGATCGAATATCGAGAAAGAACGTCAGCATCGTAGGAAAGTCGATTTATTGTCTGTTGAAAGACCCCGCGACAATGCGAAGCTTGAAAGCTTCGAAGGACTTTTACTTGCTGAGAAGAAAAAGCGCATCGCCAAGCAAGAGAACCGACATTTCCTTGATGAGAACTTTTAGCATGTTGAGACTGAATGTTACTACACCACTGAGACGAACGTTAAGGTGCTTCACATAAGTAGTTGATCTCACTGCGTTAACATTCAATTTAATTTCAATAAAACATGATATGCAAAAGTTTAATTCTTAGTGCATGAATGGGAGCCTTGCTTTGATGCTTTGGACGATTCGATCGCGAGCCGTTCGGCTTCGACGATAATGCCAGAAAAGTGCGACAGTAGCAAAATAGAAAATTTCAGCGCCGCTGAGAAGTGACGAGCCCAGGAACAGTGAAACAACTCCGCCGAAGCCTACAAGAAGGTCCATTCCACTGAAGGTCGCATCCGTTCGGTACTTCATCATTGTCGATTGGGCATAGTGAATGTCAAGAAAAACTTGTTTTTCGCTTATCTTCGGCTCGTCGTAAATCGGGTTCAGCTCAAAGCTGTACGAGATCCTCGAGCACTCCGGCAGACATGAGCACTCCATTCCGTCCTCGTTCTCATCGAAGAATTCGTTTTTCACGACTGGCTTTAATGCGTTCACAAAATCGTTGTGTGGAATCATGCAAACCAACCCGCTTACGTTGCACTCAGGATAGTTCTTCGCTGGGTAGTAAAACCCAACAGAACAGTTGCAGAACCTCATCAGGTAAGTCTTGGTAAGATAATAATTGGAAATTGGCTCTTAGCGATTTGAAACGGAAACTTACTTGACGGCATTCAGCCAAACAGTTCGATCTCATGTATGGAAGACCCTCAAGCTTCATCAGATTGACAACGTGCTGCTCTGACTAAAAACACTGGATGAATAAAATGGTTCAATCTTCGATTGTGGCACTCACATCATAAGTACATTGCCGATCTTCTGGACTTAGGCCACGCACGTCTTCAGAAGTTGAGAATGCAGTTGGTTTGATAGCAACCGACGACATAGAGCCACCACCGATGAACAAACTGCCACTCGGCCACTCGTAAGGATGATGGAGTATGAGCATAACTCCAATGTTACTGTTGATGATGCTAGATCGATCAATACTCGTTTCCGGGTGAGTTGCAAGAAGAATCTTCAACGCACTTTTGTGTCCTTTGTTCTGAACTCGCCATGGAAACGACGGTGACGATCTCTGTGAATTAAATTTGTATTCTAAATGAACTTGATCATTTACTCTGATTAACTAACATTGATGTGGGGAGATCCAACATTGGTGTAAGAGTTGAAAGACCAACAGATTCCATACTCGGATCGTTGCTTCGAGAACCAGTCGCAGCACTTGAACGGTTTGTTCCGCCACCAGCAGGCAACGAAAAAGACTTCGCAGTCGTGCATCATAAACTCGTATACTTCTGTGATGTTCAAGGCTTCCAACGCTGTCAAGTCGTCTTTAGCGAGTACTCCGTATTCGTCAAATGAGCCAAACTCTTGGTTTTGCAGGATGTGAAGGAATTTCACGAACGTTTCTTTTTCAACTTTTGTTCGGTTTGGTAGGAGAAACTTTCCTACAGCTGCTGACGTTTTATTAAAGTCCTGACGGTTGTTGTTACAAATTGTGACCGCAGCGAATGGAATTTCCGAGACTTTGAAGCTCGTGCTCTCGAACACAGTTGAAGTTTTTCCGGTTCGGAATCTGTTGGAGAGAAGAGCGCAGCAGTAAATCATTCCGCAAGTTGCGATGACAATCGCAACAGCCCAGAGAATCCTTGCAAATATATTGAACGAGGGTTCCGTCAAGAAATGGACAGAATGGATGCTAGTGTTTTTCGCGTAAGTTTTCCACGTTGTGATGAGGAAATTTTCAGGTTTTTCCCCTTCGATTTTCACTTTTTCCTTCTTTCGAAACTGCGCTGCAGCTTTCTTAACCGACGGGTTTGGAACAAACAACTGCATTCTGAATGTAGGGTGAGCTAAGTGAATTGGAAACGAATCAAGATATTCGCTTTTATAGCGAGAGGGAAATTTATGTCTCTTCGAAGTTTAATAGCGATAGCTATCAATGATAAATTGTGTGATAATTGCACACGACCAGCAGTAAATATTTGTCAGGGTAAACACAACGGATTTCACATTCCTTCAATGCTCGCAGTGAACCTCAATCGTCGATATCGGAAACAAGGAAAAGTCACGTAGAAATATTTGCTAAAGATTTTCCGGGATTTTTTCTCTCTCAAAACTACGTTTCAGGATGTCAACGACTCACAGAGCTGAATCTTTTGAACTAGAGATGTGTTTATTTGCTCCCATCATAAATTGACTTCAATCCTATTGATACTTAGTTGATCCTAACAGATAGGAATCCTAAGTTCTTGTAGTTGAAGCAACCCCTTTCTTACCATCATTTCCACCATCTCTAAATTTCGTCGCATTATTTCTATTGAGTTGACGCGTAAAACAAAACCATAATCATTAAATTCCTAAGGCCAAAAAGCCGATTGAAAGGTCTTTGAACTCCAGCACGTCGAAATGAAATTCGAGTCTTAGGACGTGTCAAAATCTTTCAACTCCTTCCCACTATTGACTCGTTCAACAGAAGAAACTGAGACGTGAAACTCAATTTTAGTAATCCGCTTAGACCAGCATTGATCACCATCGCTCTTGTTGACAGCTAGATAAAAGTCAGCAAGTGAATAAATTCTATCAAAGCAAAAGATTCCTAGAAAATCTGATTAAAACTTTTTCGACAAACCAGCAAATCGACGATGAGAATAATTCGCTGCGAAGCACAACTTTTAATTGGGATTTGGCAAACAGAGAATCTCGGTAAAGATTTGTTTCGCAAAACTCAAAGAAGGAAAATCTATAAACGTGTTGCTGTTTCGTCTCCCTCAAGCTAAATCAATAAGCGTTCATTTGTCATCCTAACGTTACATTTAGCTGCGAGCAAAGACTTCCTTGCATTATTAAAATGAAAAATGTGAATGAATTCCCCAAGGGGAACAATTTTGCTCGTCATAACGCGCATTTAATGAGCGACAAAATATCATCACATCGTCGAAGTTAGAACTTGCGTGGGATGCCTAAGCGTTTGTTTCATGACGTTTGTTGCTCGCGAAATTGTCGTTGACGATCCACTGACAAAGCATAAATGGCAAGCACGTGATTGAAGAAGAATTTCCCGGCAATCGGAAGCTAAAACTTGTTGACATTAGTCGTCATGAAATATTTAATCTAAAATTATTTTCGCTATAAAATTTTATCTTTAAATAAATTTATTTCCTGAAAAAGTTTTCCCTCGAGGTTTAGCGATATTGCAAGCGACTGAATTACACGTGAGGAATAAATTTATTGAATATCAATAGCAAAAGATACGCGATAAGATGAGGCACATCTTGCTTAATCGTGACTCGTTCCGAAGGATCTCAAGTCTCTACGGAAATCGCTTCCGCTCCGACACGCCAAAATGTTTTCATTCATCAAGTTTACATTTCATGTTTACGCGGAAAATTTTCTCGCCGCATCATTCGAATGAAAGTGAAATTGTTGACGCCGAAGCTCGCGGTGTTTTTGGCGACGCTAATGGCAATTTCATTCGAGGAAAGCCAACGCATGTTCGTTCAGTTCTGGGAAATCCCAAACTGCTCGTGACATTCGCTTTGAAAATTGTCTATGTTAGCATATGGGCGTTCTCAGAACGAGTTGAACTACAAAGCTAGTCGATGAGCTTTTCGGGAGCTTTTCCATGCCAACTTTTATGGAAAAGTTCAATGATTTCTTGAAATTGTCAGCAAAGTCTTCAAGCTATCGAAACGATAAGCGAATTCACAAGGATTTCCAGTCTTCATTGTGATCAAACTCAAAGTGTTTCGGAATCCCATTGAAGCTTTCAGGCTTCGTTATCAGCAAAAGACAGCAGAAGAGGTTTATAAACTCCCCCTTGTCTCCCTAAGTCAAGCCAGAGCAGAATCTCTTGAAGGAAAGCATGGCTTTGATGATCAATGAAGAGTACTCGAGACTAACATAAGACGCTGAAAGAATCACAGTGCACTCTTGTCGTATCATTTCTTACAAAGAGCCAATGTGGCAATGTATTGAAGCAATCTCTTTTAGCCTTCTAAGTCCCTTCAACGCAATGTTTCTTATCCAAAGCTGACGAGTCTGAGGTTAGTTCCGCCAATAAAACTCGAGCCAAGGAAAACATTTTCCTATGTAGATTCCATGGAATGCTTTTTTCGATTGAGCTTCACTCGTCTCGTCGAGAGCTTTTAGGCAAATTGCTTTCGATCGATTGAACCAAAGACGACTTCAAGCTGAGATCCGTTTGCTTTGATTCCGCATGAAAGCGATTTTCCGTTCTCCATTCCACTGAATCGTTTTCCATTTGACGATTGAAACATTTTCACGCGCTCGCCATCGTGAATGAACTTGCTGCAATGAAACTGAAGCTATTAACGACCCCAAGAGAAATTTAGTTAACGTTGAACGGTTAAAGTGCGTGACTGACAACAGTTCGCTCGTGTCATCATCGATTTGCGTAATGTGCTGGAATTTCATTAAAGGTCAATTCTAAATGCTCCCAGAGAGCATTGAAGAGGTGCGCGGGCGGCGAAAGGACTTAATTAGACCGGATAACGTCGCATCATAAATCGAGCAATATTGAGCTCGCCAAACATCGTTAAGGCGGTCAGCCTCGCTGCATAATCAAATCAAAGTTTGTTGACACGTTCTTAGCGTTCGCCTTGGGGCGCAAGTTCGATCAAGCCATAAAACTCAGTGACATCGTTCCGAGATAAACAGGAAAATCGATAACCAATTAGCTTAAGGGAGTTTAGCCTTAAAGCAGCAAAGATCCCTCGAATCATCGTCGATGAGCTTTCGTTACGCTAAATCATCACACGACCTAAATCGCAATTCACTCGCCCGGAACGCTGTGAATCATAATTGCGTTAAATCTGATTGAAAAGCTTGTTCGTTAATAAACTACGCGACATGTGCGACTTGCAGAGAGTCACTGCCAGTGACTTGAGAATTCTCCGACGTCACACTATGATGGAAGCTTCTCGTGAAAACTTACGAAAGAATTCAATTACTGTCCAGCATTTCCGCTGAAGCTTCCAGAGAGTTCAATCACCGAAAAACTTCGCCAGGAAAGAAAGTGAAAATTTATTCATTAGACGTTGGCAGCGACAGTTGAACCCGAAAAAGCGTTGACAACCTTAGCAAATAACAATTCAACTTTATTTTCTCGATTTGTGTTTCTTGTGCTTCTTCTTTCGCTCCTTCTTGTGTTTTCTGTCTTTCTTCGACTTCAGCTTGTCCTTTTCCACCCACACGTCGTCGCGACTTCGTTTCGCCTTCTTCAGTTTCTTGAGGATTTTCCCATCTAAACTGCTATCAGTGGATGTTGAAGAGTCGTCGGGGGCAACCGGAAGTAACTTGTCGGGCAACCGAGGACCGTAGTATTCGTCTACGACCTCTTCCGGTTTCTTTTCAACCTCTGCAGGTTTCTCAGTCGTCGCTGTAACTTCCAGAATACTTTTGAAGATTCCTCGGGGAGCTTCGTCGTTCCGCAGCACGTTGATTTCGCTAGCTGACTTTGTGTTAAGGAAACTTTCGATGAAGGTTGACTTCTGAGTTTCCGATAGCTCCGACGGCTCATTGGACTTGTTGTCCTCTGCATCCTCGTCGTCGCTGTCACAGAAAATCGCCCTGAACAAGTCTTTTTTCTCTTCGGGCTTCTTGTTTATGCTCTCGGCGACTTTGATCTCCAACTCAGTCTTCGGCGCTTGCGGCTCTCTGATAACTTTCTCGTGAACCACTTTTGACGTTGACGGCTCGCTCATCTCAAAGAAATCTTTGGCTGCAGCTCGTTTATTCTGATCTGCGTTCATAAAAGACTTTTCCTTCTCGACAGCGGCCAGGAAACTTTTTCTTTGCTCGTCCTCAGCGGTTTGCTTACGATCATCAATCGCCATTTTCCTGGGAATGATTTGAGGCGCAACAAAGTTAGCTTTCGTGTTGAGCGGAACGCCAATGTAATCGAACAGCGAACTGGATTTTTTCTTTCGTTTCTTCTCTTCATCCTCGTCGAACATCATTCCACCAAACGGCTCCGGAACGTTGAAGCGCTTGCACAAGTCTTTGTGTGGCTTCCACATCACTTTCGTCCTTTGAATCGCGACAACTTCCTTTCCGCTTTCGTTAGTCTTCAGAATCTTCTCGTCTTTCTTCACATCGACTTCTTTGATAAAACGGTTCGCCATCAACGAGTCCAACGGCTGATACATTCGCTTCGCCTGCATGAATTCTTTCTTCTCCATCTCACGGTCGAACTTCGACATCGACAGAGGTTGAATGTCCAGCAAGAATTTCTCGACTTCCGCTTCGACTGATGTCTTCAATGTTAGGAACTTCTCATACCGTTCCTGCTTCTCGAGGTTGCCTTGGAACGGCTTAAACGTCGCGTTGTTTTCAGTGACAAACTGTTTGCTGTTCAGGAGTTCAGTGATCTTCCTCGCTGATTCTTGAATCTTCGCCCGCTTCTCTTCAGCGTAGTCTCGCTTAGGAGCCTCAGGCTTGGGTGTCTCTGGTTGCTTCTTCTCCTCGGGTTTGTCATTTAGCAAAGCTCCTCGCTCGTCGGGTTTCAGATCGTGGCGACCTAAGCCGAGAACTTTGTGCTTGTTCTTCTCTTCCAGGATTTTCGCTCGGTTCTTGTCCAAAGGCTCAAAGCGAGACCGTCGCGCTAGCCAATTGCGCGGAACGAAATTCCTTGATAGATCGACTGAGAAGACTTTAACAGCGCTGTCGTTGATAGTTGCTTTCGAGAAGCCTTCGATCAACGACGAGTCGACTGGCTTGATAGCTTTCGGTTTTTTCTTTTCCTTTTTCGCTGCATCGTCGAGCGATTTGTCATATCGACTCAAATCGTCCATGGCGTAGATGTCATCGTCCTCCTCTTCTAAGGCTCCAACACCGAAAGCTTGACCTCTTATCGACAGCTTCTTGTTATTCCTGTCGACTACTTCGAAGGACTTGAAGAGGTTGATGTGCTGAGACGTTGAGCTTGAGCTCGTCGGCTGAAGACCTGAGTATCCCAAACCGAACGAGTTCGTTTTCACGTTTGCGATGAAAGGATCAAAATCATCTGGGGCGAACGTTATTTCATCATCGGACATATCTTCATCTGAGTCGTCTTTCTGTGCACCGGTGTCCATTCCGTATTTATTCTGCAAGTACATTTCTCGTTGGTTCCGTTGGTTAGTCGTCTTCTTCTCTCGATAGTTCAGCCGTGATCCGATGCCTTGATTATCTCGCCAGCCCATCGACTTGAGGATTCGAACGGCAGCTTTGTCATGCACAGGTTTCAGTAGTTTGACCAGAACAGGCTCGCCGGGTATCGGACCTTCTGATGGCTTCTCGTGCTTCCGCTTCTTCGAGTCGGTTGCGAAATCTTCCTTCGTCTGGATCTTTTGCGGAGCGATACCGAACTCTCCCAAGTCTTCCTCGTCCATAAAGTCAGTAGGACGAAGGGTTTTCACTGCTCCCTTCTCACTTCGAGAGCTCTTGAACTCGGATGGCGTGAATCCTACAAATGTAAAGTTTTCAGCGACAAAATCAGAAAACGTTTGCTGTCGAATTTACCATCTTTAGATCCCACGGTGTTCCAATAGCCTGCGCTGAATCCACCGGTGAACGCTCCATGGAATCTCCTTCTGCCGTTCTCATCCTTCACGATTTGGTCTTCAAGATGGATTGGCTTCTTCGATGGAATTTCGTCTGCATTTTATTGATGAAAGTTAATGAAGGAAACGAGCTGCAACATTTCACTCACCTGCTTCGTAAGGCGTAAGAGCCGTTCCATACTTGCAGAGAACATCCTCGTCCTCAATTTGCTGTTCGTCCTCGCTTGAATCCATCTGAGTTTCCTTGTTTTGATTTGTTATTGTGATCTGGGACCGATCGAAAGTTCCGTGACTCAAATTGAAAAATTTGAAATATTTTCCGTTTTTCTTTAATTTAACTGAGTTGTTTCGACAAATTCTAGACTTATTTGTACATATCATGGAAAAAGATCAAGAAATAGATAAAATAGACGGGGAAGTTATCGGCCACCGCTTCGAGGTCCACGCAAGAACATCAGCAATGTCATGTCTCGTTGCTGTAGCGTTACTTGACCACGATTTAGTGTGATTAAGTATGAATCCGAGAACACTGAAGTCAAGTAAGCTTCACTAGCCTCTCGCAAAGCTTTGACCGCCTCCAGTGTCAGTCGACCATCAAATGGACAATTCTGCAGAGTCTCGCGCACCAGTCGCACAAACGGAGCCATGGGGATGAGATTCTTCATTTCTTGGCAGCGAAAAATCTCGCGATGCAAGTTCAAATCTTGCTTGCTTTGCGGTCCACTCTTGCGCTTTGATGCGCCTCGTACTGGTGCAGGGCTGCGTGCTGGAACGGCGCGTGCAGGAGCTGCGCTTTTTGCTGGAGCTGCATTGCGTGCCGGTGCTTTGAGACTTTGAGTTTGTTTAGCGCGAGTGTTTGATGTTGCCTTGGTCTTTGCTGATGCTTTGTTAGCAGTGGCAGGAGCTGTGTTCTCTTTCCCGTTTCTAGCCGTTCCTAGAGTAGAGCTTTGCGAAGTATTTTCTGATTCGGAGTTCTGATATTCGTCATCGGATGAACTAAAATCAAAATTCGTTTGAATTTTTATAAGTGAAATGTTTGATTGAGATTTACCTTTCACCAAGAGCCTGTTGCAGATGCTTTTTCGAAGCCATTGTACGCGAATGGCAGTTAACTCTAATTGATAAAAGATTCTCGCTCCAAATCCAAATTAAAACTAATTTAAAACATGAAAATGCTCGAGCGAGATAATTTCGTTTATTTTTGTTTTTTCGGCGGTTAAACTTTTGTAGAGATTGAGAGATTCAAACTTTGTAGACATTTTTTCGTCCGTTAAATTTCTTAATCTGGAAATTCAATGTTGAAAACAGCGAAAACAATTTTCATTTTAAATATCTCATTTATTTAATTCATCCATTTATATTTGCTTTTCCCAATTTCGGAATGGTAGAAAATTAAAAACACACTAAATGAAATCGATTGTCGGGTTTAATTTCTTTTCCATTTCCTCACTTTATAGCGCGCATCGTAGAGAGTTAGTCCATCAATCAATGAAGGGATTCATCTTTCGGGATGAAGCATAAACGCAACTATCCATTCCCTGAACAGTTAAAAATGAATGAACGATCCCGACTACACATAGTCGACCCAAAATATTTTCTTTGATCAAGATCGGGAGGGTTCCCATCAAATATTAAGTTTGGTTTTGGCTACAGTTCAACAATAATTCCATTATAAATTTCAATTTCTTCAGTTTTCATTAAGAACGAGACGTCAATTGAGTTCACATTCCTCAAAGCTTAAGCGTTTTCATTGTAAAAATCGCTCGACGGCATTGGAAAACTTCATTTCTGACTGATTTTCTGCTGGTAGAGACAGATCGACCGATGAATCAGCTCGTACTGCTCACTGTTCTGCACCATTCCGCCTCGCTGAAGTCTAAGATTGCAAACAATTCCCAGCACGTCAACTGATATTTCCTCGCTGTTCGCCCGGATCTGCCCCAAGCCATTGAGAATGGCAGCAAGGCAACCCGTTCGACCAATACCGGCCGAGCAATGAAGCACCGGAAGCGGATTCTTCTCGCACTTTGCAATGTTGTCAGTCAAGCTATCGTCAAAATCTTTCAAGCAGCTTCCGTCTAAAAGATCGAGGCTCATGTCGAGCAGCACGTCAATGTCTTGTGGCGAGCGATGGTCGGGCCAGTCAGGGAACCAGTAATGGTAAACGTTATGTCGGTGAATCTTGTTCATCCGGTCAGTTCCGTAGTGCAGCTGCAGCTTCCTTATCGAGTAGCCGTTCTTCTGCTTCAGTCCAACATTCTTCACAACGAAAAAGTAAAATGCAGCGCTCGAGAACTCATCGCTCGCGTCGTCGGTTTCCTCACACTTTCCTGGATCGAAAATCTTGTCAAGGTTCTCTCTTATGTATCCCTCGTCTTTAGCCAAGCTCGTGCTAGTGAAAATCACAACGTCGTCAACCTCGGGAGGAAAGTAAACCGCGCACTTTTGCCTCGAGCTCTCGATAAACTCTGTGAGCATGGCAATCTTCTGAGTGCCTTGTCCGTTGACCTCGCGAATGTTCTGCAAGATCATCATCCAGAACTCGTAGATTGTGTTCTGCATCGGGCCCTGAGTGGCAATGTACGCGTCGGTCACATAGTCGGGACCCTAGAAACGAAGACAATTTAATAGACAAACCAAGTCTCAAATCATTAGACAAACCTTGATAAAGTTAGCATTGATGTAGGGCTCTTGCAGTGAATCTCCTTCGCGTTGCAGAATGACACGCGAATGTTCGTTCGGCAGAATTGTTTTGTAGCGGTTCTTTGGCTGGGATCCGAACACCATCGGCTTCTCTTGATAGTTCGTTGGCAAGTTCCAAAACTCCTGGTGAAGTTTGATCAGCAACTCCTTCTGGTCGTCGTCGGGCGAAGTGTTGGCGGTGAAGGAGATCGGCGGTCCATCGTTACCAATTCGACTGTTGAGGATGTCGTCATTGTTGAACTGCGATGTGCTTTCTCCGGAGGTTTGCTTTGGCTGGGTTTTGTAAGATTTCTGGAACAGGCAGTTAAGGGTTCGCAGCTGTTCCTCGTCGAGCACGTTTGATGCGTTCTGCAAGAACTGAATGTTTGCCAAGTAGATCTTGAAGTCTTCCGACGTGCTTTGAGGGCTGAGAGGCTTCGTGCTGATGACGGGGATGTTCTGATGATATGGCTGCGTGTTCTTCAAGTTATCGATTGACCCGTAAGGAGTTTGATGATGGCTCTGTTGACTGTGACGACCCCCAGAGCCCATTGCACAACGTCCTGACATATTATGAAGATTCTCTGAGCTCAAGAACTTTCGTTGATGTCTCGAGCAGTTGTTTTGTTGATCCAAAGCAGCCTGTTGTTCAGCCTCGTGCTCTGCTTCTTGTTCCATCATCATCAGATCGGCCATTTGGTTAGTATTGACACTGCTGAGACTGCATTCAGATCCACGCAAATTGCTATTGCTAATCGACAACCCTTGATTGTGGATGTTGAGAGTAAGACTCGCATTTGAGTTTCTCCGCTCGAGCAAGTTCTTTCCCTTTGAAGTAAAGTTTAGAGAGCTGTGACTATTGAAACGATTCAAGTTATTCTCTTGAATATTGAGTGTCAGACTCGTGTTCGAGCCACGCCGGTTCAGCAGATTCTTCTTCACCGTCACAGTTCGATGGGACGATTGATTCTGCAGGTTGTGATTCGATCCAGCGATACTCAAATGCGAGCCGTGAATGTTGCCGAGACTATAGTTGCTACAGCTCAATCCACGGGCTAAGTTTCCACAGCTTCCATCGGCGTTGACCGTCAAACTTTGATTGGAGCTGCGTCGCTGCAAGATTCCGCTCCTTGAAGGCGGGATGCCGGTGGGTGGTGCAACTCTTGGACCGGGATTTGGCGGCGTTTGATTCCCTTCAAAGTCGCTGATACTCATGATTTCCGGGAGGGTCTTAAGATTACTCGAGCTGACATTGAGCGTTTGTATGGAAGCGGTTAGGTTTGTTTTGTAGCTTTGCGACGATTGTGTCGACAAATGATGCGACGTTGATCCATCTGCGTTCTCCTCAAAGCTACCAAGCGTACGACTGTATTTGCTACTTGACACATGAGAGCTCCTATCATCACTAGTCATAATCTTTAGCTTGCTCGCGAGATGCTTCGGTGTTGACGGCACCGAAATCGAACTGTTCATCTTACTGTTAGCTTGACCGAAGTAATGGTTGAAAGTCTCAGACGAAGCGGTTCGACCTCCGCCTGCGACTGGTTGGTTATCAGAGTCCAACGACACAGCCTTCTTGCTACGGAAGTAGATCATGGTGGGAGTTCGGCAAATGCTGTCGTCTGTTTCGTCGTGCAGCATTTCCTTATTCATGTTGATATCGCTGCTGCCTTCCGTCACATCTAAAGAACTATCGCGAAAGTCAATGTTGATCGTTAAATTATTAATGTTCTTTGGATTGTAGCGGTTATTGTTATTGTTGGCACTTGACGACGTTGCACTGTCAGTCGCTTCCGAGTCAGTTATTTGCTTATTGTTATACGACGATGCAATCTCCACCAGTTCCTCGACGGGCATAGTAAGATTCTCTTCGACAAGTCGAGCTCCGTCGGAGTCCAATGAAATTGACTTCAATCGCGCTCGTCTGATCGTCAGAGTGTTGCCACTGCATGTGTTATTATTGTTCATGTTGTTGCTCGCTTCGATCGACGGCGACTTGATCTCCATCACCGGCGACTCCACCTCGTCTATCTTCAGAATAATGCTCTCTCTATCACTCTCCATACTCAGGTTCTGAAAGCCTTTTATGGCCGCTTCGGTTGACTCTTCAGAAGTGTTTGCAGAGCTTTGCTTGTGAAGCGACGAGGAGCTTGACGATGACTTCTCGTCATGCTTCTGCGAAACAGGCGGCGTTCCAACGTCGGGGAACCGAAAGTAGTTGCCAAACTTATAGTTCGCTGAAGGGATCGTCGGACTGTTGGTGAGAATTTTCGGGGAGAAGTTAAACTGTGCGGATTGGATGACCGGCGAGTTCTGTTGTTGTAGAACGTTTGTGTTGAGCTTCGGTGATGTCGAGAGTCTTGGTGAGGTGGAGATGACGCTTGATGGCGATGAAGGCGAGCTGCTTGTTCCGCCGTTGTCTTGCTTGAAATTGCTGATCGCTTTGTTGAGGCAAGAGTTGCGTGGCTTGCTTGCCAATGGCTCTTTGTTCTCCTTGTTCTCGTAAGCGAAAGGGTTTCCACTGGGGACTGTGGCGGTCGTCGGTGTTTGGAGAACGGCGAAATTCGAGCTGAGGAGGTGATTGTTGGGGCTGTTTGGTGCTTTGGTGAAGTATGTTTGGGTACCGGTCGTTGCGTATTTGTGCGATGAATGCTGGTGAACGAGGGGGCTGAAAGGGGGTGGCGACGTTGCTATCGACTTGAACATCTTACACGATTGATCTTCCCTCGGCTGAACACAATGGACTTCTTCCTGCAACAATGACAAGGGAGAGGACGACGGTGTCACTTGCTGTTCATGCAGCTCGTTCGAGGTTGACGGCTGCGGGTGAATCAAACTGGCTCGACTAAAGTCGCTCATTGCCAGCGAACATGGAAGAATAATTGGATTTGTTCTCGACGAATCGGCGTCGTCTTCACCCGGCAGATCTTCTGGTTCATTGAGTATTTCCGTCCCGCCCTCGCTGTCGCTCTCGCCACTTGACGGCGGCTCGTCATCATTTTGCTTTTGCGAATTTGGCGATGTGGGCGGTGAATTCTTATATTCAATCGTCTCCAGCTTCTGCTCGAGATCATCGACCACTTGACTATCAATCGGTTTGCTGCTTCGTCCCTGCAACCACTTCCGGCTGTTCATTTTCGTGTCCGCGACGTATTTCTTCGTCGCTCTAAAAGCTTTCTTCGACTCGTGTCGCGCTCTGCTCGTCTCACACTTATCGCGAGTTCTTTCACTAAAGTATTTTCGAATCCAAATGAAGAGAATTACACCAATTAGCACCACACCGAGCACTGTAATGCCAAGGATCGTTAAGGGTAACACTAGCTCTATCCAAGATTCGTTCAATTGTTCGTAAGTTATCAAATTGTTTGCATTTTCGTTCGAGCTCACACCCGTGTCACTGTTCACGTTTGTTCCTTTGAGGTTTCGTTTCACGTGATCGTAGAACTGGAAGTCTTTGTAGTCGCGAACCAGATTGGCCGAGCGGAGAAATCGTTTGTTGAGTGGTGAGGATGATTTGATTGAGGATGAACGGACATTGCTGTTGACAGAGAATTCCATAGTATTCCTCTCTTCCTCAACGAGCTGCGGACATCATTCTCGTCTCAATGCATTCATGTGTTTATCTTAAAAGGAGGAAGCGAGAGGAAAGAAGAAAAGTTTAGCGTTAATTTAATTAAGACGATGACGACACCAGGAAATTCCTCTCGTCAACTCACCTTTTTCCGACGACAACTGAAGCCCAACAGCATTTGATCCATGATGACGCGATAAGCGTATTCTTCACTTTCTTAACTCAGCGATATTCAACGTTTAGTCTGAGAACGAAGAAAAATAAAAATAAAACGAAAGTGAAAATTTTCTTTCACACTTTGGCCGCACTTTGCGACCTTATGGAGGCTTGGATGCAAGTTCACGAGGTTTAATGAAGTTGCCTCATTACATATCCTCTTCATTGATAAACAGAAACTTACTTAAACCTTGCAATAAACAACTTTTCAATATTTTCAATTTTTCTTCACTCAAACTCTCCAAACGAAGATTTGAGGCGCGCGACTACGATTGGAGACTTCGAGTGGAGACTTCGTTGTAGATTTTGGATTTCGGAGATTTCTTTTTCTCCACGAGTTTAAATCGACGAGAAGGTTTGTGCATTAAATTTTATTTCTACTCAGTTAAATCTATGATTTGTGCAGTGAATTTCAGTCCGAGTTGTACATGAGACTATCGCGCATAATCTAAAGTTTAAAGTAAACCGGAAAACTTTTGGGTGTTCGTGAAATTTAAGTTTTAGTTTTTCGGAATTGAGTGTTTTTGTTTTCGCCAGAAATAATTCGCGTTCTCGTTAATCACCTCGATTTTCAATGGAATATTCGAAGGCGCATTGCGACTGCAGCTTTAGCAACACTTAAAAATGCTTTCCTTGACATCCAGTTAACAATTTATTGCACAAAATACAAATTTATAAATTTGAGGTTATTGGATTGCACTAATCAAATTTCTCTCTGCTGTTTCAGGTCCCGCTACAATCTAGCAGAATGGCCAAGGGCAAGTCTGAAAAACGTACGAAGTCAGCAATCAATGAAGTTGTCACTCGCGAGTGCACAATCCATTTGAACAAGCGTCTCCACACTATTGGATTCAAGAAACGCTCGCCGAGAGCCATCAAGATCATCCGCAAGTTTGCCGAGAAGGAGATGAACACAAAGGACGTCCGTATCGACACCCGCTTGAACAAGGCTATCTGGTCTCGTGGTATCAGGTGAGAGAAGCTACTGCAGCATCTACAGAGCTCAAGTTTAACGCTTTCGAATCATTTTTAGAAATCCACCTTTCCGTATCCGCGTTCGCCTCTCGCGCCGCCGCAACGATGATGAAGACTCACCCAACAAGCTCTACACCTTGGTCACCTACGTTCCAGTCGAAACCTTCAAGGAGCTCCAAACTGAGAACGTCGATGCCGAGGATTAAATTCAATTCGTTGGATTCGTTACGAGATGTTCACCGTCACCAAACATCAGAAATAAATTTTTGAGAACATCCTGAAAAGAAAATCGAGTGCTCAGTGTTTTGAATGACTCAAGTGAAAGCGCAGCTGCGTTGATAAAAAGCCAGAAATCTTTATTTCAATCCTTAACATAACTTCCAGACATCGTTTTGGTATCATCAGCAGTTTCGTCTAATGAAAGTTGTCGATCAAGTAGCCGCATCGATCAGCTCAGTTGTGCAAGTTCATTCGTTAAAATCGTTTTTGAACTAAGTCTAAACCTCATAAAAATCTGCATGACAATGAGCCTGAACCCACGACGCGCCCAACTGGCATCTCGTGACGCAGAGGCTCATTATCAGTCGCTTGAACTTAATTCCTATGGTCATAAATAAATTAAAGAATCCCTAAAGCTATCGTGGTGCTCATTGCATCACCGCTCTTCCTGCGTAGCCTGAGTTGGCGAAGTCGTCCAGGCTCTTGCGACGACTGTTCTGAAGTTTCGATGCGAGACCACAAGTCTGTGAAGTAGAAAAACGTTCAACCACTTCGCATGAAGATCCGACCAGCGCTAGCAAGAGAGAACAATTTTACAGGTAGCTCGACTTACAATGATGGTTGATATTGCTAGAAGTCCAGCGAGAAGCCCCGAGATCATGACGAAGTTCCGGCATTGATCTCCCGAATCTTTGAACTTGATATCGTTGCCTGACTCGCCTGGCATCAAAACTGTGTACTGGAGATTCTCTTTGAACTTGGTGAACTCTGTTACGTTCTTGTCGTGCTCAATCGCTCGTCGTTTACGTCCGTGACCTGTGATGGGTAGTTTCAATTTGTTTGCTAATGAAATGAACTTCAGGTTGTCTTACGTTTGCCACCATTTGGGTCGAAGATGTCGAGACAAAAGTCAGGTTGGCAGTCCGCGGCATCCATGCAAGCCTTGATCTATTTAATTGACAATGATTACGAAGTGAATTTCTTCTCATGTCTTCAATTTACCTGAGAGTGAATCCACAGCGTTGATCGTTCTTTCATTGAGCTTAGTAGGAAAGCTTCAAAGTCGAGGAAAACTTCATTGGGTCGATCTCGGTAACGCGCTGGCTGGTGTGGGATGATCGAGGCAAAGTCGCGATTCCTGCAACCATCGCGAACCAGAGAAACGGATCCAATTGAATGTGGATCGTCTGGGTCGGGCGAGACGGTGACTTCCATTAGCTTAACGTATTTCCAAACGCTTTGAAGACTTATGCGCGCTCGGAGTTGAAGTTTCGTTCCGATTGGAACAGCTTGATCGACAGGAACTTCATTGATTGTCAAACCTTGGATCGCTCCACGCTCCGTTGCATTCTTAGGCACAAGTCCGTTGGGTCCGTTGACTCTTCCTAGTGGCGGCGCTTCCTTGTACAACGCAACTTCATACTCCAATCGTCCGGGAGTCTCCTCGACCACGCCTGACACTCGAGCGCCATGTGGGCTGGATAAAGGTTTATTAGACAAGGTGAACAGCCAAAATAGATTTCAATGACTCACAAGCTTCCAGCGAAACCAGCCGCCTTGTTCTGGATAACTGTCGGCTCGGGTGGTTTGCACATGATGATGAGCTCTTGGTCACTCTGCATAACGACGCCGGGAAATTGCGGGAACCAAATGCGCACATGCACAAATCCGTTTCTCTTCAGCACTCCACACCGCGTGAAGTCCGTGATTTTCAGCTCGTAGTTCATCTCTGTCGAGTCCGCTCGGTCGGGCTTGATGGTGCACGAGTAATCGTTGTCAGGATTAACAGATCGATCATCAGCAAAGAGTGGATGGCCCTTGAAGCCAATCGGTTTCTTAAGCTTCGCTGTTATCACGTCGCCAAGGGACGAGCCGGGTGAAGCGAACGAACATTGAATCTCCGACACGTCGTAATCTTGCGCAACGACGATCGCAACCAAAGTCTGCGAAAGAAGAAGGAAATTGTTGTTTTTCAATCAACGATAAGCATTAGTGTTAAGCGGCCTGACGTCGCTTATCTCTTAATGGTCATCAGAGAGCAATTGAGGGAAGTGGAATGAAGTTGTTGCTTGAGGCGAGTTTATGAAGTGCAAGAATCGTTAGCCGAATCAATCATGTCGAAATTGATGGCAGATTAATCCTATAATTTAAATCAAAGTGTTGCAAACATTTTTCTAACAAAATTTCTGTGAAATTGGGGAACGGTTTAGATCGATTTGTTGGTGTCCGACTGGGAGGTTTACCTTCCGCTTATTCCACAAGTTTGGACCGGGAGGCTGATAAGTTATCAAGAGCTTTGCTGTGTAAATCTGAAGAGTGCAATCGCGTGCTTAGCTCTTGCCATTCATGGCCATCATTTTGACAAAACTTTTCGAGACTCGCAATTGAAACAGCGACACAACAAAAGATTAAACTTTCCACGAAACTTTCCCGAACAATCAAAGAAATGTGAATTCATTTTTTTGTTGTACAGAATTGCATCTAGTTCAATGGGTTAATGTCGTTATGATAAGTTTATTCTTCTTTCGTCGCCAGTTTGTGGCACGAGAGATGATCACGAAGGGGATAATTATCTCACCACCGTCGATTAATTGATTGTCGACCGACTTACTGAGCTCAATGTAAATCGATTATAAATTAAGCACCGCGAGCGACGAAAGTTTAAGTGACCGTTAACACACGGGAAGGCTTAAGCTTAATTCGTCTAATCGATTGGAAGGTAGCAAGTTAGCGCGTTCACGCATTGAAGTCTTTCTCGTCAGGTCTCACGTCAAAACTCATCTCGCTCGCTTAACTGTTCCTGAAGCTCGTCATGACAAATGTATTAATCATTTGGCGAATTAACATTTGTCTGATCGTCAAGTCAGGGAGAGGAGTTTTCCCACGCGCCTTTGCCGCGACGAAACCGAAATGTGGGTCGGGAACGAAAGAACTTCGAAGTGCACTAAATTGGCCCGAAACTCGCTCGCCAAGCGAGACTCTTCATAATCTTTGTTGTGAACATGAAAGAAGATTTGTGTCTTTCGTTGCGCAACAGTAACTCGCGACTCACTTCCCGCTACTTTGAATAACAAGACATACATTAATCTCCACGTGCCGCGTTCGAATAAAGGGCTTTTTCTCCGGCCCTCCGCTAGGGCATCGGTACAATTTGATATAAGTATGTTTGATATCCGTTCATACAAGCGATAAATTGAATAGTTTCTGAACTGAACTGAAATTGGTACACTTTCTTTGCTCTTTCTTATCTTAGTGCCGATTGAGTTTATCTGTGTGTAGCGTCTGACAGTATTTCTCTATGTATTTTATCGATTTTGTTTAGTGGCTTCACCAGCTCCATCAGCTTCAGGCTCAGCGCTTCGTTTCTTGTGTCAGTGGAGCTGTTAAGAATCGAGAAACGTTCACACTTGCGAGTTTCTGAACTGAAAATCTTTTAAAACTTCAAGAAATCTCGATTTTGTTTAGTGGCTTCACAAGCTCCATCAGCTTCAGGCTCAGCGCTTCGTTTCTTGTGTCAGTGGAGCTGTTAAGAATCGAGAAACGTTCACACTTGCGAGTTTCGAAACTAAAAATCTTTAAAAACTTCAAGAAATCTCGATTTTGTTTAGTGGCTTCACCAGCTCCATCAGTTTCAGGCTCAGCGCTTCGTTTCTTGTGTCAGTGGAGCTGTTAAGAATCGAGTAACGTTCACACTTGCGAGTTTCTGAACTGAAAATCTTTAAAAACTTCAAGAAATCTCGATTTGGTTTAGTGGCTTCACCAGCTCCATCAGTTTCAGGCTCAGCGCTTCGTTTCTTGTGTCAGTGGAGCTGTTAAGAATCGAGTAACGTTCACACTTGCGAGTTTCTGAACTGAAAATCTTTAAAAACTTCAAGAAATCTCGATTTTGTTTAGTGGCTTCACCAGCTCCATCAGTTTCAGGCTCAGCGCTTCGTTTCTTGTGTCAGTGGAGCTGTTAAGAATCGAGAAACGTTCACACTTGCGAGTTTCTGAACTGAAAATCTTTAAAAACTTCAAGAAATCTCGATTTTGTTTAGTGGCTTCACCAGCTCCATCAGCTTCAGGCTCAGCGCTTCGTTTCTTGTGTCAGTGGAGCTGTTAAGAATCGAGAAACGTTCACACTTGCGAGTTTCGAAACTAAAAATCTTTAAAAACTTCAAGAAATCTCGATTTTGTTTAGTGGCTTCACCAGCTCCATCAGTTTCAGGCTCAGCGCTTCGTTTCTTGTGTCAGTGGAGCTGTTAAGAATCGAGAAACGTTCACACTTGCGAGTTTCTAAACTAAAAATCTTTAAAAACTTCAAGAAATCTCGATTTTGTTTAGTGGCTTCACCAGCTCCATCAACTTCAGGCTCAGCGCTTCGTTTCTTGTGTCAGTGGAGCTGTTAAGAATCGAGAAACGTTCACACTTGCGAGTTTCGAAACTAAAAATCTTTAAAAACTTCAAGAAATCTCGATTTTGTTTAGTGGCTTCACCAGCTCCATCAGCTTCAGGCTCAGCGCTTCGTTTCTTGTGTCAGTGGAGCTGTTAAGAATCGAGAAACGTTCACACTTGCGAGTTTCTGAACTGAAAATCTTTAAAAACTTCAAGAAATCTCGATTTTGTTTAGTGGCTTCACCAGCTCCATCAGCTTCGGTCCCAGCGCTTCGAGCTTGATGTCAGTGAATCCGCCTTGAGCTAAGAAACATTTAGTCTGAACACATCAACCACTAATTCTGCCGATTTCACCGAGTAAATCGCAGAAAAGTTGATTTTTGGTGGACCTTCCAGCACAACTTCCCTGGTTTACCCCAGAAGGAAGCAGCCGATCAGGCTCATCTTCGAACTTGCACGTTCCAGACAAATTCTCTATCGACTGGCGAAAACTAGAAGTTTCTAGCTGCTTCCGTTCTTGAGTTACATCGCTAACAGACACACACACACACACACACACACACACACACACACACACACACACACGGACGGACAAAGTGACCCCATAAGGGATTTTTGACTTCGTCGAAAAAGCCCTAAAAATATAAGTTGTGATGGTTTTCTTGTGCATTGCACTGGCTCAGCTCAACTGCGACGTCTTTGATAAGAATCACGAGCGATGATACAGCAGAAGCTCAACTGGACCATCGGCTGCGATTCACATCAGCGGACAAAGTCGTAACAATCTCCGGAAGAGTTCCGTGGCTTGCCGCCTGATGAAGCGGCAAATAGAATTTCAGAGAGATTGGTGATTAATTAGAAAATGAAAGAGCAGGCACGCGAAACAAAATTGTTATTACGAAGCGAGAACCTCGTCTGTGAGTTGTTGCGTAACGGGAATGACTTAGATATGATGAGCTGGTTCGCCGAAAATTCAGAAGCTCCAAGCGGTTTAGCGCGTTGGTCACATAAAAAGTTTCAACATTTCAATGAAATGTCGCTCTGATTTTCTCATTCATCTAGGTTTCGAGACGCTCAATCGTTTATTTGCCAACAAGATGGATCCTCGAGACTACTGAGCAGCGCTGATAGCCATCACAGCTCATCATCCACTAGCCCGAACTCTAATTTGAAACCAAAGCCGCGTTGAATCAATTTGTGTTTTATGGTGTTCGCTGATTACTCATCGTATCAAAGTTAGCTCGATCAACCAGAATCGATTGGAAAACGAAGCAAATTGGTGGAAACATCTCGTTTCTATCGCTGACTTCTCCGTCACTAACGGACCTTTCGAGGCTACGTTGGCTGGCGAAGCAAAGTGCTCTCGAGTCGAGTTAAGAGAATTGTGAAGCTGAGCAGTTTTTCATTATTAAATAACGTTAAATTGTTGTAATTTCTTCAATTCTTTCGTCTTCCACTTCCATGCTGATTACGACTTTGATTGTAACAAAATCGAAGCGTGAAGAGTCAAGAATCGATCGACAATCGTGATGTGGATCAGTGGTTTTGATCTTCAATCGTTAACAGGTGCCGGCACTTCGGTCCGTGTCGCCAAGTCGAGGCAAATGACACGACATCGAGAGTCAGAATAATGAGCGAGCGCCTAAAGGCAGAAGCATCACGAAGCGCCACTAACGAAAACAGTATAATCGCCGTCCGAAGCTACCAGCGATTCCGTTAATGTAAAGCTAAACATAACACGAGCGTAATTAGAAGATATAATGAATCTGAAGCAGAGAATGCATCAGAAGGTAGAATTAACCCAGTTACGAGCTGAGCGGAGAAATGTTTGGATTCGGCGCTAATCGATCGAGGAAATAATCACCCGACTCTCTCTGGAGTGATTCGGTTTATGAATGAATTGCTTAGTGACTTAATTTACGGTATAAAATTGGAAGCTTAATTCCTACTTTGTCATTGAATGAACTATGAAACAAATGGCTCTAAGTAACTTGAATTTTGTTCCAAAAATCAAGCCATCGTAACATTCGATTGCTCAGCGTTGCTGAGGTTGGCAGTTTAGTTGAAAGAGAAAACCACTAACGACTTGAAGAAGTCAAACGAACTCAAGCCGAATTAATTCAACGCGCAGCGATTTATTCTTCTGTAGACGGCCAGTGATCTCGATTAGCTTACGCTTACCCATGAGATCCCGGGGTTTCTTTCATTCCTATTTCGAGGATATTTCAGACCCCCGTGGACGTGTTTACGCGTTGCCACAAAGCGATTTATTCTTCCACTAATTAAAATCTCATCAATGTAGTTCTTAAGAGCAATTGCATTGTTAGTGCCGATCTCATCATCTGTTTCACTTCAACTCTCGCTTTCGACGGTATTCCGAGCAAATATTCAAGCTCGTGCCGGACGCGCTCAGTGAATTAATTGTTTAATTGATTGATACAGGAAGAGAAGTGCGTCCGGATAATGATGACAGCTCGAGAACTGGATCGGGTCAATAGCGCAGCGTCATAAAAGATTGAGACGCTAGCGAGTGCAGAACGGTATGAGCAAACCTGTTCGATCAACTGCCCATAATCTCATTGTCAGCGCAAGGTCTCGACACATTTTCGTTACAGGAATGTGGAACAGAGCGTATTTATCGCCAGCCCGAAAACCAAATCGACTTACCGCAATTACGACTGATGCAATTAACTCTCGCATTTCTGTTTCTGGTTGAAGGAATCCTTTCACTTTTTGAGTGTCTCAACCTGAGACACACTTTTTGCTGTTTAAATGACACTTTACTCGCTGTGATCTGCTGATTGCCGCCGCTCTTTAGCTTCTTTCAAGTCTGATAACTGTGCAAATTACCCACGGAGAACTAACGACAGCGAAGCTCAGATTTTCACTTCTTGTGACTTATCAACTCTGAGAGAAAGTTTGCTCGCTTAATCTGGAAAACAAGCAAATGAGGTCCTCGGAGTCAGAAGAGTTCGCTTTGCTTTCACGAAAAGTTTTCTAATCAATTAACCGGCAAGCTTGGACGGCAGATCAGCGTAAAGAATAATTTGATGCTCCAGTTTGAGAGAATTGCAACGTGACGCCTCGAACCAGAAGCAACAGGTTTACTTCTCATCAACGCAATTCATCAATCAATCAGGTTTCGCTAGCGTTGCGGCGATGAGCCTAATTGCACTTAATCATAAGCTACGCTTGCATGTCACACTGATCTGGATTCCCGTGGAAGCTTGCGGAACTTTTGGCTGACAACTTTTCGTGAAAACTTCTCAAGAATTTTCTTATTCACCTCACTAACGTCCAATTGAAATTCTTAGATAAATTTCCATTTCACACTTGAAATTCTAATTTCGATCAGTCGCAACTGATACGAGCGCAGAATGTGCGGCGAGCTGTGAAAAGTCTTTCGTTTAAGATCTTTTTCCTAACTGAGTTTTCTTTCGTTTCACTTAGAATCCGAGTTGTTAAATGGGTCTATCGTTATGCAACAGAACAGGCACACGCGACTGATTGTTGAAATGCACATCCGATCGGCTCGGAATGAAAACTGTGAGTGCTTCAGATTTGTCTGCGAGCTCAGCTTGAAGTAGTTGAGAATGCAAGCAGAAGAGAGAACAGCGTGGAGATCGCTGAAGATTTCCTCCGCGGTTTTCTTGCGGTAGCTGATTATCTCAGCATGAGACGAAGAAATCGAGAAGAGAGCGAAGTTGTTGAAGCTCCTCAAACGCTGAAAATGATTCTGATCGTTGATTGTGAATCGACTGAAGATAATCCGACGACAATCTTCGACTGACACAGTTTCCGAGCTTCCATTCATCGCTCGACGCCAACAAAAGATTTCCTCGCAGATAATTTTGTTCCCCGAAACGTTTTAGAATTTGGATCGAACGCGATCATCAGTCTCGCAATCGCAACCGACCCGAAATACGCGCGCGAGGAAAATTGGATTCGATTTCGGGTGAACTATCGGAAGAGGAACGGAACGGCCCACTCGCCCATTGTTGCTCCCTGAATCTTTTGTGCGGCCACAATCGAGCGGGAATTACAGTTTCGCTCATGCAGCTCTCGTCACCGATGTTAAGAAGCACCAAGCAGAATGCTTCGATCTCATGAACCGTTCAACGATTCAATGCTGAAGCTTGGAAAACAATTAAAGAATGTAATTATTTGGTAGCTGAATTGCCGCTTCTTCTTCCCGCTTTTCGCGGCTCCAGAACAGTTCACCACACGAGTCTGCCAACTGAAATCGTTGATTCATCTGCAAACTTAGCGATTAAGACCGGTGAATAGGTTCGAACGCGATTAACTCAGCTAAACGTCGGCGAATCTCCACGGGCTCGAAATCTTTTAACTTAATTGCAGGCTCGAATTACTCGTCGATTCAATATCGTTTGCTTAACTTTCCATGAAACAACTTTAACGGTAAGAACCATCGACGCTCCCAATGGAACCGCCAATTAAATCTGCCAAAGATTCAAAGCTATGCAAATCTATCGGAATTGATGCAGCAGCTTTGGGAAATGTGCTGACCAACCCATCAGCTTCTTCAAACACTTTCCATTTGCATTGTAATTGAGATTGTAACAATTCATCGTTGGCAACAATTTTCGTTAATTCTGGATCGCATCTTTAGCTTTCAGAGTTCCGTTCTCGTTTCCTCAATGGATTTGGACTTAGAGAACGTTACTCGTTAGAAAGTCGATGAGGTGTTGAAATGAAACAGTTCTCGAGCGAATGGTTCAATCGCTTCAATTAGAGTTCCAAAAATTGAGTTGTACTCAACATTCTTCCGATTGCAATCTTCCAGCACGCAGATCGACAGTCAAAGATGAAAACAAATCCAATCGAGAAGCGTTCGTGCGATGGAAAAGCCGCAGACGTCTATTGATTGCGCTTGCATGGCGTGAAATCGCGGCAGCACGACAGGCGCTTTCGCTTTCCCGGAGCCACAAAAATTCATGCAAACAAGAAGTGTAGATTCTCGAGAAGATTCTCCGTAAATTAAAATAATCAAGTGACGAGAGGAAGCGAGTCATGAACGCGCTATTATGGTCGTGGTTGAAAAAAACGAAAGTTATGCTTCCTCTTTTGACAATTTCACGCAGGCCAAATTCAATAAATTAGCGTCTGCGGCTTTAAGTGGCATCATAAGAAATGTTGGAACTTGAAACTTTCAGCAGACAACCAATCATATCATAGCGACATAAAATGTTTAATAAATTGTTGCCAACGATCAATTGTTACAATCTCAACTACAATGCAAATGGAAAGTGTTTGAAAAGCTGTTGGGTTGGTCAGCACATTTCCCAAAGCTGCTGCATCAATTCCGATAGATTTGCATAGCTTTGAATCTTTGGCAGATTTAATTGGCGGTTCCATTGGGAGCGTCGATGGTTCTTACCGTTAAAGTTGTTTCATGGAAAGTTAAGCAAACGATATTGAATCGACGAGTAATTCGAACCTGCAATTAAGTTAAAAGATTTCGAGCCCGTGGAGATTCGCCGACGTTTAGCTGAGTTAATCGCGTTCGAACCTATTCGCCGGTCTTAATCGCTAAGTTTGCAGATGAATCAACGATTTCAGTTGGCAGACTCGTGTGGTGAACTGTTCTGGAGCCGCGAAAAGCGGGAAGAAGAAGCGGCAATTCAGCTACCAAATAATTACATTCTTTAATTGTTTTCCAAGCTTCAGCATTGAATCGTTGAACGGTTCATGAGATCGAAGCATTCTGCTTGGTGCTTCTTAACATCGGTGACGAGAGCTGCATGAGCGAAACTGTAATTCCCGCTCGATTGTGGCCGCACAAAAGATTCAGGGAGCAACAATGGGCGAGTGGGCCGTTCCGTTCCTCTTCCGATAGTTCACCCGAAATCGAATCCAATTTTCCTCGCGCGCGTATTTCGGGTCGGTTGCGATTGCGAGACTGATGATCGTGTTCGATCCAAATTCTAAAACGTTTCGGGGAACAAAATTATCTGCGAGGAAATCTTTTGTTGGCGTCGAGCGATGAATGGAAGCTCGGAAACTGTGTCAGTCGAAGATTGTCGTCGGATTATCTTCAGTCGATTCACAATCAACGATCAGAATCATTTTCAGCGTTTGAAGAGCTTCAACAACTTCGCTCTCTTCTCGACTTCTTCATCTCACGCTGATAATCAGCTACCGCAAGAAAACCGCGGAGGAAATCTTCAGCGATCTCCACGCTGTTCTCTCTTCTGCTTGCATTCTCAACTACTTCAAGCTGAGCTCGCAGACAAATCTGAAGCACTCACAGTTTTCATTCCGAACCGATCGGATGTGCGTTGCTATGGAACGCAGCTTAGATTATTTCGTTTTAGGAGAGATCATGTGTTCCAATCGCTTTTCAAATTTCACTCATGATCAGCTTACAGCAACAGGTTCAAGTTTTCTTGCGTAGATATTCATACGATTCCTGTGGCTTGAATATATCATGAGTTTGACATGCTTCGGTTTTCCGAGACACATTACTATGAAACAAAAATATCCTTCAGCTATTTTCTCTCAAATATTCTCAATCTCATTTTCTTTTCTCTGCACTTTGAAATGTTTCATCCCAGAAAAGTTCTCATGTGCCATTTTCCACAATTTTTTATTGTCCCGCGCCATCTGAAATCGGTTGGACGCAGGACGAGGGTGAGTTTTCATCACATGAATTCGACTTGCGCTGGAAATTACGATGAGAATTTTCACTTGAAAATCCTCAACAGAAAACTTTTATCAAAAACTTGCTCAGAAAGGAGTCCGGACTGAGACAATGAGGAAAATATCTGTTTGTGACTAGAATAAGGATTCGATAGAAGTATCGTTACAGAAATGTTTGTCAGATAATTCTTCGACATAGAAATGTTCGTCAAAGCGACGAAACAAATTGGCTCTGAAAGAAACTTTTCTAGTAAATTTTGAAGTGATTTCAACAAGATTGATTTCGATCGTCAGCGACAAAGGGATCTTAATCTTGAACTGACCGAGTGAACTTATGAAGGCAGAAAGGTTCAAGAGAACTCCAGGACCGGAAATTGTGTCATGTTTTCTTTGAAGGACTGACAAGCTCAATGAAGAAAGATCTGACTTAGTTCGCGTTGCTTGATTATTTCTGAGGTTTTGGATTCGACATAATAAAAAAATCCTCCCCTCAAAGGCGAGTAAGAAGCTTCGACTTTATTGTTCTCAAAACCTCTTCCGTGAATAAAATGGAATCTTATTTATTCTCCATCCGAGGTTCGAGTCAGATTCGCATCTTCATTATACGATCCGCTCATTCGCAGCGCAAATTGAAAAAAAGCAGAAATAAAAGTTTTTGCAATTTTGAAAAGAAGAAGAAAAGGGGCCAGAAGCCCCCCGGGAGTGATGTGCGAGTGGAAAAACGAGCGAGCGATAGAATCGATACAACCGACCTTTATTTATTTTTATAGCTCTCGCTATTAATTCAATAAATAACCCCGCAGAACTGAAAAAGTCTTTCCGACGAATCTTGACTCGAGCAAAACGTTTTCTTCTGCCATTTCATCATGCACTTCCGCAATGATTGAAAAACTTCGTCTTCGCTCCAGTCGTCTATCATTCGTCCTATTATCTGTCTATCACTCACTACGACGCTTGAAATTCGCTGCTGGCTGGTGGAATGGGAAGTGATTTGTTGATAAACGTTCCATCATATTAGAGAATTCAATAAATCTTTCATGGAGACGGGGAAGGCGAGAGGAGAATTAAATCCCACCTTATATTTCCTTCCACTCTCCTCACAACTCAGTAAAAAATGGATCAGTTTGTTGCATAAATTTAAAGCCATAAGGAAATAATTCCGTTGCGAGGAAGTAATTCCTCTCTAACGATGGCGTTGTCGTTAGCGACGGTAAATTGCATTCGTTTCCAGTTGAAGTTATTAATTGAAACCTGAAGGTTTTTTGCTGTTACAACTATGCGATTGCCCGATCGCTTATATTTGATACCCTGTTTCCACTTTGCAGTGCACGGGGTCGAATGTTAAACCTTCAAGCGTTTGCTCGTGACGTTAGGCATGACGTTTGGTATCAATCGATTTAAGCTCGTCACAAACCTTAGAGAATCTAAAAGCTACTGAGAACGCGTCTCGGTGACTTGAATCTCAATGACAATACTTTCTTCTTCTCTTCATTTGTTATCGTTTGTCGACCTTCTTGTGCTTGGTTTTCAAGCAACAACTTTGTCCTCTCAACTTCCTCGCCTGTTTACACGAGCCGAGAAATCCGTTTCGGAACAAATTGTGAATCGTTCGCAGGCTGGCAAATGAATTATAGCAAATTATCCCTTTTCTTAATCGCTTGTCATTCAGAATGTTATCCTTCGGCATGCGGTTGGTTCGGAAAATAGAATTCTGAATAATTTACATAAATTGTTGATGAGGAAAGTAAAAAGAAGGCGAATTGTTTCGAGTGAGCGGCAGCAAAAAGGGATACAAAGGCGCACCCTGAATGGAGATGGGTGCGCATTTATAACGATAACAATGGAATGTCTTCATTCATCAGCCAAATGATTTTCCGACGAATTGAAAGCCGTCTTGACTGTTGTTTTTGCTCGTGGACATGAATTATGGTAATGATTATGATTCTCTAGGGACATATTTATCCCTCAATTAAGCGTGAAAGGATTTGGGCCGATCGAGCAGCCAGAGGCAGAAATGATTTCAACACCGAAACATCCGGAGGCTTTTAAAGATCTGCTGCTCTGCCAAAAGTCAAATTTATTCACTACCAACAGATCCAAATCAACTCAAACGAGCAAGAGAATTCAAAGAAGAATAAACATCATCGAGATGAGAAAAAAGTTTCTGTCAGGAGATATTTTCAGTCATTGTTCTGAGCTATTTCCACAAAAATTTTTGGGGCTTTTTCGGCGACGCAAAGAATCCACGATGATTGCAATTCTGTTGCAAGCGACAAAAATTGAAATGACAATTTGCTCAAGACTTCTGGCGAAGTAAATTTTGATCCATAACAAACGTTGACGCTGCTTAACTTTTACATTTAGCTGGGTTGAACCTGAGATACACGCCACCAGCTCTGCACGAGATATTACATTGGAAGTTCTTCAAACTATGTAGGACAAACCTGCCGAGTTTGAATTGATGATAAAGCCCCGACCAAACTCCGTCTCGTCATGATTTATTTCGTCTCTAATGTTCAGTTAGTTCCTTAATTTTCGGTTTTGTTTCCGGGCCTCGTTCGCCTTCCGTTCAATCCTTTTTTCTCTCACATGTCCAGATACCTTTTCCTCGTTGAAGCTTTGTGTCCGTCCGCTCTCCGGGCGGTAATGCGATTATAAATATCTAAAACACTCGGAAAGTAGAGGCAAAAAATGGTCTAAATGGATCTAGGGTGGGGATTGAAATAAAAAGAGAGAAAATGACAAACTTCTGCCTTCTCCATTTCAATTTTGTCCTGCGGGAACGAAAATCGGTTTAAATAGCTTTGGCGAGATCAACTTGAGGCGTTCTGTTTAGGTTTAAGTTCTAACGAACTTAACAGCGTTGCTTTGCTCTTGATTTTGCTATTTGACATTCAACAGACTTCGGAACCCAAATTTCCACACCACAGAATTTGATTTGGATTTTTGGGAATGCTTGAAAGTCAGAAAATTCCTTTGCAGTGAAATGTCAAGCGCTTAGCGTTCGTTGAAATCAGTCAAACGCTTGTCGATCGGAAATCGCTCCTTCGATAATATTTTGCCAAGCTCTCCCCCGTCGCTTTTGATGCGGTTTAGAAAATCACTCAAACGCCTACGAGCGCAGGAGAAGCGCTGGCATTATGCAGAAGGTTTGAGTGACGTAAAATTGAGGCAATTTATTACTTTGTATCTCGATTGTAATTCCAATATCACGTTCAAGCCTTACAATTCGTCTACGCTTGTCGGAAAACGGCAAAATGGATTTAATGTTTATTCAATGACAAGAGATATTGGCACAAGGCTGAAATAAAATAAAATCCGCTGGATTGTGGATCTGCTTCGACATTCGTTCTCACTCTCCAAGCACATTCCAAACCCTCGCATGCTGATTCTTATGCGGAAACATAACGACACAACAAAAAATAAGCATCGAGCTGAAGACGAAATATATTTGAAATCCACATTATGCTTTCTCTCGAAATTGTTAGAACGTGACTGGATGGGACATTCAATAAATTCCTAGCTGGAGTTTGCCGTTCTATCAACGACTGTTCGAGGGGGACGAAAAATATCAATTGATGGTTTTTTAAATGGGAATGAAGAGGAGAGGTCCCACGTATCGATCGCACGGAAATATCTCCGGACACGGAATTTTTTCCCTCGCCGAAAGGTGAAAATTGAAATCTCTCGCTTACCCAACATGCTGTGCTTGGAACTTGTGGAACATAAAAATATATGCGAAGCCTGAAAATCAATTTACGTTTTTTCTATCGCATCCAACGATCCTTCGTGTCTAACTCAAAGGCTTGAAAACTTTTAATCAAGTGGAGCTCTTCTCGCGCCTAGCCGTTCCATTACATCGGAAAAGATTAATTAAAAACATGGAATTGATTGAGTAGCAACCGTTCGACCGTAATTCATGGCTAAATAAATAAATGGAATCCTCTCTCGGCTCGATCCAATCTTTCCGCTAAACATTACATTGATAAAAGCTTTTTGGTTAAAACGGCAAAAATGCTTTGCAAGCCCCGTGGAAATATTTGCAGAATTTTTCAGTGTTTGGCGCACATTAAAATATCCGAAACTGATAAAATTCATCATAAATTGTTCGCCCCGAAACGCCAAAAACAATTTTTGGTTGTGGAATTTGCCTCCGAGAACAAATTAAAATATTTAAATCTGCATTTGAAGCTGAGCAATAATAAATGATGTTTCCCATTAATTTATTTCTAAAAACAAACAACTAATTATTCCGAGCTCCACTCTAGAGATTCTCATTGTAAACGACGAAGCTTGCAAGCTCCAAAGCCAATAATTAAATTCCTCGAATTGTCGCTATGGGAACTAACAAGCGTGGCATTTGTTTTGCAGGAAACAATTCTGAACTTTGCTCTTCAGATTCAGAAACGTTGTAGAATCTTGAGCTTACTTTGGGCCTAACCCAGCTGAGTTCTGTAACTTTTTGAAGGCTTAAAACATGGATGAAGTCTGAAAACTCAACTTCTAACACTCAATCCTTTCCAAATCGCCCCGGAATCGAAGTTTAAACGTTTGCGGGATTGCTAAAGACGGTCGAACAATAAAATATTGATTGACCCGAGGAGGCTTTGTGTCCTTTCAGAAACTTTAATATGGGGAGATCATTAAAATGTCAGTTTTCATCAGACGACGAATAGATACAATGCCGATAAATTTGTTGCCCGGAAAAGCTCCCCCCTGAGTTGGAAAACTTTTCAATCCTATCCGGAAAATCCTTTCATAATCGAAAAATGTCGCTCAACGAATGACTTTCTCTTTTCTCTCCCTTATCTCCGGCTCGTCGCTTCCTTAGACCTACTTTATCAATAATCAGTGACAATATCCATTAATAATCCTCTTCAGTAAACGATCCTTTCTCCGCTTCAAATCTTTGATTCATGTCGCTGTCGTCCTTCCTGTATCCAATCGCTGTCTCGCTGACTGATTGACGCTCTCAATTTTTCGCCTGCTTTTTATAAGCTAGACAAACAAAAGTGCTTTAGTATACAGAGCCTTGCGAGATTGAAAAGCGGGGAAAATTACCGGAGTGATCCTTATGCTGCCGTCTACATACTTTTTCGATCCGTCATTCTTCAGCTTAGAAACGCTGACTTCATTGCTACACTTACACTTGCGACCTCTTACAATTGAAGTAATAAAACAGGTAAATGCTTTTAAAGCTTCCAGCGAAACCGCTTAGCGTTGGAGAAACCTCCATGCAATTATAAGCCATAATTCATGAGATTCGAGAACGTTGTGTTTGTCCATTGTTCAGCGAGAAAGTTCCCTACTTTTTAAACCGTAAGCATAATTGAAAATTTTTCCTCTTATTAACACAGTCTACTCTACCGGACGCAAAAGCTTTATAAGTTGAGTGAGTGTTTTAAACAATAGCCGGGAGCTATAATTTTTAATATAGTACTTTCATGACTGGGATATAAAACTGACCCCCATCATGAATCAAGGCGTGAAGCCGACATAGCTGGAGCGCTACAATGTTTTGCATCAAGTGGCCGAGGGTTTGAGGTTTCATTGTCGGAAGTCCGAGGAATTAAATTTGCTTTAAATGCTCTAAGAAATTCATGAGCGCAGTAATTTCGTGTTGTGCTGTGTTAAGCGCTTTGCAATGTTTAAAGCCTTACATTTTTATAATTTCTGGCTCACGCTTTGACCGTTGCAGCCACAAGGTAACCAGCTAAATTAACAACTATACTGAAACTGCGCATCTAATTAAAATTTCATTTCATATTATAACAGTTAAGTTCACTCTTTGGTGCCATCTAGCTCAAGTTAATACATAGTATTAAGATCACGACGAGATGAGAAGTTATTCATTGAAACCCTCAACGCGTGTTGATAAGGTTGCGTGAAAAAGAAAAGAATTTGGAGAACAATTCACCACTTGAATTATCTTCAGCATGATATTTTAGAACAAGGCGGAATAGAAGAAGCTGAACCTGATATTAAAGCCTGCATACTTACGTGAAGCGATTTAAATTCAGAAAATCAAGCTGCGGCACTGCAGCGTCTACTCGTGTGCCACCGAAAACCGTTTTCGATTCCTAATGAAATTGCTCGAATGTTATTGCTTAAAGCGTTTTAAGTTTTTCTTCTTGTCGAGAAATAAATTATTTTATGTTATTTTATGTTCTCGACGCTCATTCACCAAGCGAAAGATCTCGTGGAGAATTCAAAAGTTGTTTCTCTGCCAGAACAGAAGACGAAAAAGTTTGTTCCTGCTAGCAACTATTTGCGTCTCTATGGCTTTGCTGTTTGCGGCACAAATTCCTCTGGTAAACGGTTTGATGTTTCAATTTTCTGCTCCTTTCCTCGCAATCTTCAAACCGACTCCGGCAAAAACAGAAACAAGCCTCGTTTATCAAACAAGGTTTTCCGCGTCAACTGAACAGCTTTAAGCTCAACGCTGACGTTTAATTTAAACAGTTTAGTTCTGACCTGAACTAATTTATCGGAACGCCAATCAATTTGGCTCTCGATCGAAAACAGTTTTCCTTCTCAAACTTGTTTCGTAATCAACGAAACTTCAAAGCAAAATCAAACGGAAACCTCGACGAGGAAAATTCGAGAATAAATCGAAAAAGCCGAATAGATCATCAACTGCTCAATTGATGAAAATCCTGAACCAAATCAATTCAATCTCACCGAAACCAGTTCAATTCCTAGTTTTGGGTTGTTATTCGTTTCGCTCAACGCTTATTGCATTCCCCTTCACTACATATCTCGTTGCATTTAATTTCATTAGTTTTCAATTTTCCACACTCCACTGTTTGCGGGATGATACATCACGATAGTATCAATCTTGCAGCTTGTAATTAAAATTCAATATACATTGTGATGTTGTTGCTCTCTCCTCGCATCGAGGTCTCATGGCCCTTCTCTGTTTGCTATCACTTTTTCACCATCTCCCGATGCTCTGATAAAAAATACATCAAATTATTCAAATGCAATTTGTTGGTCGGTAAGCGGAGTCTGTTGTTTTTGTACGGGCAGAACTGTTTTTGCGATGGCACAATGGTTTTGAGTATAAAGAAGAATGGCTAACCAAAGCGAAATCCCGATTGCAAGAGAAAGCAAACGCTTTGCATGAAATTACTTTTTTCCAATCCTCAATTTTGATTCAATTTGTACAAACATTGTAGCGGACATATATTGCATTGCAGTGCATGATTATGTATATGCTACCTTTGATGGTGCTTCCGCATCACTGTGGAGGAACTTGAACCTTGCTGATCAAATCTATTGGGCAGTCGTGTGCAGAAAGCAAAACGAGAACCGCAGCAAGCTCAATTGAGAAATAGCATTTCCGCTGAGCTTTCACGAGACTTAATCTCTCTATCTCTGTATGCTGCTCCCATCATCGAAATATTTTTGCTGGAGCTTGGAACAGTCGATCGAGACGAAAGAAAATATTTGATTTGGAGAGCACATTATTAGGTTTGCAAGATGGAGAAGAAATCGAATTTTAAGGAAGAATCACAGCAACTCGATTACTCTCGTTGAAAGCGATAAGAATGTTTTTGGAAGAAAAATGTTTAAAAGAATGATTTGATACGAAGCTTCACTGGCAGAAAATGTTTACTGGAACGGAAATTCTTCGGGAATTTTATGAAGCTTTTATCGACTTTTAAGCTCTTTAGGTTTTTTTTTCAGATGCAGAGTCTGCATTTCGTCATGTTTGCAAGAGTTTACTAATATTTCTTTCAATATAAATACTTCAATAGGAGACGACGAGCTGAAGCTAAAACATGATTTAGTACTTATAAAGACAACAAAGTTTAGGCATCCTTCCGTTGCTCAAGCTCGCTTCCAATTCCCAAGGAAACTATTTTTAAAACTTTCGAACACTAAACTTCGCTCTTGTAATCCAATGTCATTTCAACGAAAGTTTTTTTATAAAAAAGCTCGCGAGATAATTTAATTGTAACAAAAAGTTTCGCGTCACCTCAAAAACTGTTGTCATATTTAATTTATGATCGCGAACATCAGTTCAATTCCGCTACGAGCTCATAATTAATGCACGTTAAGTTGACGTCGGAAATTATTTTACCATTAAAAGCGTCATGTTAGAAGTGTCAGATGAAAGTTGAAAGATTTATTGCCCCTGAAGGAAACTTTGCGCAAGAGGAAAAACACTCTTTCGCTGTTTTTGCAATGATAAAGTGGAAATCTATTAGTGTTGAAGACATAAATTTCATTTTTCTCTTTCTTTATCACGTTTTAACACATAATCCAACATGAACCTCGAGCATACTTTTACTCCATAACCCTCCCATAGGGAGACAGCGAACGTCCCGCGCACCATTCGATGGTATAAAGAGAGAAACCTCAAGTCGAAGCGTTCGCGTACAAAGGAAACAGTCATATTTTATCTCACAGCATATCGTTCATCATTTTAAATGACTTTGAGAGAGATCTGAATCGCTAAATTATTTAATAGCTTGCAATGGGAGTGAGTGCTTACAACATGACTCTCGTTCTCGCCTTGCTTCGTTTGAAATATTCCTTTCAAGTTGCGACCCTAAATGTATTTATTGTGTCGCTCAGACTAATTTACTCCTTAGGTTTAACGAACGAGCTTGTGGGAACGACTCAGAAAATTTCGAGTTGAACAAAACTCGTCGTCTTTGTTTTATTAAATTAGCTTTCCTTGATGGATGCACGTCATGTCTGCGTTGTTGAATTGAGATCAGAATACACAGAATCCCACACAGACATAAGCTAGCGAGGGCGGCAGGTGATGAAGATGACTTTACGATTTGAATGGTTGATGTTTCCATCATGGCATTTAGTATGACAACAAATTTATGTTTCGTGTTTTCAATGATTCCACTTTTATGTGCGAGCTTTGAGTTGATCATTAAACAACAGATGTAGGGACTTCGTTGCTTGCATAATATAGTTTCTCTTTTGAAAAGAAATAAAAATTGAGCTTCAGTTGACCCGAATTGATTTTTGAATTAGATTCTAGCTTGTGTGTATAGACATTTCGTTTATAATCTTCAAGTGTAATTACTTGGGAAATGTCTTGCAAAATGTACAGCATCATAAAAGCGAGATTTCCAACATCAACTTGTTTCTTCAAAAGCTCTCTTCTCTACTAAATTAATCGTCGTAATTAAAAGGTAATATGTATCTATTGAGAACTTTCAAGTTCATTCAACTGATTGATTGCACTATCATGAACCATTGGCTGCATAGGTTTCTCATTTAAACTTTTTAATACTACAATCCAAACTCTTTTACAATGGCATGTTGTGTTGGAACTTTTACAGAAACAATACAACGAAACTTTCTTCGACAACGGAAAATCTCCAGAAAACACCTGACAATATTAGCATTGACTGGCGGTATTGATTTCAACCAAGAGCAGAGAACAATTGTGTATTCGGAGGAGTTGTCAACATCGTGAATCCCTTGGTTACGGTCTCGCTCAAATCACCTCACTTCAGCGAAAGCTTCTTGTGTCATATCATCGAAGACAGCAAGAGACGAAGCATGATTCGACACAAATATTTAATGCGAAGTCTTCTCCAGTCGGAAGGGAGCTATTGAGTGTTTCTTGTCGTGATGAATGATCTCCAGCGTTTCCTCAGTACGTAGGTGGCAAGAGCTCGCAATCTATAATTGAATATCATGCACAGCAACTGGGAACTTTTATTCTTATGATTGTCTGCACTTTGCTTTCATCTCGAAACGAGATTTTCGATGCTATGTTGCCGATCCCTTAAATGGATGTCGTCTTGAATACGAACACCATTCCTCTCATTGACATGACACATCTTGTTATAATCGCATTTTGTGTGTAAATAGAGATGCAAGGATTGGAAATGTCGCAGAGTCTAAGCTAGTTGTCACGTCACTTCGATGCCAAAGATGAGGAAAGCAACAACAAGATGCCGCTTGCGAAATGTCGCAATGGATGCAACCAGTGAATTGAAAGTGGATTGCAATCCCTCCAAATGCTTCAGAGATTTATCAGCAACGACACTTTGCAGCGTCTCAACAACATAAATTTGTATGAGAATTATGCTTCGTACTGACAAAAGACGAGACGAGAGAAGAAATTGCATGCATAAATAAATAGAAGAAATCTCTTCGACACAATCTGATTAAGGAATCTGTCTTCAGAAATTCCTCGTCTTGAACTTTAAAGCATTCACGTCTGCTGCCAGCTCATAAATAAAAATTGGCAAATATTGTCTGCAGCAGAGTTTCATGCAAGCGCCAGAGAGCATAAAAGTTCGTAGCTTAAACTGCAATATCTTCATGACTCTCAAGGATTCCCCTTTTGTTCACTTAATGCCGAACGATTCTCTCTTCACAGCCATAAAGTCCCCGACGAGTTTATTCGTCGAAAAGCGATTTCGCAATAAATTCGATCCCACGACTTCATGACGATGAAAGCCATTTTTGAGTTTCAATTACTTTCACTCGAAATCAAATTTCGAGGCAACTTAATTGCTCAATAAATGTAATGGCATCGAGGCAAAATTTCCATTCCAACGGAAATGCGTGAGTAAATATTGAAGGAGCGTAAAGGGAAAACTCATCATCATAATTCATCTGTCGTTTCCATTTTGAGTTTATTGAGTAGGCATGAACAATAATTGCTAATTAATCTGACAGCGCTCGTCATTCTGCGAGCATATAATGTTAGCTTTGATAATATCTAACGGTTCATCCTTTAACGAGGCATAAAAAGCTATTTATTGACAGCATAATTCGCCGTTCGGTGCTTTTCCACCTTGCGCGGAGCGACAACGTTTTTCCATCGCGTCATACGATAGGCTGTACGTGTCATAACGTTGTTCACAATTAGCTCAAGCTAGTCTCGGTTGCGAGAACAGGGCGATTGTGCTTCCGGCGAGGTGCCTGTCTTGATGCTTGTCGGTCTCGAATTAATCCCGTCAAAGCTCGCCCGTCACTCATTTCGCATTCCGCTTGTGCTACCGATCTGAGCTTTCTGAAGCACTTTAATCACTCCGTTTTATTGCACAATTTTAAAAGTTGTCGACTGGCTTTCTCCTTCTTGTTCCGTTCCTTCATACGATAAAGAAGAAAACTTTTAAATGGAACTCTTAAGATTTCTCAAACGAGATTTAAAAGTTTTAATGAATCATTTCATTAGGTTTAGCGAATCAAGATTGCAAAGTCCGAGGGAGAGATTTTATTCAAAATTAATTTAAAAGAAGTTTAAAGAAATCTTTCTTCCTCTGTTTGTTCATTTCTTCGCCTGTTTGGCTTCACAAGCTTCTCTCGCAAAATCAACTTTACTCGCTCGCATCGCAGCAATGACGTAAAGTATAGGGAGACGATGAAAACTTAAAACGAATCGTAAAATTGTTTTGATGTAATTTGTTGTGACGGTCGGCGTGGAAACCCGTTTCCTGAATAATGAAGAAAGGTCGTAAAGCTGACACGGAACTTTGAGTTGCAAAGGTCTGAGAAGTGACTGCGTTACCACGCGAATTGCTCTCAATTGGTTCATTTAAAACGTGTTGGACCAATTGGAAATCGATTAGAGCAATCGAATAATACTTTGCTTACTATAAAAGCCGCTAAAGGAAGCCTGCTGTAAATCACGAGAATCAGACTTAAAACGCTATCTAAAAGAAAAGCTTTCAGGAAAGAAAAGCTTCCGTTGAAACCTTGAAATGAAAGCTTCTGTAGATGCAAAGTGCTGTCATTGTCAAATGAGATTAACAACCAAGAAACCTTTGGACTTTTTTAAACCGTTTTACATAAATCGCCTTCTCGTTCTCGTTAGCTTTTCACATTAACGTCAAAGTTCTTTGAAAGTGCCTTTTTATTAGTTTTAAAGTTTTAATTATAATTTTTTCTGCTTGCAAAGTTTTTTTTAACGAGGTATTCCAACTTCACGCCGAATCACGTTTAATTGCGTTAATTTCTCCTTAATTGGTTTTAAGTCGTGCCATCACGAAAGCTTGGCGTTCATTCACAATAGGGACGATTTTTGTTTGTGCTGAACTCTTTACAGAAAAACATGCAAAAAATTGAGTCGCTGTGGGTATTCGGGTTCGCTGACGTTGAATTCTTCAGGAAATCTTGTGGTTGTAACAAGAATATTGTCACCAGCTCAAGATTCTGTTCTCAATCACCTTGACATACTTTGCGACTGAAATAATTTTATGACTGCAACGTTTCTAAGTAGATTTGAAGTTTCTAGGGAAAAGAATTCTTGGAAAAAAATAATCTCGAGTTTTTCACTGCGTTGTACCAACAAGAACGTGACATCAAAGGTTGTCAGCCACCTTGGTAATTGAGTTTGCGTTGCAATCCGTTCCAGAACTGCTTTCGAACGACATGCAACGATGTGAACTGACTGCTCGATTCAAAGTTGATTGCGCGCCGTTTGCTGTGTTTGATCGTCTCCAATATTTATTCGTCACTTGCGGTTATAGAGTCATTGCGGAAGAGCGGAGGAAAAAAGTCCATAAATGGTGAACTTCGCACGAACGAGTCAGCTTGATACGAAAGTGGTTTTCGTCCTTCTCTTCGTTTCAGAACCGCAAAGAATGGAGCAATTAAAATGCGGTCCGTGAGGCTTTCACATGAAAACGCCACACATTTTCATTAATTTTCCAAGTGAAAGCATTAGAGTGGCCCTTTGCGTCGAAGTTCCAGCCTCGAAACAATAAAAGAATGTCGGGAAATAACATTTTTCCTTCTCCGACCGCCCTTTCGACAACAAACGCTTTCGACTGACATGATTAATTGGCTGGGCATGGAAATTGACTGCGGGGGAATGTGTTACTGAAACCACGCGAAGCTTCGTTCACATTCCTGGAGTTTCTTCCACCAACGAGAGAACTTTGATGTGTACGACCGTGTAATTATCATGTTTGCGGCTGCGACGAGAAAGCTTTTAGCTCACGAATCAATTAAACAAATGTTTCTCTTAATGGAGTTTTCAAGTTTTCCGCAAGAACTTTAATATGAGTGAGTGAGTGGCGTTGTGTCTGCATAAGCTTTCACAGCCAATCAAATACTCAGCCCGTGGAACTCGAGCTGCTTCAATCTTAGACAACATTCTATTCAGCTGGTAATCGCGATCGAAGTCGAAATAAAACTTCGTTCAAGTGTCCTTCCGGGACACTTTCCCTCATTTGCTTTCACGTTGCTTTCATTTCCTCGTTGTTTATCAGCTCGTAACTTTTGCTTTTGAGAAACAATTTCATTTCAATAAATTATCTCGACGTCTTCTCGCCCTCCACCCACGCAGTGCTTCACACAAAGTGCGGGCGATGGAAAACCCGTAAAAGGAAAACAATGAGAGCTACAAATAAAGAGGCGAGGCGGAAATGAAATAATCAATGCTGGCCATAAACATTAATATTTAGGAGGATCCGGGAGTGACGAGAGAGGATCGACGAGCTTTTATGGCGTTTGCTCGCTGATAAAAGAACTGTAATTGCCTTCTTCTCCTTCTTTTCCTGGTGCGGAGAACAATAACAATCGTTCTCGCAGCGCCGATTTTGGTGTCTCAAGAGAAACGAAAAATCGCATTCGATTCGAAAGAAAATTGATATTTCCGCGCCGTTGTTTCCCGACATATTTCGTTTTATTTTCAATATTTTTATGAGTTGTCACGATCGTAAAACGCCGCGGAAATCATTTAACGAGTGAGGCATGTCGTGTCGCTTTTACATCGAAAGGGAAAATGAAGCTTTAAGTTTTCAATCTGAGAAGAATCATTATAAAAGCTTTAAGGCAAAAATATTACAGGGAGCAGAAGAAGGTTGAATTATCTCAAAAGTCTGCTTTCAATTCAATCAGGGGAATTTGAGGAAGCACAAGAGAAAGTGAAACTTGAGAGCAGAAAAATTAAATTAATTTCGACCTCAACAGAATCCCCCCGAGCCTTGCTCCAAGCGGAGGGTTGAAGACGAAAATTTGCTAAGTTCGCTCAAGTCAAAATGTTTACAAACATTGTCAACTTTAATTTGAGGAAATAAACTTGAAGCTTCTTCAATTCATCCAAACCAAATTGATGTCATTACCCGACGAAAACACTCACAAGAAGCAGTCACGAGACAAGAGAAGTTAGATTTGAGACGGAAACGGCATCATGTGCGCGTTTCTCCAACGTAATCACTTCGTAACAATGCTGCAGAACATTTATTTCCATATTTTCCTCCTTTCGAACTTTAACTCGAATCATTTCAGACGACGAGAGGGAAATTGTTGTAAGAAATCCGGAAAGTTTAGCTTTTGTCGAGCGAACTCTGTTCAAGCTTTTTTCATTCATCACTAGGAAGTTTGCTCGGAGGAAACTCGGAAGAAATTTAATTTTGATCGAATCGATTCGCTCATAAATAGAAGACGAAGTTGAATAGTTTGAAGAGTGAATCTTAATTGCATTTCTCAAGTCCGACGAGCGCTTTTCACCCGTTGCACTTTACAATCAATTACCCGTTTGATTGCTTCTTGAAACTTTTCCATTCCGCAGCGTTAAACTTGCTCGTGTTTACTGCAAGCGACTTGAGCTTTTTCCCTTCGCTCGTGCTTTAACTAATTTAGCGAGAAACAGCTTCTTGTTTACACAGTTCGCCCCCAATTTTATTCCGTGCAAACACGCTCAAGTAAAAGGGATCAAAGCTGTTCTCCAATGATTTTCAGGTAAATTCGCTTTGCACGAAGCAACTGTTTGCTTCTCACATTTCTTAGCATTTTCTCGGTGTGCTTCGAGGAAAATGTAAATACACCGACATTAGGAGTTTCGATGCTGTGTTCAAGAAGTAATTTCGAGCTTTTCTTTTTACCTTGCGGTAGCAAATATTCGCCTGCATTCGTTCCTCTTGGATTTTATGCTCGTTTTATGCTTACGCTTACAGCTCAGATACAAATTGGATTGCTGGAGAGTTCACGCTGTTCATCGACTAATAAGAAGCATAAACAGTTGGACTGCGAATGATAATCAGCTGAAAGCTTTCGTTCTGACGAAGAATTTGTGTTTTTCCGCAGTGCCGAGTTCAGTCTCATTAACGTTGAAAATAAATTGAATTAAAGCTTGTAATTGTAGCTTGTGTTGACAGCGCAGCTTAATTAAAATAAAAAGCAAAACTCTGAATTTCCGGCACGAGGATTTTTAGAGCCTTTAGCACGTTTTGCTGAGCTTTCATGAAGTTGGTTTGCATAATTCTGCTTAAATCCTCTTTTGCACGCGGGACTTAGTCGTAACTTCGGAAAGCACAAGTAAAAATGTCATTTGCATTTAGCACTTCGTTCAAAAGACGTGGCGAAAATACATGAAAAACTTTCTTCTCTACTACACATGGAATGAAACTTTGAAGCTCTTTGTTCTCATGTAGAAACTTTTGACTCAAAGCCACTGTTCTCTTTCACTTCTTCTTCATCGTTCAAAGGAGATTCGAGATTGCGGCAGGTGTGAAGGTTGTTTGAGAAACACATAATGATAATTATTATCAACAACACACAACGACGCTGTTTTGTGTTTTCGAGACATGAAAAGCTTTTGCGTTTCGTTGAACCTTAAACCCCATCTGTCTTCCCCAGATGATTATAGCAGCATAAAGTTCAGTATGCAAGTTCAATATTTCAAATTGCCTCGTGGCTGTTGCAGAGCAGTTATTAAGTTTCTTCTCGCTGTTGAGTAAACTTTCAGAGGAAGCTTAATATCTCATCTCGCTCTTGTTTCGATGGAGGGAAACATCTTTTATTAAACATGACGCCGAGATTAAGAAGCAAACTTCTCCGGCTATGAACTCGGTGGAAAGTTTCTGCTTGCGCATTTAAACTTCTGTGGCAAACAAACTGTGTACAAATAAGCAAATAAATAAAACAAGGGTACGAGAGGTTTGTTATCATGACTTAGTTACTCGCTTGTTTTTATTGAACGCTAACTGCTTGATATGAATGAGAAAATAAGTTGTGAATGTAAATTTAGATTGGGGACAAAATGAGCAACGGGAACAGATTCTGATGTTCGTTTGATGCCGTACGGCCTTTGACGATCTTTTTCATTTCCAATCCAGTCCAAACATCAAAGCCCAGAAATGTTTCGCTTGAAGCCATCAGCGGAGCTTGAACCCCTTAGTATATTAATTCCGCAGCTCACATGTGATGAACGTTGCTCAAACCCTTTTCCTGATGAAAAAGAGACTCGAGTTAAATTTCATCTCAAATCTAATTCTGTGAAAATGGTTTTAGTTGAGGTTAGTATGTATCTCTGGATACTAAAAACTTAATTAAACCGGGCGATTGTCTTGAAAGTGTTGTCATGAACTTCGTGAACTTGACTATAACTTCCTACGACATCGAAAGTCAAAAACCGAAATTGGTGTTTACAATAAATTTTAATTCATCACAACAGCAGAAGGTTTCATGGTTTGTGGAGGCAAACCATTAAAAGGCGAATTCAATTCACAGGAACGAGAATTACGTAAGTAGGGGAAAGCGAGTTGTGGTTGCTACAATCAAGATGGAGAGTAATTGTTGCGTGTAATCAACCTGGCTGGTGGCTATAAATATTAATTAAAGCAGCAGCTTTAGATGAAAAGGAATATTTAGCATGCTGCTTAGCAACGCTTCCTTTTGGTTCGTGAAAGGAGCGCGAGTCTTGAATAAAAAGTCTTGCTAACTTGGCTGTGGGCAAAGCAAAGAAATGGTTACAGAAAGTTCTTTGTTTCAAAGTTTGCAGACTTTTTGTGGTTTAATTGATTTTACGAAAAGTAGCAAACAAAGAAGTTTGAAGCTCAAAACTTTGCAGTTAAAATCGTCTCAACGATAGCTTTGAACAACTCAGCTGCACAGATCTGAAAAGTGTTCTCTCGTCCTCAGTTTGAAAGCATTTCACAAAATCAACTTCTGAAAGCCAATCATAATTTCAATAGCAGTTTAATTGCGAATTCACTGTGAAGGTTTACGAATCCTATTGACATGAGGAAGCCTCGAAACCTCGAAGTTGAGGCTTGGAAACGAAGGAAAAGCTGTCGAAGCGTAAATCTACTGGAAGAGAAGCTTGCCATAAAGTCCTAAGCTCTGACTTCAATAGAATTATTTTCACCTTTGCTTTCCACATTATTTCCAGGAAACAAATTAACTTTCATTGGAGTCGCTGAGTCGAAATAATTCCCAGACAATCGTGAATTTATTGTATTCAAATAAACAATCCGAATGCTCAAAAGCGCTAATTGGTTTCATTGAAACTCTAATTAGCTTGAACTCGTTCCATAAAATTTCAATCGAATATCAGTAATCGATCTGTTGACTAAAGTGAAATTCACCGAAACACATACAGATTCGAACTTCTAAAGGCTTGCAATGGAACAGAAATTAAATAAATTACAATATTCATTTGATGAGTTCTGTAAAGTCTCTCAACTGAACTCTGCCAGCTGTCAGACAGATTTGAACTTTGCAAAGCTTCAAGTTGAGCGATTATCTTTCTCGTGAATCTCGAACTTCGACGAGAGTTCAATCATTCAAGAATCTTTACCGAAGAAATAAATAGAATCGAAAACTGAAATTGGTGCAACGAACGAGCAAATGCCAGAGGAGCAATTTCCATCACGAAATCGCTGCATGAAATCGAGTTAGTGAAAAATTGAGCTGAGATCAAATTTATGGGTGAAGTTGTCGACGGTTCTCTGCTATTATCTAAAATGAATCAAACACCGCAATCGCTCTGATATGATTTGGAGATTGCTCAGTTAAAGGGATTGACTGAAATCTCTGCCTCAATCGATAACAATCTCCGACGTTGTTCGTTCAACGAAAAACTAGGACAAAACAGCGGAAGCATTTAAAAACAGTTTAACGTTCATGGATCCAAGCACAAGGTGCAAATAACATTTCATTGGCCAATCTCCCTCCGGTCGCTTTACGACTCTCGACGTTAAATTGGACCGAAAGTTTTTGCGACACGTTGCGCAATTTCCGCTCATGATGGGAAAACTTAGCTAAAGACCAGATAATTTGCTTCTTTATTGTGCTCTTAACAGTCGATGTTAACGGAAGGGCGAGGAAACTCGTTAACTGCTCTCAGTTGAAACTAAACTTATAGGAATTGGAAAGGTTTTAATTTCAATTCCGCAAATTGCGAAGCTGTAAAAGTTAATCAAATTAACCAAATCGTTTAGCTGCATAAAAGTAAATACTGTAATCAATTTATATATTTATTGGAAAATCATTTTCCGAGTTGAGAACGCTTTTTCGTGTGCTATACGAGCTTTGGAATAATTTGTAATTGCTTAGTAGAAATGCCCTTTGGTTATTCGGGAACAATTTTGTCAGAATCACCAACTCATCTGACTAGAGATTCGGAGAATGTTACTACGTTAAACCTTAGTTACAGCTGAGATTATTTTCAAAATTACTTTTGACCTTATACGAAAAATTCGATAGAAATCTATTCTGAGCTTCGGTAACTCCACACACGCGAATCGGTTTTATCTTACAATGAGTCTTGATCGACGTGCTGTCTTACAATTTCCCTTGCGTATCAGATAAATAAATTAATATCAATGAATTAGTGTTTCTCGAGATTTGCATATAAATCGAAAATCTCGCTCGTTTCCCAATTATATGCGCACCAACCACATGATGTGGCTGAATTTATGCTCGAAGCTCTCGTTGCTTTCTGGAGTCGTCGAAGGTTTATGTAAGCGTCGAGATTAAAGCAAGTAACAATCGCTCGTTATGATAAACTATTCGAATATTGGAAAGCAGTTCGGAGAAATCCCTCGAACTGACCAAATTGTAACCTGATTCACAATTTAGTTCTAAGACAACTCATCGCAAATTGAAATGGGAACATGTTTTGCAACCTCAAAGGCTTTGAAGAGCTCGAGAAGAACAACTTGTGGCAATATACTGAATCTAATTGCTTTTCCAATGGCAGCCTAAGTGCTCTTGATGTGGGCGACGATGAAAAGCGGATCGATTTGGTCACTCGCCAAATTCCACTTGTCCGTCGTATCGCTAAATTTAGTTCAAACGCGCCTTTTTTCTTGGAAGATTCGAGTTGGAACTGCGACTTTGACTCAGCAAAATTGATTGAATCTTTAAACTCTTCAGCAGCCTTGGCGCCAGGCTTACAGTTCACTAAACGAGATTGCATTCCGAGGACAAAACAGAATGAGCTTAATTACGAAAGTTTGCATTTCGGAATTTATCAAAACAAAAATTGCTTCGCAGTTGAAATTGTCTCGGCTTTGCTGGCGTCCGTTGAACTCCGGAATTTTCTTTTACCCACACTTTTCACCCAGACTCAATTTGCTTGTTTAATTTCGTACAATAAAATCGCTGTTTTCCTTTCATTCTCCTCTTAGATTCCTTTTGTGTTCCTCATTCAATTAATTTACTCGGAGGAACGGAACCGTTCTTTTTGTCTCGCCCTCGCAGCTTCTGTCTCCACAGACTCGACAACGAACTGCAAACACAAACATTAATAGCGACAAAAAGGCTCGCGTCGAGATGCTCAAGCTAACGGCATCAACTTAGATAACAAATTGCTTAAATTGCAATAATTAAAATGAAAGTGAAGACGTCGCTGTTGTGCGAAGAAGAAAGTTTTAATCAAATTAAACGTCCTTGGAAGTCAAAATTGTCGTTCCTCACAAGGCGAACTCAAGTCGTTGTTGAAAACAATTCCACGTCTACCAGAATATGCTTAAAAAGCTAAGCTAATAACAATTTTCTGCAATCATTTTCACTTCACCAAGCTCAGCCGTTGTCATGAAACCGGCACTGAAATGATTGCACTTATTATCTCCTTTGGGTTTTCTATGCTTCCCCGCTCACCTTCTCATCTTCTCTCGTGTATTTTTTGCTGTAAAGCGAAACTTTATCTTTTCCAATCTGCACAAAAGCCATCAGACTGAATGCCCTCGTAATCACAGCAGAGCGGAGAAGATTAAAAGTGTAATTAGTCTCTGGGATGCGGCTCCCGATGACAAAAAATTATGCAATTAGCGGATGAGACTTCTTGTCATACTTAAGCAATTACAATTTGCGATTAGACGAGAAGAAAAAGAAATCAGAGAAGAGTTAGAGACGGAGTTTCCCTCGTCGTTCCTTTTCTGTTGCGTCATCTGGAAAATGATTTTGTGTTGATTATGAAATGGGTTTCCGGCTGTCTTAGAAATTTAAATTTAATTAAAACTGCTAGAGTTTGTCTGCTCCAAGAAGCAGAACGAGGATGAGGGCTAACTTCTTGGAGTTCCAAAGAGAGTTAGATAAGCTCAAACTTCCGGCAGCAATTTACTCGAAGAGTGTTGATGTTTGCTTGAATTGTTTACGAAGGCATAAATTGTGTGAAAAGGCAAGGAAAACAGTAGAGAATGGTTGGTTGCAGAGCATAAGGTCGAGTTATGATAAGAGGCTCCATTGAATTCGAAGATGAGCCTGATAAGCTCCTTTCTTGTGGGTTAAATCAGGGAAGTTGTGCTTGCAGGTCCACCAAAAATAAACTTTTCTTCGATTTACTCGCTGAAAATTACGGAATTGGTCGCTGATGTGTTCAGATGAAATGTTCCTTAGCTTAAGACATATCGATTGACAGCAAGTTAGTGGAGCTGAACCCAAAGTTGATAGAGCTAGTGAAGCCACTGAAAAAAACCTCCAATTGAAGCAAAACGTGGAGATTAAAGTACTTCTTGTTTCATAATGTGCATCATTTTCTTACATCCGGAAATGAAAAATTAATAATTCTAGTATTATTACTGACTTTCATCACGTTATTCAAAGTACAAATCATTTTCAGCACAAGTATTCAACGGACTTAAACTGGAAAGACATACGTCATTAACCGGCTAACTTGCTGAAATAGCTCAGGTGGATTCGCCCTGTCGTTGCAATTTTTCTGTGACGAGTAGAAACGCTGCTTCGCGTTCGAATCCCAAAGAGTGTATGGAGTTTCAGTTTTCGGAGAGTTCCTCTCTCGGCCGGTTAACAAAGCACAGAAAAAGCAAAGCGTCACCGTACGTTTAGTATTGTACGTACAAAGAGTACGCTGCTAGTGCCAAATGCATGTAAAAATGCAAGTCCTAAGACGAAGCGCTTTCGTTCGGGGTTCCCTATCCACCCGAGGAGGGGTTTAACCAGTGTCTGTAAGTGACAAGGATGGTAAGGATTACTGGAGAAAGAATCATCTGTTCGATGGTCTCATTATCGAACGGATCGACGGGAGTAACAGTAGGCGCCTCATCCCACTAATGTTGTCACCGGCGGCAAGGAAGTAATCCCGAAAAGGTGGAAATGAGACAGGTTGTAACCCCAAGAGAGCGCATCGGCTTAAATTGACTCGTCTATAAAATTTGTGGTTCGCCCACAATGTATGGGAAGTGTTGGTACAATGGGCTCTCAAGCCTGCGTGCCCGTAGAAGGACTTGGCTATCAATTCAAGCTCCTTCCCCTTCAAGTTCTAATACATACATACATACATACGTCATTGTAATGATCAATGTAATGATTTTCGCTTTGTCTTATTTTCATATCTGTTTACGCACAGTCAATTTTATTGAGGTAACTGGCCAACGCCTTTAGGGAAAAACTGTTTCAACATTAAACATAGCAACAACCAATTAAACGAAAATAATTAACTGTCATTTCCAGAGCTTAAAATTCAGTAAATATTTTACTGTAAATTTAAGCTTCATAGAAAGGAAAAACTTTTGTCATTTCAACAAGCTTAATAACGCTTTGAAATTTTATCACTCGCAACGTCTCAAGAAATTAATTCAACTTTTTATAGTTTCTCCAGTTTTATTTATTGACAAACAATTCACGGAAACATTTGAGCAATTAAAAAGTCGCAGAGAACTCCAAACGACGTTTCACACTTCTATCTGCATTTACTTTATTTGCTTAAACTCTCAACTAGCACATTAAAACGTTCCTTGCGAGCGTAGTGAGCGAGGCGAGGTGGCAGAACACACAAGCGGCAAGATGAAAAGTGGAATTAAAAACGCAATAAATATTAATTACGTTTAATTATTTCACAGTTTGCCTTTTTCCGCTGTACAGGATTGAGAGCAGAGCAAAGCAGCGCTGTGGAAGCCCAGACTGTAAAACGGGATCAGGTGATGAGAGATTGCGAAAGCCACAAAAAATTGTTTTCATTATGAAGCGTTTCTCTTCCCTCGGTTCCAAAGTTTTGCTTGGAGAATGTGCAAGCCTCCATGAGTCGACAGTAATTTAGAAAAATTGTATCCTGCAGACATTTTTTGCGGCATGGTTTTTAATTAAACGTGTTTTCACTTTCCTCACTCCCAGCCGCGCGGTTTGATATTTCTCGAGCCGTTACTCACTGCGGCGAGTTGATTGAGGAGGAAGCTTTAGGGATTTTGATTAATAACAACACTTCAGAGCAAGCACTGTCAATAGCCGCTGGGGGAAAGCAGAGTGGCATCAATGAAACAACGAGTCTTACACACTTGAAACCAAAAGTTGTCAGCAGCAAGTTCTATCGACGTTTTAATTTCGAGAGTCATTAAAAGTCGTTTCCGTTACTCGACCCATAAAAACTCCATTAAGGACAACGCTCTTGACAATTTTTTTATACCGATTGCGCAACATGAAATAGAGCGAAGAGAATGGAGCTTAAAATCGCATAAAAGAAATTTTCCGCTCTAAGTCGATGGCATTAGAAACTTTTGAGTTTAATGAGATTTTGAATTTTTCCGGAATTTTCCGAGCCAAATTACTTTCTTTTCATTCCGAGCAAAAACATCTCCAAGTTGCATCGTCTCGCGTCGTTGAAAGAGAAAATATTTCTCCGCGCGACTCGATGAAAGATTTATTCTAGCATAGCGACACAAATCTGTTGTCTTGATGGAATCGATTTAAAGTGCTCTCATGTGAGGGAACCTCCAGCTCGTAATTAACCGAAACCGTCTTTGGAGAATGCTTGACTGAGAAGAACAGTCACGCATGTAAGTGAGGAATCCCTCGACACGATCCCGTACGGGAGCTTGACGTAATTTATGGAGTGAGCCAGAGGGAGAGCGGAGCAGCGCACATTAAACATTCGCATCATTTTTCAATGTTAAATCCTTTTCTCATATGTTCGTGTGCAGTATTTCATGTGATGTATGGAATGATAAACGAAATATGTAGAGTTTAATGCTTCTTCTTCGAGTGAAAATCTTCAATTTATTTTCAAGATGAACGAAACAACGATAAAAATATGCTTTCATGCTAACACGAGAAGCTAAAGGGGGAGGGGGACACGTTGTGTGATTTCTCGTTTCCCACCCACCATTCTTCCGGAAGAGAAGCCGAAACAAAAGTTAAACCTTCGCCTTATTTTTAGGCACGAAAAGGATCAGAAAGAAATTTCACATGACAAATCTTTAATGTAGAAAACTTTTCCCGTTTATAGCACTTTTTGTTCCTCGAGCTTCTTTGTGGGACGAAGAACGACAAAACTAATATTGAAAGGCTCAAGTATTAAATCATGAATTCGAAATTTTTGGGATCGAAATGTGAATGCTAAGAAGTTTTCGAGAATTCAGCAGAAAAGTTTTTAAAGTTTTGACCTTTAACTCTCTTTCGAACTGGTCACTAGCTCGACTGGCTCGTCCTCGCATAGTTTATTTTTCCTCTGCTTATTTGTCAGGATCTTCAAACTCATTTCGTTCGACGATTTGTCACGGTAGCAGCATCAGAGTCAATAGTCAGTTCGTTCCATCGCTTAACTTTCAATTAAATTTTAATTAAAGTAATCAACTTTCTTTGTCGCCTTGATTGGAGATTGTTCCGTTGGCTTTGTCTATCGCTTCAGCAATTCCGTGCATAACTTTTTATTATTCATGGTGATGATGAAATTTCTCCACAGCTAGCAGAAATTGCTCAATGGAATTATGGCTTAATATATTTTCATATGAGAGCGAGTTTCTCGGGTCGACAGCGAGCATGATGCAGAGGGGCGAAAGGCTTTGTGCTGAAATTGACATCATCAGTCAAAACAGAGCGAACGAGAGGGGCGAGAGTGGAATTTGTTTGCACTGGTCACGTTGAGCTTCCTCAAATAGATTGGGTCGGCCGATGATGAACACATTTCCATTGAACTATGCTCGGACGATCCTTTTTCTCGGCCTCGACGAAACGAGGAAAACTTAAATCCACTTTCGAGTAACGTGCGTCTTCGTCTTTAGATTTAACGAACTCTTTTCCTAAGTTGATTTGAATGGACGAACTGCGTGCCGAGAATCGGAGCATAGCCAATTTGGCGCAGGTAACGAAGGTCGAGGAAGACTAAAAGCTTACGTGCCGACAGCCAGAACAGAATTGAGACTGTGTCTTCATTTAAAGTCCGTACGAATCCATCAACAGAAGACTCTCACCCTCCCCGCTCATCCGGAATGCGAGACATTCTTGCAGATTTCATTCTAGCTCGTTGCAATGAACGAAAACGGAATTCTTCTTACTTAAACGGCAAATATTTGACTCTCCGTTTCATCTCATGACCCATCCCAACGAATGCAAACAATGTTTCTCTCGCTGGAAAACAAATTTGTGGAGCAAAAAACTGTCAGAAGAAAATCGTCGGAAATGAGGTTTTGTGGGGATTCCGAAAAATGTGACGATAAATTGCCTCGAAAATGGAACCTCAAATCTCGGCTCGTATGTGACCCAAGTTCATTTCAATCTTCCACATGAGAAATGGAGCGTCATTCTTCTCTGTTTGCCGGAATGGATGTCTTGTATCGGAAAGTGGGAAATTTGTTGAAGAAGAACGAAGGCTTCGGACATCGTCTCGTCCCTGCAGTGTGTGAAATGACAGATGTTAACTTATGTTAGGAGGATGTTAACGCCTTCAAGAAGAAAATTACCATGCACTTCTTACGACCAACTTTGTCAACTCAACACGTGCTGAATATTTCTTGAATATTTTTTTAAAATTGAGCATTTTCTGATCTGTCGAAATTTGGTGGAAAATTTCCAGGAAAAGTTTGAACAGATCGTTAGCATAAAATAGTTTTTCTCGTCTCTGGCTCGAGATGCTTTGCTTCAAACTCTCGTCGTAGCTCGAGATCACAGAGAAGTCTCGTTCTCATCTCGCTTCTGTCTTGATTTATGATGCAGTTCAAGTCATGTGGCTCCTGTTCAATCTCCATAAACCTCCCGTTACTAAGCAATCAGTTCAAAACGAAAATTATTCCTAGTTCGTTAACAACTAGTTTCGCTTTCAAGCACTTTCTGACACTAATTGCCAACTTAAATTCCAAATCTTAATTTATGATGAAAGTTTTTCAATTGGCGCAATCAAAAACTTTCGCTTGAAAAAGTTTTGATTGAATTTGAGTTTATGAAATTCGGGTTTTCTTAATTAAAAAGCGAATTTAGTTTGATAGAAGTTTGTCTGCATCATCTGGCGAACGCATTTACTAATTATAAAAGCCAATTACGAACTAGATTAGGCAATTGTTTTCTGATGAAGATGCTTGTGTTGGAACTCGGAACAAGCTTGAAACCTGAAGAGACATTGATAAACTCTCGTAAGTGACAAGACGCAATTTGTTATCTAATTGTTTCAGGTAAACACTTCTGTCTCGTTTGTTTTCAGGTGAATTTCTGACAACGTTTAGTCTCATTCAAGTCTCGTCATATGCCGCAAGTGAACAGTGCAAAAATGAAGCGTCGATGGCTTCTCGTTGTTGTCTTTCTCACTCTCTGCATTGTCAAGTGCCAGGCGAAGTATTCGATAAGTGCGAGCGACAGCGTGAGCTTGAACAATTGCGATTTATCGAACGTTCGGAACATTTCGCAGCTCAATGCGAGCCCCGAGGAAATCATCGTTAATAACTGTCGCATCGATGAGCTTCCCAACGCGCTTTTCATTCGATTCTATAAGCTTCGCGTGTTAGAAATCACCGACAGCCGCATGCAGTCGATTTCGGACTTTGCCTTCAACGGCTTAAGCTTACTCCAAGTCCTAAATTTGTCGAGGAACAATTTGACAGTTGTTAAAACATTTTCCGATGCGAAGCACGAGGCGCTCAATTCGTTGGATTTGCGTCGCAATGAAATTTCGTCCTTGCACAAGAACGCGTTGAGATTCTACCCGAACCTTTTGAAGTTGAATTTGGCCGTAAATCAAATAAGCGAAATACCCGACGAGTTCTTCCGATTTACGCCTTTTTTAAAAAGCCTCAATCTGGGCCGGAATGATTTGAAATCGATTAGTTTGCAAACGTTCAAATTTTTGCACAAATTGATTCATCTGGAACTGAAGCAGAATCAAATTGAATTCATCGATGCCGAATCATTTGTTGGCTGCACACACTTGAGATCTCTCCACATGCAGGTGAACTTTCTCGAAAATCAATGAAATAAACAAACGAGGCTTTTAACTTTTAATTAAAGTGCAAAACTCTCCTCTCGCAAACAGGAAAATCGAATCAGCTTGCTGAACCAGGAGCTGTTCTCAAACTTGCCTAGGCTTCATCATCTCAACCTCTCGCATAACTTTCTCGAGCACTTCGAGAACGAAACATTCGAGAAGAATGAGGAGCTCGAGCTGTTGGATATCTCGTACAATGAATTCAAATCGTTCAACGAGTTCGCATTCAAAGGCCTGGAAGTGCTCAAGGTACGTACGGGAATCTAATCTTATCTCTAATGTTCATCTCAAACATCGTAAATCTCCCGCAAACAAGGTTCTCAACGCATCGCACAACGAGATTAAACACATTGATAGCGCAATCTTCAAGCATTTCACCTTTCTCAAATACCTTGACCTCAGCAGCAATCGAATCACCTCCGTGACCGATGGAACGTTCGATAAGATGGTCGTTCTCGTCTCAATAAAGCTGAACAACAACACATTGACATCGATTGGTGATTCGGTATTCTCTGGAATGAGATTGAAGCTGCTGGATTTATCGAGCAATCAGCTCTCGACCGATAATTTTCTGTGGCCTGCTGAGGAAATAGAACACTTGAATCTGACTGACAACGCATACAAGGCGCTCAACGCATCGCTTCTAGATAGCATTATGTTAACAGATTTGTGGGGTAAGCGATGACTGTTGTTTTTGCGATAACTGCAGATTCTTTGGAAACGATGATTTCAGAAAATCCCTTCGACTGCGAATGGCTCGTGAGAGAAATCGTTGGATCGAAGAATGTTCGACTGGGCAGAAACTATGTCGTTGCTTCGCGACAAAATATTCTTAAAGCAGAAGGAATTCAGTGCTTCGATAATGAAATATTTGAGCGACGACTCATTGTCGTTGAGTCAAAGGAAGACCTTGTTGAAGAAGTGAGTCAACTCAATTCCTCGAATCCTTTTGAACATAATCTTCATAATCTCAAATTCTCTTTTTATCTAGGTTGACGTGTTTGTTAGCAATCTTCGAGACTCAAGGGCCGTGATTGAAACGGGCGACTTCGACTTCAGGTCAGCATTACTATGGTTTTCCTCCGCTTGCCTTGGTGTCTTTGCTGCTATTCATCTTCTCAAATGTTTACTCAACAAGTCCGAGAGACAAAGTGAAGAGTACAGAATTTCAAGGCTTCAACCAGCTTACTCAACCGATGATGTACTGAAAAACTTGCCTTGATTTCAAACGATGACGTCAAAGACTTGTCAGCTTATTCAAGAATAAATACGAGATTAACCTTATTCGTTCTTCACTCAGTGCATTGACAGATGTCACAACCGTAATCGACCTGATAGTTTCCCTTTGAGTTATTTTTAAGTTTCCTTCAACTCACTTGGCTGCTCTTTCTGACTTCTCTTTCCATATTTAATTTAGCGCAAAATCGAAATTTTCCATTCGATTAAATCTCGCTTCTTCGTTTTCATCATAAGTGCTGACTGAATAGGATCAACGGGTCGATTTTGCTCCACTCGCTCGAAAACAACACAAACAGAAAATCTGGGAGAATAAAAGTTCTAATTTCTACCCGCAAGCAGATTTTACGTTGCTGGCTCTGATAAAAGTTTCAAATTATAATTTCTATGTTAGTTTTATAATGCGAGCAGGTGAAGCGCATAAATGTTGCTGCAGCGAGTGAACTTTTTAGGTCGTTGACGGAGATTCGACCTCAAGCGACAACCCGACGTCCAAAGACCTGCTTTGCATACCCGACGATAAAAAGCTGCGTGTTGTTTTTTAATTCGAGCTTCACAGATGCAGTTTACCACTTTCTATTCATCGAAAGCCACAAAAAATGTTTCTATAAAAGTTGATGACGATGCGGGCGAAGCCGCTTTGGGACGGAAAAATTGAGAAAAGTCGCAAAGCGCTTAAAGCGGACTCTTTGTTTTACGAGGTGTGCATCTGGCCTGAAATGGCTGATCGAGAGACAACCATACAGATCAACTCGTTCTTATCTTCGTAGATAGAAGGTGCTCTTGTTTTTTAGCCGCTCAAGCATATCTGAAGGCGGAAAAACTGAAATTTTAATGCATAGTCGGTGTACTCTCCTTGCAAGACGGCTGCCAAAAAAATATTGTTCATAGCTGTTGGTGTTTGCGGAGGAAAATAACTCGAAAGCCATTTTCGCCGAGCGAGTGAAAAAGGTGAAAACCTTTCAGAGGGAAGAATCTCTCAGCAGCACGAGAAGTTGAGAGAAAATGCTACTTAAGCATAAATAGGAAAACATTGAATATTTTCGCAAGACTCTGTTTGATACATTATGGAACTAGGTCCTCTCAACAGCAGCACTTGAAGGAGAGCAGAAAGGAAACTTAATAACATTCTTGAGGAAAGCTCCTAATGCTTCTCGAGGAGGAATCTCATTTGAAATATTTCTCTGTGATTTTAGGTTTCAGCATTCAAAACAATTTCAATTTCGGAAAAATATTTTTTGATCATTGCGGGCGATGAAAGAAATGCAGAGAGATTAAAGTTTATCGTCGTCGCTCGGTAGACATTTAGAGAAGTTGCCTCCGTTATTGTTGTAATCACAAAACTCTCGTATCAATGCGAACATTGAAATGAAAAGTTTCGGAATTTGAAAATTGAAATCGTACAACTTTCTAAATTCTGAAATTTCTCGAAACCATATCGTGCCGTTTGTGTTCATGGATGACTTGCGTCACTGATTGAAAGCGGTCGAGTGCTGCCGGCTCCCCTAGAAGCCTCAAAGGTTCGATGAAGTTCCCAAGTTGACAGGGAAACAGTTCGGGATGAATAGCAGAGCACTCGACGTAACTAAATGAAACTTTTATGTGAAAAGGGAACTTTTGTTTCAACAGCTTTCATCCTGGAACTTTCAACTCATATTCCGTCATTGCAAAAAAGGGCTCAACAAACTCGAAAAGTATTTTCGTAAAATTCCGATATTTCTATGGGAACTTTTGCTGTTAAAAAATTCGAGCAAGTGGTAACAGAATCTGCCCGCAAAAATCTATGTTTAATTTAAAAGTTACAAGCAGTTTGGGGTTTGGCTCCTCTGTAGAATCTATCAATCACTTACAGCTGGAAGCTTCTCCAGTGTTACAAGCAAGGCTGTACGTGCGAGAGGGAATGATCCAGAAACGACGCTTCACTCTAAAGTAATTTTCAAAACTCTCCGACCATGGCTTGCCGAACTGTCACGCTAGTCAGCCCAACTCAAACACTCACCGAAACTTTTTCTTCGTATTTGGAGTTTTGATTTGAAAGCAGAGCTAATGAAATTAGAGGATGAAGCTGCTCAGGCGAAGATTTTTTGATTTGACGCAAGGGTGTTCGAGTGTTGCGAAGTTCAGAAATAAATCTGGCAATAAATTAACTGTCACTTTTTGACTGCTCGGCGTGTGTCTGATAAAGCACCTAATATGATTTACAGCCCGTCGCGCAGCCGATCAAATCGCTGCAGCCATAGTTGGCTTTTACAATTTGGTTGTGTGGCGAAGCGAGTCAAAGTTCAACGATCCAACTTTATATCCTCCAGTAATCCAACGGTCACGCTGGAAACCCGTTGAAATCCTCCATCGACACGTGTCGTGAACGGTTTTAATTAAAAGCGCTCTTTCAAACTGCCGTGTTAACATAATCAACGCCATCAAATTAAGCTTAATGGAAGAATGAAGAGGATAATTGAAGGCAATTTGCTGGTTCTTCATGCCGAGCGAAGTGGAATAGTTTCTGTTTATCAAGGTTCATTAATTTGTGTTTCACCGGCGAATTGAGTAGGAAAAGGCAGGCGATTGGCTTCTTTTATTGTTTGACATCAAGAGTCGCAACATTCCAATGCGGGCGTGCCATCAAAGGATGTGAAACGATAGCAGATTTTCCGTTTCGCTCAGCGGGAATTTGACAAGCTTCTCGGACGTTTGTCGAGGCAATAAAATGGGAACTGTGTCATAACTTCTCCTTTAAACTTTTGGATTGCGCGACGTTAACGGGGGAAGAGAGCGCGGCAATCTGCTGCCTTCGAGGCTTTAAAATCAAAATTCCGGCTTATTTATTAAAGGATTTGCTCCAAATTCATTCGTACGCAGCTCACTGGAATTTCCAAACTTTGGCCGTTATCTCCGTTCGTGTCAAATGAATTCGCTATCATGTGCCTCGCAACTGTTGTCATCCGGGGACAGCTTAAAGCTCAAAACTCGCATTCTAACAGTGCGGAGAAAGCCGCAACATGTTTCGCCAGGGCCATGGAGCTGTGGCAACGACAAACAAGGTACCGACGAGGCTTGAAAATTTCTCAATATTTATTTTTCATTATACGATAGAATAGTTTGAACCCGAGACCGTCGGCTTGTGTTTCTCTGTTATAATAAACGACCGATTAAATCGCTCGCACAAATTTGCGAATTTTTATCACACGTTCCTTCTTTTCTGTCTCTCTTTTTGGTCGGCCTTCGCCCGCACGCCCGCCTCCTCGTCATAAAATGAAAAATTTTCCTCGTATAATTTGCGACAAACATAAACAACATCTAATGTTGTTCAGTGATCCTCACACAACGGGCGACGCTCGGAATAATAAAATAAAAGCTTGCGCAAATAAAAAGACAAAATTCGATTGAGATTTAAAGTAAACACAACTCGTTGATTGTTAATGATGATGGGACGAGCACGAAGAGAAGAGCTTAGGGACGAGACTCTCAGCCTTACTTTCTTGGCTGACCATCGCGATGGTCAAATCACAAATCGCGTCGAGAAAACCTCTTAGTCAATGACGAGAAACTCTTATCTCTCGTCATCCAACGAACGTACATTAAAGTTGCTAAAGTTAAGTCAACGAATAAATCAGAAATACTGACACGAAGGCACTTGAAAAACATTTTTCGCCCTCTTCTCGGCGGCCCCGTAATCTCTAGTAACAAATTTATGCCATAAAATAACAATTCTTCTTCAACACCCTCCGACAAAAAGCGAACGAAATGAAGAGACGAGCGGGAGGCTCATGGAATGTTTTTTAAATGTCTAACGTCGGAAAGCGAAAGTATTTATGCGATGAAATGGAGGAAGAACTGTGAGCGAACCCGTAAGTCTCTACGTTTACGGTGCTGGTATAAGCGGGTGAGTACATTAGGCCTCGCTTTGATACGTACCACACAAAAGATGAAGATGAGGGGAAAGGGCTTTTGGTAAGCATCAACCAACACTCACTACAAATCATTTAAACATGAAATATTCCGTTTGTTATGTGGAATATAAATCCACATCCAGTTGCCGACAATACACGATGGCTGTGGCTGTGCTTTGAAAGCTTCTTACTCTTTTCCGGTATGTGAGCACTGAAGATGAAAGAAGGTAAACCTCTGAGGCGATTGAGACTCTGATTTGCTAAGCAATAGAAAATTCAATAGACCTGAAACATTGATGAAGCTTATTTATGTCGCAATTGTTTCTTCCACTCGTGCCCTGGGGGTCAAGCCAAGATAAAATATTCTCTAGAGAGATTCAATATTATCGGATTACCATAAGGAGACGGAGAACTTGTTGATGCTTTTCGCACGACTGAATAAAATAGATTGAGTTATCGATAATTACTTCATCATCAGCACTGACCTAGATTCGTCGTGAAGACTTTACAGTCTTCATTAGAAAGTTTAAGTAAGTTATTAGTTAGTTTTAATGACATTTCTTGATCGAGCTTATGTTGCTTCATCGTAAACTTAAAGGCGGTGTGTGTCGTTTGTAGACAGTTAATGCAGAATCATATGAAAGGCGAGGGAGGAAGGAAGAGAGAGCCGAGAACAAACATATTTAATAAACTTTATATCATTTTGCTTTTGCTCTCAATTTATCATTCAGCATCATGGAACATTTTTATGAGTTTGTATCACATGCGGCATGAGCACAAATAAATTTATCTTACAGCGGCTGAGAAGGAAAAGCACAAAGCAGCGAGACGAAAAGAAAGCGAGAAAGAAAGTCGTACATAATTTAGAGACCGAGGAAACTGAGGCACAATTTGTCAGCAAATAAAAAATTCCTTAAACAAAGCTTTGGAAATCGGCAACAACAGCGAAGCTTCGCTGCTTTATGCAGATGCTTTCAAGAAGTTTTTATGTTTTATTTGTGTTGTTATTTCGGTGGGGTGACTAGAGAGCGATCGTAAAGTTTGACTCGCAATGAACAAGCCGAGGATGATGCGGCACCGAGCGGTCTGTTTGCGGCCAGAAAAGTTTTAGGAAGAAAATTATGTTTGTTAATTTTTGTTTGCGTGATTAAGCCTCGGCATGAGATTGTCGGTAGCTGCTGCTGTGACGAGTGTCACTCTCGACTGTTGTTGACTTCTTTCCACAGTCAAAGGGAACATTCAGTGGAGGGGTTTAAAGTTGAACTGATACGAGACTTTATGAACGGGAAAATTCATGTTAAAGTGCTCTTCATGAACTCTGTTGGATGTAAGCTCGTCAAAAATTCCAACTTAACTTTCTCAAACAGGTCTCGCTAAACTATTGAAATGTTGGTTCGCAACGTCGCTCACTGAATTCGGAAACATTTCCTGCAAAGTTGTTCAAAGTTAATTGGTTTCTGCATCGTAGGCCTTTGAGCTTTCGATGGGGAATCTCATCAACAAATCCAAATCCTTTTTAATGCCTTCACTTTAATTGTGCTTCTGGTTTTTTCTCGTAGCTCTGACAATAAAACTCGTCCTAATCCATGCCACATATGAAATGAGAAAATAGTTTTTTGCTTTTCTCCGGCGCTACAGCAGATTTATTGCCCGAAAACTTTTCTGATGCTTTCGCCGTAAAACTTTAGTCAACTTTAATTAAAACAAAATTTGTGAACAGCACAAATTCTCGACGTCTCACCGAAGAATCACATGAATGCTTCATCATTTGATTTTCCTATTTGCTCGGAATGTAAGCGAATATTTGCCTTGGAAGCAAAATGGCAAATAGAGAACGGAGGGAAAGCTCTATTTGTTTACAATAACAATGAAGCTGTGAGCTGTGATCTGAATGTAAATTGCACGTGCCAAATAAAAGACTTTGCGTATCACACGACAAAGAGCCGTTCTCTATTTGATGTGGAGTTGTTCAGATTGAGTTTCGTGATGGCATCAGAAATAAAATGGAAGCTTCGGAGATCTCTCGTCGTTTAACATTCAAATGAAGCTGAGTTTTCATCACATGAGCTTCGTTTGCAATTCCTTTACATCTGAAGCCACCTGAAACATTGCGTTGCTTCAAAGAGGGCTTAATTAAATTTGAGGACTTCCCTAACAAGCACAAACGCCGTTTATCATCTGAATTATGTTGTAAAACGACACTTTGCCTGCAAACAAATGAGCGACTCTTTAGGAAATATGCTGCTGCAACATTTTTCATCTCCGGCAAACAAATTACTCTCGAATTGGCGACATACGACGATAGGAATTTTTTGTAACGTTAAAACGCTCTTGCTCTGTACGTATGTTGCAGGGAGTAAACATGACAAATTACCATATCAAAGACACAAACGACGATGCAAAGTTCGTGAAGTAAATGTGCAAGCTGCGAGCAAATCAAATCAAAAACTTTTTGTCTCTTCCGTTTGCCTTTGGAGTTTGATGGCGCGAGATACGATGCTTGACATGCGAGGGATTAATTAAGCTACACTTCAGCTTTTCACAAGAACCCGAAACTTATTACGAGCGAATGACGAGACTTTCGTTTGCGAGCTCATTCGTGAAACTTGCTCTGACAGACTTTTCCCAAACTTTTCCCTCTCGATGCTATTTTCGTTTATGATTTATGAGTTCTCGAGCGAAGCTTATTATTTAAACGAATGAATGCACCGACATCAGGAGTCAATGATGTACGAAATGAACTTTTCGAATGCAATGAAAAACTATTTTCAACCAAATTTTCTATTCCGGAGAGAAAACTTTTCTCTTTTCTGTGGTCTCATGTGTTATTCTGAAAGTTTCCCGTTCCGTGCTCGATTCCTTGTGTGCGGCTTGGCTGTCAAAAATTTTTTGCTCTCATTCGCTTTAATTCAATTTGAGCCATTATATTAATTGTGAGCGAGAATTCTGCATAAAATCAGCAGGCAGCGCTTGCTTATAGAGACACACACCGGAGCAATATAACCAGGAAACTGTTTTCACAGCTATTTCCTTGCAAGGGTAAAAGCTTTTAACTCGCTTGTGCTTTTGATTTTAATTGTAAAAATAAACATTTGCAAATTTGCAATGAACGCAAAACTCAACTGCCAAATGAAAGACAAATATGTTTCGCTGTACCAAAGGCGTGAATTGTCTCGTTCACCGAAGAGCTGCACGAATGGCGAACTGTCTGCTGGAGTCTTTAAAGGCAACAAAACTCTTCAATCGCTTTAACGATGTGCGTAAATTCTGAGAAAAAGTAATTTTGTATCGAGCCCAAGCTCTCTCGATTTATTCTCAGAACTCTTTCAAATGAAAAGCTTTGCTGATGTTCTGTACTCTTACCTCGTTATAGAAAAGCGTATCATTTCACAAGCATTCGCTTCACCTTAAATACTCCAAACATATCACAAAAGCTTAGTTCCTTTAATTCTACCACATTACATTCGTTCCAAAGCATTCAAGATTTATTTCAATCTTCATCGAGCATTTCTCGAATCATCCACAACTTGATTCTTTATCATCATCATCTTCATCAGAATCTCGTGAGAACCATTGTTGTTGATTGCTTCAGCCGTCAGGGAACCATCAGCCTAAGCTTGATTCACAACCTTCACCATTTCATTCGACAACTGACAGTAACTTATTTGATACATCATCACAAAATACTTCCGGCTGACAACCTTGCCCGTTGGAGCGAAATGAAACTGAAGCACAATCATTCTACGTACAGTCTAGAGTTTCTATTGCGATAGCTCAGTTTCTCGTTTCATTAAAATGTGCACATAAGCATGATGAAAGTCTTCCACAGTCTCAAATGCGCTTCACGACATTCTGAAAAATATATTCGCGAACGTTGAGTGAAAAAATTCGAGGGAAAATGCTGGAAAGCGAAGCCAACGCTTTCATGCACATTTCAATTTCTATGTTTGTAATTTATTTTTTTTCTAATAGGTAAAACATGTACACGCTGTTACAACCTCAATTCCTTGATTCATCAAGCAGCGATATCATTTAGAAGAAAATCTTTCGTATTGAGAATTTTGCTGTAATTTAAGAAATACGAACGAGAGTCTGTGAACCTTTAAAAATTCGAAGGCACGCTAAGCGAAAATCATTAAATTTTTTTGAAACTTATTGAAGTCTTCGTTTGATATTCAACAGGAGTAACGCTTATCACTGCCGCTTATTTGATCGGAGCATCAATCATCAGCTCAAAGTGAATGGAACCCTTGAAGAGAAAATGATTGAAATGAGTTAGGAATCTTGATCAAGTAGACTTCACTCACTTTTCGATCTTTGAAGCTTCCCGAGTAAGCAATGTTCTTCGCCCACGCTCGACATTCGATGTTGATGATTTGATTAGCTGATAAGAAAAAGAAACTCTTAGTTCATTCAATCACTGTCTTTAACCATCGGAAATTTTTCTGAATTAAAGGGAAGATTGAGAGAGATGTAAAGGATGGAACTTACGCTTTGGTCTGAGGAACTTGACAGCAACAAGAGGGCTCACGTAACCCTTGGTGTTTACGTAAGGATAGAAGTACGATGGAAAGCCTCGAGTTGGATAATACTCGACATCCCCCAAGATCTCCAAGTCAGCGCCGTTCTCTCCCTTGCACGAAACCCAAATTTGGTTTCGATGACTCTCGGGCAGCTCCTCGATATGCTTCTTCAAATCAGCTGGCATTTCTCTAGGAAGTGTTTCTGGGTCATTGTAGAATTCTGGCTCCCACCCATAGATTCTGTTTAGCTTCAGGAAGATGCACGGCGCTGAGTTATTGTAGCCGTAGGCATGATCGTGTGTGCATTGATCGAACTTGCTGGTGTCAACCTTGCAAACTTGGCTGAGGTTGCGGTGAGTGTCAAAGTCACAGTTTTTCTGGTTGCTTGAGCCGACGTTATAATCTAAATGGAAACTTAGTTGTTTATTGACCTTCGTCTCGAAATAAAACGTCTACAAACCATCTAAAAATGCATCCAAGTTCTCAGTCCATTGGCTGACTTGCGTTTTGTTCGTTGCATCGTACCAAATCAACGAGCCTTGATCGACGTCCTCAGCTATGGGTCGGAAACCGAGTCCGGGATTTGTTCCAATTATTGATTCGCCTAGGATCCATTTGGGCTCGTGATCAGGCACAGACATCAGCAGACCTTTCATGCAGATCGCGAAAAGTGCCGCCAGTACGATGTAAAAGATCGTGTAAAATATACACAGCTGGCCTTGAATAAAGAATTAAAAATGTTTTCATTGTTGGGCATGAGCTGTTACGTCCTTGAATTTGCATGAACTTCAATGTCAAATCAAACGTGTTATGATCGCTTGATCGCTCCGGCAAGCGTAAATGAGCTGATTTGCATGTGAAGAGAAAAAACTCTTCAGCTCGCATTAACTTATCGAGCGACTTCTCTCATCCACGTTAAATGCTTGGGCAGTTAGCAACAGGTAGTAAGGCAAACTCTTTCTTTCGTTCTCTTCCCTCTTTTACTTCGCGCGCTCAAACCGGCGGTTACCTGTTTTCGATTCTCTAATGGAAGTGTATCGTAACATCATCACACGGTTATGAGAACGGTTGCGAGTGGCTTAAACTGGTAAGATCCGCTCGACAGCTGATTAAACGGCGATACATTTTCGTCGATAAACTTATGAAGAAAACTCTGTTTATTAGATTCAGCTTCTTTTCGAATGAGTTCCCAAAATAAACTTCAATTTTCGGTTCGTTGTATCCACGATTCGATCGCGAGTGCAATCGAGATTTCTAAAATTAACCGGGCAAACAAAATACAATGCAGTTTGAGGAGAGGATTGCACGTCGCTTGCATTGTCCATTAGTTTATCAAATGCATGTCCGTTGACTTTGATTGCCAAATGATTAATAAATCAAGAGAATATGGAATGCAAATTTGCTCTCGTAACTCATTAATTCATTAGGGTGAGCATTCTCATTGCATATTAATTAATGAGTGTGAAAGAGATGCGAGAAGGGCCTTGAGTGTGCGAGTAGCCGCAATAGCTTTGCGTTTAGGTCGAGTCGGGAGTGAACCGAAAGAGCTTTATCAATTATTCATCGAAGTTGCCAATGTTTCTCCTCAGCCGCATGCAACATCAATGGAAATTGCTTTATTATTTCTAACTCCACCGAGCATAAATTATGATTTTCTCTTATCAAACCGAGCAATATCTCCAGCAGTAAGCCACAAGAGCGCGTCGATTGCGCAATCGCGAAGTCTGTTGTGGAACGAGACAAGACGCTTGATAGCGCAATTGACTGAATGATTTCAAGAACTTGTTCTTCTCGCTGTTTCGTAATCGATAACATGCGCGATAATAAATCAACGTTGCGATTCATTTGGTTCTTGACACTTGAAGTGCTAACAAGCCGAATTATCGATCCGATTATCCACAGAATTGGTTTTTCTGCTTTTGCGGCTTATAATTGAATCAGTCAACACAAATTCACCCTTGAAGGTTCCTGGGCAGGGGAAGGAGAGCTTGTGCAAATGTTTACGCGGCTTTACTCGCTGATTTGAAGCGCAAACATTATCAGAGAGACGTCGTTTGGACGCGATTTAATGAAAATATTATGATAACGAATTCATAAACTGCTCTCACCCCAATTTTTAGCATCTCGACCGAAGACCTTTCCACTCTTGCTGTCGTAGATCATTTCCTTCAAGGTCCGCTCGTCCTTCTGATTTATCATGTAGGGAAACTCGTAAACTTGCGTGACGCTTCCGGCCTTCCCATTTTTCGCATTACTGCGGGGCTTCAGAACTGGTTTTTCGTATGACATGGTTATCACTTTTTATTAATTGCTGTATGGCAAATCAGTTGGAAATGAATTTGATTATCGGATGAACACTAATTGAGATCTTCGTTAAAAATATTGTTTCATTTAAGTACAGATTAACGGCGTGATAAGTTATTCGATTGAATTAACACTCGTCGATCCCGAACCAGTTTCTCGTCTCTAACGATGTAATTAAATTATTTCGTGCCGCTCGCTCCACGAATTGTCGGCGTCGAGATAATTAAATTTTCACTATCGCAGCCACTCCACTTGTTCGCCTTCGGCTCTAGAGCTTCAAAGCAAATATTGATGCACAGCCAGATATCGAATGAAACGCACCGGTCTGAGCTTACAACTGACGGCAGGCAAGGCGCAGACAGAACTGTGGTGATCGACGTTGGAGAGGAAAAAAATTTAAGTCGACGGTGTGAGAGCGAAAATAATCGGGAAAAAACTGAAATGTTCGAGCTCAAACCTTCAAATACTACAAGCAAAGGCTACATAACAACACATGTGCAACAAGTCGGCTCGGGGAAAACTAATCAGCTGACGAGAAAGCCATTAATGTTTTATTGCCAACCAAACAGTGTTGCAATTGTAATGAAAAAAGCGTTTTGGTATATGTGATTATCTCTCCACAAGCCTAAGCCTTGCTGACACATGTGCACGAAGCCAACACGAAGTGAGAGTCTCTCTCCGTTATCAACGAGCCACTCAAGCCGATCACGACTCTGGAATTTGCCTACGTTTTCGTCTATAGTAACAGTTCTCGTCTAATGGTTTGTTTGAACATTTCGAGTTCTGTCAATCGTCGGTCGACATGTCTTCATCGATAAAAACTTTGAATCGCTGTTTCGCGTAATCGAATTGGATGTAGTTGAACAACGAACAACGTCGGATGCAGCTTGCGCAATACGAGCGTCGGCTAAACCGGTAAACACCGGCGCGATGCTGACTGACGCGACTCTCGCTCAGTCGTCGTCAACAGAAAACTACCTCCGCTCGAATTTTTTCACGCAACCTTGCAACAAAAATACGTAGCTAACTTAAATTCTGTTTGGCTGCCGTTTAATTTGAATTTTGCTTCGACAAAGCGTTTATTTAAGCAAAGACAGCTGGATGCGGCGCCGAATGTGGTAATGATTCTGTCTCATCTTCGCGAATAACAGAACGCAATCTAGTTTTCCACGAATAATAAAACCGAGACTGGAAAAATGGTTTATTGAGGTCAAATATCTGCTTCTTCGCCCTGACACTTGCTTAATTGATTTGGAATCAACATGGACGACCCAGCTGTTTTATTTGCTCGAGGAAACTAATCAAAGTCGACTTGTAAGTTTTCCTCGTGATCCAGGCCAAGGTCTTTCGAGGAAAGTTGTTTACAAAGTCATAAAACTAACGATGAATCTCTCTATAAGTTTGTGAATCATCAGCTAAGCCTATCGTAGGCTGGTTATTTAAATCTTAAAGTTTCTATTGTCTGTTGGCAATCCAATCTTCGCCCAAAACATTTCTATTCCATCAAGCAAGTTGGAAGTTTTATGGCATTTGAGGTATTCGCAAAACCTTCACCAAAACTATTTTCTTACCTGCTCAAAAGGAAATCATCACATAATTAAAGGGAACATACGCACACTTCTCTGCTAACCGAAAATCATCATGACAAGAATGAAGCGGTTGGGTGCGAATATTCTGGAAATCATTCGGTTGCTCAAGGGCAAACCAAACAGTAAGCAATGTGTTGAAATAATAAAGAAGAAGCGAAAATTTTGCAATATCAATCGAATGGCCATCGTACAATTGTTTGTTCGAAATCGTAAAACAAAATCGACTCAAATTACCGAATGTTTTATTGGCGTCAAGTGTAATCAATAGTAGTGCTGGCCCACGAAGAAAGAGATAAGGCTCAAGAACGCAGAGGTTTCGCATTCTATCAAATATCGGATGACTTTGTGATCTGTTCAGTCTTGTTTGCAATTGGCAAAATAAGAAACGATACAACTTCCTGCAGCATCAACTTCTGTTACCAAGGAAATTTTATGGAAATCTTCTTTGACAAGAAAGCAGTTTTCTTCGAAATTAATTGGCTTGCTTCAATGTAACAAGAATCACGTAACGTTTATTGCATCTTTCATGTCATCAACTTCCGTCTGAAGGGCAGAAATTGCCGAGCGACGGCTTGCTGTGCATAGGATTACAGTTGACACCAAAGCTTCGCTGCTAAGCTTGCCATATCATGTCGTCGAATGACAATTTTCTTTTACAGCATGAAAAGTATGTGCGGGCGCGTAATGAAAATGATTATAGTGATGATAAAGAGGGAGTGATAAAAATGGAAAAGGCGAGGACTTTACGATGGCAGCGAGCGAGCTTTTATTGCAACGCGTGATTATGTTCTCATATGATGAATTTGTAAGCCAACAGTCAGTAGAGCAAAACTGCAATTAAATTTCTAAGGAACAAAATGTGCGCTTAATGGCTCGACATGTTATCAGTATGCAAGTCACCTACTCGCTTTCAAGAGCATTATGGACATTCGGTGATTATCTGCCTCTTGATGATGATGACGAAACAGAAGGCGGGTGGATGCCTTTGAAAGTTTTCACTCTGAAATTTATTAATGCACGTTTAGCTGGAGGTCGTGACAGTGAAAGAGTGTTCTTATCACGCTCCTCGTATGAATTTCTTCTCTGTCATCCTCGCATGAATAAGAGCATGCTCGAGTATTTCTTACATGGAATCCTAGAGATGAATGGATGGGAATCAACCGAAATTAGTATTCCATCTACGAGAAGGCAAGCGTTCAGCTAAGATCGAGCGAGCTAGCGCTGTGCTTTCTTATCGTCTACAGCATCACGCACATTTCGTCTTGTTTATCTTGAAATAGGAGACTTATTCGAGGAGCAGGTCGGAGCAGACAACAAGAGAGAGAGTTGAACGAAAGCTCGCTTGAACAACTGATATGAATTTAAAACGAACTTGTTAACGGTATCATGAACGTAATAAAAAAGGGAAACGCTTAATGCTGGAAAAGGTAAAGGCAAACGAAAATCTGATTTGAATTTATTTCGAATCAAAACACTTTGCATGTTGATGTGATCCGACTGAAGCTTCCTCATCACCTCAAAAGGAATACGAAAGCGAAGCGCTCGAGTGTATGGCGAAGTCGTAAAAGTTTTATGAATTAGCACAAAGTCTAGATTTACAGGATTAGATTCATGTAGCCGAGAACGAGATCTTCTGATTCGACTGTTCGTTCAACCTCGACAATAGCAAACAAGTTTTATTGCTCCAGCTTATATTTACAGAACGGTTGCTGCAAAGAGCGAAGAGTCATGCGACGACGTCACATCGCACTCGTTAAATGTTCCATTCAAACGAGCTCGTCTTAGCTTCATGTCACTGCGAAAGCTTTTGAATCGAGCTTCATACTTGAGAAGATAAGAGAGATTGCAGGAAGGAGGGAAGGTAATAACTTCTGCTTTCAGTGCTTCTGAGAAGGCATTTGTTTGCAATTGAAGGGCGAGAGACGTCGACTTATGCAGATTGCGAGAAGATTCTCCTTTGGCCAGCTGCTCCTTTTTGATTTTCTTACTCGTGCAGAACAAATGTTTCACAACCTGCTAACTTTTGGACGAACTTTGTAGAAATTTAGCAACAACTTTGAAGTTGCCATTGACATCCAAACTTTCACCTGCAATTACTTAGTTTATAAACGATAAAGTTAAGACTGAAATAAAAGTGACACAGAGGCGGTTCTACTACTTGAACTCGCTCTGTTTAAGGTAACCGAAAGCTTTCGCCTCGGTGCTTTTCAACGTCAACGCACTCAAAATCAACCCTTTCACGTCTAATTATTCATTACGCCACTCACCGCATCGATTGACGATCGGCAGTCCCACATCGACATCAGGCAATTACATAATTGCGTTCGAAATCTCGGACAGCAGTGGGAGCGAGAGAGTCGATGATAAGATTGGGAATTGGCTTTTTCAATCATTCACAATCAGTGAGCAGCAAAAAGCAGTGGCAGAAATTTTTATGGCTTTGTGGTGTCCGTCGAGACATTTTGGATACATTAAGTTCTAAACTGTGTGAGAATGAGGGATAAAACATTAGACGTGGACAAGTTGGTCGGTTATGTGATCTCGCAAGAGCTGGGGGAATCGTCAGAGCGGAGCTGCGGCTGTGACTTTATCGACGGACTGAAGAGTCTCTGAGGGAGCTTTTCATTTAATTTTATTTTGTAAAGTTTTCTTTGCTCCTTCTCACTCACTCGCTCACCCACTCATTCTCTCAAAGCCATTTTCCCTTCTTTTATCTCGTGGCAAAGCATCAGAACTTACACTTGGGAGAATACTCTGGCAATTTCTCTTACTTTGTGCCACAGACAAAAGGATTCTTATGTTGTGTTCTCGCTGAGATAAAAATGGAATATGCTTTGAACGGCAAGCAAGGGGAAAAATTGAAAACTTTTTCCATTCTTTCCGTTTGAAAATGTTTTGCTTTTCTCTCAAAACTCTGCGGTCTACATTGGCTGGAGACGCTAGCCACAAAAAACGTTTGAGGAATGAAGGAAAAAGCTGCAGAGGAGCGAGAACAATGCTCATCGATAGTCTCCGATTATAATGCAATCTCAATTAATTTTGTCTCTGCTGTTTCATTTAGTCCTGACAACTTTATTTCCAATTGCAAAATCATTAAAAGATTCTCATCGGAGTGAGGCACAAGTAGAGACGCAAGCAACGATATCGATATCGCAGCTGAATGGAGAAGACGTCTGGCTTAAAACTGGGACACGATGAAAGCCCGAAGAAACGTTATGAGTAATTTTGTAGTGGATAGAACTGGGCGTCTAAACTCAAAGCCACGAGAAAGTTAAAAGTTCATTCGACACCCAATTTAAAATTAAGCGAAGGTTGAGTATTAAATTACTCACAAATCTGAGTCGTGAACTTGAGCCTAGTTCAAGGAAACTTCGAGGCAAAAGCTCGAGCGGGCTCAAGTTCTAAGACGCTCTCCCCAAGTCCAAACAAGGGCTGGGAACATTAATTTAATCAAGTGTAGACCTAAATAAATGGCCTTTAATGACAGTTTTACTTCCTCCTTTCAGAGTCGATCGAGAATTGTTTAAGTTGAAGATTTCTCTGTCTATGCCAAAAGTTTTTTCATTTGCTGAGGCGGAGCGGAAAGACATTAGCAGATCGAACGCAGGCCTCGAGGACATCGGAGAGCAAACGAATAAGAGGCAGAAGACGAAGATTATTGTGTAATTTTTACGCACAAAAGATTTATTCTGTAACCTTCTGTTATCAGTTTCCTTCTGTTCCGAGGAAGCGAAGCTTTCATGATGTTTCTTCAAAGAGCGAAACTTTGTCGAGGAAACTTTTCGGCTATCGCGATCTCGCAACGTTTTTCCTGCAGCGAGTTTAACGAGGAATTGTCTCGCAATTTATAATTTTAAACGACACTTTCTCCCACACGAATCCTTGCCGGGGCCAACGCTCGGCTCGAGAGAACGAAGAAGAAGTTCGAAACATATGAGATTAATTCGTGACGTTGTCACAAGGAAATGTGATGCGAACTTTTCTCTGCCGCTGCTCTCTTTCAACCATTTAACGTATAAATGCCAAGTAGATGAGGAAATATTTGATTTTCGCATGTTCGGAATTTGTAATGTAAAAACGGCAAGTCAGTAAGTGAGCGGAAGGGAATGGAAGGCTGATGGAGCAGCGAGAAGGAGAAGGAAGAATTGAAATGTAAAAGCGAGCGATTGTCTATTGTACGCAAAGTCTATTTGATTTGAATTTAGATTCCCCGCTGTGCCGTCAGATTCATTTCTGATGCCATCGTTCTGCCATTTGTGAGCAGTTAACACAAACATTTATGTCGAAAATTCAATTTTATCCAAGCTCCTCGTACCTGCGTGAACTTTGCGCAAATGGAGGATTCCAATTGGTGTACAAAGCCCGAACAGATGCTGAAGCATTTCTGCTCGAAATCGATTAAACTCAAATCGTAATTCAAACACTAAGTCTCAAATGCATTGCTCGATCGAGAAAGAAATCTAGAAGAGAAATGACATTCTTTATGAAACGAATTGAAAGCTTAAAGTGAACGAACGCTTCAACTCCTTCTGCTTTAGATGAAATAAATCGTAAAAGAATGATTGCTCATGGAGGAATTCGAGTGGCTCACGGAGGTGAAGTTCCGAATGCGATAAAAAGATTCACAAAGAATCGCTTTGTTCTGCAAAGATTGCGCTCGTTCCGAGCAAGCACGAAGAGCATTGTTCCAGAGTTCAAACATCTATAGCAATTAAGCTAAAGAGCGAAGATTAAATTCGACTGTCGTTTCCCGATTGTTTGTCGCCTGTAATTGAGCAATTCAAAGCTCATTACGAAGTTCAACGCTCTTCACTGTAAGAGCTTCCGTCTCAACCAAGCAGTCACACACTCGAATGAAATTAAGAGCGGTTGGCAGTCGTCGGTTCCCTGCAGACTTGAGGTTGCCCTTGAGGTTTCTCCGGGGAATTTCCACCTTGACGAACATTAAGCTCGATGGAAGACAGCGACACTGTGACAAGTGTCAACAAAGCACGAGCATGAACATTCTCTAACACGACAAAAGCAATTATAATTTGTTTTCCAATAATTCAAAACTTCCAACTTTTCCTTCCTCGTTGAGTTTTTGACTCGCACAGTTTGCTGTAGGCCCTGTTGATGTAATTATTTGTTCAGCCGATTCACGTTTCGCCATCGTGAAGAAGAAATAATCGTGGGGAGCGCTTGGAACTGATGCGGAAATCTATTGGAAGTATCGCGGGGCAATAAATCAAGCATTTAGTCGTGAAACGAAGGATTTTTTATGTTTCTAAGGATTCCGACTCGCTTCTCACCCGCGCCATAAAATGAGTAATGAGATTAGTGTAATGATTTATTAGGAGCCTCAACGCGTGCACACACACACACACACTTTCTTTAGGGGGAATTCTTGGCATTTTCGATGAGAACGAGAGGAAAAAGAAATTGCTTTCGGAAAGACAAAAAAGAAAGTCAGGCTCGACTTGTCTTCCTCTCTTTCCCTTGTCGATTACAGTCAAATTGTTCATTTATGTGTGAAGAAAGCGATGCTCTCATTCCCGATAAAGGAGGAGGCAGAAAGCAATAACATCAACCAGAGAGTCTATTAACATATTTTATTCGGTTAATGTGGGACGCGTTCTGAGGGCGCTTAAGCTTTATAGTGAATGATAACGAAGAGGAGAGCACCGAGAATTATCGTCAGTTCAAATTATTTTGGACTTCGATTCGATAGTTTTCCTTTCTTTATTGTTGCTCGACTCCAAGTCAGCCGAGAACGATAAATTCTTACGAGTTCCACGACCGCTGCGAAGCTCCAAAGATTACGAAAGCTCTGAAGTTATTGGCATCTGCAGGATGAGAAGAAGAACCGACAAACGAATCCTTTTGCCTAGACTTGACTCATCATTATCCACAATAACCGATTCGACAGTATTTGACAGATCGAATGTCGAGCTTTGTTGGAATTAATCAATCAACAATCAACAATTAATTCGTAAATCTCAAGTTGAAGCCTCGACGATTTCCCCTAAACCCGAAGGGGAAATCAAAAGCTCTGGAAGTCTCACACACTTTCCATTGGAAGTTCGTCAGGAAAACGCAGTCGACGAAAAGATTTCAGCATCCAAATAATTCAGTTGAATCAAGATCGTCTGCCGAAAGGAGCAAAATTCTTGCGGTTCGTTATTTTTCTCTTGGCCAAGTTAACTGTAGAAGTTAGAAGGAGAAATCAATCTGTGAATTAAAAGTCAAGCAGTCATCGTTGTTCCCCAAAAATCGAACCGACTCGCATCCGGAATTGAAGTTCGGAATTGGATTAAATCAACAAAGAGTGTGAATGAGAGCTTTTCCGGATGAAAAACCTTCTTCATGACAAAAGTTGGATTTCAGTGGAATTGAATTTACGATAAATCCGTCTGTGAATAAAGCGATTAAAGAAACCCGAGGACGAAGTGAGTGGGATTGTGTTATACAAAATAGCTTCTAAGAGCGATAAATTAAAAGTCTTAAGCTTTAACAGAATATCATAATTAGAAGCGAAAGTAATCGCTTAGTCAGGACCTTACTTAGTCAAAAAGTTGTGCGCAGGAAGTTAAGCGTGTCGTGGAAATAAATTACAAAAACATCTTCGAGATAAACTTGGATTAAAGCAGATAAAACAGCATTAGCTCGTCGCATTCCGGGTAAGGAGAATCTCTGTTCAAGGTTCGGGAAAACAATCGCGAGTTGGGAAAGAAGAAATCGAATCTGATATGATTTGAATGTTCAAGTAGGCAGGCACTCGCTCGCTCGGTTCACGCAAATCTCATATCTCATATCAGTGCTGTGGAAAAAGGATATAAATTTTATTGTGACGACAAAGGATTTATCGATTTTCTTCAGCGCTCGAAAAGCAGCGATTCCTTCATTCGCCGCGCTCGATGTTCATTTGGCGAAGGAGAAAAATGTTTATCGGCAGACTGACAATAACCGTTATCGTGGGACGGAGGGAGGAGGCGAAGAGCAAGAGTTACATATCTGACGGAGCATCTGAAAGTCAAAACGTGACCTACCTTACACTTTTCAACATTTTTTCTCGCTCCGGTCTCCTTCTGCCATTCCGCCCGTGACATTTTGCCAAACAGTTTTGCAATTTTTACCGCCGCAGATGCAAATTTGTGCTGCTTGATTCTTCCTCGCTGTATGTTCTCAGTCAAGCCACATGCCCAGGAATGAAAAATATAAATTCATAACATAAATTGTGGAATTTGAATACACCTGAATTCGGGGGCAGCCAAGAAGAGAAATGTAGCTGTTAGCTAGCTAGCTGGCTTGCTTGCACTCCTGGCTCACCTATTGCTGTTCATTCACTATCAATCATTTTCATGGGCCATTATTCATCAAAAGAAAACATTCATGCGATGTGAAAACTCGCGCTGCATGACCTGGCACACACGACACTCTCTATTGTACCCCCGGCTTTAAGTTTGTCTCGAGGCGAACAACGTTTTGTGTGCCAAAGCGAATGTGATTCCATTCCGATGTCGACTAATTTTCTCCCAACTTTTGTCGCGGGGTTGAGGAGTAGGAGGATAAAAAAAAGTGAAGCGGTGATGAATTTTTCATGAAGCTGGTTTCCCTTTATTTATTATAAATTCTCCAATTTAAACCCTAACACATTCCGTTATTGCGGCGGGTTGGCCGGGAAATTTACCGCTGACATAAAAAAGCTTCATAAACGAAATTGATTCAGCGATTGTTTGTGTGAAAAATTTATTGAATCAATAGTCAGGGACTGCACTTCTGTCTCTCGTTGCAATGTTGTCACTGAAAAGTTTACTTTCGAGCGCTTGACCTGTTCGAGCGAAGCCAAAAGTTTTGCTTTTGCCAAAGTTAAATTTGAAATTTCCATCGGCTATTTGTAAATATTTTCTGTTTCAAACAAAACTTCGCTTCGCTTCTTTCTGCTGCTCTGCCCAAGAAATCGAGATTTAGTTGTAACAAATGTCGACTATTATGGCATTGAGTTCCTAGTCCTTCCTACCAGTTTTGTTGGAACTTCTCAGGCAGAAGAAGAAAGCAAAACTTTTTCCGACTCCTCGACATCGAGTTATTATTTCTCTATCGATTTCGAAACAAACAGCAGCAACAAAGCTACGGCAATTTGTTTTCAATTTCAAAGCGGAGCAATTATTTCAAGATGAAAAGAAACTCTAGACGCAAAGGATAAGAGCTCGATATTATTTACAAAGATCGTGGCTCTTTCATCGTCTAACCTTTGCTCGAGCAACGAAGGCTCGCCTCCTCCTCTGTTGAAGCTCATCAAACTTTCGTAAGCCTTGTAATTAATAACGATTCTTGCGAGGCAGAAATGATTAAGACGATTCCTTAAACTCATCATCGTTTCTTTTTCTCCTCCGCTGAAAATCTGAAAAGGGGATTTTCCTCATGAAATTGAAAATTTAATGATATTGCTTGGGATGCTTACGAAGTTCTACGGTTCCTTTAGAGATCGTTTCAGCTTCGATAACGATATTACACAATTAAGGAACAACTCAAATTATCGCAACAAAACAAATTGTTGCTCAGCCATGAAGAGCGAGGAGTCGAGACAGGAAACTCCAACGTGCACATCTGTTCGAAGCCTTTGGCAATCTATTTTCACTTTGTCTTTGACGTGTTCGAAGGAATATTTGAAATTTCTCAAAATTTTCCGCACCACTCTCGAGAAAACCTCAGCAAACGCAAAATGACTACGGAGGCGATAAAAAATAATGAAAATGTTATAACGATCTACGGCAGACTCTCAACGAGCGCTTATGCTGTTGAATAAATCTTTTCTCCGAAGCAAATTGAAGTGAAAATTACAACAAAAGTTTGGAAATGTTTCACCAGGAAGAACAATGAAAGCTTTCCTCTCGATGAGTTCACATTTTTAACAAACTATCGTCATCAATCAAATGTCAGCCTGCGATTCTTCTCCACCTCGACTCGAACTTACTCACTCGGCTGACTTCCTGATGCTGTGCATGATGTTTTTATTGATTTTCCTCCTAATCTTTTCTCTCGCAATGATTGATTGGATGAGTTTTCCACTCGGCAGTGGGGCAAAAAGCACGTGATAGCGTGAAGCGGGTTGCTTCGCATCGTGGAAAAAGGCTAAAACTCTTTTTGCTTTTATAAGCTGAAAGCGCAAGCATGCACGTGATCGTCGATCCAACTCTTCTACTCAACTCAAACCGGCGTTTGCTTACGAAGCATCAAATCGTAAACGTCTTCCACTTCATGAATTATTCTTTCAAGCGTTACACAACAAGGCGAGAACCCCCGGCAACCTCCTGCTCTGGCGGTTTGAATTTTTTATCCGGTTTCGGCTCGATTGGATGTAATTTAAAGAAACCGAGATGAATAAAACAGCTTCTGACGATTGTTTTCGATGCTTGACAAATGGATGCGGTAAATCAGGTTAATGCAAATTGTTTTCATGGCTTTTTAAATAATTAAATTCGGCAACAGCAGGTGAAGGCTGCAGCTTTCAGTAAACTTCGTCTTCTGTATTCAGCTTTATCAAGTTCATCGTCTGAGGGGCATCATCTAAAATTTATTAAAATTCAAATCTCAGACAGACTGGCTGCTGCCTCCGCTTCGCTAGGAGGCTAAAGCTCGGAAGCTCCCTAAAAGCATTTCATAATAAAGATATTTTATGAGCGTTATTGTCTCACATATTTTGCTGAGTTTAATTCGCGCTCTCCTTAAGCCGCAAACCTACGCTCGAACAGCAAAAGGCGAATGAAATAATTTCCTTTGAGAATTCATGCAAATTTGCCGCTCGCTTCCAACGCCGTGGAGTGAAAATGGTTTCTCGCTCCGACAGCGAGAGTCTGATGGAACGGAAATTGTGGAACAATCTCCTAGTCGAGGAATTTCGTCATTAAAGATTCCTAATAAAACCAGAGACAGCTGAATTTATTTTCGCAGGAAATAATTTTTTCCGACGCGTTCTGAGTTCATTAAACATTTTTAAAGCTCGAGAGTTAATTTCACGAGCAATAAAAAAGCTCTCGCTGTTTTAAAATTTCATGTGCTTGGTCGAATTGTAATTTTTCTCTTGAGCGTTCGCGCTCAACCGCAACAAATTAACATGCATTAAAAACACAAATGCATTCACATTAAACTCTCGAGCTTCAATTAAAACTTTGAACAATCCATCACCATCGTTTCTCTTTCAACTGATCCGAACTAATTGAGTTCTGTATTACGCCTCAGGAGCGAGGCAGAGTAAATCTTGCACGATTATCGTTAACATATTTCGAAATCATTCCGTGTCGTTGTCGATGTACTCGCTCGAGGTGAATGATGTTCGTATGCATTGCGCTTCATCGCTTCAACCTCCGTTCCCTCGCAACTCACATTCACCTCCTCATCTTGAACATTTCTCTTCGTAATAATTGAGTGTGTTCTAATCTGCTTTCTCTATTTTAATTAAGGCAGTTATCGTAATAAAGCACATTTTCTGATTCTGCAAATCCTCCGAGTTGTGTTTCCGAGATGTTTTCTTTCGGGAAACTGCTTCGCTTTCTCTCTCGCCTTGTTCTCTCTAATGTTTTTATTCGGATGAAATCAACAAAAACTTTAATGGATTATTCAGCATAATACGGAACTTAAGGCTTCTCAAGAGATGTGTGTGGACTCGACAGACTCGAGAGCAAGCCTCTGTATAGCCACGCTGAGGGGCAAATTTATGCAAAGGCCTTCGGAAGGCAGACGAGATAAAATCAATAATTTTCAAGATTCTCATCCACTCGATTGCGGAAGTATCAAAGTTTATCTTTTTCTGTGTTGGCTCCTTGTTTAACAAAATGAGAGGCAAGCTCGAGGGGAGAATCCATTAAAATTGTGAAGCGTAAGTGCAGCTTAGGATTAGAAACGGTCCAAAGTTTATTTTACCATAAAAGCTTCAGTCTTTTCTTCAATTTTCCCAAGAGAGATTTCTTGAAAATCAAGCCGACACTCGAGCATAATCGATTAGTCCGAAGCGATATGGCCATTGCATGAAACATAGAGCAAGTTGTGGGTGTCTTAATCTGCTTCATTTACGGTCTACTGTGTCCATAAAAGCCATGAGACAATAGCATAAACATCTAAAGCTTCTGTGCAAGTTTTAAAGTTCTCCTCACACCACTCAAGTTCTTCTCTGACTCGCCCGCATTCATAAAGATTTGCGCCAACTTGCAGTTCTGTTGGCACTCGCCTGAAGTTCCTGAAACACTTTGCAACACGAGAAGTGAAATATTTTTATGGTGATGTACAAACTTATTTATGTTGAGTATTGAAATAAATTTCATTTAATTAGAAAAAGATCACAAAATTTGCCAGAAATGCTTCTGAAGACAATACCGCTTCAGGATTACATGAAACTAGGAAGAGAAAGTTTTGTTTTCGACTTTCCAGTCATGTCGGAAAAGGTTCAACTTTGTTATGAAACGCTGCGCAACGAAGAAGAGAAGACTTTGAACTTATTTTGATGCGATTTTTCTGTAATTACAAGAAGAATGAAGTGAAAAGATTAAAAAGCTTCGCTAGAGCAAGTTTCATAGAGCGAGGATATCGGAGCTTAAAATTGTTTTCATCTCAAATTGAAACTGAAGCGCTTGATTGCGCTGTAAACTTAATGCGGGTATTTTAAAATTAAATACCTACAAACGCTTTACATGATTAAATTTATTTACCCGAAACGGTGCAATCGTCGTTGAATCTTCCCAATCAGTCGCTCTTCATCGTCAACATCTTCGATTATTGCAGTAATTAAGAGCAAGCCTTCGGCACTGTGATGTCGAATACTGTGTATCGTAACTGCTGAATTTGCAGCATCGTCAAGTTAAAAGCCCCGGCATCGCTGACTCTTCCCTACGATTGCACAATTCACATTGAGTTTGTCAATCTATTCAAACGGATTCATAAATTCATGAGCGAATATATTTTAATTCATGAGATGTTCAAGGATGGAAAACATTCTCACGGGTTTACGATCACGTCGTCGTAACGATTGCGATGAAAGGAACTCGACTCAGCATGTATGTACGTATGAAAGAAGTTTTCTGACAACCGAGGAATAAAAATATTTATTGCGATTGACTCATTTCTACCATCGGCTCAATTCGTCTTCTCTTGAGAGCTCGATTGCTGATTTCTCCTCGAAAGCCAAATCTCGTCAAACGTTTGCGTATTTGTCAATCCATCGATTTCTTTAGTCTCGAGATTGAAAGGCAATCGCCTGAAATCGCTCGACTTTTTTCCTCGCCTTCGTTCCCAATTCCTCTTCCGGCAATAAATCAAGATATAACGCAACAACAAATAAATTACTCTCAGTAAATTTCATTTTCTTTGTCACCATTTTAATTTTCCGTCTCGAACATCTCGACAAGCGGAGCTTACGCTGCTTTTGCATTCATTCAGAAAATTCACCACGACTGTTACACGCTCCATTTGCCTTTGATTGTTCGCTCGAACCGTCAGGAGTGAGAGACTCGATTTATCGCCTCGGATCGAGGCGCTTCATGAAGACGAAAAGTGATAAACGCTTGTTTATGATTGCCACCGCTTAAAGATTCGCTCAGCTTCACCTCGACATAAGCGTGTTTCTTCAGCGGGCGTGGAAAGGGGAAAATTTATTGTCGCCTGATTTGAATAATTTTATCATTCCTATGGATTGGCAAATGAATCAATCCCAACAGAACGGGGAATGAAGTGCAGAGAAGAAAATATTGTTTCGGGCCCGAAGACTTTCATCCGTCTTTTTACTGCCTGAAACACGCCAGTTCTCCCAAGACGATTTCAATCTCCGAAGTTACTCAATTTGCGTCATTCGCATTTCTTTGTCAAACACTTTGCACCCTCCAACGACAACGAGTCAATAACGTTGAATCATGTCGTCTTCACACTGGTCATAAACATTCTTCAACTGACCCCCAGAGAATGCTGACGCAGTTCGTGAATGTAATTTTCTTCTCTCGCTACGTGAACAGTTGTCAGGTGGTGATTTTCTTAATAAGAGATAGCGATTAACGAGATTCTTCCCTGACCCAATTAACGAAACATCCCTGAACGCCTCTCCGCACGTTAAACTTTAAAAAACGCTTTGAGGTTTATCGCCTTGTTTGCGCGCTCGCATTTTTATGGATATGGAAAAAGATTTTCCGTTGCCAGCATGGAAGTTTATTCTTCTTGTTCGCGCCCTGGAGCCGTGCGTATCGTCGCAAGTCGAGCTATCGTTTGTGTAATGAGAGCAGGGACGCCGAGCGGCAGACAATTTACGCTTGCTTTAGGTTATGGCTTCAGGCTGACACAGAAACATTTTGTGGCCCACAGACTTTGAAGCTTTAAGAGTAGAGTTACTCTCAAGTGCTCTCAAGCTACATACACACATCTCTGCCTTCAAATATGCATTCCACTCCCCTGAACGAGCGACGGAAAATTTGTTGAAGGATAATTTAAAAGCAAGAAGCAGCACTCGCATACGCAATGCTACTCGCATCAACCTCCCGTATGATGATGAAGAGTGAGAAGTCTTCAATGAACAGAAAACCTGCGTATAAATGGATTCCGAAAAGGGACTTTCACCCATGCTAAGGGGATAAGAAGAAAGAAAAGAAAGATAAAGTTCATCTTTCTTATTTCACAATATTCTCGCTTTCACTTTCATCCGTGTGTACGTTAATAGCCCAAATGTTCATCTTTTTACGATGAAAAGATGTTCTCGCTCTGCGGATGATGTTGGCGAGGCTTGCAATGTAACATGACGAGAGTTGACAAAGGCGGTCTTTGTGTTCGCAACAGCAATCTCATTACGAACTTAAAGTCCTTATTTCAATATTTGATGTTCAACAGTCGCTTACAGCGGCTTTTGACAGGAGCTTTGAGTCAGCAAGAGACAACAATTTGAAATCGGGAGCGCTTCGTCTATCGGTTTTCAGTGTTTGCTGTCGTCTGGGATTGTTCCGAGCTCGTTGAACGAGTCACGACATGCAAATATGCTTTGATTCGAGTTGAAACGACGATGGAAAGTGCCAAAAGGGCTGGTGAGAGCAGTTTTGAACAAACAGCTTCTCGTGCTGTAACGATAGCCATAACTTATTGAAGTATGAAGGCGGCGGTTGGAGGTGGAGAGTGAATCGAAGCAAGAGAACATAAACCGGCAGTGACAAAATATCAACAAAAAGACATAAAGAACTTTTTACGGTTCCCAATAAAAAGAGATTACAGTAATAAGTTTGAATCTCTAGTTGCTGCTCCTTACCCAATATTACGATCATTATGCCTTATTCTTCCCGCTTCATTCACCCCGAGGGCGGTTTCCCGAGCAAGAGAACTTTTCCCTTCACTGCATTTCGTGAGAAAGTTTTCGAGAGAAAGTTTTCTTCGAGCTCAGGATGAACTTCAACCGTTGAAGTAATTTGAAACGGCAGTGCAAACCTTTTGCTCGGCCATAGATGAGCCCGACCAGCCGCAAACTGTCGAGCGTTTAATAAATATCTGTGTTTTCATCATCGCAGCAGTTGTAAAATCCGAGGACTGAAAATTCCCTTCCGGGCGATGAGAGCACGAAGCGCAACTCGCCATGCCGCGCCAGTCATAATTGAACGATGTTTAATTCCATGTCAAATGTCAGCATAAATATTTTTTCATTTCTCCTCCTCGTTGCGAATTTTTCTCGGGCGTTGTTCAATTGTTTTTCCTCGGCGATCTTGCGCTCGACGATTCTGCCTCTTCGACTTTAATTGTTTCTTCAATTTCGAGTTCGGGCGACTTTAAGACAAATATTCATTGGCAGAGGGGAGCCGTCGACTCGAGGCGACTTAATTGAAAGTCACATGTTTTCTTGAAGATGATGAATGACTCGTCGGCTTGAATGGTGGGATGGCGAATGATGAGGATGAAGACGGAAGTTCTTGTAATTAATGCTCACTCAAGCGGCAAGCTGAATTCTTTTCCTACTAATTGAGATAAATTTCACGTCTTCGGGCTTGCGACGAGAAGCGACAGGAAAGTTTTACGTTCTCTTCCGACTCAAAAATGCTCTCGGACGCCCTCGGGCTCAATCAGCGGGAAAATCTGTCTAACGAGACGTTTCTTCAATTTATCAACGAGCAAGGGACACTCCGAATTCCTCTCATTGGCACTTTATTTAATTTCAATCCTGGCCACACGATTGGGAATTCTCCGAGGCTCCAAAATTTACAGCGAGCCATAAAAGAAGCTCGTGAAGAAGATTGGCAATTTAAAAAGCACGGCGGCGAGAATGTAAATTCCTTCTGCGAAACTCGAGTCGACGAGCGGGGAAATGAAAAGCGCAGAGATAAAGATGATGGCACGTGAGTGAGTCAAAAGGATTTTCAGCAATAAAGCGACACGGCGATGAGGCAAAGACAGAAGAGCTTTCGACAATGACGTCAGCTTGTTCACGTCGCAGCTTTCAAGCATTCGTCGCCCCTGTCGTGTTTGACGTCATTAAGGAACGATTCGAGAGAAGTCCGTGGAGAAATTTAGATTTCTTTCGGATTTTTACGACAACAGCTCGTTGCGCCAAGCTCTTCTCCCTTCCATCAACAATGGCACAAGGAATTCAGATGAGGCGTCGCATTAAACATTTATAATCCTGTAAACGAAAGGAATCGTCCTTGAAGCATTTCTTTCTTTTTTGCCGTCTCACCATTCTATTCTCGGCTACATTGTCGCTTTATCACCCGAAGTATTCTCTGGGCAGAGGATTACATTGAAAAAGTGATGGAATTTATGGGCGACGTGGATGAGCGGAGAAAAAGTTTTGTTTCTGGCGGTTCTAACACGGGCGGGAACTTGAGCTGGTAATCCGCCTATGACAATTGTCTTTAAACCTTTTTTCTTGTTGCGCCAAATCCCATTAAACCGGTGGATTGATAAAACTCCCCCGAAGCTCCAGCGATGCTTCGCTTTTTGTGTCGACGATCTCCGTTTACTTAAGCTCGAAATCCGTTCCGTTTTTTGCTCGCTCGCACGAGTGCTTGAACCACTTATCAACGAGATGTCTTAGTGCCCATCAAGCAACTTCATGCCTTGTTCCAAAATTAAGCTCTTGTCGCAAGCTTCCGCTGTCGCTCCAGGTCAAAGTGAGGACGCTTTGTGTACACAAAAGTAGAACAAACGTCGAGATTCGTCGGATTATTTGCTAATCCCTTAATTTTTGATGTTCTTTAATGTTCTATCAGTGGAGGAAATCGTTCGCTTTCTGCTGCCAACTCTGTAATGAATCTCTTCTTTTGCCTTCGGGTCCGCAGACTCAAAAAAAAACCTCGACGAGTTCGCTTCAACAACATGAATTTAAATTAGGATTAAAGTCAGCTCTACTTGGCTTCGATTTTTGTCATCACAACGCTCGCTCAATCAGCATTATTCTGAATTGTTATCGCTCTCGATGTTTGTTTTCCCGATTCGCCCATCAGACCGATCGCGATGGTAACATTTCAAGCTTTTCAAAACGAAAACCTCGAAACGAGAAACAGAGCTTAACGATGATCTCGAATTGATTCCTGATTCGCGAGCTGCTAAGCTCTTCTTAGAAACAAACTCGAGCCTTGCTTACGCATTCAGCATTTTGTTTTGTTCTTTTAGAAATTAAGAAGAGTCCGCTTTGTCAGGGTGGCTATGAAATTTTGCAGCTTTGAGTCAACAAAAAATCTTTTCTGGATTGAAGAGCAGCCCAGACCTTGTTTCGAATCTGTTTCGTGTCGGAAAATCTTTGGTCAGCCTCATCATTTGTTATGAAATCAGAAGAAGATGGGAAAACGCTTTTCTTCTCTAACAAATGATTAAAATAAACAGAGAGATATTTTTTTAATGAGAAAAAATTCAATTATTCTTGATTTACGAGCTTTCATTGGCTCATGCATGCAGACACGGGCCTTGTTTCATCGTTTTGCGTTGCTAAATCACTTTAACTGCTGCTTGTTCTCGTGGAAACGAATTCACTTAAAATCGCAATTTATCCCACAGCAATTTCGAGCATGCGGATGTAGGGGGAGGCAAACTCGAAACAAAATCATTACCAGTTTCGTTGAATTACATGAGGCTCTGGTTCATTTGTTCCTCGCCAGCTCATACATTATAGGGCTTCTTGTTAAAGTCCGGAAGCAGAGCACTACAAGAGAAGGGACGGCACGATGTGTGAATGAAAAGCGAAAAGGTCTTTCCGGACTCCGTGTTTGCTCTTTTCCCTGTTGAATAAAACAAGAAAGCTCGCAATTTTTTTGCGTCAAAAGAACAGGATAAACAATCCATCATCATGTCAACGAAAACGAAATAATTTCAGCTTTTGTGCTTCTTGCGGCAGTCTGGGTTTTTAATGAGAGGGTTGCGCTATTGTTCACTCTTGTCACCTCTGCTTTACCTCACGTCATGATATTATCAAAGCGATCGTTGACGAAGCGACCGCGAAAAGCTTCGACGAGGTTGTTAAATGCGGTTGGATCAGGATGAAGGAGTGAGAAGTATTGTAAGCGACCTAGAAAATTTCTACGAAATCCTTCACGTATCACTTTGTTGTGATGAGAAAGCACGTTGAACGATTCAAGGCCTGGAAGCTTCCTGGAAATTCATAAAAATTCCAATTTGAGTGAAATTTCGTAATTTAAACTGAGTTAAGTTGATATGTCTTCGAATACTTCGCTGTATTCGAATTGGAATAAATTTCAGATTCAGATTACAGAGAGGCAACATTCTCAAGTGTTCTTCTGCTCGAGATCTTTGTCTCTTCCTCCGGTGCATCGTTGCCGCAATTACGATCTCATGTTTGCGCTGAACTTGAGAAGAAACACCTTAAGCGACTGATTAAAACTTGTAATCTCAAGATGAACGTTTGTCGTTTCATACAACTCCCATAACTATCAAGCGCGCTTGCCTCAACGACATCAATCAACCTGACTCGTCGGCAAGATAAAACGAAGGAGAAAAGCGACGAAACTTTTATGTTTTATTCAACTTATCTTTTATCGGAATCGAGAGTTACGACTCTTTCCCTTTCATCTTCCCACGCAACGGAAACCTTAACTTTTTCCTGTTTGATTCGTTTGAGTCTAAGACTGATTAAAATTAGAGAATGGAAAGTTCTCGGAGCGTAATGAAATTGCTTTTCCTTTACAATTCTTTCGACCCTTACAGATCAACCAAAAGAAAGCTCGAGAGCGATGAGAGATTAAAAGTCATTAAAGTTCTGTCAAAAGGGCTCAAGCGCTTTGCCAAAAAAAGCAGAAGTTCCTTCAACCCTCCTCAACGAGAGAGCAAGACTGGCAGCGATACTTCAATCGCTAATTATCCACAATTCTCCTTTAACTTCATCATCTGAGCATCGAAAACTGGGCGACCAAAATGCATAAAAGGGACAGAGCACGAGAAGAAAACTTTTTATTAATTCAATTGATTGCGATCCACGAGACGCTCCAAGCAGTTGATTTAAGAAGAAGCAGTGTGGATCTGGAAGACTTTCGCCTTCCCAACAGCCAAGCTGCGAGCGAAAACCAATAGAGTTTCCCAAGCCAAACAGACAATCCCACACTGACGAAAAGTTTTCCTTTTTAGCCTCGGAGGCAGTTAACTCATTGCTCGTTTCTCCGATTTCTTTTCACGCCAAAGGAGGAAACAGAGAAAAGCTTGAAAGTCCCTTTCGATTGACGGTTTCATTTATAGTAAAAGGAAGAAGAGGAGCTCGTAAAACATCTTTCGACTTAAACGTTTTTCACTTTTGTTGTAAGTCAAACACGAACGACAGCGAGTTCTTGCTTGCTCTTGATGTTGGTCGACTCTTGTTCGTCCACACAAGGCAAAATTGCATTACACCGGGTCGTGTGTTAGATGTCGACTGGCTGTGACAGTTCGGTAATGTTGTATTTCCGTGATGTGTTCTCCAACGACCAGAGAAGGCATTAAGGGCATGAGCTTACATCAGAGGTGAACGAAGTTTCCGACGAACGGGACTTTCTTTCGCAACGGACTTCCACTCTGCACATCAAAGAAGTTTCGGCAAACAACATTTGTTTGCGCTTTAACGAGCGCAATTATCAAAATACTCGTCGAGCTCTTTGCGCCGCACATATTTCGCTGTACGACAAACTTTCTTGTCTAATGGATTATAAATTCGTTAATTATCTCGCCGGGAAAAGTTCCACATACAAGCAGCCTCGCGGTTTGCCCCACGAACATTAGCGAGAGCGCTGAATAATCTCTTCAATGGCTTTGTTGACACAGAAAATTCCGAATTGCGGATTAATTTCCGTGGAGACAAAGAGTCAGAGTGAAGAATGCTTCAGCTATACAAGAAGCGCTCGGATCAAATTCGCGAGCTCGAGTGACATTTATCTCGAATCATTCAGATTTCATTAAATTTCCACTCGGATTACAGCGAGATGTTCTTAATGAGATGTTTTTCTATGGAATTGAGATTTTAAAAGTCTGGCGTTGCTCTCGCTCGCTCTGGCGTTTGTTTCGTTTTTTGTTAATCCAAGACAAAGAAATTTCCGTTGACGACAATGCGAACGCTCACATGTGCTGGATCTGGAATTCCTGATTCATTTCAATTATAGAAAATGTCAGTTCTGTTCTTCTTTCTATCTTGCTGCCTCGTAAAGAGCGAGGAATCTTCTGCAGCATATGAGAAGTTTATTAATTTTTTTCTCGTTTGCTTTACACAAATTTCTTTTTCATAACTGAAAGATTTTTCCCCTCTTTCTCTTGCTTGCAGTGCTGCATAGAAAATATAAATTGAATCAAACCGGAAAAGCTGCATCTGACTGTTAAATGTGGAAATAACGATGACACGTCACGAAAGCATTTCGTATTGTCATGATGTCTCAAGTAGAGCTCATCGCTGCCGTTAGAATCAAACATGATCACTCGTTCTAAGAGGGAAATGATGCAGAGAACTGACGAACGAAAGGAGAAGAGGAAATAGAATCGACGACAGACTCTTTCGAGATGATGTGAAGAGCATCGGAAGTTGTCAGTTGTCGAGCCAAGTCGATAGTCATTAAAACGCATTCAAATTTCATGGGATTGAAGGACCAAAGAAAAATTGATTCCAGATGAATATTGTGTGTCTTCTCTTCATTTTCAGCGGTGAGTAGAACATTTTATTAACTTTATTCGATGGATTGAAGTACGAAACGATAAAGTGTAGCGCTCCAATTGCTTTCAAATCTAAAAAATCTAGTAAGAAGATTTGATTTAGTTTAGATCTTTGGCGAGGGTTGAACATGATCCGAGATTCGATCTAGTTCATCAAATGGAAAATTTTCATCTCAGTAGAGACGCAAAACATTTTAGAACTGTGAACAGCGAACCATTGCTCGCCACACAGAAGAAAATTTTCCAAGTTTCCCTCCGGTAACAGAACGTTGTTCGGATTTTCCTGTGGCCTCTTGCTGTCCTCAACGCCATCTCCTCGTCGAATTAGTTGGAAATGGAATTCGGGAAATCTAGGGAAAATATTCTTGATTTTCCACAACCGTTGCGAACTCAATCGACTGCAACTTTCAAATTGTATCGGAGTTTTCGCCGTGGAATTGTTTCATTTGAATCCCTTCAGCAGTTATTCAACGACTTTTATTATTTATGACTTTTATCACATTTCCCAACCGCGACCGAGAATTCCGTAAATCGCGTGAATTATAACAAATTTCTCTAACGAAATTGTGTGGCGAGAAAATTCACATACGCTTTCCCGAGTAGATTTAATTACGGGCCAATAAATCAGGGCTAATGAAATATGGTGTCCGAGACTGTCGCCATAAATAATGAAAAATTCTCGACTCTTTAACTCTCGGCTCGCCGGCGTGGGCGAAATTTCACTTTAAAAATTTATCGAGAGTTCGAGCGAACGTTTCCTATCGTCGTTTCGGAAATTAGAGAGAAAGATGCGAAGCCACTCGGGCTGGAGCTTCACACCGAGGATTTGCAACATAAGGTAAGTAATTTTAAAACTTTTGCTGCGCTCTTTTGCTTTAGCGATGAAAAAATTTCATTCACGTAGCGCCAAACTTTCGATTCGCAACCGGTAAATGTTTCAACGAACAAGCACGAGAGGGTGGAAGAGCTTAAATCCCACCATAAACACTCGTATAGTCAATAAACACTGAATACATTACACAACAACTCCGACACGTGTATAGATTATCTACCTGCAGTGTTGCTGAAGACTTCCAGGCCAACACGAAAGGAAGTGAAGGCACAAATTAGGAATTCATCGAAAATGCCAGAAGCTAAAACGAGGGTTTGGCGAAACAAAGTAGGTGGAAAGACTTCCGAAGACCTTTTCTCTCTACCAAACACATTTTCATTCTGATGTCAATTCGAATGGTTCTTGTTGCCTTAATTGAAAGCTTTCAACTTCGATTGGGTTGGTGGGATGTCAGAGCTTTCTAAGCGAGTGACGTTAATCGACAATTGAATGGTCTCGATGGTGATGCAATCGCGCCCAGGCTTAAAATAAAGACTTTCTAATGAGCCTCTAACTTTGCGAGCTTCTCTCCCGGTAAGTGACAAGACCGGCTCAGCGATAAGCTTCTGAACTTTCGCTTTCTTGCTCCCCTCAAAGCCTTTTTCACCTTTTCAATTTTCCACTGAACGAGCGGGAATTCCGAGAGACGAAAAGATTAGGGAAGGAAATCAAAATTTATGTCAGATTTGTTTGAACGTCGTCGAAGAGAGGAAGCGACAAGAATAAGAATCATGATGGCACCGGGAACCAATGGGTGGTTTGTTCACCCTACAAAGCAGTCGCAGTCATAAATTTCAATGAATTTCTTTCCTTCAAGCTATGAAATGCTTCGACATCAAATCTGTGCCTTACTAAATTCCATGCCGAACATTTGACAATGGATTTTTAATGTCAATGTTTCTTTTCTTTATTTGCCTCTTTGTGGGGTCGTGAATAAAAGCGACAGCTCAAAAAGTCCTCGTTAGAGAGCGAACAGAATTAGAATTCTAGCAACGGCAGAATGGATCGGCTAATCCTAAATCGTTGCGCAAACTTTCATTATTCGTCTCTTCCCTGGTGAGCTAGTCAAAGAACAGAACCACGAAAGACGAAACTTGTTTACCATAATTCTATCTTGTCGTCGCCTTTATCGGCTACCGAATGTTTATCATGCGATTTATTATTTCTGGCAGTGTTTAGGAATCAACGTCATTACACATTGACAATCATGAATAAAACATCCGTTCGCCAGTTATTTCGAGAGCTCTCGACAGATTTCGACCGCTTCATGCAGATGGAACGATTTGCCTAACATCGTTTGAATAAAAAAAAGCAAACGAAGATGCCTCGATACAACTTGGGTCGGTTTTTTGTTCAACTCGACGCCTGCTCAAAAACCCAGACCGTAAATAAATACAAATCAGTAAACATAAAAGTCGAGCAAACAATCCGTCAATTACACTCGTTGACGCAGCGATGAAACTTTCGCTTATTGAATAGGAAACAATGGAGAGTAATCGAGATTATATTTAAAGTAAAAGTGTAATTCTATCGCCGAAAGCTTCAAACATTCTGAATGTTACATTCAAACGCCAACGTTGATCATTTTCAATCCGACAAATTCTCATTACATGAAAAGCTGGCAAACAAAAGTGAAAAATAATTAACTTTTCATTTGAATTGCTGAAAGCGGAAATGGATTTCCAAGGAAATCAGCGTGTATTTACTCTTTTGTGATGTTGACAACATCATGTTGTGCAGACTTAAATATGCAATGAGTTTTTCAAGAATCAGTTGCAAAGCTTTCACCGATTTACGTTGAATGCACTTCGAGTTTGACTTCTCCACAAACAAGCTGCTTAACGTTATTCAAACATTCGCGCTCTGCAATAATACCTTACTAATACCTTTGAAGTTTGATGCAAAAGCTCTTCGCTTTCAACAGTTCCAATCGAACCTCATTACCACTCATCTGTAGTAACGATTGAAAAGCTTTCACCGGAAAATATTTTTTAATTAACTTCCAAAATTATGTTAGGGAAAAAATTAAGCGATTCGCCAAAGTATTTCCATAACGAAAGAGGAAGGATTAATTGTCCGGGAGACGGTTGTGAGACCCTCGAAAGGTCAATTTCCCTTCTCAATCAAAGCGAAACCTCTCAAGCGAAAAGTCGAATCGATACGTTTTCCTCCCCCGCTATAACGAAACCGAAGCGATGAATGCCATCTGATGCTCTAATGCAATTCTGTGCGATTTACAATTAGATTAAAAGCAGAATGTGACAACTTTCTCAATATCAGATGCGAGCGCAAAAAAATCGTGCAACAACTGGAAGCAATGATGAAGTCACGATTCGGCTAGAGTGGGAGAGAACATCATTATGACATCGAGAGTCATTCTGTGGAGCTTCAAATGAATGTATCGAGTTCAATTGAACAAGAATTTTTCTCCCTTCAGCAGCAGCGTCTCGAGTCGTCGCTTGTTTAAATGTTGATTTCGTCGTTCATCTCTCCACATGATTCCCGATCCGCAACCCAGAGGACTGTTTCCGATCCATCGATATGTCTTCGCTACTCCTCGCCCAGCTCGAACGTGCTTAATAATGCAGGGAGCAGAGACGAGGAGTGAACCTCAATCTTCTCCGCTCGCATCGATGCTTGAATATTGATTTCAACAGCAAAAGATGATAAAGAAAATCGTCTGCTGCTGTACATGAAATATTTATGTGTGCATCATCTGAGTCGGTGAAAAAACTTAAACGTGAATATTTCATTGTGTTCCGAAAGAAAGGCAGATTATGCACATTTTCGAAGAGTCTTTAAGTTTCGTTCGCAACCATTATGCAATTGCAATGAATTCTCAAATCCGGTTTGCGACTAGAAAGCTTTTCTTGGGGAAGAAAAATCATTAAAAATGTAGAGCAAAAGGGAGAACCTGATTGTTTGAATAAGTCTGAATTGCTTTAATGAAACTTTGATGAGTTCGTTGTCAAAAGACGAACCGAGCGACGCAAAGGTGTTTGGAGAAAGCTTCTCGAGTTTTGCGGTGAGACTCGTCAGATATCTCGATCAAATTTTCATCTGAATTGCTCATAATCATCAATAATTGATTGGGAATGTTTCTTAATTAATTTTCTGTTCGAGCAAAAAGCTCGCTGAGGACAGAGAAAACCGCTCGAGAGATCCAATTGGAGAAGCTATTGCCATGAATGAAGGGAAATCTAAAATAAATGAAAAGCAAAACTTCAAACGGAGTTTCTTCCTTCCGCTAACGTTCGAGACGTTGTCGCTAGGTGAATCGAGTGGAGATGAAATGATCGTTTTCTGTTCATTCCACGACATTAATTTTTGACTACAAAGGAATGTTTCCAAGAAACTGTTTTCTCAACAACAGAATAAAGTGAGCGAGGAGTCAATTTTTATAGCAATCCCGATATGGCTCAAGTCGGATGTATCGCAAAGGGATTCGTGTGCTAAAGAGAGAAGAAATTCCCCTAACGAGCGTCGGAGAATTCTAACTGAAATCACAAGAGACCTCCTCGTGTTCGCTTCGAGAGAAAGCTTTCCTCTCGTCGACGCTGCGCATGTCGCAACGATTCTGCGACGAGAACTCTACGAGAATCTCTCCGAGTAGCAGATTTACCTTTCAGAAGATGCTTTCTTGTACCAAAAGCTTCATTTGATTACCGCTGTCTGATTAAAGTGGACCTGGAAAAGTTTCGCGCGTGAAGTCAATGAGATTGCACTGGTGGTGTTGATGCAGTTCGGATTTTAAAAATTCGCAGTCAGTTCGGAACGAAACAAAAGAATAAATTTTATGGGAAAAGTTGATCGACAAGGAGAAAAATAAAAGTTCCTGAACATGAATTGAATTGAGGATTCAACTCCCTCAAGTGGCAATTATAATTTTGTGATGTGATTTCGAAGCTGTAGAGAATTCTCGGGCTTGCTCTTGTCCCCAAGGCAGAAGGAAAAGTTGAAAAGTTGAAATAATCGAATTAAAAGTCTCTAGATATCTTAATGTAACACTGTATGTTGGCTTCGTTGGATGGTCTAGAAGAGCATCAAGAAGTAATCCGGCTTAGAGTTGAAAGCTTGGGAGTGGTGAAACTAGAGCAAACAAGCTCGGTTTACATGGAATTTTATTTGTCAACGGAGAAGAATAATTCAAGCCCGCAAAGTGGAGCGAAGGGAGAGTAAAATTTAATACAAAGACCGTCCGCCTAACACTGCCATCCGACACGAGGAAGAAGTTTGATTAAAATGTTTCAACTTTCTTGAGTGAGAAGTGTGGAGTGAAAAGTGGAAGAGAACAAGGAGAATAATTTTCTCGACTAAACTTAAAGCGCAAGGATATTTGAATGGAAGCAAGGATAAAATTATGGATCCGCTAGCAATTTTTTGGGTGCTAACGAACAGTTCATACTTAGGTAAATATTTCCCACCCCGACCGCTCGAAGCGTTTGCGATGACGTTCGCAAGAATCCCACTCAGCTCGGGCTCGATGCCAATTGGATAAATAGGCTCATAAAATTGTGACAGAGAGACCTAATCTCGGTGTGGCATTCGATGTTACGGCTTTCTTTATCGGACGAGGGCTGATCCGGGGACGTTCGTCCGCCTCGCACGCTGATTATCGATGTCACCGGATCAATACATCTCGGACGTGGTGGTGAAAGTTGGAAATTGATGAAAATAGATTATTTTTTCGCCGCGTTTGCTCTTTTTCAATTCGGATGTTTCCTAATGGTGTTCTCGTGTTTGTTTCTACTGTGAAGCAGCGCAGAGAAAAGTCCTTACTTATAAAAAAGAGATTATTTCTTTTTGCGGATCATCACGTTTAAATTTAAAACTCTACGTGACCTGTTTATCTCGCAAGCTTTCCTTCCGTTTCACTTCACGGTATGTGAGAAATATTTTGACAAAGAATCTCTCGCCGGAGATAGCGAAGCCAGTCAACCAAAGTGCAACATATTTTCTTTATCACGACACGAAGTTATGGCACAAAAAATTGTTTAAATGAAATGGGGAAGTGTGTGACTGGATTGAAAAGTTCTTCTCGCTCGAGATTGCGAATTCCACCCGCAGGAAGCTCACGAGTATGTCGACTGTGCGAATTAAATTAAATTAAATTGAGGCTCGTCCTCCACGACGGTTATAAGTTTTTATGTCGCTCCCCGAGATCTTTGCCTCAAAACGATCCCTCGAGGCAAGTGCGAGGCGCGTGTACTCGTCTCTCCCGTCTTATTATTTCTAATGACATGAGTCGGAGTGGGATTATTATAATGTCTCTATTCATAAAACACAATCTTCCCAAAGCTTTATCAAGACGAGAAGCAATTTTGTTTCTCAATTCTGCTTCGCTCCGGAAAACTTTTCCTTGCGCCTCATTCCGGCGTTCGGCAACATGAATCCGAACTAATGATATAATCATTTAAATGTGGGGACGAAAGCCTTTAAACTGAGAAAGAGTGTATAATATCTGCCTTAGTTTGCATAAAATTGTAATGAAATTTATTATAATTTATATTCACGGAGTGATCTCGAGGAGAGGTCGAGCTTAGCAGTGCTGAGCCTCCGCACTCGCATTATAAATTATTGAATATCAACAATTTTTCCTTAGCCCGACAATCAGCATAAAATCGAATGGGTTCAAGCTCGAATCTCGCCCGAAAATTGCTTTCTTTATAGATATTTTCTAATCGGAGAGAGGGGGTGAAGGATTAGGAGGGAAAGGACGGAAGTCAAGGAAGCGAGAACTAGTTGAAAAGATAAAGAAATTACGATTATGAGAATTTCAACCTTAACGTTCTGAGAACCTTTTCCTGTCTCATAAAATCACTCGAAGGAAATCTGTCTTCGAACTCTCTCGCTTACCTGCTGCACACAAAAAGCTTTTAAAAGGCAAAAAAGCGTCGAAATTTATTGAGAATGCTCTCGGATCGAATGCTGGAAGGGACGTTTATTGAATTGAAACCTACATCTCGATACTTGTTTGCCGCTGTGTTGAGGGGTTTCTTCGTTTCGTTTGCCTTTCTTATTAGATTTTCAAATTTAATTTGCAATTTTTCGTCAGGAATTCCAGTTGAGGCTCGACTCGAGCCGCTCGAGGGAGCACGAATGCCAAGCATTACGATCGCTCCCGTCGAACTCTTTGGGAAATATCCTGCAAATAATTTATTCTCATTACAAATTCTCCTTCGTTAACATTTTAATATAAATAATTTTTACCATGCGAAACCTTTCAGCTATTTAATTAAGGTTCGTTTGATCATTCGCAGACATTTCTCAAGTTTTAGTTTGCAAAAAAATTCGTTTGCAGAAGTCGGTAGATCGTTGATTAAAAGCTCTTTCTGACAGCACAAGGCTCTTCTCAAAGGCTTAGCCTTCTAAGTGAACTGACCTTGTAATACCTACAGCAAGCTTCGTAAACTGAACTAAGCTTTGTCGTATTCTGATGTGACTCAAAATCCTTTGAACTGGTAAACAGTAAAACTTGTTAAAATGCTCGCATAATTACCGAGCACGAGTTAACAAGTCGAATGGCTTGTACATGTTGAGGACCGCCAAGATTACTCATGATTTAGAGTATCGACAAAGATTTACGTTTTTCTTTGTTGTTGGCTAAGCTTTCCGAAGAAGGAACGTGAGCTGTAAAAATCGCATTTGAAAGGAATTCACTCTGCCATGGTTTCACGATGAATTAAATTCGTAACGAGACTTTTTCTCCACAAAAACGTTCTCGTTTCTCGCTGTAACTTGAACCGTGCTCAAAAGCTCAGAGGCAGAAATAAAATTCAGCATTGTCAAGTTGCCTCGATTGAGGGTTTTTATTTCATTTTCAATTATTCAATATTCTTCATTGTTTGCTTGCCAAACTTTCCTGCCCGAGGAGCAAAGTGAACAGAAGTTCTGCCGACGTGTAACAGGATTTCGTTGCGTCTATTTGCTGAGACGAAAAGTAAGGAGGGAAAAACTTGTCAATATTGAAACCTAATTTCGGTCAACAATTCTCGAGATCTCTTTTTTTCTCTGATCCAAGTTTCCTGCTCGACATGGAGAAAGAAAATCATGGAAAATAAAGAAAACTGGCTAATTTAACGAAAACTTTGCGTTCCTTGAAACGAGAAAACTATCTCTTTATACACAAATTATTCTGATAGAGGGGAGAAAGCTCGAGGAGGCTGAGGGTGGATCGTTGAAAAGAGGCGATGATAAAAATGATTTTATTTATGTTGAGGGAAAACTTTCTCGCATCTCATGCTGGAGCGAGCGGCTGCTTTGTGGGATTTGGAATAAGTGAGGTCGAAATTGTAAATTTATTTATCACGTAAAACCACTCACAAAACTAAATCCACACTCACTTCGACCCGAAAGCTGTAAACTTTTTATAAAAGTCAAAAAGCAAAGCAATAAAACTTAACGTGAAAGGAAATAATAAGTTTTAGTAGAGCGATGTTGTTCGGTTGAGAGCAAACATAAAAGTTTTGTGCCCTCTCAAATGTGCGACAGTAATTATGCTTTATGCTCTCCCGAGCTGAAATAAATTTGTCTGCTCGGCTTCGCTCGCTCGCTTTTCTGGCTGGCGGGAAGCGACGGAGGAAACAAAATGAAGACATTGCGGAAACGTGGAGAAAGTTCGTAACAAAGTTGAAGGAAGCTTATTGGACTTTCATGACGAATCTAATTTATCAAATCTCGAACCAAATTTAATCTTCATTCAATTTCTGAGCTGGATCTGTTGCAGAACATTGAAAAACAATTTTTGTTTCGTCGATTCGATTGAAAACGAAAATCGGTAGCTCGTTCCAATCATCCCATTCTGCAACATACGTTTTTCAGCATCTAATCGAAATCTCTCCACAAAATAAAAGAGAAAGCAAGATGAATTTTTTCTTTCGTTCGCTCTGCCTCTCCCTAACGAAACAGCAATTGAACAGCTTTTCCGGAGAAAATAAATAAAGCTTTCGTAATTGAAAAAGAGAAAAAACTGATAAATTAAATTGTGGCATAATAGACAGTTTTCCAATCTCAGTTCACTTGAGAGCAGCACTCGGAAGCTGCTAAGGGGAAAACGTTGCACTGGGGAATGTCCGAAGATGAGGTCAATTTGAGGTATTAACTGTACCTTCAACAAGATAAACGATCCTTTGTATAGGCTTTTTAATCAAGGTAGGCTCCAATCAAAGGTACGATTGTCAATTCGAATTTTATCCGGCTTCAGTCCTCTTCTAAAATATCTTCTAATGCTTTCGTAAAATTTCACAACAGAATTCCAATTCCTATTTTGAAACAAGAAGTGACCAGAAAATCCGGTTCAGTTCTGAATGAGCCCCGAAGCTTTGTGTTGCATCCTATCTTGTGTTCATCAAAACTACAAAATAAGCTTTCCATTCCGCCCTACGATGATGATGAAACAAATGGGAGCTTTTTGTTTCGGGCGAGTTTGTGGAGTAGCAAAAAAATACCACTGCGATTATTTATGTTTTTCATCTTGAGAAAAGCTGAGAAATGTTGAACGATACTTTAAACAGCTTCAGGCGGTGGAATGACAAATTATCGATAAGTTTATGTCCAAAGCTAGAGGAGAAGTTTTTGCCTCAAATCGGCAGCAAGAAATTGAGTTTAATAAGTTGTCGGAATGTTTGCGGAAGGAACGCTTGGAATCGACAGCTCAACCAAGTTCATTTAAAACATAAAACTCGACTCACAACATGACTTTCAGATAGCTGAAAGCTTTCAAACTTTATCAGTCTCAACGTTCGACATAAATATTTATTCTCTGTGTTAACAGAAAAGCGGTTAAGCTAAAGCGATTTCTGCTCATAAATTTTCCATCGTTCGTTTCTGAACGACAATCGCCGCACAGGAAAAATTAAATTAAATGTAGTGGCGAGCGAGTGCAAACAATTCGCTAAATAATAACGCCATAAATTATCGTCGAGCGTCAACGAGAGAGCAGCGGGCGGAGGTATAGAATCGGCCCAATGAATTTGAAGCTCGAGTGGGCGCTTACGGAAGGAGATAAACTATGACATTAACCATTGTTATCAAAATTCCTGCGTGCAGAAATTCCGGATTAACGGAAAGATGGAAAAAGAGCTTCGCCCTTCGGGAAAATCAAGTTTACACAAGAGAAAGAGAAGGAAGTTCGAGTGGGAAACGTGGAATTGATTTATTTTGCTTCGCTAAGAAAGTTGAGATATTAAAAATAGAAACTGTAACTGGCAGTCGTGCTCGTAACGCTAGCTTCATGTTCGCGAGCTTTTATATGCGGCAACAGCTAAATTGTTCCTATCATCATTACTCAACGACTGCCGCTTTTCAGCACCTTTAAGTTCGAGGAAAAGGAAAACGTTTCGACGGAGCTTTAGCTTGTTTCGCACGCCCGCAATGAACGCGCAGAGCGAGATAGCACATTCTGCTGTAATTTTATTTTCATTATTCACTTCATTTATTACGAGGAATGGCATAAGCGCTGTGAGGTAAAGAGCAGAGCGAAAAAAGGAAATAATGGAATTTTCCTTCGGCTCTTACTTTTCACTTCTTTTGCCCTCGTCGAGAAAATGAAACAGCTCTTGTGGGTTGCTTGATGGCATTGCCACCATAAGGTTTATCGTGCTCTCAATCTCGTGGAGCTGTTAATAGCGAAGGCAAATTTTTATTCCTCCGCCACTCGCTCGTCAATTCTCGTCATGCCAGCAGATCTCGTCATGGCCGATGAACAGAAACCCTTCGAAAAGCCAGAAAACATTTCCTTATTATCATATGCTCGGAGCTGAAACTCTTTATTTTGTTTCCCGCAGAAAAGGTTCGACCTGCAAACAAACCCAAATTTGAATGCAAATCGTGTAGATGGGGGTTAAGACTGCCGCCGCTGAACTTCTCAGCTTCGCTCTGACAGACATTCGACTTCACTTGTTTTTGAGCAATCAAGTCGCGTCTTGTGACAAATTATTTCACCAGATATCTGGGGGCACATTCAACAACGATGTAACCGACTAAGATAAGCGTTGGTTTTAGATTGGTCAGAATGAGTTCAGATAAAATGACATCTACATTTAAAACAACAACGTTATATATGATTTTACCTGCTGGAGCAGCTCCAGCTAGTGAGCTCTGCTCGGTAAACAAGACTTCCTCGAGTCTCAGCAAAAGGAATTGTAAATTGATTTCGGCGGAAAGCTCACGAAAACAAAAACAATTTCCCTCTTCGAGATTTATTCTCTTCTCAGTGCCGTTAAGTCGAGAGGAAGACGCTCTAGAATGTTTTAAAAGAAATGGCTCTTAATGTAGTGGAAAACAATTCTCGTTCATCATCGTGTTAGGAGCACAAAATCAATGAAAAGTTCGTCTTCTTTCAGTCAAACCTTTACGCTTCCGGGCTAACCTTCAAAGACTTTAAACGAGCTTTGATTCTTCTTCCACCTTGCCTCGTTGTGAAGAAGAGTCATGGGAAAATAAACGACTTTGATTTTTATCTAAGTTACTCCCCATAGATAAATTTATTGATGTATCTTGCGCTTCTTGCTCTTCCCCGCCTCGAGAGAATCTTGCTTGGCACGAGAAATCTCTTCGTAAGTGAGCTCCGCAAACACTTAAAGTGGATTTATTCACGATTTCCCTGTCCCTCCGCTTCGCTTAAATGTTTACTTACAGCATCGTCGTAATATGTTTATCCGCAGACACGCATTGAGTTCAGTCGTCGCTCGTAATGTTCCTCTTGAAGTCTGAAAGATGTTTATGTCTGTCGTACACATGCGAGCTTTCACGGCAAAGTCGGGCACGACCGAGCTTGTTATCTAGCACTGCAACAGCACAAAGATAAGTTTTCCATTGCGAAAACTTTTCTTCTCCCGCGATAAAGATAAATTGACGTTGAGGAAACTTGAAGATGTCGTTTACATTCTCGCTCAGCAAACATCCCGTCTCGAGGATTCAATAATTTTATTGATCCATTACATGCTCTGATGGCGTAGGCTTCTTCAAAGACTTTTCCCGGAACTTTCTCGTTGTGCGGAAACTCAATTTATCATGCTTAGGGCTGTTTAATCGCTGAACGGCACAGAAACAAACATTTCCATTCCACGACATATTTAATTCTCATTGAGCGTGAAATGAAATATAAATGTTTTTGTTTCGACGAGATTTAAGCTTCAAAAGCAAGCACGAGGCTTAGATGCTAAAGTTAAACATATCTCCGTGAATGCGAGTGGAATGAGGTGGAGTGAGACACGAGCTTACAGAAAATTTATTTCCCTAAGACATCTCATCTGAAAACTGCAAGTCTTGCGAACAGCACAGTTCCCTCTCCTCTCGCCTAATTTAATCCACATTCTTACGACACCATCTGAATACAAATTATTTCACATTTCCGCACATTTCAGACTGTTGTGTGTGCGAAGCGAGAGCGACTTCATGCGACATCATTTCGTCTGTGACATGTGAATGTAATTTAAACATGTTCATGAGGCACGCCCATTCCCTCCAAAAATTGAATTAAATTTTCTAGTCGAGTAGGAATTGATATTTTAATTCAATTACCGGCCAGGGAGGCACACAGGAGAGGATAGGCTGGGGAGAGCTTTGCTGGTGATTACATCTTGTACAAATAATTAAGGACTCAATTATAGGAAACAGATGAGCTTAGCATTAATGCATCATGGATAGCGGCAAGCCTAAATTTGCATATTGAGGAAAACCGAGTCAAGCTGAATGTAAATTCATTAGAGAACCTCATGATGATGCGAAGAGAAAAAGTCTTGAATTTCAAATTGAAGTTGGCAACATTTTGAGGTCGGTAGTGAATCCATTAGTACGAGGAAACAAAGTTTTTGTGGCTCTTTTGTAACGGTTTGGATTTTTCTCGCAGCAGGAATATTAAGTTGAAGTGGTTTGAATACAAAATTTGTTGGAAAAGTTTCGAGGGCGTCGGTCAATTTGAATTGTTCTTGTTCCAGCGACTCGGGCCTCCGATCTCGCACGAACCTCATCAGCAATGATAAAACGATTAACAGCAAGTAATAATTTGATTATTGCGTGATTGCGTTACAGGGAAAACTCCCACGCATCTTGATTAATCTCAGGAACCTCTTTACGGCTCAAGCAAATGCTAATTTTATTCAAAAGCGCTTAGTAATTAATGATAGAAGCGATTCAGTCGATGAAGCTTCACGGGTGAACAGGCATCTCAGTTGTAATTAAACAGAAGCAATCGGTGCTCGATCAGGGAGAAGTTTCCAAAGTCTTCTGGTCTGTGACACATTAAAACAACTTCGGATAATTTCTTATCAGCTCGAGGCAGAAAGAGAAACGAAAGTCTTCGTCACATACGCATTAATTACTTACTCTCCGGAACGAAAGCTTGCGTAATATTGTAATAACTTTGCTTGGCAACAGCTAATGAAGCGAACCAGTGCGACTACATGAATAATTAATAAGAGAAGTAGAATCAAGTCGTCAAGGCGTAATCTCGCCGCAGTCTCCTCGAGAGATGCTGTTAATCAAGCGTTTCCCTCAGCAGTCTTCGAGAGATTATGCAAATGTTCATTCGCATGCTAATGAGCGCATTAATTAGTTGATGCCATTTTCCTCGCCATGAACCTTGAAGAGTTTTCGTTTGAGGTGGAAAGCCAAGTTTGTTTGAACAGGCTTACGCAAGATAAGGAGCAAAGTTTAAATTTCACAAGACTCAATCTTGATGGACCTTCATTCGGTTCCTTTTTGCGCTCCTTAATTCGAAATTCAAACATTCACCGCAGATTAAACCGTCCAATCCAGTCGACAAATTATTCACGAATCAGCGATTGACTTCAAACTGATTAAACACAATCGTTGCCACTCATTAACCGCACATCATTTTCCACCATGTTAGCGCTTTAATCACACACTTGCTCGATGTGTTCTCCAACAGATTGCGAACTAACCAGAAAGTTGCAACAGCAATTACAACAGAATACCGCAACACAAAACTTGCGGCCGAGAACAGAATGTCCGTTGTAGCAGCAACTGTCTCTGACATTTAGGCGATGGATGTCTTTCTCGACCACTGAACATGAGTTTCTCGTTTGCCTAAACGCAGCAAGTGTTTAGGAGTTTACACAACGGCAGCTTAAACGTGTTCATGTGAAGTCGTAGTTTCAAATGCAGAACACCAATGCGAAGTAAAGAATGATTTGAATTAATGCGAGTAGCCTTACACTGAAGCGGACGCTGTAAGCCGTCCCTAAACGAGGCATTACGATCTGCCGCGAAGTTATTAGAATAATGTGTTCAAGCTACATTTTTCATAAATGTCGCCCGGAGCTGAGAGAGGGATTACTTGTGTTTCGTTTCATTATTCCATTGCGAGTACAGCTCGCAAAATATGGAAAACATTTTTGTCTCTCTGCCTCGATGTTCATGAAAACTTTCCATCCTCTCATTATCCTCGCCTAATCCTCATTTGATCACAACACATAAAATGACTTCTTTCTTGTTTTCTCTTCTTCGATAACACCCGAAGCGACGTTAGATATTTTCTGCCTCGAACGTGCTGGAATAAATGAAAGCGAATCGATTCATTGAAAGCTTTAACTGCTTTGAGTCTTTAAGTTGCTTATCGAAGTGACTATTTCGTCGAACTACCACCTCCACAATCAAGAATTCTCATTTCTTCGACTGTAATTGGATCGAATTAGGCAGAATTAATCAGCGTACCTGACCTGCGACGTTAAAGCGAATTCTCATCGAGCAAACTCTGTTAATTTCGAATTCATAAGAATTACCAAGTTCTGGGTATAATTTCACGAAAACATAAACAATTTCACGCGTTCAGACGAAGTGTCGACCTAACGCTGTCAGCGACAACCAATTAAAACGACATTGAAAGTGTTCGAATGGGAATTAAATTTTCAAGCGATTTAATTAGAATTTCCAAACGAAATTTAACTGTCAGGCATCGAGCTTGTTGAATTGTCACAGCGTCAAGTGAGTGAGTTCGCGCTAAATGATTTCACAGGGAGGAGCACGAATTGTCAAGGGAGCAAAGTTATGTACAGTGCGCGCTAAATGTTACGCAATCTATCCGACAACAAATTCCTGATATTTTGCCAGCGATTTTTGGGTTGCCAATTTCCGAATTGAGGCAATCAAGTTCGCTCTCTTTCCTGATATAAAATTGACGAGGAAAACCGTAGTCGACCAAGAATTGCAAATTGATTTTTTAAATGTTGATAAAAAGCGGCGAAAGCGGAGGAACTGCGGCGCAACACAGTTTTTCCCATGGCAACTTTTTAATTGATTTATTGTTCATTCCTATCGAGGCTTTTCCTTCTACCTCGTAAATCCCATGAGTTTGCACGGCTAGTAAAATATCCATTGAGTAAATTTGTTCTAGCACCGCTGATTCTGTTCAAGTTGTGCTAGCCCCGACGCTCTTCCTTTGATGATGCCGAGAGGGGGAGACGCCGGGCCGTTAATTGCCGGAGAGTCATAAAAGTGTTTTTATTACCTTAATCTCCATCAATTGCTCTGATTTTTATTGGAGCGAGCAGAGTCGTTCGCTTCGATAACAAGGAACCGTAAATAAGGAAACCCAAACGTTGGCAATTCCTCTTCTCACTCAATCTCCGCCATAAAAGAGAATTTCCTTTAAGAGTTTCACGAGCGGAAAATGTAAATTTTCTGTCGCAAAATCGTCTTGACTTGCTTGGGGTTTCAGGCTCATAGCCATAACTCACATGACAGGCCATTAGTTTTGAAAGCGTTCAGAACAACGAGACGCATACGGCAGTTAGATTGCTCTTTTATCCAAGTCTAACTGCAGTTTTACGTCTCGCAAGATTCAAGAAAAGAAACTTTTAACTTGCCAGAAGGGTTTCTCGCATTTTGTGTTTTGTTCTATCAAGTTTTAAGTGAACATCTTACTTGAAATTTAAGCAGAAGCTTCAACTGCACAAATCAGTCAAGAACACTTCAGCATTAATTAGGTTTGTACTTGTGAATCTACTTCAAATCCCTAACACAATGTCATTGTTAAGCAATCCCTTCAGTAACTTTAAGATAAGTTTGGACGGTTTAATTTGCAATCAACACCGCACTTTCCGTCACGATCATTAATTCCGCTATTGGGCAGAGTTATTGGGGAAAGCTACAGCTGTAAAGCATCGGCTCGATTTCAATCTTGCAAATTAATCACAAGCAAAACAAGACGTAATTCATGCTTATTTGATTTCTTATTTCTCTTCCTCTTTAGTAACGAAATTCATTCGCACTGGAATTGCCGATAAGGACGATTATCCTTTATTCTTCGAGAAAGCATTTTACGAAACAGAAGTCGATGAGAATGAGGAAATTAATCATCCGTTGCTCACAGTTACAGCTCGAGCACATAACGAATGTAAGTATGAATTCTAATCTTTGTCGATCGAAGCGGAAACGGCTTTTCCTACGCCACGAGAAAACTTGTTTTATTTCGCTCACGAAGATGACAAATTAAAAAAATCAACATCTCGTTCGAGTGGAAATAAAAGTTTACGGCTCAGCGTCGCTTGTTCATCTTCAAAGATCTAGTTTTATGCCAATCGTGTCGTTTAAGACGAGAATCAATATTTGACGAGAAGCTTTTGAGAGTAAACAGTTTTGTACATGGCAGCTTTGAAGGTTTCAGTCCTCCCGCCCCCGCTTTACTATCGAATAAAACAAACAATAAAATTTGTTTCCGTCGATGCCTTTTGCTGTCGATAGTAAACGCTGTCAAGAGGAAGAGCAAGAAAATTGTTCAAAGAACGTAATTTACTCTTCACTTGCTTTCTTTGCCCTTTGATCTTACGACAATCCAAAGAAACGTTCAGTCATGGAAGCATTCGAGCGAAGGGTAAACAACGGAAAAGGCTCTTGCAACCTTTGAACGATCCATCCCATAACTAGTGAGGAATAAAATTGAAAGCTTTCAACTAGCAATGAAATCTCTCAGGCAAAATTATCCTGCAATTACAATCAGTCAACCCAAGCGAAACGATTTTACAAGGATAATCTGGTGAACATTGAGTTCGTTAAGTTTCAAGTAGTTGAAAGCTTTTTAATTACGATTCACTGCTCACACTTAATGATGTCGCACTCGGCTGGAATGGGAGCAAAAACTCTTCAACCGCAATTAGAATTGCTGAATAAGTGAATTCGATTTCATCGAACGCTTCTATTATTCACTCGCATCGACTTCAACCGCACGATGGAAAGAGTTGGAAATATATGAGTGAACAAAATGTCGATAGCATTTTGAAACTCAAACAAAAAGCTTCGTCGTCATCGTTTCGAGAAAGGAAAACTTTCTTCGTTTTATGCATTTTGTGTGGAACAATTGGTTTTGCAGTTGAATTGAGTTTAAACTGCTGTTCAACTAGCTCTGAAATGTCATCAAAGTTTTCCGGATAAGTAAATAACTTGGGTGGGAAATTGGCCGTATCAGAGCTCAGCAAGGCTCCCTCTTGCCATTTCATTGCACACACCGACGCTTTTCGTGCCAGCAATAATGAGAATTTCTCACTCGATTGACTTTCCAGCATCTCCTGTTCAGTATAAAATAACCAGCGGTAACGTTGGCGGGGCGTTTGGCATCCACAACTCCACGGGTCTGATTTTTATAGCTTGCGCCCTCGATTACGAGAAACTCAAAAAAGTAAGTTAAACGACCGCAAACTGTTCTCGCCACTCAGTTAACCAACTTTTCCATTCGCCTTAGTACGAGCTGCGCATCACAGCATCCGATAATTTTAAGGAGAACTACACAACGGTTGTGATAAACATTAGAGACGTAAACGATAATTCACCGATTTTCGAGAAAACTTCATATCGAACACAAATCACAGAGGAAGATGACCGAGCGCTTCCAAAGCGCGTCCTTAAGGTGAGTGGCCGTTTACTAGAGCTACATATCAAAGCTTTTCACATTAACAAGCTCACAAAGGTTTTGACTCGCAGCTGAAAGAGATGTCAGCTTATAATTAGCTGGAGCTACTGGAAACCTTTCAGTCCTGAAAGGACCACACGCTCTCCTTATCTCTGCTTAAAGCTCTAAATCTATTTACATTGAACCGCATTGAGAGAGCTTTCAGGCTTGTCGCATCCGATATACAGAGAAACTGCTCGCGTGCAAAATTAAATACCTTTTGACATCGTCCGTGCCGTGACAGAAAAAAATCCAATTTAATTATTCATCCGGCCATGGCTTGCAACAGCAATTTTAATTAAATCACTTTTATAAAATGCAAAAAGCTCCCGGTGCTTTTCACATGAAAAAACCAATTTAAAACTGTGAATAATGTAATTTTCATAATAATAGGCGATCGCTGTTCTACTTTTGGTGGCTTGTAGAAAAGTTTAAATGGCATTAAGTGTTAATTTTGTGTGTTTGAACTTGTACCGATTAAATTTCCACAGGTCACGGCCAACGATGCTGATGTAGATAGACCGAATAACATAATTTACTTCCTCACCGGACCTGGCATCAACGCAGAGAATCCAGCCGACAGCAACTTTGATATTAACAAAGCGACTGGCGAGATTTTCGTGTTGAAGGTAAGTTACAAGTCTGTTAGAGTTGAACTGCCGACCCTTAAGAGACTTGACATAAATCATGAAACCCTTAACCGGATTATTCACAAACTTCTACATTCCTTCTAAAGCCTTTGAACCGCGACCCCCCGCACGGTCGCTCACAATGGCGCTTCACCGTCTTCGCGCAAGATGAAGGGGGCGAAGGTCTCGTCGGCTTTGCCGATGTTCAAATAAATCTTAAGGACGTGAACGACAATGCGCCCGTTTTTCCACATGGAATTTACAACGGCAACGTCACCGAGAACGGCACAGCTGGCATGTATGTGATGACAATGAAAGCTGATGACTACGACGATGTCAACGAGGGATTGAACGCCAAGTTGATTTATTCAATTGAGAAGAACGCTATCGAGGAGGATTCAGGGCTTCCAATTTTCGAAATTAACATTGACACTGGCGTGATAAAGACTTCAGTGTGCTGTCTCGATCGGGAGAAGACGCCCGACTATTCGCTTCAAATTGTAGCGACGGATGGTGGCGGTTTGAAGGGAACCGGCACCGCGTCGATTCGCGTAACTGATCTCAACGACATGCCTCCCCACTTTACGAAAGACGAGTGGTTCGTGGAGGTGGAAGAGACTGACGGGCCAAATCTGCCAGAAGCGCCAATCCTTACTGTTACCGTCAGCGACGACGACGAGCTAAACAATTTTCAATATAAAATTATCGAGAGCAGCGGTTACGGTGCGGATAAATTTGCGATGATAAAGAACACTGACGGCACAGGGAGCCTCAAAGTAATTCAGCCGCTCGACTACGAGGATCCCATGCAGATGAATGGATTCAGATTTCGTATTCAAGTCAAAGATGACGAGCGGATTAACGACACCGACAAGAATCATATTGCACACTCGTGGGTGATAGTCAAGCTCAAAGACATCAACGACAATACGCCAAAGTTCAAGAAGCCCTTGATGGAGGCGTCGGTCTTTGAGAGTGCGGAAATCGGTAAGGCGTTGGGCACATTCAAAGCCATCGACTTGGATAAGGGCGGTAAAGGTCGGTTAACGTATCTCATTAATCGCACGAGCGACAGACATCGTCAGTTCTCAATTAACTCCGATGGCGTTGTATCGATTCAGCGACCATTAGACCGTGAAACGAGTGCTCGACACGACCTAGAGATTTTAGCAATCGATGATGGCGTTCCACCTCGAACTGCAACAGCATCTTTGGTCGTGATTGTAAAAGATGTTAACGATAATGCGCCAGAGCTTGCAGAGAATTATCGTCCCATTGTGCCAGAAAACTCACCGCCCAGAAAAATCATTGAACTTCGAGCACAGGATCGTGACGACGCGTTGCGAGGAAATGGAGCTCCTTTCCAATTTCGATTAGATCCAGCTGCCGACGACGTCATTAGGTCATCGTTTAAAGTTGAACAGAACCAAAGTGAGTTTTCCCTTAAACGAATTTCTCTTGCCAGAGCGATAAGAACCTCCGTCTTGTTATGAAACTTTTTGAGTTGTTCATCTTGCTTTCGATTCAAGAGACGACAGTCAAAAGATTTTCTTATCTCTCTGGCAACAATGGAAACTTTTTGGCAAAAGAAACGGAAAAGTTTTCTTCCGAGATTTTCTTTTCTTTGCATTGAATTTCACTTAGACCTCAAATTTCCTTTTCTTTCGCCCATAACGTTTCTCCTTCCGCAATGGAACAAAGAAGGAGCAAATGGTGAAGGTGTTGCGATTGTATCATCACTCAAATCTTTCGATCGAGAACAAATGAAGGAGTATCGACTGCCGATTGTAATTAAGGTAATCGTTCTTAGTGGAAATTTCTCATGTTCTCTTCATGCTTCTTCAAAGTTGAAGTAAACTAAACGCTTGTTAAATCCCTACAGGACTCGGGAACGCCTTCGAGAACTGGCACGAGTACACTCACCATAGTTGTTGGCGATGTGAACGACAACATGATGCACTCGGGATCGAAAGAGATAACTGTGTATAATTATCTTGGACAGTCGCCCGACACCCCAATCGGTCGGATTTTCGTTAACGACCTCGATGATTGGGACTTGGAGGACAAAAAGTTCTATTGGACCGATGCTGAGAATCATCGGTTCAAAGTAGACGAAGAGACGGGAATGCTTATCATGCGACGAGGTGCGAGGGAGGGAAAGTATCGATTGAACTTCAAAGTGTACGACCGCAAGCACATTCAAGAATCGTCGGCCAACATTTCTGTTTCTGTTAAGCATTTGCCCTATGAAGCGATTGTTCATTCGGGCTCGTTGCGAGTGGCGGGATTAACGGATGAACAATTGATAAGCAATTGGGATAGCAAGACGCAAACGACGTATCGTAGTAAACTAGATAGACTCCAGGACAAATTGGCTGAGCTCCTCAATGTAGATAGAAAGAATATCGACATATTTAGCGTCCAACTCCGACAACAAAACCCTCCGTCGACCGACATTCGCTTCTCGGCCCATTCGCAGTTCTTCTACAAGGCCGTGCGACTAAATGGCATCGTCTTGTTACACAAAGCCGAAATCGAGTCCCATATCGGATTGAACATCACGATGGTCAATATTAACGAGTGCATGGACGAGAACAATAACTGTAATGGGTCGTGCTCGAATCGTCTTGAAATCAATGCCAATCCATATGTGGTTAATGCTAACAAAACAGCTTTCGTTGGCGTTCACATTAATGCTTCGGGGAGGTGTGAATGTGACGCGAAGAGCTTCAACAAAATCGAAACGTGTCGAACACATCCGTGCTTGAACGGCGGAAAGTGTGTCGAGAACAAATATGGCATCCGATGCATGTGCTTGCCTAGTTATTCGGGGCCACGTTGCCAACAAACCACGAGAAGTTTTCGTGGCAACGGTTGGGCTTGGTATCAACCGCTTGACATGTGCGATCACTCGCACTTGAGCTTGGAGTTTGTCACTCTCAAAGCCGATGGATTGCTCATCTATAACGGACCAATCAGCCGTTCAGCCAGCAATGACACAGACATGTCAGACTTCATTGCCGTTGAGTTGGATAAGGGCTATCCGCGTGTGTTGCTCGACTTTGGATCGGGAACAACAGAGCTTAAAGTCAAAACGAAAAAGCTCTTGAACGATGGTGAGTGGCATCAACTTGATGTTTTCTGGGACATGGAGAACGTTCGAGTCGTTGTCGATTTCTGCAAGTCAGCGGAAATTACGGAAGCCGACGACGGCACGTCACCCGAGATTGACGATAGTTCGTGTCAGGCGCAATCGAAAATTATGCCATTCAATGAGTTTCTCAACGTGAATACTCCGCTTCAGATCGGCGGATTATATCGAGAAAAATTCGATTACGTCAGTCCACGCTGGCAATTCTCTCCCGTCGGAGAAAGCTTTGATGGATGCATCAGAAACATCAAGCACAACGGCATGTACATCGATCTGGCTCACCCCGGTCTCAGCAAGAACACAGCGCCCAACTGCCCTGTCATCCAAGACATTTGCTACAATGTCCCTCCGACAAATAAATGTCTCGATCACGGAACATGCATCGGCAGCATGAACGAACCGAAATGCGAATGTCATCCGGGCTGGACGGGTCACACGTGCAGCACTCAGACGATTCCGACCACATTCAAGTCGCAGAGCTATGTGAAGTATGCGCTGAGCTTTGAACCAAATCGTTACAGCACTTCCCTCCAGATGAGATTCCGAACGCGAGAAAGGTTCGGCGAAATATTTCGAATGAGCGACCAGCAAACGAGGGAGTACGGAATTCTCGATATTTTCGAGGCGAAGCTGAGATTTCGCTACAGTTTAAACGCTGCTTTAATCGAAGAACAGCAAATAGGACTGATGTCTGTGCACGTCGACGACGGTCAATGGCATTTCATCAAAATCCAACGCTTCGGTTCCGCAGTTACGATGGAGATCGACGGAGGCGAAGGAAAGAATTACAATGAGACATTCACCTTCCAAGGCCATCAGTGGCTTGCGATCGACAAGCAGGAAGGTGTTTTTGTTGGAGGAAAGCCCGAGTTCACCGGAATGAAGTCGTTTGAGGTCAACTCAGATTATCAGAATAGCTGCATCGACGACATCAGGTAGGAGAAAGCCCGAGAGTCCTTAAACTGCTTTTATCATCTTCTGTTCTATTCATTTCTCAGGTTGGACGGAAAAAGTTTACCACTTCCGCCGCATACAAACGGCACTCAATGGGGACAAGCAGTAATGGCAAGGAACATCGAGAGATATTGCGCATCAAATAATCCGTGCTCGAATGCATTCTGCCCGGAGCCTTTCGAATGTGTGGACTTATGGAACAAATATGAATGCAGGTACGATAAACTTCGAATCATTTCATTTACATTTCTGTAATTGTTTCCTGCTCTGTTCACGAACATAGCTGCGGCGATGGAATGGTCGTCTCGTCGGAGGGAAAGGGTTGTGTTGATCGCAACGAGTGCCTCGATGTTCCATGTCTAAACGGGGGTGAGTCTGCTGAATGGTGTAAATACGGCGGAGAGATTTCAATGCCTTTTTTCTCGTCACATTCAGGAACGTGCATAAATCAAGAGCCCCGACTGAGATACCGATGCGTTTGCCCCGAAAACTTTTGGGGCGAAAACTGCATGTTCATGAAAGAGCGACAAGCTTTGAAGCTCAGTACAAGTGCCTTGGCAGCCGTTATCGCTTGTTTATTAATCATTATCAGTAAGACCAACATAAACTCACGACGGCGACATCAATAAAACGTTATTCGTCTTCTTCTCTCGCTCTTTTCCAGTTTTATTGTTTCTGTATTTCTCTTTCAATCGTAAGAGAACGACAAATGTCAAAAAGCCTGTCACCAAAGACGACATTCGGGAGAACATCATTAATTATTGTGACGAAGGAGGGGGCGAGAACGACGTAATGGCATTTGACATGAAGACATTGAAAATTCCGATAGGATCACAGCTTCCCGAACTCGTTCAGCATAAAGGAGCATCGAGTAATGAATGTCACCCCTGAGAAATGATTTTATAATTAATTCTCTCAATTGTTTCCCACTTGACATAGGACCGGACATCGCCGTTGTGTCAGATCAAATCATCAAGGTCGATGCGGCCGTGTTTGATGAGAGGAAGCGACGCGTTGATGAGACACAATTTGATGACTTAAGGAATTATGCGTACGAAGGCGCGGGCAGCACAGCGGGCTCGCTGAGTTCCGTACTCGACTCGTCAGGTACAAAACTAAAGTAAAGACTCCATCAACCCCATCCAATAGAACGTAATAACTCTCTCTTTTTCCTCCCACTTTAAATAGGGACTGACGACGCGCCCCACGAGTACAGCAAGTACTTTATGAAATGGGGCCCACGATTCGCTAAAATAGTCAAAATTTATTCTCACAACTCCAGCAACATTGAAAACGACGAGATTAGCTAAAAATAAACGACAACCGTTTCCCTGTTTAAGTTTTCCGCCATTGTAGCTTCTATTAAGTCCATGGTTCATCGAGAGATTAAGTTTAATTCAGAAGAGTAAATAAAGTTGTTTGTACAATTTGATTGCAATATAAAAACCAAACAGAAGATCCTTGTAAAAAATAAAAACAATCTCATGACGTGCATGAAAGAGTCAAATCAAAAAGATAAAATCTCACTGATAGAATCTTCTCATTCTTTCCTTCTTCCTCGCTTTTCGAGAAAAAAATCAATCAAACCAGAATAAAGCATAAGAAATGAATAATGTAAATAACTGTTCTTCAGATGGCACAAAAATATCAAACAAATGAAATACGAAATCGCATAAAACTCTAAGGATGAGAAAAGTTTTATTCGAGCGCTTCAGGCTGTCCAAATGTATGAAAAGCTCTGAACAAGCTCGGGACGTACTGGACAATATTGCCAAGCAATCTTAAATTCGAAAAGCTTGAAAGTTTCTGCGAAGCTTAAACTTAAACTAGCTTTGCATTTTCGAATTTAACTTTGCGGCAAATAAATGTTGTGGAAAGCTTCCGACGCTGATCCAGATGGCCAGCCTTTTGAATCGAAACGATTCAGATTGTGTCTGTTTCCCTGTTGATGTCCTGAATCAATATGCGAAAATAGTTTTGTGTTAAAGCTCTTTTGTTATTATTTATTCTAATTCTTGAACAATCTTCGATCAAGTCTAAGTTGTTGTGATATTGAATTGAAAGATAAAACGATAATTGATTAATATCTAATGAATATTTGAGAGAAAATAGAAGAAGATATTTTATCAAATCAACTTTTATACGTTCAAAATTCGAAGAGAGTAAAAACTCAGCGCCATTGAGAAAGCTGATTACGTAAAATGTAAATAGCAAAATGATTAATTTATTAAAATAATTGTACAGTTTAAAATAATTAATGAGTACAGTTTTAAAAAGTTCAGCATAGCGTAAAATTAACTAATTAAACATTTAAAAAATGGAAGCGACGAGTGAACTCGATAAACAGTTAAATTGAATTGTTATGATTGATTTCCTTTTTTTATCTGAAAAATGAAAACAAAATTTGAAATATGAAATAAAAAAGTTTAAACTGAATCAACTGAATTTTTGATTTAAACAGTCAACAGTCGGGGAGCTGAGGTTGGGCAGAGTTGAACTAATTAAACGACGACCAGTTGGCTTATCACCGCTGAACCACAAATAATCCGTTAGCGTATGAGAGATCGTTGATATTTCCATGGCTTGAATTGTTCAAGCTTTCAATAATAAGAATGAATGACTGAAAGTCTGGTGCTCTAGCTCTTGGTATAAATTATCTAATACTGTCGCATTGACCACATCTCAAATGTGGCTAGTCGCTTGGCTAGCTCATCCTTTGGCATTCGTTCTTATCTCCATCTCCATTACAGTCGTGAATCGTTTTAGGCTACCTAACTTCAGTTGCTAAACAACTGATTTTGATAAATTGTTCAACAGACTCTACAGATTTTGATTCCATCTGACCTCATTTTCCGCATAGTTAAAGCGTTCCTTCAGATTCAACGAGTTGTTCAATTGATCAATGTTGTTCAACTTTGCGTCAAGTGAAGTAGAATTGTTGTCGCAACAAAAACTTGTTTTCATGCTTTGCTCGGGGATGTTGTGTGAAAGCAAATCTCCCTGCAGAAGAGATTGAAGTTGACAAATATTTGGTTTCATCAATTTTCACTTCCTTGTTAGCATTTTATGCATCAACACACGAACGGTTCATGCGAGGACACTTTAACGAGCTTGAATAGAATTTTCTAATGTTTGAGAACTCTCAAAGCTTTGACTGAACTTGCAAGCAAATTTAATTCAAAGGCTTAAGATCGAGGGTGAACGTATAATCAGGTCATGAATTCACCAATATAATCCGCAAACGATCCACGATTTGCATCTTAAGCGCTCTTTGCGAATGCTAACAAAAAAATCAATGAAATTGACCGTAAATTTGAATGCTTTCTACCACAATTGGCCCTCGATATTCATCGCACGTCCCGATACGGGTTTTTAAATATTAAAACATTTGCGTATGTGGAAAATTTATTGAGCCTTCTGCTCGCCTGGACTCTGATAATTCTCTCGAAAACTCGAAAGATTTCTTGTGGGTTTGATTTGCTTGTTGACAAACAAGCACTGCTCGGAACGCAATGTGACCAAAATAAAAATGAAAACTTCCACCCAATTCTCGGTCGAATGGACGAAGGTGAGCAAGAATTTTCTGGGGATTTGTCGTCTCGATGATTCAGTTTCTCAGGTTATTTTTGTATCAAAATAAGCGAGGGAGTGCCTTTGAGTAATCGAATCGCTCTTGTGTGATAGTTGCTCGTGTCGGAAGGAAAGAGTTTCTCTCGCAAATTTGCATATTACATGGAGAAGAGAAGGAAGGCTGAATAACCCTTTTTTTATTGCCGCCTGCTGTCAATGGTGCAAATGGCGAAAATAACCATAATTTCATCGCATGGAACAAGTTTTTCTGGCAGACACACAGAGGAAAAGTTGATCATAAAATTCCATAATGTTTCCGCACAGATCACTGGCACATTTGTCATGCTACAGCTCCAATGCTTTCAAATTAGCCTCGCTCATGGGACGGCGCTCGATGATGAGCTTTTCCTTCCCTTGATGCTTCGCTTTTTATGCGTCGCAACATGGCACCAATTTATCACAACTATTCCAGCATCAAGAAGGGTTCGCGTGTGACGGATGCCTTCCATCTCTACTCTCGAGTCTCATTTGAGATTCAAAAATCCTCTCGATTACATTTTCTACTGGATCGGTTTGTTTTCAATCTCAAATGTTTCCACATAGCGACGGCAGACGAAAGAAACGGAGGAAGGACCAAAACGCTGCCATTCATAACATTTCCAACGACATCCGATGATTTATAGCTGCGTTTTAAACTGCTTCTCAGACAGTCCTCCGGACAAACATATTTTCCTTCCGCAAGGCGGAGAAAAGTAGGAGAGAAAATTTTTCGGGATCTTAAAGGCTTCCTTTAAGTTGTTTCCGGCTAGAAAGAAAAAGTATGAATTGCATGACATTGGGAGAAGGCAAAACTTCCTACTAGCGCCGTTGGATTTTGCGTTGCCTAGCTTTCAAGCTCATTATGTAATGTGAACGTTTTGTGATGAAGCCACTGAGTGTTCTCAACTTGAAATAATTTGCTGAGTTTTCCTACTTCAATATAAAACTTTTTGAGAAAACCGCGAAGGTTTCACTTGCCGCTTCGAATGAACAAATTTCTCTGAAAGCCAAACAGAAATTTATAGGAACTTTCAACAGCCTTCGATGAGAAACAAACCATTTTTCACGAAAGCGCTCTCGAGACTGATTCGCACTTGAATATCTCCGAGTTGATGTATCATTACTTGGAACAACAAGCTGTTGTGCATGGCGGTTTCCCTGGCATTACGAATGTTTTCGCTTATTGAGCTTAGCAGAACTTTTACCCGCAAAGCTACAGACTTGTCTGAGGATAATTATTTAGGGGAAAAAACTCTTTAATAGGATTACAAAGCAAACGATCCACATACTTGGAACAAGATAAGACGGATTACCAAGGCATTCTTCAAGCCGAATGATTCATCGATAAACTTTGCTCGAGAAAATCATCTTCTAGGCGGTTGCCAAGGCGAAAAGTGCTCGACATTAACTTTATGTCCACTAAATTTGTTTTGTGAGATGAAAGCCAAGGCGAAAGGCAATGAAACTCAGAAGGAAAAGCGCCCACACAATAAGTACAAAGCTCCAATTCATATATGTAAAGCCATAAAGTTCTCCGCATTCGACGGAACTGGGAGTAAGCTGCAAATGAGCATTAGTAAAAGATACATCGAGGAGGGAAACCATTAACTGTAATTCATTTAAAATTTATTATACAATGATCTCTCAGTTGAGATTCTCTCGCCTGAACGCTGCTGGCATTTAATAATGAGTTGGGAAATTTATTGCGGAGCATTGAAGTGAAACTCGCAACCGAAAACAATTTTCACTTGAAGTTTGGTATTAACGATGATTGAAACCTTCTCGAGGTCGTCATAGCTTGACGGATTGCTTTCTCAAGAACTCAGCTTTACTATGTTGTGGGAAGTTATCAAAGTGTTAACAGCGCTGCGGCTTTCGCTTCGTCGCCGTCGCTACGACAATTAATTATACTCCTTGCGCGCACGCTGCCATTACAAATTTTTATGCGGTCGTTCTCTACGTGACTTTTAAATATTAAAGCGATCTCAATAATTTTACGCGGTGAACTTTCTTGTTGAATTTTTGATGATGCTGACAAAAAGGCGGCAGAGCGAGCGAACGAGGACAGGTTAGGTGGCTCAAGTGCGTCTAAGGACTCATCACAGCGTTGTAAAATTGTGACTCGCGACGAGATGAATGCTTGTGCAGTCACGTTGCACAATGTTTATTACACAACAACTTCGACACAGCTCCAGCCATGAATAATGCATTAAATAATCTTCAAAGTAACCGAGAACGCTCTTTTTACAACACCACTCGCTCTCCTTGAGCGTATTAATGATTCATGAGCTTGCAGAAGAAAATGTTTACGCAAGGAGTCTCAGACGTGATTGTAGAGACCCCATGAGCAATACGACAGATTTCGTGTTACAGCCGATGGGACGACACGGCGCTGCTTGTGATATTAAGAACCAACGGCCCTGCATGAGTGAAACTTTAGTGATGCCGAGTGCCTGATATAAAATTAATTGATGGAATGAAAACAGCTTTAGAAGCCGTCGAGCGCGTCCCGGAGAGATTTGCCCTCGCGATAACAGAAATCTTATTACTTCCCGTTATGAAATATAAGCATCTGCTTTTGATTGATACCATAAAAACTTTATGAAAGCACTTGAAGTCGTCTTTAGACGCAAGAAATGTGATGTCGAGTTGTAAAAGCGAATGAAATCGGATGGAAGATAGTCGAATGAGAACGAAAATCGTTTTATGACGGAGGATCCGGAACGAGTCTTTAATCAACAGATCTCGATCTTGAAAGCGGATGCGACATCGAGCGTAAACACGAGTTGAGTTTTACTTTCAATTACAACTCACATGCTTCCCTCCAGGTAGCTTTAATCACTCCTGAATCGCTTAATCCCTCAGCACATCAAAGACTTTATGAGACTAAGAGAGGTAGCTGAGCTTCAACGAGCTTCGCATACCCGAGGCTTGTTTTATTTGAACAGCTCGAGCGATTTTCCGCTCGATAATGAATTCACTTAATTAGGTTGAGACACACCTGAGAAGGCTCAAACTAGTTCCTGGAAGGGAAATTAGCAGATATGAGTTTACTGAGGCGCCCTAAGCTGAGCTTTGTTTCGATTGAAATTTATTTCGAATCTGGGGCAATTTGTCAAAGGAGAAGAAAATGAAAACGGTCCGAACGTAATCTTGATTTATGGAATGTTGTGTCGTCTCACTTTTCCCTGAGAAATTATCATCAAATAGCTTTGCACGTCTTGCGAAATTATTATAAATCACGTTGTGTGTCTCCCGCGTGAACGACGCGCAAATGTGGTCGCTTTGGTAATTCACAGAACCACAACATCATCTTGTAAGTAGGTGAAGGGACTAAGTGTGCGAACGAACATGTGCTATCGTTCATTGAGCTGCTCTGAACACTCGACTTCAACAACCTGTGCTCTTCAATTTACTGTTGTACTCAATTTGCATTTGTGCAATTTTCCAATTTTAAAAGCAATTGAAAATCATCAAACGATGAATAGAACGCGATGAAATGTCAGTGGAGCAAGTAACACGAAGTCACTCTCTCCTTGCTCACTTTTATGCTTTTCAAGCACACGACATTTCATCAAGCTCTGGTCGTTTGAATCAACTTTTCAAATGACTTCGAGGAGAGAGACATTAGTCCCCGTTGCAATTTACTTTAGACGTCTGCCGCTTCATAAATCAAACGTTTAAGCAAACTCAACTTGCACCGGCTGCTCGCGATGGAAATTAAATTTAAGAAAAAGTCCTGAAATCTCTCCCTCGATGAACGTTTCACTGTTTGCAAACTCTGCTTCTCGAGCTTGCTCACCTTGCCCTTTGACTTCTCTCGTCGCTGTAAATAGCAAACGGTTTAATTAAACTCAAGATTTATTAACCGCGGGCGAGGACTGAAATGCTGGCTCCCACCGCTCCGTTAGCAGTTTTGAAGTAAATCTTTGCAAAATGGACACTCAACTAGATTGAGCGAATTCAGCCTCGTCTTATTCGTCGTCCTCTTTTTCTTCATTTGATCTTGCTTTAATCACTTTTGGTTGTCTCAGACGCGTATTGGGCACGTTTTCACAATTTCAGAATGAACATACATTTTACCTCTAAGAAGATCCGAATGAGTATTGAATGAGACACAGTTTCAAACTGAAATCATACATATCTGATCGATGACATGCAACTACAATCAGACGAAATGTAGCCGAAAGGCGCTGAAGCAATCCGCATAATGGATGTCGCTTTCTAATTATAGACCTCAACAGCGAACAATAATTCTAAAACTTTTTTCTTCTTTTCGCAATCGCATTGCCGCAGTTCTTTAGAATGATGAGAGGATCCGGATAAAGCTTTTGCAGGTGCTATCCTCCCGTTCTTCATTATCGCACTTCATTTATATCACTTTCATTATTTCACTCCTTCACGCTGTCATGGCAATCTCATCCGCTCTTAGTCTACCCGCACATTTAATTTAACTTTTCTTTCCCTCAGCGAACTGATTTCTGCGGGCGGCAGAGCTCAGCTTCCTTCAAAGTCTCGCTCGTTTTTAATTATTCAAAGTAAGAAGGTGTTTATAAATCTTCCAGATAATAATGGAAATCTCAGTGCAATAATTATTCAGTGGCCGGGGAAGATGCCAAGCTGAAAGTTTGCTGATTGGGGAAGTTGAAGCTTTCTTGTCAAACTTTCACTTCGAGAGATTTAATTGCGAGGAAGTAACCGGAAGTTTGTTAAATGTTTTTTTGAACAAGTTTTGGAACAGTTTCGAGCTGTTGTAGGCGTTTAAGAGTTTGTTCAATAACAACGTTTTCAACTAGGGTTGTAGGATCGGAAAGTGGCGCATGCACGCTGACTAACTTCACAGGTTGGCTGACGACATAACTTAACGAGACTTCGAAGGCAAACAACTTTTATTTCACCACGTTCTCGCTCAACTTTACAATCCTCAGTTACAGATTGCGGCTCTTCGACAGCGATTTCCGTCAAAGTTGAACCACTGCATCCTGCTGACTCTGCATAAATATTTTTTCTTGCAATGCAAAGTTTCTTTGGAAATCTTCGAGTGTTCGTCATGTGCCACATGACACTCTCTAGTAAAATTAGCATTTTATTCCGCAAAATGGAACAAATTTGCTTTCTTAACTTTGATGGATGTGGAAGTTGCTGCCTGAAAAAGCTCTTTGGGGAGAACTTTGCTTTTCAAAAGTTTCTCCATCTCGTGCGAGCAACTTCGAGTGAATCAATTTACCTTTAAGTACAACAAAGTTGTGTGGAGCTTTAAGATCAGGAAACTTTAAACTTAAGTGGAGCTTTAATTAATTGGACATCAAGTTTGTTATCGCTTCTTGCCGTAAAACTGTCGCAAACTTTTCGTGCGGATCTTCGGAAAGGGTTGAAGCGAAGCTTTGAATTCCAGAGCATCGTCGACCCTTACAAAGCTTTCAAGCAATGACGAGTCGAGTCTCTCGAGGTTGTCTGGCTTTGATAGGACGTGTATTGATATCGAGCGACGTCGTTCGCTAGCTGGCATGATGAACGTCTGGAAGTGAAACTTTTCTAAGTAACAAGATTATGGGAATAACCTTCGATGGGTAATTTCACCTTGAAGAACCGCGAAACGTCGTTTTGAGTGATGGATTTCAAGATGGAAGCCTCGACGTTTATGCGGTTGAAGTGATACTGTTGACTGGAAATTTCCTTGAAGAACTCCCAGAACTGATCCCCAAGCGTTAGCAACTTTGGAAGCTTTCGCGATTTTAGAGCTTTCTTGAATGTCTCAAATTTGTCTGCAGGCATCTCCTCAATCTCGTTCTGCCAACAAACATCTCATCTGACAAAACATAATTTTAAATTTCTTAGAACTCACTGCCATAGTCTTAAGGAATTTAGCGATTCGCTGCTCGACAAACTCCGGATGCTTCGTCGACTCGACGACGAATTTAATCCCCTGAGCGTGGTGCGCTCTCCTGATGAGACAGTCGACAAGATAGCCTTGCTGCTCCTGAAAGTTCGTAGAAAATCTAATTAATTTTGTAATGCTCTCAGCAACAGACCAAAGCAAGCTGTTGACTGTAAAAGCCTTTGTAAACTTCCTAGGGCAGATTTAATCATCTCTATTCAAGTATGCCACACGTCGTACCTGAGTTCGCAGAACATTGAAGAACGACTCTTTGAGGATTTGTAGAACTAAGTCGAGTAGAACGTTTGACTTGTCATCTTGAACACCACACTGGATGTAAAGGCTTGTGCAATTGACTTTGTGGAGAGTGCTGGAGGCTTGGTAGATGTGCGAAATACCTGGAAATAAGAAGTTGAAGAGATCAAGCTCTTCACCGTCCACTCACTAACCTTCCGGCAGCTGCATTTCTCGCATGACATGCGGAGCCAGAATGAATTTCAGCGCCGATTTGTTCGTGTTGCGAGCTTTCTGCAATCGATCTTCGATAAGATTGGAAAGCTCAATTGCTCGGTCTTCATTGACGTTGCCGAAGATGAAACATTCGGCATGCGTTTGCGAAACAATTTCCTTAACGAATGTTTTGATTCGACACATCGTGACGAACCTCATGGCAGAGATGAGCTCTTCGTTTGTCCACATCTGTTCAGTAAGAATGACTCCCAAGTAGTAGATGGCCACCTGCTGTGGCTTGTCAGATTTGAAGCCCTTGAGGTCGGCAAGATAGGCATCGTAGGTTTCCTCGAATCGCTTCTTGTCGATCTTGAAACGAAACGTTTCCTTCAAAACAGTTTCGAGGAAAATGTCTTGCTTGTGAGAGTAGCCGTCAATGTAAAACCTAAAAAGTCGAAGGAAATTTAGGAAAGTTTCATTGTGACCAGTTCCTTTTTCAACTCAACCTGATTCCACTCGTGGTGACAGCAATTTTACAATCCAAACCAGCTAGCTCGGCTACGTAGAGTTGTTCCTTCAAATGATCCTCCAGCATCCAAACGAAAAGATGAGTCAAATTCCAATTCAAAGGGTCGCAGTGAATCGTCGCATTTTTCAGCTCTATTGTCATGATTGCCTTTGGCTTTCTAAACTCGGTATCTTGCTTGAACCAAACGCGAATCAACGAGTTATCGCGAATGATTCGAGGAAAAGTTTGCGACCAGTTATCAATCGCGAGAAACTCAAAGTCGGTTGGAATGAAAACATTTGGCTGTGGAAGATGCAACTTTGGGTCGAGACCGCAAATCGTCCAATCGCGAATAATCGATTGTGGGATAACTTCCGTCCCATAGCTTGTGTTGTAAATCTTTTCTGTCTCGTGACATTTCCAATAAAGCGATTGATCGACAATTGTTACCCGCAAGTTTGAGGGTGTCAACATGCTGAGCACAAATTGAATGAGGTCGGGCCGGAACTCGCTGATCAACACTGGCCCAGTCAACACTTCAGAGATCGGATAGTGACGCATTGAGCTGACAGCTTTCTTCACCAATTGAATTGGACTTTTCTCATCTTCAAACCTAAACTCGAGCTCCCTCAAATTGCGACACTCTTCAAACACCCACTCCTTGATCCCAAAGTCCCTCAACATGTTGAAATATTGGAAAATCAGCCGCACAATCTTATCTCGGTTCACAAAGCCTTCGTCGGTCAAGTCGACCTTCACCTCGAACAAACCAAAGCCGCGGGCATATTTGATGTGATCGCAGTTCAGTGTGCTGCTCCATCCACGCTTTTTCAGTTCAGAGATAATCGATCCCGGACCTTCGTGGCCAACAAGATTGACAATGTAGTCTTCAGGCTAAAAAGAAACAATTTTTACTTCGATAAATCTTTTCACATACATAAAAACCATCGCCAAGGCTGCTCAACCCCTTTTAATTTTCTCTCGACTCGTTTCACTGAACTGAGAAGGTTGAGCAGGAAGCTTTAAAATTGAAAGCTTTTCTGTAAGCTTTAGGAGCTCACTCACTCACACTTGACTTATAGTAGGGCAAAAGGTCGGGCGTCTGGAAGGTCATCGTCATTGTTCGGACGTCTCTCAATGGCACAATGTAAGTCTTTGTCATCATTTGATCGCTCGTGTATACTTGGTCGCTCCACGATGGAATCTCAAGTTCTTTGTTGGCAATGCCGACGTTGAAGTATTCTCTTGCCATCGCTTCGAGCTCATCCAACGAGCTTTTTCCCACAATCACCAAATTCATCAGATTTCCCGAACGATACCAAGCTTCGTGGAAAGTGAGAAGCTCCTCGCGTAATTCAATGCCGTGGCGACTGGGATTGTCTATCAGCGTTTGCGTATTCCCAGTACTGAATTTGCTGTAGGGATGATGAGGATTCGCAACTGTTTTGTTCACCATACGAATTCTCCACGCATCTGACGCCAAGTTCTTTTCATGTTCGCTGTTGACGGCGGAAATTTCACGCATGATGGACGAAGCCTTGAATAATGGCGCTATAAACATCTGCGAGAATATTTCCAACGCCGGAGAAAGTTTTTCCGGCACGACATCAAAGAAATATTTTGTCACATCGGCAAAGGTTTGAGCGTTGCAAAAGCCTCCGTTTTCATTGATGAACGATCGGAACTCGTTTTCCTGGGGAAACTTCTCTGTGCCGAGGAACAGAACATGCTCGATGAGGTGCGCTAGACCTGGAACGTCGACAGGATCACTCATATGACCGACCTCAACGCACATGCACGCTGCGCTCTTTGAAGTCGTTGGGTCGGAGATCAAAAGAACTTTCACTCCGCTATCGAGAATCAATCCGCGATAGTTTTTCGAATCTTGCTGCGACTTCACAATGTCATCGAACTTATTGCTTGTTTCTACTTTCACAGCATTCTGCGGCCTCTCACTCACGTTTTCTCTTGTCAACGGTCTTCGCCGGAACCTCAACTTATGCTCGAAAAGCCCCATTTGAATAGAACTCACTTTCCGATGCACTTTCAACGATTGAAAATGATGAATTAATAAACAAAATTGATTCGCGAGCAGATGTTGGATTGTCGCCAAGAGAGCAGGAAGGAAGTTTGAAGGAGAATCATCACGAAGTGTCACAGACGCTAATTCAGGGGAAATCTTCTTGCCGAGAACAAAAACGAAACACTCGGCATAGTTTGCAACAAAGTATCGTTAATGTGTCTGACCGCATGGAAGCCCAGCACTTTCATTAAGCCAGATTTCATTTTTGTTCTCCACAACTAACTGACTACAAAACCTCTCAACCCCATTCTCGGTAGATGCAGTCGTGACCAGCAGATTCAAGTTGTGAATTTGATATTCACTTTAATGAAAAATATGAAAGGCACACGAGAGAAAATATCGACTAAAGCTGGAACCTCAATTCGGTCCTAGGGGAAATTTGATGGCTGGCTGATCGATGGGTTCAGTTCAACATCTTCGAAGAGCTTTCGGTGAGCGTGGCAAGTGAAGTGTGCGTTGATATACGACACGAGCTTTCGTAGGCGGTAAATCCTCGCCACGTGGCTCTAAAATTTAACGGTCACGCAGTTTTCAGTTGTTTGTTGTTGGCAAAACAGCTGCGAATATTTCTCGGTTTCAAAACGATGGAGGAGGTAAAATCAGATAAATTGATTGACGAGCTTCGCGAAAGCCGTCGAGTGAACTTGCGTGTGCACCAGGAGAACAATCGGCTGAAAGCTTTCGATTCAAATCGATTGGTTGAATCGGAAATCCTAACTGAGAAAGATGTGGTTGGTCTCTGCTCAAGGATTAAACGGAGGAAGCGAGCGACAGCCGAGGACTTGTACAAGCTTAGTAATGCGTTCATTCAAAGCGAGAAGAATGTGACAGAGTTTATCAAGGTCACCGGCGCTATTAATGTTTTAATTAAGGAGTTCACGGGAATGGACAGTCGATGTCAGCTGTTAGCCGCCCAGTGCTTGTGCAACCTGAGTTTAGGCGACGAAACGTGCTGCTCAAAGGTCGCAACATTCGCCGGCAGTTATCTGATGATCTTTATACTGAAACCCGGTGACATTCAACTCTCGGTGAGCATGAAATTGAAGTTTACATCCTGTCAATCCTTCCATTTTTCACCGTCTGATTCCAGAAAGTTTGCTTGTGGATAACTCAGAACATTGTGGCCTCAGGACCTAAACCACTCTGCATTCTGCTGTCGCAGGAGCTTCTCAAGAATTGCCTTCACATCCTCAGTTGCTCAGCTGAGCAATACAACGATTCTCTTCAGCTGCTGGATCTGATAATCGACGGCAAATGGAAGGAACTCAATGAAGACGAAAAGCGGGAAGTCCGAGAAACCCTTTGGAGCGCAATGAGAAAGAACTTTGGTGACCTGTTGACACTGCAAGTCTTCCTGAAAGTGACGGCTAGCGAACCGTTTGCACAAGAAGATACGAAGGCTTTACTGGGCATGCTAATAGCGAACCTCAAGGAGGAGTCAGTTGAAGAGCTTGTCATCCACTTCAGCATTAAGATTCTCGTCAACTTGCTCCAGCAAGACAAACGAAATCTTGTTCAGTTCCTAGAAATCCTGATCGAGAGCAACGCGACGCTTTCGAATATTATCAATACTGCTGCACAGAATCCAAAGCTCTTCAACGTCATCAAAGATCTCGCACAGCTCCTTTCTATCATCTTTGTGTCTCAACAACCTGAAGCCATTCAATACTTCAATGTCGACCCCATCGACAACCTCAGAATTCCAAAGATCTTACAGTTGTAATTGTAAAACTTTTATTTGCTGTTTGCGTTAAAAATAGCTGGTGATCAGCCCGTGATGGTATTAGGCACCACAAGGAGAGTTCTCTATGAATAAACAGTTGAAATGTTTCCTTTTTCTATTGGATGTGTCCCGCTTCTTTCAACTTCGCCACGAGAGCGTCGACGTCAGGTAAAACTTGACCGGCTTGACGCACTGGCGGATCTTCAACCGAAACGACTTCAATTCTCGGCTTAATGTCCACGCCGACCTCGGCAGCGGTCATCTTCTTGATAGGCTTCTTCTTAGCCTTCATGATGTTGGGCAAAGTGGCGTAGCGAGGAATATTCAAGCGCAAGTCTGCGCTGACGACAGCAGGAAGCTTCGTGGTGATTGTTTCCAGACCACCGTCAATCTCACGTACAACTTTTAGCCCGTCGGCGGTTTTCTCAATCGCAGAGGCGAAGACGGCTTGCGGCCAATCTAAAACGGCTGCTGTCATTTGCGCGGTTTGATTCGAGTCGTCGTCGATTGCTTGTTTTCCGAGAATGACTAGATCGACCTTCTCGTCTTGAGCAATCTTTGCAAACATTTTACTGATGTGAAGTGGTTGAAGGAGCTCGTAATCTTTTCCTGAAATCTCAATATGAATCCCGCGGTCAACTCCCATGGCCAGGGCGGTTCGAAGGGTCTCCTGTGACTGAGGTGGCCCGACTGATAGCGCAATCACCTCAGTCGCGAGCTTCTTCTCCTTCATCTTCACGGCCTCCTCCACGGCAATCTCATCGAACGGGTTCATGGAGTGCTTGACTCCTTCAGTCACGACACCCGTTTTGTCGGGCTTCACGCGAATCTAAAAGTGACAAGACAAGATCATCAGCAAACTCCAAAGTCCAAGGGCAATTTGATCAAATTGCGATAACGAATCCAGGTGGTTCGCGGCCCATCTAACTCACTTTGACTGCATAGTCGATGACGCGTTTAACTCCGACAAGAACTCGTGCCATAATTTCAATTTAATGTTATCGAAGAGCGGAAAGTCGCCAGAAACGTTCGCAGTAAGATAAGCGACGAATTATTTTTTCTTCGACTAGTTCAATCGGGTTCGGCACAAAGAGCACGTGGCAACCGTCGCAAGCAATCAACCTTCAGTAGCTCAACCTCCGATTCTAGGTAAGTATTCTTCTTTAAAAAGCGTTACAGATGAACTACAGATCGAAATGTTTCTTATAAAAACGACCGAAACGTTCAACAGCCACGAGAGCTCAAAACATTTCAGAAATTTTAATCGAAACTTGGAAAATGTGTAATTAATTTTGACGCCAATCGTCAGTGTTCTGTGCGATGCTGTTAGGAGACAAACTCAAGTACTCGTTGCTTCGGAGCCAGGAAGCGGACAGTCAATGTTTCTGGACGAGGTGACTGCTGGAAATCTTCGATTACATTTCTTAACAACTCATCAATCAACGATTTTAGGTCCGAGAAGCGACGATGGTTCATTACTTTGTTTGCTGGAACGTGCATGGTTTATGCAACGAGGACAACGATGCCTTTACTAATGCCGAAAGTCGCTGCCGAACATAAATTCAGCAAGACAGACTCGGGGACGATTCTGTCGTCGTTCTTCTGGGGTTACTGCTTCACTCAAATACTTGGAGGATACCTGAGCGATAAGTACGGCGGTCAGCGTGTCATCTTCATATCTAGCATCTTCTGGTCAATTATCACTATCGCCATGCCAAATCTCATAGACTTGTCTTCCTTCTCCCCTCGAATGTCGCTGGCGATCATTGTTTTCTTCAGAGTCGTTAATGGTGCTGCTCAAGGAGTTTACTTCCCAGCTATGATCAGTGTCACGAGCCAGAACCTCAATGAATCTGAGAGAGGCAACTTCTTCTCTCTACTGACATCTGGCTCGGCCTTTGGCACTCTCACGACCGGTTTGCTGGGCACGTTTCTCCTCGACTACTTCGGATGGCCTTGGGTCTTCCAAGTCATCGGATTTATGGGACTGTCGTGGACGCTGCTGCTGCGATATTACACGATATCATCGGAAAGACACCGAGTGATCAACATATCTTCTTCGAACCTTTGTCAGAAGCTCGGCAGCAATGACGTGCCTTGGCTGAAGTTCCTAAGGTCACCGAGTCTCTTGGCGTGCCTATTGGGGCAGGCTTGTGAGATGAACTGCTTCTTCGTGCTTCTGTCGTGGTTACCAACGTTCTTCAGCGAGAACTTTCCACATCAAAAGTCTTATTTGGTGAACTTTCTTCCGTGGGCGCTTGTTCCACCCTGCACGATCATCGCTAAATGCATGACGGAGAATTTGCTGGCCAAGAAGTTCCAGCTGACAAACGTCAGAAAAGCAGTGCAATCAGTTTGCTTTATAGTGCAAATCGCGTCGTTGCTACTCGTTATGCAGACGAAGAACTTCACAGTATCTCTCATTGCCATGAGCGCAGCCATCGGAGTGACGGGTTTCCACGCAGCAGGCGTTACCGTGAATCCGCAAGACCTTTCGCCAAACTTCTCCGGTTCAGTTTTCGGATTGATGAACACCTTTGGAGCAAGCGTTGGCTTCCTCGGCGTTTATCTTGCTGGCCACATTCTCGAGCTGACGCAAAGCTGGAACACCGTCTTCAACTTGCTCGTGATGGGCAACCTTGCCGGGCTGTTCATCTTCTCCCTGTTTGGAAGTGCTGAACCAATAACGTAAGAAAGTTCAATGTGACTAACAAGAAATGTGATGCTAATTAAAGAAAAGAAATATTTTATTATAAACCTTTCGATTACAAAGCTTTAGACATGTAAGGACCGTCGAGCTCGTAGCCCATTTTCCTGTAGTAATTCCTGGTTCCTACACCGGAGATTACTGCCATCTTAACGCTTCCGTGTTCTTCTCGAGCGATTCTTTCAGCTTCCTCCATCAAAAGCATTCCAAAACCTTGATGTTGGAACTTCGTTGGATCGCGTGCGTTCACTGGCACGACTGAGCCATACACGTGAAGTTCTCGAACGATTGAGCAAGCGCCTTGAAGTTCTGGTCTGAAGCTTTGATCGGAAATCTTCCTAAGTCGGAGAAGACCAACGAGAATGTCTTGCTCTGGATCTTCATACGACAGGAAAGTCTCCCAACCTCCGTTCGCTGTGTAGTCGCGTCGAATCAATTCGATCTCGTACGGTCTGACCTTGTTGTGAATTTCTTGAATGCCGACTTCTCTTGTTCGCACATCACGACAGTCTGTGCCAAGATCTTTCATTCTAGCCAGCGCTAACTCGCGCAAGTTTCCATGCTCGACGCCTGAGCTGACAAGCGGCATTGGAATATCACGTTGAACGCGATAAACGCGAGTCCACGGGGCAACCAGAGACAGAATCTTTGCAACTAGATCGACGAGCGTAGACGGTGGATACGATTTGTAGCGTCCCGTCTTCCACAGCTCATAGAGACCGGTACCTCGAATGACCAGAGTTGGATAGATCTTCAGACCATCAGCACGGAACGCCGGATTTTCGAAGAACTCAATGAACTGCTCGATGTCACGTTCGTAGTCCATGTTAGGCAAATCGGGCATCATGTGAGTAACGACTTTGAATCCTGCATCCTTGGACATGTGGAACGACTCGGAGACAGCTTTGACTGTATGTCCTCTGTTGGTGTCACGCGCCACGTCTTCATACACCGATTGAACTCCGATCTCGAGTCTTGTGCATCCGTAATTTAACATGTCAGTGAGGTGTCGCTTCATGCAATAATCTGGTCGAGTCTCTATCGTGATTCCGATGCACTTCGTTTGCGACTTCTCAGAATATTTCACAGCTTCAGCAACGTTCTTCGATGTGTGACCGGAAAGAGCGTCGTGCAAACTCTTGATGAAGTAATCGCGATAATCCTCCGAGAGGCTCATGAAGGTTCCGCCCATGACGATGAACTCGACTTTATCCACAGAATGTCCCAGTTGCTTCAGCTGCTCGACACGATGGCGAGTCTGAAGAAAAGGATTGTAGCGAGCTCGGATCGCTCTCATGGATGTCGGCTCGTATCCGGTGTAGCTCTGAGTGGAATATTCAAAATCGCTGTCAGGTCCGCCTGGACAGTAAACGCAAATGTTTCCAGTGTAGTTAATGTGAGGACATCGGTGAGGTTTACACATCAATGCAACGACAGCAATCTAGAAGGAAACTCAAACGTCAGCTCTGGATCACAAAACATTACGAAACTTACTCCTGAAGCTGTCCGGATTGGTTTTGCCTTCAACTTCGGCAGCAGGAACTTCTTGGCTTCATGCGGCACAGCAGCGATGATGTCGACAAGCCGTGGCGACGATTCCATTCCATATTTGGACGACACTCTCTGTTTCAAACGGTTCAAGTTCACGTCTTTCTGCTCGTCGTGCGATTTCAACAATTCCTGGATAATTTCACCGACCACCAGCACCATCCGCTCCTCGCGGCTGAGCCCAACTCCAAGAGGCTTCTTTTTCGTCATTATCGAGAAGGATCACTTAGCTATTTCACTTCAAAGTTATTTCGCAAATCTTGTGAAACGTAAACAATAAAATGTGCGAGAAGACGCAAAGATTTCGAGGCCCGCGACAGTTTTTGTGGAAAATACCGAAATCCAACGAAAATGACTCTGCCGAGGAAGTTCCCCGTGAACGCAAATATCTTGAAACGGATTAAAAAGACGATAGAGCCGAAGGAGACGGAGACTTACTTGACAAACAGGAATCCGAGGAATTTGGAGTTTTTGAGGATTGCGAGGAAACCAATCGGCTACAAACTCGATGTGCCGGGAAGGAAGTTCTGGAACAAGTAAGTGAAGTGGCAGCTTGTCAGGCCAAGTCACGACAATGCAGTCAAGCTCAATCGTTGGTCACCTCAAGGCAATGGAGGCTAAACTTGGTTGCTAACTTGTTAAGTCAGAAACTTATCTGCTAGAACCAAGGAATCCAACAGTTCTCTCCATAAAGCTAGTCAGACTTCTAATTCTTATCAATTGTAGACTCAACCTTACAACAACCGGCAAGTACATCACAGCTGAGTTGGTTCACCATGAAAATGGAGCAGTCGTTGGGGCTTCGACGAGCGAGTGGGCTATCAAGAAACAGCTCTTCAAAACAACAGACATCTCAGCTTATGTTAACCTTGGCAGAGTGTTTGCACAGCGTTGCCTCGAGAGCGGATTCATCGAAATGACCTGCGATCTAAAGCCAGCGAAGGAAACCAAAGCTGCTGCATTTTTGAAGACTCTCAAGGACGGTGGGCTGTATCTAAAGGAGCCTAACAACGTTAGACTGCAAAAGGAAGTGAACCAGTTTGTCGGCAGAAAGCAGAAACCTTACGGTGACTGGGAAGAGCACTAAAACAAGTCTCAAGTCTGGGCCAACTGTTTATTACATTTCTTTAATTTAGTTGAATAAATTTAGCGATTCTAATCGGTATCAACGTCGCCATTTACTCTGCTGGCTGTTCGTACTTGTCCTTGATGTCCTTCCACAGTTTCTGGAAAGCGAGCGAGAATTTTTGTTTATTTCCTGCTGGATGTTATTCAATCACTTTACTCACTCCCTTGTTCGCCCGGAAGAAAATCTCATCAGCGGCCAAGTCGAATGCTCGTTCGAAGAAGAAAACACTCGCAACGATGCCGACGACGTAAGTGGAAGTCCTCTTGAAGACCAAGTTGTACAAGACTCTCGACATTTTCAAGCTTTTCTCGATTTTTCGGATCAGAAAAATTTGCGGGGCTTCGATCGCACTTAATTTTTTCGCGTCTTTCGTGGAGTTCTGCGTCTTTTGCTTATGCGAATCGCATCGTTCTGCTTCTTTCACTAATGCGGATCGCGTCGAGTATAAACAAAACGGAGAATAAAAATAATTCGACTTAAAAAAAACGTGAGTTTTCCATTGATTAACACACCTGAACAACCTTTTCAAAAGCTGTCTTTTGTTGCAGGATGGATAAGGATAGCGATCCTGTAAAATCTTTCATTTCAGACGAATGCAGGAGTAGCGACGAAGATGCTTCAATGAAAATAGCTGAAACGGAACCGGAAATGCAACAGGAGACTGCTGAAGTTTCGAAAGAAACAGTTTTGTCTGCACATGCTAAAGCTCCGCAAACTCAACCACCGGAAATAGACGAATCGTCAAGCTGCGACAGTACAAAATCAAAGAAATCCCAGAGAGAAGTTGTAGACATGGAATTGGAGCCATCAGCTCCTGCACCAAAGCCTTTTATATCTTCAGTCGAACAGCAAACTTCTGATGAAAGCCGATTGATTACTCAGGAGTCACCAGCGTTGTCGATGACGAGGATCTTCAGCAGTTCAAGTTCGCCGCATCGCAGAATTGTGAACGCTTACAAACGGCGCGCTGCTTTAAAACACAGTCCGCTGAAAAAACCAAAGGAACACAAGTCAGGAAGTCTTGCTGAGGCTATAGGGTTCTTATGTAAGAAGCCAGAAGAAACGGTTACAACATTCCCCGACACCTTTACACGAGGCCGAGTGACTGTTCGCAGAATCGAAACTCTTTTGGAACCCAAACCAAACGCTGCTGCCGTGGAAGCTCAAGACAAACCAGCTTCGTCCATCGAAGATGCTGGAAAAACTCAAAACACTGAGCCAGGAACAAGTACGTCAACAGATTCTCAAAAGCAGCTGTCGGGATGGATCGAAGGATCAAAAAAGTCGAGGGCACTCATCACTTTCTTCCCCAGTCCAGCCGGATTGAAACCACCAAAAGTGCCAAACGGTGTCAACGAGAAAACATTCAAATTCGTGCCAAAGTTATTGCGGTCGCCTCTTCGGAAGTTGCCTGCTTTAAAGCCAGCGGGAATTCTGAAACAGCTCGACAATCATTCAAAGTTGGAATCTGTTACACAATGCAGCCCACAAGCGAAGATTCTGTCAAAAGAACCACCGAAAATCCGCCTACAGAAGCTTTCAAATGGATCGTATGGTTTCTTAAAGCCGGAAGAGCCGCCACAGAGCACTCAAAAGGCATATGCGGAATCTCAAATCGTAAAGAAAGCAGTTGGGAAATCTCAAGACCGGCAAGTTAATAGAAACTCAAGTTTCAACCGTCCAGTTCCAACTACCTCAAAAGTCACTCCAGCTCCACGCAACCGATATTCTTCGTCCAGCGACGATGAAACAACTTCTCATTCTAAAAGAGTACCGAGAAAATCTCCAGCAAAGTCAAACGTACCGCAATCCCGCTCTGCGTCGCTTCTGTCTGGATTGCCGATTCGAACTGCAAACGACGGAAAGGTAATTTACACAGCCGTCACACTTCCGTGCGAGGAAGAACCTCCTGAGCCTTTCAAGTATTCGATTCCGCAAGACATGATCTTGTCAACCTACGACAAAGTCAAGGTTGTTGAGAAGCAGTCAACTCGTATCAAACCAAACCCGCCTTCAAGCAGCAAGACGAACGATTTGTTTGTGATGGAAGATGACAGCAACGAAGCACCGACTTCGCTTCAGCCCAAAGCTCGTCGCAAAGCGACATTAATTCCAAGACAAGTGTTCGACGAGGACACTGAAATTGAGTTCCAAGCGATGCCGCGACCTAAAGTCAACGAAGATCTTATCGATGAACTGGCCAAGAATCGTGTAATGGTGTCGAGTCTTCTGAAGAAGCTGAACATGCCGGAAATCGATTTCGATGCCGAAAGCGACGACTACATCAACCTTTACAAACTCTGCAGAAATTGAGTTCAAAACATTTTGTTGAAATCGTTTTTGTTGCGCCACAATAAATTTAATGAAGTCAATTTGTACAACCACACGGTCTATTTCAAGAAGCATTTAGATGCGCTATCAGCCAATCGCGTCATCGCATTGATGAATTTTACGCGCATCATCTTCTGTTCCGCGTGATCGAGATTCAGTTCTTTGATGTAGTCGAACTGCAGCATCTGATCGATGAAGTTGCCTTGGCGAACGACATCCAGAACGCACGACACGTCTGTTGGGCTGATTTTCGTGTTTTTATCTTCTCCAATCTCTTCACTTGAATCGTCTTCCAAGAGAGATTTAACTAGTTCGTCCTCGGCGTCCTTCAAAGCTTTCTGATAAACCACAGTGCAGTCGATCGATGATGTGTCTAGATGGTTTGGGTTCACTTTGAGATCGTGGTCAGTCAGCTTGTGATCGATTATGTGCTTTCGTATGCAATAATCCTCCGCTGGGTCAGTATCTTCCTCCGACGAGCTTTTGCCGTCCATGAACGAATCGAAAAGCTCGCCAAACTTCTTTTCAGCCTGACAATTCATGAACGATAGGAAAGTCGCGCGCGTTACTTTGATCTGAGCTTGGTGCGTCTTCTCAGCCTTCTCAGCCTCATCGAGTCCTTCAACAGTTTCGTACACGTAGAGCAGCAACAAGACATTCCCAATGTCTGATCTTTTGAAACTGTTCATTATGCACTCTGTGTCGTTTCGCATTTCCTTATCGCTCATCACTTCACCCCGCACACTCTCGATGATGTTATTCTTCGTAACTTCGACAATTGCTGAGCAAAGCGGACTCAGTGGCTTATCTGATCCCAACGGCTCTTGAACCAGCCCAGCGTTTTTCAGATAATCAATGATGCATGTGTCAGTCTCGCGACCTTTCAACGACCGCGCTGTAATAAGCGGAACGACGCACAGAACGAAAAACAATTTCATGATTTCAGCTTGGGTTGCTCGTGCAAACTAACTGCCTAGCGTTGACAGCAACGGCTATTTATTGATGACAGAAAAATAATCAGAGAGAGCAAGAAGTAATCAACAAATGTTGACTTCCTCAAGCGATTATCAATGGCAAACTGATAGTGAAAATACGAAACATGTTCTGCTCTCGATGCTCGATTGCGTCATGAGAAAAACCGAGATAGAATGTTGAACCTTTGATGTTGACACTTTGCTGAGTAATTTCGGGAGTTCAGTTGGCGAGTGAGTGAAGTTTATTCGGTGATCTTGAAAAAGCTTTCACTGAGCTTTTGTGCGCTAAGTTTTTTAAGTGAGCTTTTAAATCTTTTAGGGTGCATAGAATCTTCAATTGAGCTTTCAATTCAAATGCGCAAACTGTGAACTTCAATTAAAAGACTCAGAGATTGTTGTGTCGTCCTCTGACTCGTCTTTCCTTTGAATATCGTAAGTGTTGTTCTCGCTCCTCTGAATTGTGTAAGTTGCTGGGCCTTGAGACACGGTGTAGGTTCTTGATCGGTTCGACGCGAGAGACCGTGAGTTTTCGTTGCGCTCTGCGATCACATCGTTACGCTTCGAGTCATCTCGCTCGATCGGTGTGAGAAAGACTTCATCGAGCTTTCGAATGATGTCAGAGAAATGTGTGTTGGTCGTTTTCGGGATTTGCGGCTGAGGAACAGCGAAGAGATTTGAATCGGTTCTCAGTTTGTCGAATAAATCTTTTCCGGAAGTTTCTGACTCATGCTTAAAGATGACGAGACCACCCGAAGGTCCGTAGATCGAACAGGTTAAGAAGAAATCTTTTGGATGATAATCGAATCCGAAGAACTTTTCACTTGATGGGATTTTGATTTGCAGGAAATTCTTCTCCGACGATGTCAACGCTCCGTTCGCTAGAGAATAGAAGCGAATCAGTGAACCATTTGATGAGAACAAGAGCGATCCGCATGGCGTTATCTTCAGTTTTCCCTGTGACTCGTTCTCTACCGACTGCTGCTGATGTCTTTGAGTTATTTGGCCGGTTGAAACGCCAACGATGAAAATTGTGTTTGTGTTGTCGTTGTTAAGAAAATCTTGCACTCTGAGAAAGATTTTGTTGCCTCGTGGATGGAGCTCGAGACTCGTGATTATGCTGCCGCAGATCTCGCTGAGCTTGAACTGCCTGCTCAAATGATAATCTTTATCGTGTCCGAGCATCCACTCGATAACATCGCCGTTTGAACTTGAAGTGTAGAAAGCTTCAGAGTTCCTCGTCGCAATAGCAGTGACGTACAGCGATTTGTTAGCTTTCGGGTGCTTCAGTTCTTGAGACAGCTCAAAGCCGTCACGCTTCGAGCGACTCTGCCAGATTCTGATTACACAATCCCTGCCGGCAGTTACGGCTTGGAGCTTCGAAATGTCTTCGCTCTGGAGAAATTTGCTTGCGTAGACAAACGAAGGATGTGGAAGAATGTTGTAAGTGTACGAGCTGGCTTCGATCTTCCAAACAATTGCCGTGAAGTCGGAGGAGCCAGTGAGAAGCCATTGGCAGTCAAAGAGCGGCTGTTTCTGCTTAAGCCAGTCAATGTCGTGAATCAAATCGGAATGTTCAAGCATCGTGAAGATTTCTTGCATTTCAGGAAACTTCTGGACATGAATAATCGACCCGCTCTTGGTGACTTCATTGAAGGCAATTAAATGGCCATCTTGGCTGAACTTAGCGACCATCGAGCCCTTCTCGCGGAATTGCGTTTTATGGAAGATTTTGTTGGGAACCTTGCAAGCTTGGCCAGGAAGCTTTTGCCATCTGCGGTTCGCGCTTTCCATCAGCGCCAGCTTATCAAGCGCCGTTAGTTCTTCGACGGGCTCAGCATCGATCTTTTGGTTCATAGCTTTGATTGAAACGTTCAGAACCCCCGGAAACTTTTTTCTCTCCACCATTCGCCACTGATCAAAAACAGTTACGTCAGTCTGATTCTTCTTCCGTAATAAGCTCGAAAAAAAAGCTTCTCGCTTGAGCTTCTGATAAAAAAAGAACTGGAGCTTAAGTTTTTCATTTACATTATCGGAGGTTTGAGAGAAAAGCTTCATGAAAGCCCAACAGACTTCGACCTCGTTAGCGTTAGTGACTTCGAAGAACACGAGAATGTTGTTGTAGATCTCTTTCAGTCGATTCAGGTCTTGTTCGAAGATCAACATCTCATTCCATGTGCAGGTGAGATTGCTGGAAATAGGTGAAAGGTAATGGAAGGTTGATGAAAAGTTTGAGAAGAGAAATTACTGGAAATCGTTGTTGAAACTTCCGATCCTGCTGATGACGATGTCGCCGATTTGTTTACCGCTGTCTTCATTGAACAGTGAAACTTTGACCTTCAGGCTCTTGAAGACGGCGTCGTATTTTAAGGATCCAGTCGAGCGTAGGAAAATTCCTGCAAACAAGAAGGTCGAGTCAATTCAATGTGTTGGCTGAATCGCTTCACTGTTTTTCTTTCGACTAAGCTTACCAATTGCTTGGCTCGGTAACTTGGATTTGTCCTCCTTGCTCGAAGCTTCGGTTGACGACGCTTGGTCTTCAGAACTTTGTTGCTTCTTCGACTTCTTTTTGTCCCTTTGCTTTCGCTTCTTTGATTTCTTTTTTGGGCTCGCGCTTACCTCTGAAGTTGGCGAGCTTTCGCTACTTGACTCAAAGGAAGTTTGCGTTGTTGATGAGATGCTTGGTGTTTCACGGCTTTTAGGCTGTTTCTTTGGTCGTTTTTCTGAAACCATCTCGAGTTTTGGTGACTTGGGAAGGTCAATTTTATCTACAGCTAAAGCGAGCGGATTGTGAACTTCAGTCTCAGCGATCATTTCAGTTTTCTTTTCATCTTCAGCCCACTTTCCACGCTTTGCCACGAAAAACTTTTCTTCTGTGATTTTCTCAGACTGATGAACTTCTACAATATTGCTCGCGAATGGTTTGGCGTTCTTGGCACTTGCGACAACGACTGTGTTTAAGGAAGTGTTTCTTTGGTTCTCTGACACTGATGACGACGACATGGACGAGAGTTGGATGACCTCGTTCTCATTGTTCTTGTCCCTCTTGGCCAATCTTCTAGCTGCAGGTACTGGATTGGCAAGTGAGTTTGTTGAATCCGACAAATTTCTCTTCGCTGGTATCGGTGGCATGGTTTCTCCTGCGACAAATATTTCCTTCTCGAGTTCAGTTTCCTTTTCAATTTCAAACTTTTCCTCAATCTGAATGACTTCGCTGAATAGTTTTCTCGGGCTACTAAGCTCAATCACCTCGGTCAAGTCATCTTCCAAGTTGGCCAAGAGATCGTCTGTCGATTTATTTGAAAACATTTTTGAAATGACTTAGAAAAATTTTACAATACGTAAAAATATTTTGTTTGTTGATACAAAAATTGTCAAGGCAACGATTGAATAAAAATTCCATGGAAACTTCGAAGAATTCGGAAACAAGGAATGTTCAATTTAGAACCTAGCTTGCATAAACAAACACACAAGATACATCACAGTGTACTGACACCGTAGTACCGAGCGGCTTGCAAGTTTTGAAAACTTGACTGACCACATTTTGAAACTAAATGGTTGTTCTACGATCTCAGAAAGTTTCGTCTAGCCCAACCGCTGCTGTTGTATGTGCTGCAGATAATCTGTAATATATTTTGGAAAGGCTGACCAGACGAAAATTTGATATCATTAGTCAATGAAACTCCAACAAATTTTATATTTTTAATTCATTTTATTTTATTTACATTGTTTTCTTCGTCTTTAGATACACTGATTGGGTCATGTCTGAACGTTTCCATCCTTCATTTGCCTCAATCGAGAAGGAAAAACATTTGATTTCAATCGAAAAGGCTCAAAAGCAGAGAAACTTTCGTCGTCATTTCGAAATGGTAAATTTGAATTATGGTATCAGAACTATCTAAGAGTTGTATCAAGTTTGATGTATGGTGTGTTGTCAATAATGCTGGCTGACTGCTAATTGTGTAGAAGATTTCTCCCGAGCTCTTGTAAAGTGTTCAAGAGAACCACGGTCACAATCATTAGATAAGTTTTTTGTGCAATTTTAGTTTATGCTTTGAAACGTCATGAAGAGAAACTTGATAAAAAAGATGGACATTATTTATTACTTTAATGGATGCTTTGAAAGAGGGGAAGGATAAACGTTCTCGAATTTTCGGACTGTTGGGGAAACTCATCGACGTCAAGGAAGGTTTCAAGTTGTTCTTTCAGGCCTTAACAAGTTTATGGACGAACCTTGAAAACTTCTTAAGATTTCAGGTGAACTTTCATCCTCTCAGCATTCCCCGATTAGGCTCAAAATCTTCCAACTAACCTTTGAGTTTCTCCAACGGCCCTCAACATGAAAAGCAAAATGTTCTGTGAACTCAATACGAGTATGAAATTAGAACGACTTCAATGTACATTCAACTATTGTTTCCTTCAATCGTTAATTAGTTTAGAAATTCTAATAAATAGGTATTTTGTTCACTTTTAAAGGTAAATTTTTACTTTAATAAATATGTTTCACTTCTTTAGTTCAATAATGGAAGACATTTTATTTATGTAATTTTCTCATTTATCAATAGATCCACGATCGCTTCTCGCTATACTCAACCGATGAGCGCTCGTGAACGAAGAAATATGTTTAGATTATACTTGTCATTCAAATGAGAAAGCGAAATCGAGTAATCGACAATAATCAGACTTTAAGTATGTCAACGGAGAAGTCTAAACACATCGCGAGTCGCTAAAACACAACAGAAATGAACACCTCGAGTAGCTCTACAAGTTCAGGTGGTTTCGTTTATGAAACGAGGGTAAATTTCGTCTAAGTGGCTACTACCAATCGGAGGTTAAATTTCATCTAAAATTAAGCGTTAAATTGATTCATGAACCGGGAGATGCTCAAAATTGTGCAATGTCTTTGTCCTGTAAAACGATTTCATCATTATTGCTGTTTGGATATGGTCTTAGCCTTTTGTCATGTTCGGATATGCCGTGAACAGGATATGGAACCGAGTAATTCTGATATGAACGTAAGGAAAAGCCGGGCATAGAGCGAGGCGTCGAACTCTTCTTCACCTCAACTCGAAAATCCAAAATCTCTTCGCACTTATTGTCAAATTCAAAAAACTTGCCGCTCGTGTTCAGCTTCAACCGAAAGAGTTTTCTGTCAAAACAAACCTGCTCAATTCGATTTTGCTTCGCACTCAATTCACTTAACGCAAGTAGTCTTACTAATTGAATCTAATTTCTGTCTCGACCGTTTAATTTGCTAATTTATTTACACTCGCACGTGCTGCGAGGGGACAAACAATCTTGTTAAAGAAACAAATTGACTAAAGTCTTCATCTAGAACCAATAAATTTGACGACTAAATAAATTCACTTTATCTTGAAGCTCTCCGCGTTAGAAAGCCGCTTCATTCTTAAGCTTGAAGCTTTGTTTTGTCACTCGTAAGCGCGTTTTAAGTTCCTTTCATCATTCCAATTACCAAGCATCGAGAAGTATTTTTCCGTTTGGCTTCTTGGTATTCGCGTGGCTTTTGAGCTATCTAATTCATTTAGATAAGTACTTATGATAATCTCGTATTCACAACTGTGTATACAAACTCCGCATCGACTGCGTCGGGAGTGAAATGCAACGTAGGTAAAGATTTGATTCGAACTTTTTATCGCAATAGACACATCATGATAGAACACTTTAATGAGCGAATTTCATCTTGCATTCGGGCTGAGGACGATCATGAGTTACGTAGAAAGGCTGATAGGATTCACAAGAAAGCTTCGCAGTTGAGCTTTCGAAGCTTTATGATCGCCACTTGAGCTTTCGAAAGCTTAACGATCGCCAGTAGTAAGTTTAATTCATATCAATGCAAACTGTCATGTGATATGTATCTCAAACTCTTCTGGAGCCTTTAACGACGTAACTCACAACGCGTATCCATCGAGCGAATCTTTATCGAAAACTTGGCTGAAATCAGCGCCATAAAATTAATTTAAAAAAGTTCTTAAACTCTTGTAAAGTTATTCTCGTGTTCTCTCAGTTATCGTTTTTACCACAGACTTTGATTTTCATATTTTAATAGTTTGCCATTTCGATATCTGTTCCTAGTTTGAAGCAGCTCGTTCCACGTCTTCCTTTCGACTACATCGAAATAATTCGTTCAAATATTGTCCGCTGGTTTCTCATGTCTTTGAGTTTTAAATGTAAACAACTTATAAAGTAAAACTTACAAGTAAACAATCAATTTATAAGATGCGCCTAAGTCCGACCGTATCGCTCTATCATGCATGCGTCGCGATGATCCACATAACTATGGACGTAATCAGAGTAAAGTAAAGGTTCGCCGTTTTTATTGTCGTCGCTCGTCCGCACTGCTGTATCTCTATCTCCTCGGGATGATAGCTTATGCATTTCGAGGGTCGTTTTCTTGGCAGCAGCTCACGCGCTAGTCGCCTCGTCCCGCAAGCTCCTAAAATTGAATCATGTGAAAAGAAATCTTAGAGAATTCGAAGGAAAGTTTTACCGGCACCTCCGGGAATCTCTTGCGGCTCGATATCTAACTGTTTCGAGCCACACGGACAGAGAGTGTCCACTACTAGAAGAATTAAATTACTGTGCGGGATCTTCTGTACGCTGAATGGTCTCTCGCATCCCGAAGCATGACAATTCGTTAATTTGCCCTGCAAGATACAAAAAATTTAAGAAAAAATTTACGTTTTTGAGCTTTGCTTACCTTCAGCGGATTGCTTTGACCGCTCGAGTTTAGTCGATCGGGCTGAAGGAGATATAGATCCGTTTTCAAATCACAAGGTCGTGCATGCGCGGGATCAGGTACGACTCGTGGTCCGCCAGGCGCTGGTGGAACTGCAACCCTTGGTACATTTGGCGGCAGTGTAACTTTCTCAATTTCAGGCGCTCCGTGATCTTCAAAGTCTTGTGGCTGCCCATACTCTGGTGGATCGTACTCGTCTTCGTAAACTGGAATCTCATCGTCTTCGTAGTTGTAAGCGACGGGCCATGAGACCACTGGAGTTGCGAGGAAAGACAGCCAAGTTGTCACGAATGTGAAGAAATATTTCAGGACCAACGGCAGTGATTGTATTGGACGAAGGCGCTCGCCAGCTGCGTTGTAGGGATTGTCGCGGTCTGAACAGAGTCCTTGGTAGTCCATTAATCCAACACGACGGAATATTCGGTCCTGTACTAGCGAATCCATTATCGTCCCATCGATTTGTCCGAAGAATTTGCCAGTGTGCTCAGATCGTTCAGAGAGGAGAACAAAGCCGTTGTTGTCCAGCAAGTAACAATCAAGCTCGTCGGATGCACAAGTTTTCCGGCATTGTCCACTTCCGGTGCACTAAAAACCAGAAATTCGATGACTAAATCGATTAGACTTTCATTCACTTACAGCTGAAGTGATGTTGATGAAATGCTTTAATAAAGACTCGTGAGTGTACTGAAGGCCGACGACGGCAGTCGCTGCTTTGTGTCCCCGATGCTCTATAAACATTGAATGGGCCGCCGTCACTAGCACCGAGCTGTTCTTTCCATTATAGCCAGAGTCAAATGGAACGCTGAACACAAAGCTGTCCGGCTCAATCGCATGCTGATCCACAGCTCGCTTGAACCACGATGTGTCCATTGCTTTGGCGTTTATGTCGGCAAAGTGTCTGCAAATTTAACGGTTTTGAGAACCTCAAGATTCTCAAGTCAAAAGCTCGATTCTTACGGTTCCATTGAGTCGTCGGAGTGGTTAATGTGATCCTTCCATCTCAATAAGCCCGAGCGAGTTGCGATAAACGATGTCTTCACTCCAAACATTTGGTATCCTTGCCTAAAACGAATCAAAACGAACCAAGTCAGAATCATTGGAAATTGAAGGTGGGAAAATCCATTAGCGAGCGATGCATGAGAGCAAAATTCTTGAAGCACTTCAGACTCCTCAATGAGTTCTGAAAGCTCCGCGAAGCGTTTGCTCGACACTTGTTACCTCCGCTTAGCAGAAAACAATTTCAGTGGAATAAAAGAAGAGAAAAATCGAATCCTCGTTTGCTATTCATTTATGTTACCTGTGCAAAAGTGCCATTAAAGTGGCAATGGGGCTAAATCAAAAAGGTTTTTGTGCATAAAGTGCGCGTGTTAGTGAAATTGCATTAAAAGGAAAGTCAAATCAAGAGAAACGTGCAGAAATTTCCTCGCGGTCGACGACCAAACGAGAAGCAACAAACGAACTCAAGGCCTGACACTTACTGTTTATCTTCCTTCTTGCCGGTGCTCCGCACGTTCTCCTGTCCAAAAGTTTCCGTTACCATCGCGTCACGTACCAAACTTTGGAATAAAGTTCGATCGCAGTAATACGGTTCAGCTTTCCGTGAGTTTTGATTGGGAGGCGGTGGCTGATGGTAATGTCCAGCTGGGGATCCACTATGCGAGTGGTGTGGTTGTGGACTTCTCGCTCGAAGCTGAAAAACAATTCAAATTAGCTCGCTTACTCTCTAGAGTGATCATCAAACAGCTGAACTCACCGACATCCACTTCCAACCAGGCCTTCCAGCACGTGACATAAAGTGCAGCACCTGCTCCTCCGGCGAATCAAAGGAATCCTCACGGTCGCGAAAGAATGAATCACCAGAGTTCTCCAACTCTTTGTCCATGTCTTTCAAGCTGTTGTATTCGCAATAGACAAAATCAGGATGAACTTTCCAGTTCGGTCCTTTAAAATATTCTGTCACTGTTGGGTGGAAGAACGATTTAGAGTCTGAAGAAGTCGATTGAAGTTTCAACTTACCATTGACATGAGAGTGTCGAATCTCTTGTTGCGACACGAACTCATGCAAACCGTAACGCTCTGGCAAGGCAAGCCCAAGAGAGAATTGTGTTCCCTCGATCGGGCCGTAAAAGTATCTGCAAGGAATTTCCATTAGAAAAGCTCGTCACGACATTCCGCTCCGCCTTACTTTTGCGTTCGCAGAGAAACTCTTTTCATGTCGTCCATGTGCGTGAGAACAGTCAGTTCCATTTCGCCTTCCTTTTGCGAAACCATCTCTTGTCTCATCTAAAAGCCATCAACATTAAATCATCTTTTTGGCAGAGGAAAGCTGGCGAGACTCACATCAAACAAAGCTTGCGTATTCTCGTCCATTCGATCATGCGAGCTGCCCGAGTTGCCGTTGGCGCTGAGTTCAATCTCCGGCACTTCGGTCTCGGTCAAGTCAATCGAGTTATATTTCGGCTTTAGCATCGACATATACTGGCCGTTGTCAGTGATTGGACGTAGATCGGGATGATACAAGAGTCTGCCGTTGTTATCAACGATGAACGAATAGCCGTTGGCGCCTAGTTTATGCCGCGGAATCACCTTTTGAATCTCTTCAATCGGCACGTCGGTCCCGACGACGCCGAGAAGATTTGCGACACGCACCGAGTGATTTCTGCGGTCAAAAACTGGCGTTGACACTGTCGTCACAAGCTTTCGTTTGCCTTCGTTGTCTCTTCCCAACATGCTGCTATAACCGCCAACAAAGACAGGACTCCAATGAACCGGATGGTCGGCTTGGTAGAGAATCATGGGTCGAGCCATCACGAGAGCGTATTCGAAGACCTTCCGCTTTGCGTCCTCGGGTGAGTTTATCTGTGCGTAATAACCTTTGTTCTCGCATGCTATGTTATGAAGGTTCTCCGCACTGCTCGAGTCCGTTCCAATAAGATATGTGAAAAGTCTCACGGGCATGTGTGGGAAGTTGTGCCGCTTGATGAGCTGAAGAGAAATTGTTTGTTAGTAAACGAACGTAAGGCAAATTTCTCATTAGTTCTACCTCAGCGTGAGTCTCCGCAGGTCCGTCTGTAATCAACATAATGGCTTGATTGCATTGGCTGCCCTGACCGCTGACATTGTATTTGTGCAACAGATCGAAAGCTTCCTCTAGCGCTCCGGAAAAGTTTGCCACATTTTCACACTTAATGGCGTTTGTGGCTGCGATAATTTCCCTCACGTTGTCTGGCGAAGCTCGAACCATTTTATTGGCAAAGCACGGAACAGCGGAGCGAACGACGTCTGAAAAGGTTATGAGGTTCACGTAATCATCATCTCCGAGTGTGTCTAAGATGGCGAAAGCTGTCGTTTTCGCCAGCGCAAACTGTTTGCCCGAGAGCGAGCCTGACGAGTCAAGAAGTATGATGACATCCTTTGGCGACGACGCTGCCTGAACAAACCAATCTTCGTTTCTGAAGTCGTTGATCTCTCGATTTCCTCTCGATCCTTCGGGCGGCCAAGCCGTTCCAGGAAAACGTCTCAAGAAGCCATCACGCGACCCGAAGTATTGCCAAGATAGCGCCGAATCTTTCTCGAGGTTGTTGGCGAAGAGCGGGTCAAGGTGCGACGACCAAGAAATCGCCGACTGCATTTCTGGATCGACCTCGATGCCTTCTGTGAAAAGCACGGAACTCAAGCTGACATTCACTGGCAATCCCTCGAATCTTTTCATATGCCTTAACAGCATGTGCTTCGCGCCGTCTGCTAACTTCCCATCGGAGTCGTAAACGTTGATTCGACGCGCGTCGTAAAACACGCTCGAGTGAGACTTCTGGGCCTGATGTTCGGGGTCTGATTCGGAAAGTGCTGCCTGCTCCGCGGAATCCATTATTCTCTGTAAATATTTGAAGCGTCAATTATGTTTCGAATTGATTCTCATCTGACATTATCACTCATCGTCGTTCGCCTTTTTCCCCGGCAAAGTCGTCGAGATCGCAAATATTTTCACAGAGTGCATTTCATCTCTCTGATGATTGCATTCCATTAAAGAGAAATTTAATATGACAACAGCAGCGGAGGGAGAGCTCCCTGAAGTGATTGGGTGAGTGGGCGAGCGAGCGTTTCAGGAAAGAGGAAAAAAGTTGACTGAACTGAACTTTGTGCAATTTTTCAACTCGCCCCGCTGTCCATTTCTGATAAAGTGAAGTGAATTATTCTTCATGTCATAAAGCAGTTGCTGCTCTCGTCTCGGAGACGAAGTGACAGACCAACAGAAGCGCTCCTCACCCCCTCGATGGCATCATTATTGAATTGAAAAACTCTCGAGGCCCTCGAGTCGGAAGAAAAGTTTCATGTTTTAGGAGAGCGAGCAGACGAAAAAACTGTTGAAAATTTTATTTCGAGTTTATCATGATTTCGTTAGCATTTCATCTTCGCCTCAACCGAGTGCATTCCTTGTTTGCTTGCTTTCCTTTCCGAGGAGAGAAAATTTATTTTCACAAACTCATCCACTCATTCCTTGTAGCTGAGAGCGTGAGCTGAATGCATAATTTGACTAAAGTGCTTAACTCACAAACGCTTTCGCGTGCGTTGAGCCGCCGAATGGATGGAAATTTATCACATGCTCTGTGAAAGATGCGATGGATCACGCCTTGAGAATTATTAAATAAAACGAGCTGTTTTTATTGCTTTTCTTTCCGTCGTCGCTGCTGGTTTTCTGTAATTTCTCGACGAGAAACTTTCCCGCAAAGTCTCGAACTTCCCAGACAATGCCGACAGCTTCTCGCTCAGGCATAAATGTTTATTATTCAATTTTCAGCGGGTGTGACATAACTCACAAAATCATCCCGAGCAGAAGCAGCAGCCGAGCTCTCCAAAGGAAAAGCATGAACATTCATCTCACGTCAGCTTCTCAATTGAAAAACTACTAAAGCAAAAACATATAAGCGCAGCATTTTTGCTGAAACTTAACGTCGCTCTGCTGTTCGAGGAGCATTGTTAGCTCTGTGGAACAGACTTCCTCGAAATGCATAGTGTTGCGCTGCAAAATTTATCGCCCCTCGCCCACTGTTGCTCGTGCATAGTTCGAGAATAACATCTTACGACGCAGTTTAGCGAAGCACGAGACCTACTTGCACAGTTTCGAGTTCACTTCAGTGAGCCAGGAAATTAACATTGCGAGAAGGCGCACGGAGAATCAGAAACAAAACGAATTACTTTGCTTTACGTTTTTTACGGTTCAGCTCATGCGGTGCGGGGCGATAAAATGAAGAGTAATTGCTCGAAGAAAGGATTCTCGATATCGATGACGACGGCGCGCACCGGAAGAAGGCAAGGCGAATTAATTTTTATTTCATGCCTTTACGACTCAACAAAAGCTATGACCATTAACGAAGCACATTTTATTCAGCGCACACGAGACTTTGGCTTCATCAATTGACCATCTGGGACAGTCGTGCGAGAGGGAGGCTGAGTAGGACGGCGGAGAGTTTTCATTTCTATTCTTAAGGAGCAAAAATGTTTCAATCAGCATTTTCCTTCTTATCGTTTACTAGCGAATGGCGTCCGTTGAGGTCGCCGGGCCTTCCATTGAAACGACACAGACAGACGAATGCCCTGGGGCTTTGGAGCTCTTACATGATCGGAACATAAATTTCCACGCCAGACTTTTCCTTTATGCAAGGAAAGAGGCTTTGAGGGTTTATTATCTTCCCTATTCTTCCCTTTCGTCCCTTCTCTCCATTCAGAGAATCTCAATCTCTCAGTCCTATAAGTCTGTGCGAAATGTTGAGCATGTGAATAACTAAGAACATTCTCATCAAGGGAAAGAAATCTTTTAAAATATTTTCACGCATCCTTTTCAGTCAGAAGGAAATATTGTGACAATGGGTTCGTTTTCGAGACGAGGGAGAAAGGCTTGCTGTTTCGTAATTATTTTCCTGCTTTCATTAAATGTCGAAATGAAATCTGGAGAGACAATAGAGCTCTGTTGGCTGGTCGGATATGGGAAGCGTCGACTGAGACCTTCTGATAACTCTACGAGTTTCCTCAACCTTTATACTCGCCCGTTGTAGTCTGCGTCGTCGTTCAATGCACGGAGTAGACCGAATAATTCTTTCCATTGGATATTCCCATGCTGTGTCGCATGTAATAGAAAGTTATTGAATGGGCCATTTCAACAATCGATACTTATATGTAAGTTTTATTCAATAACAAAAATTGATATCGCCTGCTCCGATAAACTTTTCTCCATTTCGCTTCGATCTATTATTTCGGCTTGCGATCGGGGACGTTTGCCGAATGAGAGAGGAAACTTTACTGTTGGTTTATCGGAAAATTTAATTAATCGACGTTTATGATGTGGAAGGCCACGGGAGTTGACAGCAAAGCTTTCTCTTGAGAAAACTAATTCAGTGGAAACTTTCTTTGTTTAGTTAATTCTTTGACTCGATGAAAGGAATGATTGAAAACTGCTTTTGGCTTTTAGTTTGCAGGAGAAATTGGTTCAGTTTAGTTTTACTACAAAAGCTGAACAAACTTCAAGGCCGATGAATTCCAATCGTTGTTGTTTAGCGTTCCATTTCAGTAGTATAATATGAAGGCGTGAATTATGACAGGAATTCCGTCACGTTTGGCTTACACGAGTTATCTTGTTGCATCTCATTGTCCTAATTTAGTGAAAATCGCTCGTCTAATTATCGTCGACAACACCTCAAGCGATTGCTGCAGAAAGCTTTCGCACTTTTATCGATTTTCCTACGTGTGTGTCTCCCTGCTCTACTTTCACATGGGGGTTCGTTAGCATGAGCTCTGCAGCGAGTCACACATGCAATGTGTTTCCAATCGGCAATCTAACAGAGAACGCTGATTTCGTATTCTTCGGTTTGTCTGGAGTTTTCATGTAAAATCAAACATGGAAACTTTAATCTCGCAACTTTGCTCCATCACATTCTCGCCAACTTATTTTCTGCTTGCATAATGCGATGGAGTTTTTGTTTCAAACACAACCGTGGGATGGCCACGATAAGCTGCTCTAAGCTTTATTATGTAATTTCTTCTTCTCGTCCGCCCGAAAACCTCTCGGCCACTGAATTAAGAACACTTTGTGCTCTGTGCGATATCATTTGTTCAGTTTGACGACATCGTCATTAGTCGGCTCATGTTACGAGTCTCTTGCAAGGCTTCCATCGCCTTGAAGGTCATAATCTGATTAAAACGATTGCTGCAGAAGAGCAAAAACCAAAATCCAACTCTTAATGTTCAGTGGAAATTGCAAAAACTATTCAGACGAACGAATTAAAAACTCCACAAGCGGAAATACGGATAACAAAAAGAGAAACTTATCGTCAAACAGCGTTTGTAATGTGGAAGAATACACGAGAAACGAACATTGCATGCATTCAAAGTTTTCTCTTTTTGTCGTCGCTTTGTTCGCAATCGCGCAACGTCTAGTGAGCTGAGCTTCTCCCTCCCAATCTCTCGCCCATAGCAAAACATTTTCTGTAAATCTTCATTCATCTCTCCCGCTTCAAAAAAGGAAAATTATGGAACCATCAAACTCAATGCTCGAAAGTCTTGGAAGAAGAACGAGCTTTCCGCTTGCCTTAGTTGTGGGAGTCTTTGTTGAAGTTGTTCCAGCTTTAAGCTTTGTTCTTGCGCGCTAGGATGTTTGTTTCAATTGCATGATTTCTGAGGTTCATTTCGAGATTAATAGTTCTGATATTTTTGGCGTTTAATGTCCTCACTATTGAAACATGAACCAGGCTTTTTACCCATCGCTCAATCCGTTTTACAACATTCTTTTGTCGTTTTTAAAACGATTGCGAAACAATTACGAGGATTTTATTGATTTTCATTTCACCTTCTAAAAACCACTTTTTGCTCAACACAGCGCAACAGTTCAAGGTTGCTGCAAACGAAAGCTTCGTAATTTTCTTGTCCTAGTTGTGAGCGAGCGAGAGCACAAGCTCATCCAATAGCTAGATTTCTAAATCGATATTCTGTGCTTTCTAGAATTTCGTTTTATTTCAATCTCTCGCTCTCGTAAGCGGGCGCAGCTTGTGTGAACTTTAAAAATCACTACGACTTGATATAAAGATTCGTTGAACTCTCAACTCTCTGCTGGTTAGAAATGTTTTAGTGATGTGCAGATAAGGTAAGTGGTCATAGCAAGTGATTAATTGGAGGCTCGTATCTCTCCTGGTTCTGTGAGTAGGCAGGTACAAGTTGAGCCTTGAGTTATGAGGCCGCGGCTCTAAAATTTTATCACTTGTGTCAGCATTTTAACTTGAAGCAGAACTTGAAGTTGTGTGATGAATCCTCCTAACAGAATTGAAAGCACGAGACGAAAGCGTTCTTCGAAACTCTCGAGACAGAAGCAAGCAATCTAATCTAACAAATGATTTACATACAAATGGAATTGAATCGTTGATAACTTTTGTAAAATCTAAATTCAGATTTGGTGAATTCACTTTAAAGTTTTTCATTTGTGGGTGAAGCTTCGGTGAACTTGCTTGATAGAGAGGAGCTCAGAATTATTCAAGGTTTCTTGAACTTTTTGCTTATCCTTTGGTTCGACCGTAAATGAGAGAACAAAGCAGCGATTGAAGCAAACGAGAGATCAGCCGAGATAGAGAAACTTTCTGGAAACCATAAACCGCATTTATGCTTTCAAGTCCGTTTGGCTGCTGCTCACGATAATCGAAAGCACCATGAGAAATCTAACGAGCTTTGCTTCGGCCATTATGTTGGCTCAATTTTTCCATCAACATCAACCTCGGACACCCTTTTCAGATGCGCGTTCAAATGTGAAGGTATTGGACTCACTTTCAAAGCTCTTTAATCGTGCTTTCATTCCATGAATGCCCAAATTTCTGGGAAAATGTGTAACAGATACGCGTCGATCGCCACTGAATCACGGCCATCACGTTTGAAAAATATTGTGAGTGGCAAATCCAATCAATCATCACTTTTTCTCGCAAGTTAAAGCGGCCATCGTTGCCCCCGATGGAGGTGGTTTCGTGTGTGTGTGAGTGTGGTGACAAAACAGATTTCTTTTTCATCGATTGGTGATTGAAAACAAAAAGCAGATTGCGTGGAACAAGTCGGAAATGTTAAGATGGCGGTCTGACATAAGGGAACGAGATTTCGCCTTAATAATGGCAAATGAGTGATGGAATTACGAATTAGATTAATGAAGCGAAAGTGAATTTGTTGTTTTTCGAGCCGCTCGAATCCATTTCTCTTTCGTCTCGTTCGCTGGCCAAAGTTCGCCTGCTCCAGCATGAAGAACTAGAGTCGACGATGCAGAGGCGAGAAACGTAGAAGCCAAATCGAGACTCATCCAATCAATTTACACCAGCAGTGTGTCGAGAAGATGGAATCAGTTCAATCAGCTCTAACAAGACAAGGTGATGATGTGCTAACGCACAATAAAAGGAACATTCGTTATTTATAACTTCATAAGAGAGCCGTAACCGCCCTCTCAAGAATCGTAAATTACCTTTTTTATCAAACATTAAAATAGCATGCAGCATCACTGTGATGTTCACTTTGAGATCCTTTTTCGCCTCACTCTCTCGCCTTTTTTATTTCGATAACAGAATCATGAGTTTTTATTGTTATTTTTTGCTGGCGTGAAGAACCGAGCGAGAGGGAAAGCACCTTATAATGGCATCATAAAAGGCCATAAGCTTTTAATAAATATCATTACTGAGAGCCTTTTTCAACGCAGGGCGCAGTTTTAATTTCATTCCGGTGTAACTTTAGCAAACGGAATGTGAAAGGATTATTTAAAGCGAGCTTTGATGTTCTCTTCAAATTTGGGGTAAAGCACTGAAAAGTCCTTGATGAGAAAAGTGAGTGAACTCAGTAGTAACAACTGAACTGATTTGCAGAATCGTTTAAAAAGTAACACGTGTTGCATTTGAGATTTTTATCAATAACAATTCGTTATGTTTCAAGGGCTTGGATGAATCACAAGTCCAAGCTCTTTCTCAGATGCTTCAACGTGAAGCACTCTCGATGCCAATTTCTTTAATGGAGCGATCGTTCAACAAGGCAACGTTTAAGTACGAACTCGAAAGCATTGCTCAATCCAACGATTCTGAAATATTCGTGATAATGTCAGATTTATCGAGCCAGAATCTATCGACCAGGGGCGTCTCATCAGTTACGTGAGGGTTTGTTTTCAAAGCAACTGTCTCTCTCTCTCGCAACTTTGGAAGTCGCCCGTCGGCTCTTAGGAAAAATCACCAGTCAATTCCAAATAAATGACTCACCATTACAGCACTCATTTTAAAATCCATAAAGTTCTTCACTTCGGCTGCCATCTCACGTAGAAACACGAGTCCATCCTTGCGTACAACTTCGTACTCGTTCTCCTTAAATCTCTGTGCATATTTCGTGTCGTTCACAGGCGGCCCGGCGATGAAAACAAGCATCGTCGAAGAAATTTTGTTGTCATCATAAATAATTCATGAAAAGAAAGGAGAGGAAGAGAGCGTGATGAAAAAAGTGGGAAAAGAAAAGCGTTTCCTTGTTAATAGGTTACATCGTCGCGCGGTCGGCGGGAACGGGAAAGTGAAAACAAACAGCCATAATCACTAATTGCAATCATAATTTATGTGCAAATTAATAAATTTCAGCGAATATTGAATAACTTTCTTCTCGCCTCCGCTTCCCAACTTCTGTTCGTCTGTCGCGTCTTGCCGACGAAGACAAGAAGCGGGAAAATTGCTGCGAGAATAAGTTGCCGAAGTAAAAAATGAGTTTTTAATAGTTTGTCCCACCCAGCCCAGCCACACTGGAAATACGAATGTTCTATCGGAGAAAATGTGTCACACCCGATGTCATTGCTACAGACGCTATTAGCAGCAGGAGAGAAATCGTGCAAGATGTGGGGACGAAATCAATTGAATCAAACATCGATGGGAAATTAATTGCCGATGGCGGTGGCGAGCTGTTAGCCGATCAATTCATTTTCACAATTTAGTTTACTTCAACTCAACGGTGAGCTTTGACCTGCACTGCAATGTCGCTTGCATTTCGTTTCTTATTTTTCGCTCCAGTGGTTACGCTCGCTGTTACTGTTGTGCTTTCATGCTGCATATCGCTCGGCGAAATAAAATTGAAAACATAAATTTCTGCCATCCGGTTGATGCCAACTTTTTTCAGGTTCACTTACATCGTAAGGTTGACATCGTTTGAATTTATTTGAAGCGAATGATTTTTTGTCGCTTGATGGGATTGAAGAAATGTCTGCATAACAAAGTTTGAAGCATCGGAAACTTACATAAATTCCAGTCAACTTCAGCCTCTGACAACTTTGTGATTCATTTCGATCGAAAGCAAAAAGCTTTCCAGAAAAGTTCCTTGGCAAAGCATTCTGCACCGTTAACGAAATTCGATTTGAGCTATCGTATTGCACTACAATGAGTTAAATTGGATGAAAAGCTTACAGAGGCTCACAATCGCTCAATGAATACTTTGTGTTATGCTCGATACGAGAAAGATAAACACGATGATAAAAGGCGAGCGTTGCTCCCACACGTCATGAAAATTGAGCCTTAGACACACAAACACAACTGGCCGCTCCTCTGCACCGGAAATCAAGCTTTCTATCTTGATGTCATCGTGCATGACCTTCTCGTTGCCGAAAGAGACGAGGAGAGAGCTGGAAGTTATTCAACAAATTATCGCTTCACTCCTTCCCTCCGTCTCTCGCTCGAGTAATTGGAAAATTGCTTCCTGAGTCGTCTGCATTCTCGATTGAGCTTTTCAATGAGGAGATTCAAATTGATTTTCTCTCGAATAACCTAATTGACTTATGTCTGTTGCAAAGAAGGACTTTGTCGATGAAATAGATTCGAATGAAAAAGAATTTTTCAATCAAAGCATTAAACAATGTTTTCGCTTTTGATGCGAAGCATAAGCAATTCTTCACTCCTATCGTCCTCACTCGGTATTTAAGTGAAAACACGAGAAAAGAGGATTACAGAGAAACAATGACGACGACTCTTCTTTACTCTTTCACCCCCACCCACTTCTCATTTCCTTTCGCACTCGACGGAATCTCTGCAGTGAGTGGAGAGATAACGTTGATATCCGTTGATAGCATGAGTTAAATGTATGGAGCGAGATGGTTTAAGTCTCCGACTAATGCATTAGCTAGGAAAGGAAATTCGAGGCGCACCATTTTCCCCGGAAATGTGAAGAACTCGTTTGAGAACGTCGTCAACATCGACATAAAATCATTTTCATCCGCGCTAAGCCAGAGGGAGAAAGACGCAATGTTTCTTTACTTTCCCTGCAAACAACAAGATCTTTGAGAATTTCTCATCTCATTAATCCTCCCTTTTCCCCCCACCACGCGTCATGCCGCAGACAATTTTTCATCTCCCTTCACCTCCCAGTGAACTCTACAACGCGTCAATGATTTTCTCTTCCTGCAATTAACTCGAATCAATAAGCTTCATCTTGTCCTCAAAAGCCACCCACACGTCTCCATCATATCTTTTGGCGCCCACAACAATCTGTAAATACAATTAAACTCCAAAGGTCGAAGGGGAAGGGTAAGAGGTCAACAAGAATGCGAACCCTTTTTCGCCCCAGAAAACTTCACGTCATGTCATCAAGAGCCATCTCGGAGTCGACCTGGGCTGTAAATAAGTTCCCGTCCTCCCACAATGAACTCAATCTGTAATCAAAGCGTCGGTGTAACTTTTAGCTCTAATAGACTTTTCCTAATTCATTTCGATTAATGATACCAAGGGGGCGGTTTAATGATTCCCGAGTTCACGGCAGAAATTCCGGCGAAAGTAATAAAAAAGTTGAACGAACGTTCACGATTCTGAGTGGGCCCCCCGACGAGAGCGGCGCCTCGGCTCGCTCCGACACAGAGCGATTTTAATGGCTCCGTTCAAGGCTAAGCGAATCTGATGCTGCCGTAGATTCCACTATCGTCTTAATGAAAAAGGGTCTTTACGTTTTTTGAGGGAAATTTATGAGAGGTTGAGGGAGAAGGCAGCGGTAAAGATTTGCCTTTGTACCTTGCTTGAAAACTCTCATCGCTTTTATTAAACGAAACGCCCGACAATTGACGTTAATTTCTTTATTATTCCGTTTATAGCTGTTTGCTTATGGATTCCAGAACGAGGAGAAACGGCTAACTTGAAGGCGATTTTAATCGCTGATTAATTCGAAAGTTTCAAGGTGAGTCACACGCGTTATGTCGACGATTCTTCCCCACGAAAATCCCAAGCTCTGCGCAAAATCAATTTTCTTCTATTTATCGCCCCGACTTTTCTTCGTCACCCTCGTCTCTCCAAGCGGCAAAAGATTTCCGTTTTCCCCCGAAAAAAAATACACAAAACCCTCATATTCACACATAGAAGATTCTTCCTTTGACTTTCCCTCCAATTCCTTAGCAGATAACAAAGGACGAGAAAATTTACAATTTTTAATGCCAGGAGAGAGCGAAACGTGCCAAAGAGGAAAGGAGAAAATGGCAAATCTCAACCATAAAAATGACAAAATGAGTGGCTGAATTCAAACAATACAACAGGTACGATTCGTTGGCGAGAAGGAGAATCAAGAGCAGCTCGGGAAGTTTAATTTAAATTACAGCGAAATGAGGAAAAGCCAAGGGAAATTTTCTGTTGTGTTCGAAAGCTGTCTTCAACCCTCTCTGTCAAGAGTTTAGCAGCAGCAGGAGTGGAAGCAGACAAACACAAACCCGACTTTGTTGCTCTGGTGAAATCAAATTAAAGCGATCTGAAGCTGAAATGTAGCAGAGTTTTTCAAGGAAAGGCTTCCGCTTGAGAAATGTTACGAAGTAAATTGCGGGCAAATGAAAAATGAAGCTTTGAAGGTTGCGACTTGAGAACTTCTCCCGGAGCAAGCGAGCGAGGGAAGAAAAGATTTCAAAAACTCTTGAAAACTTCTCTGAAAGCTCTTGAAAGCTATAATAAACCTTCCGGTCGAATAATCCTGTATCACGTGGTAGGAGGATTTGATTCTAAGTCCCCTGATTGACCACGTGCGAATATTTATTTCGCAGGCAACGTTTAATCTCTAAAGATTTATTAGACCTTCCGAAGAATTTTAACAAGTTTTGATATAACATAAAATGTGGTAGCCCAGCCCTCGAAGTCGTTAAAGTGACTCACGAAGTCATTAAAATGTTCTGTTTATGTAAAACTGAGAGACTCTGTCTGCTCAGCGGAGAAAATCCTCGAACGGAGTGACATTTCCATCAAACCTTTTGCTACCTGAAGCGAAGCTTTCTCTTTCTGTCGCTTGATCTCCCACACCCGGCAATACCTCGGAAATAAATGGGCGCACGAAGCAGCGACATATTTTCTTCTTTATTCTCCTCTCATTTTTTAATAGGATTAAATTCTTTTCCCTCCGGATGCTCCGCTCGCTTCTTTCCATCGTCCGTGTCAATGTCACTAATTTCCAATGAATAATGCTCGACTTGAGTTGGCATTGGCTAGGAAATTATGAAAGCAATACGCTCTGCCAAAGCCCCCCTCCATCAAGCTTACCTCGAGTCAAGGTCTCTCCCTTGTCACTCAGAAACGAGATCGCTCTGCTCTCGAGCTTTAAATCTCGGCTAATTGAACGCTTTAAAGCAAACTCACGTTCGCCCATGACTAGGCAAGTGGCTCGAAAGGTTGAGAAGGTGGAGAACTTGAAAACTACGTGAAAAACAGAAACTTTCCCAAACATTTTCCCGCCCTTCTCGTCAACGACGAAAAAGCAAACACATTTCAATGGCAAATTGAAATCCGGGAATGAGCGCTTCGTGATGAACAATTTAACTTTTAAATACTTTTCTTCCCCGCCTTTCTGACGTCGAGTCAAGAGTCATTCAATTCGCTTTATCCTGTGAGAAATCCTCACATTTTTAGCGTGCGTGTCACAATCTGAATCAGCAGATGTGGCGTTTTTCTTGAGCAATTTCACGATAGACGAAAGAAATTCTCCACGTGTCTGAAACTAATTTATTTGCAAATCTCTCGTTGATCGAGCAAGTTTGAAAGTTTCAATTTTGATAAAAAAAATATTGACCAGAAATTAAACACAAAATTTGAAAGCTATGAAATTCGAACTGCGAAATTTAGTAGATGATACATACGATTACGTAATTTAATCTTTTATGTGGAGCAACGATAATAACCATTGAGGCTAAATGTGATCGAGAGAGGAGACTGAGAGACTCAGTCAAATTTTGAATAAAAGTTGATAAGGTTGAAGTGAAACGTCGTTGGAAACAAAAAGTTATCTTTCATTCTCATTACCAATTAATGTGAACTAGTGAAGGTTCAGTGATTGTTCGAACTATAGGAGACTCATTTTGATAGTGGAATTTCGTGGAATCTTATGATGAGATGATGCGTAGAAGGGAAAACCCGAATTCGCGAGCTTTGTTTCAAAATACAAAATTTATATTCAAGATTGCCACGATTACTCCTCTAGAATATTTTGCACGTTGTCGAATGTAAATTTTGGCGACTTAATCGCAAGCTGGGGAAGGAGATAGGCGGAAGGGAAAAATGAATAATGGTTGGGGGATGAACTGATACTTACATTTTTGATATCGGAAATTTTCGTGAATTGTCTTCCAAACTCCCATAAATCGACGCCAAACTTTAGCGCCCAATTGCGTACTCTGTGAACGAGAGGAGAGAGAAAGGAAAATGAGAAAATTGAAACATAAATCAAACGATGATTTTTATTCTTCTTGAGGTGTCTTGAGACTTCGATCGTGGAACGAATCGATAAATGCTCAAGCTCCGTTCCGTCCTTGAATTGCTGCAAAGACGTTCTGCCATATGAAGATTCATGTCTCCCCTCTCATAGCATCATTAGAATCTAGGAGGATCTCTCGAGCATATTGAAAATATTTCTAGTGACGACGACGAAAAAGAAAGACATTACACAAAACAAATATTTCTTCTCGAACATCGTCGAGCATATGAGAAAGATGGAGAAGCGAATGTGTTATTTTATGTTAATACAACGTCAAACAGTTTGCGAAATAATGGAGCTTTTTTCAATAAAGGATTTCCTTCTTGTTGCTCTCTTGCTTCGCGCCATTCTCGTTCGTCGTCTCAAAGAAAAACGAGAACCGAGTGACGGCAACTTGAATATTAATAAGCCATTGAGAAGTGCATTCAACATCGGCAGCAGAAAGCGTCAGAAAATTAATAGAGAAATTGGTTAATGCTTTTATAATGCCACACGCAAGAGAAAATGAACGAATCAAAGGTTGGGAAAGAAAACTGAAGCATTTCCGGAGAATTGGCAGTGAAACGAGAACCCAGAAAATCGATGGGACGATTGAAAAATTTTAAAGGCAAAGCCGCTAAAGTGAAGAACTTGAAATCAATTGGAAATTGTTGAAATGTCCCGGGGAGCGAACATAAAACCGCGGAACGAATCGTAAACGGAAGTGAAGAAATCCTCAGTGGGGAAATTCGATTTAAATATATTTTACGCGAGCAGATAAATTATTTTTCCTTGTTTTTATCGGAGGAGCGGAGAATTGACGCTGAGGGGCGTAAAATGGACGCACGACATAAAAAGCTTTTCAGGGATGGAAAGCAAGCGGAGCTGATTTGACCCAAGGGAAGAGTAGCTGGCAAACGACACAGTGAATTTAAACACGAGACTCTGAGCTCGATAGAACTGCGATTGTTACATCGGTTTCATGCTCCATAAACTTTTACATCCACCACACGCCAGATTGGATTACTTATCAGCCTCGAACCGCAACAACAGATAATCTTTAGTGCCTGACATGCTTCTCTACCATAAGAACTTTGCGTCCTTCAAAGGTCGCGACTTCTTTCTGAGTAAGTCGAGAAAGCTAATTTCGCTCTGCTTCACTGTGCAGTAAATCTTCAGCTTTTGCTTTTGATTGCGTTAAATCAAATCACAGAACAATCGATTTCATATGAAGTGACTTTCCATCAGCCCTCGAGCTTCTGTTTGATCAACGAGTGCAATTTCGATGACATTTGCATCAACGCTTCGATCAATTCAACGGTGCTTGCCTTCAGGGTGAATTTCGTTCTAGACTCAACAGCAAACTTTCATCGAGACATGAAAATACGCTTCCCTCCTTTCTCGGTTTGTATTTCAATTCAAAGTCTTCAAACATCGAAAAGATTCTCTCTATTCATTCCCCGAAGATTCCGCATGAGATAAAGATTCGAAGCAAAACCAAATCCGATTGTTGAAAGCTCTCGATGTTGATTCAGACTTGTTTGCTCGGAAAGTTTTTCTTGGGAAAATCGATTCCGACGAAAGCGATGAGATAATTAAACCGCGCCGGAGAAGCCTCAAAAATTTGTTGAGAGGTGTGTCGAGGCTGTTTGGGAGGCGATACTCGTGATTGATAACGAAAACAATTTCCCCCTCTCTCTTTTAAGAGTCACCCAGCTCGAGTTCAGCCTCCCCCGCTCTCGGCCCGTAAATAAAAAGTTCCAACTCTCCACGCTTATTTTCCCCATTAATTACACTCAACGTGTTTCAATTTAAATTACTAATGAGTTTTTCATTTTTGCGATGAAACTTTCTGTTGGGCTTTGGGTGGCCGACGTGGCAGGAGAGAACAATGATGAACTCCAGCAAAATTAACCGGAGGACGGTTATGCAAATAGACGAAGCTAAATTTATTTACTTTCGCTCGCAAATGGACACGCGCTCTTATCGACGCTCGCTTCAATTTTTAAATTCAAGGATTACGCAAATTGCCTTCAAATGTTTACACAAACATAAACAATTTTAATTGCGAAACGAACATTGTGAGAAATCGGATACGAGCTGGTAAGAAGAGAGTTTTCCCTTTTTCCGCGGGAAGAAAAAAGTTGCGGCAACGTAAATATTTTTGCAGAAGCTCCCTCGTCCCCCTATCCGCCGCTCAGTTGACGAGAAGCTGCAGCCGTGTCGAAAGGCGAGACAGGAGGCGGAGAAGAGTCTTGATCGTACTTTAAAATTAGCCTGAGCGAAGAGACGGAAGGGAATCGGAAAACGGAACGAAAGGAATGATTCAATTACTTCGGCTTCAACCTCGGAAGCCTAATTGATCATTAAGCTAGAAAAAGTTCGAAAGATCTACGAGGGATGAAAATTTATAATTGTACAAAACATGGGCAACGACGACATTAAACTCGCAGTATACTTTCTTGATGCAGAGCTTACAAAACTCAACAAAACTTACTCGTTATGTGGAATGTCCTCGTCCTGGTCTGCCGCAGTGCTTCCATGCAGAGCTAATAAAACTGTTATTAAAAATCCGAGCGTGATTCTGCAATCCATCGTTGCCACTTTCTTTATAACCTTCGGAGTAATTAGCACTGACTCTTCGTCTGTTTGCCGATAACACGATTTTATTACTTAAACGTTTTGACTTCTGTTTACTTCATTTCGTTCACTTCTGATCTGTTAGGTGGAAAAATTCGTTAATCTCGAGCGGCACAACTGACAAACTTTCTCGCTGCCAATCTCGCGGGAAGCAAACTCTCAAACGAGCGATTAACGACTTTCAAAGAGATTTATTATTGTTCCAAGAGTCTGTATGGGTTATCACAGGGAAAAAGCGCGAGATCTGAGATTTATTGAACGTGTGCGTTGTAATCTTTCACCATGAAGAAGTTCGAGGTGAACGAACAGTGAGGGAAGAAGAATTGTTATGAGATAAGTTCGGAAATTTCACTGTACCAACATGCGTGAAAGTTGTGTCAAAAGGGAGTTGGGGGCCTCCGAACGATATTCGACAGCGAGCAAGATTCTTCTTCCTCGCGATTCAATTAAAATTCAATTTCCGCTTGGAAGAAGCCACCGCCAGTCCATGATGGAAGTTCGGCTTTGCGAGCGCGACAGGAAATTCACCGAGGAAATTGAACCCCGGCGAGTTTGACTTTGGCTTCACCCAACTGTAATTGAATCAAAATTTACTTTGATTAACTTCAAGCTCCTCTGTCACTTTCCAGCGATTTTCTTCTCTTGTTGCAAAAACTCCGCGCGCCAGCGAGTGGTGACAAAACCCTCGACAGCTAATCGATTTTTCGTGTAACTTTTCACCCAACTTTTCACTGAATTTCAAGCGCAAACTTCAACACATTTCCCGCTTCAACTAAAAAGTGAAAATTTCGCAAAGGAAAAACAAAAAAAAATTCCCAAGAAATTTTCATCATCCGCAGCTTTTCTCCTTTTTTTCACTCCACTCGTTCGAAATCCGGTCACAGAGCACGGAAAAAATTATGTTATCCAATATTGTGTGTAGCACATAGATTTTCCACTATTACGATTGAAAATACTACGGAGACCGAGCCGAGAGAGAAGAAAAATGAAAATCTTCACATTTGGCGCAATCGCAGTTGCACGGATAATTTATCCTTTTTTATCATCGCGTGCACTTTCTCACTGATATCTGGCCAACTTTCTGCTTTACTTTCAAGAGACTACCTTCGCGATGTGCAAGCTTTCGAATTTATTAAGCTTAGACCGATCCACGCACTAATTCAAGCTTGAAAGCTCAACCGACCTCGGGGACGAGAAATTTTCTGTCCGATTGGGACAAAAGTCTACAGCGGAATGGAAACGCTCTCCTCTTTTTGGGGGGAAGGATGAAAATGTGGTGGAAATCGCTCTGGAAAGTGTTGGAATTGTCAGGCGGATAATGAACGCGTCGCAGGCGAAGTCAAACGAACAAGTTTCTCTTGAAATTCATTCAAAAATTTATTTAAATTTTCTTAGAGATTTCATTGGTTTTGTTTCAGACAGGGTGACACTGCTTAGAGATAGAGCGAGGCTGCGAAGACGATGTCTCTTTTGAGTAGACGAATTCCTTCGGAGAATTTGTTCTCGAGATCTGTGTTGCCGATGGTCTTAGATGCTTGCACCATTTGTCGAAGCAGCTCTTCCAGTCGACGCATGCAACGAATTATACTTCCTTCGAAGACGTCGGTCATCTTGCACAGCTGCAGGAATGATGCGCCTTTGCACCAAGCCAGGACAACATCCATTAGAGTTGGCTTGAACTTCTCAACATATTCTTCTTCGTCGAGCTCGAGTTTGCACTCGATCGAGACCTTGGCAATGCGTCTGGCGAAATCTTGCATCTGCTTTAGTGGCGCCGACAGCTCTTCAGCGGATGTAGGTTGTTCTGATGATCTCTCGTCGCAGACAAAGCATGAGAGCAACGCTACGCACTGCGGAGCCGACAGATCGTTGAATGTTCCGTTGAAAATCATTTCAGTCAACAGCAACTCGTCACCTGACGAAAGCTCACAAGCCACTCGACCTTTGAACTCGATAACATCGGCAGTGTTGCAATAGCCGAGACGACGAAGAACGCGTTTGCGATGCTTCAAGTCTTCCATTTGCAGCAAACTTTTCGCCTGTCTCAAAAGCTGCTTCGCTTGTTTCAAGTCTTTCTCCATTTCAAGCTTCTCAAGATACTTCGCATAGATCCCAGCGAGTTCTGTGCTGTTGTGCAGGGGATGGGCGAACAGTCGCTTCTCGAACTTCTCGATCAGCGACAAAACATTCAAGAACTCTTTGTCTTTGATTTTCATGTCTTCAACAGGATTCAATAGCGGCGGCCCATCCGGGTATCGCTTTTTGACTTCAGCGATTCTGTTCAGAACGGAGCGTCGGTTGTCGGAAGGTCGGAGATCGTTTGGATAGTAAATTCTCAAGCTGCTGACTTTTGTGATGAGTCCCAAGAGAACTGGAACCACTTCAACCGATCCCTTCTTTCCGTCCGCACAAGGTTTAGGGATTCCTTCCTTCTCTGCTTCGTCGTCTACATGCAACAACACGTCAACAATCACTCGAGTCACTGACTTCAGTGGATTCTTCGCATTGTCTTTCGTGTCTTTCTTGAAATTGACAACAATTCCCCATTCGTATTCATCGTCTTCTGCTTTGACTTTCACCATCCGGCCGGGTTGGAGGAATGGAATCAAATACTGAGGATTCGTGTAGAACTCGTGATATTTTTTTCCGAGGGAATCCAGCTGCTCTCGGATGTGATGGTAGCTTGTAATGCTGGCTTCGTCTTTGAGGTCAAAGTTTTCGTAAGACTTTTGTTTGTCTTGAACTTTCTTGTAAAGATCGGGAATGCTCGATTGGTTTTGGAACTGGAAGAACGATCGCTCCAGCATGTACTCGGGATTGATTTCCTCAACTCGCAACAAGTTAAGGACCATGTTATACGTCAGATGGAAAGCGGAATTGATTGCATCGGGCTTGCCTTGGACAATCTCTCGGCCAATCGCTGGAGAAACTTTCTCGTCAACCATCAAGATGACGATACCTTTGTCATCCAAGCCACGACGACCGGCACGGCCAGACATCTGAATGTACTCGCCCGAAGTGACTTCCCGGAAGTTTTTACCGTCAAACTTGCGACTGCTGGTGAAGACAACTGTTCTGGCCGGCATGTTAAGTCCCATGGCAAACGTCTCGGTGGCGAAGAGCGCTTTCAATAAACCTTCGCCGAACAGAATCTCGATCGTTTCCTTCAGGATCGGCAGCAAGCCGCCATGATGGATTCCGATGCCTCGACGCAGCAAAGGAAGAAGATTCTGAACTTGCGGAAGCTTGCGATCTTCTTCATTCAGGACATCCATTGCATTATTAAACACTTCGTCGACAAGTTTTTTCTCTTCGATTGTATTGAAATCGAGTCGAGCCATTTGCGCGGCATAAACTTCGCAGTCTCGTTTGCTGAATGAGAAGATAATGACGGGCGCGAGGCTGTGCTCCATGATCATCTTGACAATCTTAAATATGTTTGTCGTTCCACCCGGGCCCGTTGCTTTCGCTCCACCTTTGCGACCTTTCTGGTCGCCTTTTGCTGCATCGCCAGCATTGAGTAGAACGTTCATGGCAGTATTGAAGTTGTCTTCTTTGAAGTTTCCATTTTCATCAACAACGAGATGAATGCCATCGCCACCAGCAGGGAAGATATAATGCTGAAGTGGCGTTGGGCGATAATCTGTGTAGACTACATGACATGGTTGTCGATGGATGTGGCAAACCCATTCAGCGAATTGTCGAGCGTTTGGGATTGTTGCGGAAAGAAAAACATAGTGTACATTGTCAGGTAGCAGAATCAACGTTTCCTCCTAAAATGAATTGCATTGAGGACCTGTCGATGACAGAGAAATGACTTGAAACTCACCCAGACGACACCTCGCTCCTTATCTCGCATGTAATGGATTTCATCGAAAACGACCCAGCCGACTTCTCTCATGATCTCAGAGCCTCGATAAAGCATGTTTCGCAAAATCTCCGTTGTCATGATGAGACATGAGGCTGATGGATTGATGGTGATGTCTCCTGTGACAAGTCCAACGTCCTTAAACTCTTCTTGGAACTCTCGATACTTCTGATTTGAAAGCGCTTTGATTGGAGTTGTGTAGATGACCCGTTGCTTCATTGATAGAGCTCGAGCAACAGCATATTCGGCTACAACGGTCTTACCAGCTGAAGTGTGCGCAGATACAAGCACCGATTGATTATTCTCGATGCACATGATTGCTTCTTTTTGGAAAGAGTCGAGGACGAACGGGTATTCTTTTGCTGGAGGCAGTGTTGCAACCTTAAGCGGCTCATACTCTTGATCAGGATGTACTGCAACTTCGTGCACGCAAGCTTCCGGGCTCACAAGAACGTGGATCTTTATCCGAGCGTCAACGTTCTCCAGGCTAGAAAACGGAAACTTTAGTTTCTTGAGTGGATTTCAAATCTTTTCACTCACTTGATATCATCGAGCAACGACTCGATTCTTGGCTTCTTCGAATCCTCCTCAGCATCCTCATCTTCCTCGAGAGTTCTTTTCAGCGATGGTTCTCCCTCGTTTCTAGAAAACGCAACAATATGAAATGAAAAGCACATTTTCATGTTTTCTCAAACTTACTCAGCGCTGTCGGTTAAATCCATCACGATTGGAACTGTCGTTTGCTTCTCTTCATTTTCATCATCAAAACAGTCGAATAACTCGTCAACGTTTTCGCCTTCCATTTTCACTAATATTTCTTTCGGCGCGATCAAAACATCAAAACTTCATGTGCGAAATTAAATAAAATTAACGTTTTGGCCGCTTGGGCAGCGCCACAGTCGCAAATTTGAAAATCAAAATTCCGTTAAACTACTCCGTTTCATCAAAATAATTAAACTAACAAAATCTTAAAAAATCATAAGGCAAAATAAGACACTGAGATTAAACGACATCTCAATATATTTCGTAACTGATATGATCTGGAATCTGGTGCGGAGGCCCAGCAATTTTTAATCTAATATTTTGATTTCAGAATCTAAGCTTTGCGAGAAATCTGTCTAACTTCAAGATTTCAATCTCCAACTACATTGATTTCAGCTACAAAAAACTCTTCAAAACTTGCCCTTATCCGGTCCGTTTGCCATTGAAAAATCCAGCTGCAAGAAACATAAAACTTTCGACTGTCTATTGAAAGCTTTCGATAACACTGAAACTCGTTTTCTCTCATTTCATTTTCTTTTATTTATGATGCTCATTCGATTGTACAAACTATAATTATTCTGAATAGACAAACGGCCGTTAATTGCCATTATAAAAATTAGTTTTCTTCTGTTTGACTCGCATAGTTCTCCAATAAGTTAATTCTCAACGTTTGTCACACACGATATTATTTCTCTATCTGCAACGTTTTTCATAAAGATGAGCTTAATAAGAAAACCTTTTGCTTAATACCCTGATGTCTAGTGTGTGAAGGAAGTTCGGCAACAGAGGCGAGCTTTGATCATTGGGCGATTTCAAAGCTGATAGTCGGAAAACTTCATGGACGCTTTCGAATTAAAAAGTTTTTAGAATTTTCATTTAACAATGAGCAAGCAGATTGGATGAAAAATTATCTCGTGAAACAATAGATATGCGAGGATGAAAATGATTATGCAGAACTAATTGAACTTTCAGCTTTTGAAAGCTCTCGGAAGCTTTTCGCTTTCAACACTGAATTCGCGCACACGTTTCAAGCTCGCGACTAAAAGATGATCTGGATTTTCGAGCTATCTCGGAAACATGAAATGTTAAACATTCATAAAGTTTATGCACGGAAACGATTTACGAGCCCATAAATTTCGTAAAGCTTTTCATTTGTTTCAAATTTTATTAAAGTTGTTCTAACAATTAAAAATTGCTTCAACTACTAAGTTCATCTAAATCGTTTGGTTTTGGTCATCTAAAGGTTCATTTAGGTTTTTCATATAATCTTTCCACCCTTTTCTGAAGTTTTCCAGTATAAGAAGGCATACAATGTCCATGCAGACGAGTGAGTGTTTGTGAGTGAGTTAGGGCAATCGAACAGCTGGCAACGTCTTTCGTTTAATTTGTCATTGCTCCTAATTATCGGAAATTTGCGCGCTCGCTGCAACTTGTCCATTCAATTCCAAGATACTACCTCGAAGATAGTTTCAACAAACAGCTCGTTGACGCAGCTTCCTTAACTAAGATTCTTAATTGCAGTTTCATACTATTTTGGCAAACTTCTTTGTTAACGAATTGTCACTTTAATAATCTTAACTTCTATTTATCTCGCTAGTTGTCTGTCCATCATCGAAAAGGTTTCGCATTTAGCCTTCAACATTAACTGCTACTTAATTTAACATTTTTCTTCTTATCTAGTGATCAGCACAAGCATACATTGTCAAGCAGGAAACCATCCGAGCTGAAGGTCAATCTCAATTAAGAAGCTAGGAGTTCCGGGTCAACTGCTAGCTAAGGGCATTTAGTCATCCAAAGCTATCTCATTTAGTAAGCTCCTACCTCTCTAGCTAGATCAAAACCCGATGACCTCATTAACCCAATGACCTAATTAGCACATTGACGCGAAACTTCTGCTCGAAACAGTCTGAGTTCTAACATTCTTGCGATTTTCTAGAAAAATATCTGAGCGAGCTTTAGCTACTGAGACAGAAGTTCTCAATAAATTCGATCCATTCATCTACTGAGTGATAAGTTCAACATTTTTCTTCGCAGAAGATTACAATCAATTCGGTTTGAGTCGAAAGATCAGGAAGGGAAAAGCGCCAGCTTTGGACAGGGCGAGTAACAAAGTTTCACTCGACTTGCTTGTGAGAAAATATAAATCTCGTGTGTCTCTCGACTTCAACAGCTACATAAACTTTCAACGGCGGTGGAAGGGAAATGAGAACGAATATAACGTCAACCACCCCCAGACAAATTGCTCAACTCGTCACCCCTCTTGGAATGTTTTCACCGACATGGAAATATATTTTCCTCAGAAAAGCGTTTCCTTTGACCACTTGCGCGACGTTGCGGCTATGGAAAGATCTGCATCAGCCACGTGTGGCTCTTCAGGTATCACCTGACCTTGCTGGGCGATAACGGGCATCTCGAGAATCACAGAAGAGGTGGCGGCGGATGGCTTAATAGGAGATTTTTCTTCAATTTCTCTTTTATAATCTACAACGTTGATTGTAACACATTCGCTACTGGTTGATTTCTTATCGCTAGCGCTACTGCTGATGCACCCAGAGCAACTGGCAGGCCGAGGCGACAATTTGTCATTTGATCGCTGTCTTTCGTTATTCTCACACGGCTTCGATAGTTCGCCGGACGAGTGGACTCTGACGGAATTGCTGGCGACTTTGTTACACTTCGGATGAACTTCGGTCTCTTGACTAAAGCAACTGCCATTTCTCGCTGTTACGTCAACCGTGGGAGTTGCGACATGTTGAGCTGACGTGGGAGGGCTTTGCAAACTTATCTCATCGCTATCAGTGCTGAACTGTTCCATGTCATCGTCAGTGTCATCAAACACCGAGCCGTTCGCATCCGAGTCTTGGCACTCGATCGAGGACATTTTAAATGAACTTAGCGATGCTAAAGGCGCTCTACGTATTACTGGCTGCTGACTTAAGTTATCACTAGACACTAACGCTTTACTTTGCGGTGTATTGCTATTTGAATTAACAACAACATTCTCTGACGCTTTGTCACTACGATATTGATGATTGTTCTCATCCGGATATTCGGTTATTGAGTCGATAGAATTGTCGTCGTTCCGTTTTCTCTTAAAGTGATCCAACATTCTGATATGATCTCTGGCGTTGCTGCCATGCGTTTGACGCTCGCTTGGACATGGTGATGACTTTGGAGTTGGCTCGATGATGTGAATTCCAGGATAGCCTGACTCCATTTCCCACATATCGCCTCTACTCGCTCGCCTCGACGAACCACGCGAATAAGAACTTAAGCCTAATGTTATTGCTGAACATCTGCGTTCAAGGAACGAGCTTTCGGTGCTGCAACAGGTCATTCCGCTGCTTCGCCGCGAGTCAACGCCCTATCAAGGTGAGGAAGGCTTTTATTATTGGATTATCAAATATGTATTCAAAATATTTGAAAGCTTTCCGATCGCTAGCTGTTCCAACAATTCATAAACTCACCCTTGGCACGGGTAAAAGTCCTTGTGGATATGCAATCTCTGCTGTGGTTGTAAATCGTTGGTCAAACTCGTCGTCGCCTTCTTCGCCTTCGCTCTCATTGAAAAAGTTTTCATTTTGATTACTATAATTATCGTTTAAATGATAGGCACTAAGTATTCTAGATGAATCTGAATTACTTTGACGACGTTGTCGTCCTGAATCGGAATATCGTCGCCCCGGATCTAACAAGCTACTGTAACCACCAACGGAGGAGAACCTAAGATTTGGATTTAAGAGATACGGCGGACAACTGACATTGCCTAACGAAACGATTCGTTCCCGTTGCAGTTCAACCTCGAGAGGCGACATGTCCAACTCGTCTTGGTAGAGCGAAAAGGCTGTTTTTTCGTACGCCTCTTGAAACTCGCGGTCTTCCTCTTCTTGAACGGTGGCCGCCGCTCGTGCTTGTATTCTGGGATCCTATGATGGGATGATAAAGCTTTCATGTCGATCGGTTTTTAAGACTTTTAGGTTACAACTTACTCTTAAAGCTCTGTTCGAATGACTTCGACTCTTGTAGACGATTAGAAAAACCATAAAAAAGAAGAAGCCGCCGAGCGTGACGGCAATGCGAACTCCAGTCATAACGTCATAAGTCGCGAAGAACTCTTCGCGCAATCTTAGTCTATCCAGTTCCGTTAATCTATCACTTGGCTTGGTGTAATTGATGTAGCCCCGCGTTGACGACGTTGACTTGTAAGTGGTGGTGAAAGCTTTGTAGGTCGTCGTTGGTGGCTTCTGGGTCGGTCCAGTGTCGTTTGAAGGCTTCGACGATGACGAAACATCATCAGGTGATGGTATCGGAGTTGATGATGTTTTATTTTCGGCGCTTTTTATTTGGCTGTTTAAAATATACAAAAGAAGATAATTTAAAGATTTTTCCCTCTGCGGTTATTTTGAAAAGCGCCAAAGAATTTCGTTTTCTTGCTTTCATTAAGATAAATATTTATACAACAGAGAAATATTCTCTCTCCGGTTTCGTCCGATCGTATGCGTGTTAATCTTGAAAGCGTACAAACCTCAGAGCTTCGCCTCCCCTCGTCGACACTAAATTGTTGGGCGACCACAGTTGATAGATCTCGGGTCGACTTGTCGGCTGATAGTGAAAGTATGGCGAACTGGATAGCGACAACGGATCATCATGTATTGACCGTCGCGCAGATTTTCCCATCGCTAAAGAAGCAACATTATCTGTGGAGAAAGATAAACGTGACTGAGTAATCAAAATAAACGAAACTGACGATTGAGAGTTGTAACGTTCCTATCAAAAGGGACGAGATGTGTTTATTTGTTCACAGAGTCAGCCCTCGTATGATTAATTGCCCTCTTTCATGATGCTGATGGACGAATCAATCAGAAAAATATTTTCATTGAAAGGGAAAATCAATCTGGCGAAAGTTGGCTGGATAGGCGATCGGTTGCAGATTGATTGGAGCACTTGAATCTTCAAACTAAGCGAGCAGATTTGAGTTGTTAGCCTACAGATCAAAGCTTTGACTTGAATATGTTTAGAGATTGACGAATCAGAAATTGTTGTCTCAGCCTGTTTTAAGCCAAGTTTAAGAGGTTCATTAGTTCTGGTATGTAGAATGTGATCTGTGCGATATAGATTGGACGTATTGAAGGACAAGCGGTTGTGACATGTTGATTTGGTCGCCCTTAGAAGAAAGCTTGAGTTTGAACCGTGAGCATCAAAGTATCTTTGCCATTAATCAAAGTTTCATTCGAAACCTAGAACTGACTTTTGTGAAGGAGAGTGAAGAATCGATTGTCGCAACTTAACCCTGACTTAAGGCTTCAAAGCTCTCTTTTCACCCTTTGCCTTTCCTCATCAAAACAACCGCACAAACAATCATGCGAAGTATTCATTTCCGGTTCAGCAGCTGTAAAAACATTCCCCGAATCAAGCTGAACTGTTTATTTTGAAATTCATCTCTCTTCGTCTTCTTGTGATATTTGATTAAACACCACATTTTCTTGGTTTTGGATTTCGTTTGAGTGAAGCAGCTCAACGCACACACATGGAGAAACATGCCAAATCATTGTGCGGCGGTCGAAAGATTAAATATTCGGTGAACGGTGTTTATTTGATTTCACTGTTAATCCTCGCAATTTTCAAGCTCTGCTCGGCTTTGTTGCGATCATAACTCATCTGAGATACTGCGGAAAGCCTTTGAGTTTTGCGGAGAGAATCGATAACCGTCTTTCAAGTGCCTACGCCTCGAGAGTGTAAATTTTTATGACCTGCACATACAAATTAGTTTTCGACAGCTTTCCACTCGGCAGCGTCTGGAAAAGCGCTCTAAACAAGGTCAAGAGCTTTTTACACATCGAGCGTCGACTCGCACGGAGCATAAACATTTGATATCGCCTCGAGCGCCTTTATCGCTCAATATTAGACATAAATCATCACAGCGCTTCAAGTTTCGTTTGCAGACTCGTGCAGTTCTATCGATTTGCTGGCAGCAGATGAGAAATCTCTGGCTGCGAAGTTAAAGTAGAAAAACAGCTTGAGGCGATGAGTTTCAGTCGCTCTTGAGTTTCCTCTTGTCTTGAGGTTGAAAACATTTTCGTTTACGAGTATTAAACAGAAGACGAGCTACGATGCTGTTTGTGCGAATGAGAGGAAACTTGACAATAGCCGAACATGGCAGTTGCAGAAGTTCCTTGACCTACTTTTTCGATTGCAACACTCGCCAGTGAGTAAATCGAAATAGTCGCAGAAGCACTTTTCAATTCTCAGCTCGGTAACTTTATAACAAGTTGATGGAAAGTGTAAAGCGCTTTCGCCTTTAGACATGAACAAAGCCCAACACTGCTTGAAACTTCATCGTTCGATAACGAGGAATCGCTTTCGTCTCCTTAGCAGCGATCCATTGAAACTGTCGAGTGCCATTACGGCTCGGGTCAACGCTGTTGGGAAATCAAGCTATTTATACACCGGCGCACTTCAATAAATGATGATAAACGACGAGGCGTATCATCAATATTTTCCTTTCAATATGACTGGGGTGGATTTGGGCGACTCAAAATCTCTACAAACTCCCTCGATTCCTATGAAATCCTCGTCTGGAGTTTTCATTGCACGATCCATCGCCGATGTAATCAGCCCGTGTAATGCAACCTTGGAAAAATATTCATCGTCATAAGTAATCCGATTAGGGGAAAATGAAATTGTTATCTTTAAAGCGAAGCTGGCGAGGCGAGTGGCGTCGCTATCTTTTATCAAATAGTATCTAAGTAAAGATGAACAATCAAATTACAATTTGCTTTATCGATTTTATACCGCAAGGACCGTAACATCTGTTTTGATGTTCGAGCGACGAATTTGTTGTCCCGACATTGTCGAACATCTAACTAGAAAACATGGCAGAAATGTGAAAACAAGCGTTTGAGATCAAGTTGGGCTTAACTTGATTATTATTTGCATATTTAAATGTTGAATGTTATCACGACAGATTTATCTTCGTAAGCTTCGTTGCTAACGAGCAAAAGTCGATGAAAGTTAAACAAAATTACTAGAGCATGATGCGATGGGCGGAGAGAGGCAACGAACAGATGTAAATTCAATCCCTGAACACAAGAGAGCTTAGGAAATTACGGTCAGTCGAATTTGACATCTGAAAAGTCCTTGAAATGTTTTTTTTCTCTTCTCCAAGTTTCCACAAAAAGCCCTTCGCAAAGCTTTTAACGATGTCGAGTAATGGAAAGGGATGGGAAATGCTTTCAGCTCTGTTGGCTGTTGGCGCAGTGGGGATCCAGAGATTTCATCGATTTTTCCACTTCAAGCGGCGAAACAGAAAGCACAAAAGTTTCCGTGTCAAAAGCATTGGAAATTTGATTTGTCGTGCAAGATGTGAAACACGAAGCTCTCAAGCATAAATTAACGACACGGAAATTTGCCTTTGAATCGTTTGCAATAATTTAGAAAGATTCGTGTTTGCGCGAGATCAACGAGCGAGACTCGCGAGTACAGAGTGAAGCACCCAAAACGCAGCAACACATCTGAAGCTTCTATGCTCGAAAGCTCTGCCATAAATTCAGCTTCCCCACACCAGCAGCCACATTCACTTATATCGCATCATTCTGTCGTCCCGAAAGCTCTCATTAAATTTGCACAAGTGTCATCGTATTCCGTCCAGCGTTGTTTTGCCATAAAATGCGTTCAACTGCCAGCATGATTCGGCTTCTTTAACAAAGAGCTTTCCATGAACAAAAAGTTAATGAATTATTCACGTAGAAAGTTTTCACATTCCCATAAGGGGGAATCAGACGAAACGTCGAGCTTCACTCTTGCAAATGTCATTTATTGTCCCGAAGCATCTCCAGATTAAATCGGAAAAGTTTGCAATATTTGATGATGAAAACTTCCATGGGCAAATTGGCAACGTTGCCGAAGCAGGAGAAGAAAATTCGGCTTGCTCATTCTCCACGCATCAAATGGAAGCGACTGCGAAGGTTCATAAAGTTCATAAAATAAATTATGATGCTAAACATGCGGCGATGTAAATATTTATTTAAACTTTATCTTGAGTTTCGCAGCAGAAAAACATTAAATGAATGTTGCGGCTTGGTGTTTAAGTGAGAATTCCCGACATTCCCCCGACGCTCGTCAGTCAAGGTTTCCTGGATCTCAAGGTAAGCCGCCTTGCAATTCTCTTAATTACCCGGAGATTCTCGTTTCGAGATTTCCTCAATTAGGCTGATCTAAGCAGTTCAAATTTTCTCCCGGCCTTGTTTAAACATCGTACGTCTTACGCTTGCTTACAATCTCGAAATGTTTGCCTGCGAAACGGCAAACAATGTCGAACGTTATCCTGACAATGGTGGCAAGTCAATTGAGTGTTGAAAAACTTCCGGTTCGGTTTGGAAATCACGAGGTTTTCATTAACTTCGTGATTTCCATTCAATTTTCATTAGCAAGACGAGAACTCACGCAATGAGATTTTAATCAGCGATCTCTTACATCTCCTTGAAACTTACCGGAAAGAAGATTTGAGGAAAGAAATTAAATTTCCTGTACGAGCTTGCAAGCTGGCACAACACGATGTGAATACTTCAGTGTCGTTGCCGCGTTGCTAATTAAGTGAAATTGAGTTCTTGTGTTTGCTGCTAGGTTCAGCGGTTGCTTTGAGCTTTTGGGAAATTATAAGCTTTAAGAATCGTGCTCTGAAAAATAGCCAGAAGCTGGTTCAACGACTGCAAAAGCTTTAAAGTATTTATGTGCTGGATTGTCTACAATCCATAATTTATTACTTAAAGCTTCAGCATTTGCTATCAGTTCTCAGCAATTTCTTCGAGTTTCGGTAAAAAGGAAACTAAGTTTTAATGGATACACAATTTGGATCGATTTCCAGCCCGAAGCGCATCGTTTAATTAATTCTTCCCATTAGGCTTTTTGTTGCTGCTGCTAGAAAAAGTTTCATTTACCCTTCAAACACCCGCAAGATTTTCATTAATGGTTTTCATTAATAACTTTCGTCTATATTTATTAGACTTTGATATTAACTCGACTTGATCAACCTTATACCCCCATCAAATGATGAATGAGAACGAGAAAAGTTTCTTTTTAGGAAATTTATTGTTCTCTGCGTCGATTTTCCACATCCAGAGAAAGAGCAAAGCAGAGGCAATCGAGTGTTTACACAAGAAGAAAAACCTTTTCGCAGGAGAAAAATCCACATGTTGATTTGGAGAATCGTTTCATTGCTTGGGAAAATATCCACGCGCACACACACACACAGAAGCGTTCGAGAGTCCCTCGATAAAAAACACTCAATCATAAAACAACAAGTTGGATTGGAGAACAAAGGGAGCTGAGTGGGAAAAGGCTTCAAAGGAAAATTCATTGATTTAACAAAGAAGTCTGCTCGAGCTTGTTCTGCTTACTCATTGAATTGCTTGAAAATTTGATGTTTGAGCTTTTTTGTCGAACAAATATTGGCAAAGTGTAATGATGGGAAAGGTAAACCTAACTTTTATAGCTTCCAAGTAACTGCAAACTAAAGCTCGATGCAGACAGTTCTGCAATATTCTCAAATTTAATAATCTCTCAAATTTCTCGAGTGCAAGCAATTTAGAAACTTAAAGGAAACTTTCAGGTTTCATTCAATGATTATACAGATATGTAAACGACCAGTCTTCTCATTGGCTGTGACCTGCATTCCCTCTGGCATACGTTCTAAGCTTGTGAGAGCTGTGATCATGACTACGAGTTTTAAGAAAAGACGAATATTCTTCGATTCCCAATGGCATATCGCAGGGCAATTTCTATGCTTGTTCATTCTTGAAATGAACTTTCTTGTCAATGTGGTCGCTGCACATAAGCTGCTTAAATATTAATCTCCTCTTGAGCTTTCAGCTACCCTTAAGTCGAGAACCTCTCAAGCATGTTGCCATTATATTAGAAATTGTCAGCGAGCATTGTCAATCCGAGAGAATTGGAATGCAAATAAAGGCAAAGCGAATGCGATAAACCCCAAGACTTTAATGCAGCAGTTGTCTCGAACGAATCAGACTAAGTCTGCGGAAGCTCAATTCGAGTGCGGGGCTCACGCGAGAACTCTCGCGAGTGGAGGTTGGCGGGATGAGAAATCGTGTAAATAAAGGTTTTTAACACCGACAAGTTTTCTCTTTGTACAGCTGTTGATCGGAGCACAATAAATTCGAATACACATCGATCCAGCGTAGTAAATAAATTCCGCGCTCGAAACAAAATAAATTAACATCATTTGCGAAAATATTTACAGTCTGAGTAACGACCTAATTTATTTGCGTCAAAAGGGATTTGCATGCCGACGATCTCTTCAATGAGGGGAGGGAAATCGACTTCGTCTATTAACGGTCTGTAAAATGTTTCCTCGACTTGATCGGCAGCATCTGCAAAGTCAGAATGAAGTCGTCACGATGTCTGACGCTCGGAATGATGGCGATGAATGCTTGAAAATGTAAAGTCATTCAACGTTCAACTTCGCTGGCGAGGCGTCTCCAGCGCCAACGAGTTTAAGGCGAGTCTCGCGAGATTCATAAATGTTGATTTTCATTTCCAATTGTTTTTCTTGCTCGCTTTCCGTTTGCATCTGGTTTCTGTTTCGACCGTCCGGGCAACGCAGACAAAGAAAATAATTTCGTTGTTTCCCAAGTTTCGAGTTTTTCAGATGAGATTTCTCATTTTCTGCTTGCTTGATTCGCCGCCAATTAATCAGCGCGTGCATTCTGTGTCGGCACTAATTAACATTAATGACTAATTGCGGCCGTTTAACAAGCAAACACATTCCCCGGCCAATTATTCTCTCGTCGGCGTTTCCGCTTCTCTTCCTCAGTGCATTTGAGACACGCTCGTTAGCGAGCGAATGCTGAAGCACAATTTGTGTGCGACTAATTTTGCCATCAATAGCAGCAAAAAATTCCGAAAGATTCCGAGAAAATCTTCGACCGAACAACGTCTGAAGTCTTGCTAATGGGAAATTTATTTTATGCAAATTAAATGACTTCAGCAGACTCGGTCGCTTCGTAGCCTTCATCGCTGTAGTTGAAGCAATTCATCCACTCGAGGCAAGAAGCAGAACAGGAAAAAATTGTTGTCCTGTTAGCAGAGACTTGTTTCATGTCCAGAGATTGCAGTGAAGACATTGACGAGAGAAAAGGACTTTCGTTCCAGGTACAGATAGAGCAACTTTAGAAACAGCCGACAGCTATGCTTGGACAGCAACAAGCATGAAATGTTGCTATTTATTTGAGGTCTAGCTATGACCACATAAAAGGAAGATGAACGGTTCATTTTTGTAGAAGCAAAACTTTCTAGAAAAGTCAATTCCAGCGAGAAACACTTTGATCTTTGATCAATAAGCTCTCTAGGAAATCTCGATTTGACAACCAATAGAACCATCAAGCAAGTTCAATGACTCAATCGTCTTGTCGTCAGGCAGATTTTCCATGAAGCATTACAAGGCGAATTACTCTCAAGTATTTGGGGAATTCGAAAAACTTCACTCGCGTAAGATTGATGTCTATTTTTAACGAGAAAACAAAATGATTCCGCTCGCGCGCTCATCGCAATTCGGATGAAGTAGATTTATGGAACATGAGGAATGAAATATTAGAACAATGGAAGAAGAGTTCTGGGAAGGTTTCACTTGCAAAACGGGAGGGAAATTTCGAGCTGAAGCTTGAGCAGTTTGAAGGAGAAATTTTCGTATTTTTCTTCGGATTCTCGCTCGTGCTCCTCTTAAATGTTTCTCAACAACATTCAGTGAAAAATGCTCGCAGCTTTGCGTAACTTGGAAGCACACAACGGGAAGAAAAGAAGAAGAGCCAAGCACATAATAGGATTAAGTTGGAAAATGAGATGTAACGAATGATGAGACTCGTATCAAATGTTCGGCTCTGCCGCCAACACGTTTCATTAAACATGAATTCTGACTGCGAATGAAAGAAGCAGAGATAGAAAGCCTCGAATGAATACGTTAGACTGTAACACAATAACAGAGGAATGATATCACAGGTAGTTTGATGCTTCGTGGGAAAAAGGAGCTCGAGCGGAAGAGAAAATCGATAGCAGTGGAACAGACGAGAGACAACACTTTTTATGTTCATGCACAAAGCATTGGACGGGGATGAAGCAGTAATTAACGACACTGCTCTGGAGAGAGCGGAACCCCTCGCAATGGATATAACCGTGAATGTATTGCAACGAGGCCAGGGACTTTTGACACAATTAAACTAGCTCATCCTCCTTGTTTAAATTTCAATGTGGAACAGAAAGGCTGACATTGATATCGCGGCAAGGAGAAGGCTCCATCTAGGCAGCAGAGACAACTCTACATTACATTATGAAGATACGAATAATTCAATTCCAAACACATGCAAGCTTCGAAACGGGATGAAAGTTTGCGAAACACACGCGGTTCCACACGATGCCAGCATAAAATCCCATAAATTATTAATTGAAAAGAACGAGGAAAAATGTTTGTGGAAGCATCTGGGTCGACGTACAACTCCCGCCCGTGTTCTCCGCTTAAGACTGAGCATCGTAAAAATCTGGCCCGATGAGCAAATTAATCAAACTGCTGGAAAGCTTCTCAATGCGATCGGAAGAGATTTCAAATGAAATAGGTCAATGTCAGAGTCAGCAGCTTTATTGGTGAACGGCAGTTTATGATGGCGAGGCTGAATATCCTCAGGGGATTCTGAGGTTTCGCTTTTCTACAGAAGCCAATGAAATCTCATCCTTTAAGCTCATTGCGTTGAAAGCTCGACCTTTAATCCTTAGAAAGCTTTTGAGCTAAACCTTGAGCTTGGCATCTTCAATATTTTGTAAATGCAGAGCTAGCCAGCCTGAACCAGCGTGGAAACGTTCACTACAAGCGTTCAACTTGCTAGCTTTTTATTTTTCTTTTATCGGAATATTTCTTCGTAATCCTCAGCACAGAACTATCAAAAATTTACTACTTAATCCTTGGAGTGAAAGCCAAACGCAAACAGAAGGAAATGTAGTTTTAATGGCTCATAAACGGGAAGCGAGAAGGAAATGTTGTTAACAGACAAGACGACGATAGTTTTATTGTAGCAGTGAAGAGATTAAGCGATATTGTTCCGTTCACAAGTCTTAGGATGTGTGTGGAATCTCACAGTGGGTGGAAAAATCTGCAGCTTTCAACACGAATTCCTTTAAAAAGCTTTCGACTCCCAAAGACTGCCTCAAGGTCCCCTCCAATCAAAGCTTCTCGAGTGGTTTGCACAATAAAATGGCAAGTCGAAATATTTCGAGGCAGCAAACTTTCACCAACAACTTCGAAGCCTCTTCATATTATCCTTTGAGATTATGCGCTCAACTTTTCTTCGAGGGAGACTTTGTGACTTGAGGAAGCGGAGACGTTGCCACAATTTGTGTGAGAATAGGAGAAGCTTAAAAGTTTCCACTTTCATTGCCTTTGAATGTGGAGAATTTCCAGTGAAAAGTTTTGCTATTATGTGACAATGCAGATTGAATGCAAATCGAGTCATGACTCCGTTCAATTACGTTCTCGTTCGGTTTACAACTTGCAGCATCGCAAATTTGATTTTCATGCAAAATTTTCGGCTATGCATAGTTGACGGAGAGAATTGACACCGTGCGAACGCGCACAATGGAAACAATTTGAACTTTTCATGCCCCGATCGATAGCAAATATCAAATGACAAAGTCACAATGCATACATCGTACGTGGGAGGAGGAATATAACTTTTTTTAGGTCAAAGGTGCAGAGAAGCTTCATGAAACCTTGAGTGAGGGAAGCGAAGTGAAATTACAGAGCTTTTTAAAAGCTCGAACGTAAATACGAGTTGGCATCGTTGGCTTAGTTGTGGCATTTAAGCTTTGTTTTTGTAAAGTTTTCCATTCGAAACATATTCGAATGATTGAAATCATGGTAGGAAGATTTAATGGAGTGCAGAGCTTTTCCTAAACGAGAAAAATTGAAGCAGCTTTTCGAATGATTGCCAGAGCAGACTCGACGCCATGCTACTCGCAATTTGAAACGAAAAGCTTAAACTGTTTCGACTAAATTTTCTGAACTCGACCTCGAACTCTTCGCTTGTGAAACTCGCTTCGATTTGCGAGATTTATTCACCGAAGGCTTAGACGTGATCCGAAGAAATCAGCAACCCGAAAACCAAAGCAAGAAAAGGTTCGTCAAGTCAGCAAACGAGAGTTTCTTGCAAAATCAGGTGTGAAATAAGTTGGGGAGCTTTTTGCTTGAGTGAACAGAGACAAAGGTCCTTCAGCAGCACTTGAATGCTTTACAAGGATGGAAATAACTTTTTGCGTGTTGTTCAATATTTTACGGCCTTTTCCTGTTCGATTCGGGCGATGATTCAAGGTCCTTGTTCAACCTCTCTCTCTCTCGCTCTTTTCGCCTTCCTCCCAAACGTTTGCGAACCCAAAATTTTACAGCTTTTCCGGAGGAACTCAACGCAACGAGAGAGGAAAACAATAAACGAATCGATTTTCCCCATCACGATTGAAGGAAAGTAGCGCCGATAACGATTAGATATCTGCCCAGCAGAGCTTGAAGATCAAATTTTCCCTTTTTCGTTCTGCATTGTTACGTTTGCCGTGCTCTTCTTCCACCTGAATACCAGCGCTTGAGACGGAGGATGAGCAATCGAAAGAGGTTTCATCAAAAACGTTGAAAAGCTTTAACATTTGTGCCACTTGATTCTTAGTCCCGCGAGGCCTTGCGCTTCATTAAGAAGTATTAAAGTCTTGAACATCACGTCTCTGGCTCCAGTGAGCTTGGAGCTTTTTCTCAGTGACCAGTTCCTTGCCCGAGACGAAGCAGAAAACTTTCCTCGACGAGAAAACACATTTTCCACCTCGATTCAATTACTTTTCTCCCTCTCTCAATTCTTCCTTTTTTCGGGGCCAATTCTTATCTGACTTTTTGTTTCAATGGACGGCGAGGAGAAAGTTGTGACTTTGAGAAGCGACATGAAATGAAACGATAACAGCGAGACAGAGGCCGCGTTGTTCATTAGATGGGGAACGAGCGTGAGCTGCTTGGGTAGACAAAGCGTCGGGGAGCGAGTCAGACATGACGTTTACATCGTGCAAAAGCGTCTAAATGTTTTATTAGCTCGAGAATTTGCACAGCGAGCCAATCGGATTTGCAAATTGAATAAAAACTCGAAGTCTTGGTCGCTTTTTGCGTGCGACGGCAACTTTTCAATTTGAAGCTTAATTTCGTCCTCAGCCCCTGAAGACATTTCCATTTCCTTTGATGTACGATTTTAAATGTGAATCAATCACATCGCACTCCATTGAGTCGTGGGGTCGATTAGGCGCTCGCTGAGTTTGCACAACATTTCATTTCTCTCTGGACAAGTCACGTCATCATCATCAAATATCTCCGGGGTTAAACAGACTCGAGCGTTGAATTTGCGATAAGAATAACGTTTCCCTTTCTCCTCTTGACATGTGAAACGACGATGGGCGGTTGAAGGAGAAGAGCAGGCAAAGGAAAGAAGAGCTAAGAGCTTCAGAGAAGAAATGTGAGAACCAACCTTATGGAAATCCAAATTTATGTATCCGTTTTATGTCAATGTATCTCAATCCAATCTGTTGCGCCAGTTCGATCGAGGGCGAAGAAGCAAGTTCAAGCTTTTTTCCGTAAAGGTAAATTTATGGGGAAGAGCTCAACGTCATCGTTCGCCGGAACTCTCACAGCACCGATCCGTCTTATCTTCTCAGTGGCTAATTTACTTCTTCTATTCCGTTTGCACTTAAAACAGACTTCTCGAGAGGTAAGAAAATCTCCTGCTTGCCTCACAGCGAAGACAAAATCAATCCACAAACCGCCCACGCACGGTAACAACTCCGACTTTATAAAAACCCGAACGAAACTTTTATTTTCTTACTTCATAATCAGAGAAATACAAATCTGCCTTCTTCTTGCTCTTCCCGTCGAAATTTTTCCTGTTAACAGATTTCTTCAGCTCTTCTCTGTGTTTTTTTTCGGGCAAAACGTTCCAGCTCGAGATTGAAACGCAAAAGTCTCTACCACATTCTGAATTATTAATGTTTTAATTTGCTCATTGCACAATCAAGCTCGTTCTTGCTTTGCGTTCGACTGGATGTGGGTTTGAAAAGGCTTGAAGTTGCGGAGACGAATCGAAGGCTCACTCAATATCGATGAAACCATTTGAACGTCGGAACTAAAACCGTTTACCGACCACCAAGCTTTCACAACTCTCGCACACAAGTTTCCACGAAAACAAATTTTCTAGGAAAAACTGAAATGGTAAACTGAAAATTTAATATCTTTTCTGATTCCTGTGAGCACGCGATGTACCGAGAAACTGATGTGAACGATACGAAACCTCGAAAGAAACTGAGGGACGGGAGGAGAGATTTCCGTGATGGAAAATGTTTTTCGCGAGAGACTGGAAATTCACTTTCCCGTGAATCGGATGATTTCGATTATTTTCAAGTTTCCTCGAGATATCTTCGAGCTTGTGATGAATTTTCTCGGTCAGGAAACGTAGTTAGACAATTACGAAGTCCCTTGAATCTTGAGAAAGCTCTGAACTCGCGAAGTTTGAAAGCACACGCGTTTGATTCAACAGATAATTTCTCACCTGGGCTGGAAGGGATCGTTCCAGCTATCTCTCCCTCGATGGCTTTTTAAGACGAGGTTACGATTTCATCTTCACATTTGCACAATCGAGGGATTTCCTTTTCTTTTGTTTGACTTCAACTCGCTTGGAAAACGAGTTGATAAATTATTCAAATATCTTATCGATTTCCGTTTATTTGCTCTAATTATTACAATCATGAAGTAGCTTAAGCCTAAGACGGTGCTTTGTATCGCAGACACGGATGGTAAGGAGACTCTTCAGTAGCGGTACTTTGTCGAGTAATCCTTTGGCGATACAACCAAACCGCGGCCTTTTCTCGCTCCTCGGTAAACTGTCTCCACGATGTCAATCATTTCTTGCTTGTCCTCCAGCGCCCAGTTGATTTTGTTGTTGTTTCCAGTGCCCAAATCGATCATGATGTGTTTGTTGCGGAAGAAGAACATGACAGTGCAAGGATCATACAACTCATACCTGGGGATACAAGATTGATTAGTCTAGCAAATGACATACGAGAAATCAATGCGAGTCGCTTACATCTTATTGAAATCTGGGACGGCTGTGATGTCCACCAAGAAGAAGACCGCAAAGTTTTTCACTTTCTCAGCTATGCTGTAAAGAACCTCATCCATCTTCATGCACGTCGGGTCCCAATCGTGTCCGAATCTGATTACCTAGAGAAGAAAAGGAAGATGAAAGGTAAACGATTAAAATCGAATTCGAGCGCGGAAATTCTTCAACGTTTGAATGCAGGATAGGTTACTAAGAAGGTCTGCAGTCCTACTGACACTAGATTCTAGGTCACGCATTGCACCATCGTAGTTTATTGTCTCTCTGTAGATTCTGCAGAGTAGTTTATTCAGGAATTAAGGAAACTTACGACAATTCGATCTTCTTCGCTCAGGATGGCTTGGTCGACTTGCCAGCCGTTGTGGAGATGCGCCAACATATACGACATGATGAGATATTTGTTTTAAACTCTTTCACTGAAGTAGAAATCAATTAAATTAGTTCGCCAATGTTTTGTTTATCTTTTTTTTATCGGTTGCGGTTTTTATGTCTTCGAAGGCTCAACCGATTCGGTTTGCATCTTCGCTGGAATCTGAATTGAGTTTCTGATTTAAAAAAAAGTCAAAACAAATCAGCGCGAGTTGTCCAACTTGAATTGAAGGTGTACTAAGTTTATAACCCTTTGCACAACCCGATCGTACTATGGTGAGCATGAAACCCAAGGATTTTCACAGACTTTTCGTCTTTGACAACTCATCTCAAATCTCATGTTGATGATGAAACTTTTGAATGGATTTCAGGCGACTACAGAGCGCAAGGGAACTTTTAAAGTCGAGTTCCTGCAGAAGATTGAGAAAGAGGTTCAAGAGCGATGGGAGAAAGAGAAGGTTCGTAGTTCGTTCACTTTATAGAAAATTAACCCAAACTTGCCGATTGTAGGTTCACGAGTCCGATGCGCCGAAAGAGCCAAAGAAGTCCAACGATGAAAAGTACTTTGTCACGTTTCCTTATCCTTACATGAACGGTCGTCTTCACTTGGGCCACACGTTTTCACTGTCGAAGGCTGAGTTCTCGCTTCGCTATCATCGCCTCAAAGGCAAACATGTTTTGTTCCCTCTCGGATTCCACTGCACCGGAATGCCAATCAAGGCTTGCGCGGATAAGCTGAAGCGAGAGCTGGAAACGTTTGGCTACCCTCCAGTCTTTCCGTCCGTCGAGGACGATGCACCAGTCGAAGTAGAGCGCGATGTCATTCCGAAAGACAAAAGTAAGGGCAAGAAGAGCAAAGCCGTTGCCAAGACTGGCGCTGGGAAATATCAATGGCAGATCATGCAATCGCTTGGCCTGCAAGACGAGGAGATCAAGAAGTTCGCGGACACCGATTACTGGTTGGAGTATTTCCCACCTCTCGCTATTAAGGACTTGAAGAGCTACGGCGCGCACATTGACTTCAGACGTGCCTTTGTCACCACTGATGTCAATCCATTCTACGACTCATTCGTTCGCTGGCAGTTTGAACTTCTCAAGGAACGAGGCAGAATCATGTTCGGCAAGCGACACACAATCTATTCGCCTAAAGACGGTCAGCCTTGCATGGATCACGACAGATCGTCAGGAGAAGGCGTTGGACCTCAGGAATACACTCTCGTCAAAATGAAACTTGTTGGCAAAGCACCGCAAAAACTCGCCACCGTTAAGGCTCCGATCTACTTGGTCGCTGCAACTCTCCGGCCCGAGACAATGTACGGTCAAACTAATTGTTGGCTCCATCCCGACATCAAGTATATCGCGTTTGAAACGACTAAGAACGGAGAGGTTTGGATTGCCACACGCAGAGCAGCGAGGAACATGTCATATCAAGGATTCACCGCTGTGAACGGCGAAGTGAAAGTTATCGCTGAGTTGACTGGAATGGAACTTATGGGACTTCAACTTACGGCCCCATTGACTTCCAACAAAGTTATCTACACTCTTCCCATGCTGACTATCAAGGAAGATAAGGGAACTGGCGTCGTTACTTGTGTTCCTTCCGATTCACCTGACGACTACGCAGCTCTCACTGATCTTCAGAAGAAGCAGCCGTTCCGGGAGAAATATGGCCTGACCGATGAGATGGTGATGCCTTACAAACCAATTCCAATCATTGAAGTTCCTGGCTTAGGCAACCTCAGTGCTGTGACAGTTTGCGAGAAACTAAAAGTTCAATCGCAAAATGACCGCGAAAAACTACTCGAAGCCAAGGAGCTCGTATATCTGAAAGGATTCTACGATGGAGTTTTGTTGGTGGGAGAGTTCGCAGGCAAGAAGGTTCAAGATGTAAAAAAAGATTTGCGCAATTACCTTGTCAACCGCAACGAAGCTGACACTTACTACGAACCAGAGAAGACGATCATGTCTCGCTCTGCTGATGAGTGTGTCGTTGCACTTTGCGATCAATGGTACATCAACTACGGTGAAGAGCAGTGGCTTGAAATCACTAAAGGGCTGCTCAAGAACATGGAAACTTATCACGATGAGGCTCGTCGAAGCTTCGACCACTGTCTCAACTGGCTTCACGAGTACGCTTGCAGTCGAACTTACGGTCTAGGAACGAAGCTTCCATGGGACAAGCAATGGCTAATCGAATCCCTCTCTGACTCCACGATTTACATGGCGTTCTACACGGTTGTTCATTTGCTTCAAGCTGGCAGCTTCCGAGGCGAGAAGCCAAGTCCGTTAGGCATCACAGCTGACATGATGACGAACGAAGTTTGGAATTACATTTTCTTCGCGAACTCAAAGTTCCCAGCAACAACGAAGATCAAGAAGGCAGACTTGGACCTTTTGAAACGAGAGTTCAACTATTGGTATCCTTTAGATCTTCGCGTGTCGGGCAAGGATCTCATTAACAATCATCTCACGTTCATGTTGTATAATCATACTGCCGTTTGGAATAATGAACCGAATCAATGGCCTCGAAGTGTTCGAGCGAACGGTCACTTGCTGCTCAACTCTGCGAAAATGTCAAAGTCTGATGGAAACTTCTTGACGCTTAGCGAAGCTGTCCAAAAGTTCTCAGCCGATGGAACTCGCTTGTGCTTAGCTGACTCGGGAGATTCAATCGAGGACGCGAATTTCGTTGAGGCTACAGCCGATGCTGGAATCTTGCGGCTTTACACTTTCATCGAATGGGTCAAGGAGATGATCAACAGCAAGATGCTCTTCCGGACGGGACCGAAGGATTCTTTCTACGATCGAGTCTTCATCAGTGAAATGAATTTCCTGACGAAAGAAACTGACGATTACTTCAACAAGATGATGTTCAAAGAAGGTCTTCGCTCTGGTCTATTCGAGTTCCAGAAAGCGAGAGACACTTATCGAGAGCTTTGCGGCGTCAACATGCACTGCGATCTTGTGTTCGAGTTCATCGAGCGACAGGCGCTTTTAATGGCTCCAATTTGTCCTCACATTGCCGAGCATATCTGGGGACTTCTGGGCAAGAAAGACAGCATCTTGAGAGCTAAGTGGCCGGTTGCCGGTGCAGTCGATCAGAAGCTTATCAAGTAAGTTCAATTTTTTATTGCTGAACATTTTGTTCTTATCAACTTTCTGAAAAAGGTGTTCGGAATATTTAATGGAAGCTGCTCACAACTTCCGCCTTACTTTGAAGAAGAATATGTCCAACAAAGGCGCTCAAAAGCCTACGAACGGCTGCATCTGGATAGCAAAGTCCTTCCCGCCTTGGCAAAGCTTCGTGCTTGACACGATGCGAGAGCTTTTTGACGTAAGGAAGTGCCAAAAGCTCGTGAACGAATAACAAACTTCTCAAATTACAGAAAAATAATTCTGCTCTTCCCGACAACAAACTCATTTCATCCGAACTGAGTAACAAGGAAATCCTCAAGAAGCACATGAAGAAAGTAATGCCGTTCGTAGCCAGAGTTCGTGAACGCGTCGAAGCGCTTGGTAAATCAGCGATGGCGATCACTGTCGACTTTGACGAGAAGGAAATCTTGGCGCTGAATCAGGAATACTTGCGCAACACTCTCGATCTGGAGTCACTTGATATTCGCTTCACTGATGACCCAACAGCGACAGAGAAGATGAAGGAAGAAGTTCGTCCTGGGATTCCGTTCATCCTCTATTCAACGAAGCCGTCGGTCAAGATCTCTTTGGAGAATCCGATTCCTCGCTCCGGTCTGTTCACGCAGCACCTAAACGTCTCAGATGGCGACACGACTAAGATTATCAAGGAAAAACTTGCCAAGAATCTTGGTTTGAAGGAGATCGATCCAGTTCAAGTTTGGCGGTTCGAGGATCCCGTGCTGGGACCGAGAAAAATGCCCGTTTTCAACGACTACAAGTCCGAGAAGGTTTTGCTGGAAGAAGGAAGCGTCTCCATTGACACTAAAGAAGACACGGTTTACATCACAACCAGCGACGGCGGCAAGGTCAACGTTGGATCGAGTTTCATTTACGTGGTCGCCTGACGAACGCGAAAAGTCGTCGCAACGAAACATTTCGATGTCTAATTGTTTGAATTTTATAACGAAAGAAGTTGGGAGCTAATAAATAAATCAAGAAATTCAAATTGTGTTCTGATGTTTGGATGCAACCTTACTGTGGACGATGGACAAAGAACGGTTTGCGACTATTACCTCAAGCTATGTATCTGAAACTGGCCGGAATCCAGCGAAATAAATAAAGCGAGAGTTCAATAGAAATCTGTCAAATTTATCCTTTTATTTTAATTTTCAAATCAAACACTTGCAAGCTTGCTTTCATGAAACGACGTCACACTTGATGATTCCGGAGTTTTGTGTAAATGAAACTTCCACCGTTGGAGCGTTGACTACGATTTCGTTCTTCAGCATTTGAGCCGATCGCTTGAAGCACGAAAACTTTGCTTTTCTGTTCGTCGAAATGATTGGAGTGCGAGTCGTCAGTTGAATTTTGTGATGATAAAGAATTGCGTGGATCGGCAAGTTAATGTTTCGCATTGGAACGGTCACCGTTGACTCGTGAAGTTCGTTGTCTAAAAAGACCTCAGAGATTTTGAAAGCGCTAGTGAGTTTCTCACAGTCCAACGTATTGTCTATATCGAGTTGAATTTCGGTAGCAAAGTCGTTGATGAACTTGTCGATCTTGAATCGTTTAACGCCTACATCAGTGATTCGACATGAGTCCACGAGCCAGTCACTATTGATCAGCTCGCCGAAGAGAGTAATCCGTTGAGGGATCAAGAGTCCGTTTGCCGATAGAAGCTCTCGGTATTTTGAGTACTCGATGACTTGGTTGCTGTCTAAATCTCCAAGCGGTTGAAATGGATGAACGATAATCAAGTCGAACGTTGTGCCAAGTACCGACGTGTCAATAAAAATTAGTTTGTTCTCGTCAATCACATTCTTTGAAGCGATTTTCCTTATAACTTCCTCGTTCTTCTTGTGACACCAGAGCTCTTCAAGCCGCGAATCTTTCAGCATCATCAGACCAACGTATGGGAATGGGGAGAGGTCGAGGCAGCTTGTGAACTTGTTTCTATGTTTGCTGACAGCAAACTCGATTTCTTGCATATATTCCTCGTCGTTAAGGAATTGCAACGCGGAGCTATCGATTTCGACATCGATCTGCTCGGGATTTACATCTAGATCGTGGTGAATTTTCAGAATTCCTTCTTTGCACGATATAGAAAGCTCCAAGACTTGATCCTTTTCTAGCAAGACTCTCTCTTTGAGTTTGAATATCGCTTGAGGCCAGCAGGATCCTGATTTCGGTTCGGTTGAAATCATATTGTCGTCGCTCGTTTGCTCAGCCTTATCGTTAAGATACAATTGAAACCACACCACGAATCCGTCGAGATAGTCGTTGCTGACGATGCTCTGTAGGTCAAACTTGTGGACTACTAAACCATCAAAATGTTGCTGCATGGAAATCAGCTCGTTGAACTCAACATCGATGGTTTCCTCGCTGCTTGTCACTAGCCTGAAGTCTGCAATCTTGTCAACATACTCAGCGTCGTAAGGTTCATCTCGCTTCGCCACTAATCGTAAGTTGTCGAGGAAGAGATATTCTTGAAAGCTTTCGTTCATGAGAATGTGATTGGAAGCGAGGCTCATCGATTTGTAGCCAGCAACGAAGACTACGACGCTAGACGGCACAATCACACCGTTAGGCTCGAGTAGCTGCTGCTTAGCGTGAATCAAGGTGTCGAGGATGCCCTCGCCAAACACGCCAGAGTCTAAGGTTTCCGAGACAACTAGCGATACTTTCGATGGCAAATCCTCGCCTACGTTTAGACCCGTTGAATGTTTGGTGAGAAGTTTCACTAAAGCACCGCGAACATTTTCTTTGAACACTTCGGAAGATATTCTTGTCATGATGTCGCTGCACTCGACAGCGTAAATGGTTTTCACGCTGGCAACGTTGGCCGCGTACAATGACAGTAATCCTGTCCCACTGCCGATGTCCATCACGTCAGCTTTGTTTTGTTTCCTTATCCAGTATTGAATTGCTTTTTTAAATTTGAAGTTCCTCGACGAATCATTCAACATCCGGAAGTGCCATCGAGCCATTTTGTTCTTTATATTCTGCAGGTTTTGATAAGCTTGCAGATTGCGTCTGTCGTTGGTGCAAGCTTGCTCGAAAAACGCCTTAGCCTCTTCATCTCTATTATGCCTGAGGAAGAACATCTTTCATAAGATAACTGTCGCATGATTCGCGGAGAAACTTTCAGAATGAAACTCGCCGTCGTTCTGAAAGTTGATCAGCCAATTGTTGATAACTTCTCGAGCTGATGGTTCAGTGTCATATAAACGAGACGGGACACTGAACGAAATCAACGTTTTTTGGCATCTTGATTTGATTTGGAAAACTCTCAGGTCAACAAGACTTAAGCAGTTGGAATCATCATTTTGATAATAGAGAATTGGGTAATTAATAAGAAAGCCGAAAACCGTGGGAATGCACCAGCTTTCATCTACAATCAACGTTACAATATCTCGATCTATAGAGATCAGTTGATTCGTGATGTTGGAGAACATTAGGTTCAGAGCTTTCATGTCTTTAACTAGCTCAGGTTCAGCCAAACTTCCAGACACGTCAACGACAACATGCTCGTTTCTTCCTTCTTGAAACTTCCGCTTGTTGAGAATGAAAACATCGTCTTTGACTGTGATCATAGCGATGTCTTTCCCGATCTGATTTTCTTCTTTCAACTTCCCGATGAGTTTAGCAAGAACTTTAACATCGGCAGAGCCGCAATCGAAAAGGAAACCGCGCTTAGAGTTTGAAGCATCAGCAACCGCTGCGATTTGGCAAGCAATTAGCTTCGAATGCTTCTTGTAAAATGGTTTTACAAAATGCTCCATAACTTTAGTTAATTTGACCGTCTAAAATAAATTTCATTCTCAACAACACGAAAGCGACGAGTTTCGTTCAACTTACTTAGCAAAAAACGCCCCCAGCTCGTTAAGGATCTCACTGTCGCTCGCATAAAACTTGAGGGCTGTCTCGAAACAGTTCAGCACTTCCAAATCTTTCTTGTGCAATTGAAGTTCTTCGCTGAAATAAATCAACTCGTTCAAAAGAATCCCGCGCGTAATCTCAACTTCACTCACCAGTACGTCGTGAAAACAAAGGTGAACAATTCCTTAAGCTCGTCGCTGCTCTCGGGATCCTCTTCAATCTCTTTAACCAAAAGCTCCCAAGCCGATTTGAAGTCACGCTGAATAATTAAGTCGTCCAGAGCCATCGCGAAGACTTCGCGTCAATCAACAAAGGAACGCAAACTTTTCGGCGTCTTTTACACGTTTCTGCCTCACCGGGAAAACTTGGAAACCTAAACCTGCGAAAACGAACGAAGTGACAAACGTAAACTAAACGAAAATGGTCCAACTCGGCTCAGTATTGAACAAGTTCTTCGATGAATACCAGAACAACACGCCAAAGAAGCTCAAGCTCATCGACGCCTATCTCGTTTACATTTTGCTGACAGGAATTCTGCAGTTCGCTTATTGTGTGCTCGTCGGCACTTTCCCCTTCAACTCGTTCCTCTCTGGATTCATCTCGACTGTCAGCTGCTTCGTCCTCGGAGGTAAATCGATATTTTAATCAGCATAGAGTCGATGAAAATTAAAGATTTCTCAATTCTAGTTTGCCTGCGTCTGCAATCGAATCCTCAGAACAAGCAGCAGTTCCTTGGTATCTCCCCCGAGCGAGGCTTTGCAGACTTCATCTTTGCCCACATCGTCCTTCATATTGTAGTCGTCAACTTCATGGGCTAAAGCTTGAGATGTTCTCGAGCTGATCAACGCGATCATCACTAATTCCAGATTTTCTCTTTTTGTTCTTAATCAGAAGTTTTCTACAATAAAATCTCAAACGTTCTGATAACAAGATCAACTGTGTTCTCTCTCACACCGCGGTGCACATTCGTCGATACTTTGTTGTTTACATCCATAAATAACTCCAATTTTCTCTGACGCAATTTTTATTTTCGTTTTAAATTCGTTTGGCTGGCAAAAAATGGAAAATTTAATTATTGTGACGGGTTACGGACAATTCTGTGGTCATGAAATCAACGCAAGTGGAGAAGCGGTCAAGCTGCTTCCGAAGGAAGTCACAGTTAGAGGAAAGACATACCAGATTAAGACAATGTTGGTCTCGGTCGAATACGAGGAAGTAGATAAAGCAGTTGAGGCCATTTGGCAGCTCAAGCCTTTCCTGGTTGTTCATTGCGGTAAGTTAGGCAAGGTGACGTGTTCATTGAAGCAACTTTATTCATTTGTAGGAGTCCACGGAGCTGCTAACAAAATTAAACTAGAAAAATGTTCGATGAATGGCTTTTGCCTTTTGGATTGCAAAGGAAAATCGCTTTCGGACCCTCGCGTCTGTTTGAAGAACTCAGGACGATGCGATCGACTAGAAACGAAGCTGAACGTGGAGAAGATCACAAGGTTCCTCAACGACTCACACCGCAATGGGATGTTCGAGTCATCTTGTGACGTTGGAAAGTATTTGTGCGGCTACATTTATCTGAAATCTCTCGATGTTGATCCGCAACGATCGCTCTTCGTTCACGTTCCATGCATCGACAAGCCTTTCTCCACTAAGGAAACCGCCGACGGGATCGTCAAGATTATTGAGCAGTGCGTGATCGACCTCAACGATCAATCATCGTGATACCAAGTTCTCCTGCGGAACATAATCAATGCCATTAAAATAAAACTTAAACTTAATCGTCCACTCACAAGTCTCACTTCGCAGCCTTGATGTCTTAAGAGCCTCAGTTTCAGTGCGAAGATTCCGTTGGGAGATTTCTTATCAGACATGCAGTTGGAGGCATCGAGAGCTTCGACGTGAACTGTTTTGCCTTCTTCTTCTATTAGCAATCCAGCGATGTTGAGATTCCGAATCTGTTGCACAATCCTCGGCTCCTTCGTCTTATTGTAGCTTCTTAGTTTCTCCAATGACGGCTTGACGAGATAAGGCGGCGCAGGTCGTTGCTCATTGAACGACGGCGAAGGAATTTCAATGTCGCTGATCCAACTCGGCTCTTCAATCTCCAGACACGTCAGAAGCAACTTCTTTTTCGAGTGAATCTTAATCATGTTCGGATCATGAGCAGAGTTGAATCTCGGATCGGTTAGAACTTTGTCGACTAGCTCTCTCGGCTTAAAGCCAAGCATCCACATGGAGAGAGCGACGTCAACGAATCCATCAAACTTCCGATTAAACTCTACGTGCTTTGTTCTCGCAACGATTAGCTCGTTTAGTTTCTCAAGATATTCTTGATTTACAGAGATATTGAGCAAAGCGCAAGAGTAGAGAAGTTTCTGAATGTCTTTGGCTCGCGTTGTCTCGTTCATTTTGCTCACACAAGTGTCGATGAAAGCCTTCGACAGCTCGTCATCCTTAACAGAGTTGTCAGCAATGTAGGCGAAAATGTGGATAATATTCATGACGCCTAACTGCTCAAGGTCTCCTTGTCTTGTCACAAGTCTCAGCTTGTCTAGCAGTTTCTCCGAATATATTCTGTTCAGCCTCAGGCTTTTGATGAATGTACCAAAATTCAGTTCATCCAAGCTGGTTGCGTTGAGAACTTCTTCGATCACACGATCGTTGATTGTTTGGTTATCGAAACGAACACTTGCCTTGTACGTTGAGCTGCAGATAATGGCGAGGTCCATTGTGCTGACTCCTTTCTTGATAATGCTTTCGCAATGCCTGTCAATCATGTCCTTCAGCAGCATTGGGCCCGGCGGCTTCTTCTTGAAGAATCCAAAGTAGAAGCAAAGCTTGAGGAACGTTCCCTTGTTGGGTTTTTTCTCGAAATCTCTGTAAATCGACTTAGTTCCTTCGACGAAAACTTTTAAAGTTGTGAGTTGAGCGGGAACGATATCAATTAGAATGTCCAGAACTGCTCGAACGCTTTGCGGGTTTCTGTTTGGAATGTTCATTTCCATCTGTTTGATAATCTGATTACACCTTTCGTTGATCTCTTTCATTGACACTTGAGGATTGTCTTTGAACAGCTGAACCATCATCGCGAGCTTTGAGTCAGATCTCAGTGGCTTCTTCTCCTTGAGGTATTCGAAGAATCTTGAATGAAGATCGCCCAGTTGGGATCGTGTTGGCTCTGTGTGACAGCATCGAGCTAGACGAAAGGCTCTGGAACTCAACTTCAACATTGATATTTCTTGAAAACGCGTGAGAAACTTATTGGTAAACAAACTCGCGACGCGACAAAGTTTGCGCTCGAATTTGAAAGTGAAGCAAAGTTCACGAATTACTTTCGACAGTTTTTAATTTAAGATTATCTTAACAATTTATCTACGATTTACGGGCTGCCATCATGCTGTTGATTTCCCAAATGATGGATCGCATATTGTCAATGATTTCTTTCAGCTGAAGATTTTTCTGTGCCAGAATTTCTCGGTTTTCCCGATTTTCGACGAGCGCTCTCTGATATTCTTCTGAGTGCACTGGGACGACATCAGGTTTGTTGTCATCATCGACGAATGGAATGAGATTCTCGACTTGCGTGAAGTCCTCAGCGTTGTCGCATTTATCGTAGAGCAGGCGGAGCCGCTTGAAGAGAAGTCGAATCGTTCTGAATTGATCTTGCATCTTCTGTCGTTTGTCTGAGCTCATTGTGCCGGAGCCTGACAATCCGTTCGGTGGTGTGTGGTGCTTTAGAATGCCGAAGATGTCCTGGAATCTTGACAACAGATCCTGCACAGTTTCTTGCCCAACCTGTTGAACTTACATTATTAGTTTGATTGAAAGTGAATGGAGAATTTAACTTGCCCTGCACAGCGACAAAACATTAAACTCTTTCTGCATCGCTCCTGGATTACTTGAAACTCCACCGATGCCAGCTACATTAGGAGTTTGTGGAGTTTGTAGAGTCAACTGGGGCATCGTCACGTTGGGATTCTGTAGCGGGTTGTTCGGAACAATTTGATTCTGAAAATCTGCAAATTAAACTTAAAAATTGCAATTTAGAGAAAACCTTTACTCGCTTACCCATCATCCCGATCTGGTTGTTCATTTGGTTATTCATTATGAAATGTTTTTATGTTATTTCCACAGCTTTTCGTTGATTTTCGTTTGTTTACTTCAGTCAAAATTTTTTGCGTTCAGAAATTCCGCTTAGCGTTTTGTTTCATAACTTAAGTTTCGCAAATTTCTTTTGTGTATAATTTTCAATCCGCGTTCTGTGTCGTAGAACGGCTGATAACAAAATCGCAGCTGATTGCCACTCCAAGTTTAACGAGTCGTTGATCGTGTGGCAGTGAAGTTTCCATCATTTCAAGGTCGACAGCCTGTAAAAATGGAATAATATGGATTCGTCTGAAAGTTTGCCGTTGCTCGATGCACAAGTAAGCAATTAAACGCGACACAGTTTGCCATACCAGCACCACGCCATAGATTATGTTTCAACGTTAGTCACAGTCGCACAATCGACGGATTCGCTGGCAATTTGCGACTCGAAAAATAAGCACAAAAGGGTGGATCAACTTCAGTTTTATTTATTTTCATTTACGACGAGATTAAGTGAGTCTTTAAACATGATTTGCGTTGGTTTGGTATCAATTAGTATGTGAATCGTAGAAATCAATTAACAAATCCCCACCCGTCCCGTGTGAAGTGAGAAAATCTTAACGAGCTGCGATCAGCTGTAAGCGATTTCTTTGTGTCTGCTTTTGTTTGAGATATCGCCCGACTAACAACAAGCGGCCTGTTGACATATGTGATTGATAAACCAGAGTAAAGCGTGAACCTATGACATCAAGCGACTTCATTCCGGATTTTCGTCATCCATCGCGTGGGCTGTGATAACGAAGCGTGCGTTGTAGTCAATCGATTATTCGTCGCGCGCTTCAGTCGTGCGCGATTGTATAAACAGCAAGTGAGAGCCTGATCGTACGTTATCAGAGGCAGCCGCTTGGATTGTTGGTCAAGATCCAATATTGACTATCAAGCCACACTATGTCTGCTGCATCTAGGACGAGTGGAAAGTTTTCAAAAAAATTCCGCTGACTGACAAAGCGATGCAGCTACAGGTTGGCTGGTTTACGAGCTTGTTCTTATTGGTTTATTGGGTCGATAATCTCCTTTTACACCTCAGAAATAAAAGGTTTTCTACCTGCCAAAGTCACCCACGCACTTGCCGTGTACCTCATCCCAATCGTTATCCTTAATTCGTCGGCAAATTCCACAACTAGCGCTTTCTCTTTCGCTCATTCGTCTCCCTCATCTCAGCGCTTTCCATCCAATCTCACAATTCATTGCACGCTCCGTGTGACAAGTCCAGTTTCTTGTTATCAGTTTCCTGTTTTCATTACATTTCCGTAGTTTAGCCCGGTCAAGGTAAATTTGCGAATTACTAACACGCTCGCCGACGTCGGTCAGGGACAAACTTTGAAAGCAGTTGATTAGAACGCAATCAATCTTGTTTTAGGCATCGTCAAAGATGAGCTCAGAGCGATCACCTTTACTTCACCAAGACGTGGAACAGCACCGATCTATCCCGCGCCCAGACTTGAGAAACTCTCCTGAGAATGTTATCGTCGATGGACACGACGCGAACCATAGCGATGGTGAGTAATAATCAACTGACATGACTACAGGCATTGCTGACCCGCATTTGCATTTTAGAGCATAAAGACGATTTAAATGAATCATCGTCGTTCTTCAATTCCACTAACAATGATTACGATCCGACAAAAAACAGAAACTTGGAACACCCGACGTCAAACCTTGACACAATGATTCACTTGCTGAAGGGAAACATCGGAACTGGCATTCTCGCCATGCCCGACGCTTTCAAGAACGCTGGTCTTTACGTCGGTTTGTTCGGAACGCTCATAATGGGATTGATTTGTACACACTGCATGCACATGCTCGTTAAATGCTGTCACGAGCTGTGCCGACGACTTCAGGTTCCAGCGCTCAACTTCTCCGGCGTTTGCTTCGCATCTTTTGAAACTGGACCGCCAGGAATCCGTCGATACTCTCATTTGGCAAAGAACCTCATCAACACTTTTCTGATCATCACCCAAATCGGTTTCTGCTGCGTCTACTTCGTCTTTGTAATTCTTGACTCCTTTGAAACTTCTTAATTAATCCTTACACGTATTTTTCGTTTGGTAGGTCGCAGTCAATCTCCAGGAGGTTGTAGCGCATTATTGGACCGTGCTGGATACGCGTGTCTATCTCATCTTAATGCTTCTACCGATGATCTTCTTGAATCTCGTGAAAAACCTCAAGTATCTCACGCCCGTTTCCTTCATCGCTTCGGTGCTGACAATCAGTGGCCTAGTGATTTGCTTCTACTTCATGCTGCAGGATTTACCAAGGACAGACACTGTTGACGGGTTTAGCTCGTGGGCGCAGTTGCCGCTCTATTTTGGAACAGCGATTTATGCGTTTGAGGGCATTGGCGTTGTGCTACCGCTCGAGAACAACATGAAGAATCCCGAGGACTTTGGTGGATTGACTGGCGTTCTAAATACTGGAATGGTCATCGTGGCTTGTCTTTACACATCAGTTGGGTTCTTCGGTTATCTTAAATACGGTGATGCAGTAAAAGGATCAATTACACTCAACCTTGGCGGCGATTTACTCGCTCAACTCGTTCGTCTAATGATGGCCATGGCAATATTCCTTAGCTATACGCTCCAGTTCTACGTTCCAATCAACATCATCGGTCCCTGGCTTCGCGCCAGACTTCACGGCGAGAACAACCGAATGCTTGGAGACTATCTGCTTCGCATCGGTCTCGTTCTCTTCACGTTTATTTTGGCTGCAATGATTCCAAACTTGGGCGCTGTCATAAGTCTCGTTGGCGCCGTCAGCAGCTCGACGCTCGCCCTTATCTTCCCCCCAATAATTGAAATCATCACATTTTGGGACCACGGACTGGGCAAATGGAATTGGATACTCTGGAAAGACATCGGAATTATGATTTTCGGTATTATGGGCTTCGTGTTTGGAAGCTTCACAAGCATAATGCAAATCCTTCATCCCGACCTGAGTACTGAATAAGTCGAAACTACTTAACTTAGTTCATTGCAAAGTAAGTGAAATGATCTCATGGAAGTGATGAACGATAAGTTTTTATAATGCTTCACGTTGCATGGTCAACGGCAGTTTTATTCTGTTCTCCAAAAATGTAGTTCGTGTGATTCTTGATTAGCTTAATTTCATTGTGGTGCAAAAGCCCTTAGAGAAAACATATTTAACTTAAAAAGAAACCGTTGATGATTAAGTTGACTTTACTGCCTTTAAAGAAGATTGATTAGAGTTTTGTTGATCGAACATTCCTCGATTTGTTTCCCATTGAGTTCCTCTGGAAAGTCTCGCTGCGAGGCTTTCGTTGGTCTAACAGTTAGACTCCAACTAAGCCACATGCCAATTTGATTGAAGCATACGTTGACAATAATGTGCAACTTTTAAAATGAATCTTAGAAGGGCTTCGAGCGATAAAGTCCCTCAATCTTCCTCTGGATCGGACTCTAATTATGTTTGAGCTCTGCTTCCAATGACAGCTCAAAGCTGTCTCCAGAGCCCTCACATCAAGTCCCAGCCTTGGAGTGTCTCGAATGAAGAGGAAGCTTTGAGTTGAGCTCAAGCTCTCATACTCTACAATTGATGCTTAGATGTTCACATATATTTACATACATAATATTTCTGTGCTTCATTTCTCGACAAGAAGAAAAGACAATAATTTTAAATCGAACTTCGTCGATGACCGGCGGAGAGATAAATATTTAATTATACATTTGAATGTAATCTTTCAAGGAGAAAATACAATGTTCGTAAAATCGTAATCCTGCGTATTGATTTATACTACAACGTAGCTGAATGTTTAAAGGACTAATTTGAACTATCAATTATCTGTCTGTAGAGCTTTACCTAATCGACCAGAGGTTCGAGTTTCTAGCGCAAACTACAAAGCTCGAATTTCATAAAGAGCAAGATGAGTCAAAGTTGCGCAAGAGATTCCCAAGCTCTGTGATCGAGTCATGAATTTCTGTTTACTAAAATGTCTTGTAAAAATTATTCGAGTAAATAAAACTAAGCAGGAAACTGGAACTAAACTTTGTTCACTGGACGGAGAACGTTACTAATACTGGACGGAAGTTGATTGCTTAATGCTCATCACAAAGTGTAGGACTTCTCGGCTACAAGCTTCGTCAGAAGATCCTGGCTGATGAAACGCATCGTGTGCGTTGGGATCGCTGACAAGTACATGACGCAGAGAATGCTTTCATCGTTGATCAAAGAGTGACATTTGTGGTAGTCGGAAGTGTAGAACTGTTCGGTGACTTTGATGCTGGCTGGATCGTAAAGCGTCGCATCTTCGAAGTCGTCACAGTCGACCGATTGATGGAAGAACGTCCTAAGAATGTCGGTGCGTTGGGAACTTTTCTTGCCGACAACCTGTTGAATGTTCTTGGAGATTACGAATTTCTTGTGAACTTGGTTGATGAGAAGAAACGCCATGATCGAGGGATCGAGATCGATTGACACGGGGAAGTTGCGAGGGTTTCCTACCTCAGCGGACACCAGCAGCTCGTAGTGGTCTTGCCAGAAGTCTTGGCTGAGAAGTTCGAGCTCGCCATAAGTTGGTTTAACTCCGCAGATGAGTCCGATTGATATGTTCTGAATGAGTGGCAGAGAGATGAGTCGATAGGCGACGCTGGGCGACTTGTTCGGAAGGAAGACTGGACAGTCCTTTTGAAGTGCGCTTGACTGAGTAATCAGGAGGATCAAAAGCTTCCTTTCGCTGACATGCAAATCATAGAAACCTTCTGTGGCGCAGATCAGCCGGTTCCGCGATAAAATGAAGCAGTAGGGCGAGAACGTTTGAGCGCTGAACTCGACCAGCTTCTCTTGAATTGCTTCCGCTTCGTTGCACAAAATTCCTTCGTTGTAATCCAGGAAATCGTTCTCAGCGGTTTCCATCAGCTTCTCGACTATTTGAAAGTATGAGCTCTTCAAATCGCGCTTGAATCGATCGACGTTTCTCATATTCGCTATTCCATCACCAACGTGTAGCACCATCGCCAAGAACGCATACTCGATCAGAGATCTTAAAACCTTCTCCGTCAGATTGGTGGAGATTCCGATAAACAGCAGCGATTGATATTCTTTCCAGACAACCAGTCCAGTGTCGCCGAACTGAGTCATCGTCAGACCAACATTCTGGGTCTTGCAGAACAGGTGAACTCCATTCAGCGATGCCACAGTTGAGAACGGAAGCTACAAAAAAGATTTACAAGCAGGGGGGAGCAAATTAAAATCCGCGATAAACTGCTGGAGGGATCGAGTGATGGTCAATATAATCTAGGAGAAGCAGATGGTCATTTGTAGCTTCTAAATAGGGCTTACGTTTTCGATGTTATCTCCTCGTTTCTTAGTGAAAATCGGCGTTCCACTGGATGAAAGGCACATCAGGTGAATCGACATCTTCTTGTCGCTTATGTCTTATTAGTTTGGATGCTGTTTCATTGATAATTTCAGAGTAATTTATAGTTTAGTTATTTGTTATTGCGTTTGTGGAATAGCTTCAGAATGAGTCTTGGATTTCAGTCAAAACACCTCAGTAGTTGCGGTGCCTTTCTCTCTAGTATAACAAAAGTATAGCTGGTGATTTCGTTTGCTGGTATGCGACTGAGAAACTCTCTCATTCGTTTCTGAGCATTTGAGTCGTTCGGACGTTCGTCGTCAGTTGTGTCGTGGAATTAAGATTTAAAAGAAACTTGTTGTGTGGAGTAGCAAGAAGGAATAACGAAAGAACCAAGCGTTCCGCATTTAATTGGCTTGAAAGTTAATCGAGAGTTAGTGGCGATTTTGCCCGTGAGGAAAATTCGTGTTTGATAACAAGGAAAGTTCAACGAAACAAATATTTCATGACAACAACAACAGCAAAGTGAAACAACGAAAGAGAATTAAAAGAATTAACAGTGTGCCTGAGCGTGTCTTCTATGAAAATCGAACATAAATCGTCAGAGTTTGATCGTCGACGAGGACGAGAAAGGATCGAAAAGCTTTTAATTTAATTGATCGGGATGAATTGAAGATTGTTTTATGTGTTTTTAAAAAGGTTCGAGCCGTGAAAGTAACGAGCAAAGGGAAAGAAGCGATAAACGAGAAATAGGACACGAGAGTGGAAACCGGATTGTCGTGTAAGAGCGACGAAGCCAACGATCAGTTTTATCAGTTTCGAGGAAAAGCATCAACTCTGGATTTATTTTGTGTTCCGGTGAAGAATCATCGACTGTCTTCTGAATCGAGCGATATCGTGAGTGCCTCAATCTATTCCTAATTAACGAACAAAACGTCGAAGAATCCTGTAATGACGACGAAGCCCTTCGTTCCCCTGTGAGCATTTTGCCTTCTCCGTCTTATCTTTCGTCTTCAGCCTCACTTAATTGCGTGCTTCTTCAGCCTTTACCGAGAATTTCCCTTAACACTTAAAGGTTGATTCGTTGGCGTTCCAAGTGCCACGAAACAAACGTAAAGCCTTTCAAGACATGCGACATGAATCATGACCGTGTTTTCCTTTCGTTTGGAATTAATCAATTATGTTTGAGGAAGGTCAGCGGAATGGAAACTTCTCGAGCGATTGAACAAAAGGCTTTTCCGTGCGTATGAATGCGAGTCAAAACAAAACTGTTTGATGGCAAGTAGAGGGCGTAAAGCTGATGGAAATGCGGCAAGGCTTAATTGTCAGCTTTCTTCGCTTTATGGCTAACTCAAGTTTCACAAGAGATTACAACTCGAACTCCTGTGGCTTTGCCTAATGCTGGAGACTCTTTAGCTTAATTGACAAACCACAGTCGACCCTCGGGCCTTACCTAATCGGGAAGCAACAGTAGCTATCGTGAGAATTGCGCAATCGGAAGACACAATGCGACTCTAATGCGAGAAACCAATTGTCAAAGCGAAAGTCGTTTTTGCATATACACGTATTAATTATGCTTGCGCGATTGTCGTCAAAGCGATGAGTTTGTTTTAGTGATTGTCATCAAATAGTTTCCCACTAAACTCGCCTAGCGGCTCGCATTGTCTCGTTTCACTTTTTTTCTTTGGAAATCTTCTGCTCATTCCCTCACATATGCGTCTCGCTTGTTTTGTTATGTCGGAGCTGGCTGGCGTACAAGAAGAAGTTTTGAAATGCGAAACATGACTGTTAACAGAGAGGATTGAAAGCGAGAATCCAGCTTTAAGAACACTCACAGTGAACGAGCATAAAAACCAACGTTGCATGAAAACAATTGGAAATCTCTTTCCGAATAAATTTGAATTGTTAATTTTCCTTTTCAAGTCGCATCTCGACTGTTGTTCCCGGGATTCTCTCTATCTCGAAAGCGTTAGAGAAATAATTAAACTTTTGTTTGGTTTTCTGAAGAAAAATGTGGCTGGAAAATTGTCTCGCGGCGAGGTAGATTTGAATCGAAATTCAAGTCGGATTAAAGCCGTCCATCTTCATCTGCGTTGAGATTTATAGAACCTTGAAACGGGCGAATTGTGATGAATGGGAGGGAAAACTGGCCTGTCCATGGGTTTAATTACGAAATAAATGTGACTTTCGAGTGATGGGAAAAGCTCTTTCCACTCCATTGTTGTGCCACCTTCGGCTGCTGAAGAGTAATTGCTGACTTGCAATGTACACACGACCTGCAATTAACTTCTTGTTTTTGTTTATCATAACTGATGAGAATGTCCATCGCTATCGCTTTGTGCGATTGTTCCAGTTTGGGAGGTTTCCCGCGCGCGTAGTTTGATGTAAATCGCGCACGGACCGGTGAGAACGAAGATGAAATTTACAGCTTCCGAATCAGTTTCATAATCGAATCGCGCTGATTACGTCTTCAGCTTAACTTTCAAATCGCTTTTGCACGCAAATCTTTCTCGTCTACATTTGCATTTTAAGTGGAAAGTCTGCTTGTTCGAGCTGAGCTCCACCCAAGCGTCTGCCGCTGCACGATTACATCAAGATGATGATGCTCAAGCTTCTCGATGACTTGCTTTGTGTTTCTACCGAGAGGATCTCACTCGACAGTTTTCGGGGCTCGACACAAAGGAATCGATTTATGGGTCACGATTTGAAGTCCGTCGTTGAGTCTCTCGAGCTTCATCGAAGCGTCTCGATTAAGTACTAGGCGAATCCACGTCTGAAGGTTGGCTCGAGGCACGCTCCAGCGACCGTGAACTTCAATTGAATGACCTCAAAGCTCACGACGTCCAAGAATTTTAATCTTCGATGCGATGAATCATAAAAAGTTCTTTTGATATGAGAGAAGAGATTTAATGAATGAGAGATTCGAGCGGATTTACGATGGAACAATGACGTCGCTGCGAGATTTGTTAAGTAATTAGTGGCCGGATGGGTCAATTAGTCGAGTTCTCGAGAGAATCTTTTATGATCCCACGATGGTTTCTCGATCGTCAAGATTTTCTTTCCTAGTCGAAATCCATTATCGGCTTATGGAGTTTCTTGGATTTCCAAAAATGGCAAAAGAAATCACATGAGTTCGAGTCGATGATTAACATTCATCGGCTCACGAAAGAGCTCATGCGGGAATGAGGATGGGCTGTTTCACTCTTCGACTAATGCTAATTTATGCTCATCACACACGACGAGTTCGCGAGAATTTTAGACTTTTTCGCTTTGCCTTTCAATGACTTTCTTGCCCCTCCATCTCGTTATCTGGTTGTCGTCGACACTGAAAAAATGAGAAATGAATGTTGAATGAATTCCTCAGTCGTGACGTCATCCGCTTAAGCAAATTGCGACAAACCGGTTCTGGAACGGTCCGCCAAAAGGTTTTTTTAAGGCGCGACACATGAGTTCGAGGCGCGAGAGTTCAAGCAGCAACTGGTAGCCATGAAATGTAGGCGAATGCTGATCACGCATGAAACATGAAATTAGAAGTAAGGAAAGTGGAGCAACGGCTAGAAGCCGAGACTTTACGATCGTACGCGGCGGCGGCAGTTCGCATTAACATGAAGAATGACTTTCGATGGTGTCGTTAAACTTCGTCACTTGTGGGCGAGGGCGAATTCTCCTTAGGCGAGAGTTCGCTAACTTCTCGAAACAATAGCAAACACCTCAAGAAGGAAATGAAGACATTTTCGATTCAATTTCTGGTACGGCACACAGCCAACGGAATACAAAACTGGTTAACAAACAGCTGAGCCGACCAATTATGGCAAATCGTGATGAGAAATGTGGGCTGGTGCCAATCAATTTCCATAAATAAAACCCCGAAAATGAATCTCACCACGAAAAGGTTCATCGCGGGAAAAAGATGATCGCCGATTTGTGATCGCTTTAATCGCGATCAATGTCAATCACCAGGCGAGCTGGAAACGGAAAAGATTTCGAATCGGTCAGTTGCGTAGGGCGAAGCTTAATTGTTATGGAAATTTGGCGATGACACGCCGAATGAGTCAGAGAATCGAATAAGAGAAACCTTTAAGCATCGATGAGAATTGTCGAAAATGACCGCAAAAAGTAAGAGTTGATGTCATCGTCAATCTCGACAGGCTCTCATGGCTTCAAAGCTCGAACCTTATGGCTTTGAGACGTCGACTCGCCGATGCCACAGCCCGTCACTTGAGAATTTCTTTCTGATTGATTGATTCTCCGTTTGCGCCTCATTCTTCACATCTCTTCGCCTCATCTCCATTCTATCGATTCAATCGGATATCTGATTTTTATTCTCATTGTCGGGACCGTCGTGCGCTGCTTGATTATTGTTCCGTTCGCGTTTCAAATCTTTCCAAAGACTCGAGCCATCTCTTGCGCGATGACTTTAATTGGACCCCGAAAACAATGAGATCGATGGAGCATTGATGAAGAAATAGGAACGCGCTAAAAAGTCTTTTCCCCCTCTTTGTGATGAGCCCGATCAGTTGGAACAGAAAGATGCGGAAAATGTCCGGAAAATTTTCACATTAAAGTGGAGGAAGTAAAGCATTTCGTTCGGGCAAATCCATCACTCGAGACGGAAACCTTAATTTAAACAAATCGCAAACAGCGCATTCTTCACGCATCAAGCATCATGAGGATGATGATGAATGCTATGCTCGATTCAAAGATGTTTTTAATCACGAGCGAGAGTGCAATGTTCCTTTGTGTCTGGCTAAAAATTATGTTGAAGTTGATGAACGGAGACAAAGCGAAGCGAGGAAATGTGGAGCATAATCATAAATCTTAATAAAAGTGTAATTGCACCGTCGTGTGTGTGCTTTGTCGATGCAGTTTGTGATTGCGACACGAGAAATCTGGCAACCTCGCTTGACGTTCGGCCAACAAAACCTTGAGAGAGAAATGTGCCGCAACATTAAGCGAGTTTCATTTCGCGTCTTATCGAGCTGAGTGCACGCTTTGAACGCAATCACATTTCGTCGAGTTGCAATTTCCGGAAACGAATTGTTATCACAGCATGGCGTAGACTTTCAGTCTCTCGACGACCTAAGAATGCATGAATGCTCCGACTCAAACCTTCCACATATGGCAGCGAGTGAGAGAAACTCATAAAATTTTGCATATTTTATCACAAACACATGAAGGAAAGTTTTTGCAATCCGAAGCTCATACAGAACGACGTCGAGTTGTTTTGCGACTCTCAACGAGCTCCGTTCATTCGTCGGGATAAAGAGGAGCTCAAATATTTGCCTTTGATAAGTAGAAACTAACTTCAAATCAAGTTCGCTTCCATTAAAAAATGCAGCTGGCTGAGCACAAAATCAGAAATGCTTGCGAAATGTTGTTTTCCTGTTGACCTGAAACGTACACAGACCGAGCACACACAACTCACAAGAACGTGTTGCTAATTCAAAGGCCCAAAAATTTCATGCTCCGGCACGGCTTCGTCTTTTTGTTGTCGAACAGACGAGAAGAGGAGAACTCATTCTTGCCCAAAAATCCATTTCAATCCACAGTTTTTGTTCAATTTCAATTGAAGTTTTTGTTGCCAGTGGAGAAGGAAGATGCGATGATGATTGGGTAAGATCGAGTCATAAAAAGCGGAGATCCAATAACGCGATGCATGATCCGCATTTTCAAAGCCTCACGTTCCAGAAATTTGAATGAGCTTGGAATTTCACGGTTCGTTCGGCTGTTGGTTTTTTCGGAAATCAAAAGGTCGGACATGCGAGAAGACAAAAGGAAATCGGCTCGCGGTCCGAATCGGATCCAATTGAAATCAAAATCCATCACAAATGGATCGTAAAAATCACTTGAGGTTTTTTGGTTTCTTCGCCACGAGCAGCAGACGATCGCGATGCTCGAATGATCCTTTATCGCTTGAATCAGGGCGCGAGCCATAAAGAACTCCAATTTATAGAACCGCATTGCTGGCTTTCCTTTTCGGCTTTCTTCCATTCACTAAATTTATTCGAAAGAACTTTTTCGTTGTTCCCGAGCCGGCACCGCATTCATTATGCACATTACAAGCCATAAAATTCCCTGAAACAAAAATAATTCTCGGCTCGGGACGGAATACGAATTACCATCTTGATGATGCACACTGCTGACTCTAAACATTTGTGCCGACTCTCTCGCGACTGCAATTTCTTCGTAAATATTTAACTTGTGTCAAGTTTACATTTCTATTTGCTGACGTTAATGAAATTGAAGATGTCTCGAGGGTTGATGTCGAGTCGGGGGAGGCTCGTCACTCTCCTATCGCCGATCCATTTCCATCATCTCTCGTGTTTAACAACTTTCTTAAGTCTCATCCCTCGAGGCATTGTGGCAATTACGAAACCAATAAATGTTCGTCATAGAGGGAAGGTTGTAGATCGAGGGTTGAGTGTGATTGACGAAAAAAACGTTGAGGGGAGAGAAGTTTTTGGAGGGGAAACATGTTGAACTTGGTTTCCTAATGACCATTCCAACTTGTCTACGCATCAATCTCATGGAAATCTAGGAAATTCGTAGAAAGTCACAAGGTTTACGAAACAAACACTTGAGATTCTGATTTGAAGGGAGCTTAAAGTGGATCTTCAGATCTCATTCTTCTTTAGATCCTCTCAAGTCACAGTTTTTCCTTCTGTTTGTTTACCTCGTGATTCGAGGATGCTTTTTTTACGGTCCAACGTCCTCTCGTTGTGTACCAGGAAGGATCCAAAACACTCATTAAGTTCAACTCCATTGTGCAACCGCTGTGCCAAGGCCTAAGAGAGTCTCTGGAGAGCAAACGTTCCTTCCTTTTGTTCCTTCTTCCATAACCAGAAGAGGAGCGGGCAAAGCGAGAGTGAGATAAAACGAAATGTGTGAAGTGAAATAGACAAAGCGATGGGACGATTACACGTACGGTGTGTGTGGATAACTGAAGCATTTGAGAATGGAAGAAAAAAGTTTCAGAATTTCTTCACACGAACACAGACGGGACAGGAGAAGACTCCGAAAGAAACCGGTTAGATTAATAGACAAATAAATAATAGCTCGGTGATGCTAACGAGATGGATGTTGAGCATTTTTATTCCTTTCGATTAAAATTGAGGCTGGAATTTATGTGAAGACCTTTTCACCTGATGACGTCTTGCGACGCTCGCCTTTACCTGAAGCGCCTTCGGGGACTTTATCTCCCTTTCAATGAACCTAATGAGCTTCGCTCTTGAAATTCCCCGATCATAATTAATAGGACTCGATGATAAATTTCTTCGTTAGTCCAATAAAAATTCTCGCATCGAGCAGGTTCCGTCAAGTTGATGAAAAGAATGTTCTGGCGCTGATGATCTTCCCACATTTCATTCTTCAGCTCTGTTATCTCAGATGTAATTTTAATGTTTCATTATAATTCCGTGGTCCGCATCAGAAGCCGTAGAAGGGAGAGAACTCGAAAGCGAACATGAAATGAAATTCAATCAGAATGTTTATCGGGTTTTATGCCGTTTCAGCAACTGAAAGTCTCGGAATCACTGCGTTTAATTTCAAACGAAAAAACCAAATTGTTCTCGGGCTTGCATTTGGTTCACATGCGTTTGTGTTTGTTTGTATGACAACGAAGACGCGAAGAATTCTCCGTAATGTTATGTAAATAATTAAACACGACTCTTCCATTACAACTGCAGAGCCTAAGAACCTTTTAACTCGCCTTCTGTTTATCACAGTCGAGCAATCGTGACTTTTCCAGACTGATTTCGAGCTCGAAAATTGACGTTCGATGCAACTTGGTCAATAAAATGGAAACGGAATCATGTTTCGCTCGAAATGGGTTAAATTGAAAACAAACAAGCAGCACAGCTTGGCCCTGGAGTTATCACTCGGCTTCGACACGAATTCGTCGCTGTGATGAATTCATGTGTGCGAAAATTCGCGTCATTTCAATTGTTTCCATCGAGTTTTCTCGCGCTGCGGCCATTAAGTTTTTGCTTTTAATTAACTCCCATTAATGACACGCACTGTTAGCTTGATTGAAATATTTATGACGAGGTCCGAGTGAGAGAGAGGCAACACATGACCCGCTCAGCTTTGTATCAAACAATTTAAAATCCATTAGACGCTCTCGTCTTGCGATGCGTCCAATGGAGCAGTAAAAAATTTGATTTTGATGGCGATGTAATTGGGTGAACGTTTTTCAAGGCGACGAGGTCAACGATGTAATGTTTTCAATTATCTTTGACAGAGAGATTTCGTCTTGATGCGGAAGAGCGATGAATGGGGAAACCGGTAACTCGCGTAGCTGATGTGCTTTATTGTGAGTTTTGCGTAATTCCAACGCTTTCGGATGCGGAACAAATTATGAACGAGCCATTCCGTGAATTTCTAAAACAGAAATTCATGCTCTGAGTCGCATCGCTCAATCCAACGGATCAACGAGTCAACGGAATCGCTCGCTGTTAGTCGACGTCACGTTTCATTCTTGGCAGAAGTTTCGCGAAAGCTGTCGCAATAAACGCGAAACCTTCACTCGTGCTCGGCTCCCAACACTATTGCTCATTCTCATAAAAAAACATAAACAAGATTGAAAGTTTCACAATTGCGTCTCGACTGCATCTTGATCGGACGAAGCTTCAATATCAGCTTACATCACATCAGCTTCCTTTCCGCGCCGAGATTAAACGATTCAAGCTTCGTCTTCAATTGTGATTCGTTTAACTTTTTTTATGTGTAATTTATTCAAACGCGAGAGAACGGCGACGTAATTGAATAAAATTTGAATTTATAATAATTCAGAGAGAAGCAGTAAAAAGTGTAAATGAGCACAAGGGAACTAGAAACGTTTGATGACTCGCATGGATTGGAAAATTCCCTCAATTGACATCAATTAAGATTTTGTGAATTTAACTGTCGAGGGGTGAGAGGGAAAGAATTCCAGCAGAGCTTGTCGATTGAGTCATATCTCATCAGCGATTTGATGGACCCTCTCTTGATCGTTGCAGACGTCAGTACATTAACATACAATTAAACATGTCAAAACGAATCCCAAATGCTTCTTGAGTTATGGCAAAGTGAGCGCATTGTTGTTGGCACAGATTGCAATCGAGGCGAGCTGGTTGAAAGAGAGAGAAAAGATAAAAGTGATTCATCGCGATGCGAGATTAACATTCCTGGCATTTTCCCGCCGTGCTTGCAGTCTGTGAATCATCAGTCGATCTTGAGCGATTCTCGCGAAACCATTGAGCGCTGATGCGGCGCGCGATTTCACAATTTTGTGGTTTCTTGAGTTAATGCGCAATTAATATTCAGCGCTAAATATTTCCAACATTTCGGTAGCGCTGAAGTGAATTCCATTCAACAACATTCTATCACCCTTCTAAGAACTCGAGCTCACACGTTTCGTCGTCATTCCAAAGCGCAACCCTTCGCTCTATCGCCAAAAATATGTTTCTCTCCCGCCTCAAATTGCCACTGCACGTTCGAATTCAACCCCCGAATTCGAGATTATTTTAATGTTTCAATCCCAAAATGTTTTCTGTACAGAACTTCTTTGAGCGAACTCGATTCATGAATTGCTAAACTGAAAGAATTCTCGTGGAAAGGCAAGCAACGGAATGTTTATTGCATGAAAAATTTATGGACTTTGAGCTATAAATTTGAAGCTGGCAAGACTTTTCACATCTTCCGGATAAATAGCTTTAGATAAACTTTAAATTGGATCAGATCGGATCTGATTCGTCAGATAGCGAGCGTACAGAGACGGCAGGCGAAGAGTTCGAGAGTAATTGAGGGTGGAACTGGGTCAGAGCGAGCGCAAGCATGGCGAACTATTATTTTGAAGACGACTGTTGTTTAACTAAAACTCCAGCAGGCATGAAACGAAGGCATAATGACGATTGTTTAACATTTTCCGACGTCGAGTGCTTCGTCTTGACTCGCTTTGTGAGCTTTTGCCAAAGGGCTTCGGTCTTCCCTCTCCCTAAATATTTAATTCAGAATTGCCGTCGTGTCTAAAAATAGAAGTTAAGAGCTTTTCCTAGCCGTCGTACGATAACGGAGCAGCATGAACAATGAGGGAGCGAAATTTCGAATGGAATCGATGATGGAACAAAGCGATAGAAGTGATGACGTCGACACAAGGGTGGCTTTGTTGTTGTTCGATTTCGTCGACATGACGAAACATTGGCGACAGCGAAAGCTTTTCGTACATATGACGCTTTGGCATGAAATTTCGTTATCTTCCTCAAGTTATTGATTTTGCAATATGAAAGAAAAGTTTCTTCGCTATTCTTAGCCGTCATGCTCTGCTTCCTCTGACCCAGTCCAGCAATAAATTTCCTCAGCGATACCTTAATGGAAGCGCAATCAATGAGATTCTATTTTTCCGTCCATTAGTCTCGCACGCCATTTATCGATGATGGTCGAGGCTTTGATAGCGCTTGCTGCCGAAAAAGGATTCTCATCTTCGATTACGTAACATGCGAAAATGTCAAAACCAACAAAGGAAAGACGAAGCTTTGGCGTCATAAATTTTTATAAAGTAATCAAACGAATATAATCAAAGAAAAGCGAAACTGGGCGTAGCGCGAGCGAGTTTATGGGCGCCTAATGCGTCACCGAATGATAACAATATCGCCAAATTAGCGCGCAATAAAAGGACATTTCGCTCGAGTGCGTAACCGAGTCATTAGCGACATGCTGCACAAGTTCTTGCTCTGTTCATTGCCCTCGCTGTCTTTCGAAGAATCTGCACAACATCCAAACCAACGTCAAGGAGTTCAAATTTATGTGCGAAATCCCATCTTTTGTTTGTGGATCTCTCGTGTTGAGGAATGTCGCTTGTTCTAAAGAGTCGTGGAATTTATTTTTCTGTTTGCTCTTGTCGAGTCCGTTCCACTTGTTTCAACAGTCATGGAGTCACTAACCGTCAAGAACCGTATGTTGTTCTTTGCTCCCTCTCGCTCCCTCACTCGATTTCTATTATTTTTACCACTCGGCAAGCGAGCGAGTCGTCGTAACAATGGGAAATGAAATTCTCGAAGCACATTTCGTGGAGTTTATTTTCGGTCATGGTCCAGTGACTTTGTGCGGAAATAGCGAAACAAAAAGGCATTAATTATAGTCGAGTTCTATCTCTCCTTGTCATACCCGCCCCAGCTTTGTTGTTGAGTTATGATTTAGAGCTCGTCGTGAACTCTCTTCACGTTCCGCTGACCGTAAAGTCATTGAGACTCTTCAGAGCTGCCGAGGAAAACTTTTAATTGAACTCCAGCTGAGTTCATCGCACACAAACTTTTAATTACCGCGAACACTTCGTCTCTACCATTCAACTCCATCGAAATATAATTAATTGAATTAATTATTGCTTCAGCAACCTGAACTGCCATTTGAATAAATCCAATTAAACATATTTGACATATTGCGAACGTCGATAGAACGAGAGCTCCTTATATTGCTGCATTGAAAACTAATCCAATAAATGGCACAAGGAAGGCAATTTGTTGGCAATTTCCATGCATCAGCTGAGCAAAGTTCCCCATTAAGTTCACCTAAATAACCAATCGACTTACGATTATTGAGCCGGCATCTGAAGCATAATGCGAGGCAATTGATTCATGCACAACAATGAAGTATATTTAACGGAATGATGTATAATGTGTTGTTTGTACACTCGAGTCGAGAGAGAGCGACTTACAAACAATCGTAATGGTTTTTGATGTTTACGACAAAATAAGATTTTTACTGTCTAATGATGATGGAGTTGCCACATGATCCGTGAAGCCGAACAAAAGAAAAGTTCAACAATTTCACTTTTCTTCTTCGCTGGCAAAGTTGACGCCGTGTGATCGCTGAAAGACGAGAGCAGTCAACTAGGTAACATGCAGAAGCCAGTGAGTCGTTTTGTTATTTCAATTCGCGTTGTGCAAATCGAGATTATTGGAGTTAAGTGGATTTGGCCATTTAAAGAGAGGGCGACCTAACGGTGTTGAAGTCGTGGCTTAACATGTGCCTACTGGTACTTGAAAGCGCCAGCGTACGCTCACGAATAATTGAACCAAATGTTTTCGCCTTTTCCGTGTGAGCTTGTGAATCAGCATAAAGTTGGCGAGCTCAGCGGGTTACGGCAGGGAAAAGTGAAAGCCGAGCGAAGTGACTCGAAATTCTATTGTTGGACCAATTAGACTAACCATCGAAAGTGCATTGATCTTTCGTCCGCCTCTTTTACATTTCCCAGTCGATTGTTACGGTTTCACGCAAGCAAAGGCCTCTGGCTAATTAAAACTTTTTCGCCCCGGAGGTGTTTTGCATTTCATTCTGTTTTGTTTGCACGGTGACAACGTGGGCGTTTTACCAAATTAACAGCGAGCTCTTTTTGTGCAGACACATCCAAACCGAGGTTCTCAATGGAAGCCGCTATGGTGCGATGTTGTAGCGCACATTAGCACCATCGCCTTTTCCTCGCTTTTGTTCTGCTGCCGTCATCGATTTTCCTCACTCTCACATTCAACTCTCGCTTCGACTAATCAAAATATTCACTTCGTTGTCAATTTTTTTTCAACTTCGTGTTGATGACTTTAAGTTTTATTCCGATTTCCATCTGCTTCATTCACCATTCGGTGTTCGGGCGCGCCTTTCCGCACCGACTGATGTAAACATTCTAAGCATGTTTTAGAGAATGCGCTCGAATGGGGATAACTGAATGTTATCTCGTCCTCTACGTTCGTCGAGCGACGTCGTTAAGAACCGTTAAGCATGTGACACACAAACACCGTCGTCCATTAAATAATTAAACTGCAACTGAGCTCGTTCGTAGTTAATTAAAATTTTCATTGCAATTGGATGGAATTTGAGTGCTGTTGATTCGTAGGTTTCAATCACCGAGTCAAGCCGTAAAGCTTAATTTCATGATTTATTGAGTTGGAAAGTTTCTCGCAACTCGCACTTGTTCAACGAAAGTTGCCACAGAAGCGCAAGAAGCAGAAAAAGGTTTCGTTGATAATCACTGACCCCCTTCGAACGTGTGCCGCGCGGCCTTTGCTATTTGTGATATAACATTCCACATATTTTAATATTCCGATTTACGATCGCACCACCTACTGTCTCAGTGTCTAGTTTTGCGCGCGTTGATGGAAGCAAAATCCAGATACAAACGCTCTTACATGTTTATTGTTTATGTCAAGAAATCCGTGAATATTCTCCGCAACGAACAAACGAGCGCTTGTTGCATGTCAGACAAACAGAACACGACTTGTCTGCCGATGTTTCAGCCACCCCAGCGCGAAAAAAATAAATAACAATCAGCCAATTTTGATTTTTCATTCATTTCCATTATCTTTTTGTGCCGTGGAGTCTCGTCATACCTTCATGATTGTAATAATCGCGAGCAACCGGAACATTACGGGAATAAATAGAGCGGTTCGGGCGAAAGAGTTTAATTGAAGTTGCTCATTCCGAGAATTGATACGAGTTTCGTTTGTAATTAAAATTGGTGTGGAAGCAGGCGAGCGAGCCAACTGGAACACTGCTCCACAATTCGAATCAAATTTGATTAGAACAGTTTATCGAAAACATCTCCGCTCCAAATTTCCTGTCAAACATTGTCCAATCGCCACACAGGCTGATGACACAAACGAGGAATTAAACGATTGTTGACTCAGCGCGAAAATAAATAATCACAATGCTGATAACGAAAATCAAAGTGCGATAACGAAACTTCACTTCCAACACTTTCAATCGTGCTTCATTGATAAAGACGAGCAGTCTTATCAACAGGAAAGTGAAGCAGATAACGCTCAACTCGTCAACTCGCATCGCCAGCCGCAGCGGAAGCATAAAACGATCGGCCAAGGCTCTGCGACTTTAATTGCATCAAAGTTATATTCTTGATCGATGTGTGTAAAGGAAACCAATGGATATTCACATGACTTGATAACAATCCACAAAGAAGATATCGTCTGACAGTGCTCGACAACATCCGGTGTTACATTTAACAAACTTCTTCTTACCTCGCCGAGATTGGATCGAGTTTAAAAGACCGAAGGCAGGAAACCGTTGATGGAGTCTCTCGTAATGTTTGCTGCTTTTTCTTCGGTGAATAATGAAAACAAAATGCTAATGGAGAGATTAAAGATCATTCGCGGTGAGATTTATGAGCAGCCGAGGTCAATAGCAGCGGTGAGGAAAAACTCGCCGTCGGATGCGGTGGAAAAGCGATCGTTAGAGGCAGTTTGGAGTTCAAGATTGAGCGAGATTTGGAAATGGAGTTTGCTGAACGTAATGAGGTTTTAAGTGGACTTTGTTAGTTCAGTTTCCCGATGAAATTTGCATTGCAGACAATTCCCAAAATGAAAGAGAACCGAAGCTAATAAGCTTACGAGCGAGCAAATTGGTAAATTGGCCACGCCGCTTTTCACATGCTCTCATGACTCACCCTAAAAATGGAAAGCTGGCAATTGCACCATGACCAGAGCGCATAAAGTTATTGAATAATTTTCTGTTGAAGTCGATCGGTCTGACGCAACGAACTTGGATATTCACGCTGGACGCAACTTCTCCAACGAAGCAAAGTTTCGGATTACAACTTCCCAAGTGCCAATTCTCTTTTTCCTCGAATGCGTAATGATGCCCATGGGAGAATCCATAAAACTTCAATTGAAACAGAAATCGCTTTTGTTTCGAATCGTTCCTCGTTACTCGTTCATTTGTTTTTCTGTCAGCAATTATTGTGCTTTTTTATTCGGATAGTTTAGGTAATTGTTTCACCTTAACACATTCTTTTCGCATGGGATTCTTCAAGAAAGTAAAATTACCTTCAGTCTAGCGGTGGGAAGTGCTGAGGCTAAACAATCAAGTCTTCGAGTTTCTTTCGCGTAGAAAATTTGTGGGCTTGGATGATTAACAACTTTAAACAATTCTCACCGCATCAGAACTTTTTTGTGATCTTTTATTGCGCAGCGCTCGTTTCGCTACACATCAAATAAACTCTGTGATTGTTGAATTGTGTAATCCGACAGACGAGAAAGAGAATTTGAAGTGGACACAAGGAAAGTGTCGATTAAAGCGCTTTAACTCGTTAGATTACGTCCACTTTGCTTCCTCTGGTCGCCCTATTAATTACGAAAGGTTGAACATTTTATTGGATTTAGGATATCGTGGTGCGATAGACAGAGCAATGGGGAATATTTCAAAGTTAAGCCAGACGATGTCTTGATGCTTTATTATCAATCACCAGCCGAGCTTCGATTCTTCGTCTCCCTCCTCGCTATCTTCGCATACAATTTCTTTTGTTTGTTTGTAACAACCATTTCCTTAATAAAAGAACTGGAAAGTCGAGGAATCGAAGAGGCAAAAGCGATCCTAACCAGTTCTTCTCATTCGTTCTTCTGTGCCACCAAGATCATGATTTTTCATTGTTGGAACTTTGCCTTCTTCTTGCCCGGGCAACGAGAGATTGGCAGATGTTTTAATTCCCGATCTCTCGACAGTTCCTTCAGCCATGCTATCACACAAGGCAAGTTTATCTAACTGCCAACGATGCTTGACGAAACAATTTCATCTCGCGTGATATTTGATATCGTTCACATGTGCAGAAACTGAATTGTATAACAAGTTTCCATCCGCGGTCGCTCTTCCTTTCAAACTCTCTCGTAAACATTCGATCCGTTGCTGTTTGGATCGACGTAGGCAGCCATACTTCCTATTGTCATTTAATGAACTAATTCGATATGCGCGATCATTCTCATTAGAATAAGAAGGAACCCTCGGGGTGCAACAACATTGCTCAGCATGAAAAAATATTGAAATTCAGTTATGTTGATGACTTTGTACTCACGAGAGTAATTGGAGGTTGAATTTAATTAAGTGGCCTATTCGTGTCTGCCCGCGCTTGACGACTTCAACGAGCGAAATCGAATCGAGAAACTTCAGAAGTGTGACTGAGCTTGCACTTGATCAATTGCTCGATAATTAGCGGTTGAGTTGGCATGTTGGAGTTAAATCGATGCCAAAAGATTTCAGTTTCCTGTGTCAGGCTGTGTCAAGTGTCGCGTTGGCTTCCTGCGATTTCAGCTTCCAATGACAACTGATTACGTTGGAAGCGAAAGTGATTGATTCTCGCTTTCTTCTCTCGTGTTGTTTTCTCTCATCACGAATTAATTAACGAAAAGTAAAATCCCCAAGCTATCTAAGCGAAAGCATCAAAAAGCGAATGGACAAGCAAGTGTAACGAATCCGAGAGATTGGAGATGGATGAAAGAACCGGCTAATTCACCGGAACAGGCTCACGTCTCAGCCTCTCGATCTTGTGCTTAACCGTTCTCGCTGGACAAACTTTGAGGTTCTTTAATTAAGCTTTCTTCAAGATCATTTAATTGGAGTTTGAAAAGATAAATGAAACCCAACCAGAACTCAAGAAGCACTTCATCATCAGAGACTTCATCAACTTTCAATTATTCGCATTTAACCGAGAAGATGAATCAGACAAAGAAGTCGAGGTCTGGATGAACTTACAGTTAAGTCTTACAACTCACGTTTCATTTTCTTACTCGCGCAGATCGCGCGCCATGATTTTCCCATTTCTTGTTTGTTGTTGCGAGCATCTCGAGCGGAGCATCAACAACAACAGCAAAAGTGGGTAAACTCTTTAATGAAAATAAATATCGGAGCGAGAGAAGAGGATTTGAGTAGGGCGACCATATGCGAAGTAAAAGTGATGCGCAGCAATTAGAGGATGAAAACGGTGCCGATTGTGGTCGGCAAATATCAACCAAATTAACCACGAGTTTCTAACAAGTTTCTCTCTCGCTGATTGCGATCGATGACGAACTGTTGAGTAACAACATTTGAAATCGTTCGTTAGCTACCGCATGACTCATAAGTTAACACGGATCCGATCGACGGATAAAAATAGTCACAACTCGTGCTAAAGGCCTCATTGCATGTCCAAGCCGCTTATGTTCAGAGACCCATTCTAAGTGACTGCTAACCAACACATCAGCGCTCATTGCATCTTTAAATAGAACCCATGTGCACGGCTCAAAACCCGTTCGTTCTCCATGCCATTTTATGACGATCACGATTCCATTGCGCAAACACAAGCCCCAACTTCATCCAGTGCAGCCATTTAAATTTAAAAACAACTTCCAACAATTGTTCTGGGCTTCGCGTTGAGGCTTTTAAATCGCGAATTCAAGCGACACAAACCGGTTCCGCAGGAGGAGGCAAAGGCAAGAGTAAAACAACGTGTACAAATGGATGTTGGAAACGAGTTTTTGCTACAGCCACGAACCTTCTTGACGTCGTTCTTAAGTCTTTCTCTCTTTCGCAATCGGAAAATTTGCTGCGCAATTCATAAACTTTCTTCGTGAGACTTGTGGCGAACGGGAAGCAGCAAGAATCGAACTTTCGATATTCAAGCAAGTTCAGAACAGAAAGAAGTTTTTGCCTAAAATAAAAGTATTGCCTTCATCGAGCTCTCGTTTCATCATCACGTTTAGTTTCTGAATTCGTTGTGGTTCTCGTAAAGGGCAACGTCACTCCAAGCCATACTTGAACTCTCCGTTTTGTGCCCGCGTCATCGACGAGCATCGATGTAACCAGAAATAACTCGACCCGAATGATTCAGATGGAGTTATGATTTGCAAAATACGATCACGTTTCTCTGTTGCTAAGTGTCACATTCTTCGACTGTGTCCGAAAATGGATCGCTAATTACATCCACAATGTTTAATTTAAGTCGCCATTAACAGCCAAACGGAATCCGATTGAGTAAACTGTGTAATTACAGCGTTGATTGTAACTTAGCAACTTTCAAAGTCAACAAGAGATCTTGAAAATCGGCAGCGATGATTTGAGTAAAAAATTACAAATCATTTAACTACACTGATCGGCTTTATTTAATTGTCCTTAAGTCCCGGAATAACTCAAGTTCAGCGTTGCTTGGCGACTAAAGTTTATTCTCTAAAGCTTCGAAATTTATGAAAAATTTATTCGAATGGAAGAAGCTTCAAATTATTTTATTCCACTTTGCAGTGTTCCATAGTAAGTTGTATTCACAATTTTGTCGTCTGTGTCATCGGAAAATATGTAAGCGACTCGGTACTCGCCCGACGGCCATAGTCCGATGACCGAGACAGTTGAAAGTGAAAAGTTTCGCAAGGTGAACTCGCCGCTGCGGTCGCAAACCTCCAGAAACTGGCCAGCGGATTCACGAACTACTTGCAAGGCTTCTTTGAAGAAAGGAACTTTAATTGACTCGGAATTGTGAATGAATCTGCAGACGTCAATTTCTGGGTAGCTGAGCGATGGTACGAAGTGACCTCCTGATTTTCGAGCGATTTCGAAGAAAAGCTTTGAAAGATTTAAGCAGAAATAAAAACTTGAAATTTTAAATTAAATTCAACCAACTTTTCCTTCGGGCACTGGCCTGGCAAGCGTGAACTGAATGTTAAGCAGAGGATTTTTCCTATCGTAAGCTTTCAAAAAGCAGGAGAGCTTAAGTAGCGTCTTCTTTGACGTATCACACTCAATTTTCCTAAGTCGAAACATAAACTTCATCTGGATCGTCGAAAGAGAACTCACGATGACAAAAATCAGAACCAACTTCATGGCTGAAATGTCATTTCGTTACTGAATTTGTAATTTGTTGCGAACATTACGATTTCGTTTCGATTCATCATTTTTATTCTGCTTATCTTCCCGAAAATTGCTTCGTCCTCCCTTATTATTTCTCATTCACCAATTTGACGGTGCCAGTTCCGTTCGTAATATTTTCGTCGAGTTTATCAAAAAAGTGGAACCTCATTTGATAATCGCCGGACGGGAACGATTCAAGTATTGGCAAACCTTTTAGCGAGATATTGATCATTTTGAACTCTCCAGCTCGATCACAGAACTCGAGAAAATTTCCGATCAATCCTTTTCCGATTTTCACCAACTTTTGGAGAAACAAATTGGAAATGTCGATTCCTTGAAGGATTTCGCAGATCTTGAGTTCCTTGTAGGCAATTGTTGGCATAAATCGATCACCCGATTTGCGATAAACTCCAAGATCAACCTAAAAACAATATAAGTTTGCTTGAAGAAAATAAAAAAAACTCAATTTACCATAACATCGAGTCCAAGTTGTCGATTGAGAGTGAATCCAGCATTGATCAGCGGGTTGCTGCGTTCAAATGCTTTGAGGTAGCAAAACTCGCTTGTCGCCGTCTTGCGGGATGATGCGCACTCGATTTTGTACATTCGAGCGTTATACTTTGCGCTGACGCTCGAAAGAGTGGACAGGAAAATCAGAAGAAGCGTGAGCCTCATTCTACTGTTCGACTGATTGTGGAACTTTTCAGTGGTTTATGCCTTACACTGGAAGATCTACGGTTCAAACCAAATAATTTAACTACGTCAAACAATTATCTAATTATTCGATTTGCATAGTTGATGTCTCCATGTCATTGAGAAATCAAAAATTAAGCAAATTGTGAGAACAAATTGCATCCAACGAGACAAACTGTTTGTAGTTTATTTGATGCCATTGAAAAGTGTTCCAAAGCCAGTTGCGTTTGCGATGTTGTCATCTGCATTATCGAACAATTTGTATGTTACTTGATAGTCGCCAGAGGGAAAGAGCCCGACAAGCGGGATCGCCGAAAGCGAATAGTTTTGCATTTTGAATTCTCCCTTTCTGTCACAGACTTCCGTCAATTCTTTTGCGACCTCTCGAGCAATTTTCAGCGCTGCCTGAAGAAATGGATTCAGAATGCTCTCGGAATCGACGCCACGCAGAACTCTGCAGTAAGGAAGGTCGGGGTAACTGAGCACTGAGATGTATCGGTTGCTTGATTTTCGTGAGATTTCCAAGAGAAGCTGGAAACAAAATTTAACTTTTGTTCAATCAATAAATACTCAGTCACAAACTCTTCCTTCAGGCACAATTCTAGTCAACGTGACTCCAAAGTTAATCAATGGATTCTTCCTATCATAAGACTTCAAGTAACATTTGACTTCGCTCGCACTTTTTCGTGACGATCCGCATTCAATTTTACGTAGGCGAACGGAAAATTTTGGTTCAATGATCGAGGGAAAACTTAGCAGCGCGAGTAGAAAAACGAGTTTCATGGCTGGAAATCATTTAGTGACTGTCTTTCGTGGGTCATGAATTGCTCGAATACCAATAACAGTGCCATTTAAACAAATTGTTACCAATAATTATTTGTTAAATTTATTTGAACGGAAACAACTCAGTGACTGAATTCAGTTTGCCAAATACAATTTTCCTTATGAACAATTAAATCAGTTGCCCTTGATCATTGTTGCAAAGTAAGTTAGATTGAAGATGTTGCTATTCTCGTCGTCGAAAAATCTGTGGTCCACTCGGTAATCCCCCGATGGCCACATCTCAATCATCGCGATATTTCTCATTGAAAAATTTCTCATTTGAAATTCGCCAGCTCGATCGCAGATTTCCAAAAGTTCCCCAGCGAATTCTCGAATTGTCTGCAGGATTCCGTTTAGGAACGGGTTGGGAGCTTCCATCGAACCAGTCCCATGTAGAATCCCGCAAAATGGGATGCTCTTGAAACTAAGTGTTGGAATATATCGACCACCCGATTTCCGTGAAATCTCAAAGAAAAACTAAAACTTTTATCTAAATAGATCAAACAATTTGACAACATATTCTAACTTTTCCATTTGGCACGAGCACAGCCAGTGTAAACCCAAAGTTCATCAACGGGTTCTTTCTGTCGTAAGCCTTCAAGTGACAAAACACTTTTGTCGCAGCTTTGCCTGACGATCCACATTCAACTTTCAGAGGACGAACCGAAAATTTCATTTCAATATTCGACACAGAGCAAAGCAAAGCCAAACAGAAGACAAACTTCATCACTAGACCTTTAGTGACTGACTTGAAATGCATTTGCAAAGTTGCTAACGGTTGAAGTCTCTTTAATTACACTCAATCATTGTCCGATTTTTCCGAATTCTGTCAATTAACATAACTCATCGGAAGCTTTGCCTCACTGAAATTACTTGGCGAGCAATGCGTAATAACTTCCGTTAGCGATGTTGTTGTCAATGCTGTCGTACAGTCTGAAGAATACGCGATAATAGCCTGGCGGCCAGGCTCTGACTATTTGCTGATCCCTAAATGTAACGTTCGACACTTGAAACTTTCCCTTTCGATCGCAAACTTCCAAAAAGTTTCCTGACACGCTGCGAGCAATCTTGAATACTTCTTGAAGAAATGGGTTCAGAGAAGATGAAAGATTATCCTTCAAAATTTTGCATATTGTGATATCCGGGAATGATAAAGATGAAATAAATCGATCTTGAGTTTTTCGGAAAATTTCAAGGTGAAACTGAAACAGTTTTCATTAGAGATCTGGATAAGAACAATTTACCAAGTTACCATTCCATCAGAAAGCATCCGTGTCAGTGTGAAACCAGCGTTAATCAATGGGTTCGTCCTATCATATGCCTTTAGGAAGCAATGAACTTCGCTTGTCGTCTTACGCGATGCAGCGCATTCCACTTTGGTTATCCGATATGATACTTTTGCCTCAGACATTACAAACGCTGTGAGCAAAGCACAAAAGACCGCGAGCTTCATGGCCTAAACTTATGCGACGAATGATTGTGATGGCAATAGAAAAGTGAGTTATAACCACAGTGGCTGCAAATTGAAAAGGAAGAAACTCATTGCTTTAATCGGTTGAAATTTGAGACCATTTTTAAATTTAACTGATAGATTTTGACACAATTTTAAAGAGCGATTTAAATGCTTCAGTGGCTTGCCATTGACGAATAAAACGTTCCGTTCATCACGCTATTATCGATGTCATCAAATATGATCATGTTGACTTTGTACTCGCCCGAGGGCCAAAGGCCCAAAAACTTTAGGTTGGAGAAAGAAATATTTGACGCCTGGAACTCTCCAGACCTCGAGCAAATTTCAACAACGTTACCGAAGTTTCTGATCACTTCAAAGACGTTTTGAAGAAACGGACTTGACAGCATTCCATTGATAGTAGAGCAGAAAGGAATGTCTGGAATGGTCGCGATGTGGCCGAATCTGTCAGCGCCGGTCCGTCGGTGGATGGTAATGTTAAGCTTCAAGGTGAAACCGTTGAATCAATTGCTAGTGTGAATGATTCGAGCCTTACCTTAACCAACGGAACGAAACGGAGCAACTCGAATTTCACATTTAGCAAAGGATTTTTCCTGACGTAAGCCTTAAGGAAGCAAGAAGGTTTAATTGCGGTCTTGAGCGATGAAGAGCACTCGGCTTTATTGAATCGAAAGAAAAACTTTGATTCGTGCAGAGGCAAACAGAGCAAAAGAACCAAACACTGCGCTCTCATGATTACAATCGAATGGAAATTATTCCGAAACTCTCGTTGGATTTGAATTAACTTTAATTTGGTTGAAATTGCTTCCATCAAGCAATTTGAACAGCTGAGTAATCAAACAATTAAATTATCGAAAAGCCTAAAAATTCAAAGTTGGCTTCGCTCGATCCTTTGGCCCGCATCATAATTTATCATGCAACAAGCTGTTTAAACGTCATGCAAATCCGTGAACGAAACATTAAACGCGATGTGCATTTGAACTTTTACGATGCCTCGTGACCCCGTCAAATAAAAAATCGTGTCTGAGTTCACTGAATGAACTTCATTCAGAACTGAAGAGCCAAGCGTCGGCAGGGAGGGAAAGAAAGGCTGGTAATCCGATTAGTTGTAAATGAAAGCCGCAGTCAATCGCTCTTAAATTTTATTGCAGGAAATCATTATCAAATTGGATTGGAAGAGCGTTTATCAGAGTGTAAAATGAGATTTTGTTGTGATCGCTGTTGAGCGGGTAACATGAAATTGAATTAAGTGATTCATAAATAACAGAGTCGCTCGAACGAACGACTATCCCAGATGATATAACGACGGCGAGCGTCGGCGTTGAGGCGTGAATCACGTCTTAGACCTCAATGCAACTGCCGATTGTGATGACGAGAATCTATTTCTGATGTCACCTCTTCGGGGAAATCACGAGAGACTCTTCATAAAACTCACCGACTCATCATCGTCGTGCAGCTCGGCTTCTATTTATGTGGCTCGTGCATCTCTCTTTAAACTTCTTCAACTAATTAATTCCGAAAGAAATTCTCGTGAACAAATTAATTTCGAGTAAATGTCGAGACGACTTGACGAGTCTGTGACAACTGGTCTGAGATTTCTCACCGCTTTAAAGAATTTGTGGCGGCTCGCAATTGCACGAGATTAATTAAAAATGCTGCGCATACATTCAAATCTCGAGTTGGAACTGCGTTAATTAAACGGAAAGAGACAATAAAATTGTTGCAATTATGCGATTAAGCCTCCAACAGAACGAAGAGCTCATGCTAATTCTGCTCGAAGCGCAAGCTCAGATGGTGATGTTTACGACCTCAATCAACAAATGCGCATCGCTTCAAGTGTCGGTTTAATGATGAACGTTCAATCTAATGGATCCACTGCCTCGGCACGACTTCGAATTTTCACTCAAATGAGCCGATTTGCATCACAATTCATGCATGAAGCGACAATAAAAGTTCGCTACAATGGCATGGCATTTACTCTGGCGCCCAGCATTTCATATTTTACGTGCTGACGACATAGATGATCAAATGCCTCGCTGCGCTGATTGAATTTCTCCCAAAATGCATTAAAGTTTAATCGAATTTACGACGGAACTCTCCGCCTCGAGGAAACTCATCGCCACGATGCAACATAACTTATCGTTTCGGGTTTTCTGCTGACGGGCGTCTCTGGAACTTGTAACAGATTTGAGTGTGGAACGAAAGCGAAGGCATAGAAGCGAGAAGCGCAGCGTAATGAAATTATTATCGTAATTCTCAATTTGTATGACAAAAGAGCGTTGGCTGCAGCAGCGCTGGCTGGTGAAAGACGGAGCGAGAAAAAAAGCGGATGGAGAGAAGTTCGATGGCCTCCTTGTCGCTGTTTACGTTTTAGAACCAGAGTTTTGTCGTGTTTCGGTGCTCTCGATACACATCGAACCATTCATTTTATCCCGAGGCGATGGAACATTATGATGATGACTTTAATGGTTTATTAAAGAGAAATATTTTCTCTCGTCTCTGCTCCTCGCACTCGAACCGGGTAAAATATTTACTCGAGAATAAATGGCTGTTTTACGATGCTCTAAATGATGATTTCAATCTGATTAATATTGACGCTGATGTCGGAATGGAGCCGTGGAGAATCTACTTCTCAAACCAACTTCTTTCTTTCATCGAACAAATATTTGTTTAGCGTTTAACAAACAATTCCGAAGAGTTAATTCTCAAGTATTTTTCATCGCTCTATTCTTAGCTGCACTCGGGGGCTTCATAACTCATTGAGAACTCCCGATGGAGATCACCCAGAGATGTTAGAACTGTGAACTTGAGCTCGACACTGCCGATGTATCCGATCGCTTAATTATGGATTTGTTTACCAAACAGCCATTAATTAACAGAGTTTCACTTCTCGTTGTATCCATCCGACCAAAAATAGCATCGATAATGATCGAGCTCGATGATGCTTGCCTTCCAAAACATGTTTTGACAGCAATCAGTCTCGTTCGCAGCTCGACGAGTCAAGTACGCCGTCATTCCTTGCAACATTCTCTGGAAACTAATCGAGCGACACAATTTCTTTTTGTCGATGTCGACCAGTCGAGCATGAAAGCGTTGCGATAACTTTGTCAAAAGTAAAACGAAACGCTTTTCTTCCATCATATTTTCCTTTGTTGTTGCGTGGGAAAATGCGGTTAAATGTGGAGCAATAAAAAAAGCTGCCAGCTGATAACGATAAACTAACCACGGTGAACGTGTGACCCAATAGAGGCGCAAACCGTCGACGAAGGAAAAGTTTTGGATGTTAAAAATCGATAAGCACGACGACGATTGTTCCGCGTTGGCTGTTTTATGCGGTCGATGTCGAAACAAGCTGCGAGACGCATCAACTGAACGATGTGTTTAGAGCCCATCTGCAGGCTAATTGCGCAAGCTTTGTTGTTTTAGATGAATTTGGCACGAAACTCTTTGCTTTGATGCCTAAAAATCTCCGCTTGGTCCGGAATCGATCGTGGGAACGAAACTCAACCTGTCAGACGCATCACTCGATGGTCAATTGGTTCCAATCCGGACTTAATTTCAATTTCTTCTAATCCTTGTGTTCGCTGGGCCAGTGAGCTTTGTGGATGTGTTGTGACATTTCCCACTCCAGTTTCATGCTCGGTTAAAAGGGATCGGAGAACGTGACGAGAGAATGGATTTGGAAAAAGGTCGAGCCAAGAGCTAATTGGCCGACTAGCGCTCACGTAGAAGCCTCGTGGCTTCGTCAAATTTGTCACGAAGAAAATCAGTTCATGTTTCATCTGATGAAGATGCGTGATGATTCGTGCAGATGGAATTGCGGCAAATCTCTCAATTGGCACTTTTTCGAGATGAATCACTCGATTCGAAGGCTTTTCGGCTTTCACCTGAGAGAACTCCCGCGTTGACAAGCTAAAAATAGCGACACAGTGGAGATTTCTTCACGGTAATTAGTGATTCATGGACTTAAATGCGAAGCTTTGCCTGTTAGCACTTTATTAAAACGGTGATCGTTACAAAATTGCGGATGATGAATAGACAATCAATGCGTTTCATTGGAAGGGAGGCGAAGAGTTTATGAATCCTTTCGAAGCTTACAGACTCAGTTGTCGTTTAGATTTGCTAGTGAGAACATCACAGAGAGTTTTTTGAGCTACAAGAAAATTAATAAGTCAAAAATGAAATTACCTTTAGGAGTTTTATTGATTTTGTGGATCAGTTTGGCTGTCGAGAGTGAAGCTGAAGAAACTCCGGTGGCTTCAGAAGTTTCTCGCATTACTAAGGCTCTGCTACAAAGACACGGAGATATAGACTTTGCACGAGAAGGGCGAGGCAGTCCATCAGCCTCAATCGCTGCTTATATTACGGGCTACCGTTTGAAGAAGAAGCGTCAGGAGATTAGAAAGAAGAACAAGACGAGGAAGCCTTCCACTTCTAAGAAACCTTGCTATTCTAAGAAGCCCATTCCGTATTATTACTACACCTACTACTATTAGTGATTTAAGCTGTTAAGATGAATTTAATTTATTAATCGAGTGGCAACACATCATCGGCCTAACGGCGTCGCACGCCGTCTCCAAGTTCACGCGAGAAAATGAAATGTCAAATCGATCCGAAGCCAATAAAAGCCATAAGTTATGATCGTAAAAGTCTCCTCGGTTTGAGAAACAAAAAAAGTTAAACCGAGTTTCATAACAACGACGCCCCCGATTTTGTGTCGATTAGTCTTGTCGCACCAAAAACTCGCTGAGAATTCAAGAGGAATTTCTTTTTTGGCCGTTTGAAGTCCCATTGTGACTTGTTATGAAGCCCAGAATTGATCCCCGGTCCGCCCGCCTGATGTGCTCACGTCAACCTTGGAAGTTAAATTACAGATTTGTTCGTGTCGGAGAAAAAAGGTCGGAGCGGCCTTACGTATGCTTCTCCCATTATTGACACTCCGCTTTGTCGCTTTAAAGATGTTTGCTTCAATTCTTTTGTTCACGTCACGATGAAACGAACGCACTCTTCTCTCGCCAAAGTGCGAAGTCATGTCCCATTTTTCAGGACTTTGCAAATCGCTGTTCTCCGCTGGTTTACATTTGTAATTCGGTTGCCGTTCGCTGCACTTAGCTTGGCGCCGAACCACTTCGACGGAGAACTGCAGCGTTTGTAAATTGACTGCCGCTGTGGCGAAAATCGGATTATGTCGTTAAACAATTGCTTTCTCGCCAACGTCGATGTGGTGTTTTCCATTTCATCGATCGACCATAATGAATCGACGTCCAGCGCCGCACTCTCGATTCTCGATTTCGGTTGTTTAACAATTCAATTTACGAACGGACGAAACTCGAGAGTCGCTAAATTAAGTCACGCAATGCTGACCATCGCGAGTGTGGGAAAAGTTCGTTCGATGTCACCTGTCGGTTGCAATTAAAAATTCAGTAGAACTTCAATCGCATGCAATTCACTTCTGGTCGTACCGGACGTTAGCCGAGTAAATCGCCAACCGCCAATTCTTTCGCGTTTATTTCTGAATGGAGATCTTGGCGTTGAAAATAGAATTGAACCATTGTTGGGGCATTTAAAGTGTGAAAAAACAGCCTCGGCTAGACGGTTTTTCAGTTCATTAAAGTCGATGATTTCATTCGATTCGGTGTGTAGTCGAGCAAAAAGTTGATCGTGACGTTGCTAAAACAAGCGAAAGGCCGAAAGATCAGAACTTCTTGCGGAGTTTGTCATCCGTCCAGTGTTGCCAAACCATCTCGTTTGTCTCCATTCTTCATCTTACTCGGTCGTGCGACAAGAAGCGATAAATTTCATGCTTAAAGCGATCCAGTTCTGATTCGCTTCGGCAGTTGACTTTCAATTGACATCAATTGAATCGCTGTAAAGTGATTGCGTCACCATCCGCCACGACGGTTTTCGATTCTAAAGTTTCAATTAGCTTGGCGGAAAACCAAGAAGCCACTTAGGAAACCATTTCCCTTCGAGCATCCTCTGAGGTTCTTGCAAAATCATGAAACTAAAAGACCGCTCGAGATAAAAAATCTTAACCGAAGAAAAGGAAGACAAAGTGGAGATGAGGAGACGTTGTTAGGTAGAGAAATTCCTTTCGTCACAAAGATCGGTTTCTTTTTGTGCGACCGGAATTTCTCAGAACGACGACGACAAATTGTGCAATTGAAAGAACAGAATTCTTCAACTTTAAGATCAGGCACCGAAAGCGCTCGCTCCCTTTTAATGCATCGACGCCGTTATTTCTGTCTGAATCACGCTAAATGCTGCAGAGCTCGCGGAATGCGGGCGACTTCCACTCGAGATCTCCTTCTTATTGAAAAACCTTCTTCATCCGCTCTGGATTCATTCCACCGCACACCGTCGTGAGCCGCGTCTTTTGTTTGTTTATCATCGCCGAAAGAATGCTCGCTTACAGCTCCATCGCGATACTTCCGCTGCTGATTTCCTTCGCGTCTCTTGTTAGGATTCTTACAGACGTTTTTGTTTGATCGAATCAAATCGCTTTTTCAAGCCTGACGAAATCTTATATTTTCTTTGTTCTTCCAGGAAATAAACAATGGGATGATTGGCGTTAAAGCAACAGAACCGGGACAGCCGAGCCAACGTGCTGGTGCAACCTCCAATTTCACGAATAATCATCAACGACAACCAACGACGCCTAGCACACGTGAGCGAGCAATGCACGCCGTCGAGTATTACAACAGCAACGTGCTGAAAGCCCGAATGGGCGCTGGCCTTGCAGGACCGCGAAGTTCGGTCAATGAGCGACACATGAGCTTCGGTGGGCGGCCACTCAACGCCGTCGGATCGAGATTGTACCAAGCGAATGGCGACAACATTTACAGAAGCAATTCGAGCTTAGAGCTACTCGATGCTGCAACAAATCAAGACAATATCGCGCACTTGGGTGGGCCATTAAGACGCGAGTACGGCTCGCACGGTTCAATCGACGTGATATCATCGGATCGCTCACCCGTCGCCACATCTACTGGCGAAAGCTTCTTCGCGATGCTGCAAGACTATCGACCGGCCGTTCTTGGAATGGGTGAACCCAGTGAGAAGCAAAAGCCGACAGAGACTGCACACAATCATCGAAACAGTTCAATCATCGAGGAAGTAGATCGCGGGAATTCGAGCCCGAAATTGCGTATGAAACTGAAGCTTTGGGGACCAACGAAAACTTCACGTTCTCAGTCTTATGTTCCATCGGTTGATGAAGGGAATGGAATCAGTTTGAACGTGTCGACCAATTCGAGCGTGACATCTGTTGCTGCAGCCGACATCGAGGAACGCACGAAGCGGCGAGCTTTCGCACATTACGATTGCCAATCATTGACAGCAAACTTGGGTTACGCAGCTAAACTGCGAGGGCTTTTACTCGCTCGAAGGCGTAACACAACAACTGGTGCTTCAGCTGCCGCTATGTACAGCACACGCTCATCAACTCCTGATGGCGACAGCGCTGATGAAGACTACGGTGATGGACTAAACAACGAGCTTATCGATAATTGTCCATTCTTTCGAAACGAAGTCGGTGGCGAGGAAGAACGTGAAGTTAGCCTGACGAGGATGGGACAGTCGAGCAACAATGTACAGCGACGAGCGATTCACCGGCCAACTCTGGCTTATGGTGTATCGATCCTTGAATGCCCAGCAAACGAAACCCTCTGGAACAAACAAACTTGCCCCTATCAGAAAGGATCAAAGCCGATCGAGCAAGTCGACAACGGAGCACATTACTATCGTCAGCACTTCTACGGACAAGAGCATCAAAACTGGTTCGGAATGGACGAGCAGCTTGGACCGGTAGCGATTTCAATCAAGAAGGATAAGCCGGTGAATCAACCGCTGACTTCTGACCCATCGCATCAGCAGTATCTTTACCGTTTGATTGTTAGAACGAGTGAGCTGCTGACGTTGCGCGGTTGTGTCTTTGAAGATTCGATTCCGAATCCACGCGGTGCTGGAAAGCCAATAAATACCAAAGAGGTGCTCGAATATGTTGCGCCCGAAGTACAAATTCCATGTTTGAGGCTCGCCAACAACACGTCGCAGTGTGAGACGCAATTGCTGAAACTAGATGAACAGGGGCTCACAAACAAATACAAAGTCGGGATCCTCTACTGTCGAGCTGGTCAATCAACTGAAGAAGAAATGTACAACAATGAAGAGCCCGGCCCGGCGTTCACAGAATTCTTGGAGGCGATCGGAAAGAAAGTTCGCTTGAAAGGTTTCGAGAGCTACAAAGCTGGATTGGATAATAAAACTGACTCGACGGGAACTCACTCGATCTACGCAACGCATCAAGATTGCGAGGTGATGTTCCATGTCTCGACCATGCTACCGTTCACCCCCAACAACCGACAGCAGCTCCTTCGTAAGCGACACATTGGCAACGACATCGTAACGATCGTGTTTCAGGAGCCCGGCGCGTTGCCGTTCACACCAAAAAATATCAGATCTCAGTTCCAGCATGTGTTTGTGATTGTTCGTGTTGTGAATCCATGCAGTGAGAACACTCATTACCGCGTGGCTGTGTCGCGATCAAAAGAAGTTCCAGTGTTCGGTCCGCCTATTCGAAGCAACGCTTGGTATCAAAAGGGAAAACAGTTTTCCGACTTTCTTCTCGCCAAGATAATCAACGCTGAGAATGCAGCGCATCGCAGTGAGAAATTTGCGACCATGGCGACGCGGACGAGACAAGAGTACTTGAAAGATCTTTGCACAAACTACTGCACTCAGACGCCGGTTGAAACGGGACAAAAGTTCTCAATCTTCCCGATCAAGAAGAAGGAGCCGACAAAGCCGAGATTCAGTGGCGACGCTTGCCAACGCGGTGCTTTTTGCTGGCAAGTTGTGCTGCACGACAGCGGCTTGTCCACGCAAGTCGATTGCTTCCTCGGTATTTCCGCGGAAACTTTTGTGCTGATCGAAGAATCATCTCGACAAATCATCTTCGTCGCGCCGAATCGAGCGATCCTCGGGTGGTCGACGAATGGCAACGCTTTGCGCGTGTATCATCACCAAGGCGAATGCATCACGATGGGCATGAGAGACAACGTTGAGTCTGGTGACGAGCAGCTGGAGGTCATCGAGAGGCTGCGAAATGTTTCCAACGGCTGCGGCGCTCTCGAGTTGAGCTTACGGAGAAACTCTATGGGTCAGCTTGGTTTTCACGTTCAACCTGATGGTGTCGTAACCCAAGTGGAGATGAACGGTCAAGCATGGTCCGCGGGATTGCGTCAAGGCTATCGGCTGGTTGAGATCTGCAAAGTGGCTGTCGCAACATTGTCGCATGATCAGATGGTTGATCTTCTCAAGACGTCAGTACAAGTAACCGTTACTGTCATTGAGTCGTTCTCTGATTTCTCGCCTCGCCGCGGATGCTTCGTGTCGAGTTGTAAATTCAACGCAATCAACTATGAAGATGATTACGAAAATGTCGATGGAAAAAAGGTTGTGAAGAAACCGGCGCCACAGATTCAGCCGACAATGAACCACCAGAAGCGTTACGAAAGGAATTTCTCGCCGCCTAGGTCGAGTAACAGTTCCGGCTACGGCACGGGCAGCTCAAGTCGGTCCTTCACAGCAGCTAACGATCAAAGATTCGTTCCTGACATGGGAACTCTTACGTCTTCATCGAGTGGTCACTCAAGCAATGACGAGAGATGGTACGACGTCGTCGAACAGCAACATCAACAGGATTCAAAAAACGGGCAAATGGAGCAGGCAATGCATCATCCGAAGCTGGGCCCCGCTAGCTCGCTCCCATTAACTCAAAACTTACCCTTGACGATTCACGAGGGCCGCCCGCTGCCACGTCAAGCTAACATTGAATATCTCGCGAATCGACAGTCCAAGCAAATGTCCGACTACGTTTCGCCTGAAACATTAATGAAGAATCTTCGAATCAATGAAGACACATCGAAGGTCAACGGCGATAACAACAACAACCGGCCTGAACCAATCTACAGTGTGTCAATGAAGAATATGAACCTCATTCATCAAGCGTCACTTGACGAAGACGACTTGAGTCGAAGCAGCAAGTTGAGTGAAGTAGCGCACTTGAAGCGATCAGCAACAACAAACAACATTCAATCAGCAAAAAAGACGCCAACGGCTACTGTTGCGCCGACCTCTTCATCGTCTTCAAGTCGAAACAACAGCCCACGACCACTTGCCGAAGCCAAGCTTCGCCCAGGCGTGACCAATCGAGCAACGAATCCAAACCACCGCTCGAGTGTTCATTACAGCAGCACCTTGCAAGAAGATCTGCTGAAGCTCATCAACCCAGACTACTTGATGGGCTCGAGTGACGACAACTTTCATCAAGGCGGCATCACGAACGCAATGAGACAGAAGCATTCGCCGAACAGCCACAGCTTAGGAAATCTGTCTCGAGACTTTCAAGCCTCGCCACTGAAAACGGCGATAATTGCCGATGATCTCGTATTGGCGAAGAAGAAGTCTCGATCTCGGGAAGGAATCAATTTGGGAAATGGCTCATCAAACGGTGGCAATCTTAAGCTTCACCATAAATCGAACGGTGCCTCTCCCGATGAGGAGATTATCATCACAACAGCACGGCCAGCTACTGTTATCTCATCGTCGAGCTCATCGCCAGCCAACGAACTTCTGCAAAACTCAAAACTTCTTCACATTAACGAAGAGAAGATGAAGTTGTCGCCGAGAAAGCAGCTGAACGGTAACAGCTCGATGTCAATGAGCAATGGAATGATCAAGAACAAGTTTCCGATGCTGAATGACATGAAGGAAGTCGACTGGAGCAATCTGGTTGACACGGCGACGCGGGCAATGCTGCAGGTGAGAACAATCAAAAATTAAATCCTTTCAAGTTGACTGACTGTTTATCTTCTTTTTAAAGATATCAGAGAACGGAAACCAAAACGGACATCAGGAAAATCTCTACGAAGAGTTGAGTGCTTTGACAAACGGCGCGATTCCTTCAATGATACCGGGATCCTCATCGAACACAACTCCGAACTCTCTCTCGCCGATTTCCAACTCTGGCGGAGGCAGCAGCGGCAGCAGCGTTTATGGTGCGAACGGAGCTAACGGGAATTCACCGGCACAAGCTCTTCCTGAGCTGCAGACGCAAGTTTGTCAGTTGTCTGATCGAGTTATGCGTGAGCAGAGACGACGACGAAGTCTCGAAGTAGCGGTGAAGAAGCTGACGGAAGAGAACCGAAGGCTTCAAGATGAGAGTCATCAAGCTGTGCAACAACTCAAGCGATTCACTGAATGGTTTTTCCAAACCATCGATCGACAATCTTAAACGACTAATGAAATGAGAAAATATTTAAAGCATTAAAGAACTTAGTGATAAGCAGAATCTTATGAATGAATTAAACACCAAGTTTTTCTAGATTGTAGAATGTTAAATTTAGACGAACTTTAGAGCATCGAGACATCGATTTAGATTCGAGTTAGAGCGCTGAACCAAAATATATCATTGAAAAGAACAAATCACAAACCCATCGATGCTACTAGGCTGACCAGGGAACGAAAGAATCAAAAGGAATTTAGGAATCTTTCGAGATCCATCCGACACGACCAAGCACAGACTAAGAAGTCCTGGCCAGCCGTTTCCCCTTATGAAAGCACAGATTTCTGTCTTCCACCTTGTCACCCAACAAATCACAAATTTCATTTTAATAAATCCAATCGCCCTTCTTAATTAATTATTCACATCGACGATCTTTGTTAATACCAAAACGATTTGCTGTAAAATATTTTATAAGAAAGTTGTAATTTCACTTCTGTTTAATTTCGTTAACACTTAAGTTGATTAGCAGATCGATAAGTCCTTTCATTTCGTTTGTAGATTGTAAAACAACATGAACAATTTTATGTATTTATAGTGCCTTGCGGATAAGTTTTTCTCCCTCAAATCACAAAGAATAAAAGGAAAAAGTTTTTGATTGGAAAATTCAAGAACTGCGTTCATTGTTTTTGCGTTAGTCTCGTTAGTAAATTTTCAGCTGGAACGACGGGAAATTTCGGAGTGAGAACAGTTGAGTAAACACTGCGACTCGCTCAGCTTCCAGCACCGAGCCGTTCTCAGTCGATCATTAACTGCTAACTAGCAAAGAACGTGGATTTGGATTAGAAGCGAAAATTATTTTTACAGATAAAGCAGGCTAGTTGAACCTTCGACATGGCACTGGGTTTGCTTTTGATTCGTTTTGATTTCTTCTACAGAAAGGTAAGACGGAGCTTGTTCTGAAACACGTCATCAACTTCACTTTCTGTCTTTCAGCTGTTGCGCAAGAGAAGCTTTGCGATAAAGTTTTTCGCCTGGACGAGTATCGTAATGGTGCTCGCCATCATTGGGCTCTTCAAACTCATATTCTCCCGTAATCATCATCAAGCCATCACGAAGAGCTATATTTACATCGAACCATTCGGTTCTTATTTTCGTCGCATTACCTTCTCTGATGAAACGAAGGATTGGAACAACTACGAGCTCATGGCAATGGAGAAGAAGCAAACTGGATTCGGGGAGCAAGGCGAAGAGACCCTAACCGTTGGAAGGAGGTCGAAGGCAGAGCTTGAAATGCTCGTCGAGAACGGGCACAACGCGATCATTTCCAACAGAATTTCTCTCGATCGTTCGGTTCCTGATTTCAGAAGTGACACGTGCGTATGAGTTTAGCGCCATTGCGAAGATTTAAAATCATTTTCCATTTCAGTTGCAAGCAAAAGCTTTATATGAAGGATCTCCCTACAGTCTCGATCATCATGCCGTTCTACGATGAACATCTGACGACACTGTTGAGGTCAATTCACAGTCTGATGAAGCGAACACCGCCAGAACTGCTTCACGAGATAGTCGTTGTCAACGATGCATCGAGCAAGTGGCACCTGCAGGAAGATCTGCAGACACACATTGAGGTTTACGGCTGGAAAGACAAAGTCAAACTGCTGATGATGAACGAGCGCTCTGGTTTGATTTGGAGCCGCTTAGCTGGAGCGCGATATGCGAGCGGTGACGTTTTGCTCTTCGTTGACTGCCACATCGAAGTTGGCCACAATTATCTGCCTCCGTTGCTTGAGCCCATCGCTAAAAATTATCGAAACGTCGTGGCTCCGACGCTCGATATAATCGACAAATATTCGTACGAGATCAGGCCGCTGACTTCAGAGAGAACCGTTTTCGACTGGCATTTCCACCCTCAGAGAATCCCATTCAAGGAACACGTGAGCGACCGAAGCGAACCGTTCGAGACTCCCATCATGCTTGGAGCAGCGTTTGCCATCAGCACAAAATATTTCTGGGAGCTTCAGCCCGACTCGGGGCTGAAAATCTACGGCGGCGACCAAATCGAGATGAGCTTGAAGATTAATCTCTGTCATGGAAAGCTCTTCGAGGCGCCGTGCTCGAGAATCGCTCACCTCTACCGGCGGTTCCCTCACTCAAAGCATCAGGGAGAAATTGACTTCAAATCAATGTAAATCAATTAATGATTTAGAAAAATTTCAACTGATAATTTATTCCGTTCAGCAATAACAAGCGCGTCGCTGCAATCTGGCTAGAAGACTACTACAAATATTTCCTCGCTCGCAATCCCAAGTTGTACGAAAAACTCGACATGGGCGATATTTCAGAGCAGCTTGCGCTTAAGGATTATCTGGCGTGCAAACCGTTTTCCTATTTCATCAAAGTGGTAGCTCCAGACATGCTTTTGCGATTTCCACTTGAAGACTACGATGACTTTGCATCAGGATCGGTTAGTATGAAAGTGTCAATGACCTCTTTGACGGCCTTGAAAGTTCAATGACCTCAATTTGCTCCTGAATCATCCACTGCTTATTTCTCAATGATCGTTCTACTCAATTTCATTTCCAGATCCGTAACAAAGCTATAGACAAATGCATTCAAACATTCGACATGGGCCACGGCTTTAGTGTTAATCTGGGCGAATGCAGTCGCGAGAAAACTGACGCGAGAGTGCAACAAGAGTTCGCATTGAGACACTTTAGGGATATTGCAGTCAACGGTGGATCAGATTGCTTGCAGCAGTGGCCGGAGAGCATTGAGTTGACAGTCGCTCACTGTCACTTCGAGCAACGTAACCAGTACTTTAGATACGACATTGACACGCTCCAATTGATTTACGGACCGAAGAGAAATAATCTGTGCGTCGATGCAAACCGGGCGAACTCTGTGGTCTTCCTGAGCACTTGTGACGATAAGAAGGAGACACAGAGATGGGTGTTTAGCTCAGCGAAAGTCTCTTCTCTTAAGAAATGGACCGAGAACGGTGCTGAGATCATTGACGAGCGAGAGATTCAGGATTTGCTGGCAAATTAGTAATATCTAAGTTTAACGGTTAATTAGAATTCAAAAAAATATATTTGTTTACTTCCGAGAAATTGAGATAAATTGTAATAAAATTAAGAAGCAATGGCTCTAAACTACTCAAAGCTTAGTATTCTGAAGCGGTTCATGTCCCTGAACGTCAACACGAAGCTGGTAAGTGCAATCAACGCGAATTAATTCAAGTAAACTCGAAAGTTAATTTTTCAGGTTGAATCTTTGTCGCAATCTGCGATTGCACATAAACTTGGAGATATCAATGAAATTCTTCAGGAGGCGCCAGAGCTCAACAACTACCCGGCTGAGCTGTGGGAAAGCAAATACCGGTTCTTCAAAAACGAAGGCTTCCCGACAGCTAAATTCGCTTTCTTGATTGCGCAGAACCCAAAGTTGATGAAAACGCCGGACGAGAAGATATTCGATAAGCTGAATGGATGGCGTGCGTTCCAGTTTGGAGAGCGAGATACTGTCGACTTGATCATAAAGTTCCCTGAGCTGCTGAACGTTGAGCATACGAACGAGTTGATCAAGAAGATCGAGACAATCAAAGTCTACGTCGGCTTCAACAACGTCTTCAAGGTGATCTTTAACTCACCCGGGATCGTTTCTGAGAACGTTGATAGCATCAACGAGAAGATCCAATACCTCAGTTCCGTAATGAAAGTCGAGCCAAAGGAAGTTTACAACTCGGAAGCTTTCTCAATCGACCTCATCGACCTGCGAACTCGCCACGTTTTCCTCGAGCGCCTAGGACTCTACATCGTGAAAAAGAAGAAAGACCCAAGCGAGATCAGCAAGAACCCAAAGCTCCAACACATCACCGGCACCAGTGACAAGAGGTTTGCAACCAAGGTTTGCCATGTAACCATCGAAGAGTTCGAGACGTTCCAAGAGCTTTACCAGCGAGAACTTGACAGAGTAGGCGAGCGCAAGTTCTCGAAGGCAGAAGACGACGACTAGTCTAGAAAGGAGTGTAGACATTGCTTTAAATCTTTATATTTCTTATCAGGCAATTCTCTTTCATCGATAAGATACACAAATAAAGTCCTTAACAGTAGAGTTGACAAATAAGTCGCGGCTTTCTTTCTTGAATGCGGAGTATCGTTACAGACGAAGTTCGTGCTATTGCTTGGAGAGGGAGTTGGGCATGTGAAAGGAAGTTTTAAGTTTCTCGAAAGATTGTCAGTCCAGGGGATGTTTCACTTTTTGGTTCTTAATGCTTAATACAATTTCGAAGCGAGATGATGGTGCGAAAAACAAAACTGATGTTAACTTGTGAGGTTTGATGAGTGACAAAATGCAACGCAGATGAATTAAACTAAATCACGAGTGTAATAACATTAAATGCACAATGCGATCAGCAACTGCCAGCAGCTTAGACATCATGGTTGAGGAGAGGAACGTCGTATTTGCGATGATTGAGCCCCGTACATGGGAAGATCCAACAAACAGGATGAGTTCTGTGGCCGCAAACTTCCGCCATCAATGAAAGCTTTGGTCTGTTGGGGCGGTAGCTGCCTCGCATTTGAAGTTGCTCAATTGCTGTTTCATCATCTACGAGGAGAGATTTTGTTGATAATTCTAACAGCATTCAGAAGACTTCGCTACTCACATAAAATCGCGTGAAGCTGATCAACCATAATTGCAACGACAAACAAGCCGAACAAGCCACTCTCAAGGAGAAGAAGAACCTTTTGTAAAAAGAAAACGATGAGACGAATTTCCACTTGCTTGTGAAACACTTACGCTGTGCAGCATCTTAGCTTGAGCATCGGCCATTGAGATATCTGGATCGGTCGGACCCACCCACGACAACACGACCAGGATCACTGAATAGATGGCCAGCATACCAACGTAGACTAGGAATTGCAAGAAGTATTTTTGGTTCCTCTCACCAACGCAATTGTTCACCCAAGGACTGAAAAGAAACTCGGTCATTAAATATTCATGTCGCTTGGTAAAAATGCTTCTTTATCACCAGTGATGATCCATTCGTCTAATGCAGCGCTTACAAATTCTACAGTGATGCGCTCTCGGGGGACGAAACGTCTCGCAGCGCGTGCAGACCGTCCATTCATCTTGTTCAAACTCGCTCTTGTTTGAGTGAAGGTCAGAGAAATCTAGACGCGAAGTGGGTAGAGGAACTGTGCCTGGATCTACAATAGAGAAGTAAAAGCGGAGCTCAAAGCGTCCTTGGAGGGTTTAAGTGACAACTCACCTAAGAATACTGCTTTAAGGTGCGACATCACAAGAAGGAAAACGATTGTGTTGAACAGAACTACATTGAACGGCCCGAAAAGTCTGAAACGACGATTATCGATTAGTGTTGTGATTCATTGTCCACAAAGTTGCACTCACGAGTTTTGAAAGTCTAAAAAAATTATCCATCTGGTTACAACGTAATCGGCGTATAAAACTGCTAAGTACCTGGAAAACCATAGAAATAATTAGCCACAAATTAGAGCGGTGCAAATAAGCTTTTGTTTACGTGAATATTAAGCAGATAATTCCACAGGGATCTCGAACAAACGGCATAGCTAAATATTTTTCATGGGAAGTCAAATCTCATTTTAAATAGAAATCGTCGACAAAGCTAAACACTCGACAACCTCCTCAACGTCTTCTTGTGGAACAGACTTCACTTTCTTATCTGTGGTTGATTGGGTATCGACTCAGTTGCGATATCCGCGATTTTTAAGCGTAAACTTTGCCGAATGTTTTGATTTTTCTTCGCGTCTTTTCTGCGTCTTATGGTTTTCGCATCTTTGGTTTCGCATCTCTCGAACGTGCGTTAAATTTGAGGCGAAACAGTGACAATTTTTCGGATTCTCCAATTTGTTATCTTTCGCGAATTAACGGGCTCATAGAGTGATTACCTGGTAATCAATTAGTGGAAACATTGCCGCAATAGTTCGAGTTCAAGATTAAATTATTGTTTCGCGACAGTTTATATCTGCAAAGTGATAAATCGACGGCAAACAGAATGAAACTTTTTGGAATGTCATCGTCGAATGTTATGGAAGCGGAAATAGGTAAACGATAATTAAATTAAGCTCTAGCGGCTACCAGCGATACCCTCGAGTCGCAATATACAGTCAGAATATATCAAAGAGCAAAGTTAGCCACCTCTCCCCTTTGCCTTGTTTACAAACCTTCATGGCAAGGGAATTGAAACTCTTTATTAATGAAACGACTTTAAACACCACGCAATCGATAAGACGACACACTTTCTCCGATTCATTTCGTTTGACTCGCGTATGAACTTTTCAAATTGGATCCAATCATTTTCTCAACTCGTCATCGATGACTAATCCGCTCTTTGTGTCCAGGTTTACCATTTTCTCTTGTCTGCCACTGATAACACCGCAAACCTTGATACTACGATTTATTTTGAAGCAACGCTCGCTTATCAGCATCGCAATTGATTCATGAATCCTCGTTTGTTCTTCTAGAAAAAGCGACGAGCGAGAAAAACACGGCGGAGAAATGGGGAATGATCATGGACATCTGTGATAAGATTGGAACGAGCTCGGCCAATGCAAAAGACAGCCTGAGAATCATCGTCAAACGCCTGAATCATCCCGATCCACATGTCGTTGTGCAAGCCATAACAGTGAGTTCTCCTCGACCACTGGTTTCACTTTCATAACAAATCATTAAATTGCAGCTTCTCGATGCTTGCGTCAACAACTGCGGCAAAAATTACCATCTGGAGATTGCGTCGCGTGAGTTCGAGACGGAATATCGCAGGCTGCTGCAGAAGAGTCAACCACAAATTATCAACGTGAGAGATTATTATCATAAGAGTTCGATGAACTTAATGACGATTTATTTTAGAAACTGAAAGCTTGTTTGAAAAAGTGGGCGGAAGGAGATTTCAAGAAAGATCCACAGTTGAACTTGATTCCCTCGCTCTACAACAAGCTGAAGCAGGAAGGTCTTGATTTCTCGGAAACGGAAGTCACGCCGAAGCGAGAAGTGCAACTGAGCAAAGATCCAAATGTCGTCTCTAGTCAGCAAGAAGAAGACGACATCGCGAAAGCCATCGAGCTGTCGCTGAAGGAGAAAACAGGCTCGCCGAAAGCTCAGCCGACCATTTACTCGTCTTCGCTCTATCCGTCGGTGAACGTAGCTAATTCCACTGCACTCTCAACCGGAACGAACTCGTTGCCAGCAACGGCGCCAGCATCAGAACCAAGAAAAGTGCGAGCGATCTATGATTTTGAGGCTGCAGAAGACAACGAGTTGACGTTCAAAGCTGGTGAGATAATTATGGTGATTGAAGAGTCGGATCCGAACTGGTGGCGAGGAACGAACCATCGAGGAGAAGGATTCTTCCCAGCCAATTTCGTGTCCGCTGACTTGAGTGCAGAGCCTGAGGATCTGACGAAAGAGACCAAATCAAAGAAAGCTGTCCAATTCGATGATTCGCCTAGCATTCAAAATCAACCAGTGGAGATCAACGAGGACTCAATCGATCGGCTGCTCTTCCTTCTTCACGAAGCAGATCCATCCGATCCCTCGCAAGACAGCCAAGAGATGCTGCGACTCGAAAATGTAGTGAACCAGATGGGGCCTTTAATCGATTCGGAACTAGAAAGAGTAGATAGAAAGCATGCGCAGTTAACTCAGCTGAGCACTGACTTGATCGACACCATCAACTTATATCACAGTCTAATGAGGGAAACTGAGCGAACGCCAGCAATGAGTCTCTACTCTGGCTTCCCTCAACAGCAGATGTACGGAGCCATGCAAGGAATAAACTACTCGCCAAATAACTCTTATAGAATGCCGCCGAACATGATTCCACCAGGAATGATGCAAATGGCTGGACAAGGCATGCAGTTCCCTCCAACTTCCGCCGCTCTTGGAAACTTCCACATGCCAAGCCAACAACAGCAGCAGCCAGGAAGCTTTCAACCGACTGCTCAGATGATGCCACAGCAAATGATGGCTGGCATGAACCATCCGCAGATGACCAACGGACTGCCGCAGAATCCACAACAGCAACATCCAAACGCGCCTGGAATGATACAGCAATCTCAGTCGCAACTCATGACTGGTCAGATACAAAATCAGCAGCAACCACAACAAATTTCAACATCAGGTAAGACACAAGATCGACCCACAACCCAATTTACTAATGAAACGCTTTGTAGGTCAAAACTATCCTCAACAAATGCAACAACAGCCACCAGTTTCTTCCCAGCAGAACGGGATTCAGCATCAGCCAAGCTATCAAATGAATCCCAACCAACAGCAACTGCCACCGAACATGCAACAACCGCAGTTGACTCAAATGATGGGAGGACTGTCGCTTCAATCTCCATCGGGAACGATGCATAATCTCCAGCAGCATCAGATGGGACAACCGCAAGGGCCTGGAATGCAAATCACGCAGCCCATGACTTTCAACCTTCAGTCAGACAACAATCAAAACATTCCCGTTTATCAGCAGCAGCGATAAGCGGCGGACGCCTCAGCTTTATTTCCGTTGCAATTTGGGAAGCAAAACTCTTTAAAGGATCTTTTCTAAGCTTCTGCAGTCTCGTCGAGCTGTTCAGTTCAAAAAACCATGTAAATCCAGTTAGCATTAGCGATTACCTTTGGTCTATTTATCTCGAAGCGGCTTTCTGATTCTGTTGCGCGAAGAGGAAGAATCTTGATTAACGTAAAATCATGTAAATTACTCACAACATGCATACAAACATTCTGTTGAATAAAAAACATTTTAATTAAATTTCTCATCATATTTTATTGCGCGAGATTATGCAATGATTTGATTTCAGCGTCGAGCTCTTCTAGCATTTTGAGGAAATCTGGGTATTGGCTGAAGCTCTCCACTTCACCCTTCGATAGGAACTTGAAGTCTGTGTGCTCGTCGGAGAGCTGAGGATCACGGCCGGAAGTCAGTTCGGCGAGCCAGTAGACGACAACCTTGGGTTTCCCTTTCACATTGTAATTCAACGTTCTGGAAATGTTCTGGTGGATCTTGAGATCCCGTTCGGTGTATCCGGCCTCCTCTCTCGTTTCGCGGAGCGCCGTTGTGAAGTCGTCTTCGCCCGGATCGACGTGGCCTAAAATTCGCTTTAATTAAATTACTCAGTCGAATGGCAACGAATCCTTGTTTACCTTTTGGTGGAGTCCAATGAAAGCTTCCATAGCTCGCTTTCAGAAGAAGATACTGAACTTCTGACGAGACCAGGCGGTAGATCAAGAAACCCGCAGCTCGTTTTCCCATCTCGAAGGCTTAATTACTTCGAACTTAAGTAGAATTTCATAGGAATCGAGCTGTGAAACGGCGCTAGATTGGCTTGCAGAGCTTTTGGCGTTTCGAAATTTCCCTGAACGAACTCGCAACGACTTGCTGATTTTCTCGGCGCTTCCAAGTTCTATTTGACTTCTTATCTAACACAACATCAAACGACCCAAAACTCGCACGATCCACGAACCTTCACCAACTGGTTTTCCATACGTCACAAAATTCTCTGCGAAGTTGTTCTGTTCATTTGAATGGACGGCGAACCCCAAGAAAACTTGAAGTTGTTTCTTTTCGACTCTCGCATGAGAATATTTTTTCAGTTGTAACTTAAAGCCCGCTAGACAAACACCTCAGATACTCGTCTCTTTGTGTTCAGATTATTACGGAAGCTAAAGTGTTCAGGATGAAAAGCTCAGTTGCAGTTTTGCTGTGCGTCTTGATGGCGATCGCAGTCGTCTCGGCAGCGCCGTCGTTCGTCCAGAAACACGTCTACTATCCTTGTAAGCTGAATCTTCAACTCTAAAAGAAAATAGGATTTAAATTGTTATTCTGCTTCTAGCGCCGTACGCCTATTCCTATCCAGTTTACCAGCCAGTCTACGTGCATGCTCCGATCTATCCAGGTAAGCTCAGCCATCACAAGACGAATAAGTTTGAAACTTTCGATTATTTTCAGCTTATCCATCGTACGGCTACGCGCACGGTTTCAGCTACGGACATGGCTACGGTGGTCATGGTTACGGTGGGCATGGATTCTGGTGATGAATTCTGACGGCAGAATCATTAAATTTACATAAAACATCAATTTGTACAAACCGATCACAAATCAGAGAATAAAAAATGTTTTCAAGAATATTTTCAAGTTTTCGTTGTCGAAGCTTCCGCGAAGCGTGCGAGCCGGTTATGGACAGCAGTTGGGTTTGTCTTTGTCGTTCAATCAAGATGAATGTGAGTCACTTTTTCAAGTTCACGTGGTCGCCGAATGGATTTTTCAAAAGTTATGAGCTTTCTTGATTAATGAAAAGCTTTTAAAAGGAAAGAAAGCTTTCTTAATTTCTTAAGAACAGCCTTCGATTGGCCTCAATTCAGTAACCACTTTATCAAAGCTAAATGACGGAAGAAGTAGTCAAAACCGAGAGGATATTGCATAACGCTAAGCCAAGAACCCCACAAGAAAAAATTGTAAAGCACAAAAATGTTGAATGGAGCTTTTAGTTTTAGCTGAGCTTTCTTTAATTGTTAAAAGCTCTTAAGCTTTCGAAAAAGCTCAAAGCTTTTTAGTTATTTCGTTTGTAAGCTTCACCTATAACACTCAACCTAGCTTCCTGATTATGAAATCGAGGTTGCAGCGGATATTTGTCAATACCGAGTAATCGAATCTTATCTCGATGACGAGAGTGGCCAATCAGTTCTGCCCTGAAATCCTTCTAATCGTTGCTTCAAGCTCTTCAATCAAAATCAACGATAAGACGTTGGGATATATCCAACGAACCTGTCACCGACAGATCTTTGATAGAAAGCAAGCAAGCACTGATTCGTTTGATAGGTTCATAGCGAGCGCGGTAGCACATGTGACTCTTTCTGTGACCATTCCCAGGCAACCACGTCTGTCCTTAAAACGAAAGCTAGGTAATTCACCCAACGCGATAACCACTCGATTTATAAGTCTGAGACTTCAAGATATTTGCCTCAGTTAACAATAGATTTCTAACTTAAAACCATGAAGCTATTAGTCTGTGTCGTTGCTCTTGCTTTGGTTCAAACCTCGATAGCCAGCTCCATTACACCAAAGATTGTCAATGGCACTGATGCATTGATCGCGGAATTTCCTTACTTGGTAGCGCTCAAGTACAATGCTTACTTGTCGTGCGCTGGAAGCTTGCTGAATGATTTGTGGATCGTCACAGCAGCTCACTGTCTTGGTGGAGATCCTGCGCTGATGTCAATTGAGTACGGCACCACAACAATATCTGACGGGTACAATGGAACGCGCACTGCATTAGTTGACAGATATATTGCCCATGAAGACTACGACGGTTGGGAGATCAGAAACGACATCGGGCTTATCAAACTTAAAAGCCCTTTGGATGTTGGGCTCCAGGGATCGCCAGTTAAGCTCGCAATGCCCGGCAAGTATTATCCTACAGGAACGCTGACAACGGTCGCCGGCTGGGGACGAATTGCTTCGGGACAACCAATCAGCACGACCTTGCAGAAAGTCGATCTACAGATTTATTCTTACGCTGACTGCAAGCGTGCTCATGACCAAAGCACTTCGGGTCTTAGCATTTATCGAACTAATATATGCGCTGGTGTGCCGGAGATGGGAAAAGCTGAATGTAAGTATCGTTCACTGATTGATTGATTGATGGATTACCGACTAATTAAACTTCGTGACTTCTTTATCAAAGGTAATGGAGACAGCGGTAAGTGAAAATGAGCAAAAAACATTTGTTAGATTCGATCAAACGTTTCATTTTTATAACAGGAGGTCCTCTGGTCGTGGATAATGTTATGGTCGGCATTGTTTCATGGTCACTCAAGCCGTGCGCTGTCGCTCCTTATCCAGGCGTCTACACTGATGTGTCGAAGTACATCGACTGGATCACCGAACATACTGGAATCGAGTTCGAAATCGGAACCTTCTTGATAAGAAAACGCTGAACGAAATTCTGATCAATAAATTTTATATTCACAAAACCATATCGAAGGGGAATTAGGACATCTGAGGACGTAATAATCGTAAGGTTTTATCGGGCTTTGAAAAGGAAACATCTTTGTTTATATCCGATTTTTCACAAGGCTTGTCTAATCGTCTAACGCGTCATAAGAAACTTATGCCAAGTTTTTGGCTTCTTGAAATAGTCGCTGTCTTTACTGATAACTAGCGAGCATTTGAAGGCATGTCGGGTGCAGCCGTCGATTCCATCTCGATTGATGACGTGCAAGAGGAGTTCAAAGATGTTTCCGATGATGTCAACGAGAGACGTCTGACGGCTCGCCAGTTCGATGCTTTGAGGAAACAGCTGCAGACATTTAGACACAAGTTCGACATGTGCAGTTTCATTGAGAACTTCAGAATATCCAGACACTGCGACTACTGACACGATGAAGACGTCGAGGAGAAATTTGATTTTGTCATGCTCCAACGTTTTCTCGACGAGTCGGTTCTGAAGCATGACGACGCAGTCTGCGAGCCATTTCTTCTTTGGGAAGACCGTAGAAGAGCTCAGCAGCTTAAAGATAGATTCAATCAAGAAAGCTCGATGGTCGTTTTGAATTAGCTGCTCGGTCACTAGATCGCTCAGCCACGTGACAGGATTTTCCACTGACGAGCTGCTCTCAAGGATTTCACATCGGAATTTGATTTTCTCTCGCGGGTTGAGCTGGAAGGTAACAGCATCGAGGACATTTGGTGGAATCACTTTGACGAGTTCGATGGGAGCTTCGTTGTTCGCAAGGTAGATCGACATCATTGTCGCGAGGTTGTCATGGTTCGTGACTTGCTTCTCGTTGATAAGACACTTCCTAATGCTCGCAACAACGTTTTCGTTGCCATTTTTGAGCGCAAGTTCACAGAAAGTGTGATAAATTTCAGGCGACACCGCGTTCACCAAATCGAGCATTAAATCTAAAGCAAGTTTTGAATTTTCTTCAGAGTTCCCATCGATGCTGAGCAGGAAATTTTCAATTAGACGTTTGGCAGTGCCAGAGATCACAGCTTGTTTTGCAGCAATCCTCAGACATTCTACTTTGATATTTTGGCTTTTGTGAAGCAAGTCATGAAGGAAACACCAGTTGAGTGGAGGCAGCGGTCGGTTGTACTTGTGCGCAAGGATTCGCAAAGCTTCAATCGTTACCGACTCATCCACGACTTTGCTTACTTTGTTCGTTGTCGCCTGATTGATAATGAAATGCGTGAGAGCTTTCAGAATGCTTTGCTTCGGAAGTGTCTTGTAGCTGACTGGCTCCGGATGTCCTTCTTTCACAAGGTAATGCCCCGATCGGAACTCGTCAATCTCGCAGCCGACATAATGGCGCAGCAAGTTACCAGCTGATTTGAGTCCTGCTGAGCTTACTTTGGTCAGGAGCTGGATGAAGCATTCGCCTGGAACTTCGAGGTCTAAAATCGACACTTCCATGCCTTCGGAAGCCTCCGGCAGTGCAATTCCTTCTCGATAAGCCACAGGAATCATGTCCAACGTCATTGTGTCGTACTTCCAGCTTTTAATCGCTTGAGTTGCGCATTCGATTCCATGCTGGTCGCTGAACTGGATCATCTGCCACAATCGTCCAATTATCTCCTTCGTCATATTGTCGTACTCAATAGTTGCGCGCTTGAGCGACGGAATGACAGCGAAAAATTTACACAAACTCTTGATGACTCGAGGGCGCTTTTCATATCTCGTTGTCAGGCTGATCGCTTTCCACGTTGAAATGGCATTGATGACGTGGTTCTGGCACAATAAAGTGATGGAATCGATAGCGAGGGATGCGGAAATGTCTCCTTCCTTCTGTTCCAACGAGTTGTTGAGTATTTCTGATATTAAGCTGACCAAGTCTGAGCCGTTCTGAGGTCTAAGATTACAAATTTCTTTGATTGTCGCCGCTCGGACGATCTCCAATCCATAGTCATCGTCATCGTTGCTGCTTTTCTCGACAAGGATTTGATGCAGAAACGGATAAGTTCTCGGTTCCATTTTCCAAAGTCTCAGGTGTAGATCAATCGACAAGGTTCGTAGCATTCCTTTCGACAGTGCTTTGATGGCTCCAAAGATTTCGGCTGTGGCGCCAAGTTCGATCATGTTCTGAAGGATTGCGAGTTTCATCCTTGGGTTGGTGCTCGTCGACAGTTTGCAAAGCAACGGCATCACCAACGAACTCTTCAGCTCATCGTCCGCTTTCGAGATTTCGATCAAGCTTTTCAAGACGCGGATCCAGTCATCGAAGGTAAGCCAGTCATCGCTGTGGAAGAAACCTCTGAGGACGAGTTGATTGCGAGTCCAAAAGAATTTTGCCGAATCTGTCGTGATAGTTTTAAAGCTCTGTAAAGTGTGTCGGCTTTCGAGCATAACTGAAATGTCACGAGCGTTCGTCAGCTCTGGGCTCATGCAGATGAAAGGAGAATCGAAGTTCAATGTGTTGACAAATGTTTGTACTTTCTTGTTCCTGATGCTGTTCATTAGCCGTTCGATTCCTCCCAACTTTCCATTGGAAAATGATGGCAAGGCGAGAACTTGGATGAGACCGTCGAGCACCATGCCTTGGATTATCGGGTGTCCCAGGTGTTTCTTGCTGATGAGATTCTCGAGGATCGCAATAAGTTTAGGCACGTGAACGATGGTAGTTGATTGAAGAGTCTCAGCGAGAATGAAGAGAACGATATTGGAGGAGTATGGACGAGTCACAAAAGTCTCACAGTGATTCATGATAAGCCTCAAGTTTTCTGTTGGATCCAGCGACGACTCAATCATTTTTTTCGTCAGAACAGTCAAGAGCATCAAGCTGTGAATTGGCTCGGCAGCTCGCTCAAGGTTTGCGACGACCATCGAGTTGAACAGCTGCAACGCCGGAACCGAATTCGATCTTCGCATTGAAAGAATTTCATGAACCAACGTCTCGTTGTTTAGTAAGTGACGCCAGACCTCTCTCGATTCACAATAAATCTTGTCGTTGCAGAACATCATCAGAAGCACTGGATAGAGAAATTTGACTGCGTTTGATCGTTGATGACTAAAAAAGAATAAAATTAGTCGAACTCTTCTATTCAACAAACGTTTGATTTACCTTTCCGGATTGCTTAGGATCCTCACAATCTTTTGTGACATGAACAGCATTCTGTCGCTCGAGTCATCGAGCAGGAGGAGCATCGGATGTGGTTTGTGCAAGATCCCGAACGGACATTCGTACCTTTCCCTCGACAGCTCTGAGAGCAAAAGCTCGAACATTCCATTAGCGACAATCTCGTAGTTGCCGGTTGGCAGTCTTGGCAGTGATGACACAAGCGAGTTCAAGGCAAATCCCATCTCTATTCCAATGCCGCAAGATGAAACTAAAACATTCACCGCATTGGAACAAATTCGCGGGTTTTCGCTAAGCAAATGCGTCTGAATCCATTCGACTTCTTTGTTGGTCGCCTCGTTTCTGCTCTTCTTGTCTTTAATGGTTTGAAACACTTTGAAGAAACTGTTGTTGAGCGATAGAACTGAATTGTTTTGAATTTCCATTTTTATTCTTGTAAATCTTTAAGGGCTTTTTCGATCAAGTCAAAAACTTTTCATTAAATCACATGTGTCGTGTTGGAAGAAATGGGTAAAGTAGAAAATTCGAGCTTTCGGCAGTCAGTTGACAGATTCTTTGACTCGCCATCGAGTTTGATAATGGGTCAGGTCATCTGTGACTTGATCTATTTTGAAATCAAGAAGATCTTGAGTATTTTCAATGCTGTTTGATTAGAAAAACCCTTTCATTAGATGCGGAACACGAGTTTCCAAATAACATTTGAAATGCAACCCAACTTTGAAACTTTCTTGATAAGAAAACGTTGAACAAATTCTAATTTCTTCTAAACTGTAAGAAATTATCATCAATATGACAGAGTGTAAAGACGAGTTAACATTCGTTATATATTTGACCGTGAATATGTCGTGAACATTTAAAACTTTAAATTAGAAGTCGTCTGTCAAAAACACGGAATCTAAGGCACCGAGACCAGCCGCAACTCCTCCTTCGTTTGCGCTTGAAATTTTAGTTCTCAGCATGTGGCCGACTTGACGGTTATACATAATGTTGTCCTTTGATCCGATAATCGCACCGAAAATTCCAAGTTCAGATACCATGTCGACTATTGTTGGAGGACTAGCACCACCAGGACGAATCATGTAGCTGCTTGAGATGGGCGGGGATATTCTTTCCATCAGAATGTAAGCTGATCGCTCAACGTCGCTCATCTTTGTCAAAACCGGAGGAATGTCGGCGCCATAGACGTTGTTGCCACCACCTTCTCTTTGTGGCTTCATCACAAAGCCTTCAGGATTCTCTAGAACCATCTTCACAGCTTCGTCTCCACCCTCGTTTTTGTCTAACGAATAAAGCCCCGTGAAAATGTCCTTCACTCGCTTGATTTGATCTTCATCCGACAAGAATCTCTCGAGAACTCCTGGACCGGCGAGAGCTTGTTGAACCTTTTTAGTCCCAGCAAGATGATAATGAATCGATGGGCATTTGATCGCTGCTGATCTCTCGACGAGAAGCCTTGCATCCCACTCGTTCTTGGAATGATAGTGGCCAGGCTCGTAACCAGCACGGAAGTAAACTACACTTGCGACATTTTCACCGACGATTAACTCCTTGTTCGGTCCCAATTTTCCGTGGTTGAAGATGTCAGTCAGCGTCTTTCTTATCACTTTGATGTGCGGATAATTCTCGCGTATGTAAAATTCATGGAAACGTTGATCGCAAATGTTGTACGTGACATCTTCGATAACAAACAAGATCGCCGCGTTGAGATTTCCGATGATTTTCCAAGATTCAACCATTGCATCGCAAAGTCCAGACAGTGCGTTGTTCTCAGGCAGCTGAAGAATATCAGTTTGTAATTAGATCAATGAACAACTTGAGAGATAAATACTCACGTTCTTGACTTTGTCTCCATGCCCAAGCTCTTGAAGAATAAAGCTGTTGATGATAACGAGAAGAAACTTTAGTGAAGCTCAATGGCAGAAAGTTTTAAGCTAAGCACAACATGCGGTCAAGCTCTTACTATATCAGCAATGTTAGTAGTACTAGTTCATAAATTAGGTAACGTAATATATTATCTGCTTCGCAAGGATGAAAATGTCTCGCGAAGAAAGAAGGTCAGAGGTCAATGAGGTATCTCGAAATGTAGCAACGTAATTTATGAACGTTCCCGATACGAATAAAGAACAGTTTACAACTAATAAATATGAGTGCTTTTCCAAATACGCCAACCATCTTTTGATTCTCAAGTATTTGTATTCTTCTAATTCCGCTCCGCCTTCCCGTTTAATTTTGTCAGCCGAATAATATGAGGAGAATTAAAAAGCAGCGTGAACCAACGACAATGTTTGGTGCAATTGAACGAATGTTTGATGGCTTTGCGAGCAGGTGGGGGAGTCGGATTGCTTACATGCAATGTTTCCGCGCCCTCATCTCGCGCTGACCGGGCTGATCAGTTTGTGAGGTGACCACTGAAGCCATCGCTTTGTGAGATGTGTTTGTAATGTGTGTTGTGATAAATAATGGTTTGCGTTTGATTATTCAAGCCGAAACTAATAATTTTGCTGATTAGACAATAATAGATACTTATAAGCGGATAAAGTCTCTACCTATGAAAGTGACCGAACTGTGACGAAATTCCCGCGAACGAAGATGCGATTGTATTAAATTCAACCTGAAGGATCTTGTTTCGTTCGGTATTAAAATAATCAGAGCGCAGCAAACCTAAAGTTATTGTCTGCAAAACAAAACAAAACAATATATGAAGATAGGGGGAAGACATTTGATTAGGAACAATTAGAACGGCGACCGTGAAGCGCATCGATGATGATCCTCGAACGATTGGAACGATTTCTTGGAAGAGCACTCGCGTCAGATGATTTGATATTAAGATATTTACAAAAGGAGAAGTAAAAGTCAAACAGAAAACATAAAAAGTTTATGCTGCACCTTTGCAGAATTTTTGAGCTGGGTCCGAGCCATCCGAAGCCAGACGCAATCGTATTAATTTCGACCATGGCGACACAGCAGTAGAAGCGTTCATGGCAATCGTTTTGACATTTTGTAAAGCATCGCTTTGACTGATTTGTTTCTAGCATCGTGTCGGAACGAATCAAGCCCAATGAGATTTCCTAAAGTTTTAGACAGATTTGCGATTCATTGAGGTGGAGCAAGGTAATGGTGTGAGATATGGCAACGGGACGAAGATCACTCTTACCTGAGCAGCTCCTTCGGCAAGGATCGTCTCGTAGATATCAAACAGACCGGCGGTAAACTCATCAACCTTGATCGTGCTTGCCAACGTTTCTTTTAGAAACTCAACGTCATGCGCTACATTATGAATCAATATGTTCAGCACAGTCTGCAGCTTAATAGCTTTCTCAAACTCTGACCGAGGATAAAGTGACGGAGTCAGTACAAACGGCGCAAACTAAAATGAAACCAGAAACGAGAATGTTATCTAATCTGCAAGTCATTGTTGAACCTGAGTCATGAATTATGAAAGTCATCAAATGTCGCTCTTCATCCGTTACCAAGTGTCATTCAAAAAGAAGATGCGAGACTCTATGGCGATGTTGGACGTCACCGGTTTGTTCCAGCAACACGAACTGGCTTTGGCTACCTCCCTACTATTCTAAACATCCATTGCTCTTACAAAGTGTCTGCTTATTCCCAAGTCAATTCCACCTGTTGACTTCCATTCAACTCGGAAATCTCGATGCAACATAATCTTCAGTTTGACTGAGTTTAAGGCCGACGACCTTGAAATTTTAGCCGACTTACATGAAGAGAATCCGGATTGAAGTTTGTCTTTTGCCGCATGCAGATCCCTCGCATCAGCGCGTAATCCTTCGACTTGGTAACGATTTCTTCAAGCTCGTCAGGCTGGAGCGGCAGTGGAATGCAGGAAGGCAAAACTTTCGTCTTATCTGCCATTTTATTTACTTTTGATTCTGACTTCGATGTACAAATAATTTATGTGAACCGATGCTATCAACTTGAAGCGCAAGCGTTAACTGATCGATTGTCGCTTGAAATATGAAATAAAACTTTGAAGTACGCGGCGAAAACGAATGAGAAATATCGTCACGAGTTCACACAAAGCTGGAAACACTGAAACTCAAACAGTTGAAAGGTTTTTGGGACTTTTCTCGAAAGCTTGAGTGGGGGTGGGCGAGCGCATGGGTGAGCGGGTGGTTAAAGCTGATGACAGATAGTCAGCTTTTTCATTTGCAATATCTGATTAGACAAAAAGAAATGTGGACAAGCTGTTGGAGCAATCGAGACGAAATTTCATCTAAAGGAAACCCTTCCAGTTGCTTCGGTACGAAGTGGTGATGATACTTGATAGTGATATTCGATGGTGTTGCCGCAGTTTCCGCAAAAAAGTAAACAACACAAAAAGTTAAAATCGCAATTTGCCGAAATTCTTCATTCCCGTTATCGTAATCATCGATAAAGTTGTGATACATTCCGTCTAAGTCAGTATTATCTACCGTGAAGTCAATTCCGCATCTATTCGGGGCTGTTCAAGAGCAAATATTAGAGAAAACATCGAACCGAAAGTGATAAGAGATAAGAAATCGAAGAAACTATCGAAAGTCAACGAAGGAAATGGAAGATTTGGGTGAGTTCAAGTTTGAAGTTATCTTTGCCACGTTGACAATGAATCCATGAATCAAAAAGAATCCGCGAAGCGAAAAAAATCTTGAAACTTAATACAAGTCAAGCTCTAAACGATTCCACACGCCCGAGCAGTCACAAAAGCTCCAGCAAACGATAAACAATCATGTCATCATTTAAGAGTGAAACGTAATAGTGATGATTTAACCCATGAGCTACAAATACGTTGCCGGTCGTTATCAGACACAGCGTGCAAATTTTTCAATACTCTGGTATGAGCAATGCGAGTATTTTAGGTCCGGGTTAGAGATCTAATTCAATATAATGCTCTCTATTGGCTGCCTAAGATATAAGATATTTTATTTAACTGGGAAGAATCGCTCAACATCGCTCTACATGACCTACACTGCAGTGACAAGGAAGAGCTTTTCGACACCCCAGAGCACCAGTGTTAAGCCTTCTCTTTAGTCTAGATTCAAGTTTGTCGTCACATTCTTCCGTATCTTAAAATTTCTTCTTAATCCTCAACCTAAGCTGACACGACTCGCTCCATGCTGCAATGTAAACAGGTGGCTACAATCGTGGTTACGAACACCGAATGTTTACTCTTGACATAAACGAAGAGACAACAATCAGTAAATCAGTATCGCCCTGTAAATACTCGAGCGTTTCTTTCAACACCATCTCGACATAAAACTCGTCGTTCACTCTCATTTGTGACGATGGAAATGACTGCGCGAAAGTCTGAACGAAAATGAAAATACATTCCGAGATGATCAGAATGCTTTTCATCGCGACTCACTTAATTAATCCGCACATGATTCATCTCTCGTCGATGTTTTGTTTCGTCAGCGGGCTACGACGACAGAGAATTTACTTCTGGATGATTGTGCAATCGACTGCGCAGCGTCGTCAATTAAGTTCGAGAATTTATTCATGCTTTAAGCTCGGCTGACGGGCGACGAGTTCCACTTTTGCTTTGATGTTTATTTTTATGAATTTCTGTCGCGCGCAATATCAACAATCAGAAAGTTGTGCTTGATCCCGCTCACCTTTAAAAATACATTCACATCATAATCATAAAAGCAGCACCACCGTCTGTCAACGATCTTCGTGGGCTTTGCTCGGAGAATTTTTGCACCATAAATTTTATCACTGAACCGTGACGTTTCTATTTGTCTTTCTCTCTCTCGCGCTCACTTGTCGTCGACATGAAAATAAGTAAATTTAGATTCCACAAATAAAGCATCAAGTAACATCGCTGTGATGTTTAAAAAGACTTGCTAAGAAAAGATTCACGATCTTTCGACTCTTATTTTTTTCCTATCGACTTTTCCTTTGGCTTTATATTTCTGTTGCTTTACAAGCGGCATGGCAAAGAATTGCTTGAAAGTCTACGCTTAGGATGGACGACTGCATGTTGAAACGGAGTAGTGGAAAGAGAGGCGCAGCTCTGCTTTATTACCTAATGACCGGCAGTCGATTTTCCGCACAGTCAAGCTCATCAACTCTCCTACACTCTGTTCCTCAACCCTCGTTACTTAAATATTTTTTCCTCTATCTCTCTTTTTTTCCTTCACGATGCCAGTCAATTCAGTTTTGAGTTTGTTGTCGCATTGAAAAGTTCGAGCTGACGAGATTTTTGTTTTTCGTCGCTTCTTCAGTTCCAAAGGTTTCGTGAAGAGACGCGCGTGGAGAACTACGAATAAGTTTCGTTAGATAGCAGTTATTAGTCGGAGAAGAAGACACGCAGGGAAACTCGTTCTGGCCACTAAAGTGCCATCGATCGCTATTTTTAACAAGAAACATTCCGCAACGCGGAGACTTGTAAATAAAAACAAAATCTCAAGTCGAGAAGAGTTTTCTCCTGCCCTCCAATAGGGTGTTGGTACATTTTGATATTTATATACAAATCGATGTTCAGCTTCGCTAATCAGCTTGGCTAATCAGAGAAACTGCTCAGAGCTTAGAAACGTTCATTCAAGCAAGTTTCTGAACTGAAAGTCTTGAAAAATCGAAGAAATGTCAAGTTTTTTTAGTGGCTTCACCAGCTCGATCAGCTTTGAGCCCAGCGCCTTGTTCTTGAGTCATAAGTGAATCTATCTTGAAGCAAGAAATATTCATTCAAGCAAGTTTCTGAACTAAAAGTCTTGAAAAATCGAAGAAATGTCAAGTTTTTTAGTGGCTTCACCAGCTCGATCAGCTTTGAGCCCAGCGCCTTGTTCTTGAGTCATTAATGAATCTATCTTGAAGCAAGAATTATTCATTCAAGCAAGTTTCTGAACTGAAAGTCTTGAAAAATCGAAGAAATGTCAAGTTTCTTTAGTGGCTTCACCAGCTCGATCAGCTTTGGGCCCAGCGCTTTGTTCTTGAGTCATAAGTGAATCTATCTTGAAGCAAGAAATATTCATTCAAGCAAGTTTCTGAACAAAAGTCTTGAAAAATCGAAGAAATGTCAAGTTTCTTTAGTGGCTTCACCAGCTCGATCAGCTTTGGGCCTAGCGCCTTATTCTTGAGTCATAAGTAAATCTATCTTGAAGCAAGAATTATTCATTCAAGCAAGTTTCTGAACTAAAAGTCTTGAAGATCGAAGAATTATCAAGTTTCTTTAGTGGCTTCACCAGCTCGATCAGCTTTGGGCCCAGCGCTTTGTTCTTGAGTCATTAATGAATCTATCTTGAAGCAAGAATTATTCATTCAAGCAAGTTTCTGAACTGAAAGTCTTGAAAAATCGAAGAAATGTCAAGTTTCTTTAGTGGCTTCACCAGCTCGATCAGCTTTGGGCCCAGCGCTTTGTTCTTGAGTCATAAGTGAATCTATCTTGAAGCAAGAAATATTCATTCAAGCAAGTTTCTGAACTATTCTGCAATTTCCCCCGTGAGCTGGTTAGTGCCTCTTGCGTCACCCACGTCGGTCGAGTCGTTAGGCAACGTAATGTGGGAATGGAGGAAAGGTTCAGCGAGGTAATTCTCAACGGGGACGCGACGATGTTGTTGATGATGATCGCGATCTAAAAATACGGGAAAATTATTCCTCATCGTGTGTCGCCGTTAAGAGCGAAAGTGGGAAGTGGAAGAAATTGAATGGGCAGTTTATGGGATGTCATTTTCACACAATCAGCGCCGGATGGCGTCGCGAAGCATCAAGAGCGAAGGTCCAAAAGAGTTTTTATGACAAGCAATGAATTCCGCTCGCTTTACGGTCGAACGTCACGTCATCGCCATTACGACATCGTGAAAACTTCAAGCGGCCTTTGTTCTTCCGCCGACGCTAACTCCACTTGAGAACTTGACGAATTTATGAGATTTTCCTTCGAGTCATCAAGCAGATAGCAGAAGATTTTCCTTTTCTCGCGCGTGCACTCGAGAATCTCGAGGCTGACAGAATGTGAAGCGCTCCACGATGCTTGCTATTAAAACAGCATGAGAAATAACAATTCTAGTATCCAATTACTTGAACCGCTTTGACTCATCACGTTATTTCTATCATCCTGCGCTCACCGCCTGGTGAACATGTGATGGAAAATGAATTCCCGCTCTGTCTCGGGTGGTGAAAGAAAAACTTTTTGTTCCGCGATTGTTAATTTCGATCGAAAAGTTTTTTGTGGCATTTGGCTCCAATTACTGTTTCATGAGATCCGAACGAGAGCGTGGAAATTAAACTTTTAACGATGCAAAACAATCGAAATTTCATGCCAATCGAAGGCGTGGCGCTGCGATGTTGCAAGCTGCACTGGCTACCGGGCGAAACTCAATTAAACTGCACTTGCTGCTAGCGACAGGTCGTTGGCAAGTTAATCCGAAGAGAATTCGACGTAAACCCACATGACGGCAACAAATAGATTGATGGGGCTGTTCCTAAACTTTGTCAAGCTTTTAAGACTCGAAAATAGTTTGAGTTCTGCTGGTGATTAATTTAGTTTCCCATTCTCCGTCAAATGAATTAGTTCGTCATTTTAAAACGCTCCCTGCTAACTCGCAGATGAAAGAAACAACATTTCCATTCATTTTCATTTCGATTATCAACGCGCGACATGTGTTTGAGGGGAAAACTCATTCTCGACATTAAACAATCATCATAAATTTAAGTGATAAGCGAAGTTGGTCGGAATCAGGAGAGAGAAAAGAGGCGAAGTGAACCATCAAGTGCAGTTTAACGTTACAAGATAAATCGTGTAGCAAAAGGAAGAGAACATCTGATGTGAAAAGCAGAAAAAGTTCTTGAAAAATTAATGATAATAAATTGTGCTACTAACGAGATAAGTTATGGATCGAACGGATTATTGCTTCGGGCGAATCGATCCTTTTGATAACAGAACGCCGTATAGATGTGCCTTGAAAGAGAGAGGATTTGCTCCGGGATGTAAGTGGCTTCGTGACTGACTCAAGTACAAGTGCAACACTGACTGTGAGCTCAGAGAAGAAAACGAACGATTGTTCGCAAACAATCACGATCGAGTCCAACGACCTTCAACTGCACAGTGCAATGTCGATCGTATCGATGAGAGAAAACTCGCCTTTCCTTCTGTTCTTGTCGCTTGATTGATGCCAGGGATGGCATCGAAGAGTGCGCGCCACGATCGCACTAAAGTTTCACCCAATTAGACTGAGCCGAAGAGTAAATATTTACATCGCCCGCCGAATTGAATCATCAAATTTGTTTCATTAGTCAAACTTTGATTGTTTAACTTCTCGGTATTTTTATCGTTTGAATGAATCCTGGTGGGCTCACAGCGATGATGTTTTTGTGTACAAATGAATATTTTTAATTATCGCGGGTGAAAATAGCCAAGCGAGCAGAACTTTTCCGCGTGAAAAACCACATGTTGTTCCCAGTGCATGTTGAGGTGAACCCTTCCGTGCTTTACGCTGATTATTATTGATGACCTTTCGCTCCTAATGATGCGCCGCACACGCCCAACGGACTCTGATTGCTAATCTAGCAAATTGTTTCATGATTTCTGCAATTTCCCCCGTGAGCTGGTTAGTGCCTCTTGCGTCACCCACGTCGGTCGAGTCGTTAGGCAACGTAATGTGGGAATGGAGGAAAGGTTCAGCGAGGTAATTCTCAACGGGGACGCGACGATGTTGTTGATGATGATCGCGATCTAAAAATACGGGAAAATTATTCCTCATCGTGTGTCGCCGTTAAGAGCGAAAGTGGGAAGTGGAAGAAATTGAATGGGCAGTTTATGGGATGTCATTTTCACACAATCAGCGCCGGATGGCGTCGCGAAAACGTCCGAATCTTCAGAGCGAAGGTCCAAAAGAGTTTTTATGACAAGCAATGAGTTCCGCTCGCTTTACGGTCGAACGTCACGTCATCGCCATTACGACATCGTGAAAACTTCAAGCGGCCTTTGTTCTTCCGCCGACGCTAACTCCACTTGAGAACTTGACGAATTTATGAGATTTTCCTTCGAGTCATCAAGCAGATAGCAGAAGATTTTCCTTTTCTCGCGCGTGCACTCGAGAATCTCGAGGCTGACAGAATGTGAAGCGCTCCACGATGCTTGCTATTGAAACAGCATGAGAAATAACAATTCTAGTATCCAATTACTTGAACCGCTTTGACTCATCACGTTATTTCTATCATCCTGCGCTCACCGCCTGGTGAACATGTGATGGAAAATGAATTCCCGCTCTGTCTCGGGGTGTGAAGAAAAACTTTTTGTTCCGCGATTGTTAATTTCGATCGAAAACTTTTTTTTGTGGCATTTGGCTCCAATTACTGTTTCATGAGATCCGAACGAGAGCGTGGAAATTAAACTTTTAACGATGCAAAACAATCGAAATTTCATGCCAATCGAAGGCGTGGCGCTGCGATGTTGCAAGCTGCACTGGCTACCGGGCGAAACTCAATTAAACTGCACTTGCTGCTAGCGACAGGTCGTTGGCAAGTTAATCCGAAGAGAATTCGACGTAAACCCACATGACGGCAACAAATAGATTGATGGGGCTGTTCCTAAACTTTGTCAAGCTTTTAAGACTCGAAAATAGTTTGAGTTCTGCTGGTGATTAATTTAGTTTCCCATTCTCCGTCAAATGAATTAGTTCGTCATTTTAAAACGCTCCCTGCTAACTCGCAGATGAAAGAAACAACATTTCCATTCATTTTCATTTCGATTATCAACGCGCGACATGTGTTTGAGGGGAAAACTCATTCTCGACATTAAACAATCATCATAAATTTAAGTGATAAGCGAAGTTGGTCGGAATCAGGAGAGAAAAGAGGCGAAGTGAACCATCAAGTGCAGTTTAACGTTACAAGATAAATCGTGTAGCAAAAGGAAGAGAACATCTGATGTGAAAAGCAGAAAAAGTTCTTGAAAAATTAATGATAATAAATTGTGCTACTAACGAGATAAGTTATGGATCGAACGGATTATTGCTTCGGGCGAATCGATCCTTTTGATAACAGAACGCCGTATAGATGTGCCTTGAAAGAGAGAGGATTTGCTCCGGGATGTAAGTGGCTTCGTGACTGACTCAAGTACATTCATCCAACATCTAATCCACCAATTAACACTTTCATGTCAGAGAGAAACGAACAAGCGCAGCTCGGAGCGAGGCGAACGTCACGAAACGCCACTGCGTGTTGAAAGTGTCTCGACTGGCGTCTCCGGAGCTCACAAGCAGGCCGTTGCGTGAACGATTAAATCGAGTTGACGATTTATTTTATATGCGTGCAAATATTGCAGCAGCTGTGTCCTCATGATGGACTCGTCCTTGTTTGTCCCCCCAAACTCCCTCGCATCGGGTTCATTAAAATTTCACAGTTCAACACAACATACGAACATGCATCCGAGATTTTACATAACTTTATGAGCTTCTGGAAATGTGAGCTTGATGCAAATTTATGGCCGCAACGCTCCAGGCTCGTCTTGCGCTTCTCTCTGTCCATAAAAATGATTAATTAATGACTTGATGAACTTTAGGAGAGGAAAATTCTTCATGAATTTTCCATTCATCAAACACTGCGCTGCCGTTTGGCGCGGACTCGCTTCTCGCGTGTGCACATTAAAGCATTTTAATAAATCTCAAAGAGTTTGTGTGCTTAGCGCTCGCATTCGGAGCATGAGTGTGCGAGACGAGTGTAAACAAAACCGGCCGTCCAGATCCACGCCATGCACAGCACACCAAGCGGAATGAGATTTAACATTCAGAAAGAGAATCGCTGTTGTTTAATGTGTGTGGGGCCGAGGTTTAGTTGCGATTACGTCATTGCCAATGTATTTCATTACCGTGGAAAGAGAATCAACAAGCGATGTTTTACGAGACTTTTTTGATGAAGCTTTGATTGAACATAATCTCGTCTCGTTCTTCGAGACGGTGAACGTTGAATAATTGATGGAACCATCGCTTGAAGAATTCCACACAAAACCGCACGTCTGCCATGCAAGCAACATGTTGGGGGATCTTCCCAACGTTGCCTTTCCTCGTTGCTGGTATTTGACTCTTTGTGTAGTTGTCGATTCAAATGTGGTGTTGCTTTTCGCCTTCTCTCACTCACGCTTCTCCAGTACAGTCTCGATATTCTCCATGTGTCCAACATCTTGCCTGAACCTTCCATTCAATCGTAAACCACTATATCGTGTTGTTTGGTTTTCCAATTGCTCGGCTTCCCAAAGAAATCACTGCAACTGCTCGATTTTCGTGTAAAATTGTCGTGTTGTTGGCATCGCATCGAGCGGAAAGTCGTGCCAAGTGATTCGTACAGGATCAAAGTTTATTTCTCGTGTCGAAAATTTTCTCGTGAAAGGAAAAATCAGCGAGGAATTCTCATCCTCCGCTCCAGTGCTCGCTTTGAGTGATTCATAATTAATTTGCTGTTCACATAAGTGAAAATTTTCATCGCTTTTCCTGTTCTCGATTGAAAATGATGAAGTTACCAGGTAAGAACGGGGCAGACTCTCCCCGAGGATGAATTAATCTTTGCCATCGATATCTTCTCTCCTTCCCTCACTCGCCCACATTGTCAACCTTTCTCGAGCTGGAAAATTTTGCTTTTCCTTCGGCTGAACTTCCTAAGCTATAAATAATTAATTTCCCTCCCGAAATCGGAAAAGTTTCGTTCCGCATCTGGACAGGTTTTCCCATGTTGTTTGTTCAAGTGCAGAAAACGCTTTTCTATTTTTAAGAAAATAAGATTTTATTGGTTAACCTTCGGGGGTAGAGAGCAAGATCAAGCGTCTCAGACGGTTGAAAGCGATCGATGTTTAAAAATAAGTGAAACATAGAGATTTTCCACATCAGTTGGAAGAGAAGTTGACGGCAACAATAAGCCATGGATGCTTCAATGACGTCGATTTAAAATTCCATTCCGTTCGCCAATGTTTAAGCTTTCGCTCTCGCTCTAATCCTCCAAATCGGGCTTATTAGACGTGTAGGCTTCGACGTTCAGGTCGCTTTGGCCATTTAAAGGCAATGGAATTAAATGAATGAAAACAGCGGCGTGTGTATGTAAGCGAGGCAGCACATGGTGCACATTAATGTTTCTAGTAAATGTTTGGATCGTGAGATTGAGAATTTCTAAGCGTCGGCCGACGAAAAAGTTTCTGAAGCTTGCAGAATCCGAAAAGCCATTAAATGATCATCAGGCCGCCACTTACGGGCCATAAATAACGCTGCGCTTGGGAAACATCGGCACACAGATTCGATATTCAAACACGAATCTATCGTCCTCGGTGTGAGCTCTCCAGTCCGGAAAGCAGTCGAACAAACATATAAATTGGAAATTATTGAAAATTTGTTTTCATTCTCGAGAACGATGATTGCTCTTGATTAAAAAGTTTGCTCTCTCTAAACATTTGGAACTTCGATTTCGGTGATTGCGAGGCGAGTTCCCCTTCTGTGTCGCTCGGATGTGAAGCATAAAAATCTAATGAATTGAAATTAATTGAATCGGGCGATGGCGGCTTGTCGCTGGTTATTTTTTGAATGGCGAGCCGATGATGCCACGAATAATCATCGTCAATTTACTTCATTGTCGCGCGGCAATCGCCACGCTTGATTACTTTGTATTGTTGTTGTCTACCGCAAACATAAAATGTAAAGCGACAAAGTTAAAAATGAAATTATCGAGTTCAAGAAAAGTTTGAGAAGAGAGAAGAATGCTCTGCCATTTAAGGGCGTACCGGCCAGGTTGGCAGTTAAGTTCTTCTTCATGCTTTGGTTTTATGAACGGTCTGTGATGAAATCGCCAAACTTTACTCGTCACTGTTTCTTGAAAACTTTGTCGCTTGAAGGCCGTCAAGCTTTGAGATGCCAACGCGATTTTTGTTTCGTGCTTCCACGAAAAAAAAAAAAACTTTTACGACGACTTGTTTCTGTCGTCGTTTGTTTTATTTATGCAGATTTCATTACATCATCGTTCTTTCGCTCTCCCATTCGCATCGCCACTGTGTTGGACGAGGGAATCCTTTGTCGTTGGCGCTCGTCTGGCTTTGAGCTCAAGAGCTCTTCATGTGAACTACGATCGCTCGACGTCATGAGAAATGCAATGAACATCATCAGCTTTGTCATTCAGCCTCGAGCTGCTTGCAGCAGACGCTTTCAAGTGCATCGCGTACCTGTGATGGATGCAAACATCGCTCCACTTTATGTTTACGGCAGAAGCTTGAAGTGTTCTCGAGAGATGAAGCATGGCAAGAGGTTCACATCGAAGGTCGAAAACTGCGGTGGGGTTGAATAGAGCAGAGAAAAACTTATTGCGAATGTTGGAAGCTCGAGAGTTGGAAAAAGTTTTCTGCTTTTTTTTGCGACGTTCAGCTCTTCTTTCAAGTTCGCATTAATTAAAAGCTTCTTATCGTTTTTGATGGGAAACTTTTTCCCTCTTTCCGATTTGTTTGCCGCTTTTCTATGGCGGAAAACTTCATCGATGATGGCCGAGATTTCATGCAAATTCTCCCGCTCATCGTTGCGAACGTAATTGCTGGACGCTGGCAGTAAATCTGCAGTAACAATGGCGAATTTCGCGCTGCTTCTCTTATCGCTCAGTCGTTCCTCCGATGGTTTGCTGATTTCGCGGTTTGCGGGCATCTCGTGAACACAGCAAGCAATTAGAGGGTTGGAAGATTAGGAAGGGAAAAGCAAACTAATAAAAAGTCATTCGGTGGTGGAACGAGCGATAAGCGAATTTGTTTTATCGGCAACTTTGATTCGCCCTCAGGCCAACGTCGCTCCTTATCAACCCTAACTCTTTCATCTGACACAGGATCGTTCAAAATATATAAATAGGGAAAGACCGAGTTTACTGAAAACACTGGCGGTTGGAGAGTTGTTGCAGGTTTTTCATTTTCTCGCCTCTTGCTTTTTCATTAAACTCTTCGTTTTCATGCTTCACGCCTCTCTTCGATAACTCTCCTCTTGAATTGCACCTAATTGAGTTCCATCGAAGTGCTGAAACACTTCACTCACTCGACTACAGTTCAGAGTCAATTGATGCTTTGATAGACACTCTTAATTAGAGCAACCAGCCTAGGCTTGTGTGACGACTTGGGAAAGGGCGCAGAGGAAAGTGAAAAGTCGAACAGATAGGCAATAAAAAAAAACTTCCCGTGAAAATCATTCGAAGACGAGTCTAGTGCGCGGGTGTTTTGTCGATTGTGAAATTACATCAGGTCGAGTCGGCTCTGGTCGAAGATTTAAAAATAAGCAGAGGAAAAGTCTCATTTTCGCGAGAGAAAACTCGGTCGGGAGGGAAAAAAGGTTTCAAGACAAACAAGTGGCCAGTGTGTGGCGATTCATTCGGTTCATCATAACGCGTTGCGCGTCGGAATCGCGATTTAAATTTGAGTTCGATCGAGAATGGGAAAGTTTGTGGAGACGACGACCACGACGATTGAGTATGGAGCTCAACCGGTTGGGAAGTTTGAGAATTATTTGAGTGAGTTCAGTCGGCGCAATTAGCAAAACTGTGCGAAACTACAGTCACGTCGAAGCTTCTTGCCAAGCTTTCGCTGTTTTCATTTTTCTCACGTCCAACCTTGTTGTTTTTCCTTTTCTTATTTTGATTATTTTCTGTTGTTTTCCGGAGAAACGAGGAGAAAAAATACTGGAATCAAGATACAGCGCGCAGAACAAAAGTTTGATGACGGGTTCGCGAACCAACGGCGCCAACTTTCCGAAGTCAAATTAGGCGGAAAGCAGAGGAAGAAGAGAAATTGCTCGGCCGGGTTTCGAGGAAAATTAGTTTCTCTTATCGCGGGGCGGCAGTCATTTCTTAATGAGTTGGCCGGCAATCTCTTCAGACCATGAATCTTCTCTCGTCGTCGACATGTGTGATGCCAAACGGCTGATAAGCGTGCAAGCATTTAATTAATTGACCAGCAAATTGCTCTCGGACTTGATCGAAGCTTAAGATTGTTGTCGATAAGAGCACTGCGGCACTGAAGAGTCATTAGGAGTGAGCGCCAGAAACATTCTTCTCCATGTCTCGGAACTTTCTTGTTTTTCTGGCAATCAAAAAACGCTTTTTGTTTCGCTCGGCAGCGATACGAAATGAGAAAACATTTCCGTCTTATCAGCTGCTCCTTATCTTTATCGTATGTAATTGTAAATGAAAAACGACTCTGGTGTATGTGACACATGCTTCTGACTCTTCCTCCTTCTTCTTCGTTGACTTTGTCGTCGCCGACGTCGTGCAACTCATTGAAGAGTCGCTGGAATTTCAAAGCAGCGTCACCCGTCAGCTCGCGTAAGAAACGAGAGTGAAATAAGTTTGTGTTGGAACACAAATGAGCGAAATATCGCGCACTTTAATTCCATAAGCGATCGGAGTAAAAACACCATCAGCGGAATGGAACTTCAGTCACCAACTTGAGTCATTTCGTGGCGCTTCAGATCGTTTTGTTCGTCGCTCTTTTCTTTTAATTAACAAATCGTCCCATCGCGGGGAGTAAGCATCGAGGAATTTGCATAATAATTGACGCTCGTCTCCCCTCTCAACCGTAAACACGATCCATTTCGGATAACGCTCTGGAGCCAGAAAGTTTTAATTGCGCCACGCGAAACACTCCACGGAGAGCGGTGGATATCTCGGTTATTTTGCGTGAACATTTTGGAAGATAATTAACGCGAGTGCGTGGGCGGAGAGAAATTGAAAAGTGAAACGTAATTAGCCGCGGCCCGGAAAAGCGAGAGAAAAAGTCATGAAAGCTTCTCAGAACTCGAGTCAAGTTTCCTACGAAAGCGTGCAAAGCGACCTCGGTACGAGTTGCACAATTGATTAAACACTGAGAATCCCAAAGGTCCCACAAGTCGAAGTTCCGAACGGTCGGTCAATTAGGATATTTTCTCTATTGGCGACCGTTCAAAATTGCTAAACCGGATATCATTTGACCGAAAATGATTCTTTAATATGCTCCGCAATTCGCAATCTCTCATACGAGCGCCGTATCTGGCCCCAGAGCCAAATGTGAGCTCTCGCCTTAACGACTCCACCGATGTGCGGTTCCCCATAATTCAGCTCGAAGATCGAATCGGAATGATAAAGTTCCAATGAGACCAAAGTTTGATTGTGGAATATGAATTTTCTTTGCAGACGCTCTACTCGCTGACCTTCAGAACACTGTGCCCGGCTCGCACTTGAATTCCGTTAACGGAACGGCCAATGGAACATCCGGCTACGGGCTGCTGAAGGGCGCGCGAAGAAAGGAACCGCAGGTGAGTCGATGAATCACTCGAGTTATGTTCGGCCCGCAGCTTTCTCGCGAGAGCTGTGGCTGACGTTGATGTGTTTGTGGTCCGCTTGCACACGCTACGATCTCCTCGAGACGCAGGCGAGGAAAATGAAAATTATTGTGAAAAACTCGCGAGACTCGATGATTTGAGGCGAATCTTTTTCTCATCTCTTCGACTCAAGAGTATCGTTTCCATCGTGCCTTGGCAACGTCTCAAGTCCGAGAGGTTGAAGAAGAAAATGATCAGAAACTGAAAATGTCTACTCGATGCTGACCCGACTATGGAATCACCATCAGGGGAATTTAATAAACTTGTTTTGCATTCGAACGCAGATGAGAAATGTGATTGGAATTTGTTTTCTTCCATGACGTGCTCCCGTCCATTCGGGCTGCGCGATGTGGTGAATTTCCATCGAGTTTTCACTTGTTTATGTTGTTCTTCCAACCGATGGTGCTGAAACCGTCGGGAAACTCGCCGCAAGACATTTTCAAGTTGATGCCAAAGCGGACGGGAGCAAGAGCGCAGCACGGCACCGTCGTCAGAGCTCTCGCTGTTGTGAACGCGATGACATTTCGCACCATGTTGATTGTTTTAACTTTTTTCAACGCCCGCGAGTTTTTCTGTTTTTGTTTTTCTCTTCGTGTGCTTGGACATCGCGGTCAGAACGCTATAACTTAACGTTTTTGTTTCATGATAAATTCTTCAGAACGAGAACACGACATCACCCAACGGAGCCTACAATAACAATATTCATCAGACATCAGCCTCGCCGACTTTCAACTCGTTGCCTCGAACATCAACGCCACAGAAAGCACTTTACACGAATGGCAATGGATCGGCAACAAGTGGAAATTTAAGTGAACTCGATTCACTTTTGCAAGACCTCAGCAATGCACGCTACGGAAGCGGAATCGAGAAGAAACGTGAGTGTGACATGTCGCGTTCGCTGTTCGCCTTTCTGATGCATAAAAAATCTTTGTAGATGTCAATCAATCAAACGCTGCCGCACCGTTGAACGGTGCATCGAGTCCAGGCTTGTCGAGGGACATTATCGATCAAATTCAACGTCCGTCGGTCGACAGTTTGCTCGACGAATTGAGCAATGCTCGCAGTGCAAGTCCCGTTTACGCCGTGCCGCATGAGAGCGCTGATGGAAAGCCCAAGTCAGGTCGGCATGTTACAATCACTGTACGTGAAACAACCACGGAACGTGTCTCCGGAACTCCTAGTCAATGTGAGTAAGAAACTGAGAATGAAAAACGTGAAAATCGAAGCAAGAAAAATTGTTTCTACAACTTTTTGCATAACTTTGAGGGGGAAAAAGCTCAAAAGTTTATTCGCAAAGTTTCTTTCGATGAGAACAGTTTTTACTCGCTTTCATAGCTGCTGAAAATCACTGAAAACCCATCAAGCATCCGCCCCAGAAATTTCGACGGAGAAAATCGAAATAAATCTCACCGAATGACTCAACTTAATATTTGTTTATTTTACTTCGATTCAACAGCTCGCTCGCAAAGTTCGCTGAGTCACGCTCCGCCAGCCTTGCAGGGATCCCACAATGCATCGACAGCGACCAAGGAATTGGACGACTTGATGGCGTCGCTTTCGGACTTCAAGGTGAGCGAGAGTTTCTGTCGCGTGTAATTTAAGTGAAAATTGTATCCGTGGCCGCAACGACTCAGCCAGCCAAATCTTTGAAGGAAATCGCCCGAAGCATAAATCACATTGTGACGAAAAGAAAATTAATGTCCCGTTGAAACTTTCCCTCCGAAAGCAAGAGCGAGTTGATGTTTTTCATTATCAGAAACAAATTTCCTGCTAATGGTTTCTCGGCTTTTCATTTATCAATCGACCGTTGACATTTGGCACAAGAAAGGAACAAAAATTGCTCTTGCATCGCTTGTTTACTTTCTAGTGACAATCGATGTTAAACGCTGCAATTACGTCACGATGAGACAATCAGAATTACTCGATTAATTGCTTCCACAATGTTCGAGCGGAAGGAAACGAACTATCGAGAGAAACTTTTTTCATTAAACACGAAACTCGTTGACTACTCGAGAGAATTCCTTAATGAATTCTTCTGCAACATGCTGTTGCCTCGGACATGAAACTTTGATGCGCATAGTTGATGTAATGCAAGACGTGGTCAAGGGGATCCCTTGGAAATTGAAACTTTCGAATGGCTTTTAATTTTCCGATGCTCGGGACAAAGAAACGTTGCTGGTTTAACGCTCCTGAAGTGAAAATTTAAAATTGGATGTATCCGAGACGACAACATTTAGCTTCGTGAGAGGAAAGCTCGAGTGCTTTGCTCAGCTCTGAAACAAAAGTTACAAAGTTTCTCATTTCTTCGGATGAGCGGCAAGTGAACGAAGCAGAAGAAGAAACCAACAAATCGCTTGAATGTATCGTTTTCTTTAGCGGAGTAACAACTTAAATCCTCAACTTTCAAAACATCACAGCAGAATTGCGAAATGGAAAAGTTTTCCTCCGCCCGCCGCTCGCGTCGTGTAACTTTATGTTGTCTGACGTGAAACATTCTGCTTAAGCTCTCGCGGACTGCCAACGACTGCTCGGGCGAAATTCTATCTTAAAAAGTTAATTAATTTCTCATTTCTGTGCTATGAAAGATTACAGCGCTCGCTCGATAATTCCTCTTGACGGTTAAAGGAAGAAATCTGCAGCGACTGATAATGAAAAATAATTTTAGTCGAAAGCAAACTTGGCGGAATTTATGTTTTAATTTTGGTTTCGCTGCTCGTTGTTTGCAAGGAACGCGGGAGAAGAGTTTCATAAGATTTCGTGGGTGGAGACTGGCGCGCGGGCTACGAGAGATTTCCCTCGGAATCCAATTAATTTTGATTTATTTTCGATCCGATGGTTTTCTTTCTCGCAATCGCTTAATCAAATTTCCCAACTCATTTTATTGACTTTCCGGCTGTGCAATTTTCTCCCGCTCAGTGTCTGCTATCACTGACTGACACATTCGATTTCCATTTTTCCTCCGACCGATCAAAACGCTCTGCAGTTTTTAATATTATTTAGACAGGATGTTTATCGTTTGATGGATTTATAAACGAACCGAGCGAGAGAGAGAGTGACGCAGCAACGGAATGAGTTTGATGTCATTCGAATTTAATGATTTTTTCAATCTCGCGGTTTTGTTTTCGCGCATTTTTCAATTGCTGCACTTGCTTCGAGGGGAGCAAAGAACGATTTACATGCCAAAAGTCATAAACTTTAATATTTTAATGTCTCTTTGACTCGTGCAATCATCGAACTACACGACGATCGCACGGCATTTGACTCGAGCGCGATTTAATTTTCTCACCGCGAAACTTTCTCGTGCTAATTGAGCTAAATTGTGAATAATTTCAGCTTCGAGAAAACTGCAGTTGACAGTCGTAAATCTGATTCCCAATGGGACTGACAATGAACGAGCGTTTACTCGATAACTGCAGCTCGAGACTTTTCCAAACGATGGGAAAATCATGAAAACCTAAAATTAGAAAAATTATCTCAATCTTTTTCTTTGCTCACTTGTCGATTATATTTGGACGTATGCATAAGCAATTAAGTCGTGGCGGACCTAATTAGTCAGAAAAGAGTAATTGGCTTAACGCAAACTACGATAAACAGACCGCAGAATTCTTTGCTAAGTTCTTGCTTTGACAGGCAGCTGATTGAACGAAAATAAACAAAATGTCGTCGACTGCTCGCGAGAATCATTGAAGCTTTCCATTAATCTTTTGACGATAGTTAAATTCGTTCTGAACTTGAGCCGTGCGAGCTCATCTCGTGTTCATTCATCGCATGCGAATTTATCGCAGGCCAACCTGGACAGCATCGACATTGATGCGACCGCTGAACACGCGAGTGCTCGACCGTCTATTTTTGAATGTCGCGCAAATGTTGACAGATGACACAATTTTCTCGTTCCCTTCGTTCCCCTCTTTACATTTTGCACAAATTTGTTGATTCAGTCACGGAATGAACTGCACAAATTAGTGTGCAATTCATTTAGTCAAATAAATAACATTTCTTTGCTCAGACGGAGAGAGAGAGGAGTCGCATTCCATAAGTCGACGTTGCTTCATAGTCCCGCTTCGGGGCAAGATGAAGACAACTGGAGTAATTTGCGTAATTCATCAAAAAAGAAGAAAAGAATTTCCTCCCTGTGTCCATGTCGAGAGTCTGATGAACACAGATAAATTGTAAATAATTGAAAATTTCCCGCGGGATTTCTTCTTCATCTGTTCCTTTCGTTTGTGGCGGTAAACTTTTCTCGTTTGATTGCACGCCTCGAAGGGACTGAGTTATTAATTTTAATGAAGACCAAATAAAAGAAACGAAGGAATCTTTCTCCACCCGTTCCATCACATTTCGATCTTCGCGCGAAAGTGTTTGACGGCAACGAGTCCAAACGGTGACAGATGAAACAGCTTTCATTAAATGAGACGAGCGCTGTTGCCTTGGGGGGTAGAGGGGGAGAGTGAGCATTTGAGAAATGTTGCAGAATATTTCAAATAATTCTCATCGAAGAGGAAAGCGCTGCTCGCTTCAAGATCTAATGAAGAAATATTAAAATTGATACAAATTGCTGTGAAGCGTCACATCTTCCCACTCGACTCGTTTACTCTTCCCCGTTGATGAGCATTTTGTTTAAAGTTTTTGTTTCGGCGGCGAAAAGGAAAATCGACGAGCGCTCGAGCGAACTTTCTTCGCGCGATTCTACCACTCCATGTGAAAACGAATGAAATGACATCAACAAACAAATTAGCGAACATTTATCATTGCTAACAACGACGAGACGTCGCTCTTATTGATTCGTGGACGTGACAAGGTGAATGTCGATCGTCTAATCACTAGGAGAAACGGAAACGAACTTAATTTGTAACCGAGCTCCGTGTTTACTTTGCGACTTATGTAACTAAGCAATTCCGATATTTGCCCTGAACTAAGGAATGAGGTTTCTTTGAATCCGAAATCCGATGCGAGAAGCATTTGATTAAAAGTTACGCCACATACCGAAAAGTTTAATAATCTTCCTTGTCTTCCCTTATCTCACCATTCACTGAACTTCTATCAAGTTTCTCATTTGAAAAGCTTTGCGGTTCAAGTGACACAGAGCGAGAAATTCTATGCGAGCCGAAGCCACATCACAAGCGGAATTTTTATGTGACATAAACTGGAGAATTTTCGGGGTTGTGCGATGCTCGAGCCAAACCGCAGTGGAATCACATTTTCGTTAAACCAAACGAAAACGAGAGAGATGATGTCAAATATTGGTTGGAATCAGAGATTCGTCGAGATTTGTGCTGGCTGAAAATCATCGTCGTCGTTGCTGGCGAGAGGATAAATCGGTTAATTTGGTTAGGAAAATCCACGCTGGTGATGTCACGATCACGGTCGACTCGCAGAGTTATCGCACGCTCTCTCTGTGTATACATATTTTATCGGCCAAGTTTATTGAGAATATCTTGAAATAGAAAAATGATTTCATTGATGAGCGTGAAGTTTCGAGAAAAATATTGCCCGAAAGTAGATAAGATAGATCGAGGGAAAAACAACACACAATGCGAAGTAAAGTCGTGTCATGAGAAAATAAACAAAAGTTTTCTAGACTTCTTCTTTGGTCGCTCATCGCTCGCGGCGAATTTCCTTCTGGCTCGAGCCGAAGCTTAGCCGGAAAATTATTAAACGCGAAGAGGAAAAACGACTGAGAGAATGTCTCGCGAGTGTGTATAAAACACGAAAAAAATGTGTGAAAATTTTTAGTTTGATTTCTGAAATTCGCTTTAATTGAACGGCGAACGCGATTTAGCTTCGAGGAGAAAAATCGTTCTTCAGTCACTGTCGAGAACTCAAGACGATTGGAGTTCAATTAAGTAACGCGCGCGAGAGTCGATACACATTCAGGCTAAACAAACCGAGCCCCGGAGAGGAAGTCAATCAACTGGAAAATCTGAGTACGTTGCGGCGACCTTGGAGCTACAAAGATTTCACGGATTACAAACTACGAAAAACGCTCTGGAGCGAACAAAAATAACTTTCTACGAGCGGAACACTTTCGTGGAACGGCTTAACTACGAAATCCTTCGGCTCGCTTATTGCACAACCCATTGGGAAGTCTTCACATCAACTGCAAATTAATTCGTTTCAATCATCACCGGGAAAATCATTTCGGGTTTATCGAGAAACGAAATGTTTCGAACATAAAACTCGTTTCCTTTCGATCGATCAAACGCAATCGGTCGAATCTGCGGACTGGAAAATGTTCAATCATAAAATCGCGGGCTGGTTACAGCGGTCAGTGGGTGAAAGAGGGAGAAGAACGGGATGACTACGCAGCTGAACAGCCGAACTGGTCGATTGCGTCGTTGAAATTGCCCCACGACAGCTTTCCCCCACAGTCTAAGGTTTCGATTTAATCTCCTCGCAAGCTTCTTTGCCGTAAATCTCTTCTCGCGACGAGGAAAATAATGATTTCTTCAACGACCGAAAATAAACCACGCGGGCTCGTAATAAGAATATTTTCAAATTTTCCAATGTATTTATACGCGCCGCAATCCTAAAAATAACATTAAACATCGTTAACGGTCGCGGCCACGGAGACAAAAAGTTGTTTTGAGATCGAAAGACTTAAAATTAGATGATAAGTTGGTTTTTGACGTGCGGAGCATGTTGTGCAAGAGCCGCGGGTCGATAGGCAAACAGCTGTTTGATTTGAAACTCGCCGGATTCCTTTGAAAACCACGATCATTTTTCACAGCAGCGAGCTATAAAGAAAACTTTCTTCTATCTCAAACGCAGATTAATCCATCACAGCAACAGCACCAGCAACAGTCAGTCACCGACTACGTGAAACCCACGAAAGGTGTCACACATTATCAGGCGAGCGAAGAAACAGTTGTTGAGACAACTTACGACAAGGGCGAACCCCGACGCGATCAATTAGAGTTTATGCTTGGTAATCTTCAAGCCGATATGTCACGTCAAGGAGTCAACACGATGCAAAAAGGCTGCTGCAACGCTTGCGACAAGCCGATCGTAGGTCAAGTTATTACCGCTTTGGGAAAGACATGGCACCCGGAGCACTTCACTTGCAACCACTGCAACCAGGAGTTAGGCACGAGGAACTTCTTCGAGCGCGATGGAGCCCCATACTGCGAGGCTGATTACCACAATTTGTTCAGCCCGCGATGCGCTTACTGCAATGGTCCAATTTTGGATGTAATTCTTGCCGACCTAAACCTTGCGGATCTCATATAACCAAAATTCTCTCTCATTTTATTCAGAAATGCGTAACAGCTCTGGACAAAACCTGGCACACCGAGCACTTCTTCTGCGCCCAGTGCGGACAGCAATTTGGAGATGATGGCTTCCATGAACGCGACGGCAAGCCTTACTGTCGCAATGATTATTTCGATATGTTCGCACCAAAGTGCGCCGGCTGCAATCGTGCCATCATGGAGAACTACATTTCAGCACTCAACAGTCAATTCCACCCGGATTGCTTCGTGTGCAGAGTAAGTTCAAACTCTTTCTTATCTCATCTAACCAACATTTGCACTTTCTTGGAATCTTTCTTACTCTTGTCGCGATGTTTTCAATCTAGGATTGTAAAAAGGCAGTGTCTGGAAAGTCTTTCTACGCTATGGAAGGCAAGCCCGTTTGTCCCGGATGCGTTGGCGTCGACGAGGATGAATAAGCGGCTCCTGATCTTATGTTTATGCTCTGCCCCTTTGTTCCCCTTGAAGTGCACTGCACCGTCTTTAACTCTCTTGTCTCAAAATGAATATGAAGCCCTCACGTCCCCCAATACACAACACTATCTTGTATAAATTATTTTGAAAGCTTCAACGACCTTTTTTAAATTGATAAGAATTTTTAACTTAATTAATAAAAAATAAAAAAATAAAACCCCAAAAACAAAAAAACCAACAAACAAAAGAGAAATGCGATACTCAGCACAAACGGTGTGTTGATGCTGACCATGGAATCCGTGCGCGTGGTTCCCACTCGCTGTTTGTGACGTCACGCCGAGCGTAGGCGTCGTTGAAGCTTTCAAAATTCTTTATTTTTATCAATCAACACGTCGCTCTTTCACCTTGAATTCTTTCGCTGCCAAGAACGAACATCAATGAGTCGAATTTTCTCCCTAGATGTTCGTACGTCTGATTTCTGGCCGGGTCATGTTCCGGCACTCAATCTTCCGCCAAATGGAAGTGGCGCAGATTGTCTCGCACGCGATTAACGGCAAGAGTAGCAGACTTAACGATCGCGTGCGTGTAACATGGCCAATAAATATCTCGTACTAACAGGTAACAAAGCGGAGACTCGCGAATAAGCTTCTCGGCGATAGGTACGCGATGGCCCATTTTGACGTGTTTTATTGATTTCGAGTCGTGTAAAAAGTTTCCTTCTGGAATTTTCCACTTTTCATTTTCCTTTCGACCGACTTATGGAGTGGCCGGCAAAGTTTCCCCGAGCCGAGCACTCGTAAAAGCAGCGCAAGATGAAATCTGTTGTTTTTATTACGTCGGCGATGATGAAAACATTTTCACACTTTATGATGGTCGCTGGCACTTTATAAAGGAAAGTGATTTCCCTTGTCGACCTCGTGGTGCGGGGGTGGCTGCGGGGCGGCTCGACGGGATTTATGAAGCTGTGTCATGTGCCAATCTTCCCGCACAAATCCCACGTTTGAAAACAACAACACAAATCTTCTTTCTCGCTCGGAGGAGAAAAATCGCTTCTCGTGCCTATTTTTACATCATCAATGCGGCAAAATCATAAAGAATCCAACAACTTTTCTCGTTATTAAAAATAGATAAACTTCCACGCAGTGATTTAACTTCGCGATGGTCGTCAGATTAAATTTCAAGTCTTTACCTTGTCTTAAATATGTTTTTGAGGATCGCTGTTATGACATTGAGTGGACATTAATTAGATCTTCACTGTAAAAGTCACTTAGCACTCGTTTAGATTACAGATTTATTGCGCACATTCTTCTTTGGTTCGTCGGCGAATTCTCCGATCACCTTATCGCACCTTATAAGCGCGAATCGATAAGAAATTAATTACGCCGACGAAAGAGAATGTCGAGGTCGAGCGGAAAATTATGGGGAAGTCGATTTTATTATTGTTTCTATTTTGTGGCACGACCTGAGAGCAGTCGGCCTTTCTGCTTTTTGGGCGTATTTAAGTTCGACAGAAACTCTTCACATTTATTGGCTCGACTTTTCTTCGGGTGTTTCGGAGCAATTAAGCGGTCGATGATGGAATGAACTCGCAGTCGTCGCTCCAAAGGGAGAAAACTTCCAAGAAAGCAAAAGTTTCGCTTTTGTATGTGCCGGCCATTAATGAATCTTTATTGCTTCCCTATGGCGTAATTAATTTTTATTACACATCTCTCCTCCATCTAATTGATGATTAATTCCCAGTTTATGTGTTACAACGAAACTTTATTGTTCGTTCGCTTGTAAAATTGCAGGATTGTCGGCAGCCTTTCTATGGCGGATCGTTCTTCGACCACGAGGGAATGCCATACTGTGAGACGCATTATCACGCGAAGCGCGGCTCCCTCTGCGCTGGCTGCTCGAAGCCCATCACCGGTCGTTGCATCACCGCCATGTTCAGGAAATTCCATCCGGAGCACTTTGTCTGCGCATTCTGCTTGAAACAATTGAACAAAGGTAAGTGAATCGTCACGAATTCTTGTTCTTTAACTAAAAGTCTCTTCTTCTTACTCAACAGGAACGTTTAAGGAGCAGAACGACAAGCCTTACTGTCACCAGTGCTTCGACAAGCTCTTCGGCTAAAACTTTGTTACATGGCGTCTGCGTGCTCGTAGAAAAAAGTTCCCTAACATTTTAATCGCCCGCAGCAACGTTTTTACCGCTTTTGATACATGATTGATGATCCGTCTCTTCTCCTTAACAAAACTCATCGTCTTAATTATCACAGCTTTTAAATTTTCAAACTTAACGACGTCGAATGAAGCAGAAACCGCGTGTCAAGTGATCCGCCACTTGAAAATGTTTTCATTAGACTCATCATCGCTTAAACGAACGATAGCCTTCGTTGATAAAAGAAGCTTCCACAAAGTGTCAAAATGTTGTCTTTTTGCGGACGATTGCGAGAGAAAAATGAAAGATGACAGCGAGGAATTTCTACACTCCATTAATCATCATTTTATAAATCAAAAAAATTGTAATCGTATCTGTACTTCCAGTCGTGTCATCGCGAAGATCATTAGAACGACGAACAGAAAGCTTAAAGGTCGAATGGGACAGAAGTGAGGCGTTCGTCAGTGCCGTCTTCGAAGTAAAATTTGTTATACAAAGTCATTAGAACTTTAAGAATCCGAGTGCAAAATTCAGAAGCCGCTTGACTTCAGTTCCACTCAACCCTTTGAATTCCTTCCCTTCACAGCAATCATTTTGATCAGGGCGAATACGACGAGTGAAAAGCTTCCAGCTCGGACGATGACGAGAAATTCTTTCTTTAATATTGCTATAGAATGTTTGAAGTTGAATCGCCATATTAGGATAATCAAGCGGTCGTTTAAACGAAATTCTTTCGAGATAACTTTACAAAGTGTAATTGGAATATCAAGCTTGAAGCTGTTTCTATAAAATGAGAAGCTCGAGACGTAGTGCGAGTCTTGCATAATCAACAGAATCCTTTCATCTCTTCGCGTTTTAGCCACGCAACTGAGAGAAAACCAATTAATCAGAAATCCATCGGACGCAAAACAAAATTTTCTTCTCCTTGACGAGCGAGGAAGTCGACTAATTAGAAGGAAAACTTTCCTCTTTTGTTAAACATCCTCAGTTCTGTTTATTCCTCGTTTTTAACAAACACTTTTTATTATTTTGTTTTTGTTGGATGAGAAAATTTATTGAAATGGAAAAGAAATTCATTGTAGAAACTATGAAAGAGAATTCAGAAATAAATAACAAAATGAAAAGGAAAACAATCTTTTTTTCGTCTTTGCCTTAGTGTCTCACGTATTTATGCAATTTCCAGGCTTGAACGCGAAAGGCTCAGTGTAGGTAAATCATAATTTAGGCTACAATTGCCCCATCCAGCTCCCAGCTTTTTATAGTCGCTCGCTTGCAATAACTCATGAAAAATCCCCATGAAGGCGTCTTAAAAACACATTAAGCGCCGACCATAAAACGAGGCGAGCACAGGCAAAGAAACTTATGGAAATTAGCTCGCATTTCCCACATGGCTTCATTAAAAACTGCCTCTGGTTCCTTGATAAGATGCAATCACATTCATTCTAATTATCAAAAATTGCTTCACATTACGCCAAAACATTTCCAGCCGCCGCAATCGTAACGTTCTCCTCCTGCTCGTGATGAAAATCGTCCCAACCCATCATTGCAGATTAGTTCCTACACGAGCAATGTGTGCTCTGCCGAATAACAAAGCCAAATTCCATTTGTGCTCGTAACTACTGCGGCTTGGAAAAATTCTTAATGACTTTTTGAGATTTGCAAGCAGCCGCAGAACGAAAAATATCGAAGTGGAACAAGTTTGCTGATTCTGAACAAGTCAAAGAATTAGTTCTCAATCATGAAAGCTACCAGGACCTCGGCCAGGCTCGACAGGTTGCAATTTTCAATCATGAATTCATAATTATCAACGCTGCCATTGTCATGATAAATTTCCATTGTGTAGCATGGTAAATAAAAACACCAAAGCCTTGAGTTCTCTCATTCACTCCTATCTTGCTTTCTCGACTTAATCTCCCTCGACATGTTGAGCATTTTTTCAAATTTCCGGTTTCTGGGTTCTCAAGGATCGCTTTGGCGCATTCGAGAAAGCGTTTATTCACTGAACTCGCTCGAGTTGCTTCTGCTGCTAACGGATGGAAATTAAAACACTCGAGAGCTTGAGCAGCGTTTATGCTTTTCAACTCTCGAGAGTTCTGTGGTTGCTTTCGCAACCTCTTAACTTTCGCTGCCACGTCGTTGAAAAATTGTTGAAGAAGTTGCGAGCAACAGCGACACGGAAACTCAAATGTGACTGCCGGTTCAACCTTCTGCTTTCACCTTTTCCCAATTTCAAGCTTAATTCTCGCAACTTTGGAGCGCACACATGAAAATTAATGCGAACGACGATGGAGTTTCGGTAACTTTCTTAGAAAGATCTTCAAGTCCTCCCCCGCCAAAAGACGATAATTACGAGAGTTTGTTGAGCGAATGTTGTGGAGGGTTGGATTTGAAAATTAATCCAGTTCCTCGTCTTGAGCTACGACGTGGCTTGGGAAAAGTTTAGAGAGTTTTTGTTTTGGAACCGTAAAAATTTGTCGAGCATGCAAAAAGAGCAGAAGAGTTAATGCAGGGTTGGAATTATTTTCATTTCTGGTCGGTCGGTGGAGCGGACGCATTTGTAAATCATGTCGCACAACAAACAGAAAGCTTGGAAGAAGGTAATTTAAAGAAAGTTTTCTCTACGCTTTGCGAGAGCATCAGGACGAAGCAGATAATTAAATTTCAATTGTAAAGCCAGAGAAATAATTTTCGGGTGAAACTGGAGACTTGGGCAGCAAGCAACAACATGATCGGCCAAAGTTGTTAAATGTGTGAAGCCTTTTAGTTGTACTTGTAACTGATAGTCGAAAACTTACCATTTGTTGTCGAACTTTGGTGCAAATTTTTATCAGAAAGTTTGATTGAAATACACCCGTACTGAGAAGCCTTTCTGATTGCATTGACTTCCGTAATCCAGTTTCTGAGTTTTCATCACTTCTACTGCTTTGTTTGTAGTTCTTCCAAGAGTCTCAAGATTTTGGGGATCAAAGTTAGATCTCATGAACCTTTAAGAAAAGGAAGCAAAAGAAGAACTCAAAAACCCTCGAGCAAAACAGATCCAAACTCGCGAGAGTGTTAACATGTCTGGCTGCAAGAATGCTCTGGTGTGCACTTACGACGAGATGCTTTTTGTGATTTACGGAAATGGTGTTTTGCGGAAAATTTCATTACACTCACACGTCACATGCTGCAATTAGTTTTATTGCTTTCTGTAAGCACATAATAATTTTCATGTTGCAGGTAAGTTTACGACTAAAACTTAATAGCTCGAAAGCTGTCGTGACACATAATCACACTCAATGCTTCGAGAGTCTGCCGTCAAATTGATTTAGAACGAAGCCTGAGCGCAACATCTAATAAACTCTCGACTGTGGAAACGCCGCAGCTGAAAGAGGAAGCAAAGTGATAATTGAATTTCCATGATTTTTCACGCTTACACATCCTGAACGCTTGGATGAGCAATCTGCATTGTGAAGTAAAAGTTGGAATGGAATTTTAAAACTCGTTTGCCATGAAAAAGTTTCTAGCAAGCAACAAGGAAAAGTTTTCCAACTCGCTGCTGCTGCTGCTGCATAGCACTCGTCCTCTTTTTCTCTCTCTCGTTTGACATGTTGTTTGGATAGTTCTGCGGTTTTGATGTTTGCAGTGACAAATTAACTGTGTAACGATGGTCTCGTTCGCTATTATCTTCCCTTGTCTATTTATCCAAGTGATCAACGAGAGCGTTTTTCCTTCTCGTCCAACCGTAATTGGAGTGAACATCAGCAAATTTTCCCAGCAAAGCTCGTTGATGCAGCACTCGAAAATCTGTTTGCTCATAAAAACTGCTGCAATTCTAAAGTGGCTCGAAATAATGATGATGGGAGAGATGAACTTTTTTTATTACATCTTTCAAGTGGATCCAGAGGCAGCGGAGAAAGAAATGTTTATTGCATTTTGTCGAAAAACTTCTACCATTGAGTTCTACGGCTGCCGATGCACTTCGCTCTCTCGAAAGTCTCGCTCGATAAAAACTTTCCGGCGTTGTTTTCCTCCACACAAGAAACTCGAGGAAGTTTCCGTCTTGCGTCTCTCTTACGAAAAAGAAAACTTCTGCAACGATGCTTTTAGCTGGCGGGAAGATTTAATTAAAAGAATTTCTCTAATTAATTGCTTATGATGTGCTGCCACTTTTATCGGGACGGAACGCAGGTTGAGGGAAAATTTCGCTGCAACGCAATTAGCTCGAAAGTTCCTTTGGCGAACGGCGGAAAAGAAAAGTTTCGTTGAACCCTTTTTTCACGTAACTTTGAGGGCAATTTTAATGGACGCTTTCCTGGTCCTTTTTCCATCGTCGTGGATGGCAAACATAATAAGTAAATAATTGCCTAATTAAACGCAGAAGAAGAAATCGCTCACCCATCAAGATTTTGCCTGCTTGGAATTCCTCAAGCGTTTTCTTTCTTCGGCGAAAGTCGTTCGTGGCAGCGATTGCGGAATTCACGGGAGGTTGTTGTTTACGATCCTTCAAAAACTCTCCGAAGAGCAAGAAGAATCAAAAGTTTATACTCTCGAAAGGAATTGAAACGTGAATTTTAATCGATGCAGAAAATGAGTTTCGGGTGAAAAATTGTTTCATTTAAAATATTATCGCCTTGAGTTAAAACTCAACTCTTGGAAAACTGTCGAAGTGAAAATTTTAGGTAGACGACGAGCAAAAGAAAGGAGGTGGCGCTGATTATTATAATTAAATGGTTTGCGAAAGGATTTCTCTCGTGAATCTCCAAAGTTCCGTTCCAACCGTCACGATTTCCTCATCGCAGTTTTCAATTTATTTAATTTATGCATCATTGAGTTATCACCGGAGAGTTGGATTCTTAATCCTTTCTCGCTAGGAAGCTCTCGGGAGTTGTCGTCAGGGCTTGCGGGTGAATAGCAGTTCAATGAGTTTAGTTTTGGGTTGGCTCCAGTTCTTCAAGTTAGGCTCCAATCATCTTGTAGACTCCATCTTACTTAAGTTATTCCTCCACCCTGTCTTGTTCACCGTAATATTTATAATGGAATTCGTTTCATCCATCAGCAGCCCTTTCTCAGACGCGACCCGTCCTCGTCTTCCGCCAGTGTAGAGCGCTTCTACACAGAGTAATTGATGATGTTTCCCGGCGAGTTTTCCTAATTTTAATAGAAAGAATCTTCATTAAATGTCATCTTTCTTTATTACTGGCTCAGCTCCAAAGCGGACATCATCAAACAAATTATTCGCTTCCATCGCTTAATTGGCACTTTTTTCATCGTCTTCGCTTTGCGAGAGCATCCTTTCACTTGCCGTCGCTCTTTCATCTTGATGCCAGAACAAACAAGGAGAAGGAGAACTAAGGAAAGTTTTGATCATTGAGCATGACGTGGATGGTGGAAAATGATGGTTCACAGTTACATTTCTTCATGCCTCTCCAACCTAATTGCGATTATTTTTAATGTTTATTTCTTCCTGAATGTTCTCAAGAGCTTTTCTCTCCCCGTGAGCCTTGCTTTCACGAGACTATTAAAAGCGAAAACGTCAGGAGTAGGGGAAGCTTTGAGCACTCCTCTGCATTCTGGGAGAAGTTTGTCGGCTGCTAGCGAAGGACTCTCCATAATAGAAAGTAATAATAATAATTTCATGCAGTCGTTTGGAATTGCTGGAAAGAGCGACGGCACAGGTTTGAAGCGGTGAAATTAGGACGGGAAAACTTTTGACTCGGAAGCGGAAAACACCCGCGCATCTCTCAACTCGACTGACGACGAAGAAGACTTCCTTCTCGTTAAAATTCTTAATGTGGATACAAACAGCACATCGTTTAATTATGCCTTTCTGTGTTTAGAAGTTGGAAACCTCCGCTGACATCTCAGCTTGCTTTTAAGTAAAATTAACAAAGAAAAATGCTGATGGAAGCGGCAAGAACAACGACAAAGTAAGCTTTATCGCGGGGATTTAGCTTGAGTCGTATGCTCTTCGTTGTCATTGCAATGAAAGAGTATCCTTTTAAAAAAGTGTTCATAAAGAAATAATAAGAATTAATGGTGGAAATAAGGTCGACATGAAGAGTGTTTCTAGATTACAATTGTGTTTTAATTTTAAAATGGTTGCCACCAAGTTAAAAATGAAGACTAAGATAGCAATTTTGCTTTTCATTCTTCTTCATAATTTTCGATCCAACATTGTGAGCTAATCAAACTCTTTTTTTCCGTAAATTCAATTCGATGCGTAATGGAATCAATAACGAGCGTGATGGTTTAATTGAATAACTTTCCACCTTTTATGATTCGCATTTAAGTATTCACTGCTTTAATCAGATCTCATTAAGAGTTGCTCTGCAATTCGCAAGAGTGTTATTGAAAAATTATTCATGGGGCAAATCATATTGTTTGGCTTGCATGTAAATTATTGTTGTTAAGCTCGCTGCTGCTCTTGCTATGTTTTTGAGCTTGCCAAAGTGCTCAGCAGTAATTTATGCTTGTGTTTTCCGTCTCGTTATCATTGTTCCTATTAATGCGGTTGCACATTAACACAGAAAACCCTCGCTCGCTTTTAATTAATTCAATCTCCGCATTAAGACTTGATCTCTTTACTCGTTTCAAGTGCTCTACATGCAGAGAAGTTTGCGAGTTGTACAACATTAAAAATCATTGCAAATAATAATTAAAAAGCATCATAGTTGAAATTCTGCCATAAAACGGAACATTAAGTTTCTCTCGAAGCTGCAGACGAACTTGGAAGAAGTTTTTAGAATACAAGAAATGCCATCGTCTCGTTGCCTTCTTGCAATGCCTTCACCAATGAGAAAGTTTTCTCTTGCAATAATTTTATCGCTTCTTGCCACCCTCAACATCTGGCTTCCGTTTCTTCTTGACCAGAGAACAAGAAAGCACTTTTGCACTTCCATTGTTGCGAGTCAACCACTTCTGGAGCGTAAAATTCTCGTCTGCCCCGTTTTACTGCGATCATTTCACCGGAATTCTTCCAAAGACAATCGAGCCGAAAGGTCAAATTATGCAGAGCCTTGCGACTGACAATTGTCGATGATGTGGAATCTGTTTTGCATCAAACTGAAAGCCAACTTAATGCCGGTGAAAAGCTTTTGTCGAAAGCCCCTGCTACATACCGAAGAACGTTTTCCATATTTATGAAATTTTACTGGGTGAAGCAGAGAAAGGAAAGCGAATGAAAAGAAATTAAAAATTCCAGATATGTCCAAGCAATAACAAATTGTGGTGGAATGGAAGTTTCTTCATTTCTCTAAGACTCTCTGCTGGTTTTCCTTCCGAGACATGCCAGCACACACCAAGCGCTGTGTCTGAAGGAAATTAAAAAATTCATTTGCATTTAAATTCAGTCTCCAGTGGCACTTTCTGGTTGTTCGAGTCGACAGTCACCAAGGAGAGGCAAAAAGGTGGCGAACGAGACACTTTTTCTTTCCTTTTTCGCTTGTCGGTGGTGAAAATTTACATATTTAAGTGAGTGTGACAAGAGACAGGCCGTAGAACTATTAAAAGCTATAAAATATGCAATTAACGGGCGAAAGGACCGACAGAAATTTATATTGCTAGGCTTAAGCATCGTCGTGGACCATTTAATCTCCAGGAGAGACCCAAAAGTTGAAAGCGCTCGCCTCACAAATTAGAATTAGAAGCGGAAGGGGAAAGGTAATGTTTGACATCAAGTTACTTCATTTTTGCTTCCGTCAAACTTGGTCAAGCTTCAATGAGAAATTAAAACATAAAATATTTTCTTTACCCAATTTGATAAGATTGATAATCTCCAACTGCATTGTGCACATGATCGGTTCACAAATAAAAGCGAGACTCTTTGAAATCTAAGTAAGCTTATCAACTATTTGAGACACATCGTCTCTTTACTAAAATATTTGAGGAAGAGTTAAATATTTTAATCAAAAGACCATTTCTACATGACGATTGAGGCTCACTACTAACAAATAAGAAAGTTCGAGTTCAAAAATCCGAGATTTCAAAGGAAATTTATCAAAAGGAAAACTTAAAACTGTTTGGAGAAGCTCATTTCGTTTTGTAGATGTCATGAGTGACACGACAACTCGTCAAGCCAGAATGAAAAGTTTCATTTCGTGTTTGTTCTTATGTTAAATTAAACTTTAGTCTCATGCGAAAGAGAGAGCAGAGGCCAAGTCTTGATTAAAACTGACGCTACATTTCATCTTCTGTATGAGAGACTCCACTTTTTTGCTTCGACTGCGAGCACATCTCGCTCATGTGGAAAAATGTTCTCGTTCAGGTTCATTTAGTCCACAACTGGAGCTTCATAATTAATTTATTTTCGTATGCTGGCGAGGAGTCGAAGAGGACGATGGCTGAAGCTAATTGAAAAGCGTAAATATTTATAGAAATTTCTGCTCTAATTCGTGTTTGAACAAAGTGCAACGCTCGCTGTTGCTGACAAGGCTTGAAAATTCTGCTTGCTTTAAATTTAATCAGCTGGGTTTTTATTTAAAATTGCTACTGTTTGTCATTTTATGAGTTTCCCAGAACCTTCCGATACTTCATAGCGCATTCAAATGGGTGCTCGAGAAAAGGAAATTGTAATTAGAGTTGCAACATTTAAATTTTACTCAGAGCTAGATACCAAATTTAAATTGCTTAAATTTCTGCATTTGACGAAATGAAAATTGAAAGACTTTGCTGACGTTGACATTTTAATTTCGAATCAAGTTCAATCTGTGTGTTGCTCCTCTTTTGTCATGTCACTTTTTGAAATTGCAACGATTCTCATTGTTGTGCTGTCTCGATTGTAGATTTCCACATGAAGGATGATGCTACAGATGAAAGACAGCGAGCTTTTTCATTTTTTTGTGCTCATCCTTTGCTGAATATAGCGAGAAGTTGCTCGAGCGTGGCAGATTTGTCTGCAACATAGATGATATAAAAAAGAAATAGCAAGCCTTACCGAGTCCACCACTCGCTTCCGATTGATTTTTAGCTTTTTATTTATTTCTGTCGATGATGATGGCTGTGCACTTGTCAGTTCTATTCTTTTCTGATTTCTCCTTCCAACCCGGCAGCATCGAAGGACAACAAGCTTGCACATTTGCGAGGCTATTTTTTGAAACAACAAACAGCGTCGCTCCTTCGCTTTCGGGCGAGATGCTTCGCTTCACCACAGGGGCGACACAAACTTTATTTATCTTCGAGATGTGGCTGCTAACATGCAAAAATAAACAATCCCGCAAATGTGGTTTGAGTTTGTCTGTCGATATTTTTTCAGCCTCTGTGATTGTTGATTATTAAAATTTCATGAAGCGAGGCAGAAACGAACGGTCACTCGTTCCGCAGCAAAAGAGCCGACGAAATTCCAAGCGTTCCTGTTCATAAATTTTTCAAATCCTCTAAACAGATCGACAAAAGCTCCTGGAAGGTGCAAAAAGGATGCGAGCAACACGAAAGAAGATTTGCATACATTTGTTGTGAGGGCGAGGAGAGCCTAAGATGAGAAATCTCTTGCATAAGCTCTTGATTGAATTGAATGTGCTGTTCGAGGGATTACCGGAAAATGAATTTCCAATCGAGCATTTGAATAGATTACGTATTGGCCCTGCTCGACTCGATTTACGGAACTTCACATGTCACTTTGCCAACTCCCAACGAAATTAAATAAATTTCACTTTGTGACATTTTGCTCCTCGTCAGCCCCGGAATAAAACGTTTTGTTTCATTTCATTGTCGTAACATTAGAGTTGAATCCCTCGGCTTCGTTATTTTTAACATATCCAAAACGCAAAAAGAAGGCAAGAAAGAAAGGCTGAGGATTTGAATTATGGGAAGGAAAAAAAAGGTTCAACCTACCTGTAGTTTAATCTGCGACGGGAAAATGTGATTTCCACCCTTCGCTTCCTTTGTTACTTGTTGTCTCACCTCGACATCGTCTCAAATTTATGATTTCGATTGCGAGCATCTCTCGTGTTGCTGCTGCCTAAGAAAGAAGTTCTCGGCTCATTTTTCATGCGCCCCATTTGACAATCAGACGCTGATGCGAAAAGCTCGGATGGAAACACGAAATCTCGAGTTCTTCGGGGTGGAAAAATTAAATCGCGCTGTATGTGTTTTCCTAATGGCTTCCCTCGTTTCCTTTTCCTGTCGGAGAGGGTGAACCTGTCTGTCGGCTGATAAAAAAGCGCTCGAATCTCCTTTTCCGGATGACAGGGCGAAAAACAATAAAATTGCCTCACAAAAATATCTTTTAATATAATTAAAATGTCAGAGTCGTCTTCAACCTTCTTCTTCGGCTGGATGCTTGTCGCAAGAGAAATCTCAAAATCCTGTAATTTCTGTGTCGTTTATTATTGTACGGCTTAAATGGATTTTTATTGTTTCACTTTATTGTTGAGCAATGTTTCTTGCTATGTAATTCGAAGAGCCAAAGTTATTGCACACAGGAAGCCAGGCACGAAATATTTCATTCGATAGAACGATTCAAGTGATTTACGGCGTGAGTTTACTCGTTTGAGAGAAATTTTCACAACTGACCGGTGGAGCAAGCAACTGCTACAGCGAATATTAGGACGAATGACATCGAATTGCCGTCGTAAATTTCAATAAAACACCTTTCCTGCTACACTAAGATGAAGTCTAACGCTTCGAGGAAATGAAATTGCGAAAGTCACCGAAGCAACGGTTTTCTTATTCATCCAACTAAGGCCACAAATCTCTCTTTATAAGCGCAGGGATTTATCGAGGAAGGACAAATATTCCTTGATGGACATTCAGCTTTGTTTACGTCGAGCGAAGAGTAATGGCAGCTTCTGATAAACAAGCAGCGGAAAAATTAATATTTGGCTGAGACAAGTCAATCCCTAAGCCACCCGAGTGAAGCACGAACATCATCATGACACCACCAGAGATGGAATCGTAGGCAATAAGCGACGACTCTTTTGTGTGTTCGCCTTGAGAACGGGCGAGACGAGAGAAGCAAAATCTAATAAACGTCTAAATAATAAATGAAAGAATTATTGTTTGGACATTAGAGGCAAGGGAGAGATTGCGACACAAAGTTTCATGATAGGTGAACAAAGGTTCTCCTTTAACACAGCAGAAGCTTAGTCGTTCAGGGTTTCCATATTGCAGATGGCTATGCTTTGTCATACTTTTACCTTTAAAATCAAAAGCTCTCAAACCTCTGCCGTCGTTAAAGCGAGCGAGGAATCGTTTGAAACTTCCATTTCCGCCTTCAAGCTTTTAGAATCCTTTCGCAAACCCAGAACTGATTTTATGTTCCGCAAATCCTTTCAAATTACGCCATCGCCGCAACAAACATTTCGCTCGCAATAAGTGTTCATGTTCTCGTTACACAGAATTTACATTCATGACTTGAAGGGGAAAAGAAGCGACTCGAGATATTAAAATTGCACAAGAAAAAATAAATAAACTTTTTCTCCATCTCGATGTGAGCGCGCGCTTTATTGAAATATTCATATAATAAAAATCAGAGCGATATAATCGCTTTGAGGCAGTGGCAGCGCTGTGCGGAGTGACGGGCGGGGGCGAATGAGTGAGAATCGCTTCCCGAGTTGACAAGGAGAATCCCAAGCCGTCAGATTTGTATTTTATCGTGGAAGCTAAGGTTATTATTATTTTCCTTCGCTCGCTTTCTTCTTCTCCTGCTCGGGTTATAGTCGAAGGCTTTAGCATAATTCCCTCGACATTATATTAACATTGGATTGTTGTGTGTGCAGGGGCGTTTTTATTTCTCTTCCATTTCTCGCCTTATAAAAGCTTTTAACCTCTCACTCGCTACGTCTTATAATAATTATGTGCTTTGGGGGCCTCTCCTCGACGAAGGGGATAATTTTCCTCTCGTTTCAGCTGCAAATTCTCGCTTCTTGCTGCTTAGCGTTGTAGGACGAACAGCATGTTATTATGATTTTCTTTATCGGGAGGCGTTAAGCCATGAAAGAGATTTAAGGCAAAACGTTTTATTAATTTCAATAACCAGCGCTAGAGCTTTCGCTTCGTCTTCCCTCGCCTGCGGGGACTCAAGGCATGAGCTCGAATATCAGAAACGTTTTCAGGAATATTTCAATTAGTAGGAAAGTTTTTTCGAGTCCATCGCCTCCTGAAAAGCGAGCGCTCGCTTTAATTAATTTTCTAATTTCAGAATCACCTGAATCTGCAGAAAATCTCTCTCGCTTGGCCGAGCCAAGAAAACAAGCTCAAGTTTTTTGCTCGTTTCTCTTGGCAATCGGGAAACAAACATCGTCAAAGATCGATTACCGGCGAAATGTTTACATTCAATGAGCGGCGATTTTGTTTGTTTTGATTATTACCGAGCCAGGCGGAAGAAAAAACATCATTTTCCTTCCAATCCACTCAAATTTGATCTTCGGGGAAGAAAATACAAGTCAGCAATCCGAGAAGTTTAATGCGAGCGAGAAACACGAGTAAGGATTAACTTGAAAGCGTTGGCCTCGTTGGTAGGAATAAGAAAACTCGCTTTGTTAGCTGAAGTAACTCGAAGCAAAGGATCGACTTCCCCGATGCGACAGAATTGAAATTGAATTTGGATATTGTTTCTGCCAGGTTGAGTTGGAAGTGAAGTTGATATTTCATGCCCCACATCCGGTTTTTATGTGACTGGAAGCAGAGCCGAGCGAGAGCGACAGAAATCAGGTAAATTGATTTATTATAGCTCACGACGCCACACTCGCAGGAAGCGAGTTCGTCTGAAGCGAGAAATGAACCGGAAAATTCCTCTAGTGTATCAAACTATGTAACAATGTTGAATGTTTTGACATCGAGTCGGTAAATCGAGAAAAGACTAACAGCAGAAGACGACAACGTTCTACCCAAGCGCCTGTCGCATTTACGAAATTGATTTTCTTTCCCTCGGAAATTAATTTTTCATTGAAAGATTACAGAAACATAAATATTTGACATGATATACAATGTAGAAGGTTTTTCGACAGCAAAGAGTGAGACAAAATAAATTCAGCCCCTCCTTGACAGCATTGATTCAGTGACGCTTATATGTGAGTTTATCATTTAAGGACATTGGAGAATAAAGAGATTTATATTCATAATTCAATCCATTTGAGCTTTACACATTGACTGCTCCGCATAAAGAAAACATCCGCTTCGACATGTTTGCCAAACAGTCAATACAGATTCCAGTTTGGCGATGAGTGAGAGTGGGAAGGGCTTGCCGAAAAAAGTGAGACTGTTGGAGCCCATTCAGTGACCCGGACTGAGTAGACAAGCAAACAAATCTAAAGCTTATACTAAGCGCTCATTAGCGATTTCGAATTGCAAGTGGAGGATCGCGGCAGGTTGTTGACCCCTTTAAGCTCGGTAATCCAGTGGTTTATCGACAAGCGTCGAAAATCGAATTCTTTGGGATATTCAGGTTGTTAGCAGAACATTTGAAGTAGCTGCAAGTTGAGCAAAGCCTTGTGACTATTCCGCTGGAGCCTCCAATGGCAATGAACATTCTCAAGCTCCTCGAAATTGTCTGCTAACTTCACTGAAGCAAATTCTCCTGGGTTTCCATTACCATTCGCTGCAATGTATCGAGTAGAGTGAGATTGGATTATTGTGTTTCAATTTTTCACTGCCATTCGTAATGTTGAAACATGGCGCGCTCCCCTCACATAACAATAATCGTTCAGATTATGGTCGAAGCGTTCGGGAGAAATTGTTGGGTTTCACAGTAAATTAATACGATTTTTAAAAGTCACAGAGAAATTGTGTTCGGTTTGCGAAAATAATTTGTTTCCATGACGTGAACGAATTGCTTAGTGCAATATGAAACTCAATATTCGAAACATTTTTTAGCGTGCACAGTTTTTTCTTCCCTTCCAATAAAGCGAATTGTTGTGAAACGTAAAAAAATCACATCATCATTTTTTACGTCCGCGAAAAGCGTTGCGGGACGAGCGAGCGAGCATTCATTTGTCTGGTTTCCTCGCTCAGTATGCAACGAATATCACATGATAATAACATCAGTGAAGGGTTGCAGAGAACAGCGAAGACGAGCTTCGCATACGGAGGATGCCGATCATGTCAACCTCGGTCTCTTGTCCCATTTAACATCGACCAGCCTCTGCTTCTTCAGCTACAATGAATAACTATGCATAGTTTTCACCCTCAGCAGTCTTATCGCGAGTCACAGTTTTTTGTTCACACGCGAATGATTTATGAAGCGAGCGCGATAGCGGCGAAGAATTTTTTCCTGCTTCCTCCTGCGCTGCGCTCAATGCATCCTCGATATTTTCCACTTCAAAGCCATCAAGCAGGAGAGTTTTGCGTTCGTTGGGCTTTAATGGATGAACTCGAACGTGGCATTAGCGGGAACGCCGAGTGTTCGAGCGAAACCATAATATTTTAGATTATTAGCTTCGGTTGAGTTCCCTTATGAGTGATTTATTTCCACTCTGCAATACGAGAACTAGAATATAATTTCAAAATGCGGTCGAAGCTTTGGTGGAGGAGAAGCTCATCGACAACCGTCGATATCAAATTGCCGGATTAATTTTTTACCCTTTTTGGATGAATGTTGGAAATACTTCCCGAATGATGAAACTGAAATTGATTTCTGAGGCGAGAGTGGGAGCGGAATTCATTCAAAATGACCGCAAATCGTCGATCAAATCATAATTGATCACTTTCAGGCTTCGAAGCGCAACATAAAAAATCTGTAAGCATTCGACTGAATTGAATTTTTTCTCTTCATTCTTTTGCTGAGTTCAGCAACATCGAGTTCATCGATGGAAAATCATTTCTCTACGGAAAAAGAAAGTTAGGGTGAAAGTTGTGGGTGTTTTTCATGGGTGAACAGAGCTTGAAGCTGAAGCTGGGTTGTGCTTATAAAGTGTCCAGCTCACTCCATACAGAGCTTCAATCTTGAGGTTGATTTTCCTGCATAGTTCCAGCCTTTCGTCAACTCAATTAAACCTACTTGAAGACCACTAAACGTCGACAGCTCCCAAGCTCTGTCCTATTCTTGAAATTCTTAACTCAAATTAAATTATAAGAGCTCTCCAGTTCTGGCATGGAAGAGTCTAAGACCGGTCGCAGTGAAGTATAATTGTGCTGTGTGACCTGATTCGATGGGTCTTCTCGAGCACTTCGACAAGCAGTTCAACTTAATCACTGAGTGGAGTGCTTTTGTCAGTAGTTTTCTCCGAGAGATTCTCAATTGAATCCTCCAGATTCTGAGTGATTCAATCACGTTTTCTTCGGCAGTCAAGAGCTTCTTGAAGTTTAGTTCTACGAGGGACGATAATTTCTGGTTAAGTTCATCGATTTAATCCTCTGAGCTTCATGCATGAAGAGAGCGAGCGAATGTTTAAAAATTCCAAGACTTCCCCAGCGTTCATCCGAGAAGTTTCTAATCCTCGACTCGAGTGTCTCCTTGGCATGCTTAGAAAGAGTAAATTTAAATTTATTTTGCTGATATTGACAAAAGCTGAAAATCGTTTCGTTTTCCTTCGAGGAATGGAGAAGGGAATACGAGAGCTGACAAGGACTTCCCTTTGATCCCTTTTTGGGAAGCACAGAGTATTTTAAGTCTTTTTGATGATTCCATTCTCCCTTCTCCGAATGTCACAATTGAAATCATTCCTCGCAAAGGGATTTCTTTTAAAACCAGTTTATTTGCAAGATTTCTAAAGTCTCTAACTCGAAGCGAGCTATGAAAGCAAAGCGACTGGAGATTGAGTGATTAGATTTTATCTCTGAGCTTTCATTTTGCCGCCGGATCTTTCACTAACTTTAACTTGATTGCTGGAGAAAATCAACAAAGGTCTGCAAGCCTTGGAGAGTTTCGTGGCTTTTATTCTTGATTTGTAGTCGAAACGATTTAGTTTCGAAATTCGTTTGAACCATTTTCAAATCAGGAACGACGTCGGAATGTCTTAAATGAACTTTTCATTGCATTTTCCTTTCGCGGCGCTTCGAGACTGAACTTTGATGTCTCGATTCATCACAATTGATTTCAGGCGAAGCTCCCTTCATGTCGAGGATTTTCTTTCATCGCCTCCACCCTCGCGATAGAAAACGAATCTTCGTTTGCATTTTTATTTCAACAGCTTTTCCCATCGAAAGCTCGAGACTTTGTCGAGTAAATCTCTTTAAGATTGAAAATGCTTCGATTCAAATCTTTTGAAATTTGTTTTCTCAGATTGAATAATCTCGCAATTTTCGCGTTCCTCTGTTTCACTCCTCTCGTCTCCCAGCACTCGCGAAACCAATTTCAATTTTATTTCGTTCGGCAGTCATACGGTTCCTTCTCGCGGAACAGCGATGGATAATTTTACGACTTCCTTGCTTATTTTTATTGCCGAGCCGGATCTCAATAAAATTTAAATATAACAGCAGATCTTCATTTTCATCCTCCTTCTGCTCGCTGATTAAGGCATCAATTGCGATTTTATTTAAGCTCCTTTCCGTGGCATGAATATTTTGAGTATTCAAATTTAATTGGTGAGATGGATTTAAATTTTCCATCCACTTCGCTCTATTTTTTCGTCATCACCAGCTCATTTAACACATTTTTATGTTAAAGCTCTGAAGGATCAACGGTGACTGCCTAGCGAAACCTTTCTCCTTCTTATCAGCTTATGGAGATTTTAATTTGAAATTCCTCAATAAAAGTTGGCTCTGAAGGATTGAGGGAGGCGGAAGTTTAGGACAAGAAACGGAAATTAAGTTTCAGTGCTTTGGCTCTCATCAACCTTACACTGTGCCATCAAGTGAGATGAAAACATGAGACTGTATCCACACGCCTTTCGGAGCGCTGCAGAATAATAAAAGAGATTTCTAACAACAAAAAATGTTATCAAAATTAACTGCACGATGGGGGATAATATTGGCAAATTTTTATGACTCTCCACACGAGCTTGCTTTCATCTTTTGTTGCAGAGCGAGAGGAAAAGAAATTTGCGATTAATATTTCAGAAATTTATGATTATGATTCGAGCAAAGTCGTTCCGGTGACTCTTAGATCATCACACGCTTGATATTCAAGCAAAGTTCGTGTTCATCCTGCTACCCTCAACAATCTCTCACCTTCCTTACCGCTGTTATAAAGTGACGGAAGGCAGCGAAAAAGCTAATAAGGAATTCTTCCGCACATGGCGCCAAGCCGTTGTAACCCCGATATTTTTCCATTAAAAACGATTTTGAGATTAAATGAACATCGAAGGTATTTTGTAATCCTCGGAAAAATTGTTGGAAATGCTTAGCTCTATCAACAGTGTCTGCTCCATAGAACGGGGGAGAGACGATGAGAATGGAAAGACGATGAGATTTTTTCATCATCTTTATAGATGCTTATAAATGGCGGAGAAGATTTCCCAAGCAAGGCGAAACCGAGTATTTAACATTCATGTCAGTTCAGAAAATATATTACCTGTGATCTTATCGATCTGATATTCCATACATATTTTTCGTTTCATCTTTCTCCATCCGAAGGCGAAATGGTTATTAGGTGGAAGCCTAGATAGACTCGAAGTTGACTGTCAACTGGCATTGAACGTGGGTTCGTTCGCATGAAAACCTTTTCAAATTCAGCTTCAATCTAAGCTTGAAATCTGTGTTAATCTGTTTTAGAATTGGTTTTTTGTTTTTTACACGTTCAAGCTTGAAAAGCTCAGAAGAAGCAACTGTAGGCGCGGCTCAGAAATCAAGCTCACGTCTTCTTTTCACTTTCTTCCACCACGAAATTTAATGCTGTTGTAAGTCAAAACGATGACCCATCCTGAGGCGAAGCTTGCAAAGTTTATCAAACAAGATTTAGCTTTGCTGAGCTTTAACGTTTCGACAGTCTAGATCGCCTTCATGCATTCGATTGAACGACAAAATCGTGATAAAAAATCCAAAAAGGTGTAAAGCTAAAAAGACGACATGGATTTCATAATATTTTCATGGCTTTCGTTCACTTTTTCCGCCTCCAACTTTCTACACCTTTCCAACAATCATTTACGTTCACGCTTGAAGGATTTTCTACGACTTCACGAAATTCGTCGAGATATAAAATGCTTTGCTCCTGCTTCGACTGAACAAGTGGTTTTTGTGGCATCAAAACACTCTCGAGACATTGGAAGATATTTATGAGTTTTTATTGAACAGCTCGAGAGGATGAGAAAGGGAGGCGAGGAAGCGTAAAAAATGAATGTTTATGATGATGGAAACGAAGGGGAGACATTATTGTTGTTAGTTTGCTTTTCTTTGCATGTCATAGCTTTGACGTCTCAAACTTCAGATGGATCACAATGGAGAGACTTTCTCAACAGTTTCTTCCTCATTCATGAAAAATTAATGCAATGCATAATGTAAAATGTGCTTACGAATGCCGAACTAGTCGCTTTTGGTTTGTGTTCCGAGAATAAATTCAGAATAACGCTCAGGCTGAGCGGGGGAAAGAAAATGTCTCGAAGACTGTGATCGTAAAAGAGCAAGAAATGATTTTATATTCAGAGGATTCACGCTCATCATCTGGGAGTTTGGCTTGCTCGTACCTCTTGAAAGTGTCGAGCAGAAGCGATAAACTGGCAGTGGAACGTGGGAGAAAGCAAGAAAAATTTGTAAATCCCTAAGGAAATATCGGGAAGGAGAATTGCTTAGTGATCAGGTTGAAACCTTGAAGTTGGTAGACCTTTAATATTTGCCTTTCAACTTAACCTTAGCTACCGGATATCCTCACTCATCAAGCACGCTTCATTTGGCAGAATATTCAACGATAGGAAGCTGTGAACTAAAATGAAGGAAGAAATATATTTGAATAAATATTGAAGATTTATATAATCTGAAGTTGTTTGATTCGAGCCAGAGCGACAGCAAACAAAGTGGACCGGAACAAAAAAGCTTCTTAAAAGGGTATCAGTACTTTAAATATTATTTTGTAAATTTGGTCTTTGAACTTCAACAGATAAGAGTGGTACGCGTTTTCTGTTATAAATCACGACAGTTTGTTTGTGCTCATCAGTTTGAGCTGTAAACTGTGCGATTATGGAGCTTAAAATATTTGCCTTGATTGCTGCGTTTGTCTTATCAATCGATGCTGATCGGCAGATTCCAAGTTTTCTTGGTTTTGTCGGAAGTTTCAGTGAGTTGTGTTCGTGATGCTTAGCGCATATTTTTAATGCGTTTTTCGATAGAGCACAACGAGACCGAAACCGGCCAGTTCACGCTTAAGAATTATTATTTGTCTCAGCGCGTCGCCTACTCTTGGAACGATGCATTCATTAGCTGCATTTCCTCTGGGATGCGACTCGCAACTATTGAAAGCAAACTTGAAGGCAAAAATCTTGTGGCAATCGCCAAGAGAAATCAAAAGTTATTTGAAAGAGAAGTTCACATCGACGGAAAGGATTTGGTGGAGAACCAGAAATCGGATACTTGCATGACGTTTCTGAAAGTTGCACGAGGCAAACCTACGATTAAAACTGTTAGTTGCACTGAAGCTGAGAGATATTTCTTATGCGAAGACGTCGTGACTGTTGATAAGTTTGACGATACCGCTGAAAAAATCAGTGACGAAAAGGTTGATGTGAAGGCCAAATTTTTCACGCACTTGGGAGATTACAGTGAGTCGTTGTGATTAAAATTTGGCGAGATAACTTTACAACTCAAATTTATAGAGCATAATTCAACATACAAGAGTTATTACTACTCCAATGACTTGAAATTATCTCTTAATGGTGCTCACCAATTTTGCCAATCCTTCGGCATGGTCCTCGCTGAATCTCAAGATCAAAGTGAATATAACAATCTAAAGCAGCTAGTGAAAGATTTTAGCAAACCAAGCTTTTACGCAACGATTTCTGGATATCGATCTGAAATTAACAAAAACGTTTGGCTCATTGCCGGCAAAAAGGTAAACTTCGACGTGGCTTGGTGTTATGGTGAACCAAACAACGCTTACGACAATGAACATTGTTACGGTAAAATAGAAAGATTTCATTGAGCTGCCAGAGATTCTAAAATAATTACAGCTTTCAAGTTTTCCGATTCGTCTGTCTGCATGAACGATTACCCTTGTTTGGACTCAACTCAGTTTATCTGCGAATTGGATCATTCAAATTCAGTGGAACCAGTTGATCAAAGTACGGATCACATTCAACGATTCCTCAAGCCCTTGACTAAGTACGGTAGGTGACTGATTATATTTTAACAAGTAAGATGGCTCGACTGAACAACCACTGATATCCAAACAGCCGCCGACGGCTTTGAAAAATCCTTGTTTCTCGGTAAATCTGAAATGACAATGACAAAGGCGAAGCTAACGTGCCAAAACTTTGGGATGGAACTTCTTGCGCCCGAATCTGAGAAGGAAGATGCAGAGATGAGAAAAACTTTGAATCACTCGGAAGATCTTCCGAACAAAATTATTCTCGGGATGTCATTAAAGAACAACGACGAAGCTTTTTACTCGCTTAACAGTGGCAGAGTTATGAATTTCGACCTGGCTTGGGTCAACACCGAATCTTCGCGAGCTAGTACCGCAGAATGCCTTCAACTCGAAAAACATTACTTCGAAGGAGAGTTTTCCTACAACTCGGCCTTTTGCTTTGATTCATCGTTCAGATTTATTTGCCAGAAAACGGTTGTGAGCGGTGAGACATATGAAAATGAATTCGAGACGGAAACTATATTTTCGAACAAATTTAGATGTGAAGGAAAATGTCCCATCAACTGTAGCAGTAAATTCTCCCGCTACTTGGATTCTGAGCACTACAGAAAGTAAGTTAGTCAGTTTTATGAACTTGATATGCATAACAAGTTGGTGATTTCGTTAAGGTTTGACAACATACACAACGACAACTGATCAAGCAAAAACTGAGGATTCCCGTTCCACAACGGACCAGCCAACGACAACAGCAATTGAATATTTGGACACTTCAACAGTAGCCGAAGAATAAACCGCAAATATTTCAACTGAAAACTTCAATCAAATGCTCTATTCGAGCTAACTGCAATATAATTCACATATTTCTTATAAGGGCCGGCGAGTTAGTGCTGCATCTATTTCAGAATTTTTACCTTTTTGTTGTTACAATAGACTTACAGATGAAAGTTTGAAATCTGTTTTCGGTCGAATAAAAGACTGTAATTTTGACGAAAGATGTTTCCCATGCGCACATGTTGATAAATTTGATGATTTCGCTAAAAATATCAACGACGTAAAGGTTGATGTCAAGGCCAAATTTCTCACGCAATTGGGAGATTGCAGTGAGTGTCGCCAAATGAATAAACACAAAACTTTAAACACAAATTTTACAGAAGATTTTAGAATACACAAGAATTATTATTACAGCGGCGACATTAGATTAACTGCTCATAGAATGTGCACGGCCTTCGACATGATGCTCGCTCCACCGCAAATCGAGAGAGAGTACGACAATTTGAAGCAAGTTTAGGCAAAGATCAAGCAAAAACTGAAGGAACTGCTCCGATGGCAGACGTGAAAATATCGTAAACAAGAATTGAAATGTTTCAACAGTCGACAGAGGTCGAAAAATTATCAAATATTACAACCGAACCAAACGAAAAATAAATTAAAAATACCTGAGCTTCATCCGTAGAATGTCATTCTGAAAGTAATCTAATGGTTTTCAGGTACGACAGTTTAAGTTCTTACTGATAAGAGTTGTAATGACTTCCAAAACAGGTACAGAAGGGCTCGTATATAAAGAAAGCAGAACTTCATTTTCGCATTATTTCTCGTAGTGAGCTCTGCGACTTAGGATAATGGAGAACAAAATATTACTCTTAACATTAGCGCTTGTCGTGACTGTTTGTGCTGAAAAGTCAATTCCAAGTCATCTTGGTTTCGTTGGAAGTTTCAGTAAGTTACCACGTTGTGAACTCTAAGTTTATTAAACGATTGTTCGAATAGAGTACAACAAAACTGAGACCGGCCAGTTCAGGGTTAAAAATTACTATTCGTCTCAACGCGTCGCTTACTCGTGGAATGCAGCTTTCATTAGCTGCATGGCGGCTGGAATGCGACTTGCAACGATCGAAAGCCTGGCCGAAGGAAGAAACTTGAATAAGATTGCCAGGAAAAATCAAAAGTTATTTGAAAGAGAAGTTCACATCGACGGAAAGGATTTGGTAGAGAACCAGCAATCGGATACTTGCATGACGTTTCTGAAAGTTGCACGAGGCAAAACTACGATCAAAATTAGTTGCACTGAAGCTGAGAGATATTTCTTATGCGAAGACGTCGTGACTGTTGATAACTTTGACGATTCCGCTGAAAAAATCAGCGAAGAAAAGGTTGATGTGAAGGCCAAATTTTTCACGCACTTGGGAGATTACAGTGAGTTGTTGTGATTAAAATTTGGCGAGATAACTTTACAATTCTAATTTATAGAGCATAATTCAACATACAAGAGTTATTACTACTCCAATGGAAGAATGTCTCTTGCAATGTGTGAATCATTTGGCATGGTTCTTGCAGCCCCTCAAGATCAAAACGAATTTAACAACCTAACAGAGTTAGTCAAAGAATCTAATCGCCTTGAATTTTATGCAAGGATTTCTGGCTATCGATCAGAGTTTGATGATGAACTGTGGCTGAGCAAAGGCAAAAAATTGAACTATAGAATTCCCTGGACCGAGAATTATAAGGCTAATGATGTACACTGCATTGGTGAGTAATGAATACTACAACATTAGTTGAAACTTATGACTCTTATGCAGAACTTCACCTTGAGAAGGGAACGGTTTTTGCTGGAACAACATCGTGTTCGAACAAGGATCAGTTCATTTGCGAGTTCGACCATTTAAGGTCAGACATTATCAACGATGTTGATAGTAATCGGTTCTTCAAGCAGCTGACAAAATATGGTAGTAGATCATTTGTTATTCATTCCATAGTGTTTTTAATTTGTTTCAACAAAACAGGAATCGACGACGCTGAAAAGCATTTGTTCATGAGCAAATTCACTGCTGAGTCGTTGGCGGTGGCAAAGCTGACCTGTCAAAATTTCAAAATGGAACTTCTCGCGCCCGAGTCTGAAAAGGAGGACGCAGTAATGAGAAGCACTTTAGAGAAGTTGATTAACCTGACAAGTCAGTTTATGATCGGAATCACTTCAAAAGGCAACAATGGTGTTTATTACTCACTTAACAGTGGCCGAGATTTGAATTTTGAACTATTTTGGCCAAGTAACCACTCGATGTCTGAAAATTATTACAATAGTGTGTTTTTGCAAAAAGAAGACGACGGACAAATTTCATATAGTTATTTCCATGATTCGTCGCCTAGATTTCTCTGTCAGAAAACGGTGAGTTTGTCAAAAACTTCTGAAGAGATTCCATCGACAAAATAGAAATCTCCATCACAAAAACGCAACTAGACGCAAACTAACTGATCCCAGGCTACGTCCAGATAGCTGGCAGATTCCTCATTTGTAGTTTGTCAGCCGTAGAAGCCTTTACAATCTGTTAATCGTTCGAAAAATACTGAAAATCGCACAGCAAACAAATAAATTTAGCAAAAGCGTCGGAAGCAATAAATTTACAAAAATAAATTCGGCTGAAAAATATTTTGTTTCCAATTAATCCTTCAATATCGCTACAACTCAGTGCAGCAATCCCGCAGCTATCACTGAATGATTTAAAGCCGCTGCACCACTCGATTTACACAAAATTTATTACATACGAAGAAAAAACTGCAAGGCAGCTGGCGGGGGCGGAAAGTATTATTAAAACGTCAAAAAGTTGTTTGCCTCAACACAAACTTGAATCGCATTGAGTGCAAAGGCATCAGCTTCTCCCCATTGTTAGGGAAATGATAAAGGGAGAACGCACATAAAGCGATCTCATTGTCAGATTTCGTTTCTTGCGAAGCGACAGCGGCGTAGTCAGGCACTTTCGTGCGATAAACAACTCCTTTATGGGATTCCATCTCCAGCATAACATGGACCGAATCACATCATCGCAAATGAATCATGAGAAAGGAGAAAATGGTTGAAAGCTTTATGGCTTTATGGCAGAGTCGCTTTCCTTTCTTTCCTCTCAGCACAAAACATTAAACGCTCCAATAATAAATTGTATCATTAAAGAGCTGCTAAATTTGTTGATATCCACGAAAGCGTTATGCGATACCGAGAAGAATGAACGGATATGCGTTATTTTTTCCGGCCCACGAAGCGACATGGGTCGAGGGCAAATAGTATTATTATTTAATTTACCGTGGAAAACAGAAGCTATCATGATAACAAAACATTTTCCCCATGTCGCTGCCGAATGGCATTGATCAGACAATGTTTTTGTGTTTCGTCACTCGTGGTTTGGGTGAAAAATGACTTCCTGGGGTTTCTTACTGGTTGAGAGGAATCCGCATCGATCCAGTGTGGAAACGAAAGCGAAAACTTTCCATCACTTTATTTACTTGCTTGAGATTTCTTTACTATTTCTGAAAAAATCATCAGATCAAATTTCGTTGACGCTTCAAAGTAGAAAACTTGTCCAAAGCCATACAGCCAAGAGTCTTTATAAAAATTATGTACCGGAAAATCTACATATCCTAAAGTCAGAGGCACTCTGCTGATAAGCCTGCTTAAAGAGATTTCAACCCTTTTTATGAAATTATCCGTCAGGCTACATAAATAAACTTAATTAATTCTCTCTCAACGATTGCCCAATTTACGCTCGAAGTGTTGCCCACAATTTCGTGAACAAATCATATTGAAATCCCAATTTTATGGCTCACAAAAATTTACATCTTTCGTAAATATCTCGGGGAACATCTCGCCCACTCTCTTGTGTATTTTCCAGGGCATCTGATGGTGCGATCAAAATATGTGGATATGATTGCAAGGGACGAAAATTGGATAAACCTCATCGTCATAAAAAATTTAATAAAAATTTTCCCTCCCTCGTAGCTTAATTTATTCATTTTAAAGGTTTCTTCTTTAATCCAAACATCGAATGCTTTTATGGAAATCTCTCCCTCAAATTAAAGCTTCATTATTTCTGATTAATTCGAACGACTTTGCCGTAATTAAAATTAAATTGTTGGCATTGTTAAGTTGGAGCTGAATGGGATATCATCAATGTAAATTGATTCTCAAATCATTCCGACTTTCGATTCAATTCAATTCCACTTTGTCTATTGTTTCCATCAACTTCTCGTCTATGAGCCGACGATGCTATTTTCATGAGTAAAAAATTTGTTGTGCGGCTGGAAACGAATGAACTCATGGAGACAGCAACAAACCCACTTTTTTAATTAATTTTCACGCCAAAGTAACAAATTACAGCGCATTTAATCCACCAAAAAATGAACACAATCCCCTAGCCGACACAAAAATGGTGAGACTTTTTACGTCGTCTAGCTTTTGCTTGGTGCTGTGAGTTGGTCGGAAGAGGCGACGATGGAAAAATGTAATTTGATGGTTTCCACCGGAGACCAGAGACTAGCACACCTATTTATTTTGCTAATGGACTTCAGACTACGCTTTGCTGAAGAATTCGGTCGCCGGGAATGTCGAGATTATTGAGGATCGTTTCAGAAAATATTTGGTCACTTTTATGCATTTTTCTAAATCAAATCATTCCAACATTTCATTGCTGGAATTCATAAATTTTTTACTAAGCTAAAAGAATTTGTCGCAGTGAATTATTTCAGTTTGTTTGTCGTGTCTATGCAGCACTAGCTTGGACTGAACTGACGGTTCAGAGCGTTCTGCACTTATTGACATTTCTAATTAGTCGCAAACAGGAAGCTTAGCAAATTACTCATTCAGAAATCGTAGTCAAATTGAATTTGAGATCAGAGAAGTGGGTAACTAGGGAGCATTTTATAAACTCTACATAAGCTGCAGCTAATTAAGTTTGTCTAAATATTATCTGGATGCTTGATAAATGCAATATGAAGTCAATCAAAACTGTTCTGGATTGGAAAAGATTTTATTTCGTGAAATTGTCGAAGGAATTGCTAAACAAATAAATCGTATCGAGAAGGGTTCGGTCTATAACTCTTCACGTCGAGGCACATAAATTAACGGAACTTTGAATTCCCACATGAGCGCCCAAAACACGGTCGAACGTTATAAATTTTTTACTCGCACAAGATTTGCACATTATAAATCCTGGCAAGAAAGAATTATTTTGCAGTGTGAAATGGGATTTTTGTGTGTTGAACCCAGTTGGACTGTTTTTGTTTTCGCTTTTGTGTCGTGTCGTGTGCGAAAATAAATCTTCGCCGTTCCACGGGTTTTCACAAAATAAAAAATTAGTTCACCGCGAGACAAAAAGCACTTCGTTGGATACTCGGAATTTATTTCTCGCTGTGCAGATCCGTTCGCTTCCATGACGAGCTCGGGCGAACGTTAGTTTTACTATTTTATTGACATTTTCATTAGCTAATTAGATGTGAAACTTTTATCAGTTGGAATAATTTCCTTTTGGGAGCTGAGTGAAGCCGTCAGACTCGCTCTGATTACATGAACGTTAATGAGTAATCGATAAAGTATTAAAATGATATTTTATGAGGAAAGCCATTAACCGACATTTTACGAGCGATGGCAAGAAAGTTTTCGATTGCGAACGAAGTTTACTTCGCCAAAAATATTTGAAATGTGACAAAGGAAATTTTTAATTCTCTTTTACTTTTTTTTACGATAGGAGACGAAAGTGAATTCCTGATTATATTCCAACTGAACGTTGTCACGTGAAAAGTTTTTTCGACTAGAATTTGCAAATACAATAAGTTCCTGACACTTCATGGAACGATTATTCCTCTCTAGTCAAAGTAGAATTTGGTTTTCAACGACAAAGGAAAGGAAAACATGGAAGAAAGTTCGAGCAACACACTTTAATGCTTGTTATTTATATCCTCGCTTTTACGACTTTGCTGTTCGTCAAACGTTACATTCCAATAAACTTTTGAATTCTCCACGGCAATAAACTTTGTCTGATAATTATCTGCTAAGAAATTAACTCGAAGTCCTCGGAGCAATCAATCTTTAATTGCCATTGAAACTCACATCAACACGCTTGAGCAACGACGGAAATAATTATTAATCTGGTTTATTAACTCAAAACGATGTCGAGCGGCTCTTGTGAGCTTATCGTAACGAACAGTCTCAATGAGATGTAATCAATCTTATGAAAAACACTCGCTTGAGTTGATTGTTTCAAACGCAACAGACAGCGACATGAACACCTTCGTCAGCAAATTTAATTCGACTTCACACTTGCCTTGAATGTACAAATAGATTAGAAATTAATGAAGAATCAACAAAGTTGGAGCCGCCCCAGTGCTCAAAACAGTCAAGAGGCAATTATCGAAATTCGAATAAAAACAACCTCAAGTTTTCATAAATTCACGAAAAGTTGTTAGGAAGAGATTGAAAATTATTGCCTTCGTTTCTTTTCTCCTGCTTCCAGTCACAAGTGTCTCTTTCCCTTCCATTGGAAAACTTTTTCAATTTTGTTCTTTGAGTGATTTTTATCTCACGAAGTGATTTTTAAGAATCTTTCTGGCGTGAGAAAAATTGCAGGGTAAAGTTCGAAGTTCGCCAACTTTCTTGTAAAGCATGTAATCCACCGAAATAAAAGCTTTCAATTTTTCATGCTGCATAAATTACAAGGAGCTCCAACAACCGAGACAAACTTGAAAAATCTACATAAGCATGAACACTCCAGCGGAATCAATATTAAAACTTTTTATTCGAGGGCGCTCGTCAGCATCGAACAATATGCGCTTCGACGTTCGATTGTCATGCCAGACAATAGTTGCCAGACATTTCTCCGTTGAAATTTAATTTCAATTTTCGAGTTTGTATGTCGATATGCTTCAAACTCTTTCCTCTTTTTCTTAGAACTCTTGACGTAGATAAATTTAATCTCGACGTATGTCTTCGCATGGAGTCTGACAATGTATCAAGAGTTTACTCTCGGTTCGTTCGGTATCTATGAGCTGCGCGAATGGGATAAGAAATGTCGCTTTTCAATTACTCGACAACGACATGTGGAAATTTATTTGCGACTTTGCTCCTTCTTTCCAATCATGCAAATGTACTTGTGTTCTCTCGAGAGAGCTGCTTCCGAGTTGTTTCGTTTTGGCAACAGCAGAATATAATTTCAAAAGCTCTGTTTACAATATGAGAAATCAAAGACATAAATTTCAAGCTGAGCGAAAGATTTTCATTTCGCAGCTTGATGAATTTGTGTAACATAAATCGAGAGGAAAGAAAGTGCCGAGTCAATAAATAGAACGGATGTCAGATCTAAGCTGCGCTGCTTCCTTGCCAAGGCCTGCAAGCTTTGTTCTGAGCTCTCGACATGGTCCCGGAAATGTTGTCAGACGTTGTCCCTAAGAAAAACCAATAATTTAATCTCGAAATTTATTCCGCCAAGCTGTAGTTGGAGGAGGAACGCCCTCTTGGCTTATGGGCGCTGCTGCTGGCATCTTATTGGTTTCTCCTCGACCGACTCCTTGTGTGCCTAGTAATGGCAATTGTGCAACTTTTATTTGTTTTTTGTGGGCTGTAACACAAAATTCAGATCACAGACATTTAAATCAAATCACTTGATGGTCTTGCGTTCGCAACTTTTGCCATAACACGAAAAAAGAAACTCCTGCAAATAAAATCAAATACCAAAGCTTTATTGCTTTTCTCTTTCTATCCTATCAATGTTTATTTTGATCTTGATTAGGAAAATCTCGTCGTATTCAAATGAAGTCGTTTGGTAGATAAAAGTCCCTCTCAGAAATCTAATTAGTCGAGAGTTCTATTAGTTTTGACGTTGAAGTGTTCAAAGTATCAAAGTCAACCCCAATTTTCGATATGTTTCCGCAATAGAAACGACTAAGCCAATCATCAGAGAACGGGATGCGAAGTTTGTTCAAAACTGAAAGTTCCAACATCGGAGAAGCCAACGATGGTAAAGAAGTCAAGCGAACGTTACTGATAATCATCTTTGATTCAATGGCATTTAAAACTGAAACAACGCTCTAATGGATTAAGATCAGAAAGAAACTGATTGGAAGACCATCTCAGCTGAAGTTTCTTCGTTTATCTTTCAGTTTTCCCACTAATCGCTTGGATCAGATCGATGGTAATTCCGAAAGTCTTGCTGAGTTCATTCAGCCACACTGTCGTCAAGAGTCCCGCACACTTGTCCTTTAAACTTCTACGAAAGTAAACAAGAGGAGGAAACTTCGCCTGAGCAATTCGTTCCCCGCTAGATAATTGGTTTTAGATAAGAAAACCGAATTACGCCGTGAATGTTTTTAAACGGCGAAATCTTTTTCTGCTTCGGAAACAAATTGCTCGAGAATAAAAAGCAATGGAAACTTGGAAATACTTGGAGTCCTAATTTTATTTCCTCTCGTTGCGCAGTTTGGCTGTTGTCAAAGTCACAAAAGGACTTTTCAGTGTTGTGAAAGAATTGAATATTGCGATTTCTTTGAAATGCAATTTCAGAGAAGTTTTCCACGTTTGACTCGACATTTCATTGCATCGCAGTCAAAGGGAGCAGCGCTATGCAAAACAATTCGCTTTATTACAATTCAGCTCTGCCTTTAGTTTTATTTTATTTATGAAACTCATTTTAGATTGTCTTGCTGATGTCTGGGATAGAAAATTGTTTTGTGTTTCATCAGATAAACTTTTATATTTGCTCGGAGTGAAGAAGAAGGAAAGGAACTTTCCTGCTGTCGTAAAGTTATCGTTGCTTCCTTCACAAAGTTATGACTGAAGGACTTTTATCTATGAGCTTCTTGCAGCATCGAGAAGAAAGCTGACGCATTTTCGAGAGGAGGCGAAGATTGATAGAGATTGATTACAATTTATTATTTTTCAATTTCTTGCGTTACATGGAGAATCGCTCATTGTGATATTCATGACATCAGCGAGCGCCAAACAGCGAGAAACGTCAGCGAAGCGTATGGCGATGATGAATAATTCCTGTTATTAAATTACGCTCGGTGCATACCTAATTAGAGGCGGCAGTGTATAATTTCCCTCCGAAGACATATTTTAGCGACACAAAATAGCGAGGAAATGAAAAGTCTTCCACTAGAAAGGAGCGGGCGTCGAGCGCGTCATTAATTTATTCAGGAAAGAAAAGCGAAACGAGGAAATATTAATGAGAGGGCCTTGTGTTTGAGATGCTTAAAAATTACTTTATTTCGTTTCCCTGCTTAAGTATTCAAGACGATCGCTGCGCTCATGTTTTAAGGCGAAGCATCCAGCCACCTTTTGTCATCGAGGTTTTTGATAATTGCTACGCGTTTTTCATCTCGACGTCTCATAATTTCTCGGTCGCAGGTCTAGATGGGCCTCCACTTAAAATAAAGCACTTAGCGGTACTTTTAATTATTTAAAAACGCAAATTTGTCACTGTTCGAAGCTGGCAAATATGACTTGCGTCAGAACTCTCAGTCACCAAGTGTTTGCAATCAGGTTTTGTACTTTTAATTAATTTGTCTGTTCGGTTGCGAGGAAAAGTGCACAAAAAATGCAGAGAAAATGTAAACATCAACATTAATTGGCTGTTTTGCGGTTTTATGCTTCTCCTTTTATTTATTTTTAATTATATTTTCGAAAGTGAAGCTCGCAAAAACACAGCAGAACATAGCGAAGGGAGTGTTGTTATCTCACCAGCCCGCGTTGCAACGCGGAAAATGAATTTATCATGATTAAAAAATCGTGTGAGCAGCGCAAGTTTTTAAATTAATTAAAAAATGATTGCATCAGCATGGCAACGCTTGCATAGCACACACTCGATTTCTCGAGCACTCTCAAGTTTGCGGTATTCACTATCTGTCGATTACTGGATGGTGAATAAAGAGACTTGATTGCGAAGCTAGAACCAACTCATGTGACTATAAGTAAGTGAGTTTTCCGTCAGGCTGATCAGCTCTTCATCAAGTCTGCAATAGCTTTGAACTTTATACTTAACAAATTTACCTATCAACTGAACGATTCTTACAAAATGCACTTGAATTGTAACAAAACTCAATGGTAAGATAGCGAATCTCATAGAAAATATTAAACCAAACGAATTTCTTTGCTCTACGTTGTTGAAAAGTTGTTTTCAATTAAAATGCTAATATCTGAACTCATCTCAAAACTGCTGCCAGAAATTTTTTCCAATTAATATTAAAGTTTTAATTTCTATTTCACGATTCATTCGTTGATTAAAATTCACCCTAAGTTTACTCGCCCCTAGCAATTCTCTTCCATCAATCATCAATTTCACCCTCAGCTTCGTGCGATTTCGGTCAGTTGTGTGTGGACGAACAATGTTTCTGACAAATTTCCTGCACTTGATGTGAACGTGAAATTTGGTTACGTTGGCAGATTATAATTGCAACCTTTTGGGTTGGCTGAGAATCCGTCGAACCATTTCTTCATCTACACTTTGGTTCTTGTTGTCATGACCTCACTTTTTGTCAAATTTTCTGCGTAATTTCCTAGCACAGACAGAGCAGAAAAATTGCGTATCTATTTATGAGTGGATTCTGAAAAAAGAATGTTGCGCTGCACCCACGTAATCCCAAGACGTGAGTCAATGTCACAATCAGACGTTGATGCAGGGAGAAACCCTCGAAGCAAAGCAATTACTGCACAGACAGAAGAAATTGACAGACATTAAAGTTCAGTCGGGTGTAGTTTTCATGATTTATAAAGCGATGGTTCTACATATTGAAGGGCGGCGCAGAGAGGAAGTTTCAAAGCCACTCATCTTGAACTCATCCACTTGCGTGATAAGCAGAAACGTAGAAAATTGTTGCGAGAGGGTGAAAAATGATGTAACAAATCAATTTAAATACGGAGACTGACTCGGCTGTCGAACGGGGTTAAGGAACAAACACCGCACCGGAGGGAAGAAGGCGAAGAATCTTCGGAAGACGAAAACATAAAAATGAGAATCTGAGCATAAATCAATTTCATCTTCAAATTGAATTTCCAATCGAAAAAGTTCTCCTTCGCCGCTTTACGGCTGGCACAAGTGGAAATTTGTGGAATGGCAACTTAATTGAGAAATAAAATATTGAGTCGAACAGTTATTATTGGGAGTGAGGAAAGCAATTCCTGCCACATGTGAGAGAAAAAATAAACCCTCGACGTTATTTTCATTGCGCAAAAAGTGCCAGAGAAGGGAGCTCGCAATTGATCATTTTTTCCCCGAGCCGGGACGATGGTAGCAAGAAACAGTAAAATCTAATGTTTTATTCATGAATCTTGTCACTAGAGAAGTTCATAGAAATGGCAATTGAATGTGAGAGATAAATATTACGAATTATATTTCTCCCTTCCCGCCCCCGTCGTCGCTCTGCTCGTCGTCGAGCGATAAAAGCAGCATTTCATGTGGCTGGGCGATAATTTGTTCTCGAATTTGTCAATTTACTTGTTGGCTCTGATATTGAGTTATGAAGATTGTTTGCTTCGAGTTTTATCTTCTCATGCTTCAGGACTCACTCACTCTCCTTCCGTCTTTGTTCCAGCGAAGTGTTTACGGAAAGTGGTTTAAATTATCATATTTTACATTACGGCATTAGAAATAATTCGAGAACGCTTTCTTCTTCATTTCCTTGTCTTCGTCGACGCCGTCGTTCGTCGTATCGGAGGAAAATTAAAATGACGAGTTATTGTTAGAGTTAAAATCTCATCACAATTTCTTAAGCCGTTCGGAATGAATTGTGTCGCTTTCTGTTCTTCTTCGAGCGACAAATGAAAATGTGACAATGGCTTTTATCGCGGAGTCGACACAAGAAATTTTTTACGTCGCAATAAAAATTTCTGATTACGTTTTTATCACAATTTAAACATTTATGATGAAAAATTCATATGTAGGCGAAGAGGAAACACATTTCCCGACAACCCTCATTGTTCTAGAAGAAGAAAATTCATATCATTGAGGCTTATCTAAGGAATGGCTTTGTGTGTAATCATATGAGAATGTGAAGAGGGAAATGAGAAGCAAATAAGAAATGTTATCATTTAAGCACATTTGTTTTTCTTACTTCGGATTTCTCCAGCAAAGCAAGAGCTCGACAGCAACAGTGAAAATTCTCTCGCAACATTCACCGCACATGAGTTTCCCCATATGGCGCAAGAGGTTATTTCAACATTTATTCCATTTCTTTCGGTAAACATTTTTCATGCATGGCAACTCCAATCTCTGTGGAGCTTTCTCAGCTGCAAGCTGTAAAATGCTGTTTGCTTACAGCGAGTTAGACCCAGTTAGATGTTAAAGAGTGTCGAAGATAATGTGTTAGCGGCTGTGGAAGTAAAACTTTGATAAGCGCAAATATTCGATGCAAATTTTCATAAGATTTTCATTATTAGATAACCTTGTATAAAGTTTTTGAAAAATATTTCATTATTGATCGAGCATGGTCGAACAAACAGCCTGTGAAGTTGGAAGTTGGAAACAGTTTTCATCTATTCCAATCATAGCAAACAAATTTGCAATGTGAGATTTATAAGATTTTAGCAAAAACCTTAAACAAAAATATCCTCGACACGTACCAGACAAATCAAAGGAAGTTTTGAATTTCCTCGAAGCATAAAAGTGTGAGACTCGATTCTATTTCTTTTATCTTTTCCTCAAACAAAAACGAGTCGGAAACAAACGGTTTTGTCTGGATGTAAAGCGACTTTATCCCTCTGTGCATGTCTGTTACGTTGTGCAAATATTTTTTCAAGTCATTGAGTTATACAATACCCAAACAACAAGACAGCGGAGCAAGAGATCGCGAATAAACGCAAACAAACAATAAAAGTAACTGTTTCAGTTCACGAAGGAAACCTCGCGTCGTGTTGTGTGCGACTCTGATGCTTCTAAGTGAGATTGTAGAACAGAAAAGGCGAAAATGCGGAACAACACGATGTCAGAGTAGACGAGAATGAAATTCAGCGAAAAAAGGGGGAAAGCGCGAATAATAATAAAAATTGCTTCCACCAACAATGTTGAGAGTTTGCAGATCCTTCTCGCTTGTCGTCTCTGGTGGGGTGTGAAATATTAAGAGCATGGACGGAAAATTTGTTTGTTATGTTGTGTGTATGATTTCAACAAAGTCGTATCAGTTGTTCTGCATCGTGCTGGCTTGTTGTTATAAAATTCCTTTTAGGTTTCGTGACTAAAATTCAACGACAGACGCCGCCAGCAATTGATTTGTCGCTAATGCGGTGCAAACTCTCTTGGAATATCGGCACAATCATGCTTCGGTGACGCTGTCCCTTCATTCATCTGTGCAGTTTCCAGATCGTAATGCAATCTCTGGGATTTACGAATTCGAGAGATGGGAGATAAAACTGTGAGCCCATTTGCCTAATCCGATTTAATGTGCTGACTTCATGAAAATACTCGGCATCTGATTACCAAGTTTTGCATCCCTTCGCCTCCAGCTTGCTTACACTGACGACTCTTCAGGAACACTTTAAATTAATTTTTCTCCATCGCTTTGTAGGGGAAAGCCTTTGAAAGTTTTATCGATTCAATCTCGGGTCGAATTTCTAATTAAAACTATTCTTTTGAGCTCGAGAACCTCAAACACACACAATGAGGAGACTCGAACGCTCACAATATCCATCGGGCGTGAGAGAAAGGTTACAAATCAAGTGTGAGGTGTGAAGACAGCAAAATTAATTATGCGAAGTCATTAGAAATTCAAAACAAACCTTAAACTAGGTTGAGCGTCGATATCGTATCGAACAGAAGCTGCCATCCCATCCGGTCAAAAGCAAACTCATCAAGAGCGTTGAGCTTGTAATAGTAACGCCTTGCGAGACTTTGTGAACCAATTAATGCGAATGAAAATGAGACAATTAAAACCAGATTACTCCGCCTCTTGGTGAACTTGGCTTCGATCGAGTTCGGTGAAGAGTTGAGCAATAAGGAACAATGCCGCACGAAAGAGAAATCATTAATTAACCGAAACACGCTGATCGATTTTCAGCGGGGAAAAAATTCTTTTGCATAATCAAAAGCCATTAAAATGTAATAAAGGAGAGAACTTTGTTGAGAGCTCAAGCGCCCTCGATTCTCATACTGATAAATTCATCCAATTTCCGATTCGCTTTTTAACTTTTTTTGGTCGTCAACGCTTTCAAATTGATTTTTAAATCATTCTCTCGTTTTGTTGTTGGAATATAAAAAGTTCTCGCTACACAAAGGTGAGATTAATGCGTCCAAACCGGCAGAGTCATTAATTAAAAAGCTTTTTTTCTCTGGACAACGGTGAAAGCGAAAGGGTTTCCGATCATTTCCATTATTGAAATAGAATTTAAGTCGACTCGGATTCAAATTGGATTTTTCTTCTCCCTCGTCTGTCCGCTTACTCGTTTGATGGACTAAAGGATTAACGTTAGGGCCATCACAGTTTACATTTCGAGACGTGGATAATGACTTTTTGCAAGCTGCACGGATGAGGGATGACGATGCACTTCGGAAGATTAGAAGGGAGGGAAATGAAATTGATTTGTAATGATCATTGGAGGGAAAATCTCAGCAAGAACGTAAACGAGCAAACTACATTAGGAATTGATTTCTGTATATTTAGGAAGATAACTTGAAGCTTGCCAGAGGAAGATGGAAAGCGAGTTCGGTTAACATATTTTATTTTTCGGAACCACTCATGGTTTTGAAGTGAAATGCTGGAAACCAAAGCGTGCGGGTGGAATGAGTTTGGTCTGCAGCATGTGGAGAAATGCATGTACTTGAAAGGTACTGAGCTATCAGGCCACATTTTCCCTGTAGCTGTTAACTGAAGATTGCTTATGAAGAACTCAAGTTAGCGTTTTCCCTTTGCAGTTCTTCAATCTCAATAGCTTGTTAAATTTCAAACTTTACATTTGGAAGTTCTTGAACTTAAACTAATTCTCCACCTCTTTCCTGTCAATGGTGTTGATCCTGTTAAAGGAAATTATAGAGTTTTAAGTTGACTGCTTCAATGAGTTCGCTTAAAAGCAAATCTTGTCTGTTTATGCTTCGGTAACGTTGCTGTGCGCCTGCGTTGAGATAATCCTTCCAGCCTGGAAAGGCTTCGTTGCACTGTCGCACGTTCGCGTGTCGTGCAACATGAAATTTTCTTCCTTTTTTCCAAGTCAGTTCCAGTTTATAATCAGCAGCCGTCATTGTTGCGCTAGTCAGTCTGTGAAAAGCGCTCGGCGGAGTAACAATGATTTTTGCGCGTCTCGCGAGAAGATTTTGGTGATCAAATAAAGGACAATTTTCACAAGTAATTTATTTCGTTCGGGACAAACGAGGCGAAGAATTTTTTTCCCTTCGCAAAACGGACAGCCATCACTAGCTGGAGAAGCCGATAAAATCTTTTCCGCTTTATTTGTTTCAATTTTGCGTTCGCCTGTCAAAAGCTGTCGCTCTGACGGGAAGTTTCGGGTGATTTTCTCGCAAAAAATCCGCTTCGAGAAGAGAAGAGCAAGAAAAGGATGAAAAATATGTTCAGTGGAATGTTTCGGATGATGGAAAATTCTCTTGTCGTTGTGAAAAATTTTTGGTGCAAAATTTGAGTATATCTACAAGACAAACACAACCAAAAGAGAGGAAGAAGGAAAAATCAATTTTGTTAATTAAATTCCTTAGCAAAAAAGAATCTACAAGACGACGAGAGAGATGTTTATGGTGCAAGAAGAAAATTGATAAAAGTAATTAAACGTCCATCGTGGGGTCGTGGAAGGCGAGCTTAGCCAAACACCGACAAAAAGTGTTTTCGCTGCAAACGAGGCGAAGATAATCTCATGAAAGTTTAATTATCGAAAGTGTTTGCGAGAAAGTTGCAGTTTCTCTTAATTATGGCTCAGTCCGAAGGAAAATAATCCGACGAGATTGCTTAGCTGCAAATGCAATTGAGAGTGCTGTTTATTCACTCAAAGTGATTCTCGTCCCATCCGACTGCTATCACAACAACCGGTGTGATGAAATCAACATCCAACCGCAATGAAACCGACTCGTAAATGTGCACAACGGAAAATGTTGAGGTAAAGAGATTTGTTATCGAGCTTCAAGATTTTTTCCGTCTGCGAAAGTTCAGTAGAGTGTGAGCGAGGAGAGTGAGACAAGTTTATCGCATGTAAAGGCACTCGCGAAGACTTCAGCGCCGAATGACGGTAATTTTATTGCCGGAAACAGCTGGTGCATTCGAGTTTCTTCGAGGCAAAGAATTAATTTCGGAACAATCGAAGAAGTTTTAATTTAAAATGAAATTCTCCTCGCTCGAGGGCAGAAGTTTCGCTGCTTTTTGTCGAACAGGGAAAAGTTTTCGCACAAGTCTTCGGCAAGAAATAATATCGGAGGAGAGAGAATTTATTTAATCGATTTTGCTCGCTTTATCAAACTCATACACATGTCCGGGGAACATGGGAAAGTCTTACGCCACACATCCAGAAAATCTGTGCCATTTGCCTCCCCCTCAGCGGCCGCCAGAGCAGCTAAACACGAAACTTTTGTTGTTTTCTGTTTTTGCGCTGCTGTGAAAAATTTATTGCCATTAAATTGTAGGAAATTAAAGCGAGGAAAAGTTTCCCGTTTCTTTAATTGAATAGCATGGAGTGAATTGCGATGAGAAATTGAAACCTAATTTAATTCTCTTACTCACGAAAAAGCGAAAACAAAAGAAAACACGAGTAACAAAGCGTATGAAAAACTGCACGTCCCTCTGTCATTTTTCATTTCTGGCGCTCTCGTTCGCTTCTTACACATCCTTGAGCTTTGCGAGCAATTCGTTCTCAGCGGAGTAAAGTTTATGAGAAAATTCTTCTTGCGCTGTCTCGAGGATGCGAGCAGCGGTGAAGTCTTCTACAAGTCATTTTTCATCAATGTTCAGTGTTTATGAACATCGTGGAACGAATCGTTTCTCTTCCATCAAGTGAGCCCAGCGAGTAGGAAAATGCAATTTGTGATAATCACCAGTCAAGCCGCAAGCCCTGATTGTCAGAAAGACTCAGATAAATGTGTGTCACGTGCATCGATCCTATCAGCTCATAACGGCAAGCTTAATACTTCAAACAACTTGTTTGCAACAAGTCACCTCATTCGACAGGAGCAGGGCAGCAGTACATGTAATCGGAATGTTACAAACTCGAATGGCTTAGTTGATGTGCCAAAATGACAATGAATATCGGTGTTTATCTTTTTGCAATGAAGCCTAAAAAGGAAAACCGATTAACACCAAAAGCTCGAACGAAGTCACAAGTCTCAAGAGTTATATTTCATACAAGCGCTAACAACCTTCTTACACAATCTCACGTTATTCTAAGCTTCATTATAATAGCATTAAAAGTCCATTAAAAATATTACAAGTCCACGATCAAGTATGCATGAGCCGCAAACAAGCCAGAGAAACTTTTGATGGTGGAGCTCATCAACACAGGATATCTTTCAGAGAAAATTTGTTGCTAACATCAAAATCTCTGCACTTCAGCCACTCGCTGCTGGACTCGTTTCCGTACACTTGGAGAAATAATGAATTTAAAGGCAGCAGGAGATCGTTAATGCAACATGTTTTTTCAATTATGTTAAACAACGTTTTCTCCTTTGCTCGCTTTTTTCTCGGCGATGTAAATTTGCCTTACGCCATCCCGCTGAGGATTTCCAAACGAGAACTCTTCGTTCGCAACGAAATCAGTCAGCATTGTTCTTCTTCCAACCATAAAGTTCTGTTTTTTCATGTTTGCATGAAAACAAAATCGAGCAACGTGTGCGTGAAGAAACGACAAAAAATTTCCACCCCGGATGTCAAAATAGAAAACGCGTTTTGACACTTGACGCTTTTCATGTACTGTGGGGTTGAAAATTTCCTGTAAGAGTTTTCCCCGATGACGCTGCTTCGAGGTTCCATAAAATTGTTTCAACAAAGTTGATGGCAGAACCCTCCGCTCCCCCGTAAACTTTGATCATTTGATTGACTTTCCTAACCAGAATTGTTTGGGTGAATCATAAAAAAGTTCATTGCGCTGCCGAACCGTTTGGGTTTCGATTCAAATCGCCTTCAACCCCAAGCAGCAATCTCAATTTATCAGCAATCATAAACGACATGCCTCGCTCTACTTTTACCCTCTCCATTCAAGCAATCCGATTATCAATTTAATTAACAAAATGTTTTCAATTATTGTAATGCGTTTTAATTCATTTGTAATTCCATTTTTCATTTAATCGGTGCGCCGATAAGCTCGGACGAAACTCCATTAAGATTCTTTGATTCGCAAGCAACTTAAAAAGCAATCACGAGAGGTTGAATTAATTTTTCAATTTACCGTGTTTAATCAATAAACAACAATTTGAATGTTAAGTTATTCATTGCGCCAAAATTGCTTCGTGATGATGTTACAAGAGGAGAAGAAACTTGAAGCTGGCGAGCGTCGAGAAAAAGCTTCGATGAGCGCTCGAATGTTTCTAGCATTAACATAAGTCCATAACTCTTAGATCAACATCAATTTGCATTGAGAATTCTTTCTGTAAACAGACGAATGGTTCTTCTTGCTCCGCTCTCGTGAAAACAATGCAAAGTGGAAGAACTTGCTCATGTAGACTGTAATCGATATCAAGAATTGATGTAAATTCTCCGACCATGCTAACGATGAATTTTCTCTCTTTGTTTCCTTTCAGAATGGATTACGCTAATCTGGGGTGCTGTGCACTTGCATTTGCCCTCTATCTCAACACGCTCAATGCGGGCTTCGTCTACGATGATCGGTGAGTTATAACATTAAATCAGTAATGTTTAAAGGCTGTTTAACAACGACACTTTTACGTTGCCAGTTGGTGACGACGCTGTAAGTCGATTCTGCTGTTTAAACACTAGCAGGCGTAAATAAATAATAACTTTTTAATTCTGCTAATTGATTCTTGAGGGACGAAGAAAACGAATCGCTTCGCAATTCATCAATACAAACACTTGATCAATATCCTTTTCGAATGAATAAATTAGGAGCCGGAAAAAGTTTTTCCGCTCCATCCTCCTCTTACATCGATGACATTAATAAATAAGTGATTGCTTTAATTAACTTACCCACTTCTCCGTCACTCCTCATATTTCATCAAGCTCTCCTCCATGCCAGCTTCGTAATTTATGAAAAATTCAATAACCTATCCTCGCCTCCTCCCTTGACGCTTCTTCAAGGAAAACGGCATTAATTATTAAAAGTGTTTGGTTGACTTGCTGAATGCCAAAGAACTAAGGTGGAGGGGACGTGTCGCCCGACACTGGCTACTGAACAAACAGAGATACGCCTCGGTTCATTCGCTTTTTCACCATGGTAATCATTCATAACGAATTTATTTAATAAACCTTTTCATGGCGCTCTCATCTTGTCGAGTCAGACCCTCTTCAAGGAAGCGAGAGAGCGACAGGGCTATTCAAACATGATTTGTATTGAGATATGATTCATCGAGATTTTTAGCGCTGACGTTGAATGTTTAATTACCCTCATTGATACGGAGTCACGTGTCATGTTATTTGCTCTCATTCACTCCCTTCCCTCATTAAATAAGTATGTAACATGAAATCGTGTTCATCAAGCCGCAAACAGTGATTAGAGGCAACAAGCTCTTTTAATTTGAGCGTTCACCCGATTTGAAGATTCGCTCCGCTAATGAAATCGCTGCTGAGCTTCCTTATAAATTCAGCAACCAGGGCGAGGCTTTAAAGTGTCATAAAATTGTCCCGCGACAATATTTCATTGGAGCCATTAACTCGAAAAGCGATCTCGCCCATGAAAATGAAAAGTTTGCTTTTACAACAAATTACGAAACCAGATAAAGCCCAAACATAAATTTCCTCGCTGTATCTGGATCCGGGAGTAGAACAAGCAAACATCAATAATAAATTCGTCGCTCCCATTACAAGTTTGAAATTCCCTTATCGATCGTCATGTGAGAGCCAAACAAACATTCACGCTCCATTCCGAAACATTTTGCGAGCTCGTTAATGAAAATTTCCATTGTCGAGTCTTGCATTTCGCATGGGCCTAGTGGATACTGAAAACAGATTTAAAAATTTCAAGCTACCCTCAGGATTTAGGCTACAGATTTGGTTCGAAATTGAAGCAGAACGATTGAAAATGATTTAGAGTAATAGTTTTTCTAAAGCTCACAATTTGTACCTGAGTCCTTTCGACGAGCCTCTCTGGTTTATATCCAAAAATAAACTTGAAGTATCGGGAAACCTATGCTGTCTAGCTTGTCTGAAACAAATGTCTATAAAACAATCATCCAACGTTCCTCAACCCTTTTCTCCTCGTTCTGCAAACGATGATTGTGGCACATATGTAAATGATATTAAATCGCGAGAACTCTCAGAATAGCAAATTTTATTTCGGCATCAGCAGAAAAACTTGAAATAAGCCGAAGCACGAATTTATGTTAAAGCTTCGCATATAATTCCGACGTTATTTGTTCAGTCATTTATTCACGTTATGTACAGCGGCAGCGAACAATGATCATAAACGAACATTTAACATTGAAATAAAACACAATGTGACGTATTGTGAATGAAAGCGGAGGAAGAGAGCGAGTTTTCATTGAAAAGTTTTAAGTTACTTGGCTGTAAAGCAGGAGGAAATAAAATCTTTTCTGGGACGTTGATTAATGATGTGGGCGTAAATTGAATTGAAACAAATCAACCGAAGCCATCCCGAGATAGACATCGCGACATTGAGTTGTCATTCTAAAGCTTTCGTTCATTGAGGTTCCTTTGAACTTTCCATCACAATTGGGTAAGCGAGCGTTTGGCTGTTAGCGGAAGCCAATGTGTTGCTTCCGTATCAAAAATAGAATTTAATTAATGCGAGATAGCTTCGCAGGTTTCTGTCAAATAAGAGGAATGGAAAGGCGATTAAAGTTAATGACGTTTAATATTGAAAGCGAAGCTGAAACGTTGCGGGGCGAAAGTTTAGTCGCATAGACACAAAATTATTTATTCAGTCACGCTATCATGTCATTCGGAATGTGTTTAGTTTTTCGAGGCGAGTCAGCACAAAGCCTCTTCCATATTCGTGGAAACAATTGTCCCCGCGTGTCTAAACGCTTGATGACATTCAATTCATGGAACTGCCATCAATTCACTCGCTACCTCTTCCACTATTGTCTGCGTTTTATCAGGAAAACATTCAATTTGATCGGCACCGTTTGATCTCGGTAACCGCTTGACAAGCCTGCGACGTTTCAAATTAATCTTTTAACGTTTAAGCAGCGGAGGAAAATAATTCGGTGCGAGAGAAAGTTGAGATTGAGGCGAGGAAAAGGTTATGAAGTGCAAATGATGTGACGATTTCCCCTGACAGGGATTTTTAATCATAACTTCTTCCGCAGAGTCCCTCGTTGATCTTCGGGCGAAAATAAATTTTATCACGGGTAAATGAAGCGTATAAGCAGTGAAAATGAAAAGTCTTGTTCACTTCCTTCTTCCATTCCCTTTGAGACAGTAGAAAGTTGTCCGAAATGAGGAAACTTTTCACTTCTCGTCGTTCATTTGTCGCATCGAAGACACTCGCTTTGCGAAACATTAAAAACTTTGTCTCTTCCTTCTTTCTCCTCTTCTTAAACGAAAGGATATGTCACCTCACTAACAAAACTTTTTGCCTGCCTTCAATTTGAGTCTTTGTTGTGGGAGTCGAGCGATCGGAGTCGAGTGAAAGATTTTCTGTTCATTCCAACGAGAGAAAATCTGCAACACCCCACGAGCAGCTACGAGACGTTTATAAGATTTTTTTACACGCTGCACGAGAGCGAGGGAAAGAAAAAGAATGAAAATTTATGGGATTGCTTGGGGCAATTTTCATGGAGTTGAAGAAAACGGAAAGAAAAATGCTTTGCCTTCTCGCATTTAGCGAGAGAAATTTTTTAAAGAAGAAATTCGGTGAACTGAATTGAGAAGATAGAATTCCTTGCGAGCTTAAGCAAATTAAAAAATTTGCTAAATTAAAATAATTAGATGAAGGGCGAGAAGGGAGGAGGAGGAGCCGCTGTCTGAAACGGTCTGTAAACTTTCGAGAGATTTTCCCTGCGATCGATTCTTTGTCCCTTTTCATGATTTTTGAGATGGAAGCGAAATTTCTCAGTTTAATACAGCGCAGGGGATTAAAGTTATTTTCAGAAATAAGTCTAATCGACTCAATAGCAGACATCAAAGCATCAAATTTTAATGAGACTGCGTTGTTATGGACGCGCTAAGCTGATGAGGAGAAGAAGAAAAATCATTGAACTCAATCAAACAAACTCTTTCAAGAATCTCAAATAGCATGAAATCATTGCCGATTAGCGATGAGGGAAGAGCATTGAACAAAGGTTTCCCCCTCAAGATTTGGGAAGCAATTTTCCGAGGAAGTTTTCATGATTTTAATTCTATTCATTTCGAAATTTCCCAAAGGAATCGAGAGTTGAATGTGGGTGGGATTGGGCGAACAACAAAATTAGTATTCCCATCTTAATAATTCCTAGTTTTCCTTTCGATTCGTCTAAGGTACACAACACATAATGATAGAGAAGTAGACACACTATCACTTAAACTGAGACACGCGATATTTAACTTGTTGTGCATCGTGTCAACCGCGGTGTTTTGTTTTCCTTGAGATGGGACCAACTGAAACTGCGTCCATTTGTTGATGTGATTCACTGCAATCTGTCTAAGCCTGCACTGGCTGCAAGCTGCGCTTTTCCCGTAGATTTTATTAAAATTTTCCAACATAGTTTGAAAGCGTTCTTGAATCCCTCGAGAAAACTCTCACAAGGCGAAATCTTTATTTAATCTTTTAAAGTTGAACAAGATTTCAATTGAATGTGAATACAAAATCTGACAAAAGAAGCGCCCGATGTCACTTCAAATAAGCAACACATTCAGCTCTCTCGATTCTCTTCAAACTGAATGTGCTCAACAGTGAACGTAGCGCTTCTGTAAATGGAGCGAGACGACAGAAGCAGCTCAGTTCAGATTGGGAATGATGAAATGTTTGAAAAAGGATTAAGCGAGACGTTCGAATCAATTCATGAATAAATTTTCTGGCTTATTTCTGCCGTTGTCGAGAATGAGTTTTAATGCAAATTAATTCTTTCGCTCCATAAACAGCTTCAAGAGCTCAGTGTGGGCTTTTTCATCCATTCAATATCAATGAACAATCCATAAGCATCCGCAAACACCCTCAATACGATTATAGTTATTATTATCAATAGCTTCCAAACTTTTATTTCCACCTCCGCTTTTTCGGGCCTGCCGGTGCCGAGGGAGAAGTTTTAATGGAATTATAAGCGGCCTTAACGCTTTACAAGGCTTGTTGCACGGTAGAGGGATCGGAGCGAACACATTTTTCCCACTCGTCACGCATGGGGACATATTATCATTCCGTTTTATCGATTTCCATTCAATTACTGCGAGGTTCGTGTTGATTCTATGAACGGTAGAGACAATTGAACGGAAGCTTCAGGCCAAGGGGACTAGACTGATAATGTGAGGCGTAAAATTGAGCCGTTGGCCAAAAATTGTGTCTGCCGTGTCACACGGCCCGTGTGTCATTCAAATCGATCATGAAATATTGTCCACACTGTTTTTATGCAAGAAATTGAAAGTGAATCGATTTCAAATTATCACAGATAAAACAGAAAGTTTAGGATTGAAAGCTCACAGAGCTTTAGACTAAAAGCTCTGATCTTACTAGTTCAACATGAGCCGTTTTGTGAGCTTGTCGTGGCTAACCCCTTACGCTAAACTTCAGTGTGTTGCGTTCCGGACGAGCTGCAGACGACAGTGCCAAAGTTCCATTAATTTCATTGACACTTTCTTCGTTGTGGATGTCATGAGACACGAAGCTCCAACCCAGTTTCACGCTAGTCGCTCCAAATGTTTTCGACTTTTAAATGCTTTTTAAACGCCTTATTTGCTGTGGTGTCAACAAACAAGCATAGTTTCGCCGCTACCGTGACAATGTTTTTCTCACTCGACAATTATTTATGATAATTTAATCGTTGTATTAGCACGAAAGCACATCTTCCGCTCTTCGCCCTCGAAGCAAACGTCAGAAAGTTGGAAAAGCTTTTTATTCGTTTGTCTGCTTCTGACAAAAACTTTTCAGATTGTTGCGAGCAGCGCTTAGCAGTGGCGCAAGCTTGCAAGCGATAAGGAGCTGTCAGTTGCCCATCTCGAGCGCCTCTGAGCGAGTTGCAATTGCAACGACTCAATTTCGTACCGGAAGAGCTTTTTGTGTTCTCGGGCTTCTCATTTTCGTGCAGCGAATGTTGAATCGGAGTTGACGTCAAGTTGCTTTTTTAATTATTTTCAATGCTGACGAGATTCGGGGGCGGCAGCGAGAATTTGACTTAAATACATCCGGTGTGGAAGTATTAAAAGCCGAGCAACAACAGAGCGAACGAGGCCGGCAAAGCGAGAACAGACTCTGCTATTAATTTTATGATCCTGCCAGACGAGCTCTCGAATAAATTCTCTGAATATATCTGAATGAATAATAAAGTTCGCCTTTATATTCTTCTGCCGGCACTGCAGAGAGAAGTCAGGAATTTGTAACAATAAATTTATTATCCAAACGTGATGCAAGAACTTCTTTTGTTTTCGGCATTGCTCGGAACTCCGCAGCACAATGAGGAGACTACTCGGATGTTTCGAAAAAGTCCTTCTCGTCCAATTAGCAGCGACGGCTCGAGACTCGCTTTCATGTCCAGTAAATTGAGTTATTCGTTTCGCTTTGCGAGTTCTCGAGTTTGCAGACCGTAAATTTACATGCGATTAAAATTTTATATTCAGATTAAGTTTCGCATGCAGCGTCGGACGGCTGGCTGGAGCGAGGCATTAACTCACAATTGTGAGAGAAAAACTCATTAATTTAAATCCGAAAGCAGTTTTCCGTGGCAAAATTATCAACGTTTTTATGTTAACTCGCTTTTAGTTTGTGTGCACTTGTGCAGTTGAAATTTAAATGCGAAAAGCTTTTACTCATTGAATGGATTTTTGTAACGAGACGCATGATTGACGTCGCTTATTGGTAGGCTGGTTCGCAAACGTCAAACGGGTGCAGAGTTTATAGGCACAGTAAAAATAATTTTAGGGATTTCATCAGTTATATTTCGAAGCTCATACTTTGATTAACAAGACAAAGTTTCTCGCAAACTTCGAGCCGCAAAGCCACGCTACAGAACTAATCACACTTGTCTCGGCAGTTTGATATTTCACGTGCTCATTGTGCTTTAAGCTAATCCGCTTGAGTTGTTGATATCGCTGACATCAAAACCTTTGCCACATGCAAGGCTTAGCACGCACATGGTGAATCTGCTCCCTAAATTGATTTAATTGTTTTCAATTTATTATTCTTCCGCTTGGTGCAGAACAGCGCTCTTTGTCTGCCTCGTTCCAAGTTAATTTTGCAGACGTAATGCTTAATATGCCTTAATGTGCTAGAGATTAGAAACGAAACGGAAAATCTTTTTCTTGTCGACTCAGTAAGACGCACAGAGCTTTGCAGGATTTCCTCGCCCGAGTGGGTGTGAATTTATTTCAATGTCGATCGTTTATGTGCTGATCAACACCTAATTAATAAGTTTAATTAATTATCCTGTCGAAGGAGAAAGATTCGATGGTCTCCAATGAAGAGCATTGAAGGACAATTCAATTTATGGCTTATCCAATTGTCCCGGACCAAGGACACGGGAGCGAGAAGCCGCTATACGAAACAGCAGAGTCAGCAGCTCGATTAACTTTTATACGACCGAACAATGGCAAATCGAAATCTATTTTTCTCATTTTCCATTCTCTTTCTTCTTTTCAATTCACAGACGAGCGGTTTTAGGCAATCCCGATGTGATGGATTCCAGTCAGCCCTGGTACCAGCTGCTGTTCAACGACTTCTGGGGCACGCCACTTGTTGACTCGGGCTCACACGGCTCTTATCGGCCACTTTGCGTGCTCAGCTACAAGCTGAATCACATCATCGGTGGCTTCAAGCCGTTCGGCTACCATCTAGTGAACGTGCTGCTGCACTGCCTCGCGACTGGATTAGTTGTTAAGTTAGCTAGACACATATTACCTTACGGCGTTGGAACGCTGATATCGGGACTGCTTTTTGCATCGCATCCGATACACACGGAAGCTGTGGCAGGCATCGTTGGACGTGCTGATCTGTTAGCGTGCAATTTTTATATCCTAACGATACTGTCATACATAAGACACGTTCAGTGGCGTGAGAAATGTGATTTGAGACACTGGCTGGCACTATTCATGACCGTGTTATGTGCTACGGTCGCCGTGTTATGCAAAGAGACTGCAGTTAGTGCGCTAGTTGTTTGTGCCATCTACGATATATTAAAAGGATTTAACACGTTCTCCAAAGATAAGGTGAGTCGAGTTTCTGCTGTAGAAAATTGTAATTCAAGTCGACACTCTTTGAACCATCTCGCTAGCAGTTATGCACTCAAGTTATTGCTGAACGACGAGGAGAATTATTTCTTTCACTCGAGCTCGTAAGAGGAGCTTTTGCAGCGAAACACATGAAGATCCTCCATCGTTGTGTTTGTTAACATTGTTGCTTGAAGTTCTTGAAGCACTTCAGATTTATTCTGTTTTCATCGCTCGCAGCCATTGGATGGACGAGTATAGGTGTATCAAAGAACACTGAAGGATCCGATTCTGTCTCTCCAGTGGCGAGAGCTTTTTAACATAAAAGTTTATGTTTCGGTTAAGGTCCTCTCTCCCTCAAAGGCCATTAAAGACTTTTACACTGTCGAATAGAAGCAGCGCTCATCTCAAGCATCGTTTAATCGCTCCTCGTGTACTATCGCAGCACGAAAGTGTACAAAGTGTTTAACATGTTGTCGCTTCTCGCTTGCATTCAGCTTCTAAAAACTTGCTTCCCATAAAGTAATTCCCCTTCATGTTTCATAAGTTTTATGAGCTTCGCTGTTGCTGCAACAAAGCAAAAATCTGGCGAAAAAGAAAACAAATTAAAAATGTATTTCACTTTACATAACAATGGGATCGAAGGATGAGGGAGAAAAGCTGAGTAAGAAGCTTTTGTATGGATGAAATTTAGATTTCGCCACAACATTCTCTAGAGTTTGAGAGGGCGAGGACTAAGATCGGATACTTTATAGTCTGTTGTTGTGTATTTAAGCTTCGCAGCACAACAAGAATCCTCTTTTATGTCAGACAACGCATAAAGAGAGATGGAAGGGAACGAGATGAAATAAACACAAGCATTTCCACTTTTCATATTCTTATCTCGAGATCCGTTTAATCTATTTATGTTTTATTTATATGCTTCCTCTTGCCCAGCTCTCACAGCCTATTCGGATCAAATAACCTAGATTCGCTTTTGTTTATTAAAGATGTTATCGGAAGAAACATTTCTCATTTTTGATATTTCTCGTGAAGAGCGGACGGAAAGTCGAGTAGCATGATGATTGACTGCTCGAAATTGGAGCGAAGCAATCTCCTGACGAACATCAAACGCAGCATGAATGGATTTCTCCATCGCTGATAAGCTTTCGACATCACATTGATGATAGAAACGTTTGGCAATCTCAAAGTTTATTAGAGTTATCGGAACAGTAAATTCTTTGATCTAAGAAGAAGACTGCAGTGTTGAAATGCCTGATGAAGGTTTGAATTATCTTCGCGAGCTTTTTGACTTACAAAGATGCAAGCTTAAGCATCACGATGGAATGCAGCGACAACGCTACAGTTCTTTCACCCTTACACACATCAAACGTACCTTCCCACGAACTCTCTCACCGTCATAACCAAATCCGTTGCCATGAAATAAAAATATCATCCTTTTGTGTTCATGACGACGATGCTGTCACTCGAAAGGCTTTCGAAGCTCGCACGTTGTCAGCAGCCAACGAGGACGAAAAACTATTAGATATGAGAACGACATAACTGTGAATGCGAGCGGGAGAAAATATTGCTGGCGATAATGTACGAATGTGTGGGAATGGAAATGTCGTTGATGGGGGAAGAGAAGGGACGAATTGAGTGGGACCGAAGAGGATGTGCGAGCATTCCGAATGCCTTTGAGCAACAGATAACGTGTTTATGGCTTTTTGAAAAGCATCGCAGCATTAACTTCCTCTTCGGCTGTATTTTTTTGATAATGTGCTACATCATCGGGAATCGAGGGCTCGCTCTCGACGAGAATCTGCCGCAAAATATCTAAATATTATTCAACAATGGCAAGCGAGCAAGAATATCTTCAGCACACAACGGCGGATCGTGAGACGAAAACCTATTTATCCGCAGCAGAGATGTTCTGGGAGTCGGAAAATGGGAAAATAAAAGATGGAAATAGCGCAGAGAGCGAGCGAGAGAGATATCCATAAACATATTTGCTCCATATGTTCCGACAAAAACACTCACACCTCGAGCCCTCGATAGAAGGGAAAGACGAGTAAAAAGAAGACATCGTACCCTAATCAAAGAATCGAAAGCGTTCAGATGTTATGTAATGTGGCACCGAGCTCCATATTGCTTTGTAAATGGACCGTCGCCCTCTCACTCGCTCTGTCCCATCTCGTTCCACTACTCGAGATGCTTTATTATCGCATTTAAAATACTCTCGAAATGTTTTTTGGGGAAAATGGTATTGTCATGGACGAGAGTCTTCTTGTTAAAGACCTTCTTCCATTCTCGGTCCGGGCTCGAGCAACCCTTTGTGCTGAGAAATGATCTGAGCTTCTTTTTGTGTGTCGACCAGCTAAAACGTACACATGCGGTGATTTCACTTTAATTAGCAATTAACAAAGATTCGGCCTCAAATCACGAGAATAAATGTTTGCGTAAGGTGCCTTTGGGCGGTCCATCGAATCGTGTCTAGTTGATTACATTCCAATTACTTTCGCCTACGGCGTTCTCCTGATTCGATTTTCTGGGAGAATAGCTCCACATACACCCACACTCTGATGCTTAATCCGACGTTTACATAAGCCAGCGAGGGAAAGATTCAAAGACGACAGCAGCAGATTCAAAGATTAAAGCTTTAATATTGATTTTCCCTTCTCGTTCACTTTTCATTCATTTTCCTCTTCTCTCTTTTCAGTATCAATTACGGAGCATTGGAATCTTGGGAATAGCCATCGTTACGATCTTACATCTTCGCCTGTCAATTCCTGGACCAGTTACACAGTTCTCGACAGCTGATAATCCAACGGCCAAAGCCAAAACCATCCTGACGCGATTTTATACATTCTCGTATCTGCCGGTGTTCAACTTCAAGTTGCTCGTGTATCCACACACGCTTAGCTTCGATTGGGGAATGGATGCGATTCCACGTATTACCTCCATGTTTGATGCTCGCAACATCGTGTCAGTGCTGTTCTATAGCGCTCTGGGTCGCCTCGTTATCAAATCGCTTTTAGTTCTGCGTCGAACGGCGCCAAAGGCGAACAGCAACAAGAGATTAGGTAGAACAATCCAAAAGCGAAAGCATCAAGCAACGCACAGCCCAAAGTCGTTTGACGATGTGCCAATGGTGCAGACGAATCAATTATGGAACAGTGAAAATAGTTGTTCAGTGTGTAAACAAGGGCTTAAGTATCGCGTTGGACTTGCGGCCGCTTCGTACTGCGGGGGGCTGCTGGCAGTTGGCGGAGCAAGCAAAAAGCAACTTATATCACTATCGCCTTTAAAGAAATATATCAGAAACAATAACAGTCTCTATTTAACTAACAACAACAACAATGACAGCAGTGAATTCATGAAGGATCAGAACAATAATAACTCGTGCACATTCGACGATAATTACAACGCATTGCCGCCGGCAATGTTATCGGCACTCTACCAGCAAACGAGCAAGCACAACAATCAGAAACTCAGTGTCAAAAGCTTATCGAACCGTCTGGCGTGTCTGGCCAGTCACATCAAAAGTGCCGAGCAGATGTCAGTGAAACAAACGAAACTCAACGGAGCATCGGCGGCCCTCATATCCATCACCCTGCTAATGCTGCCGTTCCTACCTGCATCCAATCTGCTTTTCTACGTTGGCTTTGTGGTGGCCGAGCGGATTTTGTATTTGCCGAGCATTGGATTTTGCCTGTTAATTGGATTAGGTTTAGGAAAACTAATTAATTTCAAAGTGCAGTGTCGAGGCAGCAGCTCGAAGTCGAGACCAAAGTCACCGGTGAACAGTGAAGCGAGTCGCAACGTGAGATCGATGGCGACCATTCTGTTTTTAATCATCTTGATTAGTGCATGCAGCTTAAAAACAATACGAAGAAACCGTGATTGGTGGGATGAGGAGAGCTTGTATCGAAGTGCCATCAAAGTCAATCCACCGAAAGGTAATCTTTTGTTTTCTCTGTTAGTGCTGTTGGCGTTTCTCGCCCGCTTGTTCGCTCTGCTGCAGTGTCGACATCACTTTAAAGCGATTTATCTTTCATGCAAAATCTTGTTTATTGTTCGGTTAAGCTTCTCATATCAGAGATTTGTCTCTGCGGTTCTCTCCTGCTGAATGAAAAACGCTCGCCATGACATACATAAATTATGACGCTTGCGGTTGTGAGCGAAAGGCAGACAAAGAAGAATGTTCCCAGGACAGTAAGGAGCAAACTCGAGAGAGAATATTGCGACGACAAAATATTTAAATCTGAAGCATGATTGCGAACATGAGATTGCAATGACTAGAACAACCGAAGCGATGCACTTGAATCATTGAAGCTTTTGTGTCTATCCTTCTCTCGATCGTCAACTCCATCCAGGAACCTTTATTTAAAATTCAGTTTGACGAGAAATCTTTGTCCGTCTAATTCAATTTTCGCAATAAACTTTCATCGACATGCTTACGCTGTTGATTTGCTGGTGGAGCTTTCGAAATAATCGCATTAATGTCTTTGGAAAACAAGATAGCAACGGCACGATAGTGTAGCGTACGACTGATTCTCCATCGACAAACCGAAGATTGAATAATGCAGAATGTTAATCTCTCATCAATTTATCTCCTCGGCCATAAACCATTTTATGAGCTCTCTCTCCTTCCTTTCGTCGTCGATCCTTTCCGTACCTTCGATACTTCCTGGGGCAGAGATACATCTACCAAAGCCTTCACCCTCTATTGGATCTCCCGAGCTTTTTATGCGAGGAACATAAAATCGATACGACGACATTCCCTTAAAAGCATAGTAAAAGCAAAAACTTCTTAAATGACACGAAATTCTCTGCGACAGAGAAATCCGGAATATGAGACGAAGCTCTCGTCATCTCAGCATAGAAAGCGTTTTGCAACATCACTCGTTCGTTCTAATATGTGTCGGAACATGTCGCGCTTAATCGCTTAAAGTGTTTTACAGCTTTAATGTTCGATGTCGACGATAGGACGGGAGGGTTTAAATAGCTCCCGCCCGCCTTTCAATTTCCTCCTCTTCTCCGCATCGAAATACATTTCAATAAAAATGTTAATTTCAATTTTTAACATTCTCCCATGAACGAGAAGAAAAACTCAAAAACGCTCATTAATATCGATTTTCTCTTCAAATTCCGTCGAATTGTTTCTCTTCTTTTCCCTTTTCTTTTTTCCCAGCCGGTTTCGAGTTGAAAATAAAAAAGAACTTTCAAGTATTTCTCATTATGATGAATTTTTTTCCTTCTATTTTGCGGCAGTGCCATGAGAAATGAAAGGAGAGCTTTGACCTAGAACGTAATAGAAAAATACGATTTAATAGAGAGTAAAAAATGTGGGCATATAATTTAATTTTCATGTTTTTCTTCCTCTTCTCGTCGCTTTCGTCGTGTGCCACGGGAGGCGAAGGGAAGAGTGAGCAGGGCATACATAATCAACTGTATTAAAGCACTTTATTTTTGTCATTGGCTTTTTCATCTTCTTCGCTTCTTTATTTCCTTTCGCAGACATGAAACTTTCTTTACTTAAAAAAAATTGTTGCGAGGAAATTTAGAATCTTTGGGAAGCTTTGAAGCATAAAAACTCTCACTGTACATATTCCTCTCTCTCACGCTTCGCCTACATTTCTTACCTCCAGTCCCTTCCTCCTCGTCGTCTACTTTCTCGCCTCGCAGTTCACTGCTTCCGTGGCGAATTCATTTAATGCGAAATTGAAAGAAAGTGCCGGCTGTGCCTACGAACCAAATGAGCGGGAAAATCGATAGAAATGTAGGTTATGTTGCATTCACTTTCGTTCCCTCCTTAAAGCTCTGGCTTGAAAGGGAAGAAGGACGATTCGTGTTTCTCGCCCGTCGAAAATTTTCGTTTTCATTTATTAATTTCTGTTTATTTCTGAATGGTCGTAAATAATCACAAAAGCCTTCTCTCTCTAGTATTTCTTTTTAATTTATTATTACTTTTATTGTGCTCAACGTTTTCATTCGTTCGCCCTCCTCCCGTGCTTAATAAACCATTCTTCCATTAATGGGCTGGCGGGCGAAAAACGCAGGAAATTTCCTGTAGTATTTAATTATGAATTTTACGATGTAATTTGAGCTTCTTTCTCTCGCTCACTCGCTGATGATGTCGATATTTATAGCGAGCGGAAGATGTTTGTGAGCTTCCCGTAATGTTTTCTAATTTTTATTTCTTTTATCTTTCACAGCGCTTGGCAACTTGGGAAGTGTTTTAAGTTCCCAAGGACGATTTGAGGAAGCAGAGGAGGCGCTGCTGGGAGCTTTGAGGCACCGTTCGAACATGGCTGATGTTCATTATAACTTGTAAGTAGAAACATTTTTGCTATTAGGTTTCTACAAGTCAAACGGAATTAGCGTGAAAATACTTGCGTTGTTAACCCTTAAGCCTTTCATTTCCCAACACAAGTCACACTAAAGCTTGTAAGCGAAACCTTCCGTCGTAATCTTTCGCAACTTTTAAGCGGCTGTCCACTGTCTATCGACTTCTATCAATCAATGAGAGTGTTGCTGCTTATACGATTCCACAACACGCAACGCTCCAGACTCTTCTTGAGTGCTTTTGTGTTGTGTTGGCGGCGAAGATTAAGCAGCACTTAATATTCCGAGTACAAAAGCTTAGCAGCTTGTTTGTGTGTTCGAGGAGAAATCTGTTCTGTGTTGCTTGATTACGAGAAGGAATTAAAAGCACTAGACAATGACGAGCATACTTAACCCTCAGTGCTTTGATTTCGTGCGGCAACAATAGATCAGTTCAACTCTTTCTTCATTAATTGGCACACAACTGAAAACGAATTCATCGAGTAATCCTCTCTAAGAAGTGCCGAGTGTGTTTGTTCATTAGCGAGGGCTTCGTTAGAACTTAATCACACGACTACAGCAGCTCTAGCAAAATCCTTGGCGAGAAAAGTTTCGTGCTCGTGATGAACAAACAAAGCAGCAAGCTAAGGGTCATGAGTAGTGTTTATTATTTCTCCGTAAGCAGAAAGGCAAGACGAAACTCGGATATGAAGGATAAACGTGATGTTTTGCCTTCCACAGCGTTTAGTTATGCTTCACCCCATTCGGCACGCTACTCTCCTACGTCGCACTTCTCTAATAAATGTCGAGCGATGTTAAGGAAAGCATAAAGTTTTTCATTCTACAAAAAATTTGTGCTCGCTTTTTGATGTCGAGAAAATTTCTGATGATGCAAAGAAAAGTTTTCCTATTTCTACTGTAGCCCTTGTTTTGTCGCTTCTCAGCCAAAACTTATGCGGTTATTCACCGTAAGACTGAGGGGTTTGTTCAGGTAAAACGTTGTGCTGAGCTTTTTAAACAGTCGCAAAGCTTTCCACGACCTCAACTTCTCAATGACTCCTTTATCTACTTTTATTGAGACACATACGAGAGAAATTTAAATTTTTCTTGTTACCTTCTGGCAATTCTCTGTCGCAGCAAAAGTGTCTTCTGCCGTTATAGTTTCGTACATAAGTACGAGTGGAAACAATATCGAAAAGATTGCTACGAGCTCGTACATTCGAGGAAGAGTCTAATAAATTGAGTTTGTGTGGAACATATGTAAGTTATTGGTTTATTCCTTTCTCGCCCAACAGCCTTTCGGTGGCTTTGTGCCTTTATTGTTATCAGCAGGAACAAGGAAAGTTTTGTGTCATCGCAGGTTCAGTCGGAAATAAGTGCGACATAAAATAGACAACATAATTCTCAAGGCAAACTTTTCAAATTTATTTCTTTTCCCACTGCTGATCTTCTCCGCCTTCTCCTTGCAAGTCTCGAAAGGTAAAAGGCCAAATAACTAGAACTAGAAGGAGAAAAAAAGAAAAGAGCCGGAGACATAACAAAGTAGACTACATTATAATCAAAATATTTTCCACGAAATCCTTGAAACTCCGACTAGAGAAGGAAAGTTTTCTCCCTTCAACAAGCCATCGATCTGTCTCGATATTAGGTGGAAATGAGCATTGAATTCATTGATCAAGTGGCACTCATTACAGCCAATTGATGGGCGAGACTAAGGAAAAGTCGTGGAAGTGAGAGAGATGGAGTTATAAAAATAAACTATCGTCGTTCACTCGGGAAGAGCTTTTTTATGTCAAAACTTAGCACCAGCAATTTTTTATGCGATTTTCATCCTTCTCGAGAGGAATTTTTCTTCCATTTTTTATTAGGCGGATGTGAGAAAAGTTTGTCGAGAGCGTGCTTTTATGGCAATAAAATTCACTTGAAGCCAGCGAGTTATATGGAGAGAGCAGGGCCAACAGAAAGTGGTTGCAGCACTTCTAGGATTTTTGTTGTTAATTCCCAAAACTATTTTGTGACAATTTTTTCCGCTCAAGTTTCTCACTCGAACCCGACTCAAAGCCATTGCTAATGAATGTAGCACAAATACTTCTCCTGAGTTATTTACGAAGCTTGGCATGGCGAACTTTTGACTGCATAAAGCACGAAGCAAACAGCAAATGTAGTTCTAATTGGCTTAATGAGATTACGTTTAATGACGCTTTTTGCTCTCATGCTCGGTGCAATGACAACCTGAAAGCTTCTTTTCGCAGAAGATTTCTTCTCGTCTCTCCTAATTAGTTGCAGAACTAATTAAAGCTGATCTGCCAGCTCTTTGAAACGTAAACCTTCAACTTAATCACGTCAGACAAAAGAAGGTTGACGACATTCTCGTAAGAAGGAAGCATAAAACTTTTAAATTGGAGCTCAACTAATGGGGCTGAAACAGTTTTAAATTTCCCAAAATTACCTTTCCCATTCATTTTTCTGAATATTTAAAGCTTGTGAACGGAAGGAAGCGGAGAAACACCTTGGAATCCGCCACGTAGTTTCAACGCCGCGGTTGGTTTCTTTCCGCCTTAAATTCTTATCATTTGCAAAACTGAACGCTTCGAAAATCTCTTAAATTATTATTATACTTTTATGTATTTATTTGAATGGTTATTGGATTTTTTACTGCTCTCCGTGATCGCGAGGGGAACTTTCCTCCTTTCTGCCTTAGTAATCTAGGTATCATAAAATGTGTTATGCCATTTCCCCCTCTTTTTCCGACGGTGGAAAGTGTGATGAGCCGAAGAAAATATTTAGCGCCTTGCCATAAATATCGGAGTTTCCTTGGCTCGCTATAAAATGATACCGACAATTAAACTCCGCACTGCTTGAACCTGCTTAATAACCTAAATTATTGTATCCCTTTTTCGCTTATGCTCACAATTTCCATGAAAATTATTTCGCGAGATGAATAAAACTTTCCGCCAGTTTTCCGCTTCAGTTTTTCCTCGGAAATTATCCGCTGAGTTATAGTGAACGTTCGTGTTTTCATTTAATAAGCCAGAGGCGGAGGGCTTCGCGGAGAGTTTACTAGGATTGCGGGATTACCAGGAAAATTCTTCTCTCTCGAAAAGTTCCACTTTAAGTTTCAATCTCGTTCCCGGATTTTCATCTCTGTTTGATTCGTTATAACTTCATCAGAACATTACCGCATTCCTTTGATGGAATTTATACTAAGAATGAGCCAGAGTTTAAGCTTACATTTCAAATATCTCCAACAAAACGGCTTACCTTAAGACACGCCGCCACTGCTTACCTTGCGAGACCAAATTTAAGGCGAGTTTATCTCCCGTTTCTGTTTCTCTCCAATGATGACAAAAGGAAAACGTTCAGCGGGAAAAATGTTTTCCGTTTTTTTCGTTAATTTCAATATTTAATGTTTCGCATTATCTGGCGCTGGAGCAGCTCGACGACGACACTCTGCAATTTGGAAATAATAAACTCGGTGAAAGTTTGGAATGAGATTTTCCTCCTCTCCATTCAATTACCTCTACTTGGTCCTTCTGCTTGCTGTTGTTTATAGCGATTTACATTTTTACGGTGAAAGAGGAAATGGAATACAATCGCTTACAATTTCCATGACAGATGAACGCAATTTGGACGATTTCCAGATACTTGGAGATGCACTTGCAGACGCGATTTATCTTCCTCGCTCTCGGCAGAAATTCACTTCACGGAAAAGCTTCGTCGAGTCTTTCGAGTTACATTCGAATGTGCCTTCCTCCCACTTCATGTCGTTCCCGCTTATGACGGAATTTTATGGCGTTATTAGTCTCCTCAGCTTTTCGCAAGAAAACGGAAAATAATTTTCTCATAACTTTCTTCTCGCTTCTCTTTTCAGAGGGATTCTTTATCAAAATCAACAAAAATACGAAGATGCCGTGAGCAGCTTTCAAAAAGCCATTCATTTTCGACCGTCGCTTGCATGTAAGTACCATTAAGCATCTCTCTACTTTGAGCTCTCGGGACTCGGGAAACTTAATTAAATTGTCGAAGGGAGGGCGAGTGAAATATGTTTCGCCATATGTGTTGTGATATGTCAAAATAAATGTGCAACTCATAATTAATAACCAACCAGACGGCGGGGCACAGGAAACTGCCGACGAATTTTAAATTATTGAATCATCGGAGGGAAATTTAAATAAATGTATTGAATCATTATCGTGTGAGACAGTGCACAATGTGATTGCGTTGTATCAGCCATGGTGCAGTCATTACCGGGCGGGATTTAAAGCGTAACAAAGCTTTTGAGGGAAACTCGGATGAATTTATAATCGAGGACGAAGCACAAATCTGTCAATCAGTTGCGCGACTAAACCAGAGACTGAGCCGCGAATTGAAAATTCACAGAGCGTGATCATTATGAAGCCGTTTTGATTAGAGAAGCCACAAATGCAGCAACGTAAACAAATTTTTATTCGAAGAGGATTTAATAAAATTAAATCTCTGACCGAGCGGGCGCTTTTACTATCTACAGCTCTGATTGCATTCGAGATATAAAATTCTGATTGAGCAATCCAGCGAGAATTCCCACAATTCGCCTCAATTTTCAAATCTCTCGTGCTGAAACACTTTGACGAAATCAATAAACATAAGCCAATATTTTGTGGTGCAACTCGTTCGCCACGAAATTTGTTTGTTGTGCGATTTCGCTTTTGTATTTCAAAACGTACGAAGAACAGGCAACGAAAATTACAAATATTTAATCAATTATGATTCATAAATAAATTGAACAATATTGGATAATGGAATTGCGCAAAGCGATGGAAATTTCATTATTTATTATTCAAACTTTGTGGATAATAGAAAATAAATTAATTATGGCTGTTGCTGGGCTATTTCTCATTTGTGAACATTCAGTGTGTCCTCTTCAGGGTGGCCAGACTTCATTTAAACTCCGTGAGAGACAAGGAAACTTCGATTAGGTGAATTACCAGACAGGAAAGGAATCTTCATTTGAAGTTCACTTCAAACAGTTCACTGCGTTGTCAATGCATCTTTAGCTCTTATCTCTAAGCTTCTCAAGATACTCTTGAATGTGTTCAACTATAGAATTATGTCAATGGCAATAGAGATCTCAAGAGTTGTCTGGAACTTCAAGACTTTTGCTTTTTGGAAGTCGATGTCATGAGTTCCTTGAGTTCTGAGCGATGGTCACCCCAGCAACTTATCAAACAACCACACAGATGCGTTGCTTTGCCGCTCATAGATGCATAATTTCAGAAAACAATTCGAATATTATATTTGCTGTTGCACCTGATTGCTGATGTCATTTCTCGGATAATTGCGAAAACATTTTGAATCTACATGAAATATTTTAGAAATTGCGCTTCCGGTGCTTAAAGTTATTGTTGAATCAGTTTTAATTAATTTCACTTCTCGTTTTCACCGATGATTGATGAAAATTCATCGCTAATTCTTCCGTCCGGGCGATTTAATCCGGCTGAATTTATGAGCACAATCGACGCTCACACCAAAATTGCATTTTTCTCGTCAATCGATCAATAGAAAAACCAATAATCGTCGGAATAATTGAAGCCAATTAGTTTGCTTTTTGGGAGCGAGAGGAAGCTTTCATAATTGCATCATCGTCAATTGCAAAAAAGTGGAAGCGAAAACTTTCCAATCAGAGCCAATATCTGTGTTATTTTAATTCCTGGCCACAGAGGAAAAACCTTTTTCCGGCCAGAGCTTTATTAGTATCAATCACCATCGGATATCTTGCTTATTCTCCTCCTTCTCGCCCCAGCCAACGGAGAAATTTGTTTTCCTGCTATCTTTCGATATCTCTCGGGGAATCAATTGGAAATATCCGGTCTTAATAAAAAACAAATTCTCACAACTCAAACTCCGCAAGCGATTCTCCGTTTCCTTCTTCTCTCCTTGTACCTAAACAAATATCCACGACGATGAATGAATAAGCTCACAACGAAGGAGGAAGAATTTATTTGTAAGAGGATACCGAGTGAGGAAATTAACTTTACTCTTTTTTAAACAGAATTTATGGTTTCGGTGTAATTAAATATTGATTATTCCGATGTTCATGGACGAAAGCGAGAGCGGAAACTTGACGGAAAGAGTCTCGAACAAACTAAACATTTTCCTTTCGCAGTCCCGAGTGGAGAGGAATGAAACCCTTTTGTGCTCCCTTTGTTGGGTTTGCGCAATCACTGGCGGACTCCTTTCTTCATTCTTCTTGTTCCCTTCTACAAGCGCAACAATGAAAAATTGTGGAAATTAAATTGAAATACGCAACGCGTTCGCATGAAATCGATAGCAACTTCAACACGCGGCGCTAATGCATAACAGCGCGAAACGTTCCGCGATTGAAATTTAAATTTAAATTTTAAATCTCGCAACATCCGAGCGCACTTTTACGACCTTGAATAGCTTGCTCCCTTGCAACATTCTTTTTAAATCTCCGGCTCTCATTCAAATTCAGATTCGACGTCGAAAATAAATTCCAAAAAATATTTGAATGCCGTAAAAGTGAAACATGTTGAAAATATGATTTGAAATGCTCCTCGGCATGTGAACGCAATAAAAATGACGATAATATTCTGATCTTGGATTCAAACGAGCGAGAGTGAAATGGAGGAGAAGCCATGGAAAGCCAAGTTGAATAAATTTCGTCGATGAGAGGAAAATACAAATTTTTATATCGCTTCGAGATGATGACACGACATTTTCTGATCTGCACACACGCGAAGCGGAAAAATCTTTTTCTCATTCGAGCTTTTCTCTCCTCCTGTAACTTTATTTATTTTCATTCAATCGCATAAAGCGCGAGACTCGCACACTCGACTCCGCACTCTTCTTATTCAATTTTATACTTTGCTGGTTTAGTGATTTAACACACTCGATGCCTCAGCGTAAAGCGGCGAGGAAGAACGGAACGGAATCTATTGCGGAGGAAAAGCTGCGTGAAAAAATCATCTCTCATCCACGTAAAGCGATTCTTCCTCGCTTCCACCTCCTCTCATGCCCGCCGCCGCCGTTGATACAGTTTAGTTGGTTTAAATATAAATATAATTTACAGTACAAACATTGATTTTTCATGGATTGAAAAGCATAAAAGAAAACGATTTTCGCGCGCTCGTTGGAGGGAGAGCGTCGGGTGAAGAATTCGATAAATTTCTCAAGAGTGCGCGCGGAGGAAAGAAGAATAGTCGAGGGTGAAAGTGAATGGAAGAGAAAATCATCGCGGCCTTTACTTTCGGCCTCATAAATTCTCTATTCAATTTTCTCAAACAAAATTTATTAGCGCTGACGAGGGGAAAGACTCTTCTTTGCTAAATGTTTATTTCTTTCCGAACAATGAGCTCATTAAAATGATAGCAACGGCGACTCTTGAGAGCGAATATCGATTAGCTAATGAGGGTCTTGAAGCTAATTTTTAACTCTAACTCAATCTTCTTCTTTCTTTCCATTTCAGTGGCTTACTTGAATCTCGGAACATCGCTGATTGCTCTTGGCCGTTGCCAAGAAGCCGCTTCAGTACTTCGCGACGGAACAAAACTCGATGGAACGGGACTTAGGGATAGGACGGCCCACGAGAATGCGAGGATTAGCTCACTGCTTCAACTTGGCGGACTTTACGTGGATCAAGGAAAATTGCAGCGGGCGCTCGCAGTTTACCGGGAAGCCATGCATACCCTCCCACACAATTACCCACCACAGGTGAGTTCCTCATTTTAATTTTAATGTCTCGCAATCTGTAGCTTGCGGTAGATGATTACCCTGATGTACTGTGGCGTGTATAAAAAGTGCGGGGTCGCAATGTGAAACAGCAAATTAATTTTGAATTTGTTTCCTTGGAGTTTTTATTCCACCAAAGTCGCGAGGAGCAAAACTTTTCTGTTCTAACCATTCGCGACGCCAAATGAAAATGTTGTTCGCCGAAGAAAAATGGCCAAAGTTTTTACTCGCTGCCTCTCTCTCTCTTTGCTTACTTCGTTGTGTGTACCAAAGAGATTCCCTAACAACAAAAAAGAAGAATGTTTTACATTCATAAATTATACGCAGTCGAGCTGCTTTAGCTCGCACTAAGTGAGAGAGAAAGAAACTTTTTGTTTCTTTGTCAATGGCTTTTGCTCTTTTTTTTCTGCACGTTTTCCCTTTCTCCTGCTCAAGTGGAGTTACCAGTAGACTGATTGCATAATGTATTAGAGTCTCAATGAAAGGTTTTTAAGTAAGATATCAACGGCCGATGGGGACGAGAGCGATTACAACCTTATAGAATGAATTGAAGAAGTCGACAAGTTCAAGTCTGTAAATTTTTATTTCTCTGACGGGTGTAGCGACTTCACTGTCATTTAACGACATCAAGAGTCTGAAAAAGAATTTCTTTTCATTTCCACCGCTTTTGATTTTGACAGCCATTTCGAGAAAGAACATAGAGCCACTTTCCTCGACTTTGTGCAAACATCAAAAGCTTTTCATTAATAATGCAGACAGTTCGAGGGGAAAACGTTCAACGTCTGCATTTAAGCAGTTGCGAGGCATGCAATAATGAAGCCCATTAGGATGGCAACATGACTAAGAGTTGAGAAAATTCCGAGGAGTTTCATTTGATGCTGGATGGGTTTCCGAAAAGTTTCAGAGAACTTGTTGTGTCTCTTCCAATACCCGAGACTCAACTTCGAAAATTCAACAAGATCAGACGCAAAGTTGGATGAACGAACGAGTCGTTACAAAGAATAAATTCAATTTTTAATGCAGTGCTCTGAGTAACCCAACCGTCTGAGCTTTCTTGGATCTTCGTCTTTCAATGCTCGAAGCAGCTCCACAACAACGGCATTAACGGTAATAGGATTTTCCTTTTCGTCTGCTTGCGCTCTCCACTTCAAACGCAATGGCAAAACCACTAAAACGAAGTAATAATAAAAAGTCATAAAGAGAGAAAAGCTATTAAAAACCTTTTATGCGAATATTTTTATTCAACTTTTTTCTGTGTGTGGTTTTCGCTTGGGCTTTCCTCGAGATTCATTGTTGATAGCAGCAACATCAACACCAACGCAGTAAAATGTTAATGAGAAATGTAATTCCACAGCATCGGGCAGAGGAACCGAGTTGTCAAGTAACTCGCTTTGAGATCGAAAAAGCCGATTTAAAATGTCACTGAGTCAACGACTCAACTCTGCTCAGTCTGAACTGTTTTCCAAAATTGTAAAGTTTAATCTTTGAGAAGGATCGGCTCAGAGAAACGAAATAAAGCGTCAATGGAACGAGACTGACAGCTTTAAATCCTCAGCAAACATTTTCGTCCAAAATTCATGAAAGTTTCTCGATTGTTTTGGCATTGTGGAAGCGGCTGCAGCATTCTGCTAAAACAATCCCAATTTCCATAAAAGAACTTTCCATGAATTGGAAGAGTCTCGAGAAGGGAAAAGCGCAGCCGCCGATTCAAAACTGTTGCGTCCGAATTCGGGTTGAACGTGACGTCGTGAAAAATGCAAGACTGGAAACTGCCAACGAATGACATAAATTACATTTCAATCTTTGCTTGCGCTTCAAAAATTCAATAACGTCAACAAGCTCGGCTTCCTCGCATTTCGAATTCATGCGCGTGATTGTGCAAAAGATTTTTTGATCGAAACTCGAGCTTCGAGATTTCATTCATTACACAGAATCGGGAATGAATTTTAATGAACTTTTGAAATGTTTGAAGTGCGCGTTTTTGAAACATCAAGATCAGTTTTTCTAATTAATTTTGATGGAATTCATTTGAACAAATTTCAATGGAATGCATTTGAACGACTTTTATGCAGAATTTCAATAAGTCTCGATAGTGCATTTTAAATTAATTTAAAAGAAGATTTTAGCCTAATTGACAATCTTATAATGAAATCTATGTTCTTAAAAGTAAATCTGAACTCAACTGAAAGAATTATTCTTAGAATTTGATGCTGAGTTCGAAGTTGAAGAGCTCTGAAAACTTTTGGAAAGCTTGAATATTCATCTACCTCAACTCTTCGGAATACTAATTCGAACTTTATTCAAGACAAGATTTATGCAGAAGCCGTCAAATTTCATCGTCGGACTAAACCAAACGTCGTTAAGCATTTGCTATTAATGGGCAAATAAAACATGAAAAGCAGTAAAAGCTCGTCCGTAAAATTTTATTCAGAGCGATGAAATCAAATTAAAATTCAGCGATGAATTATGTTGATTACTTTCCACTCGAGCGATGAGTGAAGTCGCCAAGCCTTGGCTCACTCAAACAGAATCAAATTATGAGATGAGATGTCTTGACAACGCTCTGCCTTTGCTGCTTGTGAATCATGTCATCAGATAACAATGGAGAATTACATTCTCTCCATCATGTCCTCCACAGTCTACCCTTAAGCTCTGATTATTTGCCAGGTTTTTGCTTGAGCGTTGCAACTAACATGACACGATAATTACGCATAATGACAAGCTCTGTTGTGCAAACAAAAATACGAAGCGTCACCGAGCAGAGGTTGCAGATTAAAAATTTCCATTCCTCCTTTGGTTTCAATGGGAAACAGGCGCTAGAGAGAAAATCTTAATCAAGGGAAACTTTCGTTGTATGCTTCTCTCTGTGGTTTCGTAAATCCCTCATTCAGCTGAAATTTGATTTTCTACTCAGACACACTCACACGCAATGTATGCTTTCACTTCCTTTCATCACCTCAGCAACATGAATTCTTACAAATGTATGTTAAATGAAAAATTAGATTTCGAGATAGTTCGCCACAAGCTTCGGTTTGAGACAGAGCAGGTTGAGTGGGTGGCGAAGGTATGTGTGTGCCTGTCTTGTCTCCTATATTACATATACTGAATTCTATTGAAACTTTTCATGAAGCTCATAAAGCTTAGCACTATACAAAAGCTCCTTTCAACTTGAACTTGGTTATGGGAACGAAAGTCTCGCTGTGAGATCTCACGATGCGAATGTAATTATGAAAGTTCCATCAAGCGAAATGCGCTTCCATACTTTTACTTATCGCTCTCGCCATTAGCGCCCCACCACGTCATGCAAAACATGAGACGACGATGAAGGGGGAAAGCTGTTGTTTGTTGCATGATAACATTATTTTCATGTACACGTTTCGAATGAGTAGAGTGGGAGTGCTGGTGAGAGGGCTGAAGAGCACGAAAGTCTTCCTCAACGAACTGCAATTCTAATTATTTTCAATGTGCAACTGTTGAAGCAAATAAAACTCATAAAATATGCAGCATAAACAGGCAGAGTTGAGCATGTTTGCGGCATTTCGAGGAACTGTAGTAGAAAGAGAGAGAGAGAAAAGGGGGAGCAGATAGGATTGAGAACTTTTATTATGTAGGGAAATGGCATGAACATGCATTAAACTAGTCAGAATTACAAATTGCATTTATTTACACATTATTATCTCTGTTATTACACTCTCTCGTTCGCTCTTTGCCGGCAATTCGACCGAAGGGAAACTAGGGTTGGTGTGGAACAACGATGATCGCACTCGCGCCAGTGCAAATTGATAATTCATTTCCTGCTATTCTCCGCCTCCCACACTTTACAAATTTAATTTCCGCCCTGTGCAAAACTATAATTGAATTCCGATCTTTGTAGGGGATCTATCACCGGCTTGGCGATGTGTTTATGAGACTGAAAAAGTGGTCGGAAGCCGAACGGTTTCATCGCGCTGCTCTCGAAGCCGAGCCTAACCATATTGGTGCTCACATCTCATTCGGAACGATGCTAGCTCGAAATGTAAGTATTGTAAGTTGATGTCTCGTTTGATGAATCGTTTTAATCTCAAAACGTTCTCTTCTCGTTCGCTGGAAACTTCAGAGCAGTCGATCATCGGAAGCTGAACAATATTTCAAACGAGCGATTCGCTTAGCTCCTCTAGATTCTAGCGTACATCATCATTATGGTAATTTCTCTTCGTCATCCTTAAACACTTACACATAATGCGGAGAAAAGTGAAATTCTCTGATTTGATGGATCATTAACTTTTTCCTCCTCCCTCTTTCCTCCCAACTCCCACGCAGCTGAGTTCCTCACATCAATCTCGAGGCAAGAGGAGGCGTGCGAGAGTCGAGTAAGGGCTGCTGAACTGTCGCCGGATGATTATCAATTAGTCACCGCTGCAGCGACGGCTCTTCGAGTGCTTGATCGGAAAAGCGAGGCTGAAAAGTGGTATCGTCAAGTGAGATTACCTCAACACCTTTTGCTGCTCATTTTATGATGAAAGAAATTTGTTATTACAGGCCGTAAATTTGCGACCGAACGATGCTCGCGCACACACGAACCTCGGTGCGATTCTGCATCTTTTGGGGAGAACGCAGCAGGCAACTGTGAGCTATAAAACCGCACTCAATCTTCAACCTAACGATCCAACGACTTTGGGCAATTTGAAGAAGTTGGGAGCCGCCGAAGACTCATGAGATCGACAAGATGAGACTTAACATGAGCTGCAAGATTTACGATTATGGTGTCATCATAATTCTTCATTTGATATTTTTTCGCATCTTCTCTCAGCTGAAAACTCATCATCGACGAGAGAAATGTGAGCCAAAGTGGATCGTTTGTACATACGATGTAAACTAACGCTACAGAGCTCTGCTGCTGCTGTGTAATTATGTAAATTGAACCGGAAAAAAGGAATATTTTTGCATTAATATTTGTTCGCTTCAACATCAGCAACACGAGAAGTGAAAGAAGAACTCTTCGGCTTTTTGAATAAATTGCGTAATGATGTAAAAGCCTCAACGTTGCGCTCAATGCACCTTCCTCTGTGGCACAATACGATGTGCAAACAATAACTAAGTTTCAACTTAACCAGCAGAAGTTTCTAGCGCCCCGAGAAACCTTTCTCATCGAGAATTGGGACGACAACTTGAACAAGTCGACACTGTATCATAAACTTTTTTTGAATTCAAAATTTGTACTTTAAATTTTAATTTCTATGATAAAACGGTGATTGCATTATATTTGGAATAAAAATATGAATGAAAAAGAAATTTACATGACCGAGCGTTTTCAATCTGAAGCTTCATAACGTTTCAGCCATTTTCAATGATGTCGAAGTCGAGTTGTCAAAGTATTCATATATAAAATGAAGCTTCAAGGTAAGTTGAACCATTGCCGGTGAGAATTTCAAATACGTAAGTTATTGATTGGTCAGCGGAAACTTCCGTGCTTCAGCGTAGTAGCCAAAGAGCACCAACCATAGATTCCAACAATCACAATGAATACCAACTATCGACCGTCGATCTCTACTTAGTCTATGCAAAAAACATTTATCCAGGAACTTCACATGAAAATCCATCGCATTGAATCCTGTTTTCAATAAGTATTCATAGTTATGTGGAAAAAGTGGAGTAAAAACAGCGCAGTAGGATTATTAGAGCATCTGCAAATTGCACATCGCCGTGAGTGCTCATACACATCTCGTCACGCTGACAGCGGTCGGAAATTATGACTGAACACAATCCTTTCCATGGTGAAATTGCGTGTTTATAATTTCAATTCCTTTTACCTCGAGCATCTGCATACTGCAAGCAAAGTCGTTTAAACAAAACGAGGAAGCGCAACAAAAGCACAATTATAATAAATGAATGCAATAAATCTTTTTGCTGCCCCGACGACCGGAGGGGTTTGAATAGATGGATGAGTTTTGTTTGTCTCACAGCTTGCATTTTATTCATAAGTCTCCGCATGCAGGAATGCACACGATATCCATTAAAGAGCAATCCCCAATGCGTCTCGTGAGGTGATTTATATGGGCAATTTGTTTAGGCATCAGCATTTAATATTTAAATGAGAAATCTAAATAATTAAGGCAAATATTACGAGAATGTTGTTGCACTGCTTTCAATGCGTTCTACAGAAGCTTTCATTGTGATTCAACAATAGATTTCGTGAACACACGAGGAGGAGTGAGGGTATAATGGAATTTTCACAGTTTAGATCATCACGAACAACATTTGCAGACTTCAAGCGCCATGACGACGGTAGAGAGGAAACGAGCGAGAGAGAGTAAGCATGACGAGTTGCATCAGATTGCATAAGAGGATTAAATATCATGCAGAATATCACGATCACTAAAGTGGAAATTCAACAAGGCGTGAATTTCGGTCGCGAATTTTACTCTCGACGCGACGGGATTTTTCTCCCAAACACTTTGCATTCTATGAATCTTCAATGGCTCGCTCGATAGTCAAGGTGGCAAACTGGAAAACTTGAGATTTCAAAAAGTTTCTGAAGAATTTTAAGTCTGCATAAAGTTTAGCTCTTCACATAAAACTTTTATGATAAAAATCCTCGAAGTATTTTCACGCTTCCAATTTATTAAGGTGGTCAGTTAGTCTGTGATTTAAAGAGAATTTTCATCACATAGATGACTTTAAAACGGCAAAGGTTTCATAGTAAATTCCATTCCTCTGAGAGCAACTTCAACTAAATTCCAACTTACCGCAGCTTCAGCGAAGATCTTAAATCAAGCTTAAGCCTCGAGTTACATTAAACTGATACCTCAAACTACTTACGATCCACACGCACATAAACCATTTGATGACGTGTGAAAATTTGTCGTGTTAATACGGCGACGGAGGAAGCAGCGGAAACACAAGACAAGATTGTGTTAATCCAATAAATTTTATGGGAAAGCCCCTGGAGTTGGTTGCTGCTTTAACACATCGCACCGCCGAAACGAGGCGAATAAAACACACGGCGCAATAAAACTCTGTTTGCTTTTATTATTGTACGTTGCAAAAGGAAACTCGAGTGAAAAGCGTGGGGGGTAAAGATGCGAAATCTGTCGGCGGCGGAAGCTTCCACGCTCCAGATACAAAATTACAGCTTTGGAGCGCGCACCTCTTGATCACGTTCTGCATTCGCAGTATCAACGGAAGATTTTAATGAGCAGCGGTTGACTTTTCTCCTCTAAAATTCAAATGTTGACAAGGGAAGATTCGGATGAATCGAATTAGCTGCATCAAAGCAAAATGATATGTGGAATTTTCAGTGTTCTAATTAGAGCTTTCTTGGGATTACCTGAGCCCTATCACCACGAACGTGGCTTAACCACTCTGATTTTCACTTCGTATGTGTTTGTAGATCTCTTGGTTCTGCAGTGTTTGTCTTTCGCCTTCTCGACTCTCCGCCATAAACAAGCAAGCTTGAAAATTTATGCCTCAATTTATATGCATGGGAATTTAGTTTCATCATCCATTTTATCCGTCCTTGATGAGTAGTTTTCTGATTTATAGCATATGGAGAGTGGGCGGAGGAGAGCAAGCCAAAGAGGAAAGAACAGCGAGACTACATCAGGTTTAATTAGATTCAACGTCGAGCTAAAAAGTGATGAAAAGTTCTTTCAAAGATGTGCAATCTTTGGGATCAGTTTTAATTAAAATGTTAATTACGAGACATTTAAGATTGAGCGGCAGCTTATGTAAAATTGCAAATGCAGATAATAGGCGAAGCTCCAGTAGAAGAAGTCGAGAGATTTCCTACCCGAGCGCTTTCGAGAAAATCATCCAATGCAGAAGCTAAGAACTCAAGAGGATTAAGGAGCAAATGGAGCTTCAACATGCAATTTCACGATTTCACCTGAAACTGCTTGAACAGTAATTAGCTCGACACTTAGCCTTGCTGATGTTTGATTTCTTCCCTCCTTAACTTTTTGTTTGATTTACAACGAGAGGATGATGGAGTTTTACTGTTCAGAGTCACGTTATTTATAGCAAGTTGACTTCTAATGTCGTTAAAGGATTATTCAGTCTTTGTGCAGGGGAAAACCCTCAAGGTACCTCACAATCACGTTCGGTCTAATCTACGTCTTGCATGATAACAAAACAAATATTCATTTTTTGTCAGTTTTTAATAAAAATCATGTGGCACAAATTTAGTTCTGGGCATTGGCAAGAATCCAGTCACGGAACCAGTGGGTACGATCGAAAGCATCAGGCCAGCCGCGAGCGCAAGGAATGTTCCATGAGACTGTTCCGATGACAGCACCGCCTGCAGCCAAAGGACCGCCTGAGTCTCCTTGGCAAATTCCTTGACCGGCTTGGGTGAAGGTGCAAATCTTGTGGTCGAACACGAATTGAGCGTTGCCAGCAGTGTGACGGGCACGGCAATCAGCATTTGTCAAGGTGGTGGTGGTCAAAACTTGAAGGTTGTTGGGTGCTGGTCCGCCAGTGACGGCAGTTCCTCCCCATCCGGTAACAACAGCGTTAACGCCACCTCCAGTGTGTGCGGAGGCCAAAGGAATAGCCTGAACAGCGGCAGTGAAGGCAATGACGGTTGCAGTTTGAACGACCGAAACACTACGAATGATTGGACTCAATGAAATTGGATCATATGGAAGTTTGACTCAAACTTACTCGTTGGAAATCCATTGCGAGTTGTATTCTGGGTGGTTCACGATTCTTGAACTGACGTGGACAACACCTCCGGAGTTCAAAAGGACGGATCCGACAACAACGCGAACGGCGGTTTGAGCGCGTCCAATGGTGCAGTGAGCAGCTGAGAGAACCCAACGGTTGGAGATGATGACAGCTCCGCAGAAATGGAAGTTTGCAGCTGTGCGGAGTGAAGCTTGGTATGGGAACTCTCCAAGTGAAGCAGCTCGTCCACCAACGATTCTTCCACCACGAAGCACTTCAGGGACGGCTGTTTTCACAAAATAATTAAATTATTTCTTTGCTCATCACCAATTATTTGCGCTTTACGTGAAGCCAAAGACACGGCGGCCAAAGCCACCAGCAGGAAAACCAATCGGAACATTGTTGCGTTTGCACTAGCAAAACTTCTGCGTTTTGTGGCATCTTTTATAGCAACATCGTTATCAAAACGAACTTCAACAGAAGCTTAAAGCAGCCGATTTACAACTTTGGGAAAATCCAGTCGATAAGAGAACACAGATTCGGTCTAAAGTGCCGCGCGCGCCGCTGATAAGAAAAGATGGGCTTAGCTATTTATGTGCTTGAGGTGATTGATTTTGTTTGGATTCGTGACAATCTTAGTAAATAAGTATTCTTGGACGTACGAACATTCAAATCAGAGTTTTGTGTGTAATGAACACAACTTTTCTAGTCCTTCGATAAATTGTTCCAACGATAAATTGTTAAATAGGCAGCGAGTCTAAGAACTTTAGATGAATGTTGAACGTTTACGATAACACGGAATCATTTTTTCAGTTCTGTTGCAGTCAGGATCGTAGAGAATAATGATAACAATGCTAATTAATGTTGAATTTAAGAATTGAATAATTTTCTCATTGGTTTAGGCAAATATTCTCAGTTCTCTGTTGCATTATTCTCTTCCTGAACATCTTAAAAATACGCCAAACTTTTCGGAAAATTCAAAACATTTCGAGCATGTCTGCTTCAATTGTTATCGTAACTTGCGACGTCAGAAAACAAAAGCTTGGAAAAAACTCTGCGTAGTAAAAATAGCTTGACTTATCAAAATTTTGTGCTGATAAATTAAAGCTCTCGAGATAAACTCAGAAATCGACTTGGGAATTCCAAGTTTGCCAATCCGTACATAGTTTATTAAAGCAAATGCGTCAAAAGATTTGGCGATACCGCGATAAGAAGTTTTGGGTATAAAAGCGACCGTGAGCGTGAATATTCATCAGTTCTTGTGGTACAATGATCAGACAAATATTTGTGCTTGTGGCTCTCGTAGCCGTTGCTTTGGCTACGCCAGTCCCAGAAGTCTTCGAGCGTGAGGGAAGAATCGTCGGAGGATTTGGTGCTTCTCTTGGTCAGTTCCCGTATCAGGTTTCGCTCCGTACCAACGCCAACTTCCACTTCTGCGGAGGTTCAATCATCAACAACCGTTGGGCTCTCTCAGCTGCTCACTGCACAATTGGACGCGCTCAAAATGCCGTCCGTGTTGTTGTCGGAACCGTTTTTTTGAACTCTGGAGGTGTTGCCCATCAGAGCTCCAGAATCATCAACCACCCAAGTTACAACGCCAACACCATCGCTAATGACGTTTCAGTCGTTCAAACTGCCTCAGTTATTGGTTTCAACACCAATGTCCAGCCAATTGCTTTGGGAGCAACTCAAATCGGAGCTGTCGCTGCCGTCGTTACTGGTTGGGGAGGAACTGCCGTCACTGGCGGACCATCGCCAAATCAGCTTCAGGCTTTGAACACTCGCACAATCACCAACGCTGACTGCCGCAACCGTCACACAGCCGGTAACGCTGCCTTCGTCTTTGACCACAAGATCTGCACCTTCACTCAAGCTGGTCAAGGAATTTGCCAAGGAGACTCAGGCGGTCCTCTTGTATCTGGAAACGCCGTCATCGGAACAGTCTCATGGAACATTCCTTGCGCTCGTGGCTGGCCTGATGCTTTCGATCGTACATCCCACTTCCGTACCTGGATCTTGAACTCCATCGCATAAAGTTTTTCTCACTCGAAACTTTAAGTGAATAAAGCAGCAACTTGTGAAATATAAATTTTTCTTTCATTTGAGGTCTCATCTATTGAAACTAAACATTTCAGAATGTCTGAAATAAGATTCGGCAGAATTCATTGACAAGACACCTTTACACTTTTTCATTCAGAAGTTCATTGTTATCAGAAATGTCAAAATTGAGCCGAGTTTTGAAGTTTCAAGGATTTTACACGAAAAGGTTGATCTCTAAGTAGAAAAACCGCCTTGATGCCAAACAAGTGCACATAGAATGTATGTCATTTATTAATTCTATAATTTCAAAACTTTGATCGCTTTAGGACCTAGCAAAAAGAATAAGGTGATCCCGGAACGAGACTTGTCACGAGCTCTTAAGAAAAATTTATAAATTATGCCGCAGCTGAAGAAAAACCAGGAAAAAACGTTCGAAACAGTTCAAGCAAAACTGACGGTATCGGTTGCTGTTACGCCAATCATCGACGCCTTAGGAAACTCTTCGCAGCAAAATGATAGCAGAAAGTTTTATCGATTTTTAGTTGATAAAGTCTCTTGAGATAAACTGAAAAATCTTGGAATTTCCAGGTTGTCCGATACGATTTGATTGTCTTTTAATAACTTCGGCTGTTTTGAATAGTAAAATGATCAGAAAAATATTCAAAAATAGATATTTTTTAAGTTTTGCTCTTGACTATTGTAAATCTCGAAGTTTTGTTATCAGTGAAAGCATTAGGCTCGTGATAATAGTTTGCTTGATTGTAAGTCCAAGTTCATTCGAATAAAAAGCTATTTGCGCGATCAATCGCTTTCGTAGGGATTTCGGAAGCTTAGCAAAGCTTCCAAAGCCAAATGATTATTCTTGACACTGAGCTAAAAGCAACGGAAAGAAGAATGTGAAAATGAACTTGTTGCATCTGCTAAGACTTTATCATCGATTGCAAATAAGTAAAGCTTCCAATGTTTACTACTTAGGTAAACTTTTTCAATCCAAGTTTAAATATACTTTAAATTTTAGAGTTTTCGCTTTCATCCGTTGAGATATTTTTTTTTTGAATTTAATTTTAATTAGCTTGGGTTGTAAACTTTGGGTTGTGATAATTATACAAAATTCACATCAAATTATCCACTTTGCTCTGAGCAATTTTCAATAAAATTATTCTTGTTTGTCTAACGCAGATGAGAACATGCTGAATGTTTCGTTCAATACTCTAGATTCTTCATGAAAACTTCCAATCTTGTTACGCTTCCATCACGCTCGAACATTTTTGACGAAAAGCGCCTTTCGAAGCTTAACTGTTCTTGCCTGCTGAGGATGGTAATGCATGCATATTTCATTTTCGTGGAAAAAGACGGAGCAAAGCGCTCGAGACACACTCTAATGTGCACTCACAAAAATGAGTTGTGTTTGCTTTATGCAAATTTAATTCATCATTGTATTTTTTATTCTCCAGCTCGTATATATTTCCCTAAGCCTCATAATCATGCATGTTCTGCATGAGGAAGGAAAACTGCTCGACATCAGCAGGAATAAGTGTACAGAGCAAAGAGAGAACGTATAATTCTTCATCATTCATAAGCATATTTTATGAATTTTAATTCAGTTCAAATATCAAACAAGAGCGGAAACTTTCTTCACTTGCAACGTGCTCGGCGAGCTTTCTTACTGCATGCGAACCAGTTGAAGTTTTTATTCAATTTGCACATCGAATGATGAGGCCAACGTTGTCGACATAACGAATTTAGTTTGGGAGAGAGTTCATACATTTCTTTGAATGTCTCGTTGTCTCGCTTTTGTTTCGAAATCAAGTTGCTCACTCGATAAGTTTGAACTGCAAATGTCACAAACAGAACAAGAGATTTGTGGCTGAAAATCAATTAGGATACACAGAAGGCTGGATTTCTGTTGCGATAAACGAGCGAGAGAATGAAACGTAGCGATAGCAACTGATGTTGAGCTTTGGCCGGGTGATTTCTTTCGATACATTAAGCAAATGGGTAACGATGCATCTCAAAGACATTTCTCGTTTATTTTCAACACAATGAGTTATTTGCTCTTCTCCATTAAAGGTCGAAGTTCTTAGCAATTTAAATGAAAGAATAATTTCGTAAATGACGTGATGTTTCCAGCTGTTAACGCTTCGCAAGAATGGTAGAGATTCCATCGCATTTGTACATGTTGTTGATTCTCGCGGCATCGCCTAAGCTCAGTCCAATCCTTTGTCCGATGATCTTTTTGTAGCGACGGTTTCTCGGCACGATTGTGTCTTTGTTGTTCTTCGAGAACGCCACCGAGTCATAATGCATTACCGAGTAGAGGTCGTAGCTTGTTCCGAAGTTGCTGAACTTTTTAGGGTCGACTTTGTCAAAGTTAGAAATCGTTTTCGGGTTTATGTTGCTCCAAACTATTTCAATGTATTTGTCTCGATCCGCGTGACTGTGCATGTGATCGTAGCCAAGAGCGTGAATCAGCTCGTGCATGACGATTCCCTTGTAGACACAACCGCTCTTTTGCAATGACAAGCCTTGGCGACCGCCAATCTTTCCCAAATGCGAGCTGCAGCCACGGCCTGAAAATATATCAACAAAATCTTCCTCGACGGTCCGCTTTACGAACCGAACGCATGTGTGCTTTTCAATATCTTTCATCGCTTGCTTCATGAGCTCCTGCTGATACGTTGCTAGAAAGATAACGAGTTCTTTAAACCTGAAACTAGTTTCTCGCTTGAAACTTACAGAACTCCGACTTGACTGAGATGTGGTAAGGTAGAATGACAAACCCATTGGCGTCCTTGGGCCATCGGTAAAATTCATCAATCCAACCGGTTCTTGTTGGTAATGACCCGCCGCTATCGTTAGCCAGCAGGTAATCCATTTGATCTTGAAATTCAACAAAATGTTTTGTTTGAGAGAGATTTTGTCATTGCAACGACGATTAGGTTAATCAGGCGTTTCAGTTGTAGCCCGAAGCTTTCAATGAAAGCGCAGCAAACTTTTGTATTCACATTTCTGACACCCACGGTTTCAAATCAATAAGACGGTTTTCCAATTCGGTAATGGTCACGGAATTATTTATTTCGTACAGAATCGCTGATTCTGTTGAATTGATGGAATTGTGTGTTACCTTGAACCAGCGCTATGTCACCTTGGAAAAAATCTCCATGTTCCAATTGAATATCAAATGCTTCGTTAGAGTCTGGAGTAAGTCTAGGTTCTGATGAAACCAGTATTTGATGCTCATCATGCAACGACAAATATCCTTCATCGTCACTGTCGCGAAACACAAAATCGTTGGCGGGCATCGCTTTAACCATAACCGCGAAGGTTACGAAAATCGAAAGTTTTGCGCACCAGAACATTTCTGAAACTCACACGCAAACGTCCAACCGACTTAAAGGCACGGAAACAAATGAGACAACAAACCATTCGCTGTTCTCTTGTTTTTCTAGATGCAAAAAACCCAAACAAATAAACTGGTTTGATCGGCGCGATGCTGCCTTCGAGTCGAGCAAATCTTCTTCCTTTGATATTTCATCTGTTCCGATCCATCATCGTCTCACAACAAAGTAACTTTCGTCGAAGAAAAACTTTTCCCTCTCAATAAACAGCCGGGTGATGAATTGTCTATCGTCTCAGCATTTCGATTGAGCTCCTAAATTAAATAAACGAATCTTTATCATTCATCTATATTCATTCGTGCTGTTCGCTCCACTCAACAAACCAAGAAGCGAAGAAACTTTTTTATTTCGTTTTCCGCTTAATCATTTTGTCATCGGCGGCGTGATACATCGGAGTTTTAAGACTTCATAATCTTCCGCTAGTAGTAAATAAAAGCGTCGTAGTTGGGATGAGCTCGAACCCAATGAAATCTTGACGATGAGAGAAGGAAGGAAAAAAAATCATTCGCCTATAAATTATTTATTCGAATCGAATAACTCGACCGAAGTTTCTCGAATGTCTTTCTATTAGTTTGGGGCCAGCTGGATGAGAAGAGAGAAGGAAAACAATAAACAACGACACACTGGATGACTGCTCGTTGCCTTTTTGTTTTATTCTCCCTTCGAATGACTCCATAAATTTTCAAATGGAAACATCTTAATATTATCGGGTTATTCAGTTATGTCAATAAATTACTGCTTCGCTTTATTCTCTCCCTTTCTCACCCTCCATTTGTATCGCAGACGCTTTTATTTGTTTCGCTCTCTTGTCTCGACCAGGAAGGCACTTCGAGTAGTTGATGGTTTTATTGCAAGAGTGGAAAATGAATAATTAATAGTTTCAGCGAAGATCTATAGCTTCACATTGGTGCCTTCGCAATGTTTTTCTTTCTGCAAGCTTTTTCAAGAGAAGCTTTGAGGTAACTTTTGTTTCGCTGAAACTCGAGCCAAGTTGGCTTGAGTCCTAATTAAAAATTTCGCAATTCCACTCAACTTTTCCACCACTTTCATTTCAATTTCATTCCGACAGAGTGCTTGAGGAAATAAAATGTTAGTGCTTTGATACGATAAAGTCTTCAAATGAGATGGATTCATTAATGGTGTGAAGCTATTTCACTCATCCAGCTTTTTCAATGACTTTCACAGCATTGGTGAACAGTCCAATATGAATATTTCTCCGCATTGTTCAGATGAACTTTCATTTCTTTACATTCCACTTCACATTTCGCAACGGGCATAAAAGTTTTAATTACTCAGATGCCAGTTCTCTAAAAAGGCTGAGAATATTTTCCTTTGAAAGCCGAATAGATGAGATTTCTGTGTTTTTATTCTGCTGATCTCGCCATTTCGTTTGAGTGAGTCACAAAAGAGTTTTCCATTATCGCATCGTAAAGACTTTGCCTGCTCTGAAGAACGTTTGCATAGACGACGAGAGTTCCCTTCTGTAAAAGCGCACGTAAAGATTTAATTTTCTCTTCTAAATGGAATCGTCTGCGTGTATGGGCTTTACGTGGCCCTCCTCGCTGCCAGCATCCTATCGCTCCATCAATTACGTAATTGAAGCAACGTGAGACGAGGAAAAGTTTTCAGTTTCTGTTTGCACAAAAGAATTTCGACTTTGCTGCTACGCGTGCTTTTCATTTTGTTTCAAAGCTGTTTACAAGATTCCTATGAGACTTAGAGAGTCGTTAGCAATCTCAACGAGGTTCGTTTAATTAATTCCGAGTCGAGGAGTTCTGAAAGAATCAGGAAATTTCTCAAAAAGTTTGAGACGCGATCGAATTTGTTCGAGAACATTCATCAAAGATATTTATGTTTCACTTTGTTGCAATCATCGTAAGTGATAAAACCTTCAAAGTGCTCAAATCGTTGAGCAATGATACTCTGAATAAGTCCATCCGTTGTTTGAACCACACGAGTTTCTTCTATATTTGTATGTTGAAAGTTAATCTAACATTCCGAGCTCCAGCAAATTTCAGCAAAATTGAAAACGTCCCCATGAAATTTGTTCTAACTGTCTCGATCAATGTTTGCTAAACTTTCTGGTGAAGAGCGCAAGGGGAACTTTCGCTGCCTGCTGTCGATGCTATATTAGAAAAGTTTTCACTTCCAAATATTTGTTTTTATGTCTCTTAAATCTCTCGTTCCTTTCCTCATGTGTCGTTCACAAGCGCTGTTGATTTTTCTCTGCCCGACACAAAGGTAAAGTTTCCCATTCGCTCGTTTGGATTGCTGCTCGCAATCAAGTAAAGTTTCATTACCGACTCTTACGACAGAAATCTCCAAGCAATATCCGACCACATTTTCCTTTTTACTCTGGCGAATGTTATGAGTTAACGTTTTACGTCTAATCGCTGTCATTAATCACGACCGTTAAAGCGGAGAGGCAAAGTTTCTCTATGTACGTGTCCTGTCAGAAAATTGCGAGTGGGCGAGTGACAGGAGCTCGATCCATGTCTACATTTATTGCGGTTTAACTTAGGTCGAAGTGGAAGGCAAGGCTTGCTTTTAATGAAGTGCCATTAAACTTCATGTGCAACATAATTTCGTGTTTTTGCGGGTTTTCCGAGTGGATACTGTTCGAATACATTACGAGCCACACCTGGAAATTATGGCTTCAACAAGTCAACGCCATTTCGGTTTCGCTCCCTGTTTTATTTATTAAAATCTAACATTGACCTTTCGCCTCCTTCCTGATTTGATTCATCCCATTTCGTTTGAGCACTTTTTACGTTCTCTTAGTATCGTTAAAAGCCAAATTGACTCCATTCACAAGGGATTCGAAGCCCCGACGCAATAAGCCTTAGGCAGAGCCTCTTGTCATGCATCACAACTTTGAAATCGAGAAGGAAGAGAATGAAACCCAAAACAGCGAAAGCAATTTGCTGCCGACTTTGGCGCCCTTCATCAAATAAATTACATGTTCACCTCGGCAAATTATTTATAAATAATAAAAAATGTGAATACTTGACTCATCGTTTTGAGACTCGAGAAGACGGAGAGGAAGTAGCAGATATGTACAAGCAAACAAAGGCAAGGCGGGAGGGATGAGAGATTGAATATTTCATAACTCAAGGATATTAATGCCTCCCACTGACGCTTGGGAGCTTGACAGCTTTAGATGGAAATTCTGCTTCTCATCAAAAATTCAAAACTGCGATATATTTGAATGATGTTTACATTTTAATTTCATTCTTTCAGGCGGAGCTTGCCTCCCGTCACTTTGAACACATAACCGAGATCAAGACGAAGGAACAGAATACAAATAGAATTAAGTCGGGAAAAGTTGCGGAGCGGATGTCTTGTGGGTAAAACAGAAAGTAAATTTAATATTTGTGAAAGGATTTGAAGAGCAAGAGTGAGCAACGACAGTGCAGCGAAATTCACATAAGGAAGCGAGAAAACACTCAGTCATTGGAATACTACTCTAATGCTCCAATCACTGATAGAAAATCGAGAGCGTCGTAGAGAAATCTGATTTATTGAGCAAATTAGAAAAGTTTTGGCGATCTAAAAACTAACGTCAGGGTTTGATCTAGACCTTATAACAATAACAAGAAACTTTGAAAGAAAACTCGGTAGCTTTGCAGGTTTTAATTCAGGACCAAGCTCCTTTCAGCTACCGAAACCAACCCCTGCCATGTCGTCAACAGTTGTCGAAGTTTCTGCAAAGAAATAAGAAGCTCTCGATGATGACTTAATCTTCAATTATGACACAGCCGCACGGACATGGCCAATCGGAGATTGAAAGCCGCTTAACGTCATGGAAATTTCTACTTACATGGAAATCGTCTTTGCGATGAATGGTCAATGTAATTGCGATTATGGAAATTCCGCTTTATGTCGCATGCAAATCGGTAAATTATTCTACTTAGTTTGTTGCTGCTTCGTCCGGAGAATGAATGGGTAGACGATGTTAACGAGCTGTTTTCTTTGATCGTGAGCGTCTGTGGCGAGTCCGAAATTATATTCTCGACTATCCTTAGACGGAAGGACGACGTCAATGGTTGCGGCAACCCTTCTCGATGATGATATATCATTTCAATAACAAGATTCTCGCATTAAAATTTTCATCTCGTTGCCGAAGAAAGATGGATCAAATTTCCAATTTGCAAGTCCCCTCTCTTTCAAGGAGAATTCTTGCTCCAGCTCCTTCGTGCAAGACGACGAGAATTCATCATTTTATCTTGCTTTTATTATTTTCTGCACTGTCGTTTTCAATAAACTTTCGAATGCGAGAGGAAAATGAAAAAGTTTGGTTTCTTTTCTTGTTGGGGGCGATAAGAAATTTCTGACTTATTATCATACACACAAAACGTCTATTCAACGAGAAAAACTCGAGCGAATATGAAATTTTTTCTCTCGCATAAGATGCGGAAAATTTATTTATTCATAAACATAATTTCACCGATTTTCCATTCATTTCTCCAGCTCATCTCCTCCATTCACCGACAGCAAGCCCTCGACTCGGTTCGGCATTAACAACATAATGCTTACGTGTGTACATGAATTTTTATCAGTGCCATTCATAGTGGCTTTTATTATGACGACGCCAGGCGAGGTGAAGGAGACGGAAATTATACCTTCACTCAATGCTATAACGTGCGCCGCCCCCTCCTCGAACTTTCTTTGCGCTATCCGAAAATAAACAAACAATAGCTTAGAATCTAATATGGAAATGAGTTGACGGTTATAAAAGTGAAGCGGCGTGGGAGGAACGATTGCAAATGCTTCCATTGATGCCTCGTTCATGTCAGCTTGGAAAAAGAAGTTTAAGGAGGTGGCTCTATGATTATTTCTGAAGCACTGAAAGGTATTTATGCGAGGCTCGTAAAGACATACATTTAGTTTTTATGACTTTGACTGAATATCCTCGTTTCACGACAACTTGCGTCTTCGAATATAAAAGATTCGTAGGAATATGTTGGGGATGAAGGAAGAATTTGTATTCAGTAATCGACAGCTCATCGATAACCAATATTGATTCAACAAATAATGTAGACCTTGCCTTCACTCACTGAGTTTCCAAACTTTTGCTTTCTCACGGCAGAGCTATCGTCACTCGGATTACGTTTCCGGTTGGTTATTTGAAAAAATTGCTGCTACAGAGACCGGAACTCACTCCGGATACAGAGACAAATTAATAATTTTTCTCTCCTTCCAGCGCTTGATTGTCATTTATGCTTCCTGTTTCATGATAGGTCGATCATCACGGATGAGACTTGCCTCGCCTTAACTTCAACAAGTCGATTTCTCGCTTTCTTTCTTCCCAACACTTCGTTGATGAAACGATGCAAAAGGAACCAAATGAACACGATTGATCAAAGCGAACAGAAATGAATAAATTATGCAATCAAATGGAAAATGATTCAGGAATAATTTTTTTGTCTTGCTATGATCAAAGCAATTCCACGTCGTCTTTGATCAGTAGCAAAATATGATTGTTAAATCAAAAATCGTACAAGATTTCCAGGAAGGAGAAAGCAACTTGCACAACTGCAAAATTAATAATTGACGATAATTTCATAGCGGAAACTTTTGAACTCTCGACGGAGAACATTCATTGATAAACTTCTCCCATAAACACAAACTGAGAAATTTAATTTACTTCAGTCATGAATCCTTCTTCACAATGCACGAATTGACTCTGGCGAAGGAAAATGAAAAGTTTTTAAGGGAAATTTACATATTTGTGTATGTTCGTTCGGAGCAGGAAGAGATATTTATGAGCGAAGACTCGCCTTGTTATGCATGGCACGTTTTATATGAAAAATACGAATATTTGTTTACCTTGATAATCTGAAAGACGTCGCAGGGGAAAAGGAACAGAGAAGTCGAATAACAATCTTGACATTTATAATTCAAAGTTTTTCTTAACAGAAATTTTCCATTTTCTTAATGCACAAGCTCGTAGCGAACTTATTGCCAGCACCATACGTGATATCAAAGTTTTCAATGTACAATTGAAGTTAGTTTTCATAATTACGGCAAAACTTCTCCTGCAGAATTTCAAACCGTCTCGTTCGCTTCCACAATTAGCCTAACAATCGCTTCAAGTCGCTTTTCATTTCAAACTTTTCCCCGGGCTTCGATTGAAAGTTAAGTGAGTTGAAAATATATTTCAATTGAAGCGAAGAGGCCGGAAAAGACTTGTTAAGACTTGGCCAGCTTAATTTTCCAACCAAACCTTCTTCTTTTTTGTAGGCTTTACCATATTGCTTCACGTTAAACTTACATGTTACACTGAAATTCGGATCTTACCTTCTTTAACTAGTCCCGAAGCTTCGGTTAGTTTCCCTAATTTACAAACTTTCTCAAACTCCATTCCTATTGCGCACAAAGCGACAATCATGTTTCCATTAATTAGCTTGAAAAGCGTCGTTTCTGTGCTTTTAAATTCACTCTTTATGCATGTCACTCACTATCCATATTCATGACTGTTGAACATTCTGCGCTAGCTGTCGAAATGAAAAGTAAACAGCGAGCTTAATTACAAATATGGAGAATTCTCACGCAATTGAATAAATTAATAAATTAACTGCCGTCGCAACAAATTCTCTTAAGCACACAAATTAGTTTAATATCTTTCACCTGTTGAGTGTTGAAGCTTTTTTTTCGGGAGAAAGGTAAGTCGAAAGCTGTTCATGTTTCTTCGCAGATGTTAAAGGTTGCGATAGCGTTGGTCGTGCATCCGCTTAATATAAAAGAGAGAACAGTAAAGCGAACAATAGCAGCTCAACGGCCAAAGGTTACTCAACGTCAATTTGTACCTCATCTCCCTTGAGCCGTTTCCTCACGACGACGACGACGCCCGGTTTTACCTTTAATGTAATGAAAACTCATAAAAAGTGATTTCGTTACCCAAAATATAAAAATTCTGCACGAAAGCCGCAGAGCCCGAGAAAAACGTGAAGCAGCATCAACACGGCTCCTCTGAGTAGAGCTCATAAATGGCTTTATGTTGTTGTGTAGAGGGAGAGAGAGAGCTCCGTTGCCATATCAGGATCACACACAACGACGGGAAAGGTTCTTTCGTTGGTCTCATAACGTCAACGACGACTTTTTTCCATTCCAGCCGACCAGAAAATGATGATTGTGATAACCTGCCCGCTTTTTACAGCGGTGGAAAAATGTAATTTCTGCAAATTGCCTTCGGCTAACAGTCGTAGTGGCTTCGAACGACATGTGATTATTGCCACGGTGCAACGAGACTACACGTGCAGTTGGCAATTAGATTAAATATTTTATGTCGCAATGAAAGCTTTTTGTTAAGCGACGAGCGAAGAACTCGCGCTTACTGCAAAGTTAAGTGACCTCAGCAGTCAGGTTGAGTCTCTTCGGAGTGTAAAGTGGCAATTAAAATGTTTACTTTTTTACCATGAGTAATTAAAAATTCATGAGATGTCTGAAGAGCAGCAGCGAGGGCGTGCGAAAGATGCTCTGGCTTAGAAAGTCGTAAAGTTGAATGTCATCGTAACCTTTACCGGGTGCTTCGAATGACGTAAGAATGGAACATTCCTCTCTCGCATCACAGTAATTACTTAGGTTCCGGGCTTTCACCTAAATTGATAGTCAATTAACGTGTCCTTCAGGTCGAGTTTGGCCAAATTTGCGGGTGGCGAGAACAACAAACTTGTAATAAAACTCTCCATCTCCCGCCCTATTCTCACTTCCCAGCACTTCTTTACTTCGACTCAAGCTGTCAATTACTTATTTTCATGACAGCTGCTTTTTATTTCGCAATAAACTTTGAAAACCACGTACGATAATCATATTTTCTCGAAGCGAACGCCTTCTATTCTATTCGAGACATATTGTGTGTTATTATTTGATTTGGCACGAAAAGAAAAGTTTTGAATTTCCCATTGACTTGGGACTCTTAACTTGGGAGTTGAAGTGAAGACGATGGAACCAGTGGCTGCGCTTGCTATGACAATGATCTATGAGTGCTCACATGAAGTTAAAACGGGAAAACCATTGCAGGATGACCAAGCACTGGCTGAAAGTTTCCCTTGACCAAATTAAATATAAATGTACGAAAGTTGGAAATGATGGACCCGAAAGTTTTCTTTCGACTTCCTCGTCATTCGTCGGAAATGTATCTAGTCTATTCGTTTTGATAGATTGCGGGGGCGGAAAATTTCATTGTATTCTCCTTCTAATTTCGTTCTGGAGCTGTCGAGGGAGAACGGAACTCGTTGAATTTATCATTCAAGCTAATAAGGCATCCAGATTAATGTTTCATGTTGGAAACATTTCTCACAACAATTTTAAAAGCTTTTTAATAATTTCAATTTCAACGGAATTTCCATGTGGAAAGTCAAGTTCATAAATTTCACTTCCTCCTCGTGCCGTCTATTAAATGATTTAGGGAGAGATTCAAAAGTCAACTTTTTATGAAAATTAATGACGAGAAAGGGAGAGTTTTTATGTCCTTGGCTTCGCTGTTCTCAAAACGTGGAGCAAACAGAAGTTTCTGAAGCAGCGAACTCCCTCATTGCTTGCGCTGGAACTTCACGTGATTTACGAACCGTCCCACCCGGAACGTTAAAAAGCCAGAGCCATTCATTTTTATTATTATTGTTTAGGCTCATTTCGCAGCACACTTTGCTCTCCTCCATGTCGGTCGCCTTTTGGAAATATCGCACACAACTTACGAGCAAGAACGACAAACAGGGAAAAAGGTTTTTTCTATTTTTCAATTTTGTCGTCATTCTCTGACAAATAAAATTTATGTTGAATATTAAAAAAGCAGATCTACATATGCCGCTCCGCTCTTCTGTTTGCGTCTCGGTCTCGTTGGGATGTTACATATTTTATGATGTTTCATTGAGTCATCTGTAATGCCGCACATACCGAGCGTGATGGGGAGGAAAGCAAAAGAGAGAGAAATTGTGGCGAGCATTCCGAGGCACGAAGGGAAACCAGGGTTTGGATGGTGAGGCTTTTACTAGAAACCTATCTGAGCAATGATATGATTTTTTCGAGTGCATGTCTTGATTATTCTTTATAATTCCATGCACAGTTCTAATGTTCAAAACTGCAATGCTCCCCCCAAACCCCTGCAAAGCATGAAGGCATAAAAAATGGCATCAATGTAAAACCGGGAACAATTTCACTTTAGGCCTGAACATTGCTTCGCACACAAGGAGTAACAAAACGGAAAGTTTTCTCCTCTGACTGCTTTCTTGGGTGTGCTGGAGATGAAAAATTGATCTCATTTTCAACAGAAAGAAAGAAGCTTTTCGACTCATTGATATAAATGTTGCGTCCTTTCTTCAGGGACGCGTCTCGACCGCTGCTGCCAATGTCGTCGATTGAGTGTAATTGCATTATTAGATTTCAATAACAATAATCAGTGGAACTCAAAGCCTCAGAAAGGGTTGAACCGTTCATGTCTCGCCTCCTCCATGAATAATTTATGGGTGCTTTACCCCTTGGCCTCACCAAAAAGCTTTGCGGAAGCCTTTTTTTTTTGAGGAATTCTTATTTTCGTAAACAGCCACCGAGACATTTTATGGAAAGGAGATTAATTCGAAACATATTTTTAATCGCATAAACATTGAGTTGGGGAAATTCCGGAAGCCACGATATATTAAGCTTAACTCTGAAATTATTCTCATATCTTGAGAGGCTTTTCTTATTTTCTGTTTTACCCTGTCGCTTTTTGTGATTCTTTTTACGGATTTTACTTGTGAAGGAGAGAAAAAGTGAATCCGTTGTTGTTTTAGGATGAAACATGATACTTGAGCGAACCCTATCAAATATGTTTTTGCAACCATAATTCTTCCAAACTCTCGGATTCGCTGTTTGTTTTCAAGTTATGCTCAGCATGAAAAGCAGTCGCAATGTCCGAGTGAACAAACTAATGCTCGAGGGAGTGTGGAACGAAACGAAGCGAGTGTTGAGAGCGGAGCGAAGCACTTTGAATAATTGGCTAGGAGTTACATGCAAATAACCGCGGGCAGTTCATCCTCCAATCCATCACGTAAAGGAATTATGAAGCGAGATTCGACAAGATTCAGAAACGCGCCTCCGAGCGTCGATGATGCTTGAATCAGAAATGAGACGGGAGATTCAATTAAATTGCAATTTTCATCCCCAACACAACACGAGGATGAGGAAAAGTTTCAGGAAATTGATTTTGTGATGCTGTTTGTTTAGTTTTTTTCCGTCTTCTCGCTTCTTCCGAGTTGAAAAACGTGAGAAAAATGGCAAAACAATGAATTATAAACCTTCAATCCATCGACTCCAAGCTTCCAGCGATGATAAAATCTCTTCACAACTAACTTGTGTGTGGATTTTCACTGATTTTTGCCGGTTGAGGGATGTGGAAAACTTTTGAATAATTTAATTTCCAACAGACTGCAAGCTATTTGCTGGATTAAACATTTTTGCCTTCGTTTGCGTTGCACTTTTCCAGTGAAATCTTCTCCAATTTCCGATATATTGCGAACGAGTGCGGAATGATAAGAGCAAACAAATTCCTTACATGCGCTAAACATCCGCCCCGTTGTGTTGCTGTTTATTCTTCCGTTAATCTGCTCTCGAGAAGCCATGAAAAAGCTCGAGGAGAATTGATGAGAAAGTAGTCGGAGAACGTTTTATTGTTATTTTTATATTTTGTGCCGAGCCAGCATAAAATAATTAAAAGCGAGAATAAAATGATAAAGTTTTCATCACGAAATACAAGCTCGAGTAATCTCTTTAATGGCTAAGAAAATAGAAAAGTATTTTTCTTTCTTGCTCCTCCTGACAATGTCGTTCGACCGACCTCTGAGACGACAAACGAAGGAGATGCGAGAAAGCTTATGGCGAAAACGAAGAGAGCCTGAAACTATCTATGTAGGACAAGACAGCAAGAAGAGCTCGATGCGATATTCTGATCACGTACGGGCCAAAACAAATTTCTAGTATTAATACATAAGATGAGAGATGAAACCAGCACAGTAGTTTCGTCTTAATACTTCTACTTCTTCCTTTATTTCAGTCCCTTTTCTCAAGATCGTGGTGAACGTGAGCTTACCTGATGTGCGGGTGACACAAGAGGCTTGCCAAATGCAAAGCTCTCCCTTGTAGGGACACAAGAAAGCTAAGTAGATCATAGAATTGGTTAAAATAGAATGGAAGCTTCCAAGTATGATGTCTTAGCATATCGATGAGCACAATGATGGAGCGATGGAGCTGACACTAAGCCGTTTGCATTACTCTAAATGAGCAAGTCGATTCGCCTTGCTGCTGTCACTCTAATCTGTAATTACTCTATGATCTGACAGTAAGACGCAGAGCAATTCACCGTCCTTTCTCTATAATTCCACCCCACACATGTCCGAACAAATTTTTGCAGATCTTCAGTCAACATTTTTGAGCTTATTGAATTATTTCTTCTTTCCTTTTCTTGTTCATTGGATTACATGATGAATGCGAATGTCTTCGAATGATAGAAGAGCGAGAAAGTTTGTAGTATTTCGCAAACTCATTAAGATGGATTAGGAGTGGAAATGAAAGGATCGATGGAGACCGAAAGAAAGTGAAGGAAGGATTACTGGTTGTTGCTGTTGATACTTCTTCGTCTCGAATGAAAGATTACCGTTAATGGATGTGCATTAGCTGTTAACACTTGTGTAATCTGTGAATGCGGTCGAGGAGAAAGAAAAGTTCAAAAATTCTTTTGATGTGAGGTGATTAAAAGTTTGTTTGCTTGTTCCATTAGCTGCACGTTTCGTCCGAATCTGAGTTTCAATTCAGTTTATCCTCCCATTTGCTGCCGTTCTGCAAATTCATGTTCTACCAATCAAATACTTTTAATGAAACGTCTATTCCTGCAATAATCCGCACTCTCCGATCGGCAGGGAGCAAAACTGTTTGCTGCTTATGACAGATCCAATTATCAGCTCCGACGGGTTTTCGGCAAAGTCATAGTTTTGCTTGCTAAACATCAGTTAATATTCATCATCGCTATGCTCGGTGCGTAGTTATTCTGAGTGCAGTCGAGAGTTGATTTCTATCGGGCTGTTGGGGAAATAAATGAAGCTTGCTGTCTGTTCCATGTTTCCTCGACGGCTTTTATAGCGGAGTGCAATTAAAACTTTCGAGAAATCTGAGGTTCGAGGGGTTCACTCAGGCTGGAGTGATTTTGCAGCAGAACTTTGTGTAATTAAAAATAATTTCCAGCCACGCCTCGCGTGCAGCAAATGATTTTTCACTTGGATAGATGCGAGAATAATTTTATATTAATCTTTAACAATGAATTCCGCTTACAAACTAAGCAAACTTAGTACTAAACGAATTAATTACCGAAGAGTGTCGAGCCGGTACTTGGCTTTCTTTCGGATGGCGTGACGCATTCGCGCTCGTTGATATTGTTACTCGCCCTTGTTATGTTAAATTGAGTGAAAACTTAATTTGGTCGGGAACGAGAAAGCAATCTGACAAACATGACACCTAAATTGCGCTTTAGCTTTATCCAAATCGCCTGTTTCGAGCGATGCTTATCCAATTATCATCTGCAACGTGGAGCAATTATCGCATTATTTTCATCAAAATTTATTATGCAATTTCCCTCCAACAAACTTCAATTAGAAAAGTTTTAAATGGTTTCTGTGATGAAAGTGTTATCAATATTCTACACTTTGCACAGCTTTGTTGAAGGTTTCGTTGCAAAATTGCATCACGAATGAGCGTTCGCTGCGAGGACTTAATGAAGCTTAAAGTTTCCCAATGGAAATTTATTGAAATTTCGCTCGAAAATTACAAAACTCTCGAGTTTCTTCTATTTTCACAAGAGTTCTCTTTGATATAACAAGTAGTTGAAGGTGTCACGTCATCAGCTTTGATAATAAATGTCACGCTCTCATTACCTGAACTAAAACTTCCACTAGAGGAATCGTCACCTTAGTTGACGACACTGCTGGAAGCTCATGACAGAATATTTCTATTCAAAGTCGATCAAGTTCATGCTGAAAATTGCAACCTGAAACTATCTAAGCCTTTTGATTTTCAGATCAGACGCTTCCTCTCGTAGTGTTTGTTCTTCTACTCGCGGAAGTTTTTTTTCTCCAAACTGCGACGAATAAATTGTGAACGATAGCGAAATTTGATATTAAACGAGAAGTTGATAAACTTTTTAATCAAAAACTTTTGCTCTCAGAGCTCGAAACTTGAAATATTGAAGTGAAAATCTCTCGAGCAAATGATGCAAAATGCAGGAGAGAAAGACGACGAGGAATAAATTGAATCAAATTACACCGGAGCGGTAAACAGGATTTCTTCGAAGAGTAATTTAAGACCCTAAAACCTTTTTTCAACTCAACACTCCTCCGACTCCATGGCGATTCTTCCTTTCGAGAAAATTTCCTGCAAAAATCTGAAACTTCGAGGATCATGAAACTATCGTTTGGTCTTGTAAATGAATGAGCAAAGTTTAATGCCACATTAGATTCCTCGCCGATGTAAATTCACCAATAAAAATAAATATCCAAAGTTTATATTTGCTGCTGAATCTCCGAAGATTCCCTCGAAGTTTAATATAAATTTTATAAAGTTTCTTCTTCTTCTGTTCATCTCGTCGGGTTGAGAGGGATTGGAAAAGTTCAAACCTCGAACTCGACACACAATATTTATTCTCGCCCAACATTCCCTTCACATCGCTCAAATAAAACTTGATGTTGATCTTTTCCTCCTCTCACTCCTCGAAGGCATTTCGGAGATGAAGTCATGTGACTGAGTTTGAGGACATAAAAATGTCTCAGGGTTGACGAAAAGGATTCACGATACGAAAGCGGAAACTTTCGATTTCACTCGAATCATCCTATCGAAGCTCACTCGATTGTTAAGTGGTTTCGTCGTAAAGAAATTAGAAAGGGAATTTGAGGAAAATAAAACATAAAAGATCCATATTATGTTCATTCGTGTCTTGGGTTCAAAACAACATCAACAGAAACTTTCTCGTTCTCCCAATGGCGGAGACAACGAGGGCGATAGCGACACAAAGACTTCACCAAAAACCCTTTTCCATCGTTCGCCCGTTCTATTCTTTTCCATTTGATTTGGATTCCGAGATTCAATTATACTATTAGCAAACCTTAAATATTTACTTGCAAGCAGAGCGAAAAGGGACCAACTCGGAAAGTTTCCCGCTCGCTCTCTCCTCTGACGCTCGATGATGCTGCTCAAAGACCCATAAAAATCTGGTTTAGATTTCGAAACAGCAAAGAAGAATGAACAACTTTAACAGAGAAAGTTTTGTTTGAAGCCATCGAAACCGCAAATGTTGAAACAGAGTAAAAGATGCGGTTGAGTCGTTTGACGAAATTTTTACATTCCTCGAACCTTCGAGCTGGTCTGTTGCTCTTTGTCGTCTCGTTGGTCGTAATAAACATCTCTAGCTAAATGGCGTTTATTGACACAATTTCCAGGCTCGTTCCAAGTCACACTCGCCTTCCAGCGACACATCTTGCGCAATCGAAAGCCCTTCCAGCTCGAAAGCTTTCGCTATCAATTTGTTTCATTGAAAACTCTTCGCTATCGCCTTGTATTATCATGTTCATTTTCATTTCCGAGCGAAAATATTTTCTCCGCTTCATTTTTCATCTTTTTTTGCGCTTCGCTCCTCCAACTGGTTTTCCTCCTCGGCTTGCAGACCAAAGTCGGAAAGGAAATATCATTCGGTCACTTTTTATTCGGGATATCTCATCGGAAGCGCTGCATAATTGGAGATACGCTCGATTGAGGATGTAAGAGGATAGGAAGGGGGATAAGGGAGGAAAGTATCTCGACTCCGCTCAAAGTAAATATATCAACAGATGCCCATGAATTTTCACTTTTTAAATAAGTCTCGCTCGCTTTTTTGTGTGTCGGCGGAGGGAACGCTCAGCTGCGGCGGAATGATTTATTATTCCTTCCCCGTGATTCAACCATCTTCTTCCATTCACTTGGCGTTCAGGTGTCGGGATTTATTTTCCGAGGCAATATTGCGTGTGTAAATGATGAAGTATTAAAAGAGCAGCGGCTTTCATTCACATTCCACTGCCGTTTGTATGTCATTTAGCCGACTATTTGTGCTCGCAATCGCTGTCGATGCGTGAAGAAGCGAGCGATAAGCTCACATTGTGTTTACATCTCATTAGTGAAGCAGCGCCTGCGATACTATCGTAATTCCACAATAATTGAATTCACATTTAGATCCAAATGGAGATATTCAACAGCACAAAACATAATCATTCCATTGCCTATGCAAATGAGTGCACAACGATTCAGCGAATGTATTCGGGAGCTTGCGCTCCATTGGGTGGATATTGATTTCAAATTAGTGTCAAGACACAAGCCATCAGTTCTCACTCCACTTTGCAGTGCACACACATTGTAAATTGATTTTTACTGTTCACCGGTTGCCCTATCGATGCGAATGGCTTGTAATGACTTGTAGATAAAGCCACTCTAGAACGAATGAAAACTCTTTTGTACTAACGAGCTTACAATCTTGCAGGGAAGCATTTAAGTAACCTAACCTTGTCGTTTCTAGCATGGCTTTCTCTATGAAATCCATGCAAGCCAACATCAGGTGAAGTGAGTCATGCATAGAGCTTTAATCATGTGATATAAATTAAATTGACTGGTAATAGATACGAAAACGTTCATTATGACTGCTTGCATGCAACGAGCTGGAATAGCGTTGAAATTGTTTGAACGGTGTCATCGCCGACATCACTTTGTTAGAAAATGTTGGAAATTATAGTGAAGCGTTGGGGCGAAACGACCTCTAGGAAATTACACTCGATCGTCCTGGTTTTTACCCTTCGCGCACAGGTCTCGTTACCAATTCGCTTGTTTAAAAAGAAAGCAATAATAACATGTAAAGCTCTATCTCTCCAGCCACTTCCGCTCCTATTAGCATTACATTATGCTGAGCTACTCTTCGAACGCCTCCACCCTCCGTCCTCGCGTTATCTGATCGAGAGCCCGCGGCCTTCTTACCCCAAAATTCACTGCTACAAGTGCGCTCGTGGAGATTCCTCACGCGTTTTAAGCATAAACGCTTCTTCCACCAAGTTCTTCGAAGGAAAAAGCTGTTTAAATATTGTGTATGCGTGGCTGAGAAATCTAAAAAACATATTTGCGGGGAAAAGCTTATTTGTGGCGTCACCTGCTAAGCTTCAACTTAACAGGCATGAGGTCATTGCTCTGATTGGTTCCGCTCAGTGCCAAATGAGTCTTGTGATCGTGTGACGAGCTTGGAGTATTGTCCCCAGAAAGCATAAGCTCTGAGGCTCGTGGAATATTGATATAAGAAATATGTGTGCTAAAGAAATGAAGTGAATCAGCAAGAAAATTTGTGCGAGAAGAGAAATTCTGTGTGTTTTGGAAATATTATCATATTCACCGCCTCGTTTCCATATCCAAGCCCCCGTCCCACTTCGCCCTGATACGTAATCATGTGAAAGCTTTATTTATGATTCATTTGATTTTGCGTGATTTCCATGAAATTGAACTCACGGCAGGCCGAGGGGAGCAAAAGAAAGTGTTGCTGTCGCAACTTTGCTTTCTTCATGTTAATGACGACGCTTGTTGTGCCACAGCGCCTTCGACATGTCACAGCTAAGCTGTTTTATTGCCCAGGCAAAGTTTTCTTCTCTCACTCCGTCTTCTTTCTGTTTGCGAAAGGTCAAAACCAAACAAATCTATTTTTAATTATCTATTATTGAGGGAAATTAATTCAGCAGCACGAGAGCAGACACGTTGGAGCAAAAACGCTCGAGTAAACGAGAGGGAAAGCGGGCAAGCGGCAATGATATTGCACAACATTAAATAAGCGAGAAGAGAAAAAAATCAGTGAAATGAATCTTCAGGCTTCAATCAGCAAAAGCCTCGACCTGAGTCAACAAAAAGCTTTAATCCAACATAAATTAATGATTTCCTGCCTTTGTGCGTTTCTTTGTTCGCCACTGACGCTATTTTGATTATTTCGAGAAGAAGAGAAATTGTTTTAGCGTCCGATGACGTCAAAGGCGCTTCCATAGAATTGATTGTTTGTGAAGGGATTATTCCACGAATAAATCTCAACCATCATGGCGACGATGCCTTACGCAATCCTGCGGTTTCTGCATGTAGAGTTGGCGCATCTCACTCGAGAAAGTTCACATAGCAACAACCTCAAAATTCCTTCACAGTTGAGACACTTCGTCAAGCACTCAAGTGTGTGTATGAGAGATGAAAGAGTTGGCTGAGGAGGGGAACACACCGTGTTTGCTAATTGACCTCTCGACTTTTGAGCCTTCGCTTCCTTCTACCAATAGCATCGCAAGGTAATTGAGTGCAATGACTTTGCACACGACGAAAATATTGAATGGTTTTAATTCAATTAAACACTCGAGTGAACTCCCTAATGGGAAAGATATTTTCTCCTTTTTGAATGGTTGGAACCTAAAGAAATTTGAACGAAGCTGAATTGAAGAACTTTCCAATTGCGCAACTATGAGTTATTATCTTGAAAAAAAATTGAGCCGTGAACGAGTGGAAAACAAATGAAAAGTTTCGACGAGAATTGAAATGAGCTTTTGCTCGAGTTGAATTTTCCTGATTTATTGCTTTGAATCGAATTTGAGATTTATGGAAATTCAATGGGAACTGATGAAATTTTCAAATTGATAGCTAATCCTTCAACGTCAGATGGAAAGCTTAATGCAAAAAGTTGATGTGAGCTTAGAATAAAATCTTCAAAGCTCTTTGAGAGCAGAAAAGTTCCTCAAGTCAACTTAAGTATGACAAAGTTCTTTTTAACTCTGAGTCGCTTCATAAAGGAACTCGAATTTGTGAGCACTGACAGCGACTTGAAATGGAAGAAAAACATTGACTTGAACTCCAAGGAAGCGTCGAAATGTTTTCTCGTCTCAGCGGATTGGAAACTTTCTCGCCCTTTATCTTTTCCATGTGTAGACGCACACGCCCAACTCTGAAATTTATTTGAGTTTTCGAGAGGAAAAGTTTCTTAATATCCTCGAGGCAAAAATTAGCTCGAAGCTCGTGCGTTATTCAAAACTTTGTATCCATGTCAACACACACCGCATCATCCACCCTCTCGAACACAAAAACTTTTCGAACAGGATCGTTCCACATCGTTATCAGTTGATGAAAATTTTATTGAAAACAATTTTCTCCATTTTCCTACCCGATAGAAAGTCAGTTGCGGCATTAAGATCAATATCGATAGGAGAATTTATTTATATATTGAAAACATTTATTCGTCAACAATCTCTGATCCATGGCGTTCTTACCTGAATTCCCTTTTATTCGTTTGAAGTATTCATCGCCTGCACAAGTCAATATGAATTGTTACGATTGAAGAATAAAACACGAGAATTTTTCTGTGGAAGGTGAAAGAACTTTTCTCAATAATCGAATCTATTTCAATCGGTATGGAATGCAAGCGATACTTTCTATTCAAATTCCTCCTCGCACTGCTCGAAGGAATTCCCACAATAAACTGAGTCTGCAACTTACAGCAATGCTGTCAGAGCAACGTGAGTTCTCTTTTTATACGCTTTCAATGAATAACATCCTGCATGGATTCCACCTGGAGTTGTAACAAAGGTTACTCCTGATTCAGCCTGCTGGCTAGATAAAGGATCAAAAGCTAGAACAGAAAAAAACTCCTTGCTCAGATGAACGGTTGAACATAAACAAGCGCCATATTCATGGAATGCCGAGTATTGCAGGCGATGGAAACTCATTCAGTCGAGATATTTTTAATAATGAAAAAAGCTTTCTTAGGGAATGCCATTGTGACACATTCCACAGAATGCATTTAACTAGAACCCGATACTCGAGGCTTACATTTTATAAATTTCCCCCGTCGTAGACGACGCTGTCGGAGATACAAGCGAGCTCTTGATGTATCTTGCGCTCTATTTTTCATGATGAATAATCTTATGCTTCTCGTGGAGCTTACAAGACAGAATGCAAAGATCGGTTGTAAAAGATGCTTCAGAAATGGCAGATTTTGTGGAGCCAGACGACTGGCTTTAGTGTTCAGACTCGATAGTATACTGCCGAAGCTATATTGGATCGGAAGCTATCGTTGTATCGCTCCGTCAATCGCCTGCAGTTAGAATGGCATGCGGTTCTCGATATCACGAATGGAGAGCTCGCCTCTCATAGACTCCTTATTTCCCACTGCTTGACAAGAAGCTAAGGCGAAGCGACTCATATTTATGACGATGAGGGAAGCAAGCTTTATAACAAAAAATATTACGAGATCTAATTCAATATGAATTTATTGCTTTTGTCAATAGCTGGTGATGGAAGAAACGTTGAAATAATAAACCGCTTGCGGTGCTCGTTATAAAGACATTCGATCTGCCCTCGGAAGTGATGAAACAATATTTATTCGAGAAAAGAAGTTTCCACCTTCAATAAGCGGAGAACTCTGCACGTAGTTTCTGATTTAATGGACTTGTGGAAAGGTGAAATGCAAATCGAAGAAGTTTTCAGGGAAGCAGTTCGGTCCGAAAGTCAATGACAAAACTTATGACAACGAATGAAAACTTTAATCAACCGTCAATGACGACGCATTGTTGCTATTATTTCTGCTTCTTGTGTGTTTATTTGTATAATTCTGCCATCTGAAGATTGCTCCATTTCAAAGCTTATTGAATGTTTTCCTTCTACTCGCTCCTCAATCTTTTACAAGAGCACTCGACGAAGCGATGGATGTGCAAGAGGATTGCATAAATCACATTTGAAATAAATCGCTGCATTCGTCAATTTTGCATCGAATCCAATATTGACATCCTGGATCGCGCTATCGATGAAATGAGAGTAGTTTTAAAACTAAGCAACGGGAGATATGTTTGTCGAGTCGTGCAAACACATAAATGCATAAATATATTTTAATATCAACATTCCCTTTTTTTATTGCTCAACAGACTAGCGACGAGCGAGGAAATTGTTGATATTGCATTTCTCCAACAGGATTGCATGCACATCGTTCGGATTTTTCAAGCTCAATTTACATCAACCAGAATGAGTACAAATGAACATGTTTGATGTTCGTTTTATCAGTAAATGGAGGAGGGAGAGCGAAGCAATAAAAATCAAAAAGCGACAGCGAAATTAAATTTACAGATTGAAAATTTGTCAGTTTCTGTTTATTGACATGCTCGCTGGCAGTTTAATAAATTGATTGCATTAGCTTCGAGCCGGCTTCGTGATTTTTCAAAACGATCTCTGGTCCTCAATTGAAACTCTTAATGTGCTTCAGATTCTGCTTCCAAATGTAATCAAATCAATTTGCAAATGTATCGCTCCGCATTCAAACGTGGGTCATTAAATTTAATGAAAAATGCGATGCGAAAGGAGATTAGTAACGAGGGCGAGGACATTTCCCTCCAAATGAAAAATTGGATCAAAAAGCATTCTCTAGTTGCGACGTTATTGGATTTCGTTGTTTTGAACGACAGAACGCAAATTGATCATTTGGTTGTTTGGCATTGAACGCAGAGAAACCCGAGCAATTTAACGAACTTTATTCAAGTCGGCGGAATTTCAATTGCTGACGAAGACGAAATGAATCACTGAGCTAATAATCTAGCTCTCCTGAATCATACGCTGCAAATTCTTTGCCCGAATTCTTCCTTTGATGAAGCAAAATTCTTTTTCAGCTCAGTTTTTATTCATGATGAATCTTCCTTTCAACTCGTTTCGCTTACAAACTTCGTCCTATTTGTGCTCTCAGCGTCGTACAATGAGATTTCAGCTTTTAGCATCCAATTAGCTTAAACATCTTCTCAGCGCTTTTTCCGCTCATTTCCCTCGCTCAACATGATGAATGTTTTGCTATATTTTTTTTCGCATGAGACGTTTTTAAAAAGCTTTCAAAAAGAACTCGCAGTGACTTTTAATATTTCGAAATGACTTTGTGACTTAAAGTTATTTCATCAAATGGAAGAAACTCAAGAGAAGTCGAGGGAAGCTTCAAAGGTTTTGTTTTCACTGTTATTATGTCAAAGCAATACATTAAAAGTAGTGGACTTTTTTCCCTCCACTCCTCATCACGAACATGGCGATCAAACCCCAATCAGCTTGAAAGGAGAAAAGAGCAAAAGCTTGTAATTCATTCTCGTTTCCCACTCCCATCCATGTTCTGCACTTGCTCGAAACAAGTCATTTAAAATGTCAACGTTGATGGATGACAAATTTGAAAGCGTTTTCTTGAACATTAACAAGCGCCACACACACATGGCTCCAAGCCCGCATTCGTGTCAGAGCTTCAATTTCAATTTCCCGAAAAAAACTGAGACATGTTTGTGCGGAAGAAAAGCCAGTCACATGTGCCTAGCGATCCGAGGCTTAATGGAACGCAGAACGGTGAAGTCAATGTCTCCGACGAGAAATGTCATGCTGGGCGAAATTGATTAAATTGAGAATGAATCGCATGAAAATTGGAAGAAACATCGCTTTCCTATGAATTTTCGTCTTGATAAGAATGAAAGAGTTGCCAACGGTTTTTATTTTTCAGGAATTGCTAGGTAACTCGCTTGTCTGAACTTGAATAAAACCAGCCTTTGGTTCAAATTGAACGTAAAAAAGACAAATGAGAGACTTTCTAAGAATTGTTCTCATGCTGTGTCGTCATTGACGACTCGTCAAGTTGAAGATTTCTCTGCCGAATTTCATAATGAGATAACAATGTTTATAACAATATAATTAATTTTATTTCTGATACGATAGCTTATAGCTTATTAAGACTTTTTCGTTGTATATTTTCACTAGTTTTTGCACAGCGAAAACAGCAAATTATAAAAATCAAATCAAATATAAAAATCGAGTCAAAAAATTCTTTTGATGAGTTAACGTTCCATTAGACAAACGAGAGGGCTCTTCCAAGAGGATGCGATTGCTATGGCAAGAAACCTTGAATTTATTAGAAAGTAAACTGCTCTCTTTCTCCAGTAAGTAGTCAAATCATTAGTTAAAAAGTCATTGGTTGTAAAAAAGCTTCAAACCGAGCGAATAATTTTCGCCACAAATTTCCGGCAGCAGCTTTTGCACTGTCGATCGACCGGCCGGTTGAAGGCTCTCCTCGTCCGAACACATCGCAAATTGATAAGAGAATTGAATTAAAATTCAATTTGGTGAGCGGAGCCGGGAAAAAATTATTCAATTTGTAAATGGAGTGAAAATACGATTCCGAAGCGAGTCCGCAGCCGCCCTTCTCTCTAATTCCCAACAGATCGTAAATTTCTATTATAATTTGTCGCTAATTAACGAGGCAACGCTTATTGATTATTTCTCTTTCTGTGTTCGTGTTTTTATTTACCGCCCTGGTCATGGCGTATTGCTGTAGTTTGCAGGCTCAATGGTCACCTAATTGTTTCTCTGAGCTTGGTAGCGGTTGTGGCTCACAAATTTTGACGAAACAAAGCGTTTGTAATTACAAATTTCGTAGTAGATAAAGTTGATCAGAAGTAAAATGTGTCTGTAACAAACCAATTGTTACAACTTTGATTCCATGATTCGAATGATTTGGTTTGTTTCTAAATCGTTCTGTAATTTCAAATGCAATTTATTTAGAGTTGATAGTTATCGGACAAAGGACATCTTTGATACTTTTTCGAAGGCATCACTCGTGTTGGTTGATTAGTAAATTGTAAACTCGGTGACTGTTTTGAGTCACGTTTCTTTTAGCTAATCGCACTTTGGTTTTGCAACTTAGAATCGCAGCCAAATTAATAACCGAGGCACCCAAATCACACATTTCCTGTTCTGTGTGCTTGTTCGTTCTGTCTCTGTTAGCGGCTCGTGAATATGTTTGATTAGAGGGCGCAAACCACAAGCGTTATTTGTTGGATTTTAATGTTACAGAGCGAGGCAATAATCTAGTCGGAGGCTTGTAATTAGCGGTTGAATGCTCCCGACTTTTCAACTGGCGTGATGAATCAAATGCCATAAATTTGTGAACGAATAATTACAATTTCTCCTCCTTTTCATTGTTCCCCAATTGCTTATCTTTGCGAGGCTTTCGTATCAATTAATTAATCCGCTTTGAGCGACAAAGGAGTCGACTTTTTGGTGCTTTAATTGATGGCATTAATCCAAATTGAATTGATATCCTAGAATTTTCGAAACAAAACCGGTCCGAGCAGCACACCCAGCAATTTCAAATTTGCTAATTAAATGCTTTAAGAAGGGACGGGTGTGTGAAGATATTAGGCGATCGTCAAACAAGTAACAATTTTCCTAATCAAATGTTTTGAATATCTAATAGCAAATTGAGATCCATCTAAGGAGAAAATCAAGGGAGCTCATGGTAGATTTTAAGTGTTGGAATTATTGAGTTGAATTTAGTTACCTAAATCGTAATGACTTTTAGGATACACAGATTACTATAGAGGAGTTAAATTTGGATCACTAATTAATTGATAGTCTTTGTGTATTCTTCGAATCCACATCAAAGCTCCTGTAATCACTGAAAGCGAACATATGCAGAATCATTATGATCCATGAAACCTTCCATCTTCATATTTTATTTCATTATATCAACTGCAGGAATTTCTTTAACGTGTCTCGTTACAAAGTAGAATCGTTTTAAATTTGTCGACAACTAGCTGCACGTTATTTATGGCGCAAGTTGCAAACAAAAGCTTAAATAGTTGCAGCGAACAAAGCAATCTAAAATTGAATCTTGAGAGGCTCCGCAAAAAGCTCGGAAATTTATGATGCGATGATGTTGGAGCGAGGAAACAGCATTGGATTGCATTGCTTCTGTTGATGTTTCACTCCTGCTCTCGCTCCACTAATTGTGCTTTTTGCTCGCTGCATGTCTAGCGAGGGGCAATTTTTCTCCTCTTGTCGCGTTTCGGATTCGAATCCACAGACTTCTAATTGCTTTAATTACAAGCGAAATTGTCGCTACAATCGAGCAGAGCAAAGCCAGAATCACATCTAATGAGTGATAATTGAGCGAATTCAATCGCACAGCAGCGTGAGATTGGAGCAAACCTCCACCGTGCTCCACTACGTACTCCACCCAGAATACTCCGGTTGCGAGCGGATCCGATAAGCGATTGCGATAGGAGTGGGAAATCTCGGCGGCTTTGCGCTTGTAGCTGTGGGAAAGAAAATAAAATCAGGATGAGGTGAACAAGAAATGAGCGAGACGAACGAAGAAATTAAACAAGAAACAATGGGGGGAAATAAATTACATCGGAATTGTTGATGACATAAAGTAATTATGGGTAGACGGATAGCAATGAAAATGATTTTTGCTCCTTTTCACGTTCCACGCCGACAATTACTCAACGCCATCGACACAAAAGAGCGGCAGAGAAGTTTTCATTTTCACGCTTAATTTAATTTCTTTTAGTCTCGGTTTAGCAAACCTGGGCTGCAGAACCCGTTGGATGGCATGAACGATGCTGTCTGATGTCAGTTCATTGTAGTGCAGAACGAATCCCATTCCGCGGTTCTCGATCGAAGCTCCATTGAGATATTGGTCACCATAGATGGGCGTCACGATTGTTGGCTTCGCACAATAGACGGATTCGCTCGTTCCCATCAAACCGCCGTGCGACCAAAACGCTTTGACGTTCGGATGGCAAAGAATATCGATTTGTGGCAGCCACGAGCGAATGTGTAGGTTCTTGGCTGTGGCGGTGAGAGAGTCGTTCTCCCATTTCCACAAAATTGTTTGCGGCAAACGCTTGAAAGCTTCGACGATTTCCTGTTTCTTGCCTAATGGCATCCCTTGCGAGCTGATGATTGAACCCCACGAAACATAAATTACACCGTTGCCGGCTCCATCGAGCAACTGTTGCAGATCATCAGGGAGAGGAGCTCTTGATTTCTCGATGTGGATGCCACCAATCTCGACCACATTCGGCGGTAACGGTCTCGGACCAGCAAATGAAAAATGCTGATTCACGAAAATAAGGCTCGTGCTATCTGCCAAGTCACGTAGGTCGGGGATGCCCACGCCGAAACGCTTCCGTAGTCGTTCGTTATCTCTCATTTGAATCATCCTGGGCAGCAGCGAGAGCCAATGGAATAAAGGAAAGATTTGAGTCATCACTCTGCTCTAATTTATTTCAATTATTCAGAATTCCCCGCGATTCAAACCAACTCTATTAGCAACGCCAGCGGATTATGCGTTTCATCGTGATATTTAATTATTGAAAGCTTTCAACACGCAACGTGACATTAAATCCACAATTGATTTCATCGCTAAATAAATGTGATTAAATCACGTCTGCTGTGAGTATGCAGAAGTCGAGCAGCGCTGTTGAGCAAATGTTTGATATCATCACTCAACGACCCTAATGAAGAATGGCGCAGTTAAGGTTACAGTTGGGCTAAAGCTTTGCAGCTTAAAATGTCAAATTCTGAATGTAACTTGCGACTGCCCAAGCATGTTAGCATGTAAAACTGAAATCTATCATCGCATTCACTTATCAAACATTTAGTGCGGTATCAATGTTAAATTCAATGATAAGCGAGTTGTTGCATGAAATTATTCCTTCTACAAAAATGATTTCATTCTTCTCTAAACCCACAATCATATGCAACATGATCCGGTCGAAGTCTAACCTGTATCCAATTTTCGTGAGCATCACAATCATCCAGTTCGTGAGGCGTTCGTAGAAGTTCATGTTTGGTGTAAAACCAACAAACTCGCTTGGGATGAATGACGGAAAATCCGGCAAACCAACTCTGAAAGTTATCAATTTCGTATAAATTTGGCTTGAGTGTCACTCAGGCATTTGCTGACCTATCAACGTGCCAAGGCATTAAAGCGCATGATGACTAATCCGCCCCGAAAACGAAATGCTTGGTTAGTAAACGGAAACAACTGTGTTCAGAAACGTTTTACGTACCATTCCGATGAATTTTGAAATGTTCAACTTGGAAGCGATTCCCAACGTGCAGTCGCTATTGAAGTATTCCGTAATTAAAACATCAAATTTCTGATCACGACTCAGCTCCATCAACACATCAATATGTTCCGATGCGAGAAGCTGCTCGCATTCCTCGCTTCCTTCCCCCATCAGCGCATAAAATTCATCGTAATATGTCATCATGCTTCGGGGCGCATAAACCTTAACAATAACGTCGTGCGTGATTTGAAGGGTGAGATGAAACGAGATGAAGAAAAATCATAAGAAAAGGAAATCAAAAAGTGCAGTGTCGGAAGTCATGCGAGAGCGAGGGTGGAATCAGAAGAAGAAAGTCGTCTAATGGGAGCTCACGACCCTCACAAAACTTTGGTAATGAGATCCGTAATTTATCATCAAAGCGATCCAATAAAGTCCAACTGTTACCTCTGGGTGGAAAGCTTTACCTAGCAAATGGAAACTGTCCTCAAGGGAGAGCGAGGCAATTACACACATAAAACGTCATTGCAAAATAACGCAGAAGCAATATCAAAGCCTTGAGGCGAATAAACTTTTACGTTACCTTTTTTATTATCAACGATTTTATGTCGAGAGGGGAGGAGGCGTGAAGTGAGATTGATTCATTAAATATTTATGCAACAAATTGGAGCATAAACTTCGCGTCATAAACATTAATTGTCCTGGCATACATTTTGCAAATCGAAATAATGAAATTCGCTCGCATGTGTTGGCCGTGACAGTGGGGGAATTGTTGATTGCATAACTTACCGTATCGACTGGATAAGAAGATGTCATGATTTGACTCTGGTTGAGGACGAAATCGTGATAGTTCTCTCTGGCATTTTTATCTGGAAAGTGACTGACAACGAAGACGTCATGGCCTAAATTAGCGAGCTCTCTCAACAGCGGTTGAAATGCTCGAAAGTGAGAAATTGCTGGGTGAGGGAACAGACCGAGAACCCTGAAGCTTTCACTTGTCTGGCTTCCAAGTGCAATCAATAGCAGCGAGCAAATGAGCTTCATTTCGAAATTGTCACAAACCCAACTCGAAGCACTGGCGAATGAAGACTAGAACAGACAGAGAGAAAAATCAAAACTCTAAAAACTCGTTTTAATGTCAGTTTATCAATAGAGAGCGCAACTTTATCAGTTTCAATTCATTTGATTTGTGTTAGTAAGCGCGGCGAGTTGCTGTCAGTCTTAATCAGTGACGATAACTTAAGCGTGACGAAGTAGAGTGACAGCATAACAATTTCTAAAGCATTGTAGTCCAACTGTTACTGAATAAGCCTTAATAATATTAAGTTAATATGATAATGGAGATTGCCGCTATAATTACCGGCAAGGTTTTGTTGGGAGAAGCTTTGATGTTCTTAGAGGCTCAAAGCCACTGCTTTAAATGCATTAGCAAGGTTGCAGGTGATTGCAACTTTCTCTTGAGAGTTTGAATAACGCCGGGTCTGTGGTTAGGGTTTGTTTGCTCAGGGCAAATCAAAACTCATCTTTTACAAACCAATCACCTCTAACTTATAGTGTTGAACTTGAATCAAAGACGAATTCATTAGAGTCAAACGCTTCCCCATGCTTGATCTCTTGACTTTTTGAAATTGACACGTTCCCAACGCTATTAACGCGATGAGTGACTGACACGACGTGAGTGCGAGTAAAAATTAACGACGCAATCAAGGGAGTCGATATTTTCAATTGCGACAAGTTTGTTGATTCAGATTTTTCTCGGCGCAATTAAATTCATTTTGAGCGACGAGGGAGAAGAAATTCAATTAATTCCCGCCGGGATCGATTTCAATTTAATTGAATCACTTGCTTGTCTTAAAGTCAACTTTCTCTCGGATCGATTTCACGACGTGAACGTGCGCGTAACATCGAGACCACCTGCTGTTGTCCTCAGTATAAAATTTTCCTTTATTTCTGCATTTAAATCGTTTTGGTAGAAAAAGATGAAAGAGCTTGGTTGACAACATTACCCTGTTTCGTTCCGTCATGTCGAGCTTACAAGTGTCACTCGCACTCCATTGCAATTCTACTGCCAAATGTCGCTCAGGAAATATCATTTCGTACAATAATCCTTGCGCTGCTGTCTGATGATGGCATCCAATTTTAAATTTCTTTCACGAAGCGCAGCGCTTTCCTTCTGGAGGGTTTCGAGTGTCGCATCCTTCTTCTGAATGGCCTGTTGAACTCTCGAATAGATCCGTTGAATTTCCATTTCATGCTCTTTGTTGATGTGCTGCAGTTCGCTTTTGATTTCGCTGCGCGCCTCTTCCTTCAAGTTGTCCTTTTCAGCTGTAAACTTCTCGCAGAGCTACGAGAAATAAAAAGTTTCGCTATTGAAAAGCTGTCCGACGGAAATAAACTACCAATTAAGCTTATTATGCATTGATGATTTACTTAAAAGATGGAACAGTTCCTCAAAGGAAATTCACTTGCTCGGAATTCGTTAAACAATTTTTCCTGTTCATGTTCGAGAGAGATTTTTAATCAACTAAATGTGGCGGAAAACTTTTGTTTACTTATGGCAGGAAAACTGTTTGCCGCGGAGGGAATGAGATAGAGCGGAAGGCAAACGAAGAGCTCCGGCAGATGTTGACGACGAGGGAAAAATTGTAATTACGCAAAGTAACAGATTGCACACCCACCTTCGTCGAATGGCTTAATTGCAGCTCCATTTGCGTCACCATCGCTTTCAGGTTCTGGTTGTTGGCGTCACTCTCCGCTAGCCGTGTGCGCGCATCGATGTATTTGTCCTTTAATCCTTTTTCCGAGCTCTCCAGCTCTCTAATTTCGTGCTCGTATTTTTCTTTCATTCGACTGTCAAATGAAAAGCAAATATTGAATTTTTCCATTTCTCGCACTTTTGAGAGTTAGAGAATCGAGGGTGTTCGCGATTTGGTTAGTCACGTGGACGACTCAGACTCACGTCAACGACTCGCGATACTCCCAATGCTCTTTGTCGTAATCTTGAAAGCGACAACTGGGTTGGGGGTGGAAAATTATTATGAGAAAAGCAATCCGCTTACTTGAATTTCATTTCGTAATCCTGTTGATTCTTAATGGACTCGGCATCAACTTTTGCGACGATAGCGTCGATTTGCCGGTCTCGCTCCAGACGATACTGCTCTCGAATAGAATTCTCTCGTTCGGTTTCCCGCAGCTTCATTTTCGTTTCACTCTCGCGCTTCCAAACCTTAAAGTCAGCCTCGAATTGCTCCTGAATCTTGTGCAGCTCCATCTGATGCTTCGCCTCTCGCTGCTTTAGTTTCTCTTTAAAAGTTTCCTTCGTGTCCTCGAGCATTTCCATTTTCTCATTCATCAGTTCTTCCTTTTTCATCTCGTACTGATGTTCCTTTTCACGCATTTCCGCGTAGAGACGATCCTTCTCCAATTCAAAGTCGTGCACCATGCGAAGTCTCTGTTGCTCGGCTGACTTCCGTTCGTCTTCCATCTGCTTCTCGAACCGTTCCTTTATCGCCTTGCGCTCGCGTTCAATGGCCTGCTCACGCTCGTCTGCATAGCTCTCCCGTATAGACTTCTCGGTCTTGTCAAACTTCTCCTTCGTCTCCTCAATCGCTTTCAGGATGTCTAGGTGATGTTGGCGTTTGTTGGCCTCAATTTCCTGTTTATGATTTGTTGACATTTTATTGATTTCCAGCTCCAAGCCCTTCACTGTCAGCTCTTTTATCTTCTTGGTGTTATCGCGAACCCATTTCTCACGGCGAATCTTCTCGCCTGCCATCGCCTGTTCCTTGGCTTTCTCCACCTCGGTCTTCATGCGATGCTCCCACGCCTGATTCTGACTATCCAGACGTCTCGTGATTTGCGAGACTTTCTCGCACAGCGAAGCTTTATCTTTAATCAACTGCTCGATGAACGTTTGATGACGTGCGACAATGTCCTCGTAATGTTTCTTCTGCTCCTTCAGACGTGTCTGACCGTTGAGCTTCTCCAATCGCAGCGTTTTCGCCTTATCATTCCTCACATTCGACACATGCTCCTTGCTCAGCTGAATTGCATTGGAAAGTTCGTTCGCACGCAGCGAAAGCTTCACGATACGACGAGCTAATTGGTGGTTGGGGAGCATGAGGAGATCAGAAATTCTGCAAGCGAAAGAAATCATTAGGAGAACGTCGCATGATTGAAATTAAATTGCGAGGAAAATTATATGACGCAGAGTCGTCGAGCGATGTCGAGACTAACAAAACGAGCAGCGTCAATGCTACTCTCGTTCGGCATCGAGCGGGAATCTTTTCGCATCAACGACCCTCCGCATTTTCGATCAGCGACGGCAAAAAGTCGTCAAGTGCACAATAATGACAAAGAACGTTTGAATCTCACTTTGGAACGTCTTCAATCACATCGGGTTCGAGCGCAAATTCTAGCTCGATATTGTCTCGCTCTGCAAGGCCGTTGCCCTTGGCGTCAATCAGCGCTTTGTCGCACGTCGAGTCAACCTTGTCCAAGTACGAGAAGATTTCTCTGTTTCGAAGAAATCCAAGGCGAACAAATTAATTAAGGTAAAAGATTTCATTCGTGCTGTGAACTCACTTCAACTTATTGTTCGACTGCATGCCAACGTCGTCCGTTGGACTCTCGACTTCGGGCGATTCAATCGAGTTGAGAATCGTGTTCAATTTAAATTCAACATCCGTTTTCAGCGTCTTAAAGTCCTCGCAGTCTTTCCGGTCATGCTCGATTTCTTTGATGATGTCGGCGATTTCCTGATAAGTCGAATCGTGCTCGTCGCTTTTACGTATCGGCTTCTCATCCGATTTGCCATCGTTCACTTGCGTCGTCATGCTGAATTCGAATTCGGAGAAGTTTTCTTCGTTCACCGACATCCAGCTCACCACTTTTTCAATTTGAAACTCATCCAAATTCGAGTCTTGTCGCGCGTAAATCGACGATGCGGATGGCGATTTCGGTTTTCTGGCTGATGTTGGCGTAGTCGGTTGATGGTGCAATGGTTTTGTCGGCGGTGTTTTAACTGCAGAATAGCCGAGCGTGTTGGAAAGCTTTGACTTCGTTAAATCTTTGAAACTCTTCGACTTCTTAGAGAGATCGTTGAGCTTCTTGTTCGATGTCGTGATTGAGATTCGATTATTGTTAAAGTTCTCCGATACTCCGACGTCTTGTTCCTTTGCTTTCAAATAGTTTTTGATTACTGGATTGGTCGACTGATTCAGCTTGCTTGTGACTGAAGGCTGCTGCTTCGTTTTTGAATTGTTTAATTGATTTGCGTGATGCCGCTGGTGATTAATTGAGCCAACCTCGATCTTATAGTCTTCGATGACTTGATTAATCTTTGAGGAGTTCTCGGCCGCCTTTGAGTGGTAACGATAATCGATTTCATCCAGCTCGTTGTCCGAGTTGCTCATGTAATGCTCCTTGATGTATTGCTTTCCATTCACGTTGTGAGACGGCTCCATCTTCGTCTCCACTCCAATCGTGGAAGATTTATTTAATTTCTCCAAATTGCCACTCGCCTGACTCGATTCCGTTTCCTGATCATCATAATCACTGTAGTCAATCTCGAACACGTCGTTGGTGCTGTTTGTTGATTGCAATCGAGCATGAAAGAAGATGAAGCGAAGGAAAAATTGGTTTTCCGGAAAATGAACGAGAGAGAAAACGTGATTAATTTTCATTGATTGCGAGCTTCATTCGAGGAGCGTTTTTGGGTTTTAATTAGGAACTGGGATCATGATGTTACTTTGCAGATGTTCACATATGTCGTTCTCACCTGAAAGAAACTCGTCCCGGCAAATCCATTTTCTTTTCCCCGGTTGCGGAGTTTCCGTTTCGCTCCTTCACCTCAACATTCTCGTTCACCCATAAGTCGTAAGACGTCGACTTCTTGGCATCGTGATGGCTCTTGCTGCCAGCAGCTGACAGGGATTTACTTTGATTGACGTCGACGGCTGTGCTTGTGGCAGGTTTCAACAGATCCGAAGAGCTGCCATAATCATACGACAGTTTCAGGGAGTCGGGACGCCGCTTCATGGAAGCCAAGCTGTTGGATGTGGGGAAATTCTTTGACGGCTCTTGAACGTTCGCATCATTGTTTCTGCTTTCCATATTGCTCGCCTTGATCGTTACGATATCTTCCTCGATACTCTCACCGCAGCTTGTGTTGTCTGCTTCAGCGATTGCCTCCTTTTGTTCGTGCGCTGCCTTGTTCACGCTCGATTTGTGATTACTCGTCCAGTATTTCGATGTCATTGGCTGCTCATCAATTAGCAGCTTGAAAATGTTCGACGAGGAATTCGATGAACGCTGCCGGACCGAAAAGCAAAAGAGAGAAGAAGCACGAAAGGAATTTTTACACTTCGCAACATCAAAGCCACAACACCAGAAACTTACATTTCCCAAATTGAATTTCACGCTCGAATGTCCCTTCGTATTAATAAATCGACTGTCTGCAGACAACGGTCGTCGATTGTGACTCAAAATACTGCCGTTACGTGATGTCAACCGATTGCGATGGTGGCTCAATGATGCGGAAGCGGGCCGATGGATGTGAACGGGCGGGTAATAAATCGGTGGCGTTTGTATTTTATCACGCGTTGCTAGGCTAATCTATTGGTGACCACAACAAAGCAACGAGAAAGAATTAAATGGAGCGAGTTCGCCGTAAAAGTGAAAGCTGTCAAAGCTTTGAACATGCTCAGGAGTTCACAGCAAATTACCTGCGAACCGTGGAGACTTAGCTCCATAGCTTTCACTCACTCGCACGAAACTTTTCTTGCTGATCTCGAGCACAAAAAATATAAGAGAGAAAGCCGAAGTCGGAAAGTCTCGGACAAAGTTTCTTCTCCTTGGGATTTCCCTTCACTCAAAACTCATTAATTTCCCATCACCAAGTTCACTGTGATGCCAGAAATCTTAATTTCCCTGCTGCTCTTTTGCTCCCTTTCATCACACAAGAAGCAGAAGAAAACTTGTTTTGCCCCACGACTTAATTTATTTATCGCACTTTTACACAACTTTTCCCTTCTGAATGTTTAATTTTCCATCTCTCATGCTGACGGGCTTCTTTCTATGTTGCGTCGTCCTCTCAAGACTTCATTCTCGTCTCTCGCTCTTTGTTTCCTTGCCTTCGACTTCCAGACGCAAAAAACCGGGCGAAAAGTTGAAGTTTTTCCTATTCGCGGAACATTTCACGAAAGACTGAACTGCACGCAGTGTGAGAGACATGAAAATTATTTAATTTGTAGAATATAAACAGCCGAGGAAAAGAGTTCATAGTAACGGTTTAGGGGTTGAGAGTCAGTTACGTTTCACAAACAGTAAAAGCAAACGAACGTCGGAAAACTTCAGCAGTTTTAATTTATTTCTCTTGACGGAATTTCAGGTTTAGCTCTCCATAGTTTGCCCGCCAGGTGTTCGAGTAAGACACTTCATTCATTCATAAAATGAAATAAGTGAGGGAGAATGAAATATCAATTCAACTGCTGTCGTAAACTCTCCCCCATCGCTGTTCCGTCTGTTGTTTCTCCACTCACAACGGAGCATGAAACACATCAATAACCGTGGTTCTGTGGGAAATAGAAAAGCTTGGGGCATGTTGATCATTAAACCTCGGAGTAGTTTTAGCCAACAACTTGTTGACGATCGTCAGCGATTGTGATCCATCGATACAGTACTTATGTATGTTGATACTTTGCCGAGAGCTCATTCAGATAAACGTGAGTTTTCAGTCCTTAGAACAGTTCAGTGCTTCGCAAATCAACTAATTTCTGGCAGTTTAGAAACTTCTTGCAGATGTCGCTGATGGTTTAGAAGCATGCTTGGCTCTCCACAGTTCTCTGACATCGTTTTCCTCACTTTTACTCGAGCAGCTGTTGCTTTTATTATTTAGTAGAATTCCAGCCATCAACATACCAAGCTAAAAATATTGATATACAATGGGATCAATATTTTTAACTGAGCATTGCGTAGTATATCGACCATAAGCTCCATGAAACATCTATAGGTTTTGGTGCAGACGGTGTATTGTTACTCTACTGAACCGGTGTAGTAGCTTCTATTTTCTTTCTAGTGACGGCTCGTCAGTCGTTAACCCTTCTATATTGATTCGCTGTAGAACAGCTAAGCAAACATGATAGAAAAATTCTCGCGCATGTGTCTGCGTTCGCTTCGTGATTCGCTTTTCTATCCTGAGAAGCTTCTCAATTATTGAAGATCCGCTAAGTGATTGATTATCACGACGTTCCAGTTTAGGCTTAGTTATTGCTTTTGCTCTAAATGGATACAAACAAAAATTTTCGAGCTCACGAAATTTTTTGTCCTTTGTTAGACACAAAAAAGGATCTTGTAGTATTCTTGGTGGATGACTTCACCCAAAACATCAATAGAATTATTTCTAGGAATTTCCACAAAATGTTAGCGTGACATCGTTTGGCCTCTTTTTCTATTCGAAGCGCAAAAGCTAATAATGTTTTTCAAAGTTTTCCTATTCAATTTTCTCCAGCGAGTTAGTTGACACATTCTCTTTGTTTGACGCTTTTCTTTCGCAGTCCCGATATAAAACGTTTTGTGGAAATGGATCTTGCTCATTCATTTTCCGGCATTCGAGCCAACGAGACGTTGTAATTCCTGAAATACTTTTTATTCAAATCGATAGCCCCCAAAGGTTTATCAACAAGTGCTACGATAAACAATAACAGTCGACGGAGGAATCGAATTATGTCAGGTCAGTTGTATCAACTTAAATGAAGATTAGGAAATTAAGTAAGATGAATCATCAGATAAAATTCATGTTCAATTTTCCTTCTTTTTACTTTCTTTGTTTCGTCGTAAAGCAGAGAACAATTGTGAGTTTATTAAACGTTTTACCTTAAAACTATTTACAGGCTTAGTATCTTCATTTGATTTTGTAGCCACAAGAAATCATAACAACGAAGAAAATTTTTTCAGTTCACAAAGCAACAAGTGTCGGCTCACATGCACTTGTGAACCAAAGAGAGCAAAACCGCAAAGAATAGTTTAGAGATTAGTGTAGAAAATCCAATGACTCGCTGCTTTTCCATTCCACAGCATCTGAGAGCCCAGTTGAAGCAACGAGCTCCAGCTCAAATGAGCCACAAGAACCGATACAGGAAGAAGCTTCTGCTTCTAGCAAAGCAAAGTCAAGCAAATGTTTACACCACACGAACCAAAGAGCGACTTACGACGATCTCAATCTGAGATTTAACTTCATCGATGACTTTAGAATAGACTTCAAGATAGAAGCCAAAGACTGTGTCCGAAAGGGAGGAAGGAAGAACAGTTCGAAATAATTATCAGGCGTCTATAACTCGAATTTGGGTTCTGCGCGTGCTGGAACGCTTACTGCGTTTTACGGAAAAGAAAGAACGCAGTAAGCCGGCAAAAACAAACTTTTAGAGCCTCATTCAGTACGCGTTGTTCAGACAGTGAAGACCTAAACTCGAGAAATTAACCTTTGTATAATTGGAAGCTGAGTTAGACAGACCAATACAGTAATTTATCAATCATTTTGAAACACAAATTTTGTGCAAATGTGAAATAAATCTTACGAAAATATTTTTGTTCAAGATTCAAATCTTCTATCGTTGCAACGAAAATTAATAAAGCAAAGAAGCGAAATGTCAGGTAAGATTTCAGGATATTTTTACAATGCAGACGACATTTAACTAAACTATGTTTAACTGAACAACTAAGTCAATTGACCTCGATTTGTTTTCAATTTCTCATCAGCACCCGGACGTGGCGGTTTCATTTGCAGAGACAAAAATGTTGGCGAAGATAAATCCAGGCCAAGTGAGTGAAACTTTAAGTATTTCCATGAATAATTTTAAGTTGAAAGTTTGCTGAAAATTTAAAATACTTTCGCGGGCTTTTAATGCGACGCAAACTTTTTACGATGCGATAGTCTGAGTTTGGCTGGAACGCAAGAGCTCCAGACATACAAACACAAACTCGTGGACTGCAACGCAATAACTTCCATGAGAAGGAAGAAGTAGAAATCATTTCCAGACCGTGCATATCTGTGAGCAACAATTCGCCGGCAATAACAAAACGCAAAAGGCAGCGAGCGAACAAAATTTTCCACTGAAATTTTTAGCGTTCGCTTTTTTCAAGGTCACACATCTAATAAATTACGTTTTACCCTTTCGCAGCTGTCATGCAGAAAATGGGAAACTTCCTAATGGGAAGGGATCTGAATTATTCGAGGAGCGTTGATGACGACAGGGAACTTGCAGCAAACATTTATCGACGCAAATCGGAGAGCGATGACGACAGGAACGCCAAAGATGCTGGAACAGATTTCGAGAAAACAAGTAAGCCGAGCAACGAAACTAATTAAAAGTGAGACCTCAGTTCTCAATTAGATTTCTATTTTAACAAAATCTTTTTTGACTATCAAGCTCCCATCATATCGAAGTAAACTTTCTGCCAGAACCCTGAACACCAAATAACCTCCATGATCATCGCAGATACCTCCAACGTTCCGAAGTTTTTCATATTATCAATGGCAAGCTTCAGTGCTTTTCGGAAAGTTTATCAGTTGAGCTTATAAATCAACGATCCTAAATATTCTTTCAAAAAGCTTTTTGCTGTAGACAAGACCGTTGTCTAAGGACCGAGATTGTCCAATTAAATTTTCGATTAGATGCATACCACCAATACACAATCAAACATTAAAAAAAATATTCACCGTTTGCTCGTTTCTGAAGATTTTTTATCTAAAATTATCGAGCAAAGCTTTGTGAATAAATTTTCTCTTAACTGCTTGCGAAAATGTTAGTTGAATAGTTTTAAGAACAAAACTCAGGACGCTGCTGCATGACGAACTTTGATGTCCATTGCAGAAGTTAACCCGTGGCAGCTCCTTTTAAGTGAGTTAAAATTTAATGTAGCTTACTTAGCAAGTTTACAGCTTCATACTTTTTCAGATGAATAGCTTTTACTTAAATTTAATTAAGCTTATCGGTGATCGGAAATGTAAATATGCAACATGAAATGTTCTAAAACGTTTTGTCTAAAACTCCAATATTCATATCTAGGCGGTCATGTCATGTATCTGACAGTAAAAACATTAATTACTGTAAATTTCACAATGTTTTGTCACGATTGGATTTGATCGAATAAATAAATAAAGTTAAGGAGTTAAAACAGTGTTTGACTTCAAAATATTTGTTACAGAACTTGAAAGTTTTCCTCGATAATTTTTGTCAACAATTTTTAGTGCGCGACACTCTAACGTCGTTTGACAGGTGTTTCGTAGGTGTTTATTTATCTGTTGGCCTGAGTCAATGTTGCGAGGTCATCGCGATAGATTTTTCCTATTCTCTTCAGGATAAAAATCTCTCTCAATAACAATTTTCCATCATTGAATCTTAATAAATCCTCATGAAACTCGATATGATTTTAAGTATTAATATGTAGAATCGGCAATCAATGGAAAATTCTACCGAGTGTTTCTCGAACTTTTGCGTTATACGTTGATCCATCGAAATACTTAGATCACAGAAAATTCCATCCGCTTTTCAGGAATAAACAGACTGAATAAGAACCAAGGAAAGTTCCAAACAACATCGAAAATATTGAGAGATTTATTTAGATGTGTGGTAACGCATATTTAATTTTCCGAATGCTTTGTCCTTGGAAATTTTTAGTCCGATGCGTCTCTCGTAGTTGGAATACTCAAACAAAAAACTCTCACGAAACGAGCCAAGATGTGTCAGGTTCTCAGATTGTATGAATGAATCAGGAGCCACGTGAAAATCTTTCTTGCTACTGCGATGTAATTCTGTTTCCAGCACGCGATGGAAAGATCTCTAGTGCGTAAATGTTGTCTGCTCGTAGTAGAAGTCGCAGTCAGTTACAAATAATTCGTTCATTCAGTTACTGAACGTTGAAGAGTGAAGACCAGAATTATTAGCTATCAAGTGTGATTGAAAGTAATTGGCTTTGCAATATTGTGAAATCCTAGATTTTTTGCTAGTTCGTTTGTGATTAGATTAAAGTTTTATATTCTCTCATCAATTCTAGAAAACAAACATTAACCGAACTTCGAAAATAACTAACAATCTCAGCGATATGGCAGGTGAGTGTGGTGATTCAAATAAAAACTATTGTTTTGTGATAAAAACGATGAATTCAATTTATTTTGACATATTCAATTGTTTTTATTTCAGCAGAGCGGGACGATCAAAGTGAGTAAATTAGAAAAATAGAAAACATTAAGCTACCACTCATCCATTGCATGTGGAAACTTTTCGTTGCCGGTCATAACTGCGACGTTTGTTTATGTTTTTCTTTCCACTGAACGTTGAACATGCGTCGTCGCATTTTTTCCGCTCAAATTTTTCCACTACGTCATAATAATTGTAGTACGCATTTGTTGACATCAAAACTTTTGTGACTCAGACAAATTGTTTTCTTGTAGCGATCTTTCAGAAGATCGGAGACAAAGTTCATCACTTGTTTGAGAAGAAACAAGACGAACCCGAGGAGAAGAAGTCAGACTCTGAATTTCTCGCTGAGAAAGCCGACGAAATGAAAAATTTTGGCAAGAAGAAGGCTGAAGACGTCAAGGAAGCCACCAAAGAGAAAGCTGAAGATGCGAAAGAATACAGCGAAGACATCGGGAAGATTATTGCTGATGACTTGAGCGAAGCGTATGACGCTACTAAGGAGTTCATTAGCCACATTCCCGGCGACATAAAGCATGCGGCGGAGAACATCGAGGAAATGTTTGGTAAGCTTAAAGATTCTCGATAAGTTCAAATTTATTATTTCTTGAGAGAATTTGTCACTTGGCTTTCTCTTGAAATTGCAGCTTCGAAGGAAGAAGATCCTGAGAAGAAACCGAAAGAAGGATCCGACAAGAAACCCGAGGACGGTCCCGACAAATGAGTATTTGATTCGCCCGAGGAGTTGTTGGATAATTTAATAACCTACACTTAAATTTGCTTACATCAATTGGTAAAATAAACTCGTAGGGCATCTTAGACATCAGACTTTGTATGAGATGCAAGCATCTCAAAATTTTCACTGTAATCGTTCACATTAAATGTTCAATTGGATGTTTCAATAATTAAAAATTTGATTTGCTATCATTAAAAGCTACGAACTTCTTTTGTAAAGCTAACTGCTCATCTGCAGTTTAGCCAATATCGAGAATATCATAGATGCTTGAGCTTCTATCGACAACTAAAAACTTCATGACAGGCTAACTTTTGCCTACAACGCAATTTACTAAAAGATTGACTCTTTATCAAGCGTAGAACTTGTGTTAAAGTATTCGAACGAACTGCTTATCCAGCGAAACTCTTAGCTTTCACAAATTTTGATTTTGATCGCGAATAATAAAAGCTGGAGAGCAATATATCAAAAATATTTATTCTCATGTATTCGATATCTTAGCATAAATTTAATTGTGAAAATTTCTTGAGAGAACATTTAGGCGTAGAATTTAAATGTTTTGACAAGAGTTGAAAGACATTGTAACGTACTAAATGTGCTGATCGTGTTGCGCAAACAAATAAAATGAAGCGAGGAAATATTTTTGTTAAGTTGATGATTTCAGAGATTGGTCAAATTGCTCCAGACAGAAGAATTAGAAAGCGCAGGGTTCGGTTTAAGTTTTGTCATAAGAAAGTTGACCGAAAAAATGTGGCTGATTCTCGTGAATCTTCAGTTACATGTTTGATTGAAGGTTGGAAGATAGTCAGCTTGCTATAGCATAGTAAACGCGCAGCTTGAGTTTACGCGACATACAGAGTAGTGTTCTTCGATGTCAATACCAGATTTTCTGTATTCGATTTTCTTTTGATGAGGTATCAAGGTCAAGGTTAGCACCAAAGGTGGCAAATATATTTGATTGGTTTCAGTTATCTTTCATCAGATGTCGCTAGTTCCAGTCACAAATGTATCGAGCGGATCATATTACTAAAACTATTTGAATTCTACTTAGAGCTTCAATTGATCGACCTTTACGTCTAGAGCAATTCAATAAAAATATTTTTCTATCAGCTCTGATCTCCCAAATTAACCTTTGTCGTAAGCAGAGTCAAGAATTCTTTCTAATTGGCTTGGCATCTCATTCAAATGGACTATTTCAAGTGCAGTTGACCGAATCGATTGTTTCGAGTAATGCATTCAGTCTGTTACGTCAGTTAGAACGCGGTGACAGCCCGAGTGAAGAATGTTAATTGTTCATTTAGTTAGCCACAAACGAAAATTGAAACGCAATAAAATCACGTTTCGAACAAACTCCGCGACATAACTCGGTCATTCGACTCGAAGCGACTTTTGCTATGAACCGCATCGAGGCGACTCATTGCTTTCCGTTGGATCAGCCGCTCTAATCAACATAAAAACCGTCCGGGAGACGAAACTGGAATGGGGAATCGATGTGAAATAAGAAGAACTAGCGACACGAGAGAAGAAAATAAATTTTGGGCGATTCTCGAGCTATGGAATTCACATCATAAGTGCTGAATCTATCTCACAGTTCCGTCGCTCGTGAGTTCAAAGCAGTGAATCAAGAGATTTTCAATTATCAACGGACGATCCCACGCCACGCCAAAGATCTTTCAACGAGAAATAAACACAGAACTGCGATCTTCTTCTCCCTATGCGATTTTCGTATGTCCAAAGAGCGAACGGAATTTCTTGCTCTCGACTTTCGATGTGTGCAGATAGTTTTGTTTACCAAGCTTAAAGGCTAAATGCGACTCAAGCAGCTGGAAGACTACGCGTGGTATGAGCTCGTCAATTTCGCAAGGAAGATTATCGATTGTCCTTATTGCGTGTCAAGCAAGGAGGGATTTTGCCACTGAAGGATGAAGCAAGGCAAGGCGTTTGCACAAGAGAAATTGAGTCGCAGCCGCGTCGTTCTCTCGCAGAGCTTCTGCGAGTGTATACGCCCGATGTGAGTCAGACAGTTGCCGTTGTCCCAGCGTGGAAAAAATACAGAGAGCTCATTCAGTAACTGTTTGTCGAGCTGCGAGGATTTCGAATACGAGAAACATTTGAAATATTTTATTTCGGAAGTCGCAAAGTAAATAAAGTTTTCTTCTTGGTTCATATAATTGGCACAATGAGGCAATAAATCACACGCGTCTTCTGAAAATTGTGCATTGTTCTCCGGCCGATCAGCGGCTGATTCCACATTTAGCCTACGTTATGTCATCGTCGCGTGTGTGCTCGTGGATTTGAATTTCGTGACGGGAAGGCGAAGAAGAACCAAAGAAATTTCGGCAAACTTTTCGCATGTTAATCATCAAAGTTTTCTCGTTCGCTCGTTGCTAAGAGCCAGAGCGATAAGTGTTGATATTTGAAGATGTGTGATGAGAAATTCTTTTAAATATTTACGCGATTGGTTCATAAAAATCTTGCACATTTGCCATCGAACGGCGAGAGTGAAAATCTTTATTTTCGGAAGTTGAGAGATTAGCTCAAACTTCAAAGTGAAAATCACAGAGAGAAATTCGCTGACGAAAGTTTTCCATTGTAGGAGGAAAATCAATCAAATTACAAACCGTAATCTCATCAAATAACCGCAAAATGTTCAGTGGATTCACAGGTGAGTCAACCGAATCGAGTTTTCCTTCAACTCAATTTTCTTTAACCTTGACGCTTTTGTTGTTGGTCAGTTTATTGATTTTCTTTGTTTGATCCTGACAAAGTTTTCCTACTTCACCGTGGATGAAGTTTTTCCTCGTTAGCGTGGAAATTTTCCTGCGTTCATCCAGAGAAATTTCCCAGACAATCGAGGAAAACTTTGTTTACGAATTAATCCCAGACAATCGAGGAAAACTTTGTTTACGAATTTCTCCTTAATCGCTCGTTGCTAAGAGCCAGAGCGATAAGTGTTGATATTTGAAGATGTGTGATGAGAAATTCTTTTAAATATTTACGCGATTGGTTCATAAAAATCTTGCACATTTGCCATCGAACGGCGAGAGTGAAAATCTTTATTTTTGGAAGTTGAGAGATTAGCTCGAACTTCAAAGTGAAAATCACAGAGAGAAATTCGCTGACGAAAGTTTTCCATTGTAGGAGGAAAATCAATCAAATTACAAACCGTAATCTCATCAAATAACCGCAAAATGTTCAGTGGATTCACAGGTGAGTCAACCGAATCGAGTTTTCCTTCAACTCAATTTTCTTTAACCTTGACGCTTTTGTTGTTGGTCAGTTTATTGATTTTCTTTGTTTGATCCTGACAAAGTTTTCCTACTTCACCGTGGATGAAGTTTTTCTTCGTTAGCGTGGAAATTTTCCTGCGTTCATCCAGAGAAATTTCCCAGACAATCGAGGAAAACTTTGTTTACGAATTTCTCGCTTAATCGCTTTTCTTGAGATTAATGAAAACAAATATTTGAGTTTGTGAGTTTTTTGGATTGCGTTATGATTTGAATCTGCTAAAAATAGATTCTTGTAATCATTAACTGAAGCCGGAAAATGATTTGAGAATTTGATGAGCGGGGCAAGGCCGTCAATTCCGTCACTTCCAATTGGCTATACTGACTTAGTCCTGTGTTCATTCTAGTCATAACAAAACTTCCTTCCCAATGAAAAGCAAGTGACGCAATTTTCGAACGGCCCCAAATCCTTGGTTCGCGTCGAAATGACTTTCCCAACTTTCTGATTGAAACTAAACCCGAAAATTTTCTTTTCGTTTTGCCAATAAATTAAACACGCGCAGACAAGTCATCATGTGAGTAATCTTTGAACAATATTCACGAAATACAAGCTCAGCGCATCAGCAAAGTAGTTTTTATTTCATTTTAATTAATGATGCCAATCATCAAAGCACTTTGAGTGTAGCGGCGAAAATAGAAGCCGATGAAGTCATAAAGAATTCTTTTTTAGAAACTTTTATTTTCGACGTGAATTGCGTTGTTTATTTTGCTTGGCTTCGATCATATGTCGAGAGGTGTTAGCTAGCGACTGGAATGAAAAGTAAATTTCTCATAATTTTCGGCAACGCAGTTGGTGTCGGCGCCTAGAAGACTCAAGCAGCTATCCAAACTGCGCAGTAGCATTAGCGAGAATGCTGGCGACAGAAAGATTGATTAACAAATCGCATTTCCCTTGCGATCTTGTTTCTCTGCACCTGACACTCTCACAGCTCGCTCTCGGGTTTTGTGTTTACAACTCGCCACTGACCTTGAGCAGCGAGCATGCATGACATCACGAACCAAGCACGATAGAGCGAATTCAAAGATTGGTAAACTCGTTTCCACTTCGCTCCGCCGCTTGCCGTTTAAGCTTCTTCAATCCCACGCCTTGCGACGTAGTTTCTGTTGCAAATTAGCTTCCTAATGACTCAGAAGTGTCAGAGATAGAAGCGAGGCTCTTACGTAACTATCGATCAAGCCACTGATTAAATCTTTTGTCGCCACACTGACGGTTTAGCAAATGAATGAAAATTAAGCGTTCACATACCTGAGCAGTTCGCGAAGCACAAAGCACGCACAAAGGAATTGTCTAATTCTTCTAATTCAGAAACTTCAACAGAATTGTTGAGTCGTCACCACTTCGATCTTTAATGAGCTTAGGATCTCGCCAGGTTGCTTTTCATGTCTCACTCACAACACAACTATGTTTCAGCATTTTCTTTTTATTTATGAAACTTCTCACTGATTCGCAGCCTCTCTTAAGAGTCTCGGCGACAAGGCCAGCGGATTGTTTGAAAGGAAGAAGAAGGAAGCCGGCGATATCGCGAACGAGAAAGTGTCGACGTCCAAGAAGCTTGCCGAGGACCAACTCAAGAAAACCACAGATGCCATTTCGGGAGCGACTTCGGGAGCTCAAGGCTTGATCGGTGGACTTACAGACGATGCCAAGTCAGGCGCCAAGGATGTTCAAAAGAAGGCTGGTAAGTTCTTCAATCTTTCTTAGGCTTTACGGAGTTTTATCAAGAAATTCTTTTAGACGAAAAGGTTGACAGCATAGAAGCTTCGATTGAAGATCAAATCATAACTGCTAACAATTCTGCAACCCAAGCCGTTGATAATATCAATAAAGCTAGAAAAGAGGCAGCGGAAGAGGCGGCAGTGAAAATCGAGAAAGCAAAGGAAGAGTCAATTGATCAAGCCAACTTGGCCAAGGCAGGAGCCAACGCCGCTATCGATCAAGGATTGAAAGCTGCAGAGAATGCTGTTGATGATCAATTACGAGCTGCTGAAAAGGCTATTGACGAGAAGATGAAAGCCGCAAGCAAAGCAGCTGATGAGAAGATCGCTGAAGCAAACAGATACGCTGACGAAAAGAGACAGCAAGTGACACACGTAAGACGCACAACATCTTTTACGAAACTTCTAGTCTCATCTGATATCATTTCAGGCTATCACGGAGAATATCGAAAAGGTGCAAGGAGCCGCAATGGGTGAAGCCACTAACTTGTTGGGAAAATTGAATTTGGGCGGTGGAAAATAAGCTGTCAACGAACATTCTCAAATTATTTCAGCAAAAATCTTTTTATTATTATCCAAGCACAAAAAAAGTTTATGCCGCGCCTTTTGCGAACATAAATCACGAGAATCTCTAAAACTCAACAACCAGAAAGCGAAGGACGCGCTTCAATGTTCAGCTCCGGTCAGCAGCTGAAAACTGCAGCTTAAAACTATTAAGTGTCTTATCTTTGAGCTTAGGCACATTTTTACTCTTGGAAATGTTTTCAAGTTTAGCGCGTTTATTTTATGAAGTAACACATTGCCGAATCTCGAAATTTCAATAAATTGATGTTAAAAACAAATATTTATGTGTTTGATTAGCCAAACGTGCCAAAAGTGCGCTTCAAAAAGCGTCAAATGTAAATAAATAAAATTGTCATGCGTTGAATTTTCCCGCTCAATTTGAATTTGGCGTTGAAAATTTCTTCGTTGAATCTTTGAATTTCAATAAGTCGTTAAATCGACAAGGAAAACTCTACGATTGCTCAAACCATTCTAGTTCTCATCACCGATCGAGTTCAACTTAATTTTGAGTATAATTTATCTTGTCAATTTCAAAAGATAAACATGAGGAATTTCTCTATGAATCATCATTGTGACGGAACCACTCAATTTGCCCCATCAAAAATCTCCAAAGTTTCGTGAAGCTGCTTCAAAGCTGCGGATAATTAAAACACGGAGTAAAAGTGTGGCTTAAAGTGAACTGTTCTCGGTGAATTATAGTGGAAAACCGAGCCAAAATCTTGAGCTATAAAGCGATTGCAAAGTAATCTTCGATTGTTTCCAATTCCGACCGGAATTCATTCAAATAGATTATGAGCTAAAATATCTAGGGAACAATGGCAGCGAATGAAAATATTACGAAAACTTGTGAAAATCCTAAAGAGAATGGGGTAAAGCAGAAGGAGACCAGTAAAGGTTCGTCTCCAAGCAATGGCAAGCGCAACAATGACGCCAGTGAAATTGGAAAATCAATTGAACCACAGAAGTCCACACCAACACCAACCAAATCTCTCCACTCGTCTTCGTCGTCGTCCAGAGCGTCTGACGGCAATCACGTATCATCAAAAGGCGGGCATCGCGAGAAGAGCTCGTCGGAGACACCAGCGAAAGATAGGAGGCGACATGACGGGCATGGTAAGCACGTGAAAGCTCTTCGAAGCTCGAGTCGTTGTCGTCGGCAAGGCCAGAACGCAGTTGCCGAATTTATGCAAATCCAAAGAGAAATGAAGTTTTGCCTAAAAGTTTACGGTCGAAATGCAGTCAGGGACGATTGCTAAATCTGCATTTCTTTAAATCAACTTCAAATTTATTGAAGCGTGACTGCTAACTGGTTCACAGTCGCGAGATGACTCATTCGCGCTTCCTTCTGTCATGCACTCTTGAAACTGTTCGCAGTAAATAGCTATAAAGTTCTCATTCTTCTCTGTTTCCCTTTAGAATCGTCTTCGAGAAGCCACAAAAAGAAGAAAAGCAAAGACAAAGATCGAGAAAAAGATAAAGTAAGTACGAAAGGCAAAGAGAGAAGAAAACGCAATTTGTGCACTCGAAACGATTTTTGATGAATAATTTGTTTTGTTTTAGGAGCGGAGGAAAGATTCGTCGTCGTCGAAGTCGCACAGCAAAGAGCGAAAAGAGACTCCTAGCACTCCCAGCCAGGCCACCAGTGAAGCTAAGACGAAGAACGAAGCCACGGAATGCAATGGAAGCAAAGAGAAAAGTTTGAAACCAATCGACAAACCCGTTGCGCGAGATGAGCCGAAAGAAACTCCACCGGCAGCGAAAGACTCGCCAGATCCAGTTCAAAAGGAGAAGCCATCGTTTTCGCTCCCTGTTAGACTCTCGCCTCTGAAGAAGCCCGACTCGAAGCCCAAGGACAGCACGTTCATTAAAGTTGACTACCTGAAGCCGGAGAAAACCGAAAAGACTAAGGAAAGTGTGTCGAGGATTCTTGATTTCGCGAATGGAAAGCTGAGCAATGGAGTGAAGACCGAGCCTGAGATCAAGAAGGAAGTCCCAGAAGTTAAAAAGGAAGTCGAAGTTGCCAGAAAACCGGAGAAAGAAATCAGCAACTCAGACGAAACTGAATCGAAAATCAAGAAATCTGAATCTGAGCTAAAGAAATGCGAGACAGAAAGTGTTGCAATCGCTGTTAAAGTAGAAAAGGATGTCGAAGCTACTCCCGTCAAGAACGCTGACGATAAAATCAAAACTGAAGCTAAGAAGGAGTCAAGCAGCTCAAGTAAACATCCGTCTTCGAGCTCCAAATCTTCTACAAACCACAGCAGCAGCCACCACAAAAGTCATTCAACATCGTCACATCACAAATCGTCGTCGTCGTCTCATAAGAGCAGCAGTCACAGCAGCAGCAGGAAAGATTGCTCGAGGTGTTATCGGCGCTCCAAAATAAAGAAAGTCACCGTTGGTGTTCAGGTGCGGCCTGACGAGTCTAATGTTCCAAAGCCACCGACCAGACAGCTCGAATTCGAAGCTTCACATCGCGTTGGCGTCAATCGAAGACCGCTGAAGATTGGAACGAATCTTTCGTACTTAAAGTTCGGCCGTTTCTATCACATTGAAGTGCATCCAAACGGGGGAGCATCGATTGTTCATATGTACCAGGACGAGTTGGATACGCTGAGCCATGAAGAGATGAACGAGCTTGTTGATGAGTTCTTCGAGCTCGTTTTCAGTGAAGACGATGAAGGCTTTGCTTTCCATGTAATGGGAGTTGTTCACGATGGCGCTCGCTATCTGCCAGACCTGTTGGAACACATGGCTGAGAACTACTCGAACCTGACAGTCAAGTCTGGAGTCATCGGACGCAATAACGACATCGAAACGTGCACAATGATGCAATATTACGAGCAGGTGCTGAAAAACTACGAAGAAGGAACGGTGAGGCACGGGCCGCTTCACCAGATAAGTCTTGTCGGAAAAGTGCATGAAGAAGTTGGCGGCTACTTCCCAGACCTGCTAGGGAAGCTCGAGCAAAGTCCGTTCCTGAAAAAGTCGATGCCTTGGGGGAAGATGTCGATAGTACAAATGGATCCCAGGCTTTCAAACGACGGTCCGATCTTGTGGATTCGACCGGGCGAGCAGCTGATTCCAACTGCCGAAATGACAAAAACCCCGCTGAAAAGACAAAGAGCGAGAACCAATGAGTTGAGAAACCTTCAGTACCTTCCACGAGCGTCCGAAGCGAGAGAAATCATGTTCGAGGACCGGACGAAAGCCCATGCTGATCACGTTGGAATGGGGCACGAGAGACAAACAACGGCAGCTGTTGGTAAGTTGAATATGCAAGACAAAGGTTCATTGAACTCATAAATCTTCTTCTAGGCGTTCTCAAAGCAGTTCACTGCGGCAAACCTGGCACACAAAACAGAGTAACGAAAGACGTCGTTGCTTTTTCTGCGCAGTCTTTCCCGCTTCTTACAACAAAGCTTCAGCTCGACCTACACGAACCGCCGATCTCGCAATGCATTCAGTGGATTGAAGACGCGAAATTGAACCAACTGAAACGCGAGGGGATTAAATACGCGAGAATTCCTCTCTACGACAACGACATTTATTTCCTCCCTCGCAACATCATCCATCAGTTCCGGACAGTTACGGCAGTCACCAGCGTTGCTTGGCATCTGAGGCTCCGGCAATATTATTCTGATCACGATGAAGTCGAAGAGCTTGCAAGCAATTACGACATCGAAACGCCCCAGTACAAGGAAAAGCAAACCATCTTACCTCATCCGATGTCGGAAATAGAAAAGAAACTTCAAACGCCGGTGAAGCGAACGCACGATGGCAAAATCAAATTGAAAGTTGAAAGCTCGAAAAAGTATCAGGAAAGTCCGAAGATCGACATGAGAAAGCTTGAGAGAATCCCAACCGATGACCTAACTTCTATTATGAACAACGGCAACATGCTTGAGACCACAAAGACGCCTCACAAGAGCAAGAAGAAGGACAAGAGCCACGAGAAGAGCAGCGAGAAGAAGAAAAAAAGTTCAAAGAAAGAAACAGTTGCCTCGACCACGGTTCGAATTGAATCATACAACTTGAATCGCGACGAGGAGAGACGTTTCAAGCGCTTGCACATCCCGTCAGTGTCCACACCAAGCGACAAAGAAAACAACATAGAAGCGAACTCGATCGATTCGATGATTACGAAGGAAGCCGAGCCTGTGCATTGCGAAATCGTTTCTATGGAGATGGACGATATTCCCGTTGTGGCGGAGGAAGTTGTCGTAGAGGAAACCGTCGAGACTACACCCAGTACAAATATGAGTGAATCGCCAGATTTTCACATTTCAATTCAATCAACGCCTCACTATACAGAGGAAATCGTGACAGAGACGATTGTCACCTTTCCTACATGCAGTCAAACTGCGCCTTAATCTGTAAGCGCCAAGCTCTAGAGCTAGAGAACAATCGTAAAACGTTTATCTACTTCTAGATGTTCGCTCACCCACCAGAAGAGCACCGGAGGTTTCCGTCGCGATTAAAAAGGAATTTACTTGCTTGATGATCTCGGATTAAGTTCAACTAGCTCTCGTGGCAAACTCGTTTAGGCTTAAGTCCTCCGACCTCGAATCTAAAGAGAAAGAAAGCTCGCGGCATCCGCCAACAACAATTTAAATCACCAAAGTTAGCAGTAGAGCTTGGGACGCGATCAACCGAGAGGAAATCAAAAGCGAAACAAATTTTCAATGAGCTAATTTCAGTGTTAAAAGTATAGACAGCTGAAGTTCAAGCTGATAACTTTAAGTCGCAACTTAATTTCACTTAATTTCTTTGAGTAGAAGCTGCACTTTTCATTAAACCACCAAGTGACGACGAAAGTGTCGTCGCTCTTTCAAGTTCAATTAGAGACAGCAACATAATCCTCCTTGAAACTTTAAGGATTAGAGAACGTAGATGTAGACTAAGAAGATTTTCAAGATTCGTTGGAAGATTTGTAATTTAAGGTGTTGATCCACAGATTGAAACGAATTGTAATGAAGAAGATAGAGGAGGTTCGTCTTGCTCAGCTGTATCAGAAGCTTGTCTTTGGAACGAGTCAATTCAGCTAAGCCAGATGAACAATTCAGAAAGGTGCTCGATGGCGAAAGAGAACAGAAACTAAACGATTTATTTAATTTCTTCGTTGCGTAGGAAGTTAGATTCTAATTTCGAGGAGAATAAATCTTCGGTTGAACTTGTATCGTATTTTTTATGTGTAAGACGATTTAATAAATATTTGAGACATAAACTGGCTTATCAATGAATTTGTCAACTTCAGGAATACGAAATCAGAAGCAGCAGAAGATGTTTAGATATCTGCTAAACCTAGGATGAGTTACCAGTAGCAACTTACTACAGATGTTCCAGATTGGAAGGGAAAAAAAGCCATTTTTGTTTTTAGTATTCTAAATCTGTGTGAACTGATGGATTCTAACGAGGCGATTCTAACGCCTTGAATTTCTTCTTCTGTAGATTCTAATGAACTTTTGCCAGCTACAATTGGTTTGGCTAAGTTGTGATTTGAATTAATCTCTTTAGTTCTGCTTCTAAAATCGATAAAGCAAAAAACCCAAAATCAAGGAATGGAAGTTTATCATGGAAGCTGTTTCCTGTTTCTTAGAAAGCTTTCAAAAATCTTAAGCTTCTGTCAGCTTCCGCTTCCGTTCCCTGGCCAAAACTTTGTTGAATTGAAAACCGTTGAAATCTGCAACACGTGTTCGATTTAAACATTGAAGAGAGAGCTCTGGTCAACTCTGCAGCTTCTTTTGTTTGATTTCGATGCACAGATAGCTTAAGGACAAACTTCATAAGCCAGGTCTTCATACGCCTTTGTATATTTTCAAAAGGAATTAATTTCTTTCAAGTTTCCTCTGAATCCCTGGAATCGTAATCCGAACGTGAAAATGTTGCGATCAAAATTCGTTGTGTTGTTAAGTCGAAATTACAATGTCCAGAGCTTTCGTTTCTCGTCGAAGGTGCAAGACAAAGTTCTCGGGTACAACGAGAGGCCGAATGAGTTCGAAATCACTGCGGATTACATCGGTAAGCTGTCATGAACTCTAATTTTGTGAATCTTATGTAAAACTGTTTCAGGTCCACCGGATAAGAAATCGAACATCAGACCAATCGTGCGCTGCATCCCAGACAACGAGACAGAACTCCAGTACAGACTCCGCCTGAGAAGAGATGAGGTGCACAACTGGGTCGACAACTTCTGGCGCAACCACAACAAGCGATTTTTCACCGAGAAAAACGAATTCATAGCGAAGCACAAGACAGCCGACCAGGAAACGGTCCCAGCCGACAAGATGAGCGAGTTCTACAAGGCGTTCCTCGACAAGAACTGGAAGGTTCACATGTACTTCAACATCTCGTGGTACATCAAAAACTTCGAGCTGCTCTTCCTGTCAATACAGAACAACATTGCGTCGGGCATAAATAAAGTCAGAGGAAAATAAAAGTTAGCGAAACGAACTTGTCCACCCACAACTTTTGAAAGGTTCCAACCAACACTGACGGCGGATCAGATGTTCGGCCTTGCTCGCTGTAGTTCGCTAGATAAAATCTGTCAACAAAAGAAATTCATTTCAAAATGAAAATTCCTGGGATCTCGTTCTTCCTCGTTCTCCAGCTGCTGGTGACAAAATGCTGGACATACAAAGCTGTCGTGCTGCTTCATGGAATTCTCTCGGATGCAAACTCAATGCAGCCAATTGGTGAACAAATTAAATTGGTAAGAAAAAATTTCTTGTTTGTCGCAAGATAAGGAATTGTAATTTATTGCCTTGCAGAGTCATCCAGGAACTCGGGTGTACATCATCGATAAGTTCAACAACTGGCAGAGCCTCGAGCATGTCTTGGCGCAGATTGAGTCTTTCTTCGATGACTTTGACGAAATCTTCAAGGCGCATCCGGAAGGTGTTCATGTCCTCGGGTACAGCCAGGGCGGCTTACTCGCAAGGACACTCGTGCAGTTCTATAGAGGCCACAAAGTGAAGAAATTGATCTCGCTGAGCTCGCCACAAGCTGGCCAATTCGGTGATGCTTTCCTTCATCTCATCTTCCCAACGCTGTTTGCCAGGAACGCTTACGAGTTGTTCTACTCGCGACTTGGCCAACGAACGTCTGTTGGAAACTACTGGAACGATCCAAACCAAAGACAACTCTACCTCCGCTACTCCAACTTCCTTCCTTACGTCAACAACGAGGTGCTGTCGACGAACTCCAGCCAGTTCCGGGCGAACATGCTGAAGCTTGAAAAGTTCGTTATGATTGGCGGACCAGACGATGGAGTCATCACTCCCTGGCAGTCCGCTCATTTTGGTTTCTACGATGCTAATCTGACTGTCGTCGACATGAGAGATCGACGGATTTATCAAGAGGATTCTATTGGATTGAAAACCCTAGACGAGAGTGGAAGACTGAAGCTGATCACAGTTCCTCATGTGCGCCATGTCGAATGGCATTTAAACAGAACGCTCATCGAACAAGTCGTTGTGCCACACTTGGACTGAACAGAAAACCAAAATATTTAATTTGCAACGAAATGCTGCAGCTCAAAGAAACTTTTAATCTCTCATGCCTTCGAACAATTAATTTTTGTGACAAATGAGTTTTAAGAAAGAATAAATTTAAAAAGTTTGTTAAGAAGACGAACGTCGTTAACGCCATCAATCTACTCTTGTGGACCGTCAATTCGTCTTTAGAGTCGCCGGAAAATGCAAATGACCGTTAATTACAGAAGATCATTCCTGAACTTTTTAATTTCGCAACCCTTCTCAGGACGTTTAGAAAGTGACGGCCAATTTATCAGAGTGGCGTTGACATGATCAAAGCAATTAGCTTCTAACTGGAATGATTAATGTAATGAAAGTTGCATGACAGAGCGCGAAGCGAGGGAAGTCTCTCCTTTTGCTGATTTGCCATCCCAGGAGTTTTCAAGAGCTCTTTTACCTTGGTGATGAGCACGTGAAAGCAAAATAATCCAGCTCAGGCCGCGGTGCAGACCCGCTCAATGTTTCTAAAATATACCAAAGAATTTTAAAATGAAAAATTATCACATTATAAAGTTTTTCATTCACCTAATGAGGTTTTGAGGTTTTCACAGAATTCATTGGAATTTCTGTATTGCCTAGTCCACGTTTTCGGGGTAAGAAATGAGTTTACCCTCGTTCGAACGCACGGCAGCGTTTTCCATAACAAAATATTCAATAAACACATTTTTGAGAGGAAACGTGATTGAAATGACAAAACGCGAGCTAAACGAGTTCAACAGAAAAATGCGAAAGCCAAGCTCAGCATGATTTTGCATGAAAACCGCGCGAAAAGTAGTTTGAGCGGTGGGCGGATCAGCAGAGGGAAAATCTAAGCTTTCATTTGTCTCTCAAGCTAACTCTAGCTTAGTAGGTGCTATGGGCAGGTATGAAGGTCAGCTATGGAGAGGTTACACAATTAGCTTTGGCTACAGTGGAAATTTTTCGACGCTGGTGGTAACACGAACTGGAGACATGAGGCACAAAGCATGAGGCAATTTGACGGGTTACATTTGAATTATTCGAAACATTTCTCACGGCCTTGCTACTGACCGATGCAAGCTGCCAGATCTTTCTAAGATTTTAGGTGAAAGTTCAAGACTGTCTAACGTCAACTTCATTCACTCCTGGAGTTAATCATTACCACAAACACGCCAAAGCAATTTTGTCTATTGATTCAAACACTGAAAAATATTTCAATTCAAACATTTTAATAAAGACTTTTGATATGAACATCGAGTTCATGAATCATGATTTATGATTTTCCATTGCTTTAATATCTCGGCTGACAAATAGCAATAAAACCCTCCCAAATGACTTCATCATGACTCGTCGCAATTCTTCACTCTCGTCGCAACCCTGACAAACGAAAATCTTAATTACGTTACAATCAAACAGCGATGAGGGGAATTAGAGATTTAAGCATCTGATGATGGACTTTTATTACGTTCGCCTACCAAAGCGAGTTCATGAATATTTAAAATTCATGAAGACGAATGGACAACAGATTTTCGCTCACTGCACCCAAGTCGAGAAATATTTCCATGCCAACAATAAATCAGCTTTACGTCTTTGCAGGAAAATGCAAGAAAGCAATTAAAGGAACATCGATTGAATTATCATTACTAATGCACGACGGCTGAGACAGCGGGGCAAGCAAGGCGATGTTGCTCAATTGTACCCTAAGGAGATTTCATTCTGATTGCCTCCTCGCATCTTCTCGAATGATTACAGAAACTATTATGGAAGTCGATGGATTCAATAAACTTTCATCGGTTTGCGTAATGAAATGAAACCTCTCGACGACTCATCTGATGTAATATTCATTACGCTACGTTTATCAGTCGACAAATTGCCAAATAAGACAGCAAGACAACTTGTTGTTATCAATTTTCACGACACGAGCGAGGTGAAACGAAGCAGCTTTTTCACATCGCTGCCGCCGCAACGGTTAAGATCGCTCTCTCACGATATCGCTATCGACTTTCCTATTTATTGGTTGCGATACTTTTCATGCTGCCATAGACAAAGTGAAGCTTGAGGACGTCGTTGAAGGCGATACTCCATCTGATTCAATTGACATCTCGTTACAAATCGACATATTTCAGCGCAGCAGGATGTCTCGGAGCGAGAGGCGGTGACATTCGAGAAAGAAAATTGCGCTCTTGGGAATGAATAATTTCCCATTTCATTTCCAGAATACGTAAGCAAGCTGTTGGTGCCGATTGCTCGTGAAGGTGAAGCGATGAAGGAAAAGGAAAACTTTTCCGCTGTAGGTTTTTATTAAGTTTCAATAAAAGTTTATTGAATTTTCTAAAGTCGCAATTTCAATTGGAAAACTCTCGCCGTAATGTCCCAAAAGTAGCTCCACCTTCCACCCGCGCCAACGAGCGGAAGGGTTGAAGAGCGACCTCGTCAAATATTCATACGACGTTTGTGCGCTCGAATATTATTGAGCAAAACATAAATATCTTGAACATTTTATCGGTCTCCGCTGGCCGCTTTTGCCGTTCAACCAAATGACATTTTAATGGCACAAAGTCTTGTTTGCTCTCCTACTTCGTCATCTTGAATAATTTAAATTGCTTCACCTTCAGTTCAATTACAGGAGATGAATCACTCGTCGCATAAATCAAACTGTTGTTCGTCGGCCACAAAATCAATTAGATCGAATTAAGTTCCGGAGATGAACACTCGCTTGAACAAACATTTATACTTCCAATTTCCGTAAATGAATTTCGGACTATGCGGCGGCGACACGATGAGCCGAAGGAAACATTCACTGAGGCGCAACGAAATGACAAACATATGCCCTGACCTTACGTCGACGAAATCCAACCCTTTTAATTAAATGATGAGACTCAAATGAAACGGATAGTTGCATGTGAAAGTGTTGTGGCATTAAATTTGATTCGAGCGATATGATTAAGCTGACTAGATGAAGAAGAAGGGAGCAAAATCTACTTCACTTGCTCGATTAGAATTGGAAATTAACTCAAACGTTAGGCTTAGCCAAAACGTTCATCTAGACAGCCTTCAGATCACACAACGAAAATGTTGTGACAAATTAACAATCCTATTGATGACACCAAATGAAACGATGTTGCGTGAAGACGGGCGAGATGCAGCGAACGCAATTTGCTGTTGATTAATTTCTCGGTCAATTTTCTCTCGTTGATCGGATGAGCATTGATAATGGCATGGCGTGACTTTTGTTATTTCCAATGTTAATGGTGATTGTCGGCGGTTCGTGCGGGAGACTTCAGATGATGGTGCAGCGACGTCAAAAAACATCCAACGAGCCCGATGCGGGTTTCCGGGTCATGACGGTTCTCTTCAAGAAAAACAAGTTCGCAATATCTCGTGAGACGCACGTTAAGCCTTCAGCCACTCCAGCTACTGCTAATATTTGTTGAAATAGAAATCAAAGGGAGTGGTTTGATGTGCAACTGATTACAATCTCACTCCTCTACGGTGCGGTGAGCACGGTGTGTAACTAGCGAGAGCGAGCAGCATAAATTCATAAATTGTTGTGTAATTACGCGAGCTTCGCTAAGCCACTAAACCGACAGCCAGTTTAACCCTTTTTAATTCAATTTCCAAGAGTGTATCATATTTTGTAAGCAGTAAACAAGCCAGTGTGTTGTTCATGCAACATGTCAATATTTGTCGCACTGTTGTGTTCTGAATATTACAAATTCGATGGGGAAAGGAGAGGAAAGAGCAGGATTTGATCAAAAATATTTTAAAAAGTTGAACTGTCTGCCACCAAAGCTTGACCGGATGCCAAAGAAAAAGTACAGCACATCATCTTCCTTCGTTGATAAACTCCAGTGAGACTTCTTGAATCTTGTACTCCTTATCTGCTCGATTTCTTTATTACTCTCATTCAATAGACGACAGTTCTTCCCACTGTTCGAAGGTGCAAATTATCCCAGTGGTGGGTAAATGGAAGACTCTTGAATAAAACGATAAGTTAATAAAACCTTTTCTCTCTCTCGGCGCGAGTTCATAACATGAGGGCGAGGCGAGCCATTGTCGCTCGTGGAACTGCCAAGGCTTCTTTATACTGTTTAAACAATGAATTGAAATTATGATGGATTTTCGATGCTTGCTGTCCACTATAAAACTGCCACGTGCTTCAAACGGAGTCGCTGTTTGGATTGCTTGATTTATGCGTCGTATGTGTGGGAGCCTCGTTGTAGTCCCAAGACACCAGCAGAGTTCGAGTCATCAAGACGTCGCTCAACTGCCTCCGAGACGAATTTTGTGGCGCAATTAATTATTCATTACATATGTTCTACAATAACACGAAGCTCACAGTTTTAATTCGACATTTAACGCATCCCCATAACGATTACACCCTCGAGCGATCCCATATACATGGAAGACAGTTTACGATTATGTTTTGTCGTGAATAACATTTTTTCGACAGCCTTCTGATCTCCGTTTGCGACATTAAAACATCAAATGAAACAAAATAAAGAAGTTTAATTGGAATTTCAGCTGGAAGGAACCAGGGAAGATTAAAGGGTGAAGCGGTTGGCTCGTAACGTGTAATAACCACAAATTTTTATGTGAATTGATTTTCGATTTAATGGAAAGGATTATGAAAGCGAAGCAAATTGCTTCTTGTGGGCGTGATCGGGCGCCTTACCCTGCTGTTCAAAGGATTTTCCACTCGTGAAAATTCCTAGCATGATTTCAATTAACCATATAATCGCTGATTGTTCAACATCTCGTTCTCTTTCATCGTCGGAAGGAGAAGTTGAAGTGAACAGAAGCGATGATTCGCGTCGCTTCTATCTCTCGAGACTTTGCAGCCTTGTGCAGAAAATGATGGATTTCCTTCTAATCGAATTTCTTGTTTCTGCGAAAATTAAAATTGCAAAGAGCTGAGACATTGAAGCGAGAAAATCCGCGCAGGGAGAATCGATCACTTGATATTGTGTTAAGTGACGCGCTTCGCTCAGGTGCCTTCGAGGCGAAGGCACTCAAAGTTCACTTGTAATATTCGCAAGAAAATGCAATTAAATTTAAGAAATTACTTCAGTTTGTCATTGAAATTTTGCAACGGTGAGCAGGCAGGGAGCTTAAAGTGCTTTCAAGTGCTTCAACCGCAGCTCTCATAACTCGTGACTCATCATCACACCGAAGCGCTCAAAGCCAAACTCAAATGCGCAATTTCAATTAAAATCGAACAACAAATTTTGACTGACACACAGAAGAGTCGCCGACCTAATCTGCATTTCAATTATTTTCAAATAAATTTCAATTAACGTTTTCACTCGCTTCGCGCGTTCATCATAACGATAATTACTTCTTTTTTACAAATTGATCATTACACAAAAGCGTTTCCCAGTTGACGCAACAATTTTATTTTTAGCCGCACTTGGCGTGTAATCATCCGCGATGCAACCGATCGAGGTTCTCACGCCTTCACGCAATAAACTTCATTGGAAATTGGTGTGGGAACGCAACCGATTCGACTGACGCATCGTTCGGTCAACTGAAGAAGTTTGCATTTAAAAGTTTCATCAACGAAATTCAAATTTAGTTTATACATTTCCTTGATCTTTCACAAGACTTAATTCTCTCCAGCTCGTAAAGAACATTTCTTACAACAACAGTCCTGAAACCTTTCGCCATATTTCGCTTAGATATGTTTGATATGTAAATGAAGATTGCCAGAAGCTGCAGCTCGAACCCTTTTGGATTTTCTTCTTAGTTTCAATATCAAAGGGCGCCGTTGGAAATCAATGACCGCAAGACTGCAAGCGATTTAATTCTACGATCAGTGAAACGATTAAGGGCGGATGAAAGAGTTCGATCGCTCTCGCTGCCAATCCCTTCGTATTTTGATTTCGCAAACTGATTTTTTTGCTGAAACCTAAAAAAGATGAAAAAGATTCAAATCGCGTCGGGAAATCCGGACGACTTTGAAATGTTAATTAAGATATCATGGAATCGATTGCGGTCACGAAGTTTCCAATTTTGTTTGCTAGTAAATCGCTTCGCTTAACGGAAACGGAACATGCTATTAAAGGGTCATTGGGAATCAATTACGACGTTTGTCGATTCGCTTCTCGAACAACTTCCACCCCAACTCAGGCGAGCGCACTTACAAGCGCATAAACATTGTATTTAATGAAATACAAGGCCGGGAATAAATGTTGGCTATGAGTCTGCTGAGTGTTACGAGCTCGAGAAATGTAAATTTTGATGTTTTTCGGCGTTAAAATTTTTGAAGTTAAGCAGAAAACATTTTTGTTAAAAATTTTAATTACAAACTTCGAACAAGCGAAGCTCGGAGAGTTGCGAAAGTTTATCGTTAGAATGGAAGATTCTCGAGAGAGTTTCGAGCAAAGTAAATAAATGTAATGGACTTAATCAACGTTTGAAGACGACTCAACTAACTTTAAATGCCGCAAGCTTCAGCTTTAACAAACAAATTTATGATTTCTCCTCGAGTAGTGAAGCGACGAGTCAGCGGCAAAAATCTTATGAAATCGTTGCCCGCATTCTGACAGATGATTAAGGTTTATGGTTTCCAAGTCATCACTCGCTGTAACAAATTTTCATGAGTCGACGAATCATGACAAATAAAATCTTTAATTAAATAAAATCTCCAAGTTGGAACACATCTCCTCGAAGAGGAACTTAATTAACAACTCTCCGCTACTCGAAAAATGGCTTTATCACTGCTCCGTATCATCAGACATCAACTCCGCTCGCCGTTGAAGATTTCTTTGTAATTAAAACCAATCATTCAATTAAAGTCTGAATCGCTTTTTATGGATTGATTAGCCAAAAATGCTCCGCTCAATTAAGATTGGATTGACAGAGCTTTCAACTCGTCGCTAATTGGCGAAGACTCTCGAGTGTACGATTAGAAATTTACCGAGAGATTTCGACAGAATACTGTCAATTAGGGCGAGTGCTTGCATCATCGTTTACCCGAAAACTAAACAAACAACTTAATTGTGGATTAGACACTCGCCACAGCTGCTGTCTCTGCCTTCCTACTGCTGTCACTAGCAGTAGCAGTTTGGGAAAATCTCTTTCTGTGGTCGAGCGATAATCATAAATTTCCATAAATTTCTCGGAGCCACAAAAATGTTGCAAAGCTAAGTTTATCAAGCACAACACAAAAGAGTGGAGAAAGCAATTTCATGAATTTTTAATCCGATAAAAGGGTTTGTGCCAAGATTTTTGCATAATTGCTCCACTCGTTTGCTGTGCAGGGAGCTGTCGAGTAAAGGATTCCTGTTGGCTTGAATCAAGCTTCGTTAGCTTGCAGCTTTCTTCAGTTATTCAGTCATCAATCAATTAAATTTACAATCTAGCAATGTTCATTAGCGGCGGCTCGGCCACTTGTTGAACGACGTCGGTAGGAAAAATTCTCAGCGAGAAAAATCTGGAAAATCTCTTGGAAAGTTGCGAAGGCGTGGTGTTCAGGATCGATGGATTGTGCTTTCTGTAGATGAGAAACGAACACCAGCAAGAAAATGATTTTTCTTCTGTGTGCTTGTCGAATGCCATTTTTTTCTGGCGCTTCACGCACTCGTACACGAGAGAAGAAAATACCTTGTGGAGCTCATTTTAGAACAGACTTGCTCGTCTCTTGCCTCCGCAGGATGCTGCTGAGAGTTTTCCAGTTCCTTTCAAGTTGGTTAAAAGTGAATCCTTCGACTGACGGAGAAAATTAGTTTGAGAATTGACTGCAAAGCTCTGCTTCTGTTGGAGGATTTTTTGCTGCAAAGCCTCGGTGACGAAAAGCAGACGAGATGAGCTTGAATTTTTCATGCAAAAAAGGAAACTCGCTCGTTGCGCAGCAAAATTTTTTGCTTTCGATTTTAATTAACTCCGAGTTCCATCGAGGGGATTGAAGTGATGGATTTATGGATGATTCGCCGTCACGGATTTCTTGCTACGTGGAGCTTGTGAATGTCGCTTGCTGTTATGAATTCAGCGCATAATCATCGCATTCTCACTTTTCATGCATAATTAAATTCTGTGAATCGTTGTGGGGCGCGTGGGGAGAAGAGAAATCTATGCAGAGGAGAAGCGTTTAGCGAAGGTGGAACTGCCGAGTTTATTAAGTTGTTTTCGCTCCCGATATGTTCTTCGCTTCTTCGTCGAATGAAAACCTCATTTGCATGCTTAATCTCGTTTGAAACCTGCATAGCCTGCTCGCATACGAAATGAGGGAGTCGGATCGGTGCATAATCAGAACAATCAGGTGAAGACACTGATTGCTCGTGATAGCGAAGCTCAAACGCTTTCAGAATAATATTTTTGTTTTCGAGCTAAACTTCTCAACAACTCGGAACGAGCGAGGTATCAAGACGAATAAAAGAAAAAAACTTTTGACACATGATACGAAAATCCCTTAGCGAAGTTTGTTTTTATGATCCAAAACAGATTCACATAAATCCCAGGCAAAGTTACAGAGGAAAAGCAAATCCTATTGAATTTTTCATCACACATCTCTGCCGCTTATCTCTTGCTCTCCTCGGTCTCTTTCCATCGCTGCCTTCGTGTGTTCGCTTACGTTTTCCTCGCTCGCATCAAGCTGAGATTGTCTGTAACATCGTCAAAAGGTAAAGCTGTAACTACATAATCATCATCGTGGAGGAGATAAATTTTATGGCAGAGGCGAAGCTGCGACGCAAAACTTTTATCGGGCTGTTGACACGTCGAAGACCAAGCGACTTAGCAAGGAGTAAGGAGAAGGAGAGAATATAACTCGACGCCATAAAATGCAACCAGAAAATCAATGAAAGTAATAAACTAATTCAATTACCCGCTCACCAACCCCGACTCTTATAACTCGCAGCCATAAAAATATAATCTCAGGGCCGTAGGAAAAGTTATTCAATGAATATCTCGAGTTTATCTTTCCCGTGAGTATAGTTTTTCAATCGCATACGAGCATGATTTGTTATTTGCTCAGTTTTATTGAAATATTTTATTTATTTGATTTTAAACTTCCCGCAACTTGATTGCTTTCAACCCCGAAAGCAAACAGTTCAGAAGGTTGAGGGCGATTGTTCTGGCTTGAAAACGAGGCTACAAAAATGGACTCAATGTACTCAGTTCGAACTGGAGCTAACGTTCCTAGATTCATTCGAAGCCAGCTTATTTTACTAATTAGATCTCTATGATTCACAACTTAAAACCTTCGAATGTCTTCATTTGATTCGCTCGAAGCGGTAATGAGAATTTAATAAATTAATTAACGTTGATTCTCGTCTTCTTCTCACCCGCTGCTGATAATGATATGCCTTCATGTAATTAAATATTTAGGCCTCATGACACGCTCGGCGCTTTCAATTAACGCCAAACGTGTAATCATCGCAAAGTATCTCATCGCTTGACGGGAGAAATTAACAAGCCTTTTACACAGAAAGGAGGAGAATAATGAAAAGTGTAATTAATTAAGCTTCCCCGAAAAGCGACTAAACCGACAGGCACTCATCAAAAATCGTAGAGACGAGCTTGTGGCGTGAGTCGCTCGACTCAATGAATAATTTCCAAACAGTAAAGGGTTGCGTGAATAATTAATTTCCAACCGAAAGGGACTCGAAACTATCTCGCGACGTTCGTTTTATTGCCTCGCTGGTTGGAACTTCACAATGTCAAGACCGTGAATGAATCTGGAAAACTCATACGGGGAGAGGCGTGGTTTGCTGTTTAAAATCTCGGAACGACGAGAGTAGCGCAACTAACACAATCACTTGCACAATTATATGTCATATGCAACTTTCATGTGACGATAGTGAACGGAAATCAATTGTCGATGGGAAAATTTTATTGAGAATTGCGCAGATCTCGAGCTCATATTCGCCCTTGACTCCCGACCGAGCTCAACACACAGAGATTTCCGTCTAATCACCATCAAGTTTTCCTTCCAATAGCGATGCAGTGATTTCTCTGCGCCACCCACATCGAACGCTTTCACCAACACAAATCTCTCAAACGTCTGCTGCCTGATTAAATCCAGAGAAATTTATTTTTAATCTGCATCTGATTTTCATTCATTTTCATTGCGCGGAATAAATTTTCCATGAAAATTGAAGAAGCGAAAGGAAATAGAAAGGGTAAAAATCAACAAAGCGGGACGAGAAAATGGAAGGAAATCTTTTCATAGCTCAACAAACAACATCGACTCCGGTAAAGAGTCCTCGAAGAAATCGCAGAGGAAACGAAACAACAAAAGGAAAACCCCAAATCGGAAAAGCATCGCAGAAGCTTCGACCTTAGTTTGCTTCTCGTCGGGACGTAAAAAGAGGAAAATGGAAAGCTGAAAGCAGAGCTCCGCACAAAAAAGATTTGCTGCCGTTGATGTTTGCCGTATGTGGCACAAAAGGAAAATCGATTTTCGCTGGAAACGTCAAATGTGTTTTTCTACGTGCACACATAAGACAGATAAGAGAAGCAAAGGGTCGATGGTGTGCAGAGCATAGCGAGCTGAGCAGTTGAACCCGAGCGGAGCAAAAGGGAGAAAGCGAGAAAGACGAGGATAATAAAATAAAAACAACTCGGATAGAATAAATTTCTCGAGCTCTCAGCAGTGAAGGCAACTCGAGTGCAGAAACACACATAACGAGAATAGCGAGGAAATGGCGAAAGAATGGCGATAAAAAAGGCGAAAAAATCTCGGGCTGATTTTAATTAATGCTGAGTGCGAAGAGAGAACCCAGAAAGATTTTGCTTTGCTTTAATTGTGATTCTGGTATGGCAGCAATGTCGTTCGTTTCTGGCTCATGAGCGTGGGTGGAGCAGAGAAAGCAAGGGAAAGGGAGACAAAGAGTTGCCTAGGATATGGATTTTTCATTCAAAATAATGAGGAAATCACTCGAGTCGGAAGCTCTCGATGGGGCGGAAAAGCATTCCGACGCGTGAAAAGCACCCAAACTGTTATAAATACGTTTTGCATATTTGAGCTGAGCTTTTATTTCCATCGGATTTATTCCATATGAGTCGCTGGCATGGAACAAAAAACGAGCAGCTCGTTACGAGAATCGAGAAGAGGCAAAATCAGAACCGTAAAAATCTCGTGAAAAATTACCATGAAAGCTGCTGGAGAAAACTTTGTTCCACCAGCCGAGGGAAAATCAATATCAGTAAAATTCCATGCAGAAAGGGCACGCAGATGTTTAACAGCCTCTCCCCGAAACCCAAGCGCTTCACATGAAATCGAGAAGAGGAAATCTGGATTTTATTCAACACCCGAGAACCAGTCGGAGGGAAATTTACTTTCGAAAATTCTCGCAAATACTTATGACGGTTGTGGCGCATAAAGTTCATATTTACAATCCGAATCCGAAATCCAAAACTTCCTTTAACTCACAGCAAATGAAATTTCCTCGGAAAGATTTCCCTTCCTCGCAAAAATCTCTGAGATTTTGCTATCTGGAGAAGAAAATTTTATTCTCCATTCATCGCCAGCTTTACAAGCGAGAAGGAGGAAGTTTACGATGCTGAACGGAGTGTTCTGTTCGAAGAGCCAACGAAATTAGGATTTATGCTTCATGATTGCTTATTTTTAATATTTCATGGGCTCGGCGAAGATATAAACGCTCGTCTGTTTATCGCTGGCGCGATGAATCTTCGCTCTGATTCAAGCTTACATTATTCAAAGAATCTCTTCGCTGCCTACAGCCCTGGTCGTTGCCCTCGCTCGCTCTTAAAATCCAATCAAAATGTAATTCCTTGAGAAATTGAAATTTCATCGTTGCGGATGAGGAGAGGATAGATAGGAGAGCGGAAGCGCAATAATGGCGCAGACAGCATAAAAAGTCTAGCTCGAGCTTCATGGGAGGAAAGTGGAAAATCAATAAAAGGAGAATTTTAAATCGAGCGTCTTGAGTCGTCGTCCTTCTCCTAGCGGAGAATTCTTTCTTGCAGCTCATGAAAATGGAATGAGAAAATCTTTTTACATAAATTTCGTGTCTGATTTCATGCGAGGCCCTTCGAGAGCAATGGCGATGGCAAGAAAAAGCAAACCAGAGCGAGGCATTTTCCTTTCGCCTTCGTCTTTCTTCGGGTGAATATCGCACGTATGTATAATTCAAGTGGATAATGTGATATGAGAATCCCAAAGCGAAGTTTGTTTTTATGATTCCGTTTCTGAGATCGGCTACGGGAAAGACTCGCATAAATCCCAGGCAAAGTTACAGAGGAAAAGCAAATCCTATTGAATTTTTCATCACACATCTCTGCCGCTTATCTCTTGCTCTCCTCAGTCTCTTTCCATCGCTGCCTTCGTGTGTTCGCTTACGTTTTCCTCGCTCGCATCAAGCTGAGATTGTCTGTAACATCATCAAAAGGTAAAGCTGTAACTACATAATCATCATCGTGGAGGAGATAAATTTTATGGTGGAGGCGAGAAGACGTGGAGGAAGAACGAAGTTGTGAGATGGCAAAAGTTTTCTCATTTGTCAGCGACGATGAGGAAGCTTCATCCGCTTCCATGATGTGAGTTGAAATCTTTCTCTGTTGAGCTGTTGAAGTAAAGATTTCGAGTTGCCTGATGCCGATGACGAAGACTTTTTCTCGCCTGTTTGCGAACAATCTCAATCCGCAAATCTTCATCCGACATCAACCGAGAAGAAGAAGATAAAAAGTTTATCATTCAAGCAACGTAACTTCATCATATATCAAAGTTGATGAAATAATATTCCAGCATTACACACTTCAGGCTGACGACGAGTGGGGGTGGTGGCGAACAGCAACGAGACACCATCTAGTGAAATCTCGTGAATTCATCGCTTCCCGCTTGCTCTTGGGACATTAGCGAAGCTTCTCTGCTTATGCTTTAGTGAGTTGCTGAGAGAAATATATGAGTTTTGATTTGATAACATCATCACTGATTCACAAGCGATTGGAGCCGTCGCAGATTGAGGGTTGAAAGGAGAAGATTGAGTGTCATCAATCTTGCGATGGCTATTTTCGGTTCTCTGCTGTCCATTCGAGTTTTAAACTCAATTAGTCAGTGAAGGATTTTCTCTCCTTCGACATCTTAATTTCCTTTCTTACAAAGTTGGGAAAATAAAGATGTTCTCGAAGCGAAATGATTTTCATCTTTTTCTTGCGCAATCATCCATCATTTTTAAAACGAAAATGAATCTTCCGTTGATTTTCAAGTCATTATCACTCTCGCAGTGAAAAGTTCTTTGATTTCCATCTCTTTTCTCGAGAGATAACTCAATTAGTCGTCGTCTCAGGAGATTCAATCGCCTTAATTACAGAGCAGCCGTTTTACAAATCACGAGAACTGGAAAATTGCGAGAGGAGTTGCCGCTGCTAAGCCTATCGAGAAATCAAGCTAAATTATTTATTATCATATTAAATTAGCCGCATAAACCGTTTGCCAGATCATTCAAGTCTGGAGAGCAAGTGCACGTGCTTTAACCAGAACACATTTTCTGCCTTGGAAATCATGGCAATGGTAAATCACTCAGCCTTTCTCGGGTCACGTGTCGCAAATTTGGCAAATCAAAAAGGGAAACTTGATTGAGTTCTCTCTCTTTGTGTCTCTTCCGCTGTCTTTTATTGCAACCGTTTCGGGACTTTCAGACTGATTGCTCGTGGAATCGTCGGAAAAATCTGACGTGCTGCAAGTGAACTGAAATAAACGTCGCGTGTTTTTGTCTCCAGAGAGTTGAAGAGCTTTCCCAGATTTTATTTTTAATATTTTTAATGCGCCAAGCTATTCAATCGATGCAGCCAATCTCTTCATCGTTCTTTGTGTGACTTTCTCATCGGTAATGACGCTCGACCTTCCCTCGTGCAATTAAAACTTCTCAGGGGTGAAACCTGATATACGAAGGCAGATCAGTAAATTAAATTAACATCATCATAATAGATGAAAGCAGGAGAAGTGAGAAAAGCAGCTGGGACACGTTCGGGTTAGTTTCGAGTTCATCTTTGATTTTGGTTCTTCATCGATGCATAATTTTCTTGGAAAAATATCATTCGATATCAACTTTATTCACTTTAGCTAAGTCTTGCTTGAACCTTCTAATAATCTTTTGGGTAATTTCAATTCCCTATCAACTTCCGACACATCGTTGCCACTATTTACTCGCCACCCGTCGAGATTAAAATCCAGAGCATTGTTCTTTATATGATTCACAGCAAGTAGCTCATAAGTCACTAAATGTAATTCTGAGGGCGATTTCCAGATGAAGACAATTATGAGGCCTCTTTTCAAATTATCTGCTGCGTGACTCGTTCACCCCTCGTCGCAGTGAACTTCAAATGAGCAAAGTGTTTACAGGCGAGATCCTGCTGTTTCACTCGAGTGGCGTTCGAGTTTATGAATAATTGCGGATTTTGAGTTGAAGGGAACGAAAGTCGTTGATCAGACAACCGGCGTGCAGCGTTCGAATTTGAATTCCGCAGAGACTCTGAGAGTTTAACTCTTTCAATGAGCGACTGTAGCGCTAACAAATTTCTCCAGGATCTTTGCACTTTCTCCTGACACTTTGCAAGATTAGCAACAAATCACGACGCCTATGTTAGTTTAATTTTATTCAGAACATTTGAACTCTGATTTTAATAAAATCGAATATTTTTTCTTAAAGAAGAGTGAGGTGAGATTACAGTGAATTCGTCAGCATGTAAAAAATGAGTTTTATTTATCAGTGAAATATGAACGACGATTGGAAGAAGAAATATTACTTCGACGAGAAAACAAAAGTCACTGAATCTTCGATGCCTTCAACGATGCCGTGCAACGTTTCACCCTTCGTCAAACGAGAAGATTACAAGGAGGAAAGCAAATCTAAGGACAAGGCAAGCGAGAGAAAGAACAAGTGCGTTATCGTTTGACCGCTCACAATCGCGACAAAGATTTTTACTACCAAATTTAGCTACTCAACAATAAAAATTCTTGGAAGGCAAACTAAGTTGTGTTTCGATTACTTAGAACTAAGCAATAAAGGCCATCGAATTATGATGAGCTGAACAATTTTAAAGCTAAATCAGAGCGAATATGAATCAGTTGCGTTTCGGAACAGCTGAGCTGTTGGCCTTCGTCAGCCGTTGGACAAGTCTACATTCAAATTTTCGAGAGAACTGAGCGCAGAAAGTTAAGTTTTGAACTATTGAAGTCTTCTGTCTTAGGTCGAAACACTTGTGCATATTTCCGGAGCCTTTCGTCTCCCTTTATCTCAACATAACACCATTTTCAGAAAGATTCAAGTCTATTTGTATAACAAATAACGAAACAGCGAAAAAAAAAGTTGACGTTCATCGCATCGAAATTAAATATTAAATATTTATTTTGTTCATTTCAACCTAACATTGCGTAACAAATAGAATGATTTACAGCTTCGCACCCTTTTGCTTCTGCACCACAATCAGAGAGTCGTCGGTATTAAGCACTGTTCGAGGCTTTTCAATTGAATGAGCGATGACGATGTGTGAATCGTAACAACCCCTATCATTTCACGGCTATTCACTCTTCATCAACCTTTTGTGTTGTTGCGATGTTTTGTGACGAATCGAAATAGAAATCTAACAAATCTCTGACGAGGGCAGAAGTCTTAATTATTTATTTATTGCCCATAACATCGTAGCAGATGAAAACTGTTCGCCAAAATTAATTAATTCGACTGCGATTTCGTTTCGCAAAGGAGCCTAAAACAGGTGGGCGAACTGCAACGAGCTCAACATTTTCATGATGCGGAACGTCGCAGATGAACTGCAACAACAATCCGCCCTCTCTCAGCGTTCAGAAATTAATGACAGATTTCATTGTTATGATTATTCCTGCCTGCAAGAGCGCACGCACTTTTGTCGAGGAGCGACTGTTGTTGCACAAGTGTAATGCGACTGGAAAATGATAATATTTGCTTTTCCTTTATGTTCACTTGTTTTTCAGCTTTTCTCACCCTGCTCGTCCCGTAATAAATAATTATCCAAGGGGAAAGAAGCGATTCGGCAATTTCGTTTATTGTAATTGAGGGCTTACACATGATACACTTGGAATCGAATTGAAATTCAATGAGCGTCGGACGACTCGCATCTGCAAATTTAAATTGAGTCAAGAGTTCCTTGTTCTTTATTGCCGTCGATGAACTCACTCGATGAAGTCTCGGCTTCGATCTCCGATCGAATTAATCTCAATTGATATCTGATTCGCTTGTTTAGCAAAAGCCGGAGGATGGAGAATTAATTGAATAATGATTTCGTTCCGATGGGAACTGCGGAGAGCGCGAAGAAGTAGCTGAAGACAGCGAGATGACGGCAATAAATACAAATTTGCTGTTGATTTATTCTGGTCAATTTAGGAGCTGAAGTGAAGCTGATGGCATGCGTGCTTGTTCTCATTTACGAGCTTACACAATGAGAAATTAAAAAGTTGCTTTCGGCTCATTCGTTGTTCAGTAAATTAACAGCTAATTCAGAGACATTAATTTTCCTGCTGCCTTCGCTTGCACCACCATTCCATTAAACTCCGATGCGTTTAGTTTTACTGCCTTTCGTTTTAGCTTCAATTGCTAGCGGAACCTCGTCTGTTAAGTGAGTCGTTTCGTTGATGCGGTCGGCGAAAGGCGAGTTGACGTTAGATTATAAAACAAAAACATCGCATTAAACGCCATCGTCGTGTTTAGTTTCTAATGTTCCACAATCCATCATTCAGCGTCGCTGTAGTTTAATGCAAACGAGACGATTGCTAATGACTCACTTCCATAATTGCTCGTTTGCCATCCCTTGATTCACACAACTCCCCGGCTATCGGCGAAAACAAAGGAGCGGCGTCGCTTGAAGTGTTTTTAATTGTTTAATAGGATGAATAAATTACCTTTTGAGCTGGAAGTACTCTATTTGATTATAAAACTAATCGCGATGGGTCATCGCGAATGTCGACGAAATCCTTTTCGCTCTAAATGTTCCACGCCCGCGATGACCTCCGCCGAATTATCTTCTCCCTGCCTCCCCTGACAGTTTCGCTCTCGCGTCCAATTAAAATTCTCTCGCCAACAGATATCGCATTATATCAAACCTAATTTTGTTAAGTTTAATTAATACCGATGTCATTACGGGTCGGGCGAGCAGGTCGCGTTGCGTCCGAGCAGCGACGAGGATCATTTCCACAAATCCCCACCATAAATAGCGTATCACAGTATCGCAGGTAATTACTGTACTGAATAATTTAATTTTTGTCATGGCTCCTGCACTGGGGCATCGCTGGAACTTCATTCGCCCTACCATCGACTATGCACGAAAGCAAAATGTGTTCAGCGAGTATTTTGTAATTAATTTAGCAATCCACTGAGAATTTTATCTGGAAAATTTGTTTCGGTAACAACGTCGAGCATTGTGAAAATGATAAAATGAAAATTGAACCTCGCCCTGAAAGAGTTTCGAACTGAAGCAAATCAAAGAACCGAATCATAATGTTTAGACTAGTTTATTTGGTACGACACTAAGTTTGTTTGTTTGGTTTTTACAGAATGATTATAATTCTTTAGCAAAACTAGATGATTCCTTATGTTTCGAACATTAAAGTGCAGAACTGTTGAGGGTTGAACAAAACATTTAGATTCACGTTCAACATGATTGGTGGAAAGTGAGTTGGCTCAGGGAATACTAGTGAAGGTTTGAGGAACTTGAAGCCGATTACTTTTAACTAGTTCTTTCGCAAAAGTCTTAAAACACATGGCCTGACCTTAATACCGTCATGAAATGTTTTAGCTTCCGTCTTGAGAACTGATTTCTAATGAACAAAGTCTTCTGAAACCAAACAAGTTTCCTCTAAATTTCAGAAATCAAATCTGCAGGTCGATGAACTATGTAGTTCAACATCATTTCAACGGCGTCTCATCTTTATAAGATTTTTCTTGAGGTCCAACTTAAAAGGGAAGGAAGCCTAAGCCGAGATACTTGACTGAGTGCTGATTGCAACTCAACTTGAGCTGGTTGACATTTTAGTCGCGTTGCGTGGAGGCCGAGCCTCCGAAGCCTGAACGAAGCCCAAGTTTCTCTCTAAGTTTCTCTCGAATGAATTTTCTTAAAAGTTTTACAAAATGAAAAGTTTTTGGCATAATTTGAAATTGCACGATTTAGTTTAAATGCGAGAATGCTGACTTGAACATTAGTTTTGTCATAATTTTCTATCTAAAGCAATGTCTATGTAAATTTTTCTCGTCTACACTCGTCAATTGTACAAATATATTACACATTCACATAACAATTAAATTGTGTTGAGTATCAATTTTCATTTAGTTTGATTCCGAGAGAATGAACAAGAAGCCTCCACGGAATTGAAATTGGGTTTCCTTCACTTTTGGAATGAACAACGAGTGCTTGACTAATTAACGTTCACGAGCGGCCTAAGATCTGTGTGCTGAGTTTCTTTATGTCGCCGTAGATCGACTTTGCGCTGGAAAGCTTTGTGGCACAGCTCGCAAGCGAATGGCTTGAAACCTAAGGGGACATCTGGGAATTAATATTCATGATTCATTTGAACGTCAAGAGCGCAAATGTTAATTGTTGACTCTACCTGTGTGCTTACGACTGTGCGTAATCAGGTTTGATGATTGCGAGAACGACTTTCCACACACTTGACACTTGTGCGGCTTTTCACCTGCGAAAGAAAAGAGCTCAAGTTAGAATACCGCCTCGAAATCCTTCAGAAATCCTCGTGACATAATCCCCGAGAAGCCCTCCCAACATGCGATTCCCTCAAGAGATTCTCGCGAACTACATACGCCCAGATTGACGCAACGATAAACATTTGTCAGAGTTCAATTATAACAAATTAAATTCCTTCTCACTCCCCGTTAGTTTCACTCAACTGTCTTCATTCGTTGCTGTCGCAAAATAATAATTATGAATATCAAAAGGGCAATGATGTACATTGCACCAGCGTTGAAGCGCCCGGAGCGAGAACTGCGTGATTGTGTTGAAGGAAATTATGTCGTTTAACGTTAAATATTGCATGCTGGAAACATTTAAACAGCAGTTCGACTTCCAAACATATGGTTTGATTTTCTTTTTAGCCGCTTTGCTTTCCTCACTGCCAGTAGCCGCGATTACAATTTTCTCTCGAAAGTAAATCAAACGGGCGAGCACATGTTCCACACCAAATTTAATGCTCCATTCAACTTGCTGACTTCGGACGGCTTTCGTCAGAGTGTTGCAACAAACAAGCAATTCGTCATGTCACGACTAATGGTTTAAGGTTTCATTAAGTTTGGCGCTGAAATCAAAGCACTTGAACACTGTTTTGTAACAAAGTCAAGAGCGGAGGAATTCGTTTCTTCTATCTAGGCCGTCGCAGTCGATTCACGAGAGAGCCAGAAGGAATTTCAAAGTCAAAGCATTAAATTCGCAAAGTGGCAGCTTCAAAGGCTCCACTTGAGCGTCTGTTGCCATTTCCAAACGTCTTTCAATTTCATATTTTGGCAATTTTTCATGAGATAAACATCCGCTCGGCAGCAGACAGCAAAGCCAGCGAGCACCGAGAATTTTATCTCCAGCAAAAAGCGAACGAAGCGATTTCATTCAGAAATTTTCTCAATTAATAATCATAAATCAAGGGAATCAGTTTTAATTGTTGACTTCGCTCTCTTACTTCACGAAGCACAGCGAGCAGACAATGGAAGGAAATTCATTGCTTCACATTTAATTCACGGAACGAAACTTTGACGATAGAAAAGTGTTGAGCTCAAGACCGGGACGAGGAAGCAAAGGATATCAAATTAGTGTTGGAGAATTTTAAATCAAGTAATTTATCTCTCGCAATAAATTAGAGACTTGGCTCATCTCTCTCCCCCACTACAAGTTCTCGCCTAAAATCCTTGAGTTTGTATCAACTTTTAACAGAGAATTTCCTGTGCTTGGGCGATGAGGGGCGTAATAAATATTTACACGTCGACAAGATTGATTTTAATTGGTTTCTCTGGATTACAAAGCGAGGAGCTAGCGCATTAAGGAATTTGGCTTCCTGCGAGGATCAGGCACGAGAGAGGCGATTAATTGATGCACTCACCAGTGTGGATGTAAGTATGCTGTTGGGAATAAGGGAGAGTTGAGTTAAAGGAAGTTTTAATGGCATTTTGCTGCGCTTACCTTTTTCATGTCGCTCTTCTGGTGGAATCGCTTTCCGCAGAACTGACAAGGATATGGTCGAGTATCACTGTGAATTAGGAGATGCGTCGATAAAGTGCTAGACCGCTTGAACGCCTTCCCGCACTGCTTGCACTCAAACACTTTCTCGACATTGTGAACAGCCCTAAGCGAAGAGAAATTAGTCAACGAATAAGACAAGTCGTTGATTTCACTCTACCTGTGTTGACTCAAGCTGATTTCATGTCCAAAGGTTTTGTTGCATAGCTCGCAGGCATACGGCCGCTTGCCGTTGTGCGATCGTCGAGCATGTACCTCAAGTCCGTGTGGTGTGCTGAACATCTTTTCACATTTGATGCATGAGTAGACATCGCCGATTGGTCCCATGATGCCCGGCCGCATGAATAGATGATGATGTGGATAATGCGGATGTGAGAAACCCAGATGTGAGTTGGCCGGTTGGTTGGAGTTGTTGTTTTGCTGCATCAAGTGGCGAAATCTTAAAATGTCCTCGGGCGATGGTGGATGATAACTAACGTCGAGAATTAAGAGTCAAGCAAACGGTTTTGACTTTATGACGCTGGCTTACCCCGATAACGTTTGATTCTGCTGTTGCTGTCCCTGCTGGAGCATTGCGAACAGTGGAAATGGATGAAATAAAGGCCTCGACAGTACGTTTTGTTCGTAGATTTGTGAACCATACGACGGTCTGTGATTGATTGAGAGCATAATCAGTCAAACTCAAGGTTTGTAAATTGAATAAACAAACCTTATGTTTTCGAAAGAGTTGTTGCTCGATGCAGGCGATTTTGATGTTTTCGGTTGATCATCACGCAGCAGCGCTGAGACTGAGAAGGATTCAGACTTCTTTGACTGTGAATGAGTTTCGTCTAGATTCATGTTACTTAGAAATTGTTATTCTCTTACTTGCTGAATGTCTATGAGAGGTGATATTGTTATTCTTGGCGGTGGTGGCGAGTCAACTTCAAGCTCTGACGATGAAGAGCTGGAACGTGATCGACTGTGACTTCTCGACCGCGACCGTGATTTGGTTCTCGTCACACTCAAATTCGACGGTGAATCACAGGTTATCAAAGACTTTGCTCGATAAACTCCCCCGTCTTCGTCCTCCGACTCAGGTTTCTCCATCAAACGGTTGACGCCGAACTTTATTTCGTCTGTTGAATAATTCAAAGGAAAAGTTTGTTGTTTTAAAAGGAAACAAATTTTCGGTGAACCGGAACATGCAACTTTGTGAAAGTTTTACACTTGTCAGCTCGAGGATTAAGTCGTTTCACACACACAATCCGCTCTAATGCGATGAGATTTGTTCGGCTGCCAACCCTCGCTTACAATTATTATTTTTTATTATTATTGTCGAGCACTTACGCTGCTCACTTTGTCAGCCTTTTGCTTTGTGTTCGCCCAGGAAAATGAGATGCGGGGAATGGAAAATAAATATTGAATGTTGTTTTTGATTGCATTTGAGATAATCTCGGGAATTGCGGGGAACGTTGATTATTTACGGTGTCTTATGGTTCATTAAGTTTCTTTCAGTCTTGCACTCGACCCGTCGTTTGTTTGCTCTCTCCGTCCATGTGGCTTTGAGCAATAAACCTCCGTCGAAAATGAAAAGTTATCAATGTGATCAAACAGAAATGCTAAAGTTGTAAATCATTAAGTCGTCGTGGTATCGAAAAAGTGGCTCGTTCGGGATTCCGTACCCGAAAATTATATCAGAAGGCTTATTATCTCGGAATAAATGTTTGATAAGATATAAGTTTTATTGCTTCCATGTGCTCTGATTTTAGTTTCTCGTCGAGAGCATGAACAGCCGCTCAAACTTTATGGCTCGTATTTCAGCTTAAGCCGAATTATTTATTTATGAAATCGGAAACTACCAATTCAATGATTTCCCATTGACAATTTCCCTTCGCTCTTCACTCAGTTCTGCCCGAGCTCTCGTCCCAATCGATTAGATTAATTAAATAGCAATCTTTATGAAGACATTACAACCGAGAAATGACTCGCATGTGGCATCTGATCTAGATTCGTTCGACAACATAAATCAAAGCACTTTAATAACGAATCTGAATTTCATGAAACGACTTTTCAATTCCTCACACTCGAGACTCGTCGGCGAGAGCGTATGACGAAACAAATTGAATGTTTACTCAAGCAATTAAAAATAATTGCAATCAGATGTTGATCTACTCGTTCGCTTGTTCTTTAAGTTGTCATCTGAAGAAATCAAACAACGATGATTGACGGCGACCAATAAAGTTGCACGTTCGGCTTCGACGAACTGTTTGACTTCTCATCGATAAGACGCAATGATTTTTATTGCTGTTCGTGATTTACTTAATGTGGGTCAATGGGCTCACACAATTCGATAAACTTCAATTTATCACTTGCATTAGCGCGACTTTCAAGACAAACAAGAAGAACAATTTGCTCACCTTTGCAGTTTGATTTATTAAGTTCCGTGGAGCTGCCATTTGTTATAAACATCCTCGGATCAACGGGATTAAGATAACGACGATAATGACTAACTAGACCTGCGTTAAAAAGGAGCGGTGAGATGCCGTTTGAGGAACCTGCGGAGGAAAGAAATTGCTGTCATTTATTAAAGCAGTTCAAGCTCAGGTGGTGGAAGAAAACTTTTCTCTCGAACCCTCGAGGTGTATCGCAATCTTTCCAGATTGTCTCCTTCACTCGCAATGTAGCGAATCTGATTAGATGAGAACAGAGGAAATCTCTGAAGTGAGTCATGAGACTGATCACTCGGAAACAAATCAAATCGTCAGCGCGAGCACTCAATTCATATTTCCCATCATCGCGTTCGGTTCACGGGGTTCAATCTCAATTAATATTTCAATTTAACTGTGAGCAGCTTCTTCTCTATGACACATCCGGTCGAGACTCTTGCGAAATGTGATCAATAAAATGTTCTCTCGATGTTTGTCGCAAACAAGTGTTTAATGTGTTTCGGAAATGGAACTTTTTGCTCGACAGCATAATTATGCGAGATCGCGGATGATGAGCAGCGAAAATATCACCGCTAACCCTAAAGCAGTGCGAGATCTTTCAATGGAAATGTAGCGACGAGACATGGGTTGTTTCACACATTGTGATCGGCCCGAGTTTCGCCCGCGAAAAAGTTTTTTAATGAAAAATTCTTCGAGAGAGATTAAAATAACAACATGCATCATAATTAAGCCAGACATCTGTGAACATGGAGGGTTTTTGTTGTTTATTAAACAAAATTAACGAGGGAGCTGTTGGTTATCAGTCGAGTTTATTAGTCGATTCTGTCATGACTTCAGCTGGAATGACATCATCGGTCGAAGAAGAAGCTTCAACGGATTTAAATCAATTGAGAAACACGCTACATGTGCTAGCCACTGTCGCAACTTCCAAACGGAGATTTCATCTTGGCGTTTTTGCTGGCTTCCCAAACGCTCGACTTTCAATCTCTTCTTGACTCCGCTGGTTGAACTTTATGGAAGCGATTTTCTCATTCATTCAGATTCTTAGAATCTCAACTCGAAAATAACCGAGCGCGGAATCAGTTTAATTTGTTGAGCGCGGAGGAAAATTTCTTCGTTTAATTAAACTTAATTTGTTGAGAAAGATTTGCTTCAGATTATTTGAGATAATTTGTTGAAGACTCGCATCGATTTTCTTGGAATTGATTTCTGGATTTCTAGTGAAGTTTCAATTAAAAACAGGTTTTAAATTTTGAGAAAATATTGGGGGAAAATCTTTCTGTTTTTAGTTCAATTTTAAGGCTTAAAGTAATCACAATGTATTTTCTTGAGTTGACTTTTTAAAAAACTTCTAAGGATGGTTTACTGGTTCAAAATTACTGATTGAACATTTTCAAAACGTTTGATTTATGTTAAACATTTAAAACCAACAAATCGCGTTTCAATTACTTGAACAACATAAATTTTTCTATGATTTTTCTCGATCAAGTGGCGAAGCTTTGCGTCCATTTTCAATGGCGAGTTCGAAGGAATAAAATGAGAGAGAACGCTCACAATTTCCTCGTAATGAGAATTCAGCAAGACGATTTCTAACTCACCGTCGGTTTTTCCGCGAGGAGTAACCACCTTGAATGCACTTGATGATTGCGGATTGTTTTGCGACACAAACATGCTCGTATTGTTATTCAGTTCATTTTTGATTTTAATATTCATCATCGTCACACTAAAATCCAATGGAAGCTGCGTCAGGGTCTCAGAAGCTTCCATAGTTTCCTTTACTTTTTCTTATCACAAAAACTATTTTCTCATCGGAAATTTTAATCCTCAGCAGATTGCACAAGCCAATTCACTCTTTTCTGTTTCCTCAAAACCACCGTCGCAGCTTAAAAATGTGCGTCCAAGCGAGTTGAGATTCCGATTGATTCTGATATATTCAATCACACGCGCGCTAATATAATGTCACACCAAGAAGAGCTGAGCACAGACAAAAAAGCTTAATCCCATGTTTGCTGCTGTTGTTCACTTGGAAGCCAATTATTCAGTGCAAAAAACACAGCACAAGAATCGGTAGCAGAAGAATTCGGCTGACAGCGAGGGGGAGAGTTGAGAGCGAGCGACCGGATAACTACACTAGCTGAAAGCACATTGTGTTCTAAAATCGAAACACATCGCCGTCAAATAAAAACACGAAAAAGAAAGAACAGAAATCTAACGAGCAATCCAGATTGCTGTGCCGCATATCTGACTGTGTGTGTACGAGTGAATATTGTGGGATTTCCACAAAGCAGTGAACAGGGCTTCGACGGCTGTGTTGGTAGAGCACACTCTCGACATACATTCAACAGATTTCAGCTTACGCCACGCCTTCCACGTCACATTTTCCCATCACAGCTTTTCCCTTTCGGCTTTCATTTCCAGATTTCCGCAGACTTTTTCAAAGTCGAGAGAAGAGAGTCGAGAGATTTTCCACAGCGATTTTCCCAACACGATGAGCGCTGCTCTCATTTTATTCTGTCGAGTCTCGCAATCACAAATGGAAGATTTCCTTGTCCATCTTTATGGCAATCTTCGACCGGCTTATCGTCGCCGTGAAGGAGCAATAAAAAATAATGATCCAAAATTTAAGGTCGCAATAACATTTTTAATGTGATATCAATCATAATCCAATTAAACTTTTATACAGCGACCATTAAATCCTGATATTTCTTTGTGAAGTTAACGTGATTGCGCCATATAATTAGCGGAGATAAGTCCGTGGAAAGCCATAATGATTTCGTCTAATTATAACTTCTTAATGTCGACAGATAAGTTAAAGCCGTGTTTATCTTATCAGACACTTTGCTCACGCATTAAGTGCCGTTGGACGCGAATCGAAAAATCATGGCTCTTAATTACTTTGATAGGGGTTTGATTTTGATAAGAGGCTTTAGACGTTTTTTATTCGATAACGCAACAAACAGGCGCCAAAGAGTTTCGTAAAATTCTTGAAGCAAAACATTCTTTCCCAGTCTTCGATCTCGCGTAATTAAATTATCTGAAAATCTAAATTGACAAATTTATCGCCTCTCGTTAATTTCAATCAATACATCTCCGACCACTCTCGGGAAGATTCTCGAGTTGCCTTCATGACCCGCGCTCACCCCTCGATGAGTAAAAAAGTAAACAGAGAAGTCCTTCACGCCACTACCAGTTGAACAACAGCAGAGTCACATGCTGTTCAGTGTTTATGAAGTCGCTGCGTTTTTTATCGAAAATAATTTCGATGCCCTCATGTGCCCCGAACTGCGTGATGCATTAAAATAAACAGAACTGTGTTTAATGTCAACAGAGAGATCCTTGCCGATTGAAACGAGATATCCTCGAGAAACTTTTCTCGTTGCTCCTAATCTAAATTGAATTGCCATAAAACAGTGTCGATTGCGCAAAGGCTAAATGACATTTTTGGTGGTTCGCGACTGTCAAGTGATAAGATAGGACAGCGTTTTTAGTATCCAAGCAGTTCATCATAAAAACAAAACGACTGCTGATAAAAAGAAGTCGTTAATTTGATTTCTGAACGCGTGATTCCAGTGACATTCGCGGGACGAAAGCGCTAAACTGAAAACAAACAACACCCGAAGCCGCTTCCATATTCGTTTTAATTGATCAATTGTGCTTAATTACGATGAGCAAACGAGAAGCAGAAATCTTTCCCTCGTTGCCTAATGAAAGAAATATCAAGCTGAGACCGAGACAGCAGTTGTGTTACAATCAGCAGCGATCACTCTCGTAACGTATCTTGATGCTTCCACTGTGTGATTTCAATTAATTAAATAATTCGTTCAATTAAGGGGAGACGATGTGCTTTGTTTCACAGACGCTCTGATGAGAAATTTATTTTTAGAAGTCACTCGCGTCGATGCGGGCACCGTTTTTGCGACAAAGCCCAGCTAAGCCACGGCAAGCTCTTCATCAAACATTTGCCCAACAGTCGAAGGGAAACTGATTCGACGAGGAATAATTTTGATTTTATTGCTTTTTCGAGCCGAGCGATAAGATAAGCGGGCAAAAGTGTTTTTATTGATGCACAAATGGCTGATTAAACATCGTAAATATATCAAAGACTTTAAATCACGGTAATCGACGTGATCCACTTTTAAAAATAAGCCCCAACAACGCAATGGATTGTGTAGTGAATTGTCGTGAGGCGATGAGGTAATCGGTTGAGCCTCGATGGCTTGATTGGGCTTAGGAATGGTACGAAAGACCTTCGGAACTTTATTTCAAATTATCAACCGCTTCATCCTCAATTATATTGCATCAAAAGTCAGAGATAAGCCAGATATCCTAAAATATTTCCTAGCTTCTCTCGAGCAATAAAGAACGTCTGATAAGACTCGCGATAACTCAATTCAGAAACAACTGGTTGCTTTTAATCTAATCTCATTCTTTTTAACCCACAGTCAAGTGCACAGAAATCATTTCGAACTTCATTTTAATTGGTTTTGATAACGAGAGAAGCTTAAGAGCTTTAAAACTTTTGTTATCACGACAGATTTCCGTCAATTTTTTTGGATTGGCCATTGTTTCTGCCATCATTTTGCGCAACTCTTGAAATCCAAGTCATTACGCTTAATTGGGCGTCTTGTTGCAAATCACAATAATCCAATTTGACTTTCTCACTCGACACAACACTCGGTTCTCGGTGGTGTAATTCAACACCTTACAACCACTTTGAGCAAATTTACATCTGGACCAAAAGCCGAGGCAAACAACAAACGAGATTACAAGAGAAATGTTAGCCGAGGAATAAATTTAACAAGCCGGAATTTTAGGGCATGTCAATCAAGATAATTCTCTGAGTAGTCGCAAAAGGTTTCAGGTTCGTAGCAAAGTTGTTGACACGTTCGGACGATGAATGTGCAACATTGCTTGTTGCGGAGACGAGAGCAAAACCATAAATCAAATTAAATTAAAAATTCCTTTTAGATGCAACAAGGTTCGAGCTTGCAAGACGGAATGAAGTAGGGAGAGTGAAATTTTAATTGAAAATGTTTCGTCGCTGTTCGAAATCGTTTGAGTCTGTTGGATTTCAGTTGAATGAAAGGATTTGGATCAGTTGTAGCAAGAGTGGGTGCATTGATCTATGTTTGAATCAAATGATCTGATCTTGCAAGTAATCTCGTTATTGAAAGATTATCAAATCTGTTGGCGACAGACTGTCGAAGAATTTTTAGTCAACATATGTAAGTATATCCAAATTCAACAGAATACATAAATTCCACGGTTGACACATCGCATGCTCTTAATAATCAACTCTGATTTGAGTAGCAAATCTCGTCACTCCGCTTCATTGTGCTTGCGATTGTGGAGTAAGACTGTGTTGGTTCAAACTTGGAAACTTCACCACGCCTTTCGCGACGATTTTTTGGCTTCATGTGTAGGTTTTCCTTTCATGTTCTTTTTTGATTTCATAGTATGTATGATTGCCAGCGATTAATGAGGCTGAAAATTCGACAAAAATTATCAGAAGAAATTAGACGAGTTGTTTTGGAAATATTTAAATTTTATCTAAATATTTTTTTGTACTAAAAACTCTCTACAAAAATTGTGTGATAAAATGCTTTGGTTCTCACTCCAAAAAATCAATGCTGACATATTTTATGATTCCATAATTGTTGATTCGCATGAGCCTTTGTTGACTCATAAAAAATCAGAACATATTTTGTTTCGTTGCCGTATGGCGATTTGTACTCAATGACGAGGCCACCGTTTTGTTTAAAATCAGGAAACCGAAAGTCGACAGAGCATGCGACAGACTATCGCTTGAGAATCTTGAGTAAATATGCTTTGTTTGCTCGACACCGCGTAGTCACATGACTAGCTTTTAAAACTCGTAACTTTCAGCTGATGGTTCACATTGAATCAAAACGACGACAATGAATGAAATTAACTGAAATCTTCTCGACACGAAACTATCACGAAATTTCAATTAAAGTCATCAAGCTCGCTTACAACGGGAATCAAAAATTTCATCTCTGAACGTGACGTTCGTGGACTCTCTGCAAGGCCCGAGCGTGTAGAATCCATTATCCAATTAAGATTTTCCTCCCACTCGCAGCTCGTAAACAGAATTTAAAATTTTTCGGCAGCTTGTGGGTCCACTGAAATGATTTTAATGGACAAGATTCAGCCGGAGTTGTGCGACTAATGACACGTGTGGCAATGAACTCGACAAGAGAATTCGATGCAAAAATAATTGAAGTTTTTATTGCTTTCATTTGCATTGGAGGCAGCCACAAAAAAATGCAATTCCCTCTGGAATCTGCCGCCGTTCATTTAACGCTCAACACCCACGCAATGCGATTCAGTTTCGCTTTAGCGCCAGCGATTCCTTTCCCCGTTTAAATCACAGAAGAATGTGAATCAGTTCGCTGTTCAATCGAGTGTGTTTGATGAAAATAAGAAAATTCAATCAGAAAACCTTGAAAACCTTTTTAAAAATGAAAAGAATTTCCACCCGAAATAAAATCCAGATTTCTGATATTCATTTAGCAGAGCGAGCGGAAGCGTTTTTACGACTTTTAAAGCATCTGCGTGTGCTTTCTGTGAATGAGCGTATTGATTTTTCCGTTCTCGTTATGAAAATAGCAGCGTTCAAGCATTTTTATGGCATGATGGTAATTTTTCACGAGATTTTTACGGTTCTGATTTCTCCCGACCGACCCAGCCCCGAGCTTTATGTGTGTGTGCAAAAATAAATCCCCGATAGCGGAGCGAGAAGCTCCGTCATAAATACAAAACGTTTCCGGGGCGGGCGCAATGGAATTTCGATAGCGAATTCACGATTTTCTCCATCTCGAAGCGACATAAAACCTTCGCTTTCATTAGTATTCATTTCTGTTAATGAGGAAACTAACCCCGTACTGAAAGCGAGAGCCGACCCTTCGGCATTATAACGACATTTCTACCATTCCAGAATCATAATAAAGCAAAGTAGGAAAGAAATCTTTCCACCGTTCAGCTCGTTCTTCAGCATTAATTAAAATCAGCCCGAGATTTTTTCGCCTTTTATCGCCTTTGTCAGTTCGCAGCTATGAGCAAGAGAAATTTATTCAGCTCGAGTTTTCCTCGATCCTGTTTTTATTATCCTCGTTAAACAGCGAACTAAGCTCACACACACAGAGCGCTATTAACAAGACTTACCTTCCTCCTAACAAGCATCCCAGACTCATTTCGTTTTATCGTATGAAAGCACTTGACATTCAACGAAAATCGATTTTCCTCCCACTTCCCTCCGCTCTGTCGTCGACCGAGGAAAATCAGCAGCTGAAATCTCATTCTGTGAAAAGCTTTGCTTTTTTTCAAGCTTATTTTCCTTTGCTCCATTCTTTTCGTGCCTTTTCCCGTGCGGGAAAGGGCGATGGAATTGCGTTGAAGAGCTTTCGAGACAGAATACACATTAACGTTGCTCCGATTTCTCCGTTTGCCGCTCTTTGGGTTTATTTTCGTTGCCGGGAAAAGCCTTTTTGCTTTATGCTTCGGCAATGAAATTGATAAGATTTGCGGGTTCTCTCTGTTTATTTATAAAACGCAGAGCAATCACTCGACGAGCTGAGTTTTCCGAGCGTTGTCATAGCTTCTCGAGCATTGTTGTGAGGAAATTTGCTGAGCAATCTCGTCTGATGAACGAGAAAAGATTCTGAAAATGGATAATGTTGATGTGGGAGCAAAACGATGATGTGTGGGGGGAGTCATAGAGAAGAAAGGAGTTAGGGCATGGAGCTCAAGCATTAAGTGAATTTCTCTTAGCATGCCAAGGAAACTAACAGAACTAGGCTGTAAAATAGCAACCGACCGTCATCAGTTTGATCTGGAAAACTTTGAAGTCGAATTCGAGCTTCACGATTTGAACTGAACGCATTTGAACTTATTTTCAAGCCTCCACTCATCGCCTCTCCACAACGACGATAAATCAAATCAAAAATAGGAATTTTCATTTTATTGCGCAATCAACTTTCAAGAAAATCCAAACGAAGTAAAATTTATGACCGTTCGGGAGGATTTTAATTGAAAATTCTTGAATCCTCGGAGAGGAAGATAATTTGTCACCGATTCAATTCTAATATGCTATTAGTGCCGTTGATATTTATGACCCCTTTTAAGCTGTTAATCCCTTGATAGTTGTAAATGCTCGGCCTCTCTCCTTGCACCCAACTCAATTTTCGGGAGAAGGAAATTCGTGTTAACTAAATCATCCCTCGTTTTGTGTTGGCAAACTGTTTATATTTACTCACCCGTTTAGCATCATTAAAGGGCTTCGCTGATCTCATTCGAGTTGTGGGTGTTGATCACACAAAATATTTGAAAGCAAAGAATCAGCGACAACTTCGGCTCGATAATCCGGAGCCTGGCCAGGGTTATTAAAATATTAATTATCATTTCCACGATTCGGAAATAATATTTTTAAAATCGTTTTTCATTAAATGTATTTTTGATTTCCTTTTAAGCCGCCCTCATTAAATCCAGTTTTATTAAAAGTGTGATTTATGCTCGGGATTTATTTTCATTATAAAGCGAGTGATCTCGCATAATCATGGGCAGACAGGGCTTTGAAGTATCACGCTCGCTTGTGGTCGTGATTGCAAATTGCTGCGAAAGTTTTGAGCTCCACAATGAAACAACTTAATGCTAGTTTCATGAGTTAACTGGCTGAATTCATCTCAGAATGTCATGTCTCTCGCTACAGATACGAAACCCTGGCAAACAATTTTTTGTCTCTCGAAACTCGAAATTTTTAAAATGATTTCATTATCGTTGAGTGATTTTAATGTGCCAAAATATCGATTTCGCATTAAGGTTTTACCTTTCCGAACACGCAAACACAAAATATATTTCATTACGAATTCGATCAGCATGTTTCATCATTGTCACACATCTATTTGTACGTGTTTGATTTCGCTATGAAAATTTTCACTGGCAACAACTTTTTTCACTCGAGTATTAATTTATCATCCATAATTTGAATTGATATTGATATCAATTTTCATATAAAAAAGTTTGCTGATGATGTTGACAAACGATACACAAAATTTAATTTGCTCGCTCTTCTTCCTCGTCTCCTGCCCTCAACCGATATCCATTTAATTGGTTTTTGTCATTTATTTTGTGTCGATGACATAAATGTCAATTGATCTCAGTGGAGGAGACACAAACGGGTAAATTAAACTGATTATTGTTTGATGGGAGTGTTTCAGCAACTTCAGTTGGATGGAGAGCAGAGTCAGAGTGAAAATTCGGGCAATTATACTTGATTGTGTGCGATGGCAAGCTCTTTGGATTTCTCGATAAAATGGAAGAGAATTTTGAGAAAATGATAAATCATGAGACTTAAATTTGACAGATTGAAGACAGTTTAGTCATCCAGCTGAATGGTGACGATGCTTTTTATTCCAGCAGATTGAATGGTTGATTCTTGATAAGAATTAAACATTGAGTTGAATTTATATATCTATGTTAACTCTACTTGCGTATTTATTCATTCATGACCTGGACAAACAAGAATGTGAATTGTCTTGCCCATCATTTTGTCGATGCCCGCGATTAAGACTTCACCGCCAACAAAGTCAACAAGTACAAGTCAACAACAACAAGTAAACTTACTAGCAAGTGATCTTAAATAACCTCGATCATCAAACCCCTAGAAAAAGACTCAAGAATGAACATTTCCTTCCTTGAGTTGCAAACTATCATCAGAGCCAAACATCGTAACAAAATAGCCAAACATCATTTTTCAAATATTCATAACGCTGCCTGTCTCTCCGTCCTAGTCGATCTAACAAAAGCTAGAAATTCCTACAACATGAAATGATTATCGGAAGAAGCATAAAAAGTCCATCTCTTATTCGACGTCTTCAATATTTGATTGCAAGTTGGATGGAAAACGACACAAAATATCACGAAGAAGCAACGACGTTTATGCATAAATATTTACATAAAAACAAATTTTAAATTCGAAATGTCGAGAGCTCCGCTCGGCAATGTCGAAGCAAAAAGTTATTGATTTGATATTACAATCGCTTCTGCTGTTCCTCGCTTTCTCTCCCACCGGAGCCTTCTTTCCCTCTGGTGGATAAGAGATATTAATCCAGCACATGACAGGTCGGTCGGTTTCAAATCATAATAAAAACCAATTTTCGCAACTTAGACATTGGTTCACGTTTTCTGGTGTCGAGGATGGGTCGAGTGGGGAGTCGTAAAACGAAACAGTTTTTAATCCGTTGAAATATTCTGGGAAATGTTGAAGCAAGCGAGTCAAACTGGGAGCGATTGAGAGTTCTGTCGATGTTATTTTGTATTTCATGAATTTTCTGTCAAAGTCTTAGAGTTTCAACGATCATCTTGCTTATTTATTTGAACCAAATTTGTCATATGTCTTACTTTCCCGAAGTTCATTTGCTTTCAATCATTACCCGCAAGACTTGGCTTACAAAACTTTCAATGCTTCCCAACTCAAAAAAGGTAAAAGCAGTTGGAGAAGAGCGAATAAAAATAATAATCTTTCAAATGGCATTTCAGATGTGAATGACTTATTTTTTATTCACACATCAACTCGGGCATCATTTTCGGTTTCCCTTTTTTTATTGATAAAAATGAAAAACAAATTTCCCTTTTCAAGGGTTAGCCTCGTCGCAAAAGTGTCACGAGTCTTTGCGGGGCGATCATCGAGTGTGAGCGAAGATGAAAAAGCATAAAGTCATAAATAAGATATAAGTTACTGTGGAAAAACCGTTCCGTCGATGGGAAAATGGACTCGAAATGTCGGATTCCTTATGGCTCATCGACGCTTGAGTGGCAAAGAAACCTTTTAAAAAAATTGAAATATATTTGCATGGCGCTTGATTTCTGATTAAACTCAATGCCCATTCCACAGCAAACGCTTCCGGTTAACCTGTTGGAATTCGAGTGAGATACTTTTACTCATCGAAGTGAATATTAATGGAGGGATGTGCGATGACTTTGCGGATAGTTTCACAAAGCGTAGAGACAAAAGCAAAACTAGATGAGAGAAGGAAAGTGTCACCGTTACGGTTTAAATGCTTTGCCATTGTGCTGGAGTGTGACCGTAAATCCCACTTTCATTCATGCAGATATTCCTTCGAGCTCGCTCGGCCTGTGAACTGCAAAACCAAAAATTAATTACAGCACGACAAAAGCAAAGAAGAAATTATGGGAAAATTTGTGCTGGAAATCCTTCGGGGGCTTAGGGAAGCTTCTCATCCATTGCCTCGAAACAGATAATTCATCTATTATTCTCCCATTTTGTCGCAAGCTCTAACTCTGCTTAGGAGAACCTTCGTCATTGTCACCGCTCCTCCACCCACGCCATAGCCCGAGAACCATTAATGTGCATTTTTGTGAAAATTATTTATTTCATTTAATAAAATCCAACATAAAGTTTTATTGAGTGTGATGATAAATAATGATTTCGCTCCACTGTCGCTTCTCTCGTTTTTGCTCCTCGGTTGGCTTGAAGTGGTTTAAAATAAGATTTATTGTCTTTCCCTCTCCCGAAGCAAGACGCGCACCGGAAGAATTCCTTTTGCTGAAACCATGATTAAGAACATTTTCGATGCTTTATTATTAATTTCAGTCTCTTATTTCACACGGAAGACTTCCGACATTGCTCGTGTGAATGGAACGATAATCCTTTCATACCCGAATCACACTTAACTCAATGAATAGTGAAATGGAGAAGGTTGAGCTTTAGTGATTTAAAGTGAGGTTTCATAAAAACTCTTGATTGGGAGTTTCAAACTGAGTATGTTTCAGCTTAGGAGAAATGATTGCAAGGAGAATGAAAAACTCAACTTACAAAACTGACGAAAGACGCTTGAGGCATCTGTTCAAGCATATTGCCCCAACGTCAAAAGGCGTTATGGATGCTTCCATCCAAGCTTAGACTTCAAACTCAGTTAGAAGTTAAAATTTGAAGAACTCATTAAAAGAATTTTTTTCCTTTTCGCGCTTGAGAAAATTACAGACTCGAAGGCGAAGGAAAAGTCTTTTGAATAAAGTGAAGAACTATTTTTTCTTCCTCGTTGAGATAAAAGATGTTAAAAGTTTCACCGACTTCGCATCGCTGTTCAAGTGGAAGAAAGGAAAGTTGCTTTTAATATATTTTCTGAAAAGTCAGCGAGAAATTTCCACATTTATCTAACGCTGCGAAAGGGTTGAGTCGAGGAAGGAAATGAAATTAATACAACAGCAGAATCGTTAAATTATCCTGTAATTCAGTTTATATTTTTCCCTGTTGAAAGTAGTGAGGCCTCTCGAAACTTGTTTTCATGGTGAACTTGAGAAAACCTTCCGTGCTCAGTTTAACAAACTTAGTTTACTTTATTCTTTAAACTCATTGATAGATTTTATCATCTCAAGCGATGCGACTCGCTTCAAAGTTGTCGTACCATTCATGGAATGGCTCGAAGTTCGCGTCGTAAAAATTAAGATTTGGAATCATCACCGTTCGGAAGAAGCTTCGCCCGGGATTCGAGCCAGCTGGCAAGAAGCGAGTCAAGTATAGAACACGTTCAGCTTGACATTCGGTGTTGGTGACGACGCATAGCGCGAGCAGTAAGTTCTCAAGCGATGCAACTCTGAAATGAATTCACATGTTGATTGGTGGTCAACTTCCGAATTTTTTTGTTCAACTTACTCTGATTCTATCACCGCATGGTTTTCTTCGATAAACTCGATCAGTACATCATAAGAAGTTTCCGAAAGGGAAGCAGCTGCTTGTAGAATAAGCTCGCGTTCATTTTCTTGCAAGGAGCTTGACATGTCTAGCGTTTGTTCCATGTAAAATCTCAAGAGATCTCGATCTGTCGTACACAGCAAATCGATCAAATCCATCGAGCGAGTGTCAACGCTTCGTGTCAGCGCCAAGTCGAAGAAATGCCGCCAGACAGTTTCGTTTGCTGTGAGGAATCCACTGCATCGATAATCACCAACAAAGCTCGACGACCCTGTCTCGATTTCTTCAAGAAGAGCATTGAGGGTATCAGTTCGACAACTTTCAACTCCCGCTAGGCAGCTTCCTCGATTGACGATATTTGTTGCACTGATGTCACTGAACTCGGTTCCATAGACTGGCGTCAAGATCTCACGCACAAAGTTCATGTGCATGCGATGTAAACGCGATCCTCGAAGTCTCTCCTCGAATTTACGGAGTCCGCCATTGGCTCGAATCCAAACGTGTGAGTTTCTCTCAAGTGGCAGCGACTCCATCATGTCTAAGAACAAAGTCGCTCGGATGTCGTAATTCTCGGCAATGAAGCGATGAAGGTCAGCGTACAAAGTCCCACGATTTAGGAAGTGAATCGCTTCATGGTCGGTGTTGAGTGCGTTGATGATCAACTGCCATAGTGGCTCGTCATAGTTCGTCACGTAATAAGAGTTGTCTCTCAAATTGAAGATAATCCAGTCGTCGTCAGTCCAACTTTTGTTGGCACTTGCCGCTTGAATTGTCATTTCTCTCATTGTGAGCCAAAACTCTGGGATTGTTTCATCGAAATCTGGGTTGCTGGCTGTTGCGTAGGTTAGTGGAATTGCAAACAGTTCTTGGTGTGACGTACGGAAGCCTTCTTGAGTTACAGTAAGATTTGAGCCGTTGCGACTAACAGTGACAACTGGGAAACCAGCAAAGTTCAGCCACGTGTGCATCAATTCTCTAATGTCGGGGAAACTGTTTGGTGGATAATCTTCAGATATTGCTTGGCGAAGGCCAGTAAAGAAGTCTTCGTCAGTTGCTGAATTCATTGATCTAGCAACCAAATAATATCCAACGCCTTTAGTCCACGTAGAGTCGCCCAATCCCTGCTGGAACGTCCTTAAAACCAATGCGGCTTTTTGATATGAAATGAAGTTGTTGAATCTTGAGCGAATGTCTTCAATTGTCTCAACGTATCGATTCATAGGTTCGACCAAATCGAAAATATCATTTTCCATTGAGTTGTCGAGAAACTCTACCAGAAATCTTTCCCATTGAACTTTCTCAGGGAACACGATGTCGTTAAGCACATTCTCGTAGAAGGTAGCAAGTCCTTCGTTCAGCCTAAAGGTTAAACATTTATTAGATTATTAGTTTAAGGACTTTTGAAGAGTCATTTACCACAGAAACGTCCACCACTCTGGTGAAACTAAATTAGCAAAATAAATGTGCTGATAAGATAAAAGAAGTTAGCCTTGAAATTTAGAAACAACGCAGCCGTTACTTACGGAATACTCGTGTCCCAATCCCATTTCTCTTCTGTGTTGTGCAATTGGATCATCGTTGATTTGAATTTGTGAGTTTTCATTGAACACCACGAGTCCCCAATTGTGAGCACCATCGAAACCAGGAGCTGCGAATTGTGTACTGACTGAGAGTGAGTAAGGAATGTTGAAGAGGTTGACCATTGCGTTCATCATCTGAACTCCAATCTCTAGTGAGTTGTCGAGTTGGCCAGCTGCGATTGCTTCAGGGCGGGCAAGGACCTGGAACAATATGTCGTTGTCTGTCGTGTTGACTGTGGTGAAAGGCGACACTGCGTAAGCAATTATGTAAGAAGGAATAGGCGGTGTCTCTTCAAAAGTCGTCGTCGCATATCCATTGTCTACAACAACGCTTGTCGGAAGAGTATTCGCGACCGCTCTATAACTTTCATGGTGGTAAATCGAAAGCTGATAAGTTGCTCTAAAGCGAACTTCGTCGTAGCAAGGATAGCCGTGTCTTGAGTTTAGCGGATGGAAGTGAGAAACAGCTAGCCAGCTGGTTAGATTTGTTGCGGGATCGGTTGCAGATAAACGAATGAATCCGCGATTTTGAAGGACTTCAAGTTCTGCAAAAAATGTAATTTCGAGTAAAAGCTCTTGCCCCGCTTGCAGTGTTTGATTCACTGAGATGATAAGAAATTCACGTTCAGTGTCAAATGCGTGTGTAATATCGAAGCCCGTGCCACCAGAACCGATGAGAATAATTTCTCGGATGGTTTGATTGCGTGAGTGGATCGTGATTGAGTTCGATGTCTCAAGAACGGTGATATTAATTCTCACAGATCCGCCGAAATTGAATTCTCCTCTGTGGATTGCTGTTCGCACGTGTAGGTCGTAGTGCGTTGGCCGAGTGTTGTTAGGCAAGCGCCACTCGCTTGTATCAAACTTTTCACTGACCGTCTCGAGTGCCTGGTAATCTTCCCTTAGATTACTCTTAGAGTTCAGATTTCTTTGTACAAATCTTTGCAATTTTAGTGCTTCAGTTCCATCCTTATCGCCATGTGTCACTGAAATTGCGATTACAGCAAATAAAACTAACAATGTCCACTTAGCCATTTCGACTCTTCATCAACTTCTGATAGAAAATTTGTTCTGCGATCGAATTTATACCAAGGGAAGCTCCAAGTCAAGAGCTTTATCTTATCGCTGCGATTAGAAGTAATCGGAAGCTTAATTTCGCTTGTGAATAAGATAACTTCTCATGACTGAAAGCAATTTAGAAGCAAAATTTGTCGATACTGAGCTAGCACGGATTTCTATGGGACTAGACTGCAATTAATTTGAAGATAGAAATTAAAATGATCCCTGGTAAAAATTTTACCGTAAAATCATCCGGCAATAAAAGTTCTAAGTAGCTCCATATTGATAAGAAATCGAACGCTAGAAACTCACGTAGGCTTCACAATAAACTGGTTCAAACAGAGTTTCAAGATAGCGCAATCTGGAAAACCGAAAACTCTTTTTCATTGTAACAAAGCTTAGACTTCAAACTCAGTTAGGCATTATAATTTGAAGAACTCATTAAAATAATTTGCTTTTTCCTTTTGAAAATTTACTCATTCACGCTTGAGAAAATTACAGACTCGAAGACGAAGGAAAAGTCTTTTGAATAAAGTGAAGAACTATTTTTTCTTCCTCGTTGAGATAAAAGATGTTAAAAGTTTCACCGAATTCGCATCGCTGTTCAAGTGGAAGAAAGGAAAGTTGCTTTTAATATATTTTCTGAAAAGTCAGCGAGAAATTTCCACATTTATCTAACGCTGCGAAAGGGTTGAGTCGAGGAAGGAAATGAAATTAATACAACAGCAGAACCGTTAAATTATCCTGTAATTCATTTTTTATTTCCACCTCCATTAGACTTTTTATTTCGCGATTCTGAGGCGCGCATTAAAGATGGAAACAACTTCATTTTAATACGATGAAGACGAAGGCAAAACAATTTTCCAACTTGCTCCCCTTCATAATTTCTCGCTGCCAGCGAAATCTTCATCCTCGTTTCCTTCATGCTCGTTTAAAGTTGAGAAAAGTTGTTTCGTATTAAAATTATGCGATCTCTGGTTTCTGTTGTTTTGTTTGAAGGAAACTTTAGCCAAGTTATGACGATGCACAGAGCGACCGTAAGACGAACCAACGAGGGCGGGAGAGAGCGAAAGATGAGGCATCGTGTTGTTGAGTTTATGGAAAAAAGTTTTTCATTTATCGGCGGATGATGTTGTTCTGTGTTCAGCGATATAATTGCTGCGCTGGGATGCCTTGTAATTGAATTAAAACTGCTCTTCTTGACTGCCTTATTCGTTCGTCTTGACTTGCTCGCTCGTCGGCGGCGCTTCGTTATTAAATTTTAAATGTTTCAGCTCTTAGGAGATTGTTGCACTTTGAGAAGTCTGCCGATATGGATGAAGGAGATTGAAGATGGAAGTTTGATATGACCAAAGATCGTTGTACGGAATCAGGGAACGAGAGCAGCCAACTCACTGCACTGCATTCCACGACGAATCGAGCGTATCAATTGCAGAAGCGAATAATCGCAGGGGCTGAGTCACCCTCAAAACTCTTTTCGCCGAACACATGTTCCCAACAATTTTGAGAGATTTTCATGTTGTTCGACTTACTCGTCAAACTCAGAAGTTCATAACAATCGCTACGGTTGATTAGTTTTTGTTAACACTAAATAAATATTTAATTTTAATCATGCGACGAACACGAAAGCGAAAATCACCCGAGTTCAACCGATGATGGAGCCAGTTTCTTCCTTTAAGTATGCAGATCTCGTATTGGTTTCGTTGACAAATTGAATTTCGGAAGACGAAAGGGAAATTAAATTTTCGAAGTGAAATGTGACTCGCAGATCGAGAGCGGATGGGAAATTTTTGTCGTTCACCATCCGCACAAATCGCTTTTTAAATATTTTTTCGAAAACTCGGGAGAGAAAAGGATTTCGCTGCTTGAATACTAAACGGGAAAACTCCTTTCGCTCCATTTCCCAATGATTTTTCAAACGTCCGCTTCAGCTGAACGAGATGAAATCGCAACCATGTGTTTGACCGATTCCCACAAAGATTTTTCTGCTTTCTGTAATCTTTCCTTCATCAGCGTGGAGCCACTAAAAGCAAACTTAGAAATGAATCCCAAATCCTATTCGGGTGGGCCGACGTTCGGCAATAATCTCTGTGGCCTGAAACGGAATGATGGATAATGAAAAAAGATGAAAACCACCCAAAAACTCGCAGATGTCAATTTTCACAAGCACACATTTTCCTTCTCGTGTGCTTTTTTCCCTCCAGCAATCTTTAAGGGGATTTCGGATTTGCAGGAATCATGATGGAACCGAGAGAATCGTCTGCTTTTATGGTCGGTTTTTTATTTGGAGATTTATCAAACAAGGGCAGAATGAGAAAGGAAAAAATCTTTTAGCTGTCAAGTGTAGGCGTGATTTATTAACATCATTCATGACTCTCAACATCTCACCCATGAGAACGCTGGCCATACGACGGAAGGCACCCAAGGCGCATTTGGACGTCTCTGAATGGAGATTTCTTGATGATTTCTTGGTGAAAAGAAGTTGAAGCAGTGAAACACTAACTAGCAGCAGCAGAACATGCATTCAATTCTTCACTAAATCTAAGGAGGAAATTTTGAAAGCTAATTCTCTCGTAGGCTGTGATCTTTGAACAATTAATTCAGTTTCAATCCATTGAGCGGTCGTTTTGAAATTTTAACGGTCGCTAAGATTTCAAATCTTGTTAGTTGCTCAGTTTGACAAACGGAAAAACGTAAACAAAAATTTAATAAGTAAAATTCACTGGAAATACAAAGAAACACGACTCTTGCAGCACGGAAACTTATTCTAAACATAAGAATATACATCGAAATATCAAAATCACAGCAGTGACATATCGATTTAAGGTAAAATTCATTACGATGACAAACGCACGTGTTTGTCTAGATTTTTATTTTCCTTTGATATTTCAGCATGGCAACATCACTGGCAGAACAGCTTCGTCGGCTTCAAACGCCACAATCTTCGCAGTTCATCGATAGCAAGAAACGCGACTCGATTCTCTTCACGACCAAAGAGGCAGCGACGAAAACCCGCGAGACTATTTACGAGATTGGACTCAGTGGATTGCAGGAGCTGATTGAGATGAACTCTGCATTCGAAGAGTTCCAGTCTACGCTTTTTGAGCTAACAGCAAAAGATGTTCAGCGTGCAGTGGAGACGAAGGAAGTTAACGCTCTGCTCGACAAAAACATCAAACGCTTTATGTTCCACTTGTCGCCTTATTTCATGATCCCTGCGACTCACAAATGTCTCGAGTGGCTCATCCGGCGATTCAATATCAATCTTTACAACAAGGACGAGTTCCTGATGCTGATTCTGCCTTACCATCAGACTAATATGTTTGTTCGTTGCGTCCAAATCATGAAGTTCGATGATCCGACCAACAAATGGGATTTTCTCAGTGAAGTTAAAAAGTCGAGCGTCCCCTTATCGAAGTACGCGGTGTGGAATCATGGAGCAACTCAGCCTAGCTTCTTGGGATTCGTGGGAAAGTTCACGCACGAAGCGATCAAGGAACTGAGCCACAAAGCCGGTAGCTTGCAGACTATGCTGGCTTTTTACTGCACAACGATAATCGGAGCGATGGAACAAGCAGCCAGCATCAACGACAATCATCTACTGTCCATTGCAAAGTACCTGGTCAAGGCCTATAAATCGGACGTCGTTGATTTCACTGCCGCCGAATACTAAACGGGAAAACTCCTTTCGCTGGTGATTTCCCAAGCTTGGTGTTTCAAACGTCCGCTTCAGCTGAACTGATGGACAAAATCACAAGCACAGTTCAACCATCGCTAACGCAGAACGTGATCCTCTTGTTGTCTTTGATGTTCCAGTCACAGAATGATGATCTTAAAGTGACTGATAAGACATTGGAGAACATCATGACCTTCAAGTGGCTGCTGATTGCTCTCGAGCAGATGAAAAACGAAGGCAAACCTTACATTGCTTTCTTCAGCGCCTGAAACGGAATGATGGATAATGAAAAAGATGAAAATCGGCGACAAAAACTCGCAGACTTTATGCTTTACAAAGAATACTGCGAAAGTTTGATGTCAGGAGTTGCACTGGACGACGACGAAGCTCAACTTATAATCAAGTGAGTCGAAGATAAAATTGATTTTCTAGCGACTACAACATTCGTTTCAGGTCCATTCTGGACAGCTACATTCTCGCACCTGATGAGACCGAGGAGCAGAAAGACGACAAAAAGAGTTTGAAGGAAGATGACGACGAGGACGAAGGGATAATCTCCTTAGATTCTGACGACGATGAGGACAACATACCATTGAAATCGCAAGACGTTACTCTCTGGTATTCAGCGTTCCTGAAAAGCCTCGAGCGAAAGTATCCGACAGCGTTTGATGAAGTCGTGAAGGTTGTCATGAGTACAACGCCCGGACGAACGCGAAATGGATTGAAGAACGTTCTTGGTAAGTCAAAAGGTGAAATTCACTAAAAGTAAATGAAACTGATGATCTTTTTGTAGGCTTTTTACTCAAGGTTTCTTGCGCCAGCAGCGACACAAATGTCTTCGAGAACTTGTACCATCTTTGAACAATTAATTCAGTTTCAATCCATAAGAACTGAAGCGGTCGCTTATCTCGTCCAAAATTTTAACGGAAGATAAGATCTTTCAAATCTTGTTAGTTGCGACAGTCTTCGACTGACCGTGGCCGAACGTTTAAACGATGACAACCCAAACGTTTAATAAGTCCAAGTTCACTGGAACATACAAAGAAACCAGCGCAGCTTGTTGCAGCTTATCGGTGCTGATGAGCTTGTGGCGAAACTATCAAAAGTTCTGATGCGGTTCTGGAAGTCTCCAGAGAAATGGGAATGCGTCAGATACAGAGCTTTGCAGCTGATAACTTCAGACGGAGTTTACCAATGCTCATTACGATGACAAACGCACGTGTCTTGATCTAGGTTTTTATTTTCCTTTGATATTTCAGCATGGCTAACATCACTGGCAGCTGAACATTTACCATTTGATCAGAAACTCAAGCTACGCCACAATCTTCGCAGTTCATCGAAGCGCTGCCGAAGAAAGTTAAGGACGTGTCGAGTTCTGCCGACCATCGTCGGTGCTCGAGGTGTTACAGGAATGCAAGAGCCTTCCGACCAGCGAGTCAATTCTGGCCACAATCAGATTGAAATTTGTTGGAAAACCAAAAGTCTGGAAGCATTCGAAGCGTTCCAGTCTCGCTTTGCTGTTGCTTGCAGCTGCAACAGCAACCAGCAAGATGTTCAGAGTTTGCAGTGCGAGACTGTGCAAGTCGTCAAAGAAATATTGAACAAGAGAAAGCTCAACTTCATCGATGGACAATTAACGGACACTTGTCGCCTTCAAGTCACAAGAGATCCCAACTGCCACAGTCACGAATCTGCTCAAGCGGCTCATCTCAAGCACAAACTTCGAAGGTCTATCAGTTATCTTTACGAGAACGACATCGAGAACCAGTTGAAACTTGAACTGATTCAATGCCTTACCATCAGACTAATATGTTCAAAGCTTCGTTGCGACACAAATCGATGAAGCTTCGATGATCCGACCAACAAATGGGATTTTCTCAGTGACACCGTTAAAAAGTCGAGCGTCCCCTTATCGAAGTACGCGGTGTGGTCTCACAGTTTTGCAACTTCTCAGCCTCAGCTTCTTGGGATTCAAGATGACAACGGATCAAGTCTTGAGCTTCACGATCACGAAGCGATGCAAGGAACGTTTTGGCAAGCCAACCAAGAACACGCCGGTAGCAATTGCAGACTATGCTGAGCTTTTTACTGCACAACGATAATCGTTGACAGCGATGGAACAAAGCAGCCGAGCATCAACGACAATCATCTACTGTCCATTGCAAAGTACCTGGTCAAGGCCTATAAATCGGACGTCGTTGATTTCGACAAGTTGCCGCCGGTTACATCGAAAGAGCGAGATCTCAGTTGCTGGTGAACGAACCAAGCTTAGCATGATTATGTTCCTCATAACGAAGTAGATGGACAAAATCAGCAAGCACAGTTCAACCAAATCGCTAACGCAGGAATTCTGTCAACGATTCGCTACTTGTTGTCTTTCGATGTTCCAGTCACAGAATGATCGAGTCTTAAAGTGACTGATTCTCAAGACATCTGACGGACAAGAAAGTTCTCGAGGTCATGACCTTCAAGTGGCTGCTGATTGCTCTCGAGCAGATGAAAAACGAAGGCAAACCTTACATTGCTTTCTTCAGCGCTTTGATCTGCAAGTTGTTGGAGAAAATCGGCGACAAGAACGAGGACTTTATGCTTTACAAAGAATACTGCGAAAGTTTGATGTCAGGAGTTGCACTGGACGACGACGAAGCTCAACTTATAATCAAGTGAGTCGAAGATAAAATTGATTCTTGTTCTGAAAGCGATCTACGAGAACGTTTTCGTTTCAGGTCCATTCTGGACATCGCGCTACAATTCTCGCACCTGATCGTTAGATGCTCGAGGAGCAGAAAGACGACAAAAAGAGTGCAAGCTGCTAAGGAAGCCTTCATTCTACTGGACGACGAGGACGAAGATGATTAAATCTCCTTAGATTCTGACGACGATGAGGACAACAATTACCATTGAAAGGACGCAAGACGTGATACTCTCTGGTATTCAGCGTTCGTCTGATGAAAGCCTCGAGGCGTGACATTACTTGACAGCGTTCTCCAGATGAAGTCGTGAAGGTTGTCATGAGTACAAACCCGCCCGGCTTGATTCCTTTACGCGAAATGTTCGATGTGCTCGAATAACGTTGCTTGCGTTAAGTCAAAAGGTGAAATTCACTAACATGGAATATACCCGGCAAACTGATGATCTTTTTGTAGGCTTTTTACTCAAGGTTTCTTGCGCCAGCAGCGACACAAATGTCTTCGAGAACTTGTACCATCACAACGCCAACATAAGAACTGAAGCGGTTGCTTATCTCGTCCAAAACTTCAAGAAGATAAATCTTTCAAACAATGAGAGCAGCGACATTCTTCGACTGACCGTGGCCGAACGTTTAAACGATGACAACCCAAACGTTTTGCTCCAAGTTCTGAACATCGAACCAGCGCAGCTTGTTGAACTTATCGGTGCTGATGAGCTTGTGGCGAAACTATCAAAAGTTCTGATGCGGTTCTGGAAGTCTCCAGAGAAATGGGAATGCGTCAGATACAGAGCTTTGCAGCTGCTAACTTCAGACGGAGTTTACCAATGCTCTGATGATAACATTGTCTTGATCACGGTTTTGCCTTTCCTGTTTCCGGCTAACAAACTGGAGCTGAACATTTACCATTTGATCAGAAACTCAAGCTACGCCAAAGCTTCAGAGTTCATCGAAGCGCTGCCGAAGAAAGTTAAGGACGTGTCGAGTTTGCCGCCATCGTCGGTGCTCGAGGTGTTACAGGAATGCAAGAGCCTTCCGACCAGCGAGTCAATTCTGGCCACAATCAGAAGAAATTTGTTGGAAAACCAAAAGTCTGGAAGCATCAGCGTTCAGTTCGCTTTGCTGTTGCTTGCAGCTGCAATCGAACCAGCAAGAAGTCCAGAGTTTGGTGTGCGCGCTGTGCAAGTCGTCAAAGAAATATTGAACAAGAGAAAGCTCAACTTCATCGATGGACAATTAACGGACACCGATCTCTTCAAGTCACAAGAGATCCCAACTGCCACAGTCACGAATCTGCTCAAGCGGCTCATCTCAAGCACAAACTTCGAAGGTCTATCAGTTAGCTTCAACGAGAACGATATCGAGAACCAGTTGAAACTTGAACTATTTCAATTTCTTGTTGAACAATTCTTCAAAGCTTCGCCGACACAACGATCAAGCTTCAACGATGTCATTAAAGTTTTCCTCGACACCGTCTGCAAGTCCAATCATCTGACGAAAATCTTGTTCTTCTCACAGTTTTGCACTTCTCACTCAGTTTATCAAGATGACAACGGATCAAGTCTTGAGCTTCAGATCAGAACGATGCGATTGCTCAACCACGTTTTGGCAAGCAACCAAGAACACGCCGGCAATTATACAAGCGAGTTCTTCCAGCACATCTTGATCTCGTTGACAGCTGAACAAACAATCATCCGAGAGCTGGGAATGGCAATCGTTGAGACTCTGCACAAGCAAAACATTCCGGCCAGCTGGAAGTTCTTATTCGACAAGTTGGAAAGTCGAAAGAGCGAGATCTTGATGGATAACGAACAGCTTAGCATGATTATGTTCCTCATAACGAGTAGAAAGACATCAGCGCACGTCAAGCAAATCATCGAAGGAATTCTGTCAACGATTCGCTACCCAGCGACCTTCGACTACACTCGATCGAGTCTTCTGATGATTCTCAAGCATCTGACGGACAAGAAAGTTCTCGAGGTCATGACGCAGGTAGCGTTGCAGCTGATTGAAATCAAGGACGCGTCGATTTTGCGTTACGACGACTTCCAATCGTCGAACATTAAACTGGTACTGATGAAAATCAGCCAAGCAACTATTTCAACGATGTGGGAGTTGACATCGAAGTCGCTCGAGTGTCACCGTTTGTTATCAGATGACGACGGAAGATATCTGACTCCCTCGATTCTTGTTCTGAAAGCGATCGACGAGAACGTTTTCGCTAAGCTTCATCCAGATCATCGCGCCACAATTTTCCATCAAATCGTTAAATGCTCGATGAACGAACATCCTCGAATTGTGCAAGCTGCTAACAAAGCCTTCATTCTACTGGACATCGACGACAAGATGATTAAAGCTATGCTAGCGAAAATGCCAAGAATTGATCAAAAACAGAAAGGACAAAAGACGAGAAGTGATACAGGAAAGAATTCGCTGTCGTCTGATGAATGGCGTGAAGGCGTGACATTACTTGAACTTCTCCAGAACAAGACTAAAGGTTTGACAAACCCGCACGGCTTGATTCCTTTACTGTTCGATGTGCTCGATAATTGCTTGCGTTCATCAACTGAATCCAACATGGAATATACCCGGCAAATTGTCTTGTCGCTCTTGCTCAACATCTGTCAGACGGTTTCGCCAGATGGAAAAGCTCATCGTGCACTCGGCATCCAGGACTCTCAACTGAAGACGGAGCTGGTTATTCGTTGCATTAAAGAATCAGAGAACCCACAAACTCATCATCACTCTTTGTTGCTGCTCGCCCAATTGGCTCTAATGACACCCGATCAAGTGCTGAACGATATGATGACAATCTTCACGTTTGTCGGAACCACGCTCATCCGACACGAGGACTCTTACAGCTTCCAAATCATTTCGAAGATAATTGAAAACGTTGTGCCGACGTTGGCACTTGGAAAACGTGGAGACGATGACATTCTTCCGATCCTGAAGATTTTCGCTTCGATTATTTTGCAAGTTCCTGACCATCGTCGATTGATGCTTTACGTCAAACTCCTTTCGACCCTAGACGTTGACAAATATCTGTGGATGTTTGTTGGACTCGTCATGGAGAATCAGGTGACGACGCATCAGAAAGGGACGCCACAAGAAGAACTTCCGCAACGCGTTCAAATCGCTCTTGCCATCGCGAAGGAGTTTGATGTGAAAACGATTGTTGAGTCGTCAACTTCGCTGATTGTTTACCTGAAAGAACTTCCAATGTTCCTTGAAAACAAACCTGACGTGAGAACGACATCAGCAGAAGAGGAGAAAGTAATATTCAGCTTGAAGACTCACACCAATGTTCAATTGCGTCACTTCAAATATTTGGTCTTACAATTCCTTAAGAATCTCCTGTCGTCACCGGAAGTAGCCGCGAAGGTTACTCGCTTGAGCATGAACACAAAGATGGAAATGAAAGGAATGTTCCAGGACATCATTTTGAACGTGTTGACGTTGATTCCTGAAATCTCGAAGGCGCTCGATCATCAACGAATGAAACCGTTTGAGAAATCGTGGCACGCAATCCTTCAAAACTCGTTCGACATTCTGGAAGCGGCCATTGAGCTTCTGTCGCCAGATATGTTGCTTGTTGTCGTAGAGAACCTGATGCTGCACGAGTTCCTTCTGGTACGAAAGAAAGTCATTGAGCTGCTGAACAGGAAACTTGAGGAAAACTATTTCGAAGTTTGCGAAGATCGCAAGTTGATGAAGCTAATGGTTCCATTGAAGAAGATCTGCGACACGATCGGAAATGATGAAACGACCACCGCGCTTGAAGTTGTCCAACAATCCGCGCTGACGTCAATCAAGTTGCTGGCGAGAAAACTTTCAGAAGATAATTCCGAAGACTTTGTTGGCATCCTTCAAAACCTCACAGAAGTAATCGACAGTGAGAAAATCAAGACGACTGTGCTGGTAAATCTAGTCGTGTGCGTCGCAGAGTTGACTGCAGTCTTGAAGGTCAGAGCCATTGGAATGCTGGGAAATCTAATGCCAAGTGTCCTGCGGCTGATGACTGTTCGTGACGACGATCCAGTTGCCTTTCTTCTGCTCTATTCGGCAGTATCAGCAGTGCTCCGTATAATCGAGACAGTTCCGCTATTCCTGAGTCCGTATCTCTCGCAAATCATATCGCAGCTGACTCGACTGAGTCCAGGATTGAAGCTTTTGCAAGACGGAAAGATCACATTGACAATCGGTAAAATTACCAAGATATGGACAACAATGGCCGAGTTGGTTCCAACACGCGTGCTCGTGCCTGCTATCGAGGAGGTTTATGAGCGAGCTGTGCACAAAGGACATTACGCATCGGTAGAGCCAATCATGGACCTCATGTACGAGATTTTCCAAAACGCTGACGGGAAAGACGTGAAGAGTCATCAGTCGGAATTGACAGAATTCTTCCTCAAAACGATGCAGTTCCGGTGCGAAGTGCAAGGAAAAATGTCGATAAGCTCCGAGGAGATCAACGACATCGAGCTCTGCGTTATTCGCGCCCTTGTCGCTCTCGTCTTGAAGCTTTCCGAGGGCTCGTTCCGTCCTCTGTTCGACAGCATCTTCTCTTGGGCGATCCGAGACGACCCCAGCAACTTCAACCGAGCGATCACTTTCTTCAGATGGACAACCGAAGTCTCTGCAGCTTTAAAATCGCTTTTCTTACTGTTCTCATCCGATCTGGTGGACACTGCTGGGCTGCTGCTGGATAAATGCAACCCGTCGAAGCATGACGACGATTCCTGTTTTGGCGAAGACAAAACCAAGAATCTTTATCTGACTCAGTACATTCTGCGCACGTTGAACAACATCTTCCTTCATGACCATCAGAACTTTATCAACACGCAGCGATTCGATGTTGTCATGCAACCGATCGTCGATCAAATTGAGAATGAATTCGTGCTAGCCGACGACAACATGCAGCAGCTGATTCGAACTTGTGTGGCTCAACTTGCAGTGTCGGCTTCCGATGACATTCTATGGAAGCAGCTCAACTATCAGGTGCTGATGAAGACTCGGTCGGACAGCGTTGACCAAAGGATCTTTGGACTGAAGGTTTGCGTCGACATGGCGAAGAAGCTCGGCGAAGACTTTGAACCTTTGGTGCCAGAGACGATTCCGTTCCTCTCGGAGCTCTTGGAAGACGAAGACTACCAAGTCGTGGAAGCTTGTCAGAACGGCGTTCGTGAGCTTGAAGCAACTGTCGGCGAATCACTACAGAAATATTTTTAAGCATATTATCTGGAATAACTGAAAATATTTTTAACAATAAAACTGAATTTCAATCAATCCATTTTGTCATTTAATTTTGCATTTGCTGTCGACAACGATCAGAAGTTTAATAAAAATATATATTTATTTACATTAATCTTTGATAAGTTATAGTTCTACAAAATGATTCTTAGTCAACTTTCACATTGGAATAGATTTTCCTCACGAAGAATGTGGTGCCGATGTAGCCGACGGTTCCGCAGATGATTCCCAAGGCGCCGCTGAATAGCGCCATGTATCCGAAATAGAAAACTGTTTGGAACAAGCCGTACATTCTGAGAAGAAAGTTTAAGAAATCAATCGATGAACTCAGTCAAAGTTGTCATGAAACTCACTTGGTCTTGAAGAAGAAATAGTAGAACGCGTAAATGTACACGTAGATGGACGTCGAAGCGCCGGAAAGGAAGGAAGTCCATTGCCATCTGTAGTCTTCTGCGTTGAGCAGGAAGTATGAGCAGACAATCGTCACGCAGACCGTCACTGTGATGAGAATGAGGAACACGAGCAGCATGAAGCCGTAGACGTAGTAAATCTTGTAAGCCCAGAACGACGTGAAGATGAAATACCTGCGACGGAGAAAAGTTAGCCAACACGATAACTTGAAATTGTCCACTTACATCTCAATGAAAATTGAACCGAATGGAAGAATTCCGCCCAGCATCGTAATCACCACGGGCTCCATGAACCATTTCTTCTCGGGAATCGGACGTGGAACTGCGTTCACTCGGCACGGATGATCTGGTTGGCCGTTGAGGTTTCGACCCACAATCGTTCCGATGAGCGTCAGTGGCAGGATAACAAAGATGCAGATGCAAGTCACCGCCAACATTGTTCCGAAGGGGATCGCCCGAGACGCGTGGTAGTAGATCGCGATGAAGTTGATAAGGAACGCGGTGCCGCAAACGAAGAAGGGCAGAAGGAAAGCAGACAGAAGCATCTGTCGGATCCAAATCCTTCCACCCATTCTCGCGTAAAGGGAACCGCCGAAGTAACCGTTGATCGGCGACGTTGCTGCGTAGACAAAGATCGCTGTCGACAAGAGCGATCCGCGCCTAAAACCAAAGAGTTAGCTTAGAACGTTCAGTCGCAAGGAAACTTACTCAGTGTAGAGGTCTCCGATGATGGCGAAGATCGTGACACACAGAACGACTGTGGTAAGCTGATAGCCAACTCCGATGACCGAGGTGAACAGAATTGGGTAAGAAGAAGAGCGGAACACGTCGCCATGGATATTTTTCCATCCGTACTCGTCCCCGAGATCGCGCTCGTCATCCATCTCTTCGTCCTTGCTGTATCGCGCGTAATCCTTTCGCAAGGTGCGCACGAGAATCATTGACACAAGTCCGACGAGGAAAATGACCATCATGAAGCTGTTGAAGATGCTGAACCAGTGAATGCGGTGCTGGAAGAAGTTCGGGTCGAGATACTTGTCGAAACGATCCTTGAAAGGAGTTTCCGACGGTTGCCAGTTGACTTCGTAGGTGAACGAAAGCTGAGCTCCGACATGAAGCAGCTGCTCGTGTTCGTTTGTCAGATTGACTTCAATGATGTGCTGGCCGTTGTAGCCAATGTCGAACTTCTTGTGCGTGTTGATGTAGAACTTCTTATCGCGTTCCTTGCCGACCGCTCCCCAGATCGGGAGACCGTCGATGTACATCTGGAACCAGTAGTGATTCTTGACAGCGTAGACGAACGCCTTGTACTTCTCCTCGGTCAGCTCAACCATGCAAGTAACCGTCGCTGGCGGAACGTTGTCTTTGTATTCTATCGCATATCCGCTGAACTCCAATTCAATTCCTTCCAGCGCCTCCGACAACGTCTCATGGTAATGTGAAATGCTTTGCTTGCTGCCAACGCAGAACGGCAGCGAGAAATATGCGTAAGTCTCCTGGCGATTGTGATAAGGACCCACGGTGTTCATCCACAGCACAACTTCCTCATGATCTTCATACTGAAAATACGGAGATTTAGAAAAGAAAATCACAACCGAAACTTGAATCGACTGACGATGTGGTTGTGCTCGTCCGCCGACGAGAATGCGAAGCTTGCGACTAGCAGCGAGACCAGAAGCGTCCAGCCATTCATTTCGTTTATCACTCAGTGCTTAACTAAACTAATTAGAGTTGAAAATTTCACGTTCGTCGTGGTTTGTTGACATGTCACTTCTTCTGTTGCTCAGATTTGCTCGGCCGCGAAGGTTTGCGATTCGCAAAAAGTTCTTTGAATTTTGGTGGAAAATTTAAAATCTGCACGTGGTCAACGATTTCAACGCCCACGAGCTTCGGTTGAACACTCAGCATGGCAACTGTGGAATGACGAAAGTGAAGGATAACACAATTGAGGTCTTAAATGCTTTTTGATCTTCCAAAATGACGCAACTGCTACTTGAAACTTAATTTTTTAAAAGTTTATGATTGTTTCCTGTTCAAAAATAATTCACTACGCTGACTTATTTGGCTCGTCTGTGAGGTTCCTCATTGCTTAGCTTCACAACAATTTGATACGTTGTGTCTAAAGTTGTGGCATCCTTTTGTGCTTCATTTGGGTTTTCTCATTTGCCTCTTACAAGCTCACCGAAGAATTCCATCGTTATCATATGAACGTAAGACTTTTGACCTTGAAGCTTTCCGACGAATCGTAAAACAACGAGAGCTTTGGTGGACTTGAACAGAGGAATGAGTCGATCGGAAACCGAGAAATTCACGAAATGATAGACACCCTGAGGAAAAAGCTTGAGAAAATGTTTCAAACTGCGTTTGTCTTACTGGTTTTAACGGCATCGACAGCACGAAATCGATGGAGCTTCGAAAATTTTCCAAGAAAGTTTTCACCAGAAAGCTTCCTCTCATATCTTTTGCTATTCGATTGATATCGATTGTTGATCTAACAAACAAACGACGATACTGATCGTCGTCGTCGTTTTCAGGCAGACGAACGCTTGTATCAACTTTTATGAACGGGATTTCAACGAAAATGCAAACCGTGATGTTCAGCAGACTGTCGTGGATTCCATCGCTGGACACGTTCACCGTCACATTTCCGAAGGAATTGTTATTTCCAGTTATCCTGACTTTTTCGACGATCAATATGCAGTCCTTCGAATCAGAAATGTGTGCGTATGATTTGGAAACTCAATTTGTTTGCTCACCACACAATAAAACAGTAGGCAAGCTGCCAATATCAGTTTCAAATGTTTCGACGTCGAGCTTTCCATTGAAAATGGACAAAATCTGTCAATCAGTACAGAACGAGAGCTTTGCAGGAAACTTTTATGCAATTGACTGTGCTGCGGATCTCTGCTTGCTTAAATTACAATTTAAACTAAGCTGTTCGTTATCATGATGACCTCTGATTGTCTCACAGTTTCTTGGATAAAATTTCCATTCTAATTGAAGTTGGGGAATTCAATTTTTTAAACATTTTAATTTTTCGCTGTCTGTACTCGTCATAGAGCTGAGCTTTCGTCATAAAAGAAAACTTCTATTGTGTCCCAATCTTCCCAAAAAAAACTTGATGATGACTGAGCCTTTGAGTTAGGAGCCAATGGTGGTATAAACTTGTCGCTGGTTGTAAAGTTTTCTATTTAAGTTCTCGTTCCCCGTCATTGCTTAAGCTGAAGTTTCATGCCGCATAGTGGCCAACCAAATCGTAATTGACGCTTCTGATGAGAAAGCAACAAAGCAACAAAGTTTTAAGCTTTGAAAATCCATTGAAATATAATTTAGTATTGAAAAATTCTACGGGAAGCTTCAAATCAGTTACAGTTGAACTTGTGAAAACCAAAATGATAAACCAACGTTTTCACCATTCGATTTCGTGTGACATCTGAAGTGAAATGCATGAAATTATATTTGTACAGAAATTTTTGGATCCAAAAACTAATCGGACCAAATTATTTTTTGTTCTAATCACGAATTATTCGTTCCATTTCTCCTGTGATCGTTCGATGAAGAAGTTACTTTGTTTCGTAGCTGTCGTTGCTTTGGCTGTAAGTTGATCTCAATATCTCTTGCTGTGCTTGATCAATCCAACGAACCTCTCTAGCAATCGATAGTGATCACCCGTCACATCGATTTCCTGCCAGAAAACAAGTATGGGATACTGAACGTCAGCTTATGCAACGATTGGAAGCATAACACCGTCTTTAACTTCTCGCTTTACTTGAAAGTTCGAGTTTTCAACGCAAAGCTAAATGGAAGAATTATGTTACCGCAAGATCCTCAAGACAAAGAGTACCGAAGAACATTTTTCCAAACAACGATAGACGTGGTTAACACCTTGAAAACTCTGAAAGGAAGCTTTATCGTCGATTTGACATTAGACATCTTAAAGAAAAATTATCCTGTGTTGCCAAGCTTTCCACTTCCAGCTGTAAGTCTTCATTAACAAGGCTGCTTGTATTCCATTACAACTGCCGAAACATCAAGGTAAATCGCCTGAACCGATTCCGTTCCTTGTTCTTATTCATTTTCAAGGGCTCCAGTTATCGTCTTGACAACGTTAGCATCGTCGACAGATTTATTCCTCCTCTGGCTCCAGTATCGAAAGGCTCTTTGATATTGGATTTTCATGTGAAACTTGGTGCAAAGAAACCGTTTGAACTTATGACAACAATCAATTTCTACGGCGAACACAGACGTCCCAAACCTCGATGAATAAATTATAAAATTTAAATCTCAAGTCCTAAATTGGTTTCAAACTTTTACCAGAAAGATAAGTAGAGGGCATCAAGATAACGAAGAGCTTAAATTGTAACTCAAACTTGCAGAGATCCGCAGCTCAGTAAATTGCATAAGAGTTTCCTGCCAAGCTTTCGGTTTTTAATGTTTGATAGCCTTGCAAAAAAATTATTTCTAATGGAAAGCTCGACGTGGAAACATTTTAAACGTCTGTTGACTATTTGTTTCTTGATTTATTATGCGGTAAGCAGAAAAACTCAGCGTCTAAATCATATTAACTCATCTATGATTCGTAGGATTGCGTATTGATCATCAATACGGTGAGAACGACTGGAAATGGAAGTATCGGGAATATGACGGTGAACGTGTCCAATGATGGAATCCACGACAGTCTGCTGAACTTCACATACCACGTTTTTGTAAAGATCCCGCTGATGAGAGTTGCTGTCAGCGTTCATCTCCCTGAGAACGACGACGATGATCGGTATCGTCGCGTCTTCCTCAGATCTACAGTCGATATCAATCGTTTATTGAAAGATATGAATGGTAGCTTTCTGGTCAAAACTTTTTTGGAAAACTTTCGAAGCTCCATTGATTTTGAACCAGAATTGCCATTGAAACCAGTAAGACCTTGAATAGCCTGAAACATGCTCTTAAGTTCAGTTTACAGGGTGTCTACCATTACGTGAATTTCTCTGTATCTGATCGACTCATTCCTCTGTTCAAGTCTACTCAAGGTCTCGTCGTGCTACGATTCGTCGGAAAGCTTCAGGGTCAAAAGTCCTATGTTCACATTAGAACGATGGAATTCTTCGGTGAGCTTGTAAGAGGCACAATGCGAAAAACTCTTTAAAGCATCAATAAGAAAACAATAATGCAAATTTATTTGGAAATTTTCGAAATTTGCAACCAAATTCTGAAAATAATTTTTTATTCGCAACGACGAGAAATGTTTAACGTTTGTTGCATTGGCAGAAAAATTGTTTATTGTTCCGCTAGCGTTGTAGCGGTCAGCATGTTCAAACAAATCTTCTTCATTTTTTTGGCAAATTTCGTTGTGAGTCGATGACAGAAATAAATTTCCAAAAATATTTTATTTCCTTTCCACAAAAGGTGAATGGAATCATCTACATTAATCATGCTGATATAGACATGAACACAAATATTTCAAACCTATCGATAGACCTGATCAACGATGGAAAGCATGACACGATCATGAACATAACAGGACACTACTTCGTTACAGCTCTTAAAATAAGAATTGAAGCTGAAGTTAAATTTCCGGAGAACGACAAAGACGATAATTACAAGAGAACAATCGTGCGAACCACGATCGATTTAGAAAAACTAATTAAAGGGATCAAAGGAAGTTTTATCGCGAGTGTGATAACGGAAAACCTTTGGAAATGTTTGGACTACGAACCCAAATTTCCGCTGCGTCCCGTGAGTAACTTAACTTCAAAATTCGGTAGAAGTTCTGGTAATAATTATTTATATTCAGGGAGTTTACAGAGCAATAAACTTCACCGTCACAGATAAATACTGGCCAATGATTGTAGTAACAACAAAAGCTCTGGTTCAGGTGGTGATACACACAAAAATTGCTGAGCGGTCACCTTATAAGCTCAACGGAAAAGTTAACGTTTTCGGCGAAATCAGGAAATCACGCTGATTTCATCGGCGATTTTCCTTGATGTTACAAGCACTTTGGATTGTTCACAACTATTGGATAAGTATTTGTCAACACACAAAAAGATTGCTGATTCGAGCAAATAATTTCTTTGCCCCTACTAGTTTTATGTTAAGCAATTGATAGTTGAAGACTAAGCGACGAGGCTTCAGTATGGACGTTTCTATCTAGCATGATGTGAGTCACATCCTCTACCAAACCAGAAAATAAAGTCGCTGCATTTTCCTATTCTCATTTATTTTCTTTTAAATGTTCTAAATTTTTATCTATGCAAATTCTTTGCGTTATAATTCGAAGTCGTTGCAATGTTCATAATATCTTGAGGACGGATACACTCTAGGGGTCGACAAACTAAACGTATACTTCTCCATTCTTCTTTCCGTTTGCTCCGGGTCTCTTGGATAGCGTTGATGCTGCTGAGACAATGCTGGAGTTGTCTTGCGCCGCTGACTGTTGCGACTCATTGGACTGCTGCCGTTGCACGTTGTGTCTCAAAGCAGGTGTGGGCGAGTCGCTAAATAAGTTTCCAAGACTCGGTGTGCTTCTAAAACTTGTGTCGGTATAGTCGAGTGGAAGCTCGCTAATGATAGCTGCAGAGGACGTCGATTGGTTTGACGTAGTGATGGTGAGCGGGACTGTTGTAATGGAGACAGGAATTATTTCACTTTCATTGTTCCCTGTTGGCATCACGACGAAGGAACTCGACGTGGTGTTCGAGTCCATCTCTTGGGAGCTTGCCGGTATCATGAGTGATCCAAACTGTGTGTTGGTGGACTTAAGATTAAGTGGTAAGATAGATTTGTGGGGTGCAAGTGATCCCGATGACAGCGTGTTATTCACAGAGTCAGATTCCTTTATTGGCGACAGCAGCAGCGTTCCCAGGATTGGCACGTTATTCGATTGAGGGAAAATCGAAGGGTTTGTTGCTAAAGTTTGTGCACTCAGTGCAACTCCCGTAGCAATCGACTGAATGTTTCCGAACGGATTGTTGTTGCCTGCATGGTTGACGGTCAACCGATTGTCGTTCTCTGGCGTTGGAATTCGCTCGCGAACTCGTTGAACTCCATTTAACATTCCCTTAGAATCTAAATTGTTAGAAGAGGAAACGTGTTAGCGAACGCAAATTTCACGCAAGGTGCTTCAAATGGAATTTATGAATTGGTCGTACTTTGTTTCATAAACGGCCTTTGCCGGCCTGACTTTCGGCCTGCGAATTTATTCAGGATATTGTTGGACGGTTGATTACTCGCTGTTAAACCAGCTTCCGGACTTGAGTAAACTGAAAAGAGAACAAGTTGCAAAATCGTTTTCTAAAATTCATTACAAACTCACCGGAATTCAGTCGATTTCGATTGAAGAGTCCACCGGAGCTGTAAGCGGTTGATGAACTACGAATGGATCCCATTCTGTGCATTTGCCGGCTAAACCAGTTTTTGCGCCGCTCTACCATCGGCGTGTCGACGCTTTCGTAGTCCGCGTACACATCGTCGTTCAAGCTTCTTTTCATCGGCATAATGTTGGCGTACACTGCGTCGGCCTCTTTGACTTTATAAAGCTCGGCTGAGCCTTTCGGTTCATCGCGACGATAATGCTCTGACGCCACAGTGTATGGTAGATCCTTCGGCACAACCTCTTCCCAGTATTGGTCCTTCAAGAGCTCGGGATGCTCCTCATGCATCTCGTCAACTATCATGTACGAGGCCTAAACGATAGAACAAAAATAAAGAAATGAATGTAATTATCATTGGAAGAGAGCGTGGCACGTAATCGTAATTATTGCGACGACCTTGCACCAGCGTTCTCCAACAGCCGCGTAATTATCACGATAGGAGTTAAACCACATGATGCGGTCTCGTAACTTCGAATCAAACTAGACTTCCCAAATCGAAATTCTCACCTTAATGTGACGATCAATCAGCCAATTTAGTTCGATGTCATCGTCATCTTCTCCAAACGGATTGATCAAAACTTCGGCAACCTTCAGCCAGCCGACGTAGAAGCAAAACTGTTGAACGAGTTGCAATAAATTCGCGGCAATAAAATCGACAACATTCTTACCTGAAGCGCGGTAAAAAGCGGGAAATAAAGATCGGGATCCTCGTATTTCGTTCCATTGCCCGGCGGTTGCGATGGTACCATCTGTCGTCCCATTAACGCCGCAATAAAATATGTATACAGCACTAGAGTCACAACCTAATGCGTAATGAAGGTTTGTCAAGGACTCGCATATCGGCAACGCTTATATTCACTCACCTGTGTGTAGACAAGTGGAACTGAAACCGTGTCGTAGCCAATCAGCGCTCCAAGACGTCGGCGAATGTCTGACAGCTCCATCAATATTGTTTGCACTATGTGATCCGATGTGATGAGACCATCTTTTCTCGCTCGGTTGATGATATTTGTAGCCCAAACCAAAGGCATCCAGTATCTGTCAAAGTGTTTTATTAGAAACGGTGAGACGATGTTGGCGTTTCCCTACTTTGACATTGGGCTCTTCTGGTTCATGATCTCGAAAATCTTTCTCTCGCTCTCGAGCATCAGACCGGCGTCGACAAGATGTTGAAGCTCAGGAAATCGTCGCTTAACGCGTAATGAAATTCGCTGTAGAGTTATCACATAAGCTAACACCATATATCGCATGATGTTGCGCCTCATCAGTCGCCCGATTTCTTGCTGCTTCGGATCATCGGGAGTGAAAAGATTACAATTAATATTCGGGACCTTCATCTCCAACTTTGCTATTCCTGACACTTGAAATTTATTGATGTCAACTCACATTTCCTGGAATGGCTGCACTGATGAACAGCGCCAACGTATCTGGCCATGGCAGCAATTTGTACTGCTCCCACCATCGTTTAACAACTAAACTAACATAGAAGCCTAATACGAACGACATCGGGATCGACTCGCTCTGGGCGCCAAAATATGTGCGAACCTTCTCGAAGACACTAAACAAGTAAACATAAAATTAGCGGTTGAGCCTTATGCATGATTGAACGATTTCTGTGCGGAAAGCCCCAGTTGCAGTAATTTGCTCGTGATCGTTAGCAGTGCAGCGCCTTCAATAAAATAAATATTGCAATGATGGTCCCTGATGTAATTAAGCACGAGAAATCATTCAATCTACAATTCACCGATACAAAGTCAACGAGTCGGGGGGATTAAGAAACTGTTGAGCTGGGTGGATGGAAGGGGGAGTGAGATCGTCAATACAAGAAACTAAATCGAGAAACTTGGCCCAAAATCCAATCGCTTCTCTGTGACTTCTGAAAACATTCAACAGAACGAGTAAAACACAGAACAAACAATTATTTCATGCTCTTACGTCACAGTCAAACAGAAACTTTGCGAATGCTTTGTGTGAATTATGAATAATTCATGAGTGATTGATCATCGAAGATAAGCCGATGAGTTTTATCGAGAGAGCCTTAGTGTCAACTGAAGCGTGTGCAAATCAAAAATGGTCTCGGAGCGCATTTCACGCATCAACAACCTTGCGGAACGTGACTCTGCATGTGGAGTCGGTCTATTGTTGCTAATTAGCGTGCGGAGCTTCGTCCGAAATTTAGTTGCTGAGTCAATTTCAATCTTCCGTCTCTCTACCTCACTCAATTTCAACTCCGATGTAAGCTTGACTTTTGTGATTCATTGCTAAACAAATCAACAAAAATGTTGAAGAGGTCAAAGTGCGACACTCAAGCTAGCAATCAAATGTTGTCGCTCGAACAGAACACGAGGTAATGATTCGAAATACTTTGAAACTTAGCTTCAACGCATCAAGCTTTTTCATCGGATAGAACTCAACCGAGGTGGTTACTGCTCCTCTGCGATCTATTCGAGAGAAAACAGTATTTAATCTTGAAACTCTCCAGTATGTCAAATTCTATGAATGACCCAACGGTAATGTCATGCTATTCCTTCCCATTTGTCACTGTAACGACGTCCTCATCGACGCCGACAGCAAATGAATTTCCCAATGTTTGCTTTGTGCATTTAACGAGAAGTTAATCTCATGTGGTGAGCTTGAAATTTGACATCGATAACTTTTACATACACAAAGGAGTTAAAATGTGGAACAAAAACAATTAAATGTGAAAAATTTTGTGATTGCCAATTTCGCTTTTTGTTTTGAGTTTTTCGCTCGAAATTCTTTACCTAAAATTGTCATAGACATAACCGGATAGCTTAGCGTAATAGCTGCAATTAGACAACAATTTCGGCTTGTGGTTAATCATGACATGGAAGTAGATTTGCGGTGATGTTGGACACAAGTTCTCTTAATTGTTTCTTGCATGAACGACCGCCGCAGTCGTCGTCAGCGGCTACGAACCCGTTTTCCTTCAGTCTAAGCATGTTGCGGACAAGATGAAAAAGCGAGAGCCTTTCTTAACCTACCGTTTCTGATCATCGTTGAGAGCGTAGCGATACACGAAGTTAATTGTGTAATAAAGTCCTAAGTACGCGAGCAGCTCGCGCCAAACTAATTTGTAAACACTGCCTCGCCACCTGAAACGAAATCAATCAATCATTACTCACGGGAGATGGAGGAAAGTCTTAATTGTGTTATAAGGTTTATTACGAGAAGATCTTAACCTTCTTGAAACCTCCGTCTAAACTTTAAAGAAACTTTTCAACAGAACAGCAAAATGTATTAGAATTTTTTGTCGCTTTGCAAAAACTTTTACTGGCTTTTAGCACGAGTTGGCAGAACCTTAGCGGATTGATTCTCTCTGTATTTATCTCGGCACCTTCCTAGGATGATCAGGACTGTAAAGACGTTATAAGGTTGCCTTGATAAGCGAGAAGCTCCAAAAAACTGAAAACCGATTCGGTCTGCCAGAGAGTTTATTTACTGCGACCTTTCACAACAATTTCGCTGTGATTGGAATTGCATGTCACACCGCAAAGCCATCAAAATGCAACGAGCGATAAACCGCAGTCACTCTCTAAGCTTTGGTAATCCTCTCTCAGCACGCATTGCGATCGTCGCGCTGCATTTCTCGCCGATCGAAAGCAAAACTCGAGCCGAATGGAAAGAAACAAAAATTGGTGTCAGCGGGTGCCGAAGAAATACTTTAGCGAACGAATTGTTTGGATGGCTCAATATTTTTGCGTATGTTTTGTTTTAAATTGCAAATGTTTTCATTCAACAATCGATTGCCGTGTGTTGATTATTCAGGTTGAGATGCCGAGGTGTGGAGAGCTCTGACTTTGCCTTAACAGTTTGAAATTTTTTTCGAGTTCTATTCTGCTCACGTCAGCCGAATGACTTGAGGCCCGTGGAAGCCATAGATCGATCAAAACGACCATCGCAATCAACGTTGTGGAATCGCAGCCGAGCCAATGCCAGACGCGATTCATTTATTTGGCTTTTTCTGCGATGTTAACACGCAATTTCCCCGATCGTCAACACCGGTTTGGGCTTCTTGATGTCGATGTTGTTTGCGATAAATTCCTTAGAACTTTTTGCCGATTCTTTCGACCCTGAATCGAATTACCTGCAGTTGAAAGCTTGAGAAAACAGTTACCACGCTCATGCTAATTACTCGTATAAGTTTGAAAGCTTGATCGTGAGAACAATTAAGCATCTAACAAGTGTAATTGTTATCAAGGTCTACGTCTGAGAACTTTTCGCCTCTCCAGCTTCAAAAGCTGATAACGATCGCATTACGAAGCGAATGCAACTTCTTGCCAGCTTTTAACAAACTAATGCGGAAAATCAATGTCGCGGAGTCAAATTACAGCGAGTAGCTTCTCGAGGCTTTAGAATGTGCAGCGAGACGATCGCGTGGTATTTAAAAATGGGCAAACAATGTGCAATTAGTCATGAAGTCGAGAGCAGTGACAGGCGTCGAATGAAAACAAGAATTGTGAATAATAAATGTCGGTCGATGTCTCTTAGGGAACAACGGATCTATAAACATCCCGAAGGATTGGGCTGACTAGATTGATGTCTGAGTAATCTGGACTTCAACCTGAAAGTTGTCGCCTCTACTTAAATTGAGTAGTTGATGATATTACATTCAAACTAGATCAATTAGTCGACCAATAACGTCGCAATATCAATGCATCAGGTCACCCAAGTAAGCTTAAGCAATCAAACGTATGTTTTCGTGGTACTCGTGAAAGCTGAATCGACACAGCTGCTGCGAACCTCAATACCTTCGCTTTTCAACTGAGAGCCGAACGTCTTATCATTCTCTTCCACACCTTGACATGTTTCTGATTATTAAATTGCGTAATTCTTTGACTCTCGGTCGGGTTTAACTGCATGTTGAGAATGAATCAACCCGACAAGCAGGCGCGCGATAATGACGACGCTGGCTGGAACGTGTCGGCAGAGTCGTGAGCTTGAAGATGCTTGAGCGATTACCGATTGGAATTTCTCTAATCGCTCAGTTAATCATTCGCCGAGCTTATCCCGAAAGATATTCGCATGCTTGAATGCAAATCGAGCTTAGATCGCGAAATAATTAAGCCTGCATTGTTCCACTGCTCGTGTTTCCTCTCTCGCGCCAAGTTGCATCATTTATGCTGTTTTTCATCACTTTCCTCCATCGCTCAGTGTGTTTGCATTAACCGATCGTATCGACTCTACACCGCTACAGCCAGCGTTGTGTACAGCGAGCATTCTCCCTCGTGCACTCGATCGGCAAGGCTTGTCTGCGAGAAGCGATCATTTGTTATGCACACAGAACGATTCACTATTCAAATCCGATGGCATCCATTCAGGTTTCGGTTTTGTGTGTTTGTCCAATTCGATTTGTTTTACATTCGTTTTGTCTCGAATTGATTGAAAGTTGGACGAGATCGCTAGCATGGTCTAGAGGACCGTTGAAAATGATGTTATGAGAGCGAAGATCAATGCAAAACAACGATGTGGCAGGTAGTGAGTGAGGTGGGGATCCAGTATTCACTTGTTTTGGGCGACGTCGTTCATGAACAAGGCCTTAAGCGTAAACACGAGCGAGAACACGAATAGCTGAATGCAATGAACCGAACGGGAGCTCACGCGGCTCGCGACGACGTCGGGCGGTTTAGAAACCAGTCTATGATTCCATTTTGCTAATTAGTTATTCAATTCTCGGCGATGATTTGAAAAGTTTCAAAATGATTTTTGCCGTTCTCGTTCGTTTCGCTTCAAATTTCTTCCGACGACGTGTTCGACCTTTTTCCTCGCCCCTGACAGAGAAATCAAGTGGAACTAAATCTGGAACGAGACTTACTTCCATAAAATCTTCCAAAAGCAGCCGAAGCTACTCCCGTTGGGTACTTCAGCTGAATAGGAGATCGTCATGACGATATGCTTATGACGTCTGTTGCGGCTCGACAACCATCAGACTGGAAATTTCTTCTTGTTGCAGTCCGTGCTCCTGTCACACTCGCAAACTCACAGCCTAGTCTTCCTAACAATCACTCAACTTCCTCTTCACTTTACATCTCTACATTATCGTCAAGCTTCCACTTGTCTTCAGCTCATTAGCGAGTGGCGAAAAATTCCTTTGTCTATCTCGACACACAATCAACGGTTGAGCAGACGAAAATGTGCTGCTTGACCATGGACACTCTAACTTTCCTTTTCTCACTTTCGACTTGGCAGTTAAAATCACAAATTCACTTCACTCCATGAACTCGCACGAAGCAACTTTTAATCGACTGTTGATAATTTCAGTTTCAGCCTTTACTTTATCGAGACCACCGACACTCCGTTCTTGCTGCCACGAAAGCCACGCTCACAATGTCGATTGGAAAAGTGAATATTTTCGAAGTGCCTCGTGAACTGCGCGTATTGAATTCTCTTTTCCCTCTCTCAGCTCAAACATACTTTGGTGTGTCGTAGACACGGCGATCGCGAGCGCGAGAGACTCGCATAACCACCTGATTGACCTGAACAAAATTGCTTTGGGAAGCTTTCAATGCAATCTCAGCTAGCAAGATCGCAGAGAAGATCACGAGATACTTTACTGTAGATAAGCATGTATAGCATTTAACACAGGTTGATTGATTTTCCATTAAAGTGTTCGTCGTTAGCAACGATACTAATCAAACGATTGCTGTTATGCTGCTTGTGTAAATAATGAAACGCTTCAACCGGTTTGATTAAGAAGAGAAGAGAAGAACGAGGAGAATCGCGAAAAGGGATTTCTTTGAGTAAAATATTTTTATTGCAGTCGCGCGTTCCTAACATAGCTAAGCGATCGTCGGCTTTGCGATAATTGCGTTAGAAGTTTATTCCTTTCTGAAGCTCGTTGATCTCGTTGGCCGAGCTGCGAAGCTTTCTTCGCTCGTCATCGTTGAGTTTGATATTGACGATGCTGGAGATTCCGTTGCTGCTGAGAACGCAGGGTAGCGACAAAAAGACTTCACTTTGGATGCCGTAAAATCCTCGGACTAATGTAGAGACGGCGTGAACGTCGTTGCTCGACTGAAAAATGGCTGATGATATCTCGGAGCAGCTCAGCGCGATTCCCCACGATGAGAAACCTTTCAGTGTTCTCACTTGCCCTTCAATCTTCGAAGCTTCTTCATAGACCGACAGCCAATTCTCTTGATCGCTATCTGCGCCTACTGCTGGATTCATCTCAATCAGTCTCATGCCAGAAAAGTTCACGCTTGACCAGATTGGAACACTCGATTTGCCTTGCTCGCCAATGATCCAACCTTGGACTGAATTAGTCGCGATGTCAAATTTTTGCGATAGCAGGAAGCGAAAACGTGACGAGTTTAAATGTGTTCCAACACCGATGATGCGATGAATCGACCAGCCTGTCAGCTTCCAGGCAACGTAGCAGAGAATTTCGCACGGATTCGAAACAATAAGTAAAATCGCGTTGGGGCTCAGGCGAATCAGTTTCGTCAAGTAATCTTTCAGAATCCTAACATTCTGCTGTATCTGGTCGAAGTAAATTTCTTCTCCGATTTGTCGAACGCCAGCAGCAAAAATAATGAGCTTCGATCCAATTGTCAAGGACAGGTCAGACCCTCCAGTAACGCGAGCGTTTCTCATCACAAAGGAACTGTGCTGCAGATCAAGAAGTTCTCCTTTGATTTTGTCTTCGTTTCTGCTGATAATGACGACGTCGTTCGAGATTCCCTGCAGCAAAATCGAGAATGCTATCGACGTTCCTGCTGATCCTGATCCAACGATCGTGACTTTGTCTTTGAAATCTATCTTTGCAGATGTTTTATTTTTGAACACTTGATCTTGCGTTGTCATTGTAGCGACTTTATCTTCACAGGGAATTTTGAAAACTTCCAAGATTGTTATGATGGTGTCTATGAAACTTCTTAACGAGTCGGAGGGTAACTGCGATCGATGAGTCGCTGTCAACAAGAAAACGTCGTTGTTTGCTGTTGCAATTAGGAGGAAGTTTTTTGTTTGAAGCATTTGCTAGTGAGACGAAGAGATAAAGCTGCAAGCTTAAGCGCTATCATTGAATGACTGCTACACGAATATACAGATTTAACTTTTATTGTAGCTACAATCATGGATCGGAATCCATGCAAAGATTCAACGCTAATGAACGAACTATATATTTCACAATTTGCATACTTCTTTCTCCAATTTTGAGGTAGTTGGCGGTGCATGAATGACAAAATTTGCTCTCCGAATCCTTTACAGTCAAAATTTCTGCCAATTTCATTAAATTTTGTACGAACTTTGGTTGAAACAATAAAATTTTAGAATTAAATTTTCCTAACATTCATTGAATTTTCTTAATAATTTTGAAGTTTTGTCAATTTTCAAGTTTAGACGGTCACACCAAGTGGATAGCACACATAGGTCAACGGCCTTACAATGAGGCTATTGAACTCACATCAAAGTCACTGACCTCACATTAAAGTTTCCTTTATTTTGAGGTCGTGCAAGGACATTCAAGCTCTTTCCGGACTAGCCGAATGAGGAATTTTCTTCGGCAGTTTTAATTTAGCGTAATCCCTGATTCACTCTCATCAGTTCTCAAATTTAAATCATTCACATTTATTGATAAAGGTTGCAATAAGGTCACAGAAAATGCTAGAAAGAATAAGACCTAATGATAAAGTTGTGTCATAGTTGAAGCTTCTTAGTGCAGTCGATTAAAATGCTTTGGGTTTTAGTTTAAAATTTGATTCCCTTCTGGACTTGGTCCATGAGAGCAGCTGAGGCGTGAAGCTTTTTAATCTCGTCTTCACTCAACTTCTGCTTGACAATACTAGTGATGCCGTTGCTGTTCAACACGCAAGGCAGTGAAAGGAAAACTTCTTGCTCAATGCCATGAATTCCCTTAACCAAGGTCGAAACGGCCTTGACGGCGTTTGAGTTTCCAAAGATTGCAGCAGCAAGATCAGCACAACTGAGGCCGATGGCCCAGGATGTGTAGCCTTTCAACTTAATGACTTCGTAGGCTGCGTTCACAACTTCCTTGTGGCATTCAGACCAATTTTCCTTGTCGCCTTCCAGACCAGCAGACGGATTGATTTCACGCAATCTGATTCCGGCAATGTTGACGCCCGACCAAACAGGAACTGACGAGTCGCCGTGCTCACCGATGATCCAACCGTGCATTGAAGTCGACGCAATGTTTAATCGTTGTGCAAGCAAGAATCGGAAACGCGATGAGTCCAAGTTGGTTCCTGATCCAATGACACGATTCTTGGGCAGCCCCGAAAGCTTCCACGCAACATAAGTCAAAATATCACAAGGATTTGAGACAATGAGGAGAGTTGTGTCGGGGCTGTACTCGACCAACTTCGGCACAAGATTCTTCAAAATGTCAGTGTTGCGCTGCACCAAATCCAAGCGGCTTTCGCCTTCTTTTTGGCGAACTCCAGCCGTGATGATGATCAAGCGCGATCCAGCTGACACAGCCAAGTCCTTGCCAGCGGTGATCTTTGCGTTTCTTAGGAAGTTGGATCCATGCTGCAAGTCCATCATCTCGCCTTTCAATTTGTCTTCGAACACATCGACGAGTGCGACTTCGTTGGAAACATTCTGTAGCAAAAATAAAACTTGTTGCAAATCGATGACGAAATTTCCATGCAACTTGTGTCAATACCTGAGTCAGGATTGAAAATGCAGCCGCCATTCCCACTGCACCAATTCCAACGACCGTGACTTTGTTGTTGCCAACGGGAGTTGTCTCCCTGGTTACTTCTTGGAAAAGTTCGCCCTTCAATTCCGACATCTTTGGATCTGAAAATCAAGAAAAAAAAAGATTAGAAACTCAACTTATTTCTAATTGGCGACTTAAACTCTCAATGATTGGATCGGGGATGGCGAAAAAATTTCTAAGCACGCATTGAGAAGATGATAACGAAGTGCCGGCTTCACGCACGAGATTTTCATGACTTTCAACGCAAGGTCAATTGGAAAACGCTGCGGTTCTATTTTTAAATCTAATTAATCTCCATCGCAGCTTTATGGACATTTCATGTTAATATTCAAACGCTTCTTATGACTTCCGCCTTGTAAAGATTCTAGTTGATTTCTCGAAAGTCATCAAGAAGGAAAGTGAAACGTTGTCATTAAAGATTGCCGGCAATCAACGGTTAATTGGACGTAAAGTGTGTAGATAGGCGCGGCAAAAAGAAAAGAATCATGAAATAAAATTCAAGTTCAAACTCCACAACTTTATGCACTTCGAGCCAAGCTCGTTATCACCACAAATCACAGAACACTTTGACTTACATGTTTTGTTGATAGCTACTTTGATTAGTTAGAAAACTTCTCTATTTAAAATCAAGTCTTTTGAGTTAAGTTCTGGTCAACAGAGCCTCAAGAGGATGTTCACAGTTGAAAAGCCTGGATGCGATTGCACTCGAAGCCGCTCGTCTAATGGATAAAGTCTTAGCAGCTGAAGGTGACCTTTCCATATGATTCTCAACTACAATGTTGGATTGTGTGTATGATATGCGAGCAAGGGGAAACGCAACTGGTTCCCTTCTCTTTCTAAAGCAGCAGCGGTTGAGGAAAATGTGAAATAAAACGGAGAAAATGTTCGACTCAGACGAGCCCCTGAATCTCTCACATTGCGTTTACCAATACACGCTCGACTATCGGCGCATGCCAGTCAACTACCGGGACTTTCTTGAAATGAATCACGTAGTAATATTTCGTGAATGTCTGGCAACATTTCTAGCTTTGATCGTCACCATCTGCCGTCTACGTGACGCCGATCATTTGCTAATTTTTTTTTCAAATTCCTTGACCTTTTTGCCCTCAACTTCTTCGTTCTTCCCGGCGCCTTGACAACTTTGAAATACCCTCGAAAATTCCATCAATTGGCGCTACACAGAAATTGCGTCATACAAAGGAATTCCCTTGAACTCCGTCACTCACCCATTGCAAAATATCTGATTGATCCCGGAACAACTCGAAATAACTTCAACGACAAAGCCGGTCTGATTAAGCGAGCAATACTGATAAGCGCAATTCTGAATGAACAATTTGAAAGTCGCGGCTGAGCGACAAATTGAACGCGAATCGCAAACTTGCGCGGCTGAGCTGAGTGGCAATCGTGAAAAGCTACGGAAGCTTTTTCCATTGGAATTTACTGTGCTGTGGATCTCTGCTTGTTTGATGACGATTTGAGCTCTTCGTTATCATGATGCTCTTGACTTGTCTCACAGCTTCCTGTTTAAATTTCGAAATCAATTTAGGAGGAAAAGGTTTGAGCTTTCATGAATTTATTTCTCACGTTTTGCCTACGAATTGACGATTCTGCAAAACTTGAAAGCATTTTGAAGTTTTCAGGGCTTTTTGGACTTAGTCAAAAATCCCTTATGAGGCCACTTTATCTGTTATTGTGCCTTTCTGTCTGTTACCGGAGTTGAGCAAGAACGGAAGCAGCTAGAGACTTGTAGTTTTCGCCATTCGCTAGAAAATTAATCTGGCTTCACCGAGTTTGAAGATGAGCCTGATCGGTTGCTTCTAGGGTAAACTAGGGAAGTTTCTTGAGTTTTCTCGCTGATAAGCAAGGAATCGGTGGCTCGTGTGTTCAGATGAAAAGTTTCTTAGTTCAAGACGTATCGATTGACGCCAAGTTTGTGGCGCTGGGCCGAAAGCTGTTGAACCTGGTGGAGCCACTGAAAGAAATCGAGATTTCTTTGATTTTTCAAGATTTTTAGCTCAGAAACTTGTTTGAATGCCGATTTAGAAAAAATTGATAAGCATAATTGTCACAACAAAAATTAAGTTGGTTCCACAAAGAATTTCAACTCAGAATTTTAATTCACACAAATACGGAGTGCTGGCCAAAAAGCTTTTTAATTAAACGCGAACCGCAGAGATTAACGACTTCTTGTTATTTGCCCAATGAAATTGATTCATCGAAGTTCATTTGGGACGTCTGTATTCGCCGTACAAGTTCGCCGTAGAAACTGATTGTTGTCAAAAGCATGAACGGTTTCTTTGCACCAAGTTTCCCATGAAAATCCAATATTAAAGAGCCTTTGGATGCTGGAGCCAGAGGCGGAATAAATTTGTTGTCAAGGCTAATGTTGTCAAGACGATAACTGGAGCCCTTGAAAATGAATAAGAACAAGGAACGGAATCGGTTCAGGCGATTTACCTTGATGTTTCGGCAGTTGCAATGGAATACAAGCAGCCTTGTTAATGAAGACTTACAGCTGGAAGTGGAAAGCTGGCCAACACAGGATAATTTTTCTTCAAGATGTCTAATGTCAAATCGACGATAAAGCTTCCTTTCAGAGTTTTCAAGGTGTTAACCACGTCTATCGTTGTTTGGAAAAATGTTCTTCGGTACTCTTTGTCTTGCTGATGCTGCGGCAACATAATTCGTCCATTGACCTTCACGTTTAAAATTTTAACTTTCAAGTAAAGCGTAATGTTATAGACGGTGTTATGCTTCCAATCGTTACGAAAGCTGACGTTCAGGATCCCATATTCGTTTTCTGGTAAGAAATCGATACGACGAGTGATCAGCAACGATTGCTAGAGAAGTTCGCTCGATTAAATGAAGTCAATAAGGCCTTTAGAGATTATCTACAGCAAAAGCAACGACAGCTACGAAACAAAGCAACTTCTTCATGGCACGATCACAGGAGAAATGGAACAAATAATTCGTGATTAGAACAAAAAATAATTTCGTCCGATTATCTTTTGGATCAAAAATTTCTGTACAAATATAATTTCATGCATTCCACTTCAGATCTCATACGAAATCGGATGATGATTGATTGATTGATTGATATCTCTGTCTTCATCTCAACACGCGTACTAATATTTCGTCTTTAGTAAATCGGATAATGAAAACGTTGGTTATCCTTTTGGTTTCCACAAGTTCAACTGTAACTCATTTGAAGCTTCACTTAGAATTTTTTAAATTATATTTCAATGGATTTTCAAAGCTCAAAACTTTATTGCTTTGTTGCTTTCTCATCAGAAGCGTCAATTACGGTTTGGTTGGCCCCTATGCAGCATGGAACTTCAGTTTAAGCAATGACTGGGAACAGAGAACGAGAACTAAAATAGAAAACTTTACAACCAGCGACAAGTTTATACCACCATTGACTCCACACTCAAAGGGCTCAGTCATCATCAAGTTTCTTGGGAATATTGGGACACAAAAAATGTTTTCTTTTATGACGAAAGTTCAGCTCTATGACGAGTACAGACAGCGAAAAATTAAAATGCTTAAAAAATTGAATTCCCCAACTTCAATTAGAATGAAAATTTTATTCAAGAATCTATGAGACAATCAGAGGTCATCATGATAACGAACAGCTTAGTTTGAATTGTAATTTGAACAAGCAGAGATCCGCAGCACAGTCAATTGCATAAAAGTTTCCTGCAAAGCTCTCGTTCTGTACTGATTGACTGATTTTGTCCATTTTCAATGGCAAGCTCGACGTCGAAACATTTGAAACTGATATTGGCAGCTTGCCTACTGTTTTATTGTGTGGTGAGCAAACCAATTAAGTTTCCAAATCATACGCACACATTTCTGATTCGAAGGACTGCATATTGATCGTCGAAAAAGTCAGGATAACTGGAAATAACAATTCCTTCGGAAATGTGACGGTGAACGTGTCCAATGACGGAATCCTCGACAGTCTGCTGAACATCACGGTTTGCATTTTCGTTGAAATCCCGTTCATAAAAGTTGATACAAGCGTTCGTCTGCCTGAAAACGACGACGACGATCAGTATCGTCGTTTGTTTGTTAGGTCAACAATCGATATCAATCGAATAGCAAAAGATATGAGAGGAAGCTTTCTGGTGAAAACTTTCTTGGAAAATTTTCGAAGCTCCATCGATTTCGTGCTGTCGATGCCGTTAAAACCAGTAAGACAAACGCAGTTTGAAACATTTTCTCAAGCTTTTTCCTCAGGGTGTCTACCATTTCGTGAATTTCTCGGTTTCCGATCGACTCATTCCTCTGTTCAAGTCCACCAAAGCTCTCGTTGTTTTACGATTCGTCGGAAAGCTACAAGGTCAAAAGTCTTACGTTCATATGATAACGATTGAATTCTTCGGGGAGCTTGTAAGAGGCAAAATGAGAAAACCCAACTGAAGCACAAAAGGATGCCACAACTTTAGACACAACGTATCAAATTGTTGTGAAGCTAAGCAATGAGGAACCTCACAGACGAACCAAATAAGTCAGCGTAGTGAATTATTTTTGAACAGGAAACAATCATAAACTTTTAAAAATTAAGTTTCAAGTAGCAGTTGCGTCATCTTGGAAGATCAAAAAGCATTTAAGACCTCAATTGTGTTACCTTTCACTTTCGTCATTCCACAGTTGCCATGCTGAGTGTTCAACCGAAGCTCGTGGGCGTTGAAATTGTTGACCACGTGCAGATTTTAAATTTTCCACCAAAATTCAAAGAACTTTTTGCGAATCGCAAACCTTCGCGGCCGAGCAAATCTGAGCAACAGAAGAAGTGACATGTCAACAAACCACGACGAACGTGAAATTTTCAACTCTAATTAGTTTAGTTAAGCACTGAGTGATAAACGAAATGAATGGCTGGACGCTTCTTGTCTCGCTGCTAGTCGCAAGCTTCGCATTCTCGTCGGCGGACGAGCACAACCACATCGTCAGTCGATTCAAGTTTCGGTTGTGATTTTCTTTTCTAAATCTCCGTATTTTCAGTATGAAGATCATGAGGAAGTTGTGCTGTGGATGAACACCGTGGGTCCTTATCACAATCGCCAGGAGACTTACGCATATTTCTCGCTGCCGTTCTGCGTTGGCAGCAAGCAAAGCATTTCACATTACCATGAGACATTGTCGGAGGCGCTGGAAGGAATTGAATTGGAGTTCAGCGGATATGCGATAGAATACAAAGACAACGTTCCGCCAGCGACGGTTACTTGCATGGTTGAGCTGACCGAGGAGAAGTACAAGGCGTTCGTCTACGCTGTCAAGAATCACTACTGGTTCCAGATGTACATCGACGGTCTCCCGATCTGGGGAGCGGTCGGCAAGGAACGCGATAAGAAGTTCTACATCAACACGCACAAGAAGTTCGACATTGGCTACAACGGCCAGCACATCATTGAAGTCAACCTGACAAACGAACACGAGCAGCTGCTTCATGTCGGAGCTCAGCTTTCGTTCACCTACGAAGTCAACTGGCAACCGTCGGAAACTCCTTTCAAGGATCGTTTCGACAAGTATCTCGACCCGAACTTCTTCCAGCACCGCATCCACTGGTTCAGCATCTTCAACAGTTTCATGATGGTCATTTTCCTCGTCGGACTTGTGTCAATGATTCTCGTGCGCACCTTGCGAAAGGATTATGCGCGATACAGCAAGGACGAAGAGATGGATGACGAGCGCGATCTCGGGGACGAGTACGGATGGAAAAATATCCATGGCGACGTGTTCCGCTCTTCTTCTTACCCAATTCTGTTCACCTCGGTCATTGGAGTTGGCTATCAGCTTACCACAGTCGTTCTGTGTGTCACGATCTTCGCCATCATCGGAGACCTTTACACTGAGTAAGTTTCCTTGCGACTGAACGTTCTAAGCTAACTCTTTGGTTTTAGGCGCGGATCGCTCTTGTCGACAGCAATCTTTGTCTACGCAGCAACGTCGCCGATCAACGGTTACTTCGGCGGTTCCCTTTACGCGAGAATGGGTGGAAGGATTTGGATCCGACAGATGCTTCTGTCTGCTTTCCTTCTGCCCTTCTTCGTTTGCGGCACCGCGTTCCTTATCAACTTCATCGCGATCTACTACCACGCGTCTCGGGCGATCCCCTTCGGAACAATGTTGGCGGTGACTTGCATCTGCATCTTTGTTATCCTGCCACTGACGCTCATCGGAACGATTGTGGGTCGAAACCTCAACGGCCAACCAGATCATCCGTGCCGAGTGAACGCAGTTCCTCGTCCGATTCCCGAGAAGAAATGGTTCATGGAGCCCGTGGTGATTACGATGCTGGGCGGAATTCTTCCATTCGGATCGATTTTCATTGAGATGTAAGTGGGCAATTTCAAGTTATCGTTTTGGCTAACTTTTCTCCGTCGCAGGTATTTCATCTTCACGTCGTTCTGGGCTTACAAGATTTACTACGTCTACGGCTTCATGCTGCTCGTGTTCCTCATTCTCATCACAGTGACGGTCTGCGTGACGATTGTCTGCTCATACTTCCTGCTCAACGCAGAAGACTACAGATGGCAATGGACTTCCTTCCTTTCCGGCGCTTCGACGTCCATCTACGTGTACATTTACGCGTTCTACTATTTCTTCTTCAAGACCAAGTGAGTTTCATGACAACTTTGACTGAGTTCGTCGATTGATTTCTTAAACTTTCTTCTCAGAATGTACGGCTTGTTCCAAACAGTTTTCTATTTCGGATACATGGCGCTATTCAGCGGCGCCTTGGGAATCATCTGCGGAACTGTCGGCTACATCGGCACCACATTCTTCGTGAGGAAAATCTATTCAAATGTTAAAATCGATTAAGAATCGTATGCAAAACGAGAAAATTGTGCAAGAAAAATGAAATAAACTCGACTGAGTAAATTATGTAACGACCGCAGCGAGTTTGAATGTTTTGAAAATGAAAACTTCGTTGACAAACTTTTCGCCCAGCAACCTTTGGGACTCTGACCAACTTTCAGACGCGTTCTGAATCAGACCACGCTTAATTTATATTTCTCTTCTCTCATCAGTGTTTAAATTCATTCAATCATTTTCCCGGCTGTTTTGTTGTCATTGTGAAAGTTAATCATGAGTAAGAAGCGAGACGACGCGAAGGAAGTTCTTGTGACGATCACCAAGGAAGAGATGACAAGAAAGTAAGTGAAAAGTCTAAATGTTTTGCTTTCGCGAAAGGCCAGACAAATATTTTCGATGAGATTGTGATTAGGTTGACTCGCAAAACATCGTTTGTTAATCAAGTTAGGTCGCCTCTTTTTCACACGACCCGACAAAGACGATTGCTAGGTGCGGGGTCTCATGTCAATACTACAATTTCTTAACGCGAACTTTATTACTATTTCAATTGCATAGCTCATCTTGAATGAAAGCATTGCACGCTGCTCTGCTTTGTCTTATCGGGCTTATCTGTTGTCTCTTGACGTGACGAGCGCAGCAAGACTATTACCATCGCATGAAGAGTCCCCGTGCGTTATCTCGTTCACTCGCTGGCTAATCGCGATCGTTCACACTTGGTTAGGCGTCGGACCGCATTTCGAATTTCTGTAATAGCCAAACAATCGTTTTGTGTTTAATCATAGGAGGTTGAAAAACGTGTTAAAGGACACTCGATTAATTGATTAAATTTTGCGTTCTGATTTCGTGAGCGTGCCGCATAATCAGTGAATCCAATTATGTTGCATTGAATGTAAAGCGGAAATTAAACGGTTTACAGTGAGTTGTGCAACAATAGATAAACTGCCGGATCGCTCGCTTTCAATATCCGCCCGTCATGGAGAACAAAGGCTTTGTCGTGTAAGTGAGCGCTCTCGTCACATGAAGAGACAAATTGCTGTTTGTTTTCGCTATCTTATCAGAGCTGCTCTTGTTTCAACTCGACAGCATCTAAGGCACATCTTCAACATCTCTCGAAGCGATGATGAAACGATGATACAAGCAGGGGAGTCGAATGAAAATAGAAACTCAAAGGGTTTGCTACAGACGGTGGTAATACCTTGGGGAGGCGCCGATGGTATTACTTTCGGTCAGTGATTCAAGGCCCTTGATATGTGAATGTATAGAAAGGTATCCAAATGGTATTTTTCAGTAATCCTTGGAGCTAGTCCTCTCATTCCAACAGCAGCATCGCTCTTCCTTAATCCACTAGCTTTAAAGCTTCGCTCATGCTCTGCGTCCACTCGGCGCACGATTTTCTTCTCCGCAATCGGATTTCTGTTCGACGAAACTTTTCGAATGAAAAATAAAATCGTGAAAACTTTTCCTCTCGCAAAACAAATCTCATGAATGAATTGAAGTCGAGGGAGGGAAAAAGTTCAATTAAATTTCGATAATTCCTCTTGACAGCAAAAGTTGGTTTTCCCCGCGGAAAAGTCGCGGCCACTAAGCTTCAACCTGCCTTGTTTCCCAAGAGGTTGAGCTGTAAAAGCGAAGAAAAAGCTAGTCGGGGAATCCGTTTTAACGTCATTGAAACTTTCCGCTTGTGTGACACGTCAAGAGTTTTACCCTAAATTACCGCAATTAGGAGCGAAAAAATGCACTCCACTGATTTCCGATGATTGGAGGCTTAACAGCGTGTAAAATGCGCTCCAATTATGTTTCGATCCGATGTCGATACTGAACTTTACAAATCCATTTGAAATCGCTTCCCATCGCTGCCGATGCGAAGTCCTAGAGCGTTCCAATCTACACGCAACACCTGGCGCAAGGGAACAGAGCTTAGGGAAATTCCCAGCAGAAATCCGCTGTGGAATTCAAAGAGATCAGCGAGGTCGAAATTAATCAAACTTTTTCTCACTCGCTGTTGCATCGAAACTTCCCTCGACTTCTCGAATTTTTTTTTTATTGATTTACTTTTGGAAATGTTTACAGTTCTCGCTGTAAGTTGTTTTGTTCTTCTCAGAAAATTTTCCTTTCTGAACTTAATAAGTTTTCTCACATTTTTGTTTCGTTTTAAAAACGCGACTGAGTTGAAAAGTTTACCGTTGGTGTGCGGTCATATCATGAAAAGATTGACAGACGACGTCGCGATGTCGCTTAGAAGCCGAAGATCTTGCAGTGCAAGAATTCCTCGTTGTCGGCTTTGAAGTCTGTGATTGTGAAGCGTTCCGAGCTTAAGATTTCTTCTTGCTTGCTGTCCAAGGTTTCTGGATAGTCTGTGAAAGCAAACATAGAGTTAGGACTGAACAAACATTGTGGCGATCAGACTTACTGTCGACGATGAAATCTTTAGCGTAGACCTCGAACTGATTCAGATGGACCGGCATTGGGATGATATCTGCTTCTTGAACTTCAGCGTAGTTTCCGAAATCGATGTAACGGACAAAGAGACTGTCGCCAACAACATCCACAACTTCAGCGCGATACCATTCATCCAGGAACACAGCTAAGACAAGCTCGCCCACTCTAGAAACAAGAAATTACTGAAGTGCATAGAAGATCGCGAATGTTATACTCACTCTGGCTTGTAACCACAGCCTTTTTTGTCTTTGCAATAAGCCTTAACTGCTTCGGTAATGCGTTCGTATGCCTCCGAAACCTGAGCGTTGTTCTCACGGAATGTGAACAACTTCTCGTTTGCTCCAAGAGCCACGACGTTAATCTTGTCTGAGCATGACCATTTGTGTATTGCAACGTCAGAGATGGTCAAGGGCTTCGGTGGATCTTCTTTCTTAGGCTCAGGAGCCTTCTTTGTACGGGTAGAAGCGGGCTGAAGCTTGAGCACAGACGTCGGGATGGGCGTCTTCAGTGACGATTGCGTTCGATTGATAGGCTTCAGCTTCATTTCGTTGTCCGTCGTTTGATTGTCCTTCTCACTTTTCGATGAATTTGGTTCAGCGAAGACGCTTCGTTGCTTGAGCGGTGCTGGTTCAGCAATCACGCTTTGCTTGATTGGCTCTTGTTCAGAAGGTAGCGGTTGCTGAGCTGCATCTTGCTTTGTTAGTGTCAACGATGGCGAAGCGATTGTCAAATTCAAGCCGGAATCGCTGCATTGTCTGCCTGTGTTGACTGTTGAGAGAGAAGTCAACATGTTCAACTCGAGTGAGTCCAAATCAGGTACGAGAGTTCTGTGAACAATGAAAAAAGGTTGAATTGGCAGAACACGCTTTCCGAAAAGAACTTACGGCATCTTAAAGCAGATTGGGCGATGACGCATCCAGTCGGTTTTCTGACATTCGGTGCTGCAATAGCTATCGTTGCATCGCGAGCAAAGCAACATCGATGGGACTCCGCAGTTTACGCAAAATTTGCCTTTCGACATTTTGTAGGCTATGAGGAAATTTTATTAGGTTTAACTAACTCACTGTTAAAGGAATTCGAGGAACTCCAAGCTTTTCCGATGCTTCCATACCTGTTTTCTGGATTGAGATGGTTTTTTGTAGTTGATTTGATGTTGTTTTGTAATTAATTAAACTTTTGGATTTTCACAGCTCGACTGCTTTTGGCTAAATGAGAGTCGACGGAATTCGACACTCAGATTTAAAATTTTATTGGCCGTTGAATTTATCTTGAATGCAAACCAAGCGTTGAACTTTATAGCGGACACTCATGTTAGTAAACCGCGTACAAAGCAGAGGTTGAATTTAAAGTTTAAACTTTAGCTTTTAACTTTAGACTTTAGGCTTTTTTTCGCGTTTTTCGGCTTTAGACTTTAGCTTTAACTTTAGACTTTTCAAGTTTTGCTACTTTCACTTTCGCTTTAACTTTAGGATTTTAAAAAAGTCTAAAGTCTAAAGTGTTATTCCGTTATAGAAAAATCAAAAAACAGATCCTAAAATCAAACGCATCATCATGCAAAAAAGTTGACAGAAACTGCTTGAAAAGTAAAATTGAAAATTTCAAATCGAAAAAATGTCTAAGAGAATGAGCGAGTCACCGCTTCACGCTTATAGGTGAATGCATTAAATCAATCTCGGTAGGAAATCTTAGGACAGAGTCAATGGGTTTTCAATGAAAACTTTTCGCAATTCAATGGCGAGTTTGCTGCTTACGAAAAGCTAGATTGGGACCTTAAATGCAAACAGAGTTGCATTGGATTCGGCTCTTAAAATGTCGTGAATTTCCACTGCTCAGCAGCATTGCTCTTGACGTCATGGCAGTTCCAGGGACAGAAGTCTCAGTTGAGCGACTCTTTCTCGTCTTCACCGATCGTCTTCACCGATTCGTCGAAAATCGTCTTCACCGATAAGCGCAGCAGAATGGCATCAGAGCTTCTTGAGTCGATCTTGCTACTTCGCTTCAACAAAAAATTCACGCAAATGGCTTATAAACGGAATAAAGGGCACTTTGATTATTTCTTCGACTTTAGACTTTCTTTAGACTTTAGCTATAGCTATAGGGATTTGAAAATTTTGATTTTAGCTATAGCTTTAGCTTTAGGTTTTTAAAAATTTGGTACTTTAGACTTTAGCTTTAGGGTTTAAAAAATGTCTAAATTCAACCTCTGGTACAAAGCTTCATTTTCCAATATAGAAAGCAAAGAAATCGTTACAAACATCATCATCACAACAACGCGAGAGTTTGTGCTTAATCTGCGCTATTGCAGAGGCTCTGTCGGACCGAGTCGAGCGACATTAATTTCATTAATGCTTATTAGTTGTGTACTTACAAGCAAAAGCATTGGCTGTTTGATCACTGGCTTGGTGTTGTTGAAATTGCTGTTTAATTTCCCACCCCGCTTCCCTTTGGCGCGCTCGTTGATCGTTAAACATTTTTCCGGATTATTAAATGACAAAATTACTGCAGTCTACGTAATCAAGGAACAAAGCAAATATAAATTCATTAAAATCAGCAACAGAGCACAGCAATGAATCGCATTTTTTTGGCGGTTCATGTTGTCGGAGTGTTCCAGATATACTTTTCGCTCTCGGCGATAAAATAAAGCGAACACATTTTCCACCCTTCGGATTCAATAAATTTTCTGATTTTATTTTGCTCGCTTCAATCGCTCTCGCACTTCAGATTGCTCAACGTCAAATATTGATTCTGCCCTTCATGTGAACTTTACGAGGTCAGCCCTCGATTTCAGGCTTTCGGGAATATCAATGCGTCAAGTCAAAGTGCAACCAGACAACATATGATGCTCACAAATTTAAAATATGAATTTTCGCTTTCGGTGAATTTCCTGAAACGAAACTGTTGAAACTTGCACTTTATACACGTGTATGCAAAAAATCTCGAGCCAGGAACAGCTTTTGTTAAAAAGCTTTGCAACTGATTTTAGCTTCTGCAAATAACAAAGTCAACTCAATGACGATTGACGGTCGAACTGTGATTGAAATTCCCATTCAATTAAAGCTTTCATAATCATTTCTGATTTATTATTTTTGTCCGTTTCTCTTTGCAGCGACATTCAGCCAAATTATGGAGCAACGTCAAACAGCGAAGTCCGCAAAGCCCGACGAACCCACTCGGTGATTTATTGCGTTCATGGAAAAGTGGCTGCCGACTGTTGCGATGTCGAGTCATTGGAAATTAAAACCATTCAACCGCCAGACGGTGAGTTCTCGCCTCTCTGTCTCGATGTGCCGCTCCGTTGGTGGCAATTTGGAAATTGGATTAAAAATCGATACAACAATTGAGCTTTTCGGGGCGAAGCCTTTGTCAAATGCTAAGCCGCATCTTGGAAAATGTCAACTCGCCGCACAAATCTTTCCAATTAACTTTTCGTCTCCGTGAGGAAAATGTCAGTCGAGGCTTGGCTTGGCCTTTTCGCCTTCCGACCAAACCGAATCGAATGGAAGCGACGGAAAGACAATTTGCGAAGTTTTTCAATTTTTTCTTTATTAATTTTCATTGAATCTTGACTGGGAAAATTGGAATCTTTGTTTTCCTTCTTGCCCGTCTTCTTTTCCAATTTAAAGTCTTGTTGTGAAGCTTCATTTGGCACAATTGATGAACTTTCGCGCCCTTAAGCCCTCGAAGTCGCTTGTTGTTTATGCCATAAATTGAATTCTCTGTTATTTCTTTTTCGTTTATCGACAAAGCCTCCGGAAGAGACAAGCGGGAGTGGGAGAGAAATTGTAATTTAACGTCAAATGATTTATTACAAAACGTTGCTTCGAGATACAAAACTGCAGCGTTTGCTATCTTCCAAGCTCCAACTCATGACCGAACCAATTTGTTACCCTCTGAGCAGATGAAGCTTCTGTGATCGGTAGCTGGAAACTTCAGAGTCTGAAGTTCAGACTAAGTTGTCTATTGGGAATGATTGAAGTTTATGTAAGTGACGATTCATTGAACTATGAACTCATACGATTGACCAAAAGCACTTTGCATCTGCACAATGCCCTTCAAAGCAAATCTACTTTAGCTTTCAATCGCATTCTATACCTCTGATTTGGTATTATGAATTCACAATGCTATGGTAGAATCTCGTCGTACTTTTCAAGAGATTCCTAAGGGGTTGACCTATAGGGAGAAATTGGTGTTCTTACCACCTCGTCTATAATAAGTTGCGATCCTTGACGTTGCAATGATGCCTTAGAACGAAAATATATTTTTAATAGTCAAAGAATTAAGCTGTTAACTCCATTACCTTACGTTCTAAGCTATTAACTCCATTACCTTAGAACGCCTTGCAAGATCTGAAGAGCAAAACACTTACAGTGAATCCGCTTCAACTTCTGTAATGCTTGATAACACCTCATAAGGCTAGCATCCTTCTCGTCCTTTCAGAAATGTTTGTAGCTTTGCCTTGTACATATTTGATTTCTCAAAGGACTCGAGTTGCTATTTACAGGAGGCAATATTATTGTTGTTCCATTTCGTTTGTGCTTCTCGATTTAGCAAAGCAATTAGGAAAACATTCAAACTCGATAAATCACGGTTCGGTAAACATGAAACGAGTAATTTGACTTGATTGCAGTTCTGTTTGCTCAGGAAAGTTCTTCTTGTTATGTCAGGAATTTGTTGCATTAGATCTAAGTTTATCCTGATTAAGACCTGTACAAGCTTGAAATCTAGAAAATTCATTTTGCGATTACTTTTTTGTCATTTAATAAAAAAAGTTCAATCTTTCTCTATTTTGTAGTTAATTTAAACAAGAATATTCGCTCATACCAAGATTTCTAATAAAATGCTCAGTTCGGCCAGGAAAAATTATTGAACATAACCTTCACCATGCAACTGTTTCCAAATGACCCGAAAATACTATGCGGGTGTAAAATTTTATTGCTAATGAGCTGAAAATCGCTCGAAAACGATGTGTAACGTTTTGAATCATTCTTTTGGAACTCTGAGACAAATATGAGCGCCTGGTAGTGGAAGAAAAGTTAATTTTAGTTTTTGAAAATTGATAAAGAAGTTCATCATCTCCACCTAGAGAAAAAATGAACTTTCGACTGAGATCACGGGATAAAAGTTGAACGAGGTTTTGGATTTATATGAAAACTAAATAAAATGAAGCTAGATTGCAAAAAATACCAAAAACTTCTGTTCAGAAATGTTAAACCATGAGAATGAGAGCTCAGAAGTTGCTCGACTAAATTCAAGTCAAATTTGTCATCGAAAAATTTTATTGTGGATCTCGTGTCTAGATTGGCTTTGCTGCGCTTTCTCCACTAAAATCTTAACTCAAAACAAAAGGATAATCTATTCATGATTCGGAATCAATTTTTTGAATAAAGAAATTTATTAATAAAATAGTAGTTTCGCAGACATTTATTAAAAATGGCGCTCGTAGCTCCACCTTCGTGACTGCACCAACTTTCAAAGGATAAATTTCTAGGGAGAAGTGCTTTCAGAAGTGACTTTTACCACTCCTTCGATAGCTTTACTCATCAACTTTATAATCCTTGCTCTCAACAGTTTCGAAATGTGTTTAAAAAATAATTAAAGCCTTTTAAGTTAAGCAAGTCGGTTATGTGCCGAAGGACATGGACCAACATTTTTTGCCACAGTTTCGGCGAACTGAAAGATATTGAGCTTAAATAAATAATAGCTCATTAAATACATTACAAGCTATTAGAAATGATAAAAATTTCTGATGAAAATTGATAAGGGCGAGCAGGAAGGTCCATGATAGCATTGTACAGAGTCATTCGGAGGCGCTCTGAGCCCATAATTTTTCCTCGCCGAACCGGGCATTTCATTAGAAATCTTGATATGAGCAAATATTTTTGTTTAAATTTGCTACAAAATAAAGAAAAGTTGAACTGTTTTTAATCAAATAACAGAAAGAAATCCCATTTTGAATTTTCTAGATTTCAAACTTGCACAGTCCTTATGCACAAAATTGGAAATATGATGAAGAAAATTTAGGTTCTGCTTGAGTTCGATCCAGATTTGCTTGGCAAGTTTTAAAAGTTTTGGAAGTCTTTTGAAGCCCTTTCGATCTGCTGCAGCTGAAGTCTTCTGTCTTACCGTTGCAGATCCCTTTAAAATCTCGGCTCGCAGCCTTCATGTATTCTTCAAGACAAGAAAAAGCAAAAGTTTTTTTGTCTTTAACATGAGCGAGTAAAAAGAAAAGTCGAAGAAAAAAAAAGTTTTCCGCTCGTTCCCCCCGATTCGCATGAAAAATTATCACAATTTATTCTTTAACCGGCATAATAATTTCCACAAGCTTCTCCGCCCGAGTTTTTGCCCCGATAAGTGCGCTCTTTTTGCTGCCGCTCGCTATTAGTTTGCAGAGAAAGGAAAAAGCATGAACTCGAGCGCAGGAAAGAAAGTTAATATGTTTATGGAACGATAAGTCTTCCGTGAAACATCACATGGGCCCAAACGAGGCAATCAGAAGTGAGGCAAAAAGGTTCTGAAATATTGCGCACCTTCTTCCTCACGAGGAGAGAGATTGATTCCCGGTCGAGAGCGTCTCGACTTAAAGTCATGCCAGTGGTAACAAACATGATGTTGCCACTTATGATGATTGCGCAACACTCGAAAGGCGAACGAACTAACGAAAACGATTCATTTTCAGCTCATTGCCACCAGTTCCATCAGCGAGAGCACGGCATTGATAAAGTCGCTCGGTACGTACATTTTCCTGCACACCGTAATTTCGTTTCTCTATTATTTTTAACACCTTTCTCTCTTCCCTTTCTGGCCAAACTTGAAAACTTTTTTACAGGAGGAAATTATTAATCGCAAGCGTTCTCTGCATAATATTTATGGTAGTTGAAATCGTGGGTGAGTTCACTTTTCCTCTTTGCTTCACTGTCCCAAATGGGAGACGGGAAATTCATTTTAAGCGATGCCTCGAAACTGTTGCTGGTTACGTCCGGCTTGTAGCCAGGTCAGTTCAGTCGTTTAGAAAGCTAGTTGGCAGCCTTCAATCGTAATGCCTGAAGCTCGATTCACGCTCGAAATAAGCACAAATTAAAGCTATTCGGTGAATTCCCAAGCCAGCCAACTCAATCGATCTGGAAACAGCTTCGAGCTTTTGATTTTCCTCCAGCACGAATAAATGATTCATTTTTCCAGCCCCGTCCATTCTGAATCTCTTTATCATGCTCAAAGTATCGCTTTCTGCTGGGAGGAGAAGAAAGTTTTACAAGTTTTTCGTTCACATTCCCGAAATGAGAACAAGAAAAATTATTAAATTTTTAATGTCGGCGAGCTTTTCGTTCAGTGAATATTTGCGAGTTGAAAATTCAACAGAGATGCTAAACATACATTAGATATTTTATTTATCTGCCCTTTATGTAGTAGTTTTGTGGAAGCTGCGGTGAGCAAAAAGATTTCTAGACAAATTCTAATTTTTTGATTTTTCTCTTCACTCGAATAAAAAACTCTTCCTGTTCGACTTAACCCTCAACCATCGACTGAAAACATCGAAAACCGCAGGCGGCGTGTTATCAAATAGTTTAGCAATCGGTAAGTGTAAAAGGATTCGAGCCTTCCCCAAGCTCGTGAATAATTTGGGGCTACGCTTATTTGCCAATCTAACGTTCTGCTTTCTCTGCTCCCGGAAATTAGCTACCGATGCTGCTCACTTATTAGCTGATCTGGCGAGCTTCATGATATCCCTGATGGCAATTTACATCGCTAGTAGACGCTCAACAAAGAGGTAATTTGCATGTACCGTTTTAAGTGCTGTATATTGTAGTGGAATCTCTCAGGTGGAACTAATGTGTGCCTTTGCTTTCATTCAGAACATTTCTGTATGGCGCAATAAAAAAATGTGCTGCTAATTTGGAATTTTTCAGTTGAAAAGAATCGCGGCATGAAGCAAATGTGCAGGCTTAGAATGCAAGCTTAACAATTTCTGCCTCAAAAGACGCTTTAGCCTATTAAACTTTGCTTATTTTACATACGATCCGAGTGAAAATTTATTTCGCTTGAGCACTCGCGACTGCTTTTCCTTCCCATTCCACTCAATTTGCGCTTCATCGCACAGCAGTTCACATGTGAAGCTGAAATTAAATTCACATCTCCTCCCGACTGGGCAGCATCTTGTTTTCACATCCCAGACAAATAGATGTTTGCCAGGCTTAAACTTTAAAGCCTGGGCTCAACCATCTACGCGCCTTTTCAGCATGAATTACACGAGCTTTTATCCTTTCATGAGAGCGTCTTGCTGTTCTCTCATGCTCGCAACCCTTTCGCTCCTCGCAGGGGAAAATCTAATCATAATGTAGGCGAAATTATGAAACGTGTGGATTTGGTTTCATGTAGTGGATGATACACACAAAAACTATAAATTGCTTATTCATGCAGTACAGTTCGATGCTAGGGCGGCGATAGCAGCAAGCACTCGAGGGCTTTTGTGCTTTTACGTTGCAAATAATGCGCGAGTATTGTGAAATGGGTAGAGAGGCCCTCTTCACCCTCTCAAAAAGATTAAGTTGAGTGTTCTCGTATGCTTTCATAATAATTTCATCCGGAGAGTCCGGAAACTATCAGCTGCTAAACGAGGGTTTAGGTATGCAAAGTGGAGCGCAAACTTGAAAGCTTTGTTTCCTTCTTCGTCGTCTTAAAACGAGGCTTCAAATATTTTTAAATGGAAAGCGCGTCGAAGAGCAGTTGAGGAAGGAGAGCGTGTCGAAAGGGTTCAGAGCACATCGAACGCAGTCTGACGTTGAGTGGAAAATAATTATTCGAGTGCTCGAAGCGTTGTTTTGCTTAACTCGTACAGGTTTTTAAGGCGCTGCATGAACTTTCTCGTCTGGAGCATTAATCCAGAAGTTTCCCCAAACTTTGATTCGAAAATAGGAAAAACTTTCTTCGCGTTCATCGTTTATTGTCTTTGGCATGAAACTTCAATTATTCTTCTCAGCAAAGAGCGAGCTCATTGTTTGCACAAACTTTAATGATGTTGCTCGGGCGTTTCTCCCATCTGGAAGTTCGATCACTTCGTCACCCGACAACAAATTTGATTTAAAAGTAATAATTGATGTTATTTGTCGAGTTTATCTCATGAGAGCAGCGTATCGATGTCTCTGCAGATGAACTTATCCATTCGATCCTGTGCAGAGATACACTTCGGGTTAAAATGATATTCAAATACTACGTGAAAAATTTGCCACTACAGTTTTCACTTCCCCCACTTCCAGACTCCAAAAACGTTATACCATCGTCTTCTGCTCACCCTCTGACTCATGTCCATAGTTACTACGTATTATTCGAACGGTCTCATGACATCGCTGCTTCGGGATTTTCTTATTTATTTGATTTGCTCTCGTTGTCGTTGCAAAGAAACTTCCCCATCGACTCGAGTTGAATTCCTTTTGTTGAGAGACAAAATGAACATAGAAACTTAAACTCGAATTCGCATGACGACAATAAACGAGAAACTTCTTTAAGAATACATGCAATAAATTGAATTGTTGATAAAGGAGAAAAAGTTGTCAACAAACAAGGAAGCTAGATCTTTAAAGCTTTGAGCATTGACGAATGTTGTTCATCCAAAACTTAGGAACCTGTTCGGGTACTGTTTGCATTGACTTTTCAAAAATATTTATAAATTCAATTGATTTCTCTTATGTCGTTTCATGTTTTATGCATTCACTTTATTTACGTTACGTTTCCTCTTCTCGCCGTCTATCTAACGACAATGTGGCGAAATATCAGCAGAAGGAGATTTATTTTTCCGGAGATATTTGAGTTGATGTGGTTCTAGTGAAATGTCGAAGAAAATAAATTGCGAGCAAAGACTGAGTCAGGGCTTTGGCGTAGCAAAAGAGATAGTTCCAGGCAACAGCATGATCTCTCAAAGTCTTGCAGCTTTGCTTTCTAGCTCGTTAGAAAACAAGAAAACTCGGAAGCTCTGACTCGAAGTCGAATCGCTGATTTGTGTTGTTCAACTTTCGGTTGCTTCTGCTTTGAGTCGAGCATTGAGTTTCTTTCTATTGAATTGCTGGGAAGAAAAATCCATTCGAGAAGTCGAGCTCGATTGTGTTGACGGAGAGAATTTAAATTGTAAAATTTCCTTGGATTTTCCTTTCAATTTCTTCGCTTCTTAAGACGATTCCTCAACCATTGTTGATGTCAGTCTGTTTACCACTCACTTATCTCCCCTTCAACTGATGAATGTTTTGCATAATTTCTTCCTCCGCAAATTATTTCCCAGAAAGTCAGTCGTTACTTTAAAGTTCCACGACGACATCAGGTGCCAACCTCGAGGCTTCAACGGCTGCTACGCTTCGACATGAATCTCAATGAAATATGTAACACCCAATTGAGTCATCTGTCGAGTTCCAGCGAGATGGAAAAAATGTCACTTTTTGCACTGTGTGAAAAAAGTAATTTCAAACTGCAAGATTGAAAAGAAAAAGACGAGAACAGCTCGACGCTTTAACGAGTGCACGAACAAATTGGAAACAATTAAAACACTTCTCGCTTATTTCACTCTGTTGAGCAACAATGAAGACGAGCTTGTGACCCAGGAACGAAGGATGAAACTTTATAATATGCTATGACTTTCATAGAATTGTGCGACGGACGAGACTTGATACTACACGATATTCTTTTTAAATCATTGAGGTTTCGGGCCAGCAAATTTTAGGACAACGGAGTAAGAAGATACTACAAGAAGAAATCTCACTAAGCGTCATATTTAAACAGAATTAAAAGTTTGCGATGATAATTGCTCTTCGTGAAAAAGCTGCAGATCGAGTTAGCCAACAGCAGGACGTGGAACACAGAGATGAAACCGGGCAGCAGAACAAACGATGATTGTGGTATCTTCTCTGCCAGCTTGACGCTGACTCCAACCTAGAAAATCACAAGCTTCAACCCTCTCGAGGCGCAACTCTTCGAGCAATTCTCATCGTAATTATTATGTTCTAAGTTTAGTTGTCCGCTTGGCGAAAGTTTAATGATCGTCACGGGACGAGAATCGTGCAAAAAGTTTCTTCCTTGAGAAGCGAACGGCAGCAAGAGAAAATTAATACTTTTAATTTAATAACACGCTGAGAGATAAAAATTGTATAATTCAGCCTGGCTTTCTTTTATATTCAGTTGGGGCAGTCGCCGAGGGAAAAAGTTTCGAGCCTGTTTCTTTCTTCCATCGTTTTTCTCTCGTTCGCCGGCAAAGTGAATTTATGAGCTTAAAAATTGTAGCGATAAGTATAATGAACGGCAACGGGAAGTCGAGTTGCCATTTAAAGTCTTGAGATTTGTGGCGTTCATTTATTACGACTCACGGCTCGCTCTGTTCTCCTTCAGCTCGCAGCTCAATTTCCCAATGCAATGCGGTGGTGAAAGGCGAAAGCAAACACTTAGAGGTGATAATGAAGCGCTGGAAAAATCGCTTTACTCCGCCTCGAATACGAAACAAAGCTGAGAAATTGATTGTCGTCGTGAGACTGCAGACTGAATCTCTGGTGCTTGTGTACTTATCACCTGTCTCTATAGACACATTTAGTGCTTTCTAACGTCGTCTTTTCTCCTTCGAATTATAAAAGAAAAGATTCGTAAAGAATTGTCTCCTTAAAGATTTGAATTCCTACTCACAATGCGGGCGTTTTATCATAGAGTGAAGCTCACATTTGCTTTCTCTTCAAACAATAAGTCAAAGACAAATTGGCTGCCTTCATAATTCAAACAACCTGGTGCGTCTAGAATCTTTTTATTTCTTATAAGCACTCTCAGGGACAAGAGGAACTGCATGAATGAACATTTTGCACTCAAATCAGCAAAGTTTTAACGAGCTTGAAGTTTTTCGTTCGATAAAAATCAATTAAAAGTCAGACGAGATTTCTTCATTGAAAAACGAATTCATTTAAAAAGTTTCCCAATTGATTTCCTCTCGTTTCCGTCTCAATCTCTGACAATGTCTTCTAATTGTTTTACTAAAATTGCAAATTTTATTCAACGACGACGTGAAAAAATTCTCGGAAAGTCGGTCGAGGATACTTTTCTCTTATAATTCCTGCCGTCGACAGACGAAACGAGGAAAACTCTGCATAAATTAATTGCCAATGGGAACAGGTTCGAGCGCACCGTTTGACAGAAAAGATTTTTTGAACGAAATGCTTTCCACACTGACGTTTTGTAATTAAAGCTGCGATGCATTAAGCTTTTTAATTTGTATTCCGTTGCAGCATTGACGATTCAATTGAGCTTATCAGACCGGTAAATGCACCCCAATATAAGTAATTAAAAACGAGAAACAATGAGAAGCGACTCCAATGAAGTGCGAAAATTATGTGCTATGAAGTTTTCTACTTGACAGATTTTCCATTTTCATTCATCTCCTGATGCATAATGCAGATCATGTCGGAGCAAGCGTTTTCACCATTCCGCTACACAATAATCCGTTGTAATTACAGCGATGACTTGTAGGTTCTGCTTTGATACACTTTTTCATCTCTTCGCATACATACTGGAATCAACTCTCGCTGTGTCATGCTCAAGCACCTGCTCTTGAGCTCTCGCTTATACCATCGATAACTCGTAAAGGAAATCACAGACTGATGATCTACAGTATGAACTTTCACATTACTTGTAACGTGATCGTTAGTTTCTTCTCAAGCTTTGCTTGAGCCGCAAATTGTTCAAAGATTTGAAAGCAAACGACGAGGAGGAAGAGTCTCCGATCAAAAAAAGTTTTCCCCAGCAAATGTCGGACAACACATTCGACATTCTCTCACTGCATCTTCTCGAGACACGTGCCAACAAAGCATTTTGCGTTTTCCCACAAAAATTTCTTGTTCTTATCTCGCGAACGAACAGACTTGAGAGCAGTTGTTACGCAATGTTTTATGGCGCAAGCAAAATATGTTTGCAGAGAGGAGAGCGCAAATTATGAATTGGGCAGGACGACAATTGTTTTGTGGGCGGTAAACATAAAAGAAACAGCTCACGATGACCGCTAATAAAGATTTATCTCCTCCGACTCGCATTGTAATTCTTCGCATTCAGAGACGGGCGAATGCTTGGCTGTGCGATAGATTTATCATCATTACAAGCATTGTTCAACATCTGCTCCCTGCTTAAAGCTTTGCATTATCACGAATCTTGCAGTCTTTTTCTCAAGCTTCAAAGACAAAGCTTTGGCATTCGTAAGCTTCCCAAGTTTCGAGGTTGAAGTTGCACGCGAGAGAAGTGGCGCCTGGCAAAAAATAATACAATTCTTGTTTGCGTCCCATTACGAATGCTGCAGAGCGATGTTTTTCTTAGCAAGCCGGATTGCTGGCTCTTAGTCGCCTTGTTAACAGAATACTTGGCCGTCGTCCCGATTGTGTGTTTCTGGGATTACTCGGCTCTTGAATACTAACGAGTAAAAATAATGACGATAAAAAGAATTAATCCTCAACTTTCTGTTTTCTTTCTTCTCCTTCAACAATATTAACAGAATGTCCTTTGGGTTCCACCGAGCGGAAGTAATTGGCGCTTTAGTTTCTGTTCTCATGATTTGGGTCGTGACGGCAGTGCTGGTCTACATGGCAATTCAGAGGCTAATGGAGCCGGAGTTTGAAATCGACAGCGTGATCATGCTGATAAGCAGCGGTTTTGGAATCCTCGTTAATGTCATGTAAGTACATACAATAACAAACAACTTGAATCTGCTTTGGACTTTCAACTCCCAGTCCAAATTAAAATTTAAGCTCTTCTCTCGTGTTTACAATGTTTTATTCATTTTCGGTTCTCAGAATGGGTTGTGCTCTGCATGGACATGGACACGGTCATGGAGAACATGGGCATAGTCATGCCGTTCATCCTGGCAAAACCCATTCGCATGCGGGTGGCGTGGAGGCTAATCCAAGCACCGTCACTCTTCCTAGAGTTCGAGACAATATGAATGTTCGAGCTGCTCTCATCCATGTCATCAGTGACTTTGTTCAGTCTTGCGGTGTTTTCCTCGCAGCTCTCATCATATTCTTCGTGCCTTCGTGGAACGTCGTAGATCCAATTTGTACGTTCTTGTTCTCCATCCTTGTGCTCTTCACCACTTTGAACATCATGAAGGATGCAGTTCTGGTGAGTAGTCTTGAATCATTGATAGCTTCAAACTGTGACACTCAGTTTGTGGAGAGAATTATCATCGACAATTGAGTGACAAGTGGAGCCCGGAACACATTTCGCTTCCACATCCCCGAAGCATTGAGCTCCATGCGGGGGTGGAAGTAATAAAAGTTTTCAAAAGAATGACATTGCTGTGTTCGAACTGTAAACCCCACGTGGAATGACTTTCGTTGCGGTGATGCGGCCTTAGGATTCTGAAATTGATTTTGATCAAAATGTTGCAATGGAAACTTACAGCTAAGTTTGACCTCAAGTTATAAACAAAATGTGACACACCGACTCAGTATTTTCGATCATACAGCTAGAGTAGGTTTCAAAGGAGGTACAGAGTTTGCTCTAAGATGTTTTCCTGGAAAAACCCAGCGCGTTCTATCCGTAAATAAATATTGGAAGTTCAAATATTCCATCGTTCCTTAACTTTTAATGTCATAGCGACTGCAGTCAGATAGTTCTAGATTCTCCCCTCATGTCCACTAGAACTTTTTCATATTAAATTGAAAATTATGTTCTCGCTCTGACTTCCTTCCTGCTAAGCTCTCATTGAATAACATTATTTCTTCATGTCGATCTCTCTCTCCCTCTCAACCTTATTGATTTTCGTCCGCTTTGAAGCACTTTCCTGAGCATTGGGGGAATTGAAAATGATGCCGAAGGATGGCGATGAGGAGGAAAGAAATTTCAATCATTATTGAAATGTAGAAAATATTAAATTTCCGATTGAGAAACATCGAAGAAGACGAAGAAGGAACCTCAGCGAAATATTTAATCGCTCCATCTCACTCTCTCGTTTTGACTTTGTTATCCAAGAGACTTTCCCAGGAGTTCAAATATTTTCCGAATCAATGAAAGAAGCTGTGCTTGCCCCTCTAAAGCCCTGAATTCCCTTTCCTTTTCACGGTGATTTCACATTCCGAATCGTCTGATGGCTCGAGAGGAGATAACAGTCGGAGAATCTTCTCGGGCGTGGAATTTTGATGGAGACGGGAACGGAATTTCCCAATAATTTAATTCAATGTTTTTTTAATAATTCCACTTCCTTGTTTCAACAAAACGGTTTAAGCTTCCCCACCACGATTCGATCGCTCTCGAGCATTTAATGGCTCGAAAACATTCTTCTTGTTCGCCTTTCGCCGTTCGACAAGCAAGGCAAGAAAGGAAGAAGACGAAACAGGAAATTTTCAATTTGCGGGGAGCTGAAGTGAAATTATCATTTCTTTCCTTCTCGTCGTTATTTTCCCCGAGACTTCTTTCGCGTTTCTCCCGAAAAAAGCGCAAAGTTCGTCTTCACCTTGTAGTGTAGGAGAGAAGCTTAGCGCGGCGATAGACACAGAAAATTAAGTTTAATGCTGTTAACGGTAAAATTGCGAGAGATTTTTCCAGACCAATTTCCTCTTCATTTTCTCTTCCCCTTTCACCGTCGCTGTCGCAGTCGCAGGTTTCGGAAAAAAGCAATCAGAGGGAAGAATCTTCTTCATAAAGCTCGATCGTTGGGGAGTCGTTTGGTGTGTAAGACTAGCAAATTCAATTTGCTGCCTCTGTCGATACCGAAAATAATCTTTTTCCCATCAAACACCCGCGCCCCATAATTTTCCAATCAATTTGATACAACATTCTCGGTTCAGCCGCTTCTCCGTGCTTTGTCAATACGCTGTAAGCCAAGCGTAAACCGTTTCTCACCTTTCTACTTCCCGTTAACGACCACAGGTTCTAATGGAAGGAACGCCCGCCTATCTCGACTACACCGAGATTATGGAAACATTCCTCAGCATCGACGGCGTCATTCGCGTTCACAATCTCCGTATCTGGGTGAGACAATCAAACGAAATTAGTAACGATAAGATTTCCCTCAAACTAATTCAATATCTTTTTACCTCCAGGCTCTCAGCGTTAGCAAAGTCGCACTGGCAGCTCATCTCGCTATCGGTAAGTTTGGTGTTCAAAAGCTGAATTTACGAGAACAATTTTCATTATTCTACTTTAACTGGAAGTGCTGAGACTCTTCTGAGTAGAAACTTGTTGTTGAAACCTGCAATTTTCATTGTTTCACGCCCTTTTCACTCTGCAATTCGCTACAAACTGGCTGAATCGAAATACATTTGCATGCTTTGTCATAGAAACAATCAGATATTATTTGACGCTCTAGTCGGCGACTGCGAGCACTTTCACAGCAACTTGAATTGAAAGCTGAGAAAGGTTCGAGCGCAGCCAGATTTTCAACGAGCAGCTATTGAAGCTTTCTATTGTCTTTCAAGTGAAGGCATCAGAAATTCTCTTGAAACATATGAAGGCTTAAATTGGCGATAAGGAAGCAGCAGACTGCGTGAAAATTGTTTCAGCATTTCTCGAGGAGAAACTTTCACGTCAAACTTTTTTTGTTGCGAATAACGATGATAAAAATGTCGGTTTTATCACATGCCTCGTCGCTTCTTCTTTGGATTTTTTCAAGCCAGCAAAGGCATGCTCGAGAGATAAAAGTGTATCGTTGGCACAACAAGGCTTAATATGCCAAATCAAACATTAGATTTGCTTCTCCGTCACGACGTTTTTATTCCTCAGGATCAAACGACGACGACTTTGCTCTGCTTGCGTCCTCGTTTTTGTTTTAATAAAGCAGTCATACACAATCGATAATGCTATCAGCATTCAATTCATAAAATTGGATAAAGTTTCAATGTGCTTCTGCCGTCGTCTTCTGATTTGCACGTCAGTTGATAACGTGAAACAGAGAGAGAAGTTTGAAACGACGGAATGCTAAATCGGCTCGGGGCAATTATGTATGTGTCTGAAAGTCTCCATATTGTGAACTTTTTAAGAGGAAACCTGAAATGGACATGTTTGAAAAATCTAGAACAAAGATTGTAGAAGAGCAAACTTCCTTATGTTGGTTACAACTTTTGCTTCGGCTCGCTTTTAACTTATAAGTTCTTTCCTCAAAGCTCTGCATTCCACACGTGTCATTCAGAATCAACTAAGCTTCAAACTATTTTTCCGAAGTCATCACGTTCTGCTTTCCATAATGTAACAAATCTCCAGCTGATGCTAGCCCCTCCATTTCACTCACCTTAACCTAACGATAAAAGCGAATCAAACAGAAAAAACAATTTGCACTCACATATTGATAATGTATCATCTGACGAAGGTGGAATGAATGAGTAAGCACACTCCCTTCAACTTTCTTCATCTTCGAGACGATAAAAGCAAACGACGAAGTCAAATCCTAGAAATTAGTTCGTCATGAATTCAAATCAGGCAGAGAGAATGTGTTATTTTTAGGATGCCTGAACGTGTCGGGGGATCTGCGCCGATTTTTTATTCGGCAGGCTTGGGATCTCTTCATTCGAATTATGCAAATGTATCAGAGGGAAAGGAAGAGTTTTTGCCGTTGCGAAGTGTGATTGCAGATATGATAACGTCGTCTAAATAGAAGAAAAACCTTCCAAGCTCACACATTATTGATTGACACTAAAAAAACTTTTTGTTTCTTCTCGAACAGATCCGAAGACCAATACGGAAACCGTTCTACGGGAGGCTACAAAGAAGATTCACGCCAAGTATGATTTCTTTGAGACAACGCTACAGATCGAGGAGTACGACGATGGCATGGAAGCTTGTAAGGATTGTAATAATCCGGAATAAGAATCGAAAATTATCTCCGCTTCGTTCGGTATGTAAATCGAACGCCTGGGATTCGCTCATAAATAATTTCCGATTTTAATTCCACGCAGTTGAAATTCTCATCGCTTGCATGGCTGACATCCCAAAACAAAACCAAAAGTAAAGCCGACATCAACGTCAGCGCACTCAACTCCTCTGCCTTCATTACGACGAAGTATTATGCAAATTATTCACAATATGTTTCTCATTTCGGTCGATTATTCTGTAATTGCTTTCTGTACTCCAATCCGGCGTGGGTCGGAAGCGGAACCCCTTAAGACCTCGGTCTACATCGATGAGCTTTGCAAGCTCTTCATGCATTCATTCCTCCGTTCTTTCCTTGAATAAAAATTTGTTTTGTATTTAATGAATTTTAATACCTCAGAATAAAACATTTCTTGTCTAAAATGAATAAATTTTTATCGCGTTTCTCTTCATTTTTATGGTCGGCCTCGAATTCATTCTCCAGCCGGGAAACGAGGCAAGCGGCCAGATCAAATTATTAAATACTTTTTTGAGACTCGCTGCCGCATATTTTTTATTGCGAAATTGTAAAGTTTTTATTACTTTCGCCTCCCCACGTCACCTTTGGACAAAGGCTCCAGATGAAATTTTGATTACTCGTGGGAATTGAGTCAGGCAAGTCGCGGTTCCGTCATAATTGCTTATCATAAACGTGGAGGGCGATTAAAATCGTTTCAAGGAAAATTGAAAGATTACTGCGGAAATTCTTGAAAAAGTTTTCCAACCGAATAACTCCGACTATTCCTTCTTCTAATGAAGTTCCATCGGTGAGAGATTCAGCTTTGCGGAGAAATTCTCCACTTTCGAATTCAATCCCTAAGACGCTAAGCTCCCTGGCTGATGAGAAGCTTTTTCCTCGTAATTCAGTCATTCGAAACGGGAGAAGAATTTCTCATTCGTCATAATCCAAGGCAACTTGAGTTGCTTCAAAACGAGAAAAAAGTGTTGGAATTTGTTGAATTCAAACTAATGCATTCGAGTAATTAGAACTATGTTTTAGCCCGTGCTTCAGCGTGTTATTTATTGTGAATCTCGAGTTCTTAAGTTTGTCATCGGAAGTTTTAAAATTCTAGGAACATATGAGATTTAATTATACGATAAATTATGAGGAAAACCTACAGGTAAAGTTACTAGGTGCATTTGCAGCCCGGGAAATCAACAGCAATTTTCCTGGTAACCTAGAAATATAACCCGCTTCAGGAAAGGAGGTGAATCTAACGAGTGGCTCACTCAAAGTGAGCTTTGGAATGGCGAAAAGCTTAAAATGGAGCGTTAAAAGTTCAAGTAGTTTTAACTTCAAAGCTTCTAACACAAGTGAATTTGTCGTTGTTTCGATACATTTTACAGTGCAGAAATTCATTTGGATTCTTTTCGACTCTACGGATTTGTTTCCAGCATTTCTCGTTCACCGACTTTTCCTCCAAAACGAGCAAGTTTCCGATTTGTAATTTTCTGAACTAGACAAGAACAAAGTAAAGCATCCGAGCGAGTACATAAATTCCAAGCGATGGAAAAGAAAGTTCAACAAATCTGCTTTCAGGATTTTCGCTAGAAAATCTTCCGAAACAACTTTTCGGATCAGCGGCGGAAAATCGATCGTGATGAAACAAAACGAAAGCAAAGCAAAATGTTTTTAGATAAATTCGTCGATTGCATTGAAACTTTAGTTAAATCTCGTCGATTTGCTTTTGAACTTCGTGTCACGAGGAAGCAGCAAAAACAAACGAGAAACTTACTCAATTTAATTTTCATCTTGTTCAGGGAGAACTTTGCCGCCCCCGCCTCAGTAGGATCGATTTAAAAACAAATCGAACGAGAGAGAGAGCAAAACTCAATTTAATTCCGTTTCAAGCGAATAATTCAATTCTATAAATGTGCTTTTTATATAAATATTTTTCCCCGTCACTTCTTTGAATCGAATAATTTTCATCTCAAGTTCATGAACTTCGTGATAAACAATAACGCTCCACAAACAAAAAACGCAGACGGTTTTAATGGGCGAGTTTGCTTTAACTCACTGAACGTGTAAATATTCAGGGCTGGAGCTGGATATGGACAACAGTTGGAAGTCACATACCAGCTCAATTTGAACTAGTTTTCAGAAAGAACTCGTTTAATTGTTCGCGGAATTTTAAAACTTCATTTAGAACGAAAATCGCCTCGGGGAATTCAAGCCTCAACTCCTGCCTTTTCAGCTTTCATTTATTCATTTGCATTTATTCTCGCATCACAAAAATATTTTCTGTTTTGATTGATGAAAATTACGGCCCGCAACACAAAAAACACTTTTCATATAATTACCTCGTCCGCTGAACCATAAAGAGCACCGCAAAACTGTTTATGAAAATCTACAATCGATTTTCAACTCTCGTTATTGAAGCCAGCAGAAGCGAACTGATTATTGGAAAAGTTACCCGAACGCAGACGAGGCAGAATGTGAATGAATCAAACGTTTTGCAAAATTATTTTCTCGTTTCCACCGGAAAATTTATGTTTCTCCTCCATCAAATCATATCAAAGGCAATAACAATAAAGTTCGAGAGAGAATTTCTATTCAAGCCAGTTTCCAGTTCCGAGCCAAAGAAATTTAATCAAACCGAGAGATATTTTACGTAAATCAAAACTTTACACAAATAATATTTAGTCAAACTTCCTCGCATGAATGCTGAAACTCATGTGAAAGTTTGATGTTGATGAGCAGCAGTGAGTTGAAAATTAGATTGGAAAAGTTTTCTATCTGCTACGGATTATTAGCTCAATCAACTTGAAGCTTGCAAACGCTTCCAGCTATGCACTACAACATAGTAAATCTATTTTGTTCTTTCGCGTTTATCCTTGGCTCTTATCGTACAGTCTCGTCTCATCTATTGAAATTTGATCTTTTCCCATACAAATTCATCGCACGTCACAGTTTCACGTCGTCTTCAAGCCGACTCGTGTTCATTGACAAAAGACTCATAAATCTAACAGGGCTTCTTGTGTTTCAATTTTTCGGACAGGTGTTCCACTCTCTTTTTTATTGCCCGACATCTATTAGGATCCTTTTCCATTTCACTTGTAGACACGAAAGCAATGGCTACAAGCTTGAGAAGCGATTTTTCTTGCAGTCGTCCAATTTAGATTGAGGGCATATTTCACTGGAAAGTATTCTGATGCGGACTTTCTAAAATGGTGAAGAATACGATACGAGAAAGACACGAGAGCAAATGGATCAATTAAATGAACATTCGGCTACATCAGCTCTCGTCTGAGTGTCAGGCGGAACGTTCAGCTTAGAATTTATAGGGTGGATATTGTGAAAAATTTATGAAACTTGCCAAACACGAATGAGAACAAGTGGTTAGAATATTTCACTTGACAGATCGTTTTCCTTCCGCCCTCTCGTTCCTCCTTCTAACAAACATAACAAGACGTACGTCGCCCCCTAATTGGAAATTAACACGAGAATGTTTCGAAGAAAAGATATCGGGCCGTGTTGCGAATGCCGAAACAAGATGAAGATTTATTAACATACGAGTCACTTCACCTTCCTACTTTCAGCTGTCTGTAGGGATTTTCAATCTCTCACTTCGTTTCACTCGCTCACTCATTCACGTTGAGACGGAAGAAAGGCTTAAGTATTTTATGGATCATGAAAGGCAAAGGACTTACTCGGAGAGCATTTTTACGAGCTGACTTAGGGCTTAATAGAAAAGATGTGAGGGAGATGAAGAGTGGTAAGACAAAGCGTTGACTTCTCAAGCTGCTCTAGTGTGATAATTCTGTTCCGTGTTAAGAGCTACTTAACGGACGAATGAGAAATATGATTTCATGGTTGAAGAATGAAACCCTTCACTTGCTCTGAGCCAGAGGCAACAGAATCAACTCAAAGGTCTCAAACCTAATAATAAGTTTAAACGTAGGTGCTTCTCGTCGCTCTCCAGTGGAGATTAGGATCAAACGGCTTCAATGGAAGCAGGCTGCATGCTTTCATCCTTTCAAATCCCCAACTTGACGACTCAATCAAAACTCTTGCTAATAAACAGCGATCATAAATCTCTGCTTTCATTCGAAGGTTTTTATGATTCAGTCCCCATCCACCCTCACACTTCGCAGCATACCTTTCAGCTATAATCTCGAATCCAATCTCCATACAAACAATTTTCAGAACGACTTTATTATTCAAATAACGTGAAAAATTAAAAAGTGAAGTGATATTTGCCTTTGCTTTTCCATGAAGAAAGAAAAAGAGAAAGAAGCCCGAACAAGAATAGAATCTCAATGAATGATAATCACATTCGATTCAATCTAATCTGGAGAGAAGAAAAGCAAAGAAACGAAAGACGAAGCGAGCGAGCGAGCGAGCACATAGCAGATATTTCATGCTGTAACGTATTCTGTGTATCCTTATCCAAATATTTATGTACACCGTTTGATGCGTATTACCTTCGTCGGGAAGATGAAACGAAGGAGGAAGAGACTCTGCTCGCATCGCAAAAGTGCTCGCTCTTATATCATGTAAAAGTGTGGATATAAAATAAATATTGTTTTTCGTTTGCCGAGTACTACGAGAGACGAAAGGGAGAAATATGAATTACCTGTTTGCATTGCCTCGCCGCGCCTTCGACTACGCTCTCTAAAGACGCTTCAGCGGCGTTCTACCCCTTTTGAAAGCCACGCTTGTGTCTACATTCAGAAAGCACTTGATGCCAGGATTGACATCGCGTTATCATCCGTTATTGACAACTTCATCGCGGCTCTCAAGCCGCTCGAACGGCTTTACTCCTTGAAGAAATTCAGATGCTGTCACAACTTGTCAACATATGTTTACAACAACAAATCTTGAAAGCTTCTTGAATATCTTTTATGAGTACATTTCATTGAACTTTGATTGGTCAGAGCTTTGACTTCTGTGGTCGTCAAGATATGTTGTTGTTTCAAAGCTTATCTTCTGCTTTTGAAGGCATTTCTCTACAAGTGCTTTTACCATAAACTGTAGAAGTTTACAATTTATTCCAGTTGACATTTGAATGCTGAACTTAAGAATAAATATATATCATTCGTTCGTCTTCAAACTATACCAAATCTAATAAGTAAGACTCATGAAACGCCTCCACTTCTTTTCTTTAAGAGAAAAAAAATCATAAAATCTCGAACGAACGTCTTTGCGAGAAAGCTTCTCGACCTTGATTCTCACTCCCCACTCGTCTAATAACCCGACCCGAAACCACTCGCAACAGAAAAGTGAACAGAACCTGAAAGAATTAGAACACGATTGCTGTTGTTTATGTTTCTCACGCTGGTTTATTCAGTGCTCTCTCCGTTGAGAGAGCTCCTGATGACTGCGCCGACTCAACAATCCGAGTGCATTTCACCTCTCCGACTTCTGCAGTTTCATCGTGGGAAAATCGTGGACAGAGCTAAGCTTTCATCGAGCGCTTTAGTTCCTTGTGCATTTCGAATCGATGAAGACGCGTTAGTGAAGAAGCTCGTCGTTGAAGAAGAGCAGCAAGCCATTATCAATAAGCTAACATCATAATATTCATAATACCCAAATGGATTAGAGTCGTCCTGAAAACAGAATTATATTGGATTATTGGAAGAAGAGGAACGTGAGTGTAGGACGAGAAGTCGTGAAAGAGAAAAATGTTCGAAGTGTTTCGCATGTAAATAAAAGTGAAATATTCATAAGTGGCTGCAAAAAGGAAAAATTTATGCACGACAGGTCTCGAAAATTATTTAGCGAAAATAAGGAAAAAAGATTCAAGAGGAAAATAAATATTGGCTCGTGGCAGTCGAAAAGGAATGGTAAACTTAGCGACACTGCCAGTGTTTCCCTCGGAACTGAAGGCAGAATAAATCAAAGGAAGAATTTCCACGAATGATGGAGCCCGGTCGGTGTCGGTGGCTATTTCTGACTCATGCTTCAAAGGAAAGTTTTCCGTAAGTGAAAGAGTGATTCGCATGAACCGGGCCAACATGAGCGTGAAACAGCAGTTAAAGTTGTAGAATTAATGTCGCAGTGAGAGCAAATAAAGAACGACACAGAAGGAGGCGCCGCGAGGGAAGACGAAGCAAAAGTTTCTTTGTTTTTGCGCCATGAAACGGATGAAATTAAAGTGAGAAATCCTTTGTTAATGGAAATAAAAAATTGCTGAGGAAAATGAAACGAATAGCGACAGCAGCAACAACAAACTTCCCGCCGAGGTGCGTCGTTATACAAAGCACTAAAAACTCGTCGTGCCAACTATTCGCAGGGGCATTGTGACTGTCGTCAGTGGCGCTTCCATTCAATTACTTTCGGATCCTCGCGGATCGAGAGAGCATGTTTAATGATTTTTCTATTTTTACGACTCTCTGCACAACGCTACGCCGTCAAATTGTCTGAACAGTCAAACCTCAAATCTGTGAGGTTCAAACGAATTTTTCACAAGTTCTTCCGAGCGAACTTAATTTCCTTGCTCGTGATTTTTCGCTTTGATCAAAGATTGAAAAGCGAACTTCCGCAAAACAGAAAATTGTTTCACAATTTTGCCTTCGATAGCAGACGAACGATGACGTGAATGTTACATCAATCACAAACTTTTTCATGGCTCGAGATGGAGATTCGCCGGCAATTAATTTGAATGTTAAGCTCTTTTGCATGCAGCGACAGCAGCAGAAGAAATCTGAGAGCTTTGCTTTATGTTTTCCGCTAAAAAAATAATTAGCAGAGCGAATTATGCTCGGCCCGACAGTCGTACACGATAATTATTCCCCAATTAAAACACAGAAAGATAAATTTATCATAAATCTCTCGACAATTTCGCTTTTTATCCGAATTAAATTCGTCCTCGTTTTTAAATATTATTATCGCAATCCGGGCGGGCGAGTCGAAGCGGGGAAGGGAAAAAGTTTTTAATGTTATACCACACAGTGTGCCTTTATGTTCGAATCTCTCCGTCAGTCGCAATTATGGCCTTCGTAGCATCAACATAATGCTCCAACTAATTTTAAAAAGTTTTAATTATTCCAACTGGAGCGACGATGACAACAGACGAACACGTCGTTAGTGCAATTAAATTTCAAATATAATTCGAAGGGAAAGAATGGCTGGAGCCACGTCGGAGAGATAATTCCATGTGAGCTTTTGTAATTAGCCGGAGCTCTTCTAATAGCATTAAAGTCTTCCCTTGTCTTCGAATCGATCTGTCTGAGCAGCAAAAACACATCCAAATTAGATTTTGCTAACTGCTTGTGCTTGTCCAATCATTCGACATCCAGTTATGTTGTATTGAATTAGAATGTGCGCCCGAACCGGACGAGAAAGGGATCAATAATAAACTAATCAATTTTTCATTCTCCTCGTATCACGCTCTCCAATTGCTTGACATAAATTTGATTTGACATATCTCGACGTTGGGCTAGAGAAGCTTGGAAAATTTCCTTTCTTTCTCGTCACAACATCGGGTGGGTAGAGGAATTCAATATGCTCGAGATTATTCTCGTTTTGCAATGTCAACGTCATTTTTTCTGAGTTGAGTGGAACAGCGATCGGGAAACCTTCACTCCTCTTGGCAATCACTGCCACAAAACGTTAGCGCAGTCCAACAAATAGTTTTGAATGTCATTGTGAAAAATGAAAGCCGTCAATCTTGTCGTGTCAAGTCCGCGCATTTCGTCACTCACTTCAAGTCTCAGTTGAGGCAAAAAAAGAAGAAGGAAAAGTTTATTTATTTTCATTATGCTTTCGCCAAACGGCACCTCTCAGAGTTTGGTAATTTATTTTTATTGATTTTCCACATACAATCCGACAGTTTGGCTCTTCCTAGCGAGCTCTCTTCGTTTCGTAGCAACTTGGGTGCTGCTCACATTGTATTTCTTCCCCTCTAGTTTCGTTTGGTGTCGTTTCTGCTTTCGGCTGCTTCCGTTCATCTTTTGTTTGCAGTAGGGCGAGTGCTTTTTACAATAACAGGAAACTGTCGGCACGAGAAGCTTCAACTGAAACTTCGCCTCTTTAGTTTAGTATCGTTCATAATGAAATTACTTTTTTCGTGTGCTCGCTCCAGCGAGTTGCCGAAGAATTTCTGCGGGAGCAAGTGATAAACATAAAAAACATGTTGCGCTCTCGAGGAGCTCGAGAAGCGAGGGAAATTATTACACACATTAAAAAGCATCTTGAATAATATCGGCGCTAATGTGCCTTACAAGACATCATAACTCACGCCGTTTATGTGCCAACCTTTCGCAGTTGAACTCGTCGTTTCCAACCTCTTGAAACTGCTGTAGAACTCTCGAAATTGTCCTAAAAAGCACAACAGCCCCCCGAACGAAGTACATTTAAATTAATTTTTAATTTTTATCAAGTGAAAAAATATTGTCTTTTCACATTCACGGGCGTGTCGTTGTCTTCCTCTACCTTGTCGCTTAACATTCAGAAGCTCTCGTCTCAAATTATTCACGTACAGCGTCTAAATAGGTCGTTATACCGACGATATTTCATAATTTAAGATTCAAAACTAATGTTCTTTACTTGACTATATAACATGCATTCGAGCTGTGAACATGCACAAAGAATTGGTGCACAAAGACTCAGCGCCAGCGAAGGGTTTGCAAAGCGTGAAGCAGAGCACATAAAAGCACAGTTGGAAAGCACATAAAACACACGCAAAAGTGAGCGTCATATCAATGAGAGAGAAGGGACAAATCGTAAACTCGAGTCGACGGGTGTATAAATTTCTCATAATCGCTTTAGCGCTTTATGAGTTATTTTCGAGTCTTATGAGTTGGTTCTCTTAACGGAGCGCAGAGGATAACGAGGAAGGAATGCAAACGGGAAGCAAAAGTTTATTGTTATCAAAAGGGAAAAGGTTGTTTTGCCGTGAGCGATTAAAGACACTCCGCGTTGGAATTTCCTCCGTTGCTTTAGGCGGAGTTTAAGAGCTTTTCGTGGGCTCAACAAAATTCTTAAGTTTGTGCTCTCGACGTGAACTTTTGAGTAAGAAGAATTCGTTCACAAATTGTTGAAAGCTTGAGGAAAATCTGTGGAACACAAAGTTGAAGCTTAGGTGAAGTAGCAACCTTCTCATCCTGCTGTGGTAAATCTCTAAGCTTTAGCTGGATAAGAAACGCTGCAGGCTCACTAGTTTGCTTCTGGCAAAATTTAGTTTCAAAATGATCCACTTCAAGCAAAACATTTTGCATCATTAAATCAGTTCAAGACTTGATATTTTTTGAATTTACAAAACTTCAGTTCAGGCTGGAATATCAATAGCCAAAGTTCATTTATTTCGATGAAAATCGAACTTTTGCTTCTTCCACTTTTGATTTCACTTGACTTCCTGCCATTCAAGCGATCGTTTCCGCTTCATTCATCAGACCAACGTCGTTCACAAACATTTTCCGACCCAATTGTCAGCGCGAGTGTGTCTGCTGGCTTGCGCCTGAACATAAATTATGAAATAAACTTTTTTCCCGTTGCATCTCACGACGGAACAATAAATCTCGGCCGGATTTTCTCCTGTCATAACATTTTCCTTTTTCCGCTCTTCAATTTTGATGAATCAACCCAACAACAAACTCCCGCTTAATTTATGTATCATTCACATGAATGTGCTTATGATTATTTTTTCTCTTTCGACCTCTGATGAATATTCCAAAAAAAAAGTTTATTATGTTGTGAGTGCGGGGCAGGAGGCAAAATGTGTGATCCCGACCCGACTTGTTCCTGTGCGGTGTGTCAAGCCAGCTTTATTGAATTATTATGATGGAAATGTGTTATCGCGCGCTTCAGCATAAAAAATTCATAACGCTGAATTGACATATTAAAACATATTCCGAAATGGATTTTCGCTGTTAATGGAATTATGTTCTCTTGTCCAAGTTAAGCTCATGTGCATACAAACAGTCACACGAGCTCTCAAGTAGGTTATCTGATAAATCATGAGTTTTATCATCGATTGACGAATGGATAATAATTGCGACACAACTGAAATATTATGGTAATGGATTAAGGGGATTTGACAGCGGTGGAAGTCGAGTGCTGATTAAAACGGACAAATCGAATGCGATTTCTGCATACGGTTGAGCGCATAATGAATTTACTGTTTGATTTAGAAGCTTTGACGATAGAAACACTCTATTGATAGCGTCATAAACTTCAATCAATGCCGCTAAATGATTGATAATCGAAACTTACGTTCACGGCTTCGCTTTAATTATCGCCGATAATGATTTTCTCCCGCGCGCTTGCCAAAGCGCCGTCGAGAGAACTCCCCAGCTAATTTAACTTCGCACTTAATGAAGAATAATTTGATCCCGATCAACATCGCTATTGTTTCCTCTCCCCGTTCCACCTTCGCTGCCTCGCAATCGAGAGAAATTCCCGCGCCGCGTGAAAACTAATTAACTTCAATGCATTATTTCCGGGCGGAATTTTCGGCCAAACAGTTCGACATTCCCTGCTCGTTTGCTGCCGCTCACTTTTATTAGGTTCATGAATCACGGGGTGGAAAAGGCGAGCAACCGTCAGTGAGTGAACGAGGCGAGAAAATCTTTAACCCTTCACTCGACCGAAACAATCAAAAACTTTTACTACGATGCTCGTTGTGCTTGCCGAGAAGAGCGAGAGCGCCGCCAGAAGAAAAGAATTAAAAGATAAGAGCTTTTTATTGTCCCGAAATGAGCTTTAATACAGAGTTTTATTGGCCTTAAGCCTATTGTATGTTTCTTATATTGTGTGCTATAAATTAATCGCAAATTAATCCGCAAGCAAGCAAGCACATTGTGAAAGAGGACGAGAAGGCAAGGGAGTCGTAGACAAACTGTGTGTGATGTAAGAGTCGAGAGTTTTCGTATTGTGTTGCTAATGCCAACTTCAACGTAAGCTGTCGTCTTATCCCGCAGCTCATTCTTGTTCTGCTGTTGATTGTAATAGGATTGCTGCTGATAATTTAATAAGAGAAGCCAGCTCAACTCGTTCATTTCGCTTTGTTTGTGCTTTCATCTCTCATTAACCTCATTAGGAAATGGATTTGAGTTACTTCGCTGCCATACAAAGTTGAAATATTTATTCTAATTACACAAAATCAGTCAAATAATTCAATCAAATATGTTTGAATAGCCATTAAGGGTTGATATTGATTCGCTTAATGACGGATTTTTTTTGTTAGCAGCTTTTTTGTTACGAGATTCGCTCACGTTTTAATATCGGAGCTGAAAACGTTTTGGTAGCTAAGCTTCACGAAGCTTTACAAGAACTCACATTGCGTCGTTACTGAGCTGACGTAATATCATTGAAGGAGTAGCTTGGATCACTGAACATCCTGTGGAAATTTTCGTCATAAACTGCCGTGAAAATTAAAAAAGTTTATGAAGAACTTTGCAGTTCCGGTTAAGATAACGTTTGTGAGCTGCTTCTCACGAACTCATTTGCTTGCCTCGCGTTTAACTTTCCACGGGAAACCTCAGCCAGTAAAAACGGAATGAAGATAAAGCTCTCGTCGCTCGGGCTACTTTTTGCAGTGTTTAATTTCTCAACGACAAAAAGTCCTTTAGATGTTGTGTGCCAAAGCGCTAGCACACAAAATAAAAAGGAGAAAAGCCTGGCACAGATATGATTAACGACTCGAATTTGTGTACGGAAAAAGAGGTTTTTCCTTTCTTTTTTTGCCTTTGATTCTCCTCGTGGGTTTTTATGCAAAAGCAAATCGATATTTTTTCCCTACCATTTACTTCCGTTTCATCGTCATCCATTCACTTGTAAAACCGGTTCTGAAGTGGCTAATAATTTCTGCTTTGTTTTCATTACTCGTATTAATTATTCATGATCGTGTTGAACACGAGTATCAGCTGAGTATGCCAACGTTGGTTCTTTTCACTTCGTACGAGTCTCACTCTTCTTCATGAAAAGTTGATAAACGATGAGTGTGAGCATCAATTTCAATCAATGTTGTGTATCGACACAGCAGCGGTAGAGACGACGTGTTGTAGCTTTTTCACCGGGATGGAAAATGAGTTCAAGCATCTACATGAAAGTGCATAATGTTCTTTAAAATTCATAACATAAATCTTTTATGTTCAATTGCTCGACTCCTGGAGCTTCAAGTTTTTTTTAACAAAGTGTCATTGTCTAACACAATGACTGAACCAACTAGTCGGAGACTAAGTAAACAGCAAATACTAATCAAAATATCCTCAATGAAATTCAATAAACACAAATTCAATGAGGACAAAGAAGCGGAAGTTTGTTGTTGTTTGCGGGTCGTTTGTCAAGCAATAATGATGAACGAGAATCAATGAGACCGACGTCAATATTGTTCTCAGCACATTTTAGTAGCTCAGTGAATAATCGTCTTGCGACCAAATGGAGAGCGCATTATGATTACGTGTTTATTTATGTACTAATATCATTCCATTTCCATCTCCTACCCCACTTCGTTCGCTTCATGAATAAACAGCTTACCATAAAATCGTACTTCAACATCATAAAACAACAGCCCCGAAACGTTGCCGAAGAGTGAAAATAAAATATCAAAACGGCTTCAAGCGGAGAGAAAAGGGAAAATGGATAAATGTAATCTTCACTTCAACAGAGTAATCGTCTACCTACTAGTCCACATTCACTTATCAGTTTGCTGGAAATTGGATAATTACAATATTTTATACGCGAATCAAGATATTTTGTACAACTGCCCGCTGAACTCGATGTGTCGTTGCTTTCCCAACGAGACGAAGCTTCTGGAAATCAACTGTAACGAAGTGACTTTGTATAAATTTCCCGGTGAGTGTTTGACTTCTTCATTACTTTATTCGCTCCTAATGGTTACAAATGACCCCCTCGTCATTGAAAAATCAGACAGACATCGCCTTCGTCAACAAAGGTCTAGTGTCGAGCATCGAGAGAATTTAATATTCATTACAAGCTCGACTCAAGCACTTCCGACATTTATGACGTTCTCTCGGGAATTTGGAAAATTCCTTTTGTTTTATTTCATGCATTCTTGAGTTTCTATCGGCAAACCCTTTTGCGACCCCATTCAAGGCAGCAACATGACATTTGTGTATCTTCCCGTTGGCCCATAAAATAGACATTAAGCATCAGAGAACGAGAATAAAATTTCCTCGCCCCGAGACCAAGGCAACCACAGAGAACTAAAGTTTGAAAGCAATTCTCGTCGTCGTAAGAATTTTCAGAATTCTCCGCAAAATGTTTCCATGTGAATGTTTCCTCTTGAACTGGAAACCAGCTCAAAGATAACAGATTTGAGAAAATTTGTTTCGCATAAATAATTCATTTCGGAAGATTAGAGTAGTTACGAATAAATTATCGGAGGGTAAAACTTTTGAGTTTAAGGAAATTGTGGATAAAGAGCAAGAGTCTGTAGCAAATAATTCACTTGCTCTGGCTCAAATCTGGTCTTGCTTAATATCGTCGGATTCAATCTTCAAGATATGGATGATTTTACCTTCTACTACTTAGGATGAAACTCAGGTTCGAGTGTTTGGCTCTGGACTTAGCCTGACTCTGGCTCAAATTCAAATCCCATGGTATAACTCAATTCTCCTTTCTAAGAACCCAAATTCGTGAAGGGTAGAAAGATGTTTCCCTCGGTCTCGCAATATGCCTCGGCTGTCAGACAACCGCTCGGCTGTGTAACGAAAAATTGTCTTGAAGAAGTGCGGGAAAGACGAAAGAAAATTTATGGAATTTCCCTCTTGAAAAGTTTAGCATAAGAAAAATAATTTATGAGGCTTCCGGTTTCTTACTTACTTAAATAAGTGTTTTTAAACTTTGTCTAAATAATCTACCTGTCTCCTCAGCTCACATTTTCCGTGAAAAACCTTTTTCAGATTCCTGTCTCACTTGGATTTTCCTTTTCGCATCGTGCGTGGAAGAGAAACAAACAAATATACAGAGCCAAAAGTCTAACGAAATCAGAAATCTCTCGAGGAAACAATTTGGTATTCATGAGATTGGTTTGGTCTTCGTCGCTCATCTTCATGCTCAAGCTCTTTCTCACCTCGCTCGTCGCCTTATGCTTTAGTTCTCGTTCCGTTTTTGATTTTAAGTGACCAATTACTCGCAGTTTAAGACTTGTTGAGCTTTGAAGCTTCAATTTGAATTTAAATTATTCAGTAGTCGGTTTCATGTAGAAAACGAAACGAATCGAGCGAGACACTGAGACATTAAAGAGTAAAATAATTTCAGTAGGACACATGTTGAAAAAGTAACTGAAGCCTGTTCCCATTTCTTCGACGTGCCTTGATATTGATTTTCCTCTCTGTGAAATATATTTTCACCGAGTAAACATCAACATCGAATGAATATTCAAAGCGAACAAATTAGGACTAAAGTCACACAAGTTAGTCGTCATGTTAAGCTCGAACGAGAATTGTTATGTCACACATGCCTTGTTAAAATTTGTCATTCCACAGAAAAGAAAAAGAAAAACGGAGGAGAAAACTTTTATTGTTATGCTAAGGAGAGTCTTAAGCATACACAAAAGGCGCACGGATGTGAATGTAAACTGACCTTTTTCTGGCCGGAGAAAAGTTTTCTCTTCTTGCGATTGTGAAAAGGCTTTTTGGCAAACACAAGCTCGCCAAGCACGGGCTCACTCTTAATTTCGGGCAAACAAATAATAGTTTGATATTAGGAAGAACCTTTTCGTTGGCTGCCTCGTTCTGTAGTGGAGCTCTCGTATCTAAATGCTCAAGAACTTCCCATCCTTCGTTGTTCGAGGGCAAACTTCATGCTGACATTGATTTTCCTTTTCTCGTTTCACCCGTCGCCGTGCGGCGAAATCTTTATGTTTATTTTTATTTACTTCTTAGCCTTTTCTGCCGTCTGCGGAAGGAAACTTCTCGAGCTGCCTAACCAAAGAGTTTAAATCAATAATCGCTTTGGCTTCAACGATATGTTTATTGTGAAAAGAATGTTTTGCGAGGTTTTGCGGAGAATTGAGCCTTAAAGGCGAAGCATTTCGAAACCTCGAAAGATAACGAGATCAATAACTGGCTTTATGACAATGATTGTTGACTGGCTATAAACTAAAACCATTATTGATCACACACATCGATGCCGTTCGACAGAATTCCTTAACCTTCTGTGTCGCTCGCATGAAAAATGTTGTCCTCACATCAATATCGCTCAAGCGGTCACAAGAAAACAATAAACAAACCAAAGGATGTGAAAACATTCCAGCAATGATACGACATTCTCTTCCGTCGATGATAAATTTTTATTGGATCAATTAGCCGATTTTACGATGTTGAAACAATACGATCGTGAAATTTATGATCAATTTATGAGTCAGTGTGACCGCCGCTCTGTTCGATCGTAAATGAATTGCAATGAAAAACTTTCTATTAATTGCCGAAAGCTTTCATAAAAACTGAATTGAATGTTTTTTTTATTGGCCATTTGTTTGCTTTGTGGCAAAACGGGCTGTGGCTTTCATTTTACGCTAGCTCCTTCGTCGACTTGTTGACAGGTTTGTCCCTTTAATTGTCAGTTTATCGATTTTCTCCACCCACGCGTCACCACTTCACTGAAAGGAAAAGTTTTCTGGCAAGTTAATTAATAATTGCATAAATTATTTCTCGTTCGCTTTTCATTAAATTTTCATTCGAGCGTGGCGACACATGCAGACATTATCAATCATCGTGGGTGCAATAAACGAAATGCAAATTTACTTTGACCTCGCCCCTTCACCCCACACGAATGGCCAAGAGAAGCTTTTCAACAACCGAAGTAAAAACAAGAAAAACGCAAAGTTCTATTGCAAGTGAAAAAATATTTGCACTTCGCAGATTTTTATTCAACAAACCAAAGTTGAAATTAATGGAAAAAGTTGGTCTGACAAGAAGAGAAATTGATTTATTCTCCTGCGTTTTTTCCTCGTGCTCATTAAAGTCTCTTTCAATTTTTGCTGCTTTTCTGTTTTCATCGCAGTTAAGTTTGCTACGAGCTTTTGTTTTCATTTGAAAACTTAAATGTGTTGATGATCACGATTCGTCTGTCTCGGACCTGAGGGAGGGGAGCGTTGTAAAACATAAACTCATTCGAAAACTTTATCTTTCTATTCCACAGAATTTTTACACGGATCAGTTAAACACATAGAGATGTCTCACACGCTGATACAGAATGTGGACGACGAAACTTTCCAAGGACTGCGTTTAGAGTCGCTCAAATTAGTTAATAACAAATTACTAGAATTTGCGGAGAAAAGTTTTAGGTGAGTTTTAATCAACGACGATGCTCAAAGCTCCGTCATTCATCTCCGAGAAAAGCTGCTAACGACGGGCTTAATTGGGATTTGGAGCGTATGTCAAAAGCCATACTCGGCAACTTGCTCACTCTCCTTGCAGCTTTAGAACGAGGAATTATTTTTAAACTCGCTTCTCCCAGCAGATCACAAGCCTATATAATTAAATTGAATCAACCGAGATTTACCTTTTGGTTAGCTCTCAACAGCATTAGAATTGAACGAGCTCTTGCTTTGCTCGATGTAGCAGAGCAGAAAATAACGAGAAGTGTGTTTAATGATTAAACATCATCGTGCCAACCGAGATTTCGTGTTTAGTTTCGTATCTTGTTAGCAAATCGCATTTTATCGTCAAAATTGTTCAAATATTTATTCTGGCGTTTCTGGCAGCCGCTGTCGCAGAGATTTTCCCGTCGTGTGGGAGAGTTTTCATTTCCATTTTTTCCTCGTTCCGAGAAGAACTCACAGTGCAAGTCTCCCCCACGCACGGAGGCAAAAGGAATTGTTCGAAAAGTATTCTGTCAGGGATTGGAATTTTCTGAGATTTTTAGTCAACATTTTTGACGTGAGGGTTGACATTTGACAATCTAATAATATCTGTTGCCAGTCTCTGAAGCTCTCAGAAAAATTGAATTATCTGAGTTGAGTGAATGCGACAAGACGGAATAATTAATGAAATTATTTGCAAGCTCCGTATATCCTGCGACTCACAAATTTAATCATCCTAAAGGCTTCTCTTCAATTACTTTACAGCTTTATGACGCATTCGCTGATTTCTCTTGACATATCGGGAAATCATTTCCAATCAGTACCGTTGGAGTCAATCAAATCAATCCACACTCTAAGTAGACTGATAGCACAAAGGTAAGGCAACGACAAAGTTGCAGCAAACTTTATTAATCTAATGAATGTTATTTTCACTTTACCTTCTCCCTCAATTTCAATGCAAATGAACAAGAAAGTTCAAAATGTGTTTTTGTTCTTCTTATAGGCGGAAAACTCTTGAAAAACTAGAGCAAAGTTTCTTAAAGAAATTATGTGGCTTTACATCATGAGATGTTTTCGTTCCCTTCTGGTTGCAAAAACTTTTAGTGGAATGATAAATCATATATTTACATTCGAGATAAACAAGCAACGTATGAAGAAGCAAAGAAGCAGTTTTCTCGACGAGAAACTTTCTTTAGTGAAGCTCTAGACTGAGAGAATCTCTTTTAATTAATTCTCCATTGAAAAGCGACGATCAGATAGAGTTCATCCTTTCCTTCGAGGAAGCAACTCATGCACGATATACCGAGAAATACCTACTATGAACTTTATAGACACTTCAGAGAATTGAGGAAGAACAGAAAAGAATCTTCGTTAATAATAATTTGATTTAATTAAAAGCTAAATTCCTCAAGCTTTACTCCTTCTGAATTCTCTGGAGTCTATGAATAGCTTTGACTTAAAGATAAGATCTCAATTCATAAGATCTCTGCATTGAGCGATAAGGGAAAACTTTCAAGCACGGCTCTTAGAACTTCCGCATACAGACTCCAAAGAAAAAGTTTTCCCTTTGGAAGAATTTCTTTTTACGGCGAAGGAGATAAATATCGACACCTCCGCTCTCCTCACCCCTCTCGCCCATTTAACCAGAATATAAAAAGCCAATAAACACATTCATAGTTTATCTTTATTCTCTCATCTTTTTCCTTTTTCTTCTCTGAACAGAAACTTTATACAACATCTCGATGGTAATTGGGGTAATTTGGCCGATTCTTTACGGAGCTTGCATTTATCCGAAAACTCAATTAGTGAAATAACTTTCAATCACGATGAGAAAAAGCATAATTACTCGACGTCAGCTTTATCTTCATTGCCCGCACTGATTCAGATGCATCACTCTCCGGTACCGGAGCAAGCGTTGAACAAACAACAACAGCCATATAAAACTTTCGCCAAGCTCAAGAAGCTCGTCTGGCTCGACTTGAGCTCGAATAGAATACAACACGTCGGAATAAATACCCTTCCAAAGACTCTCGTCACGCTCGATTTGTCGAGAAACTTGCTGTCAATGTTCCCAACGATCATGGTGGAGCATTTGAGAGATTTAAGGATCCTTTCATTGAGAGACAATTTATTATTGAAGCTAGACGACATCACCTTTCAAGCATTTAAAACGCATCTCGAAAAGATCGACCTGAGCCAGAATAACATCGATGAGCTGCCACAACGTTTGTTTAATCACACCACACGCATCAAGGCCATTAATTTTGATAGGAATTTTATAACTTCCATTCCATCGGAAGCATTCAGCAACATGAACATTGTGCACTTGGTGCTGTCATTTAATCATCTGCGGGAGGTCGACGTGAATGCCTTTGCAACATTGGAAAATAGTCTCGAGTATCTCGATTTTGAACGGAACTTCTTAACGACCATCCCATCGGCAATCTACAGTCTGAACAAACTCCGCTACCTGTACTTCACATCGAACGAGATAAGCTCAGTCGATGCCCTACCGGCCACGTTGAAAGTGCTCTCGTTGAGCAGCAATAACTTTACTCGAATCCCAATCGAAGTGCTTATCAATTGCACCGAATTGTCGTACTTGAATATGGGCTACAACAGAATCACCGAGATCGGAGCGAATACTTTCGAGGGTTGGGGATCGGAGCTGCAGACGCTTCTTCTGCGTAATAACAAAATCTCCGATTTGGTATTCGGTGCTTTCAACGGCCTCGACGCGATTAAGGAAATCAGCCTGAGCTTCAACGACATCCACAATGTTCATCCTCTGGTGTTCGAGAATGTATCGAAGTCGTTAAAAATTCTCGAGCTATCATTTAGCATTTACAGCGAGGATTATCCACAAGAGGCGATCTCATATCTCACGGAACTCATGTGGCTCGGCTTGGACAATAACAATCTAAAGCTAATTCCCGACAATTCATTATCGACCCTCTTCGAGCTGACTTACATCAACTTATCATTTAATCGCCTAACGCTCATTCCCGTTCGACTCTTCATGGCCGACGTCCATCGTAATTTGCTCGAGATCGATTTATCGTATAATGCGATAGAGAAAGTGACGTCGCAAACGTTCAGCGGCTTAGAGCTAGTGCAATTAATCAACTTATCGTCGAACAAGATCCGTTGCATGGAGAAGTCGTCGCTCTACAATCTTCCCTACTTGACTTACATCGACTTAACGTACAATCAGTTGCGGAATCTGAGCGAGAACGTCTTCGAATTCCTGCCAAATCTTCTCAGTGTAGATTTAATGTTTAACAATCTGTTCACGTTTTCATTAAAAAGCTTCAAACACGTCTCGAACACAACAACGCCCATGTCAATAAACATAAGCAACAACGCAATCAATCATTTTGATGGCGAATTAAATACATATCTGTATATTTATTCACTCGATATTAGCAACAATCAATTGAGCGATCCGCAAGCGTTCCGGAACATCGGCTACTCACTGCGCATTCTTTATCTAAACGGAAACAATTTGAGCGTGTTGGGCAATCACGCCTTTGGAGATTTGCCGCTGCTGGAGATTTTAAATTTGGCTCGCAACAATATCACGGCTCTTCGTAGACGAAGCTTCCAGGGATTAACGAATCTCCAAGAGCTCGACTTGAGCGGCAATCGTATTGATTCGCTGCAGGTCGAGCAGTTCTCAAATTTGAAAAAGCTACGATACTTGAAGCTCAACAATAATCTGATTAAAGGATTGCCACGGGACGTGTTCCTCAACACACGCATCGAATTTCTCGACTTATCACACAACTTCATATCGATTTGGCCCGTCAACGCTTTTTCCGACGTCGGATTTACGTTACGCTCCGTCCGCATGGACTCCAATCAACTCGAGTACCTCGACTCGACGATGTACATGAACACTCAGTACTTGACCGAGTTGAACTTGTCTTACAATCAATTGAAGGTTCTTCCCGACAACACTTTCTCAACGCTCAACAACTTGACGTCGCTCGACTTGAGCTTTAATCCTCTGATCACGACCAACTTCAAGGAGCTGCTGCTCAATATTCCGCAATTGAGATTTCTCAATCTCAAATCGACGGGACTCTACTCGGTGCCAATGATGTATCTCAATTATTTAATGGAGCTCGATCTAAGCAAGAACCAAATTCAAGATGTCGACTCGTTGCTAGACCTCAAATACTTGAGAAAGCTCACTGTGTCAGATAACAAAATCTTTAATATCACAACGCTCGCACGTAATTTGCCACCATCGCTACGCTCTCTTGACATTTCCAGGAATCCAATAAGGAAAATTTCGCTTCACGACTTCACTCCGATCCGTCGCTTGGAGGAGTTGACAATCGAGGATGTAAAAATATCAAACACAGATGCTTTCATTAAGTTGCACAGTTTAAAAACACTTCGCATCTGCTCGCAGCACAACTTCAGCGAGATAATATCGAAGCTTCGGGGTCTACGCGAGCTTTATATAACTGTTTACGATCACAGATTGGATGGCAAATACTTCGGTCGTATGATGTCAAACACGAAACTCAACCTAATTGATATCAGCGGACACAAATTGAGATCAATTGCAGCGAATGCTTTTCACGGTTTGGCACGTAATGTCAATTTGAAAATACAAATTCGCAAAACGATGATTAGTGATTTGCCACCGAGTCTATTTTATGCCTTAAAACACATTCCGAAATTGTCAATCGACTTAATTGATAACAAATTGTCGAGGTTCACACACGACATTTTCTATCCGAACGCGACTGCATGGGACGCCGTTGGAACGAGAAGCTTGATGGGTGGCATTAGCACGGCAGGCAACTCGTTAGTTTGCGACTGCGATCACGTGTGGTACGGACATTGGCTGCGACGATGGCTGCGAGAGACAGCACAAGTTAATGTCGTGACGAAGGAGGAGGCAAAGCGAATGCTAAAGGTGAGTTGGCACGTTATTTTTGGTTTGATTCGAAGAGGGTTAACATGATATCAATTCTGGAGAAACTTTTGCTCGCTTGCATCGTCACACACCCGTGAAGCGAAGCAAGAATCAATTATGTTTGTTTCCAAGAAATTGACTCAATTGAATTTCGATTCGTTCTGAGCTTGATTGCCCGATAAAAGCTCCGGAAAGCTTGCACAAACAAAGCCGAAATAATACACTCGAATGTGACCGAGAAATTATTTGTGTGCAGACTGGAAATAATAAAAATGTTTTCTATTGTCTCGGGTGAGAGGAATGTCCGCAGCACAAGCAAAACATATCCACAGCATGTTCGAAATAATAATCCGAACATCTCTGAACTGGTTTGCGTCCGAAAATAGTTTTCCCCACAATGAAAACGATGCTCTCATGTCGCTTATGATGTTAATTTCTCGTCTTTCTACTCAACAGCGAGCCAGACAAAGCACGTGCATCGATCCAGTGAGCGGGAAGCGGACGCCCTTCTTGGAAATATTTCCTGAGGACCTTCTCTGTCACGCATCAGCTTTGAGTAGCTTAGGTCTCACGTTGAAGTTCAAGTACTTGCTTTTACATCTCAGCGCCGTCTCGATTTTCAGTTGGAGAGCATTTTAAGTAAAACTTCGACTTTTTGTTTCTCTTTTATGTAAGAAATAGTTTAGCCTTATGAGAAAAGTTGCGGATAGTTTCACAGCTCTAGAGAAAAAAAATTCACTTCATCGGGAAGTGTTATGTCGAAAACTTCAGCACTGATTTCCGTTGCAAATCCCCAAGGCAAAGTTAATCACGAGAAAACTTGAATCAAAAAGGAAAATGTAAAAACGTAGATAAATCATGACGGATACTCGTGAATGAGGTCAAAAAGCTTGAGCGGATTTGACCGTAGGAGAATTATCTCTGATTTCAAAGTTTGCAAATTAACTAGAGACTTTTAACTCGGCATGGAAATTTGAGAACGTGGAGATTGTAAGTTCAGCTTGCATCTAGACTAAAATGTGTTTATTTCAATGGTAAGATTTTCTGATGAGTTTGAGTTTGGGACACAAATCAATACGTCAGTGAAGGCAAAACAAATTAGCAAATTTATCTGAAAGTAGCAAAATATTTTGAAGTTTAGTGTGCAACGGTTTCGCTTTATCAAGTTCACGGTCAATTGAATTTCCAAACTGTCGACTTCATTCACAAGTATCCTCGCTGCTAGACTAATAATAATTCTAGAATCAAATTTTTCTTAACGAGAAGGTTTTATATTGGTCCATTAGGTTTTAAGACTCTATCGGGAAAGTGTCGCTGTTACTAATTTGTAAATCAATTTTATCGACTGCGTTTTCCAAAATTAACTCCCCGATATTTTCAAAGGAAACTCAACAGAATATGACGACGAGAAAAAAGAAGCAAACCATGAAAATGTAACTGATTTATGTGATATGAAATTGTAATTTTTTGTAAATAACTTCCCAGGAAAAGAGAGGCGGAATAAAGAGAGAACATGTTCACTTTAGGGAATTTTTCAAAGCACAAAAGTAAAAAGAAAGCGAGCAAGAGAAAATTTATTGTAAAATTACATTATCGAATTGGTTTCTATTACTTCCCCGCAGTTTGATCAATATTCTGTTTGCACACTCTGCGCTACACCACACAAAGTCAAACTTTGCTCAGAGCAAGTTCGCGAGCGACGTCGGCAGCAATTTATTTTGCCTCGCCGCTTCTCAGCAGCGCTGTGACATCTCTGATGAATGAATCGCAAGGGAATTTGTAATTTATTCATTCACACACCAGCAAACACACACGAGACAGCAAAAATTCAGAATTAAATTTCAGGAAACTTTCTTTCCAGCGGAATCCCTAATATTTTTTACAGCCAAAGTTTATGTTTTTTGCAGATTGAGCCAAAGGGTTCTCCTCGCATTTCCATCGCGGCACAAACAACCATAAAGAAAATCTTTCTCGTCTTTCAAAACAGCTAAAAATACTTTTGCGATTTAGGGGGTGAAAATCTTTTTCAAATTTATGTGTGAACTGAAGCACTGGCGATTCGGGGAATCCTCGCTTTTAACGAGAAAAGCTTGGGTTCGCCTTGAACCGATTATAATTGAGTGTAATTCAGAAGAAAATTCTCTCGAACTAGTTGTCGGGTTTTTAATTTAAGAGCACTGAGACTCGACACGAGGATTATGCGAGGCTTAAAACGTGCAGTTCTAATCTGATTCCTAATATGGTTCGCTGTAGCTTGCTTATTTAGTTTAAAAAGACTTTCGAGTTAACTTAGACCAAAAAATTCAGCTTCGAGAGAAGTTCTTTCCTCGTGAACCTTATTTCAAATTGAACAGCACGACGGTTTTGACAGCCGTCGAGAGAAGGGAGAGCTTTAATTTTGATTTATTAACAGCAGTCGACGAAACATCGATTTTCCGAGTAAATAAGCTGGAAAGGGTTGACATTAAACGCTTCGAGACGAGATTGATTTTCATCGTTGAAACGAGAGAGCCCGAAAGTGTTAAGAAGAGTCCTCGTCGACGGCGCGGTCGACAGTTGCTCGCAAGAGTTTCCGATTAATCAGCGATAATTTTCCCAACCGCCATGATGTGTCAATTTCGAGGCGAACTTCGTTAAGCAGCGATTGATAAAAGAGGAAATGACTTGTGAAATTGGAAAATTGCCTCGAGAGCTGCCGAAGCACACACTTTGGCTGAGCTGAAAAGCTTCTAACTTTGGAAAGTAAATACGTTGTTGTATGCAAATTAATTTGATGAGTATGGAAATTTCCCTTTTCCTTTGCGCTTTGGCTTCATTTTACTTTTATTACATTTACAGCGATAGCAAACATTCATCAAGATTAATGCATGTTTATTGCTTTTAACACTGGCGCGAGGTGTTTTGGAACATTCGAAGGGAAAACTTTTCCCTCTGAGACCGACTCGACCTAGTTCTAAATACTTGCGATTTGAATAACAATCGCAAAACTTCTCATCGATGATTTCTTATTTGGAACAACTTGCTTCAAGTTAAGTCACCGTGAGTGATTCGATGATAGCAAAGCTTTGCTCCAAATTATTTCTGGAAATTTAAAATTTAAATAAACATCCGAACAAAGCTCTCGAATTAATTAGCATAACGCTCACAAAAACGCTTACTCGATCATGCATTGAACAATTTGTGATGTTGGAGCATAATGAGATTTCATCGTAAATTAATAAAATGATGTGCGACGAGGTTGAATTAAACAACGAAGAATTTTCCTCAATTATTTTGACATTATCTGGGGAAGAATAAAAGCTCGTGGTCGCTTCGCTGCTCGCTGTGAATCATTCGCTTCTCTCTTACAAAATAAACGTCGGACTCATTTGCTCGAGCGCTGGACTCAGCGAAATATTTGCGGGGCGGCGTGTGAAAATTAATAAATTATAATTTTGGCCTGACGTTTTTTTACGGTAAGCCAGAGTGTCGCGTTCGTTGGCCCACTCGTTCAAGGTGTCAATTAAAAAAATCTCGTAGAACATTCCGCGTTTAAAATTTTAATGCGTTCCTGCGGCTCAACCCGAAGTGTGAAAATGCATTTTAATTTTCAATGATTTATGAATCACGTTCATTAACGAATCTCTTCGACTTTCATTTGACTCTCGATGAATGAACGAGAATTACTGCAACTATGAACGACTCTCACAATTAGCAGCTTTTTAAAAATCCTTCAGACAAGTGTCAGAGTGTAAGTTTCAATCACTTCCACCTTTCCGATTCGTAAAGCGATTGAAACGTTCTCGCCTCGTTTCGCAACTCAGCGTCAAACGTGAAAGAAGCCTAAACGTTGGGAAAATCAATGTCTTCTCAACATCACATTTTGCGTTTTTCGCTACAAATGATTTCGTGAATATCATTTCTCTTTATTTTCGCTCGGTGAGTGCCTAGTGATGTGACGTTCGTGATCCAGCGGTGTTCCCTACGCAGGGGAAACATCATTTTCAATCAATGTCGCTCGAGCGTTGCGTGAGATGTTCATTTCATTTAAATCGCTACCGATTTTCCTTTTCCGACGATTCTTGTTGGAAATGTTTATGAAATGACGACTGAATTCTTAATTTAATCTTTCGTTATGTTCTTGTTGTTGGGTGAAGTACGTCGAGCGGTAATTGCGTGACAGAGAATGGGATTCAGAATGCGTTGGCATTTCGAGGAATGCGACTCAAGGATTGTTGTTAAGTTCCATACATTCGCCGTTCACTTGAAAAAATTAACATTGAGAGTTATGAACCAAAGAGTTGAACTTTGAACAATTTTTTTCAAACAAATATTCAAATCGCAGGCATAAGTAAACTTTCGTGCTGAAAACCTGAAAAGCCATCGATTAAATTTGGTTTTTTTAACAAACGATAAAGTCAACTGAAGGATTTTCTTCCAGAGCTCAGCTAGGGTTCTGGAACAGTTTGATCTTCGTATATGATCGCGCTTTCATAGCTTTCATTTTGGGCAACCTTCAACTTTACCAGCAATTGGTCTGAAACATAAAGAACGAAAGAACGATCAGTCAAAGAACTTGATCCGGCATGAAGTCGTAGTATCTTAGCTGTCCTAAGCTTTTGGGCGACTGAAGGTAACTCTGTGGTTTCATAGATCAATTAGAGCTAGTGAGAGCTTGTTAAATTCTCGCGCAACTCAAGCCAGACACATGAACGGACAGAAAAATGCCTTTGAAGGATTTTGCATTGCGTCAACAAAGCCCTCATCTTGGAATTTCCTCGCAAGAATGAGCTGTTATGCGATTTGAACGTCGGGCATAAATGCTACCCTTTGAACAAACTTTCTAACTTTAACTTTAATTTCTCCTTCCACTCATCCTGTTAGGTTCCTGAACTGATTTGAATGTGAAGCTGTGATTGATGGAATGTGACCTATCGTTGTGAAAAAAGAATTTGAAAAGCCATTCGTTTGCCTTTCCGAGTCAAGATTGATTTCAAATTGAGATGGATTTGGGTACGACACGAAACTCAAATCTGATCGATTGGAAGAAAAACTCTTTCGTGTTCTGTGGGTAGAACTGCGGATATTGCAATTGTCCCGGGTTGGAGAGCTCTCAGCTAAGTATCGGACGATCGAGGAAACAATAAATTTCCATGCATTTACCATTTGAGCGTCGAGAAGTAAAACTAAAATGAACAATTGCATCGTCCAGACCCAATTAGTTAGCAAGCTGTGGAAGAAGAAACGGAAAAGAAGAAAATGCAATAACAGTTTACTAGCGACGAGAAATGGGGACGAGAAAAATGTCAATAAATTCGTTCAGTCTCTCGCTTTTACTCTCATTCCCCGCAGTCGAAAGTTCATTTCCAATTAAAGCTTGCACAAAAGAGCTGAGAAGTTGATGGAAACGAAAGGCTTCGAGTACGTCATGAAGCAGGCATTCTTAATCTAGCGAAAATATAATTGAACGGGAACTTTTCATATCCACTAGAGATTCGCTGTAGCAGTGCAAATGTTTGCTAGCATGAACTCGATGCCTTCTACACGTTAGCATTTCACCAAACT